>JALAZF010000371.1:0-1370625 GCA_022829125.1 Lathyrus tuberosus
TTTTACATTTTCAAGGCTCCAAAGTCCAAACTCAACTCTTTGAAGTTTGTATCCACCTTTTTAATATAAGGTTGTTTATTTTATGAAAATTTTAAATTTATATTTTTTAAAATTTATATTAATTTTATTTAATGCAAAAATATAATAACTAAAATGTCAAAAAAATTATTTCATTATTTTTGAAATATTATTTTTAGTTATCATTTTAACTTCTCATCATCTTAATAATCAATTTTAATAAACTCACATCCTTTTTTATTAACAAATTAAAGTGTGTTTTCTCTTTCTAACTTTAGGGTGCTTAACTAATAAGTATATCTAATCAAAAATTAAATATAGATAAGGAAAGCTATGAGGTTGTGCTTTACAAATGCCCTAACAGAAGACAAAACAAAGTTTGGAATGAACTTTATTTGACTCACATTTTCTTTTTTTCCTTTTAACTTCTCGTAACTGGTATATGTATCTATTAGAAGTGTTGTAGTCATATTTTAGTAGAGTTGTGTTTAGAGGTGTCAAAAAAAGTCCTAAATGACAAAGTCCCAACAAATACGGTCTTTGTTGTTTTCAGCTTTTTAGACCCCTTACTAAATAAATATTTTCTTGACCATTTATTTTAAGTCCCTTCATATTTTTGTCTTTAATAGGGTTTAAGTTAAGGGCTTCAAAATCTAATTTATTTGAAATAAAATATTTTGTATTATAAAATCGATTTTTTTCTAAAGACGATTTTTCCTTAAAACCGATATTTTTACAAAAAAAAATAAAAACCGATTTTTTCAAAAAATAATAAAAATTGATTTTTTCCGACAATAAAAAAAAATTGATTTTTTTTCGAAAACAAAAAAAAAAACGAATTTTTTTCGAAAATAAAAAATAAACTGTTTTTTCAGAAGAAAAAAAAAAAAGCCGATTATTTCCGAAAATAAAAAAAAACCCGATTTTTTTTCCGAAAAAATAAAAAACCGGTTTTTTTTTTAAAATTAAGAAAAATGATTTTTTCAGAAAATAAAATAAAACGATTTTTTTTCGAAGATAAAAAAAACTGATTTTTTCAAAAATAAAAAAAACCGATTTTTTCCGAAAATACAAAAAAAAAAACCGATTTTTTCTGAAAATGAAAAAATCGATTTTTTTACGTTAATGGATAAAAAAAACCGATTTTATCCGAAATAAAAAAAAAACCGATTTTTTCTGAAAATTAAAAAAACCGATTTTTTCCGAAAATGAGAAAAACCGATTTTTTTCGTAAATAAAAAAATCATCCGAAAATAAAAAAACCCGATTTTTCGGAAAATTAAAAATCCCGATTTTTTTCTGAAAAAAATAAAAAACTGATTTTTCCCGAAAAAAAAAATGCGATTTTTCCGAAAATAAAAAAAACCCATTTTTTCAAAAATAATAAAAAATTGATTTTTTCCCAAAATAAAAAAATCAGATTTTTTCTGAAAATTAAAAAAAAAAACAACTTCTTCCCGAAAGAAAAAACTCAACTTTTTCCGAAAAAATAAAAAAAAAACTGTTTTTTTTCAAAAATAAAAAAACCGATTTTTTCCGAAAAAAAGAAACTCGATTTTTTCCTAAAAAATAAAAAAAAAAACTGTTCTTTTTTCGAAAATAAAAAAACTCGATTTTTTTTCCGAAAATAAAAAAAATCCATTTTTTCTGAAAATGAAAAAAACCGATTTTTTTCCGAATATAAAAAAATCAATTTTTTCCGAAAATGAAAAAACCGATTTTTTTCGAAAATAAAAAAAAAAAACCGATATTTTCTGAAAATGAAAAAAAACCGATTTTTTTCGAATATAAAAAAAACCGACTTTTTCCGAGAATGAAAAAAACTAAATTTTCCCGAATAGAAAAAAAACCGATTTTTTCGAAAATGAAAATAACCGATTTTTTCCGAATATAAAAAAACCGATTTTTTCTGAAAATGAAAACACTCGATTTTTTCCGAATATAAAAAAACACCGATTTTTTTTTTTCTGAAAATGAATGAGACTACATATATTTTCTACTTATTTTTTTCTTTATCTTTTTAATGTGGGTCCCACCTAAAATTAGTGAGCCCCACACAAAAATACACTAAGACCATCTCCAGCGGGAGGTGCTTGACCATTCGTTCGCCAGGTGGCAAATTTTTTGTGATATTTTCTCTTTCATTAATTGCTCCAGCTGGCAAACCGTTCAAATATAAGCACCGGTAGTATTCTTCTTGCATTTATTTTTTTAATAATAAAAAATTCAAACTAGCTGTTCAAAGGCTAGTTCCTTTTTTATTTTATTATAAATATAGTTTTTTACCAACACGAATTTTACCAATACAAATTTTCTCTCACTTTCATTTTCTTTAAATTATAAGTTTAATTTGAATTTTATTTATTTTATATCAATTTTAATTTAAATAATTAAAATTATTATTTCAAAAAATTTATCAAAACAAATTTCTCTCACTTTTATGTTCTCTTCAATTTGAAATTTCTCTCTCACAATTTCATCATTTTATTCCTAAACTTTTATTTTTTCAACAATTTTTTCTCATTAGCATTTTTTTTACAAAATATTTAACTCAAAATTTAATCTTTTTACTTCAAATTACAATCGTGAGATTAATTTTAATTATCATTTTAAATTATAAGTTTAATTTGAATTTTATTTAATTTATATCAAATTTAATTTAAATAATTAAAATTATTATTTTAATTAATATAAAATTTAATATGAATAAAATATTAATATATAAAGTAAAGTTGTGGGACCCAATATGAGTTCTTCAGAGTTGCACCATTGGAGTGAAAAACTAGTTGAGTTGCTTCAAGCTGACGTGGCTTAATAGATCTCACAAAGAACCCAAAAATGGATTCACGGTTGGATATGCTCTAAGGTGTATGGTGCTAATGCACACCTACATGGGTGTGCATTAGCATAACCCTATATATATATATATATATTAATTGTAATTTTGGTCCTTCTATTTCTACTTTTTTTTTTTTTTTTGGTTTCCCTATTTTAAAATTAAGAATTTTTGTCTTTCTATTTTCATTTTTTATTTTTGATCCCCCTATTTTAAAATCCAAAATTTTGGTCCTGTTATTTTTATTTTTTAGACGTTTTTTTGTCTCCTTTTCTAATTGGAAAATGGACTAAAATCCAAAGCAAACTTAAAATAAGGAGATCAAAAGTAAAATAAAAATAAAAATATAGGGATCAAAAATAAAAAATAAAAAACAGGGAGACCATTATAAACAAATAAAGGTCATATCTAATCATAGTTTAATAATAAATAAACAAATAAAGGTCATATCTAATCATTGATTAACCATTATAAACAGTATATGAAATCCTATTTAATTTTGAGTCAATATGACAATTTTAAAGTCTTGTATGGTAATTCGTCTTGCACCACTCTTAAAAGGGTAGCATTTCTTTGTAAATATGAAATTGATTTACAACATTAACTTTTAAATAAAGCACCGTTAAAAAAAAGGTGTTTAATGGCATGTCATTTTATCGTTGCCCTCCCACTTTAGATGAATGACTTAGAGATTTGTTTATGCAAATTCAAAACATTATCGTAAAACAATGCCATTGATTACACAAATTTGACATTTAGTTTCAAAATACAAGGGTTAGGATTTAATTGGGGGCAAAAATAGTGATTAACAACAGGGATGATGAAGCTATACACCTAAGTCACGTAAAACACAAAGTGTTATGATTTGTCATGTGCTTAAGGGGAATGTACGGTTTGATAGAATTTGAAATCATAAGATCAGTAAAAATAGAGTAATTAAGGGTGGAGATGGAAAGAGAAAATTAGAAAGAGTATAATCGATGCCGATAATATTTTCATCCAACATTGATTCTTTTCTGCAATGATACCTTAAAGGTATACAAATACAATGGGAATGGACACAAGTAACAAGCTAAAATAACAGAAAATTTAAAACCAACTAACTGTCTGTAATTAGTTACGTTAAACCTGTAATTTGTTACTATTGTTTCAACAATTAAAATCAACTTAGTGGTAATCGGTTATCAAAATGCAGTAACCGGTTACACCTGTTCTAACAGCTAAAAATACTACACCTTGTAACTGGTTACCAAAACATAGTAATCGATTACAACACTTGAATGATTGATATTTTTACAACACACCACCTTAACTTAAGTGCTCCAAGTCTTCCATGCCCATATTCTTCTTTAGTCTCTTGAACACTTCAATTATGCTTCCTTTGGTCAGCAAATCAACTATTTTGTCTTCACTTTTACAATATCTCAATCTCAACCTTCCTTCACTAACAAGTTCCCTCAAGTAATGAAACTTCATCATAATGTGTTTGTTCCTCGCATGTACAATTGGGTTCTTAGTAAAATTTATAGTGGAAACGTTATCAACCATGAGCGTTACAACGTCACCCTCATCCCTGTCCAGCTCCTTCAACATATTCATCAACCACACGGCTTTGCGCGCACACAACGAAGCGAATTTGTACTCGAATTCACAAGAAGAGAATGCTACTACCGGTTCCTTCTTCGAACACTGTGAGATTGGTGTTTCACCGAACATAAAGATGTATCCAATTGTAGAATTTCTATCATCTTTATCTCCACACAAATTGGAATCGATAAAATCGAGCAAACTACATTTTCTGCTTGTGTCCATTGCGGGAAAAAAAATCTGCAGTTGTTGGATCCTTTGATGTATCTTAGAATCCTTTTGACTGCTGCCAAGTGAGACGCATTCGCTCTCTCCATGAATTTACTCACAATACTGACACTAAGCGCCAAATTCGGCAGTGTATTGCACAAGTAATGCAAGGATCCAATCATCCTCCTATACTGAGTTGGATTAACATATTTTTCATCCTCATTCTATAACAAAAGTAGCCTCGGTTCATCCAGAGTAATGACAACTTTACAATGATCCATCTCAAACTTCTTCAAAATCTCAAGCGCATACCTTCTTTGGTGAATGAGCAGCCCCTTTTTAGACTTTTGGAACTCAATGCCAAAGAAGTATCTCATGAGGCCAAGGCCAGTCGTCTCAAACTCTTTCATAAGATCAGTCTTGAACTTAGAAATGTACTCTTCGTTGCTGCCCATAATCAACAAATTGTCTACGTATAGATAAAGGATTATCACTCATTCATTTATATCCTTCTTCACATACACACTATGTTCGGATACACATTTCTTGGTAAGAAACTATATATCCTTTTTCCAAGCTTTTGGAGCTTGTTTCAAACCATAAAACACTTCCTTCAACTTGTAGAACTTTGACTCTTGATTTCTCACAAAAAAACCATGGGGTTGTTCTATATAAACTTCCTCTTCAAGCGGTCAATTTGAAACTGTTATTTCTGTGCTTTTGTGGTTGGCATTTATTTTGCTAAAACTATTCTAGAAGCAAGAAGTTGAAACATGAAGTTCTAATTTGCTGCATTCAACATGTCGAATGAAGATGTCCCATACCTGCTCATAGGACATCGTGTTTTGGATTCAGTTTTTAAAGCAGATTCTGTTGCTGTGAATTGTTACTAAATATTCTGTGAATATTTGGTTATCCTATGTGGCATCCAAAGCATTTTTGGATTGTGGTTATATGTTGGTTTTTCGGATTTTCAGCTGTTTCTAATTATGGAGTCATATTAGGAAACTTTGGATTGAAGACCTATTTTGTTGGAGTTTATTTTGCAGATTTGTGAGCAGTCTATTTGCTGCATTTTTGAAGCCCAATTCAATCCAGATTAAATGCTATATATTGACTGATGTAAACCTAGTTTTAGGTGTGGAACTTACTTGTGTTTTGTTAGGGTTTTCAAGTGTATTTTGTGAGCCTAACTGGTATCATTCTGATAACAGTATAAGGACTGGTTTTTGTGTTGTAAGTTCTGTCAGTTACTCATAAGCTTTTAAGCATTTAGTTTCTTGTGTGTCAATTCTCATAAGCTTTGAAGTATTGAGAATTGTGTGTTTTTGAAAGTGTGACTTTCGGTTTGTTACTTGTGTGGAAAGATACCAATCACGGGTTGTGGTTGTAGAGGGATTTGAGGAGGGCCTCATACCTAGGTGAGTCTTAGGTAGAAGTCATAGGAAGGGTAGTGATTAAGTGAGCAGATTATTCGGTAATTGTATGATCTATGAATTGATACTATCGTATATTGGTTTCGTCCCTGGCTTGGTAGCCCCCAGAGTAGGATTGTTGATCCGAACTGGGTAAACATATCACTGTGTTATTTACTTTCTGCACTGTTATTTTTATTGTTATCTTGTTCATTGTGTTGGATATCAGTGTCTCAACATCTGTGTAGGACATCTGATATCTGTGCCAGAATTTCAATTGGCATCAAGAGCTTGCACCCTTGTGTGGTTCAGGGTGAGATTCAGGGAAGGTACTTTCTGGTACAATGGACAAGGATGGAGGATTTCTGAACAAACCACCCCTGCTTGATGGTTCCAACTATGACTATTGGAAACCAAGGATGATAGCATTCATCAAATCCATGGACGATCAAGCATGGAAAGCTATTATAAAAGGATGGGAGCCCCCAAAGGTTAAAGATGAAAAAGGTAACCCTACTGATGTGGTGAAAGAAGAGGAAGACTGGGATGATGCAGATTACAAAGGGTCCGTAGGGAATTCCAAAGCCATGAATGCATTGTTCAATGGTGTTAACAAGAATATCTGCAGGTTGATTGAACACTGCACCATTGCTAAAGAGGCGTGGCAGGTCTTGAAGATTGCTCATGAAGGGACCTCAAAAGTGAAGATGTCAAAACTTCAGATTCTTACTACCAGGTTTGAAAATTTGAAGATGAAGGAAGATGAGAGCATTCATGACTTTCACATGAACATTATTGAGATAGCTAATGTTTCAAGTGCTCTAGGTGAAAAGATGTCTGACAGCAAACTAGTCAGAAAAATCCTCAGATCTCTACCTAAGAGATTTGACAAGAAAATGACTGCTATTGAGGAAGCTCATGACATAGATAAGATGAAAGTGGATGAACTTGTGGGATCACTTCAAACATTTGAATTGGGGATCAATGAAAAGACTGAAAATAAGAAGAGTATAGCCTTTGTGTCAAAGGCAAGTGATTCTGAAAGGGAAAGTAATCTGGACAGAGATGAAGGCCTCTCAGAAGATCTGGTGTTACTTGGCAAACAATTTAACAAAGTACTCAGAAGGGTGGATTGGAAGTCAAGATCAAATGTTAGGGACAAGCCATCTGACATCAGTAAAAATCAGAATGCTGGGAGAAATACCAGTACTGAAGATAATTCTAACCAAGAGAGAGGAGCTCAGTGTCATGAGTGTGAAGGTTTTGGGCACATAAAGTATGAGTGCCCCACATATCTCAAGAGGCAAAAGAAGGGGCTATCAGTCTCATGGTCAGAAGATGACTCTGAAACTGAAACTGATGAGAAGTCTGGAAAGAGGGTCACAACATTAACAAGTGTGTGAGTCTGATGAAGAATCAGTCAGTGATGATCTTACTTTTGAAGAGCTAGCTGCTTCCTATAAAAACTTATGCATTAAAAGTGAAGAACAGAAGAAAATTATTGCTCATCTAAAAGCTAAACAGGTAGAGCATTTGGCTACTATCTCTGATCTAAAAGGTGAAGTGGTTGTTCTGAACTCTAAACTGGATAATGTCATCAAGACAGTCAGAATGCTTAATAGCAGCTCTGATGTGCTTGATGAGATTCTGAAGTCAGGGAGAGATGTTGGAGATGTTAGGGGTCTTGGGTTTGAAAGTTCCAGCGAGATGGACAAGGGAAAATGGCCTGAAGTGACAACTGCTCAACCTAAGAAAGAACTAAAGATGTCGTATAACATGTTGCAACATCCTCACAGGCATTAGAAAAATTTCACAAGAAGAAAGAATCAAAGATGGAAATGCCACTATTGTGGAAGGTTTGGCCATATAAAACCCTTCTGCTACAGATTATATGGCTACCCCAAGACTGGGTTACAGTATAGTAGGAAACAAGAGTGGGTTTGAGCAACGAAAGTGTGGACTCCCAAGAGTACTGCAGAGGAACACATAGCTCATAAGTCCTTCAGTGTCTTTGCAAGGGAAAAGTGGTACTTCGACAGTGGATGTTCCAGGCACATGACTGGTATCATGGGATGTCTGTCAGATGTTAAGTCTCATCCTGTTAACTACGTGACTTTTGGTAATGGATCAAAAGGGAGAGTAATAGGTGTTGGAAAACTGGACTGTGAAGGTCAACCCAATCTGGAGGAGGTATTACTTGTTGAAGGCTTAGATGCAAACTTGATCAGCATAAGCCAATTATGTGATCAAGGTCTCAAGGTCAACCTTACCAATTCTGAATGTCTGATAACAAATAAGAAGGGTAAGGTTATCATGAGAGGCAAGAGAGCGTCTGATAATTGTTATCTGTGGAGTTCTGAGAACACTGGAATAGGCTTGGAGACTAAGAAAGCTATTGAAAAGA
Organism: Lathyrus tuberosus; assembly: GCA_022829125.1. Classification (NCBI taxonomy): domain Eukaryota; kingdom Viridiplantae; phylum Streptophyta; class Magnoliopsida; order Fabales; family Fabaceae; genus Lathyrus; species Lathyrus tuberosus. Next base: position 8,471 of record JALAZF010000371.1, read on the forward strand.
CTATTAAGTTAGAACAGGTGCTGATAAATTGTAAAGCAACTTATAATGTTTGCATGGTGAACTGTAATAATGAATTTAAACTTAGTAAGTATGCCAGCAAGGTAAGTGTAGAAGGAGAATTTGATAAATGTACATTTGAGGCGGATCGGGTACTCAAAGTCTGTGAATACCGCTCTTCTCTGGGCCCAGTCCTCAAAAGTATAAATAGGCGGGCGAACACACCTTATTTTCAGCAAACTTATTCTACACAAATTCCTCTTGCCCTTTCTCTTCAAAGTTCTTGTGTCTTAGGGTTTTCTCCTAACATTCTCAAGATTGTACCGCGTGATCAATTAAACATGTCTCAACATCATAACTTCGAATCCATGCACGGCTCCTCTGATAACTCTGGTTCTCCACGAATCAATGCTGGAGAGGATGAATCACTGCGGATGATCAATCTCTCTGATCTAGTGCTAGATATTGCTCCTTTGAATGTTGTGTCGGCTGACCCTAAAGGCAAACAGCAAGCTTCTCACACAACGAATGTCAATATTCCAGGTAAGAAGTCCAAACCTCTTTCACCTAGGAAGAAAGTTCATTCCATGACTAGTTTGTATGCTGACCAAGTAAGCCCTAGGAAAAACGTGGCTGAAAAGGGGTCTAAATCTGGCTTAGTTGAGAAGAAGAAGGTTACTAAATCATGTGGTGTAAACAAGAATTCCACTGATGATGATGTTGTCAAAAGGGATAAGGTACTTAGGAGGTTTGTTGCCGCGATCCTGAGTGGAGTAGAGACAGATGTCGGGTCTGATGTTCCAACATCCTTGACTGAAAATAGTAGCCCTACTGATAGGACTGATGATGGTGTCCCAATTCATGTGGACCGTGAAAGAAGGAGTAAAAGGAAAGCTGATGTAAGGACTGATGATGTTATTAATGTTGATGACCTCACTTCTGATGAGGAACCTATTGCTGGAATGCTGAGAAAAATTAAGAGAAGAAGAGAAAAAACTGTGGTAAGTGAAGGCTCCAAGTCTTTGAAACTGCGTGGAAAATCTGGAGGTGGGGAAGGAAAAGTTCGAGCAGGGCCTCCTAAACAATGGAGCAAGGTTGTAATGCCCACTAAGAAGAGAAAAATCACAGATCACAGTGAGTCTGACTATGAAGTTGCAACAGATGTCCAGGACATCATTGGTATGAAAACCTCCACCTACAAAAAGACTTATGCTGAAAGTTCTATGAGAAATGCAGATAGATGGAGAATTGTAGATCAAAGGAGGATTGCTCTGGAGAGAGAGTTGGGGAAGGATTTTGATAAGTACAAAGAAATCATGGATCTCATTGCAGCGGCTGGATTGATGAGAACAGTGTCCAAGATGGGACCCTGCTATGGCAATATAGTCAAGGAATTTGTGGTGAACATATCTGAAGAGTGTGATGAGAACAGTGGTGACAACCTCAGAAAAGTATCTGTGAGAGGAGAAGCTGTCACTTTTTCTCCTGAAATTATCAACAACTATCTGGGCAGGAGTAAGGAACCTCAACCTGAGTTAGAGGTTACAGACAATACTGTATGCAAGGAGATTACAGGTGGTTGTATCAGACACTGGCCAAATGAAAAGAAGTTGTCGTCTGGAAAACTGAGTGTCAAATATGCCATCCTCCACAGGATTGGTGTTGTGAATTGGGTTCCTACCAATCACACATCTACTATTTCCTCCACACTTGGCAGATTCATGTATGCTATCGGGAAAAAGATTTCTTTTGATTTTGGATCATACATCTTTGAACAGATTCTGAAACAAGCTAGCTCACCTGCTGTCAAGATGCATATTTTTTTGCCTTCCTTGATCTGTGGTATTATTCTAGATCAGTGTCCTAATCTTGTGTTGAGGGGTGACACTGCGCTCAAAAGAAAACCTCCTATGTCCCTTCACTACAAGCTACTTGGTGGAGAACATGTCTCAGACATTGTTGGGACATCTTCACAGACTTTCAGTCATGCTAATCTTGATGATGAAGTCATTGCATAGCTGCAAGAAACGTGCAAGGAACTAGAAAATTCCATCAGAAGAGACACTGCTCGGAAGGCCAAACTCGAACAGCTAATCAAAACCTTCATGGAGAAAAGGAATGCTTCTGCTGGGACAGCTGGTAAAGACCAAGGAACTGCTGAAGGTGACGCTTCTGTAGAATCAGATAGAGAATGTGAACAGAGTTCAGATGACTCAGGATCTATGAGTGGTGATACTGATACTGATGCTGTTGCTGATGGAGAGAGTGAAGACATTGCAGAATCTGACGATGATGGTGCTGCAGAATAATGGCATAATTTCTGCAGAAGTTTTTTTTTGTTGTTTTTGTCTAAACACCTAGAATAGCTTGTCTATGTATCTCTTCTGAACTTTAACTTTGTTGTGGTTTACTTAATAACTATTCTACTTGCCTTTGTCATATTTATGGCTAAAAAGGGGAAGTAGTATGTTTGTGTGGGGAGTGCTTGTGTGCTTGTGCTGCTGCTGTAGTTGAGGGGGAGATTGTGGAATGTTGCTGCAGTTGAGGGGGAGTTTTGCTATGCTGCTATGATGTGTTGTTTGCTGTGATGTGTGTTGTATGCAGCTGAAGGGGAGTGCTGCTATGCTGGATGTTTTTGCTGTGTGATGTTGGTTTTTCGCTGCTGTCTGATATGGATGTTTTTGTTGTGCTTCTTTACAAGTTTTTTTGTGTGTGTAGTTTTAGCCAAAATAAGCCAAAGGGGGGGATTGTTATTTCTGTGCTTTTGTGGTTGGCATTTATTTTGTTAAAACTATTCTAGCAGCAAGAAGTTGAAACATGAAGTTCTAATTTGCTGCATTCAACATGTCGAATGAAGATGTCCCATACCTGCTTATAGGACATCATGTTTTGGATTCAGTTTTTAAAGCAGATTCTGTTGCTGTGAATTGTTACTAAATATTCTGTGAATATTTGGTTATCCTATGTGGCATCCAAAGCATTTTTGGATTTTGGTTATATGTTGGTTTTTCGGATTTTCAGCTGTTTCTAATTATGGAGACATATTAGGAAACTTTGGATTGAAGACCTATTTTGTTGGAGTTTATTTTACAGATTTGTGAGCAGTCTATTTGCTGCGTTTTTGAAGCCCAATTTAGTCCAGATTAAATGATATATATTGACTGATGTAAACCTAGTTTTAGGTGTGGAACTTACTTGTGTTTTGTTAGGGTTTTCGAGTGTATTTTGTGAGCCTAACTGGTATCATTCTGATAACAGTATAAGGACTGGTTTTTGTGTTGTAAGTTCTGTCAGTTACTCATAAGCTTTTAAGCATTGAGTTTCTTGTGTGTCAATTCTCATAAGCTTTGAAGTATTGAGAATTGTGTGTTTTTGAAAGTGTGACTTTCGGTTGTTACTTGTGTGGAAAGATACCAATCACGGGTTTTGGTTGTAGAGGGATTTGAGGAGGGCCTCATACCTAGGTGAGTCTTAGGTAGAAGTCATAGGAAGGGTAGTGATTAAGTGAGCAGATTATTCGGTGAATTGATACTATCGTATATTGGTTTCGTCCCTGGCTTGGTAGCCCCCAGAGTAGGATTGCTGATCCGAACTGGGTAAACATATCACTGTGTTATTTACTTTCTGCACTGTTATTTTTATTGTTATCTTGTTCATTGTGTTGGATATCAGTGTCTCAACATCTGTGTAGGACATCTGATATCTGTGCCAGAATTTCAGAAACCGCATATTTAACATTCATTTGGTAGATGGACCAATTGTTGTTATTTGCAATACCAACAACTAGTCTAATGGTTTTAATTATAGAAACCGGTGCAAACACCTCTTCAAACTTTACGCTTTCTCTTTGCAAGAATCCCTTTGCATTTAATCGAGCCTTATGCTTGATAATTTCACCCTTGGAATTTACTTTCACTTTTAACACCCATCTTACACCAATTGGCTTATTTCCATCTTGTTGTTGCTTTGGTTGGCTACATTTGGTAAAACAACATGGGTTATGCAAGATGTATTTCTGGTGAAGATGCAGCATGTGGGACAAGATGTTCCAGCATGTATGCATCATCTGTCCTCAGTCTGGAAGACATATTCAATCAAGGCATCTTCCATTACTTCATCATCACCTATGCTGGTGATTACCTCAAAACCAGCTTCTAAAGCCTTGCAGGTCTCGTTCTTATGATTATCCACAGTGTTACCAATAAATCCTCCACTAGAACTAGGTAAAACTTTTATTTGTCAAGACAATTGACCAATTTGCATCTCCAAATTTTTTATAGATGCCTCATGGTTCATACTAATTGTTTCTTCCTGTTTATTTACCTGTTAAAAACTACTCTGAGTAACCTGGATGAATTTGTTGAGGGTTACCTCAAAGGTTAAATGTTTCCTCTGGGTTGCATCCTGTTGATTTTGTCGAACACCTGATTAGCACTTGTGTTTTGATTATTGTCCCATTTGAAGTTTGAGTGATACTTTTATATGGGATTGTAGGTGTAATACCCCAAATTTTGACCACTTAGATTTCCCATCATTGTGAAAATCATCATCACAATATGGATGAACCATCATACTTCATTAGCCTCCCCAAAGATGGGTGAGCATCCACTACAATCAAAATTAGGGTTTCAAGCCCTCTCTGAGTGCTTAGACAAAGGATCAATCAAGAAATGACATGATCTTCAACTTGTCTAATCTCTTAAACATCCACAATGGATCAAAAAGGACTCCCACTTCAAGGATTAAGCACAAGGCTGCTCCCTTCTAGGTGGATCAAGTCTCAAGATCGACAGTGTCACCAAATTAGGGTTTTGGTCGACCAGGGCCTCCAGATGGAAATTTTCATCTGGGCACAAGGCAATGATCCAAAACATGACCTAATATGCTTCATGGAACCTCATGAACCCATGCATCAAGTCAATTTTGCCTCAGGGGATGCATTCATAAAAAATCAGGAATTAGGGTTTCTTGACCTAATTCACCCCTAAGTTGACTTTTGGGACAAACCATGAGCCAAGACCTCAAGAGATGATTTGAGGGTCTCTAATATACCATATTGATCCATTTGGAACAATGGATTGATCCAAGAAGCTTGAGCAACAAGTTTCATTTTCATCTGCACCACAATTAGGGTTTTAAGGGAAAAGTCAACTGTAACTTTGACTTTTGACCAAGACATGCTCCCAAACCCTAATACATGATTGAATATACCCTATGACACCCATGGAACATGTCCATCAAGTTTGATTTAGGTCAAGGACATGATTTCCTGAAGAATTGCACAGTTTGGAATTCATCTGATAAAAAGTCAACTGTGCACAAAAGTCAACTTTGACTTTTTGAGATTTTTCACCAAAATGGATTTTTAACCCTAAAATGATGTTAATGTATGATTTGAATCATCATTCATCAAGAAAAATCAAGAAAAGTGAGATAACTTGTAAAAGGGGTAACCATAAAACTTAGAAAATTTTCTAAGTTAAAAATAAAGTGGCAAAGGTACCAACTTTGGAGGACCATAACTCCTAAACCACAAGGCCATTTTTTCTCATCCAAAGATGGATTTGTAGCCCTCATTATCACCTACAAAAACTTCAACTATAAGTCATTCCAATTCATTAAGGATTTTGAGTTATGGAGTGATCAAAGTGGCTGAAAAGTGAAAATGTCACTTTTTCCAACACTTAGTGAAATTTTCACTAAGTCAGAATTTGCCTTCACTTTTTGCCAAATGTAGGGGGATTTTTCACTTGGAATCAAAAGAGATCAAAACCAAACTTGTTCAAACAGTTGTTGTATCATGTAAGAGCTTTCCAAAATGGCCAAGAACATTGCCAAATTCAACCTACACCATGAGATACAACATTGGCAAGTTGCCTTGCTGAAATCTGTCAAAGCAAGGCAGAATTTGCAACTTTGGTCGATTTGCCAAAATCAGCCAAATTCAATTGCTCCAATACACTTGGACACCTCAGAGGATTGAATCTAAAGGGGACAATCACTGAGCCAAGCCTCCAAGGAACAAGGAATAGCATGTTGAACCTAGAGTTGCCAAAATAGGGACAAGACTTCAAATTTGGAATGAGGCATTCAATGGAACCATCAAGGTGGCATGGACTGAGCCATTCTCATCTGAAATCAGTCAAGACTTATCCAAGACCAAGGGGACCAAAGCTCTGTGCCCTAACCTCTAGTCAATGGCTAGAGGAGACTTGGATTCTCATTGGACAACATTGGCCAAACCTACTTACCAGCTGCCATGCACTATTCCTTGCAAAACAAACTTGCTCTACTATAAATAGAGCTCAATTGTGGCCAGTTTAAGTACACCAAAGCCATCTAACAGATGCTTTCCTCAAAATCTCTTTCTCTTGGCAAAAATGCCTTTCTTAGCAAGGTAGCTATCGGGTTTTGAGTTTGAGAGCAATTCTGCACAAACCAATCACTCACACACCTCACATACATCACATATGAGCTGATCAAACACTCACATAACTTCTGGAACATCAAAATCTCAAAATCACTTGCCATCCACACAAGTTTGAAGTGAAGTTGCAGCTGAGGTACCACAAACTGATCCAGTCCATTTCAATTCAATCCAAGTGTTCAAACACACTCCATATGGTGTAGGGAAGCTGCCCAAATCATCACCACTCATCTGTAACACCTCCAAATCAAAAATCACTTTGAACTTGCTGTCACGGCTTGGAGGTAAGCACATACTTGGTCATCTCTCAATCTATGCATATTTCCTCGCATAATAATTTGGCCATATGTTCATAATCATGCATGGAATGTTTTCCCTCAATTAATTGCATTGTTTGAATCGTGTATCAAAAATCCTAGCCTTCATGCAGAAATTAGGGTTCTTGAGGTCTCTTCGTGATTTCTTGTTGTATGTTTAATTTAAATGAAATTAAAGTACATAGACATGATCGTGAGGTTGAGACGAGCATAATGATATGTGGATTGCATGATATGATTACGTATTCATGGAGATTGGATAGAAAACGCAAATCTGAGAAACCAAGAACACGCGCGTGTTCTTCAGCTTGTTCTTGGCGCCTTTTTTTCAAATTCAAATATTTGAATTTTGTGATTTTGTTTAATTGATTCAAAAATTAATTTCTCTCTGAGTTTTAATGATTTTGAGTTGATTCTTTTTTTAATAATTCACAAAAATGTTAAAATATTTTATTTTATCAAAAAATCCCAAAAATATTATTTATTTCATATAATTGATATTTTTGTAAAGAATTAATATTTTGATTGTTTTTGGCATTTTAAATATTTTTTCTACATTGATTTTGTAACTTTTAATGCTTTCTAATTATTTTGTAGGTCAATACTTAATTTTTGAAGCATTAATCCAAGATCACAATTTGTTTTCCATGTGTTAAACAATTTTAGATCATTTTAATTGAATTTTTATTCAATTAAATACATTTTTGAAAACAAATTAGGGTTTTGGATTAATTCAACCCTCATAAATCATTTTCAAAACACTTTGGGACTCTATTAGAGTGTAAGACCCAATCCTTTTTTTTGACCAAATCATCTTTGGGCCTCACTTATTGTATAAGTCCCGATATCGTCAAAAAACAAACGGCGCGATCGTCGCCTTTTCAAAAATCATCTGGGCCTACCCTCGAGTAGTAAGACCCATTTATTCATCTCAAAACTCTTTGGGCCTCTTGAGAGAGTGTAAGACCCATCCCCCCTTGTACAAAACCTTTTTGGGCCTCACTCATTGTATAAGTCCCTCTGTACAAGTAAACGGCGCGATCGTCGCCCGTTTAAAAATAAAAATCATCTGGGCCTCTCCTTGAGCTATAAGACCCATTCAAAACACTTTGGGCCTCTATTAGAGTGTAAGACCCAATCCCCCTTTTAACCAAAACAATTTTGGGCCTCACTTATTGTATAAGTCCCTCTGCGTTAAAAGAAAACCTCGGCGCGATCGCCATTTTTAAACGAAAAATCATTTGGGCCTACCCTCGTGTTATAAGCCCCTCTCTTTTCTTTAAACCTTTTTGGGCCTCTTGAGAGAGTGTAAGACCCATCCCTTTGTACAGAAAACCTTTTTGGGCCCCAGTCACTTGTATAAGTCCCTCTGTACAAAGTCAAACAGTGCGCTCACTGATAAAACCTTGGGCCTCTCCTTGAGCTGTAAGCCCCAAATCTTTCTTTTTCAAAGCACTTTCTCCTTTGATTTTGAATATACTGTTGTTTTTAATCTTTCTTTGTTGAACAATTAACCAAACAGAATGGAAGCACTACAACCGAGTAAGTGGTTATCGCTTTCATTTACTGCTTTCATATTATAAACTGTATTGTGGGGCTGCTCACTGTAAGTCTCCTTTCATAAACTCATATCTACTGTGTAATAATAGTATAGATATTTCGAGTTTCCCCGGCAACTACGTCTAGAACTAGGTGACGCCGTTTCACTTATTCGTAGAAATAGACGCCTAGATCCCCAATAGGAGCACCAGATACAGTCTTCTCTTCGGTTGTCCTCCTTAGGAATCGTCAAGAAGCTCTACTCCCCAAGATGAATGTATTCTCCGTGAATGGCATCTTTGAGTTTCTTCCCAATTCTCGAACTTTCCTGACTTGATCTATTCCTTGTGGATAGCTTGCCTTGAATGTCTCAGGGTTTGGGTACCCACTACGATCATAATCTTGGACCTTAACTAACGAACCCTCTTTAAAAGTTAAAAGTCGCTGGATAGTAAACCTCGCACGTTTACCAGTGGTTTTCATCTTTAAAAGAGTTATCTCTCCTAATGGAAAGGAGATGATAGACCCACGGGCTTCTTAAAAGCATCGGCCTCCTCTTGGGCATTATTCAAGGACCCTACGGCTTCTTAGAAGTATTCACAGCCTCCTCTTAGGCTTCGTATAATGATCTCTTCCTCCAGGAATGATAGCCTCCTCTTGGGCTTCGTACAAGGACCCGTCGGCTTCTTAAAAGTTTCCAGCCTCCTCTTGGGCTTCGTACAAATTGTCCCGACGACCTCCTAGAGGTATAGGAACAGAACCTAGTCATCCTCATAGAACAGTCATTTCATAGAGTCTACTACTGTTTCTCGAAGCATAGTACAAAAGATAAAACTCTAGACACAGACAGTCTAACTTCCTTGAGTTTCAAAGAGATTCTCAAGCACCCTTCGTTAAATAGGAAGGAAACCCGCAGACTCGGATAGTCTCAATACCCTTTGGATTTTCCGTTTCCTCAAAGAGAAGGAAATATCCCTGATCCTCAAATTAAATCCCTGTGTACAGTGTTACTCATATAAGAACTGATTTTCTCTTTTAAATCAGTATATTGGATCTGTCACTCAACTAAAACAGTTACAATAGCCTCCATCTCGGGCTTTGTACGAGATACCAAAATTCTCCCCAGTGGAGTCAAAACAACCTTTTCGCCTCTCTCTCGGGCTTTGTACGAGATACAAAAACACTCTCTTACTGAGTATAAAAGATTCTCCAACTGAGTCAACTCTTTGCTAGCCTCCTCTTAGGCTTTGTATAACGATATGCCCCACTGGGTCAAAAACCTTTAGCCTCTCTCTCGGGCTTTGTACGAGACACAAAATAGCCTCCTCTTAGGCTTTGTATAATGATTTTCCTAGCGGAAATTAGCCTCCTCTTAGGCTTTGTATAAGAAAACCACTGGTTGATCCAATCAACCTTTTAGCATCAAAGTTGTGCCTCGTTCACAGTACACAAACATCAACAACTCCTTTCCCTTCATCTAATTGCTGTAAGCGGCAAGCCTCTGGATCATCTACATCCATGCCACTGTCCCTCTTTTAGCATGAGAAATTCCTAAGGAAAGATGGCATTGCTCTACACTGAGTTAAAGTCTTCTCCTTCAGGTTAAAACCCTTTCTTCGGAAATTATGGCATTGCTCGGATCCGTGTATCCCAGTTAAAATAATTCTCCTTCCCCCTCTTTAGAGATGACAAACTCTCTCTAAAGTCGAGGTCTTTCAGCTTCACGTCTTGGGCTTTGAACAAGACACAAATAGACCTTTCAGCTTCACATCTTGGGCTTTGAACAAGATACAAACCACCTTTCGCTTCACGTCTTGGGCTTTGAACAAGACACCAAAACACCCATTTCCTCCCATAGAATAGGAGGAACTACGAACGCTCTGATTTCCCTGTTTCGGTAAACGGGAATACGTAGGCATAAGATTGAAAGAAAAGATCTTAGCGAGCGCAATCAACAAAAAACCCAAATCCCATATCTCCATCAATCAAAAAGCAGTAATTCAAAAGCATCAGTCCTAACATCCTAATCCTTGTTCCCCGCTAGAAAGTCCTAGAAAGAAAGAACCTGTATTGGCGAAATACGAATAACCAGTACAAAGGCCCCCCCACATTGATAGCATCTGTAACCTAACAGACCGCTGTTTAAACTCAGTATGCAAGCAGGGTTAATTGGAGACATCTATTTCCCTTCCTTATTCAGCTCACAATAGGATAAAAAATGAATTGACCTGTAGTTTAAAGCTCAAACCGCAGAGAGCGACCAACGCTTAAGAACCGCGCCTAAAATCGCTCGCTACAGAAAAGTGGCGCCCACCGTGGGGCCTATCTTTCTTTCTTTCTGTTTTCCTTGTAAAATGGCGACTCTGCTGGGGAGTCTCCTTTTCTGCCTTAGGGCATCATCCCCGTTTTCCACGGAAAATGGGAACTCTGCTGAGGAGAAAGATTGACCTATGCTGGTCCATCTCTTGGGCTGAGAACCACAGATTAGGGCTTCCGCCGGGGAACCCATTTCTGTCAGGAACTTAAGAATTGTAGCTTTATAAGTCTAGGATGATTAGGACAAATATATATACTGCTTTTCCTAATTGCTATACGTGTTTATTTTTCTGCTACTGGGAATGCGTGTGATGCCGCATGTGGTGAGATTGAGTATACACTTAAGAAAAACCAACCTTTTTCGTAGTGCGGAAGCTATCGGAAATAGCTGTTACGCGATACTACCCTCATTTGAGGTTGGTGATCTATTCTCGGTGAATGGCACTTACTCTAAGATTGCACACAGCTCGCTGGCGATCCGCTTGTTGTTTTGCCTTTCTGGGAGGAGCTGATGATAATGAGTACAGGTACAAAAATCACCCTAGTATAAACCTTTGGGGATGGGTAGAGCCTTGACTTCATGACAACGACCCTTTGACCCCATGTTTTTTCTATGTTTTTGTGTGCTGCATTCATGCATTCATTTAATAAAACATTAAAACATTCAAAAAACTTTCTCTTCTAGTCTCTCTGTTTTTCAAATTAAACTAAGACTGTGATTGCAAATATCAGAGAAAAAGATTGCATTAATGGATTTCGGTAGAAGGAGAACTCACCAGTATACCTTCAAGGTTCCAAAACTAGGGGATTTAAGAAAGTTAGCGAGGATGATCATTAACCCAGAGGCTTTCAGAGCCAAACACGGTGGTTTGCTACCACTGTTAAGAGTCCATGTGATTAAGGGAATCATGGATGCGCTCATTCAGTTTTACGATCCGGTTTATCACTGTTTCACATTCCCGGATTACCAGCTATCACCAACGCTGGAGGAGTATTCTCATCTGACTAATTTACATATCACTGATCGAGCTCCATTTTCTGGACTGGAAGAAATTCCAAAGAATCAAACTATTGCAATAGCAATTCATTTGGACGAGTCTGAGGTCCGGACTCACATGACCACTAAGGGTGGCATCCAAGGTTTGCCAGCCCAGTTCTTGACAAAAAAAGCTCTATACTTCGCTAGTATAGGGAACGGGAATGCTTTTGAAAGCATCTTTGTCTTGCTCACCTACGGATTATTTTTGTTTCCCAACATCAATAACTTCGTCGATATCAACGCTATTAAGGTTTTTCTCATTGGAAACCCTGTGCCGACTTTGCTCGCAGATGCGTATCATTCTGTACACTTAGGAAATTTGTACAGCGGAGGGGAGATCACATGCTATGTACCTTTGCTCTACAAATGGTTTATCTCTCACTTGGCCAAGTCTGCTGCTTTTTGGGATTGCAAGAGTGTCTTACGTTGGTCGCAGAAGATCATGTCTCTCACCAATTCCGATATAGATTGGTGTAATAGGATTTATGAGGGAATCAAAATCATTGACCGTTGTGGAAACTTCCCCAGCGTACCCCTTATAGGAACTAAAGGAGGAATCAACTATCATCCGATATTGGTTTTTTGTCAATTTGGATACCCGATGCGACACGTCCCACGGGGTGTTCATCTGGAAGGTCTTTTCTTCAAAGAAGGAGAAAGTGACAGAGCACTGAAGATGGAAATAGTGCAAGCTTGGAAACATGTTCATAAGAAAGGACGAGAGTCTCTGGGAAAACCGGACTGTGTCTCGGTGGAGCCTTATCTCCATTGGGTACAAACTAGAGCTCTCAAGCTAAAGATGCCTTATCCTCGTTACGAAATTCTTCCACCGAGGGAAATTGTCATGTACTTCATGACGGAAACTGAAAGGCTTCAGGTTACTCTCAACAAAGTTCAAAAGGAAAGAAGATCTTGGAAGAACAAGTACCGCACCCTCGACGTAGAGTGTATCCAAATACAGCAACTACTAAAAGAGAAAGATGCTCTGATTGAAATTTTGGAGCAGCATGCTGTAGAGAATCAAGATGACCAAAGGAATTTGTTCACTCCTTTCACTTGGCAAAGGAATGACAACCCGACAACGGCCCAAGCGCCCCGGTCAAAGAAAAGGAAGATACCAGAATCAGCACCCGGTTTCTCCTCAGGGAGGACTCGGGACCCATTAGTTTAGGTTTCTGTTTCTGCACTTTGTAATCTACTGTATTTCCATTTCTGTAATCCTTTGGAATTCAATAAAAAGGGGTTTCCCCACTGTTTGATATTTGCAATCTAATTGTCGAAGTTTATTTTAATTAAACCTAAAAACAATTAATATAATCATTGCATTCATCATTCTCACATCGCGTATTCTCCTTACCTACGAATCTCACGTTTGTGTCTCGATTCTAGAGTCAAACTGTCTCATTCGTATAATACTCGGGCCAATCGTCAGAAAAAGATGGATGATCTTGAGGAAGAAAACAGAGAGTTGAAAGAAGAGATCGACACTCTGAGAGAGGATATGAGAAAACTTCGTAACGACATGCAAGCCATGGCAGAAGCTCAGCTACAAAGAACTGTGATCTCAGAGATCACCTCAACGCCCATCATAGAAAAGTATGATCCTAGGTATCAGATGCCGAAAGATCGTCCTTGGGGCATGCCTGTTAACTATATCCCGGAAGGATATGTTCCACCGATCACTGAAGATCAGGGAATCGCAACAGAAGCCGCTGGTCCTGAAGGTTACAAACTTCGGGAAAGCGAAGATGCCAGGGGCATACTCAAGACTCCTGAAGGTTACAAACTTCGGGAGGCGCCAAGACTTACTGCCGTAGTCACGGTACCACCCCCTGTGGTGCACACTGTCCCGGAAGGACAGATTCCACAGACACCTTCTGGTAAGAAGGAAACTATGTTTGACAGAATGGATGAATTCTAGGAACAGTTCTTGGAAATGCAGAAGGAGCTGCAAGCCATTCGCGGTCAGGATCTATTTGGAAAAGACGCCGCAGACCTCTGCTTGGTCCCAAATGTAAAAGTCCCGCACAAGTTCCAAGTGCCCGACTTTGAAAAATACAAGGGTAACTCTTGCCCTCAGAGCCATCTGGTGATGTACGCTCGGAGGATGTCAGCTCAGACGGAGAATCAGGACCTACTGATTCACTACTTTCAGGATAGTTTAACCGGTGCCGCGCTCAAATGGTACATGGGTTTAAACCGTACTACGATCAGTACATTCAGAGATCTTGGTACTGCCTTCGTCCAACAATACAATTACAATTTGGACATGGCACCCGACAGAGATCAACTCAGATCAATGTCGCAAAAGGAAAAGGAAACCTTTAAGGAGTATGCTCAAAGGTGGTGTGAAATTGCCGCTCAAATTTGTCCACCTCTTGAGGAAAAAGAGATGACAAAGATCTTCTTAAAGACCTTAAGCTCATTTTACTATGACCGAATGATTGCCAGTGCACCCAGTGATTTCACCGAAATGGTCGGCATGGGTGTACGTCTTGAGGATGCCGTCCGAGAAGGACGTTTGGTAAAAGACACTGGATCAACGAGCGGTACTAAAAAATACGGTAGTGCTCTCCCTAAGAAAAAAGAGCAAGATATTGGGAATATCTCTCTCGGAAAGCAAAGGCGACGTTATCAGCCAGTAGCAGCTGTTACTCCTGCTATCGGCCCCGCGCCTGTTCCTACGTATCAACCTCAGGTTACGCAGAACCAACCTGACCAACAAAGGACACAACAGCCTCTTCAGCAGGCTCGTCCTCCATATAACAACAACCGTACAACACGGCCACCAGGATTTGATCCTATACCTGTAACGTACGCATAACTGTTTCCGTTACTGCTAGCCAAGGGGCACATTCATACTAAGTCTCCCCTTTCAGTTCCGGAAAATCCGCCTTTCTGGTTTAAGGTGGATCAAACATGCCCTTATCATCAAGGAGGTTCAGGGCATAACATTGAGACTTGTCTCAATTTCAAATCCGACGTGCAAAAGCTTGTTAGGAGCGGGCTCTTATCTTTCAAAGATACGAATCCTAATGTTCTCACGAACCCGCTGCCTCAACATGAGAAAGCTGCAGTCAATCTGATTGAGAAAGAGACTAGCAATGTCTATCAAATTCACGATGTACTCTCATTGGGGACCAATCTGGTCAAGATGCATTGTAGACAGGGTGGATATGGTCATGTGCCACCTCATAATTATCACTAGTGTGATATCTGCTCTAAAGATGATCAAGGATGTTCTGTGGTGCAAGCAGCTCTACAGGAACAAATGGATCTCGGGTGGATCCAAGAGCACCGAGTTCGTGGAGTTAACATGGTTTACACGAATTCCAACGTCATTCAAAACCACGACATCCGTGCGATGAATGTCAACTTGGTGGCGATGCACTCAAGGCAAAGCCAGTATCATAATCTGCCGCGGCACGATTACAGTTCCTGTCTGATTTGCTCGGTAAACAAACAGGGATGCTCTTTCATACAAGAGGCCCTCCAGCGTCAGATGGATCTTGGATGGATCCAAGACTACCATGATAGGAACTCCTATCAAATCAACATGGGTCAGATCTTTGACATTCGCGTGATGAATACCAATCTGGTAGAGTTACATGCTGAGCAGGTCCGACTCGGATTCTTAATATCACACGATTATCAAAGCTGTAAAGCGGGTTGCGAAAACAATCAAGGTTGTACCCTTGTCCAGGAGGCACTTCAGCACTTGTTAAATCACTGGTGGATGCCAATCTATATGGACGAAGATACTCAACAGATTAGTATCAATAACAGGAATCCTACTCGTCGTCAAAGTCAGGATGTCCGATCAATGGAAGGTAACCTAGTGAGGTTACATTGTATTCAAAGTGGGCGTGGCCAGGTGCCACCACACAACTATGACAGCTGTAGCGTCTGTTCGGAAAGTAACCAAGAGTGTTACCTTGTGAGAGCAGCTCTTCAGGGTCAGATCGATCATGGAGAAATTCATCCATATCCAGGTTCAGGACCCATCATTTGGTCGCCGAACTACCTTGCCGATCAAGTTGAGGATGTTGTCACGATCTCTGGTCATCACCAGATCAGGGATGTTTTTGCCATCATCCCTCTACTTGACGAATCTAGAGTTCCCAACCAGGAACGGATCGAGATTACCTATGATGGTCAGAAAAATCAGAAGGTTCCTATAGTCATCTATCTACCGGGGCCACTACCGTATGAATCAACTAAGGCAATCCCTTACAAATACGGTGCAACAATAATCGAGAATGGAAAGGAAATTCCATTACCCTCCGTCGTGAATATTGCAGACATCAATCGTGTAACACGGAGCGGTCGAATCTTCAACCGAGGGGTTGGAGAATCCAACAAAGAAAAGGAACTTCAGGCAGAAATTCCTGATCCGCCAGTCGGTCAATCTGGTAATCCCGACTTTTCAAAAGACAAAGATGAGATGCTAAAGCTCATCCAAAGGAGTGAATATAACATTGTTGATCAACTGTTACAGACTCCTTCAAAGATCTCGGTATTATCACTGTTACTCAGTTCAGAAGCCCACAGGGAGGCTCTACAGAAAGTCTTGGAGCAAGCCTTTGTGGAACAGGATGTAATAATTAGACAGTTTGATAGAATTGTCTCTAACATCACTTCCTGCAATAATTTGGGATTTAGTGATGAGGAATTACCTGAAGAGGGTCGCCGTCATAACATGGCGCTCAATATCACAGTTAACTGCCAGGGCGATGCTTTAGCCAATGTACTGGTAGACACAGGGTCAGTCCTGAATGTTATGCCGAAGTCCACTTTGATGTAATTATCATTCAAGGGCCCTTCGATGAGAGTCAGCGAGGTCGTCGTCAAAGCATTCGACGGATCCAGAAAAACAGTTATCGGCAAAGTGGATCTTCCCATAACTATTGGTCCTCACACTTTCCAAATCACTTTCCAGGTCATGGACATCCAGGCAATATACAATTGTTTATTAGGAAGACCTTGGATACATCAGGCTGGAGCGGTTACTTCAACCCTCCACCAAAAGCTAAAGTTCGTCAAGAACGATCAACTTGTCACGGTTTGTGGGGAACAAGCCTTGCTTATGAGTAACCTATCATCATCTACTTATGTGGAACCCGAGGAGGTTATTGGGACGCAGTTCCAAGCACTGTCGGTGAGCAAGGATAATCATTTCAGAGGAGGAACCTCGATTTCCTCATACAACGATGCTATTAAAGCGGTCGAGAGTACCGATACAACCGAATAGGGACAGCTTGTCGTTCCTATTGACAATAAAACAAAGAAGGGTCTTGGTTTTTCTGCAACCTGTACTCAGACAGTTGCCAACGATGAAAGTCTTCATCCCCTTCAAAACTTCTTCCACAGTGGAGGTTTTCTTCACCCAGTGTCTCAGACAGTTCATGCTATCAATGAGGAAGATCCCTCTGACACAGATAAAGAATGGAAGTCCTACCTTAACAAAGACGGCTATATGTCTCAGGAAGAGGTGCCTATGCCTTTTTGCTTTCCTACAGAAAGTCCGAGATTTATACCAAGATCAGATGTCGAAATGATCTACGGAGATTGTGATCCGGAAGGATGCCGTGCTCTGCCAAATTCATTAGAGGAAGACACTCTGATGAAAGAAAACTTTGATCATAATTACTATAGCCCGATGGATGGTCTGCCAATGTGGCAGCCTTACCCAGGAAACTTGGGGCCGGAAAGTCAGCCGAACAATGAAAATCAGCTGACCGTCATTGAACAGAATACCTGTGTCCCCGCCATGTCATGGGATCAACACTCAGGTCATTCAGAAGCTACTCAACATGAAGATGAATTCGCAACGTTTGCAGGACTTGAATTCATCAACTATGCTTTTCCTGAGGTCAACGTCATCGAGAGAAATGACTCCTCCAGTTCCAAAGAAGTTTGGGACACTCTGGGGCAACCAAGTGGAAAATACGACTTTATGGTCAAGTACACTGCTCCCGAAAGCTCTCGTATCAGGCTCGAAGACATCCAGCCAACTGGATGGGGAGATACAGCTGAGAGCACAAATATTCTGCAAAATGCAACAGAGGAATCCTCCTACGACAATTCTGCTTGGGAGACAGATTCCAATGATCCTACTCCACCAGAAATCAGCGTCATTTCTGAAGACAAATCAAGGAAGGTGCTAGACTTTGTGATTCACCGAGGAGTTCGCCGCCAATGGATTGCCGTCGAGGTTCCGGAGGTCGTTCATCAGTCAAAGTAATTGCCATCTTTAACCTTTCACCCTGCCCAGGTGAAACGGATATTTTGATAGGGCTCGTTTTCTATAAATTTCCCTCTTCGCTTTGGCCAAAGCGAGTGAGTTTTGTTTTATAGGGCTGTAGTTTCAAGAGTCGACTTGTTCATTAATAAAATAACGTCGTTCTGTAATTTCCGCATTAATTGTTGTTTTCTCTTTTTGCTTTTTCAGAAAATGGTAATCCTAAAAAACATTCAAAAATAAAAACAAGCAGTAAAATCAAAACACTGCACACACTTGCATTTTCTCTATCTCTTCTAAACACGAATCATCACGTCATGCAGATTGCTTATTTTATACCCCGTTGAAACATACGATCCGATGCCTTCTTCCAACTTTGAGTTCCCAGTATTCGAGGCTGAAGAAGAAAATGACAACGAAATTCCAGAAGAGATCTCCCGACTACTCAGACAAGAGGAAAGGTCCATTGAACCTCACAAAGAGCCATTGGAAATGGTAAACTTGGGTTCAGAAAAAGAGAGAAAAGAAATCAGGATCGGAGCACTGCTCAGTCCAACTGCCAGAGAGGGTTTGATAAAGCTTCTCAAAGAATTTCCCGATGTATTCGCTTGGTCCTATCAGGATATGCCAGGGTTGGATACTAGCATCGTGGAACATCACTTACCGTTGAGATCGGAATGTCCGCCAGTAAAGCAAAGGTTGAGACGCACTCACCCGGACATGGCCATCAAAATCAAAGAGGAGGTACAGAAACAGATCGACGCGGGTTTCCTCGCTACATCTGAATATCCTCAATGGTTAGCCAACATCGTACCCGTTCCCAAAAAGGACGGAAGGGTCAGAATGTGTGTTGATTACAGAGATCTGAACAAGGCAAGTCCAAAGGACGACTTTCCTTTACCACACATTGACATGCTGGTTGACAGCACAACAAAGTTCAAAGTATTCTCCTTCATGGATGGATTCTCGGGCTATAACCAGATCAAAATGGCGCCGAAAGACATGGAGAAAACTTCGTTCATTACCCCATGGGGTACCTTTTGTTACAAGGTAATGCCGTTCGGTTTGAAGAATGCCGGGGCAACCTATCAAAGGGCCATGACTACTCTGTTTCATGACATGATACACAAAGAAATCGAGGTATATGTCGATGATTTGATTGCAAAATCAAGAACAGAGGATGAGCACGTTGAACATCTGTCAAAATTGTTCGAACGTCTAAGAAAATTCAAGCTCCACTTGAATCCCAACAAGTGCACCTTCGGTGTCCGTTCGGGGAAATTACTAGGGTTCATCGTCAGCCAGAAAGGGATTGAGGTTGATCCTGACAAGGTCAAGGCCATTCAAGAAATGCCTTCTCCGAAAACTGAAAAACAAGTCAGAGGATTCCTGGGACGTTTGAACTACATCTCCAGATTCATATTCCTTATGACCGTGACATGTGCGCCGATTTTCAAATTACTCAAAAAGAACCAGGATTGCGTTTGGTCAGAAGATTGCCAAACCGCCTTCGACAGTATCAAGGAATATCTGTTGAATCCTCCGATTCTATCACCTCCAGTGGAAGGGAGACCACTGATCATTTACCTCACAGTCCTAGAGGACTCAATGGGATGTGTACTTGGCCAACAAGACGAAACTAAACGGAACGAGTCTGCCATTTACTATCTAAGCAAGAAATTCACCGACTGCGAAACTCGGTACACAATGCTTGAAAAAACTTGTTGCGCTTTGGCTTGGGCAGCCAAACGTCTTCGCCAGTACATGATTCGTCATACTACTTGGTTGGTCTCCGAAATGGATCCAATCAAGTACGTTTTCGAAAAACCTGCTCTCACGGAAAGGGTTGCCCGTTGGCAGATGTTACTATCAGAATATGACATAGAGTACCATACTCAGAAAGCCGTTAAAGGAAGTATTTTAGCCAATCATTTGGCTCATCAACCGATTGAAGATCAAGAATCAATCGGGTTTGACTTCCCAGACGAAGATGTCATGTATCTAAAGATGAAAGATTGAGATGAACCGCTACCCAGTGAAGGGCCAGAACCAGGTTCCCAGTGGGGACTTATCTTTGACGGAGCAGTTAATCATTATGGAAACGGAATTGGGGCAATCATTGTTACCCCTCAGGGTTCCCACATTCCTTTCACTGCCAGACTTACGTTTAAATGTACTAACAACGAGGCCGAATACGAAGCATGTATCATGGGTCTTGAAGAAGCGATTGATTTAAGGATAAAAAACTTGGACGTATACGGCGATTCAGCCCTGGTTATCAATCAGATAAAAGGAGATTGGAACACATACCAATCAGGATTGATTCCTTACAAAGACTATGCAAGAAGGTTGTTACCCTTCTTCAACAGAATCGATTTTCATCACATCCCTCGTGATGAGAATCACATGGCTGATGCATTAGCCACTCTCTCTTCCATGATTAGTGTAGGTCGATGGAATGACATACCTAAGATCGACATAATGAGCCTTGAACGGCCCGCTTACGTCTTCACGATTGAAGCAGTCATAGATGACAGACCTTGGTATCACGATATCAAATGCTTCCTTCAGAAACAAGAGTACCCATCTGGGGCACTCAGAAAAGACAGGAAAACCCTCAGAAGATTGGCTGGAAACTTCTTCCTGAGCGGTGACACTCTTTATAAGAGAAATTTTGACATGGTCTTGCTCCGATGCGTCGACAGACCAGAAGCAGACATGCTCATGAAAGAAATTCATGAAGGATCCTTTGGCACTCATGCCAACGGACACACAATGGCGAGAAAAATTCTCAGGGCCGGGTATTATTGGTTGACAATGGAATCCGACTGCTACAAGTACATGAGGAGGTGTCACAAGTGTCAGATATACTCCGACAAAATTCATGTACCGCCATCACATCTCAAAGTTCTTTCTTCCCCGTGGCCTTTTTCCATATGGGGAATCGACATGATTGGTATGATTGAGCCCAAGGCTTCAAACGGACACCAGTTCATCCTGGTAGCCATTGACTATTTCACCAAGTGGGTCGAAGCAGCGTCATTCGCCAATGTAACCCGACAAGTGGTGGTCTGATTTATCAAAAACAATATCATCTGCCGTTATGGTGTTCCAAGCGAGATCATTACTGATAATGGATCTAACTTGAACAATAAGATGATGAAAGAGTTGTGTGCTGAGTTCAAGATCGAACACCATAACTCATCTCCCTACCGACCCAAGATGAATGGAGCGGTAGAAGCGGATAACAAGAACATCAAGAAGATCGTTCAAAAAATGGTTGTAACCTATAAAGATTGGCACGAGATGCTACCCTTTGCTCTTCATGGTTATCTCACATCTGTCTGCACTTCAACAGGGGCTACCCCTTTCTCTCTAGTATATGGCATGGAGGCAGTGCTTCCCATAGAAGTAGAGATCCCATCAATCAGGGTATTGATGGAAGCTAAGCTCACCGAAGCTGAATGGTGTCAAAGTCGACACGACGAACTGAACCTGATCGAAGAAAAGAGAATCACGACACTATGCCACGGTCAGTTGTATCAACAGAGAATGAAGAGGGCGTTCGACAAAAAGGTCCGACCTCGTGTCTTCAAGAAAGGAGACCTCGTGCTCAAGAAGATACAATCATTTCTCACTGACTCTCGGGGCAAATGGACCCCAAATTATGATGGCCCCTATGTGGTCACGAAAGCTTTCTCAGGCGGCGCCTTGAGACTTGCAACCATGGACGGAGAGGAATTTGCCTACCCCACGAATGTTGATGTAGTCAAGAAATACTTCGCCTAAAAAAAACGTCTCGGTGGATTGAAAACCCGAAAGGGCGGTCCAGGCAAAAGTTAGAGACATGAAAAAAAAGAATCATCCCGATGGATTGGAAATCTCATAGTATAATCCAGGCAAAAGTTAGGGATAATGGCAAGTAACTATGTTCAACAGAGGCAAGTCCCTCAGCAGTAGTTACATCATCTATCGGAGGAAATCTCCAGTCAAAGGTCATCTTCGACGGAAGCTCAGGATGCCCCGAATTCAAAGTTGGTAGAAGGATAGTGGTCGTTATGTTTCAACGTAGCCCTTTTCCCTGTAAATTACCATTTTCTAACTTTGTATATACTCTTTGGAATCACGCGTTTGGCTGATCTCCATCTTATCAATAAAATTTGAGCCCTTGTGCTTTTGTTTGTAATTCTTTACTTGTTTTAGCTTTACAGAACAACGTTGTTTAAACTTAATCAGCGATTCTTGAAATAAAACAAAAATGAATTTACTTGTTAAAATTTTTTCTGCTTTTAAAATAAAGATGGCATTTCTTTTGACTGTTGAACATCAGAAGAACATCGATCGCTTCTCCCGAAGTAAGAGAACTTCAAAGTGCAAAATCAAAGTACTCCTTCTAAGCCAGTATGCCTGAATGAAGGGATCAACTGTGTCAGAGACCTTGTTTCGTCTGATATCCTCGGCCGAGTTCTCATCTCTTAAGCCCGATCAACATAGCTCCCAACGGGACTATCTCTCCTAAGCAAGGTGGAATTGCTATTTTGAATCAACGGTACTTCTTCGCCCCGCGATGGCCGAGTATCTAATTGTGTTCATCCATTAGTCTGTATGTCGCGTCTGTTTTGTCAGCATATACATACATACTTCATGCATTTTATTTGCGTTCGCATTTCGTATTGCATCACTATCACTTGAGTCGGTCTTGTCCCCTAGTGATAAACAGTTTTCTCAATCGAGTTTGTCAGTTCTTTCCTCGTCAGGAAGTGTTGCATCTGCACAATCTCGCCACTAGTGTGTCTTTAGATCAGAGTCGGCACTTGGCCACTTTGATAACTTGAACCTCTGAAAAGCCAAGAGAAAACTCTCAATAAACATCACTCTTAGCCATTGAAGATTATATCCTTGCTTTCCCGGATTAAGGAAAATCCACAGAGAAAGCCTCGTGATCAGAAATTCGGCAGCATGCCAGTTTTGCTCCGAAAGGACCGCTGATGAAAAGGTCATCAGTCCCACAAAATTGGACCCCATCATATGGCATTTCTCCGGGAAGATCCCGAGAAAAATATGATGAAAGATCCCAAATGAAAACAGTCTCTCAAGAGACTCGCTTTCCCCAGTAGAATCGACAAATGGCGTCTCCAAAACAGAGAAGTTTGTGTACCTCTACAATTCAGACGACTGGGTTCCCCAGCAAGTCTGACATCAAAACTTTTTCCACTCAAATGGCATCTCCCCAGGAAAATTCGGCGAGAAGTTTGGAGGAAAACCGCTACACATAGCGTCCCTTGTCAATAAAGTTTATTGACAAAAAAAAAATACTAAGACCAGTTCCTTGGTAGGAAACCAGGATCGAGGGGAAGTTGACAAAAGAAACTAAGACCAGTTCCTTGGTAAGAAACCAAGAACGAGGGGAAGTTCATTTCAGAGACTGAGACCAGTTCCTTGGTAGGAAACCAAGAACGAGGGGAAGTTCAAAAGAAACTAAGACCAGTTCCTTGGTAGGAAACCAGGATCGAGGGGAAGTTTATTTCAAAAGAGACTGAGACCAGTTCCTTGGTAGGAGACCAGGATCGAGGGGAAGTTTACCTTTTCTAAGCATCATTGCTTAGCTAAAGAAGATGAATGCGTAAGCTACCATTCATAACCACCATCAAAATTTCGGGTATTCTGATATTTAATCCTCTTGCACCCCGAATGCCCGAATCCCTTCGTCATTCATACCTTCGGGTCCAAGAAGATTAAATAGGGGCATCTGTAATACCCCAAATTTTGACCACTTAGATTTCCCATCATTGTGAAAATCATCATCACAATATGGATGAACCATCATGCTTCATTAGCCTCCCCAAAGATGGGTGAGCATCCACTACAATCAAAATTAGGGTTTCAAGCCCTCTCTGAGTGCTTAGACAAAGGATCAATCAAGAAATGACATGATCTTAAACTTGTCTAATCTCTTAAACATCCACAATGGATCAAAAAGGACTCCCACTTCAAGGATTAAGCACAAGGTTGCTCCCTTCTAGGTGGATCAAGTCTCAAGATCGACAGTGTCACCAAATTAGGGTTTTGGTCGACCAGGGCCTCCATATGGAAAGTTTCATCTGGGCACAAGGCAATGATCCAAAACATGACCTAATATGCTTCATGGAACCTCATGAACCCATGCATCAAGTCAATTTTGCCTCAGGGGATGCATTCATCAAAAATCAGGAATTAGGGTTTCTTGACCTAATTCACCCCTAAGTTGACTTTTGGGAAAAACCATGAGCCAAGACCTCAAGAGATGATTTGAGGGTCTCTAATATACCATATTGATCCATTTGGAACAATGGATTGATCCAAGAAGCTTGAGCAACAAGTTTCATTTTCATCTGCACCACAATTAGGGTTTTAAGGGAAAAGTCAACTGTAACTTTGACTTTTGACCAAGACATGCTCCCAAACCCTAATACATGATTGAATATACCCTATGACACCCATGGAACATGTCCATCAAGTTTGATATAGGTCAAGGACATGATTTCCTGAAGAATTGCACAGTTTGGAATTCATCTGATAAAAAGACAACTGTGCACAAAAGTCAACTTTGACTTTTTGAGATTTTTCACCAAAATGGATTTTTAACCCTAAAATGATGTTAATGTATGATTTGAATCATCATTCATCAAGAAAAATCAAGAAAAGTGAGATAACTTGTAAAAGGGGTAACCATAAAACTTAGAAAATTTTCTAAGTTAAAAATAAAGTGGCAAAGGTACCAACTTTGGAGGACCATAACTCCTAAACCACAAGGCCATTTTTTCTCATCCAAAGATGGATTTGTAGCCCTCATTATCACCTACAAAAACTTCAACTACAAGTCATTCCAATTCATTAAGGATTTTGAGTTATGGAGTGATCAAAGTGGATGAAAAGTGAAAATGTCACTTTTTCCAACAAATAGTGAAATTTTCACTAAGTCAGAATTTGCCTTCACTTTTTGCCAAATGTAGGGGGATTTTTCACTTGGAATCAAAAGAGATCAAAACCAAACTTGTTCAAACAGTTGTTGTATCATGTAAGAGCTTTCCAAAATGGCCAAGAACATTGCCAAATTCAACCTACACCATGAGATACAACATTGGCAAGTTGCCTTGCTGAAATCTGTCAAAGCAAGGCAGAATTTGCAACTTTGGTCGATTTGCCAAAATCAGCCAAATTCAATTGCTCCAATCCACTTGGACACCTCAGAGGATTGAATCTAAAGGGGACAATCACTGAGCCAAGCCTCCAAGGTCCAAGGAACAAGGAATAGCATGTTGAACCTAGAGTTGCCAAAATAGGGACAAGACTTCAAATTTGGAATGAGGCATTCAATGGAACCATCAAGGTGGCATGGACTGAGCCATTCTCATCTGAAATCAGTCAAGACTTATCCAAGACCAAGGGGACCAAAGCTCTGTGCCCTAACCTCTAGTCAATGGCTAGAGGAAACTTGGATTCTCATTGGACAACATTGGCCAAACCTACTTACCAGCTGCCATGCACTATTCCTTGCAAAACAAACTTGCTCTACTATAAATAGAGCTCAATTGTGGCCAGTTTAAGTACACCAAAGCCATCTAACAGATGCTTTCCTCAAAATCTCTTTCTCTTGGCAAAAATGCCTTTCTTAGCAAGGTAGCTATCGGGTTTTGAGTTTGAGAGCAATTCTGCACAAACCAATCACTCACACACCTCACATACATCACATATGAGCTGATCAAACACTCACATAACTTCTGGAACATCAAAATCTCAAAATCACTTGCCATCCACACAAGTTTGAAGTGAAGTTGCAGCTGAGGTACCACAAACTGATCCAGTCCATTTCAATTCAATCCAAGTGTTCAAACACACTCCATATGGTGTAGGGAAGCTGCCCAGATCATCACCACTCATCTGTAACACCTCCAAATCAAAAATCACTTTGAACTTGCTGTCACGGCTTGGAGGTAAGCACATACTTGGTCATCTCTCAATCTATGCATATTTCCTCGCACAATAATTTGGCCATATGTTCATAATCATGCATGGAATGTTTTCCCTCAATTAATTGCATTGTTTGAATCGTGTATCAAAAATCCTAGCCTTCATGCAGAAATTAGGGTTCTTGAGGTCTCTTCGTGATTTCTTGTTGTATGTTTAATTTAAATGAAATTAAAGTACATAGACATGATCGTGAGGTTGAGACGAGCATAATGATATGTGGATTGCATGATATGATTACGTATTCATGGAGATTGGATAGAAAACGCAAATCTGAGAAACCAAGAACACGCGCGTGTTCTCCAGCTTGTTCTTGGCGCCTTTTTTTCAAATTCAAATATTTGAATTTTGTGATTTTGTTTAATTGATTCAAAAATTAATTTCTCTCTGAGTTTTAATGATTTTGAGTTGATTCTTTTTTTAATAATTCACAAAAATGTTAAAATATTTTATTTTATTAAAAAATCCCAAAAATATTATTTATTTCATATAATTGATATTTTTGTAAAGAATTAATATTTTGATTGTTTTTGGCATTTTAAATATTTTTTCTACATTGATTTTGTAACTTTTAATGCTTTCTAATTATTTTGTAGGTCAATACTTAATTTTTGAAGCATTAATCCAAGATCACAATTTGTTTTCCATGTGTTAAACAATTTTAGATCATTTTAATTGAATTTTTATTCAATTAAATACATTTTTGAAAACAAATTAGGGTTTTGGATTAATTCAACCCTCATAAATCATTTTCAAAACACTTTGGGCCTCTATTAGAGTGTAAGACCCAATCCTTTTTTTTTACCAAATCATCTTTGGGCCTCACTTATTGTATAAGTCCCGATATCGTCAAAAAACAAACGGCGCGATCGTCGCCTTTTCAAAAATCATCTGGGCCTACCCTCGAGTAGTAAGACCCATTTATTCATCTCAAAACTCTTTGGGCCTCTTGAGAGAGTGTAAGACCCATCCCCCCTTGTACAAAACCTTTTTGGGCCTCACTCATTGTATAAGTCCCTCTGTACAAGTAAACGGCGTGATCGTCGCCCGTTTAAAAATAAAAATCATCTGGGCCTCTCCTTGAGCTATAAGACCCATTCAAAACACTTTGGGCCTCTATTAGAGTGTAATACCCAATCCCCCTTTTAACCAAAACAATTTTGGGCCTCACTTATTGTATAAGTCCCTCTACGTTAAAAGAAAACCTCGGCGCGATCGCCATTTTTAAACGAAAAATCATTTGGGCCTACCCTCGTGTTATAAGCCCCTCTCTTTTCTTTAAACCTTTTTGGGCCTCTTGAGAGAGTGTAAGACCCATCCCTTTGTACAGAAAACCTTTTTGGGCCCCAGTCACTTGTATAAGTCCCTCTGTACAAAGTCAAACAGTGCGCTCACTGATAAAACCTTGGGCCTCTCCTTGAGTTGTAAGCCCCAAATCTTTCTTTTTCAAAGCACTTTCTCCTTTGATTTTGAATATACTGTTGTTTTTAATCTTTCTTTGTTGAACAACTAACCAAACAGCATGGAAGCACTACAACCGAGTAAGTGGTTATCGCTTTCATTTACTGCTTTCATATTATAAACTGTATTGTGGGGCTGCTCACTGTAAGTCTCCTTTCATAAACTCATATCTACTGTGTAATAATAGTATAGATATTTCGAGTTTCCCCGGCAACTACGTCTAGAACTAGGTGACGCCGTTTCACTTATTCGTAGAAATAGACGCCTAGATCCCCAATAGGAGCACCAGATACAGTCTTCTCTTCGGCTGTCCTCCTTAGGAATCGTCAAGAAGCTCTACTCCCCAAGATGAATGTATTCTCCGTGAATGGCATCTTTGAGTTTCTTCCCAATTCTCGAACTTTCCTGACTTGATCTATTCCTTGTGGATAGCTTACCTTGAATGTCTCGGGGTTTGGGTACCCACTACGGTCATAATCTTAGACCTTAACTAAGGAAGCCTCTTTAAAAGTTAAAAGTCGTTGGATAGTAAACCTCGCACGTTTACCAGTGGTTTTCATCTTTAAAAGAGTTATCTCTCCTAATGGAAAGGAGATGATAGACCCACGGGCTTCTTAAAAGCATCAGCCTCCTCTTGGGCATTATTCAAGGACCCTACGGCTTCTTAGAAGTATTCACAGCCTCCTCTTAGGCTTCGTATAATGATCTCTTCCTCCGGGAATGATAGCCTCCTCTTGGGCTTCGTACAAGGACCCGTCAGCTTCTTAAAAGTTTCCAGCCTCCTCTTGGGCTTCGTACAAATTGTCCCGACGACCTCCTAGAGGTATAGGAACAAAACCTAGTCATCCTCATAGACCAGTCCTTTCATAGAGTCTACTACTGTTTCTCGAAGCATAGTACAAAAGATAAAACTCTAGACACGGACAGTCTAACTTCCTTGAGTTTCAAAAACATTCTCAAGCACCCTTCGTTAAATAGGAAGGAAACCCGCAGACTCGGATAGTCTCAATACCCTTTGGATTTTCCGTTTCCTCAAAGAGAAGGAAATATCCCTGATTCTCAAATTAAATCCCTGTGTACATTGTTACTCATATAAGAACTGATTTTCTCTTTTAAATCAGTATATTGGATCTGTCACTCAACTAAAACAGTTACAATAGCCTCCATCTCGGGCTTTGTACGAGATACCAAAATTCTCCCTAGTGGAGTCAAAACAACCTTTTCGCCTCTCTCTCGGGCTTTGTACGAGATACAAAAATACTCTCTTACTGAGTATAAAAGATTCTCCAACTGAGTCAACTCTTTGCTAGCCTCCTCTTAGGCTTTGTATAACGATATGCCCCACTGGGTCAAAAACCTTTAGCCTCTCTCTCGGGCTTTGTACGAGACACAAAATAGCCTCCTCTTAGGCTTTGTATAATGATTTTCCTAGCGGAAATTAGCCTCCTCTTAGGCTTTGTATAAGAAAACCACTGGTTGATCCAATCAACCTTTTAGCATCAAAGATGTGCCTCGTTCACAGTACACAAACATCAACAACTCCTTTCCTTTCATCTAATTGCTGTAAGCGGCAAGCCTTTGGATCATCTACATCCATGCCACTGTCCCTCTTTTAGCATGAGAAATTCCTAAGGAAAGATGGCATTGCTCTACACTGAGTTAAAGTCTTCTCCTTCAGGTTAAAACCCTTTCTTCGAAAATTATGGCATTGCTCGGATCCGCGTATCCCAGTTAAAGTAATTCTCCTTCCCCCTCTTTAGAGATGACAAACTCTCTCTAAAGTCGAGGTCTTTCAGCTTCACGTCTTGGGCTTTGAACAAGACACAAATAGACCTTTCAGCTTCACATCTTGGGCTTTGAACAAGATACAAACCACCTTTCGCTTCACGTCTTGGGCTTTGAACAAGACACCAAAACACCCATTTCCTCCCATAGAATAGGAGGAACTACGAACGCTCTGATTTCCCTGTTTCGGTAAACGGGAATACGTAGGCATAAGATTGAAAGAAAAGATCTTAGCGAGCGCAATCAACAAAAAACCCAAATCCCATATCTCCATCAATCAAAAAGCAATAATTCAAAAGCATCAGTCCTAACATCCTAATCCTTGTTCCCCGCTAGAAAGTCCTAGAAAGAAAGAACCTGTATTGGCGAAATACGAATAACCAGTACAAAGGCCCCCCCCACATTGATAGCATCCGTAACCTAACAGACCGCTGTTTAAACTCAGTATGCAAGCAGGGTTAATTGGAGACATCTATTTCCCTTCCTTATTCAGCTCACAATAGGATAAAAAATGAATCGACCTGTAGTTTAAAGCTCAAACCGCAGAGAGCGACCAGCGCTTAAGAACCGCGTCCAAAATCGCTCGCTACAGTAGGTGTTAAAATACATATTATTTTTCTAGAAATTTGCAAATTGAGCTTCTTCACTCGACCCTTCCAAAGAGTATATTCCATTTACATGTCCCTCTCCACATAAACCATATTTCAGTGCTTGTACCTGACTCAAGTTAGCTTGACTCAAGCTGTTTTCAGCTAGTTTTTTATTCAATAATTCAATTTGAGCTAAAAGTGCAGTATGAGCATTAATAGCTAACATACCTTTTGGTGTGCCTGCAGTTTCAGTTTTCACTGATATTTCACTCTTTGAACGATATTAATTTAAGCATGTATTTTCAATCAAGTCTTTAACTTGTGGTTCTGTCATGGTTCTGATCGTGCCTCCCGTAGAAGCATATAGAAGCATGCGTGTTTGACCCTTGAGACCTTTAATAAAATTCTGCAATTTCTCTATGTTATTCATGTTATGATTTGGGCACATGCGTAATAAAATTTTAAATCCTTATCATGAGTCATACAACGATTCAGTTTCCCGTTGCTTAAAGTTTGTGATTTCAGCTCTTTGTTCAGCAAAAAAGTGGTGGTGAAAAATTTCTCCAAGAATTTGTCCTCAAACTCTTTCCATGTCCGTATAGTTCCATTTGGGAGGCAAAACAACCAATCTTTAGCTCTTCCAATTAGCGAGAAACTAAGTAGCTTTAGCTTGACTTGGTCTTCAGTGACATAAGTTGGCCTACACATTGAGACTGTTTCGTAGAAGCGAGCAACGTGATCCCACTGGTCTTGAATTGCATTCTTATCAAACGATTTAACTCTCAAACCTGAAAGCACCAAATTTTTTATGTCAAAGTTAGCGGGGTTTACTGGTACAAACTCTCTAGAAATATGTCCTTCATCATTCCTTTTGCAGTAGTTTCCCATAGTGGATGGAAGTGGTGGTACATCTGCCATGATGATTTCCTCTTCGGAGTCTGAAGAAATTAGTGAATGTCTTCTGCTAACATCCTTTAAGTTAGATCTGCTTCTCTAACCACTCTCCTGATGGCATATGAAGTCCTTTCAGTTTTGGGATCAAGCAGTGTTAATTATGATCCTAAGTTGTACATACACAAATAAGAAATACCTCAGTAGCACTGTAATTAAACAATTACGAGAAAACAAAAATAAAAACTAAAACTAAATAATAAAAACATTGCACAAGCGTTGCCTTGTTGAAATTATCAACAGTCCCCAACGACGCTAAAAACTTGATGACTTATCGGCAAATATACCAATAGTGTCGCAGTAATAAAAAAAGTATTGAATCCATAGGGACTGCTATTTAACAAAGCAATAGTTGTGCAAGTATAAAAAGTAATAATTGGGGATTTTTAAGTTTGTAGCTGAAAATAAAAGAAGTGTTTTGACAATTTAGAGAAAGTGGTCAGGTTTTGTCTAGAATCCCTTATTTCTCCCCGGTTGATGTCTAATGGATTACATAAATCAAGTGTCGTTATATTTCCACAGCGAGTTAACAAGACCACTATACTCAATCCCTTGGTGTATAGCTCACTGATTCCCACTAGAGGTTTCCTATCCCCACTCAACCGGCGTAAGTGAAATCAGGCGATGATATAATATGTTAACTCTAAGGCCACTACTAGAGGTCTCCTATCCTTATTCAACGGGCATAAGTATGATGATTGCCCTAGATCAGAGACATAGGCTAAGGGTCAGTATTCCCTATACGTCCCTAATCACATTAACAGAGTATCTCAAAATAATGCGTTTTAAGTACAAGAAGCAATTAAATAGAAATATAACTAAGATAATTCATGCAACATCAAATTAAACATATACCCCAACAGGTTCATCAGACAAAAACTAACCTAAAAGAGTTTAGCTACTCATACTGATAAATTTACAATACCAATTGATAATAATAAGATTACTTAAGAATTCCTTGAAAATTTGGCCTCTAATGGCTTCGAATGTGCTCCAAAACTCACTTTCAGTGTTGTAAATTGTACTCTCCAGTCCCCAATCGAAGAACCTCTAAAAAAATTCCAAAGTCTGCCTTTTTATAGCCATTAAACCATACTAGAATGCGTCATAAATTTCCCAGAAAAAGGGGTCATCGCGCGTACAATATACTACATCGCACCCGCGATGTTGCTTTGGCTGCTCTTCCACACGCGCGATGGCGCACGATACCACTTTTCTTCTTTTCTATCACGCGCACGATGCAACGCGTGATTATTCCAGTGGCTTGCTGACCTTTGCTCCTTTTTTTCATCCAAATTTCTCTAAGTCCCCAATTCTTCATACTTGGTCATTTTTGCTCCGTTCTTTGGCAATTATCCATCAAATTTGATCATCTTTGACTTTTTTTATTTGTTTCTTCGACATAAAACATGAAATTTCAGAGTGTCATCAATATGGTTGTAAATTTAGGTCTCTATGCTCTTGTTAAAGATCTAAGAACCTTAAGATTTAATTCATCGTTTGTAAAGGTTTTCCCAAGTATCGTTAAGTGATCGGTTAAGTGAGAGAATCTCTTTTGTAAATCTAGAATACTTTCTTCGGGCATAATTCTAAACATCTAATATTCTTGAGATAGGGTGTTTAGTTTTGGTATCTTTACTTCAGTTGTGCCTTCATGAGTAGTATCTAATGTATCCAAAATTTCTTTTACTATCTTGCAATTTGATATTTTGAAAAACTCATCCACTCCAAGTGTTGAAGCAATTATGTTTATTGATTTCTTGTCATATAGGATTTTCTTTTTTTATCATCATCCGTTTATGATCCTTCTACTTTTGGTTCACTAACACCATTGATAACTGTTGTAGGGACGAAAAGATCGTCTTTGATAGCATTCTAAACTCTATCCCCTTGTGATTCTAAAAACATTTTCATACGAATTTTCAAAAAATGATAGTATTCACCGACAAAACATGGTGGTTTATTCAAGTTTCCACCATATGAAAAATATGGTTTAGCAAAAGCAATAATTTCTTGGATCTTAAGCGCAAGTTACCTTAACCTGCTTTGATGCCAATTGTAAGTTCATAGTGCAATCTAAGAGGGGGTGGATTAGGTTTATAGAAAATTTCTTGTTATTTTGTTGATGTTATGATTCTTTTATTTTTCCAAAGAACAATGATGACCTTAAGAATGATAGCGCTAAAAAATGCAGTAAAGTAAATGAGACAAGAGATATCCCTGTTCCCCTTTCCAAACAAGGATAGTCCAATCCCTTCACACCCCACGAAGGATTTCACTATGTTAGATCTTTATACAAGACATCTCTTACAATCTTCTAACATAAAAACACCAAACTTATGGTGGACTTTGAATATGCACGATTCAAAGGATCTTTTTACAACAAACAGAAATAACGTTATTTCCTATTTGAAAACACCTGTAGAAAGTACACACACTTTCTATGCAGACAAATATCATCACACACCTTAGTGAAAGAACCCTAATTTCTCCTAAAACTTTCTTGCTTCCACAAACTTGACAAATAAGTTACAATGCAATGATACAAATATTTTTTTAGTACATATGACTTTTGAATAGTTTACAAAGTCTTGAAATATCTTATATTTCCAATAAAAAAAATTCAAGAAAATATAAACTATAATGCTCAAGATGTGAAAAAACATTCTCTCTGATATTTGAAAATTATGCAGTAAAGTTTCTAAGAGTTTTGAATATGAACACTTAGAAAACAGATGAATTATTTTGAAAAAATGTAATCAAAGAGGTGAGTTTTATTTTGAAATGATTATGCTATTTATACCCCACAAAATGCCTCGTAAAAGAATGGAAATGTATGGAAAAGTATTCATGATTTAATTCAATGGTTAGAAAAGGTTCCACGAATACTGGTAATTAAAAGGAATCATTCTAGTTCAGAATTTTTCATAAGGTTTTGGGAAATAATCAATTGCATTAATGGATCAATCGATTGTTCCAAAGCCAACGTACAAAAATATGAATAAATGAACTGAAGCAATTGTTAGAGGGGAAGGGATAATAAATTTGTGGGGTAAAAATTAGACCCCCCAATCGATTGTAGGAGTGAGTTGATTGATTGTTCCATGAAAAAAAAATCAATTTTGAAAGTCAGAGGCTTCATGCAATCAATTGTCTCTTAGCATCAATCAATTGTACCTTTAATAAAAGTGATTTTTTTTTAATTTTTAAATATATTATTTGAATGGAAATCATGCATGAATTTTTAAAAAACATAGAATGGTTTAGATGAAAAGATTTTGAGAATATAAAGCTTATATACATATGAATTGCCATTATACCTTAATCTTCATGATTCAATCCTTTGATTTTCAAGCCTTATGCAATATTGATACTTGATTACAATATTTTTCTTCATTGATAAGATTTTGTATTTATCAAAACTATGCTGAGAAAGATGACAAACATCTTCTTCATAGTTGGTGTATGTGGGTTTTGTTGGGATTTGAGTGTACATATATAGTTGGGTGTGTTGGAAGTTTAAGGTGGATGGTTGTTCACATGGGTCAATTAGTAGTCTAATTGTAGAGAGATATGGTGTTTCAATATATCTATATAAGCCTTGTAGTCCTTAGTGGCTTACCATTGGCATGCTATAGTTTCTCAAGATAAGATTGTGTCGGTCCTTCCAAGTGTTGTATTTCCAAGCCTTACACATGGCCATATCAAGTTATTCTTTGAAGCACCTCGGTAGACCTGGTATATCTTGATGCATGCCAAATTAGAGTTTACCTCAATTTCTTTGATGCATGTTCAAAAACTCAACAAACACTCTGTTATCTTTTGAATTGACGATTGAATCAGACTTCTGATTCATATCCTTAATCCTTAGATAGTTGTTGAAAACATAGTTTATAATAAAGCCTCGAAGGATTCTAATGGCTGATTACCATCTATGAGAATAACTCTCATATTCATTTGGCATTTCAACTTCTTCGGTTAATGTGTTCATTCTCTCTGGCTTGATGCTTGGAGAAACTCCATAAATTATTTCAAGAGTGTTCCACACTTTCTTGGTGGGCTCACACGTAAAGACATAATAAAATTCCTTGGAACTTAAGGCATTTATCAAAAGATATTTGACTTTTAAAATTGATTTGAATTTTTCTCTTATCTTCTTCGGTCAAATGAAAATTAGGTTTATTTACTACCTCATCATTAGAGGAGAAGGTAGGAATAGACTGTCCATTGATTAAAAGATCTCACATTTCAAAATCGATGGCTTTAAAAAAACTTTCGAATCTAGTTTTTCATAATTCAAACCTATCATCATCAATTGGTGGAGGTGTGTATCTATGGAAAGACTCTTATTCAAATTAGAAGTGTTTGTAGTCATCTTCTTCCTTGTTAGACCATTAGTCTTTAAACATGGGTTAGACTATGATGCCAATTATTGTACAAGTGACTAAATACACATGAGGGGGAGAAATGTGAATCGTGTGAGATTGAAAAACCATTTCTAAATCAAAATTTTTAACAAAATTATAGTTTGAAATATGTTTGTAAAACAAACAAGATAAAAGCCGCGGAAAATAAAAAATCATATGGAAATGCAGTGGAAATAAATAACTGAAAAATAAAGAGTTAAGGGAAGAGAGAAAAGCACCAAAGATTTATAGAGGTACAGTATAATAATGTGACCTACTCCCCCCCCCAACAAAAAAAAAATCTTCTTAAGAGTTTCCACTATGATGTGAGCTATTGACATGATTTTCCTACGAACCTACATACATAAGGATTGGAGTTTTATAATGACTAACTTCTCAACCGAACACAAAGTTTTAATTACAAAGACCTCACAACCAAGAGAATTTTTCACCAGTGAAATATCAAACCAACATAGAGCTTTCAACAGTAGACTAAACTCACAAACTAACTGCGAGTTTTAATTATAGAGACCTCCCAACCAAACAGAGGTTTTAACTGGTTAACCTCAACAACAACAAAAAGAGTTTTTCACTTGGTTTAACTCACAACAAAAAAAATTATATCAATGAGAATTTACAATATTGCCATTGAACCAAACCCAAACACATCACATATATAAGAACTTCACTCTCAAAAGTACTAAGGCAAGAGAGAGAGAGAGAGAGAGAGAGAGAGAGAGAGAGAGAGAGAGAGAGGTATTTGAAATGCATTTTCTAGTTATTATAAACAAGAAAAGATCTTTATATATATAGGTCAAAAGATGGCTCAAATATGGAAATAATCCATGGGCCTTTTATGGCTTCTAATCGATTATGAAGAACAAAAATAGAAGATTTTCAAAAGATCTATTACTTGTCAATTATAAGCCTAATAGTCTATTATGGGCATTCCAAAAAGAGATAATCAATTAGGTATAAGTGCTAATTGACTGTTCAGTGAAATTGCACCCATAAAATTTTATTTTAACTTGTAGCCAACTAGCTAGGCACAAAAATATTTTCTGGTGAATTTGATAAATAGATGCAGGTTTTCTGAACAATTGAAAGTGTGTGTGGGTAATTTTATTTAATAAATTCAAGAGCTAGTCTTATACCTTTACAGACACATATCTATCGACACAGACTCTGCGAGCTTTCACACTTCTCCTCTTTCAAAGCTTTTGGTTCCTTGCTACATTATCTTTGACTTTAACACTTCACTAGATCTTTGGATCTTCTCTTTTATGAGACTTGAGATAAATCTTCATGATAAACATCATCATCAGATAAAGTGTTTGATCAGAGATTTTCACCGAACCCATTGAACTCCCATTGACATAAGGTAATTGTAAGTAGAGTATGCACCTTAGAGGTGGGTGAATTAGGTACTTAGAATATTTTTCCGGTTTTTAACTTAAGTCTTATAATTTTTTCGTTTACGTTTCTAAGTGATGAAAGCTGTAAAGTGCAGAAAGATAAAAGACACAGTGATATATCCTGGTTCCCCTGATAATCCGAGAGTACTCCAGTCCCCTTATGCAGTAAGAGATTTTACTATTGTTAGGACATATACAAGACTATCCTAGTCTTTCTATACAGACACTAACAAATAACCACCAGAACAATCCTCTTGCATCTTTACTAAGTACACTAAGAGAACAATCCTTCCTTAATGACTCTCTTGTTTCCAACAATCCTGGACAACAAGAATAATAAAAAATATTCTGAATTTTTAAAAGATTTTGAAGTAATGTACAATGTATCAATCTCTTGATTGATCTTCTCTTCCAATAACAATAATTCACAAACACTAAAATGTTATATTGCTCAAGAAATTTCTGGTTTAGATGATGTGAAAGTGTGCAGAAAATTTCTTGAATAAGAGTTGAAGACTTGAAATGTGAATTTTGAAAATTTAAAAGTTTGAATGGAAGAGGTGATTTGTAATTTGAAAATGTATGTATTTATATGAGAATGACACCCTTATGAATCAATGTGAAGTTCACAAAAATTATCATGAACAAATGCCAATATATAATGAAAAAGTTTTAGAAAAGAGGCATGAAAAGGTGTCTAATAAAAAGTTATTGTTTTTCAATTCCGTTTAGGTGCAAATAGATTGTTGTTATGTGCAAATCTATTTGCATCAAGCAACGTTATAAAAATTTGAAAAGTTACAGTATGCAATCGATTTACATAGTACAAAACATGAAATTTTACAAAGTTAATTTAGACATGCTTCAGGTGCAAATCGATTTACATAGTGTGCAAATCGATTTGCATATGATAAAAAATTGAAAATTTGCCTAAGTGTTTTAAGCCATGACAAAAAATGATTTATGCAGAGTGTTTGATCATTTGAGCATCTAAGACTTTAGTTAAGGTAATTATTGTCATTATATATTCTTGACATTTTAAATCCATTGAATCCAAAGCCTTGAACATGATGCTTTTATCTTGAAGATCATATTTGCCTTCTTGTCACTAAGAATCTTGTCTTCATCAAAAAATATTCATCATAGAGAAGCTTGACTTCACATTCTCCCCCTTTTTGATGATGACAAACATTTTTCTTTGATTCGTTGTAATTTCCGGAAAATGTATCCCCCTAAGATGTATAACTCCCTCTTTATATGTGAAGCTTAGAAATATTTGAACTTTGATCAACTTGAAGGAGTATTTGTAGAATTTGTACCTTTTAAAAGCTTAAAACAAGGAAATACACAAGCATAATACATAACACCTTTCTCCCCCTTTGACATTATCAAAAAGAAAGGAAAGATGGGTGAAAGATAATAATTTGGCAAATATAGAGGTTTAAAGGGGAAAACCAAAATTACAAGAAAAATTAAATTGAAACTAACTTTTACCATGTAACATAATACTTAAACATTGTCATGGTACATAGTACCTTACCCATAAAACATAAACAACCCAAAAGTTTACTAAGAGCATATTTAAAGTTACATGCCAAAAGACAACATAATAAACAAAACAACAAGATATAATAAACAACTAAGATTGGACCATATCATGATTGTTGTTGTTGTTGATGTCTTGGAATGGATTGAATTGTTGAAGAGGAGTAAATGTTAGAAGAGGGTTTGATGGATTGTTAGTATCATATGGTGGAATGTGAAGGTGTGAGTAGAGGTATGAAAGATTTCGACTCATGTCGGTCCTAAACTCATTGAATTGGTTGGTGGTTGCTTCATGATTTTGAGAGATCTGGTTATGAACGGAAGTTTTGAATTGAGTCCATTGATCATTCATGGTGGTGTTGAGGTTGGAAAATTGAGTAGTCATGAAATCAAAAAGAGCTTGGTTGCTTAGACCACTTGGAACTTGAGAAGTAGAAACATCTTCACCATCTTCATCTTCTTGATCAGTTTCCTCAATGTCTTTACCAAGATAAGTTATAGTTTGGTTTTCCGGATCATAGCGCACTCTCATTCTCTTGTCCACACACTTGATGGAGATTGTGTGACCACTTGTATTCATGAGACTACCCTCGATACCTTCCAACTCTATGCCAAAGTGTTGAACAATACGTGTAATAAACCATTCGTAAGGTAAAGATTTGAACTTGGCGGTGTGATTCAACATATGATGCATAATGATCCTAGCCTAATTTACCTTGATACCATTCTTTATTGCATACAGAATTTGCATTTCAACCTCAGTAACATTGCAATGATTTCCATTTCTAGGGATAAGAACATACACACAAAAATAATAAAACATCATATCATCAATAGAAAAATTTCCAGCAGACCACAACACCCTTTCCAGTTTAGCCCCACCTAGAGATTTAACCCGTTTGTTATAGTGATCTACTTCTGACACTCTACTGATGCTGTAATAAAATTCTCTTTTATTATAACCATTCCAAACCTCATCTTCAGGATCAAATAAGAGACTACCCTCATAAGGAATATCCAAATTTTTTCCCAAGTTTCTTAGAAGTCAAAACAAGCTTTTTACCTCCAATATAGGTAACAAATTTCCCATCTTCTATACCCATATTGGAATAAAACAGCCTAACCAATTCGGGATAATATGGTCTAGAGGAAGCAATAACAGAATCTAAACCTAAGGAAGTTAACATATCTTGAAACTTAAAGCATTTAGAAGGAAAGGTAGTAAGATCACCGTACTTAGGAGTTTGAACATGCTTCTTTTGGTAGAATTTCTCATATCTTTCCATTTGCTCATCAATGAGATCTTTGAATATTGTAGGAGTTGCCATGGAGGAAGAATCATTTTCTTTTCCTTTTGCAGTAGTAGAGACTTTCCTTTTTCCACTTGAAGCCATGGGTG
Organism: Lathyrus tuberosus; assembly: GCA_022829125.1. Lineage (NCBI taxonomy): Eukaryota > Viridiplantae > Streptophyta > Magnoliopsida > Fabales > Fabaceae > Lathyrus > Lathyrus tuberosus. The sequence goes on from JALAZF010000371.1 coordinate 47,906, forward strand.
AAGAGCAGAAAAGGTTGGAGAGAAGCTTTAATGGAGTTTTTGAGTGATTTGGGAGAGATGAAATTTGTGGGTTTTGAGAGAGAAATAAGAGATACATGGCTGCTAGGTTAAGAATGAGGGGCTGAGATTTTTTTTTGTTTTTAAGTGATAAATGGTGAGTGATGATTGGACCAACCAAGAAACTTTTTTTTTAAGATACGCAGGTACAAATCGATTTGCACATTGGTGCAATCAATTGCACGATTGTAAAACGTGAAAAAAATAGAAAAGCTCTAGGTAGCAATCGATTTATACTTTGGTGCAATCGATTTCATGGCGTTGAAAAAGCCCAAATATAAAAAACAGAAGCAAAAGCTACAGACACCAATCGATTTGTAACATGAAGCAATCGATTGACCCATAGAAAATGTTAAAATATTTTAAAGTTCAGCAACATAAACATGTTATTTAAGTCAAGAAAATAGCTTAAACACATATAAGAAGGGAGTAGGAGCAGAGATACGATAAATTAATTTCTGAAATAAAATAGAATAATTAAGAACATGTGTGCACCTTTGATAAGTTTTTGAAAGAATGTTATTGTAACCAACCATGAACGTTGAGATTCTTTACACATTACTTTCATCCAAGATGCCTAATTCCCTTCTTATTTTGTAAAAATATTCTTTTGCAATCGGTTTGGTGAATATATATGTGAGTTGATTAGGAGTATCTACAAATGAGACTTCAACATCGCTTTTAAGCACATGATCACAGAGAAAATGATGTCGAATGTCGATATGTTTTGTCCTCGATTGCATGACTAGATTTTTAGTGATGTTTATGGCACTTGTGTTGTCACACTTTAATGGAATGCGTCCAAGGTTCACGCCGTAGTCGCTAAGTTGTTGTTTTAACCAAAGAATTTGAGCGCAACAACTTCCAGCAGCAATGTATTCCGCTTCAGATATACTGAGAGCCACGCATGCTTGCTTTTTGTAAGACCATGATACAAGAGTGTTTCCTAGGATATGACATATCCCCCTTGTGATTTTTCTATTTGTTTCACATCCTACATAATCAGAATCAAAAAAATCCAGTCAAGTTACATACACTGTCTTTAGGATACCATAAGCCGACATTCGTTGTTCCCTTGAGATACTTCATAATTCTCTTCACTGAGGCAAGATGTGATTCCTTTGGGTTGACTTGATACCGAGCACAAGGACATACACTGAACATTATGTCAGGACGACTTTCCGTCAAATATAGTAATGATCCTATCATACCTCCATATTTTGTAACATCAATTGAAACACCTGCTTCATCTAGATCAATGTAAGTTCCGGATCCCATAGGAGTAGCCATAGCCTTGCAATTGTTCATGTCGAATTTTTTGAGAAGCTTTTTGCAATATTTAGATTGATTGATGAATATCCCATTCTTTGTTTATTTGATTTGTAACCCAAGGAAGTAGTTTAACTTACCCATCACGGACATCTCAAATTCTCCTTGCATGATTTATGAGAATTCTTCACATAAGGATTCATTTGTTGCTCCAAATATGATGTCATCTACATAGACTTGCACTAAGATAATATGATGGTTAATGCTTTTAATAAAAAGTGTAGTATCAACTTTACCTTTTTCGAACCCTTGTTAACAAAGAAAATTACTTAACCTATCATACCACGCCCTTGGTGCTTTCTTAATCCGTACAAAGCCTTTTTGAGTTTATACACATGATTAGGATGTTTGAAGTCTTCAAATCTTGGAGGTTGACTTACATAAACTTCTTCAAGCATGTATCCATTTAGGAATGCGCTTTTAACGTCCATCTGGTACAACTGAAAATTCAAAGGACAAACATATGCTAACAACAATTTAATTGCTTCTAGTCTAGTAACATGGGCAAATGTTTCTTAAAAATGTATAACTTCTTCTTGATTATAGCCTTGGGCTACTAATCTTTCCTTATTCCTAATAATGATACCATTTTCATCTAGCTTATTTTTAAAGATCCATTTAGTTCCTATAATATGTTTACCTTTTGGTCTAGGAACTAAATCTTAAACCCAATTTCTTTCAAACTGATTAAACTCTTCTCGCATGGCTAGAATCCATTGATCATAATTTAAGGCATGAACCTTGAAGAGGTGCTTCTGATTAACAGTCTTCTGGAGAGGATAACTTCTCGTGCTCCGGAGGTGGTCTGCCTCGATATGAGCTTTGAAGTGACTTTGTCGCTGATCTTTGAATGAATGCCCCAGAATAACTGAACTTCGAAGAGATTTCTCGACGTGACTTCCCCAGATTGGCTACATCTTAACACGACTTACTAGGGAGAGCCCACTCTGCACTGAGTCTCTTGGCAACATGCCCCTTGATATGACTGTCCTTCGGAATTTTCAAGCATCCCAACTCGGCAAGATCAAGCTTCTCGACTGACGTTCATCATGTAAACTTCCTTGATGCTTAAGCACATGTATGCAAGCAGAACAAGTTTATTATGAGAATGATAATTCTAATGCAACAAACATGTTAAACTTGAAGTTTTTATTGCAAATATGTTGCAAAACCCTGTGAACGAGTCACTAGTTACGACATTGATTTTTGAATGGAAAATAATACGCACATGCAATACCAACAAAAATATTTTTAGCACAACTCATGGGAGTCAGGAACGCTATCTCGTTGAAGTACGCCTTCGGACTAACGTTGCTTCAATTAGGACTTTTAAGAGTTGTAACATGGCCTGGTTCGCGGTTTTAGAAAAAAAGGATTTATGGCTCAAAATTTGTTTGTACCCACCCATTCTCCTTGATGTTCTCCAGTCCTACGTTCATTTAATTTGGCACAAGCGCTCATCTCTCAAAAGGATTCTGTGACGAGTGACAGTTAATGGACCCACGGGGTTTTTGGAGTGGCAGTCACCCCTTTCCTCTTTGGTGCTTTGCTGTCACCCGACTTGTTCTTTATCGAGGATTTTCTCTTGATCACTTCTTTTTCTTTTCATTTGTTTTTTATTTCCCTGATTTTGTTTGGACTGATTCTTTTTTAATCTTCCAATCTTGAAGTCCAGCGGGATGCCCTAACTTTTGCCTAAGTCGCTTGTTTTAAGTTTGGACTTAGCGGGCTTTCTTTCTTTTTTTTTTCTTTTTTTTTGAACAAATCGTGTGACACTGGTTGTCTGACTTGTTTGAAAGGGTTGTGGCTGCCTCATTCCTTAGTTGATGAGGGATAACCATTGTGGTTTCACGTCCCTTGATCTCTTGACAGTGGAATAGAAGGTAATGGATCCTCAGATGCACACTCCTTTTAAAATTTGAGCACTCGGTCAAACTAACTGACGCCTACCTTGTCCCTGGGTTAAGTGTGAGGGTTTTTTCGTACGGAAGAAACTCCTACTTCAAGGCTCAAAGGGGTTGTTGAGGGTTTATCTCTCTTATATCTCTAGTGTTTAGGGATTTGAAGCAATGTCTGTACATCATCAACAGGGTTTTATCCAAAAGCACACAACCAAAGATTTTGCGTTTTTCACTTCATCATCCTCCCTCCAAGAGTTTAAGCAAGAAAGTTGGTATTGCAATGCACAGAAATATCATATGAATGAATAAAAATGAATTACTTCAAGAAAAACATATTCATCGCATTAAGATCATCATTAAAAACAAACAAGTCCTTTCATGCATACAATGCTTTAACAAGAAATGAAAAACTACAAATGAAAATGCAGTAAAGAAGCTGAAGATTGCCATCACTGAGGAAGCTTGATTCTGTCTGGACTTAATGCTTTTCACGACATACTTGCAGTCTGAGTGCTCACTTGAGAAATGAGGCTTCAATTGATATACATATCATCTGCAGTGAATCTTTAAGAGAGGAAAATACTCAAATTTAAAAGCATTGAATGATTTTAAACTAAGAGAGAATCATGGATAATTGTGAAGGACACAAAATACGATAAAGTGATAATATCTAAAAACGCCAGAAAACATCAAAACAGATAAAAATGATATTGTTCTAGACGAAGCATATTCATTATCAATGAGTGTAAGAACACGTCAGGGTTAAGTTTTTCGATTTGAGATGTCTCATTATTAAGGCAATTTATGAAGGATAATGAAGATTTGGCATGTTTTTGCCAAAATATGACGAGGCACATGAGCGTGAAAACCACATGAGCATGAATATATTAGGGACGTTTGAAAACCACATGAGCGTGAATGTCTTTAATTTGCACTAAAAAAATGCATTTAAGGGTATGATATGCCTTATAGTGCTTCTTCTTGGCAATGAAGGAGATTAAGAGCTTCTCCGGGTCCATCTTGTCGTTGTATTATGCAATTGTTGGAAGCCAAAACTATCATAGTATTGATTCATCATTGATATCTCTAGTGAAATGCATTTGGGTGATACCCTCCCTTGTCATCTACCTCTTTGCGTCCAATATGATAGTGATTTTTGGGTCATATAAACGAGGTGTGCATGTGTGAGGCCTCTTATTGTCTTTAATGTTCTTTTCTTTCTATTTAAGCTATCTTATTTGTACTTCCATAATACCAATTATGTCATTTAGTATTTGTTTGTGGTTCTAGGGTAGTGGGGTAACACATCTTACGAATCCTTTTGTCACATATCTCTTTATTATACGAAAACATTGGGGTGTATGATTCTTTTATCTATCAACACGCCCATGAAGAAGGGAATCATCACGTCTGCATTCTTCGTTCTAGGGGTTGTGGTTATTTCCATCATCTTGCCTTTTGAGTGTTTTTATGTGCCAAATTCTAGTTACCCTCGTGCAAGTTGGTTTCCATCATCTTGCCTTTTGAGTGTTCTTATGGACTAGCAAGTATCTGACAAACAAATTGATTATGTGATCATACATAGTGGCGAGACTCTTATTTATAGAGTGACCTAACTCTAATTCATTTCTAAAATATAATATTCCTATTGGACAAATCTCGGGGATCGTTGGTATATAAGTGTGAGTTGATTAGTTTAACTGATTCCAATATATATGGTAGACCCTATCTAGTCTGAATTGTTGGATTAATTTATTAATCCATTAAATATTACTCTTTTAAAATTAAAGATTGACTTAAATAAAAGATACCTTAATATGATGATTGTTTAGGTTGATTGATAGTTAAGTCAATGAAATTTTTATTTTGAATTTCAAAATAAAATTTAAATCTCTCTTCATGACTATTGGGAAATGACTGTTGGGATAAGATGCCTATAAATAGGCACCATTACGAAAGTAACACTGGCTATTCTTATCCCACAAATAAACAAATGAAAATATTTTAATCATCAAAAATACATAAAAGAAGAAGGAATAGACAAAAGAACAATTCAAATTCAAATCTAAGAATTAAGAACTGAAAAAAAATCTACGTCATGAATCCAAGTATATTTTATTTTATTTTTATAAAAATTAGAACATCTTAAAAATTATGATATCAAAATCTTAAATATAAAATATTCTACATTATGATATCAAAATCTTAAATATAAAATTTGGGAATTTCTTAGGCACTTAGCGTGCTGACGAAAATACTCATGTGTTCTGGATGTGCAAATTCGGACGCACCATTTTTTAAAAAAATTTCAGTTTTTACCGGATGTGCACATCCGGTAAACGTTCGTATTTGCAAATCCGAAATAAAACCTGATGCAGAACACCAAAAATCCAACAATATTTCTCACATTCATAAAATAAAATCGAGATTACATTGAGAAAATTGCCATGACATCGATAGAAATTTAAATATTACAAGATAAAAAGCCCGGTGGACGCTTGCACATCTCTAAGATGTCATCGGCCGTTCTTCGGATTTTGACGGTCGCCTCGAACTCGAGCGGGAATCGTTCTTCGTAGCCCATAAAATTTTGCCACATCGCTCTAACATCCTCTTGATTCTTGAGCTCAACAAGGCTGTAAGCAACGTTCCCTTCGTTATCAACGGAAGGTGAACGATATTGAAGCTTCGTAACCTTTCGTTTGTCTCCGTAAGGTAGGAGATGTTCGATGTCGTCAATGATCTCGCCGATGGAGGTGTCCCTCGTTAACTTGTACTTGTGACCGCGTGTTTTGCCGTCGGTGTAGGAGAAAGTTGCGACATACCAATGGATCTTGATATCATACAATTGAGACATTTAGTGTTTGTGTGAATGATATCAAATGAAACCCCTAATTTATAGAAAAGTTAGGGTAAAGTTATATCTGCCTAAGTTCGTTCCGGATGTACGGAGTCCCAATCCCGACATAAATCCCCCTTGCTATTCCCCAACCAATTCTTCAAAGTGGCATGTGCCGACTCAACTCTATTGGTGGTAGTGTTTCCAAGATGTCGTACGTTATCGGTCCACGCACAAACAATCTTTTCTTTCACTTGATCAAAAATGGTGGATTCAACATATTTCAACAAAGCGGGGTACCGTTCATACACTTTCTGGAATTTAATGACCGAATTGGCATATAATTTCGTTGTGGAAGAATTTAAAATATGAGTCCATGCATCCATAATTTTCTCTACAATGACACCCGACCTGACCACTTTTCCGTCTTCCGACTCCACTTGTTTCGCACCCACCGCGGTCTTGACCCGACTTCGCACATTCTTTGTTATGTGAAATCGACAAAGTAGTGCATTGGAAGAAGGAAAGACCTTTGCAACCGCATTCATCAAGGCGTTGTCGCGGTCCGTAATAATTGCTTTTGGCATTTGAACATGTTTCTTCAAAAGTGACCGACACGTCTCCAACGCCCACGTGAAATTGTCCTCTTTCTCACACTCCAAAAAGGAAAAATCGACGGCATATGTATTATCTGTAGACATAACGCCAACCATCTCAAACAATGGAAGACGATACTTGTTTGTCTTGTAGATTGATAATGTGAGCAATGTAGTGGATAAAGTTGAATGTTTACCTGAAATTCAGTCTTTCCTTGCTCCCTTTGATTTGTTGCACCAAAAACTTGAACTTTTTGAGTGAGAAATGGGATTGATGAAGTAGGGTTTTTTGAGTTGGTGAGAGTGAGTGTAGTAGGAGAAATATTGAGAATGGGAATGAGGGAGTGATCATGCAGCTTCAAATATATCAGTTTTTTTTTCGGATATACAGATCCGGAGGTCTTCCGGATATGCACATCCAGAACAACTTCTTATTTTTTAAGGATACGGTGCGTTCGAATGTGCACATCTAAAATTATGAGACAAAAAAATAATTTCACATGGTGCCTAAAAAACTTGGGTGGTACATTAAAAAACCACCTAAAATTTTCTACATGAATGCATTGTATGTAACTCACAACGCTATCACTTCACACATATGATCTCAAAGGTGCGATATTGTGCAATATCATCTTGTGTTGCCAAGATGAACATATAAAGCTCTGAGTCTTGATAATGAACTTATTATGTATTTTTAAGTGTGCACTTCCTTAATGGATAAGTTATGATATATTTTAGATTGATTTGCATGGACTTATAACATTGCATATCGTAAACTCATTTTTATAATGACTTTAAAAATTAGTTTAAAATATAGTTCATGTGTATATTTATGTTTGATTTTTATTTTTAGAAGAGACAAAAGTAATTTTAAAAATACATAATTGATTTTGATATGTTTAATTTCTTTATCAATTGATTCTAGTTAAGATAGAATGTGTAGTTTTTGAAATTTAATGTTATTCTAACATTGAAATTTACTTGTTTAATTGACTTTTACAATATATCCAAACACATGTCATTTTACATTCAATTAATTAATTTTAGTCATAATCAATTTTATAATCAAATTAATATTTTATCACCACATAAACAAATACACACATAAATGTGATTGTTAATTTTGCTAAAGCACTGACCATTTTTTTTGAAATGTCTTTTTAAGTGAATATCAATGCATTTAATACACACACAAACACTCCTAAAAAAAGTGAATGCGACTACAAACCAACCAATTGATTTATTATTATATTTCATTTTCAATGAAAATAAAAAACCTTTACCAATTCACCAAAGGAAAACAAATCTCCTTTACATTTTTAAGGCTCCAAAGTCTAAACTTAATTCTTTGAATGTTTGTGTTGGAATTCAACCACGATTTATGGTGAATTCTTCTCAATCTTGATCTTAAAATTGTTATGTAATGACAATGAACAAAACAAGAACACGTTTAAAGAAGATGAGTTTGAACTGCAGAGTAACTCTCTGCCCACAACTGTGGAATTTTATTATCACTTTGCAACTGCAAAACTGTGATTATCAACCTTGATAATTATATTTATAAATTTAGGTTAACTTGCATCTCAAGCTAAATCCCAAACTATAAAAGTCCAAAAATATCTAATCTAATCTTTCTAAATCAAATCTGATATTTCTAAATCAAATCTAATCTTTCTAAAATAATGAATTACATATTTAACATACCACCTAATTCATTGTGTCTAAACTATCTACATTCATCATAGACCTTAGCTCCTTGAACACTTCGACTTGCACTCCATTCGTCATAATGTCTACAATCTGATTCTCAGTTCTGCAGTGTTCCAAGTTCATCTTCCATTCTGCTACCTACTCATGAAGATAATGGAACCTCATTTTGATGTACTTGCTTCAACCGTGTATTACTGGATTCTTCGCCAAGTTGATAACTGACATGCTGTCGATCTTCATGGTAATTGCTCCATGACTCTTCGTTGTGATCTCTTCGACCATGTTCACCATCCAGGTTGCTTGACATGCACAAAGAGAAGAAACTATATATTTTGCTTCACATGATGACAATGCCACTATTGGCTCCATTCTCGAACTCCAAGCAACTGGTGCACCACCTAACATAAACACATAGCCAACTGTGGATTTTCTATCCTCAGCATCACTACACCAACTTGAGTCAGTGTATCCCACTAGCTTGCATTCTTTTCCTTCATCACCTGCAAGAAACAAAATGCCATAGTTGAGAGTTCCTTTTAGATACCTCAGTATCCTTTTCGTCGCTGCTAGGTGTGATACCTTTAGGTTCTGCATGAATCTACTTACCATACCCACAATGTATGCTAAGTCAGGCCTTGTGTGGCAAAGGTATCGAAGTGACCCAATAAGTCTTCTATATTGGTTTGGGTCGACATCGTCTTCATCTGAATCCTTTGACAGTTGCAATCTGGTCTCAGTTGGAGTCGATGTTGGGTTGCAATCTTGCATCTCAAATCTCTTGAGTATTTCTTCTACATATCTTCTTTGGTACATCACCAAACCTATACTACTCTTGTAGAATTCGACGCCAAGGAAATATGAGAGAGATTTCTCAAGTCTGACATTTCAAACTCCTTACTTAGGTCATGCTTGAAATCTTCGATCTCCTTCTTACAACTTCCTGTTATCAACAAGTCATCGACATAGAGACATAGTATAAGCAATTCACTATTGCTTCTTCTTACATATACTCCATGCTTATTTGTGCACTTCACAAATTCTTTCTCCCTTAGAAACTGTCGATTTTCTTATTCCAAGTTCTTGGAGCTTGCTTAAGTCCATACATGGCTTTATGCAGCCTGGACACCTTTCTTTCTTCGCCTCGTTTCACATACCCAGCTGGTTGTGCGACATAAACTTCTTCGTCTAAGGGGCCTTTAAGGAATGAACACTTCACGTCCATCTGACATGTGTGCCAACTGTTCATATTTGCTAGACCAACAACCAACCTGGTTGTTTCGATCCTAGCAACAGGTGCAAACACTTCGTCGAAGTCGATTCCTTTCTTCTGAAGAAATCCTTTCGCCACAAGTATCACCTTGTGTCGAGTTACCTCTCCTTTAGGATTCACTTTCACCTTGTAAACCCATTTCACATCAATTGCCTTCTTGCCTTGAGGCAATTCGACAAGTGACCAGGTGTTGTTGACTTTGATGGAGTCTAACTCCTCATTCATTGCTTTCACCCACTTTAAATCTTTCAATGCCTCAGCTGCATTGACTGGTTCGACATCTGCGTAGAAAGCATAATGTACCAACTCACCCTCTTCATTAACCACATCATCTGATGTAATCACACATTCTTGCAACCTTGCAGGAATGTGTCTTATTCGTCGAGGTCTGCTTGGGCATGCTTCATCTCTGACTTATTCCTATCGAACTTCTCTTTTGACTTTAGTGGCTGGTTCTTCACAAGAGATTCTCACTGAATCCTTATTGACATTCTCAGTCCAATCCCATTCTTTAAGCTCATCTATGATCACGTCCCTGCTGATCACTACCTGCTTATTCACTGGGTCAAAGAGCTTGTAACCTCCAATCGAATGATATCCTATCAAGATCATCTGATTTGACATGTCATCAAGCTTCCTTCTCAACTGATATGGCACATGTCTATGTGCTATAGATCTAAACACCTTTAAGTGACTGAGACTAGGCTTGACACTAGACCAACATTCTTCTGGTGTGATTCCTTCAAGCTTCTTCGTCGGATATCTGTTTAATATGTATGCTGCTGTCGAAACCACTTCTCCCCATAATTCTTTGGGTAGATGCTTTCCATTCAACATACTTCTCACCATTTTCATGATGGTTCTGTTCTTTCTTTCTGCAATTCCATTTCGCTGTGGAGTGTAGGATGACACCACCTTATGCACAATCCCTTCTTTTTCACATAATGCATCAAACTCTTTCGACAAATACTCTCCACCACCATCATCCTCAAAATTTTCAGCTTTCGACCACTCTATCTTTCGACCATAGATTTGAATCTGGAAAATACCTCGATTACATCACTTTTCTTCTTGATGAGGTAAGTCCACAACTTTCAACTATAATCATCTATGAACGCGACAAAGTATTTATTTCCTGCAATCGAATCCACTTGGATTAGACCACATACATCAGACTATATGACTTCCAGAATTGCCTTCGACTTCCTTCCTGCATCCTTGCTGAAGTTATTCTTGTGTTGTTTCGACTGAACTTACTCTTCACAGACTTCACTTGGAATGTCGATTTCAGGTAATCCTGAAGCCATATTTTTTATCTTTAGCTCTATGATGCCATTGAAGTTGAGATGGCCTAGTCGAAAATTCCATAACCACTCATCTCTGCTGGCTGCAGTTGCTAGGCACTTGTGCTCTATCACATTGAGTTCAATCTTGAAGGTCTTATTCTAAGACATTGGAGCCTTCAAGATCAACCTACCACCTGTGTCGAGAATTCTCATCATCTTGTCTTCGACAACTACCTTGTAGTTCTTTTCGAAAAGCTGTCCTATACTGAGCAGGTTACTTTTCATGCCTAGTATGTATAACACATTGGAAATTATTGATTTCTTTCCATCCTCCCTCACGATCTGAACATCACTAACACCTTCAGCTGCTAGAGTGTTGTCATTTGCAAACTTCACCGTGTTCTTCGACGAGGGCTTCATGTTGACAAACCAATCTTTCCTTCCAGTCATGTGTGATGAGCATCCTGAGTCCAAGTACCACCGGTCCTGGAATCTGTCTTCATCTCTTGTTGTGACCAACTACAACATCTCTTCTTCTTCATGTTTCACCAGCTTTGCATCAGTTTCTTGATTCTTCTTATTTTCTGGATAATCACTAAAATAGCGACCATACTTCTGACAATTGAAACACTGAATATGACTTTTGTCAGGCTTTCGACCACCACCTTTTCCTCTACCTGCAGCACCACCTCTTTGGTTGCCTTGGTTCTAGGGTTTTCTCTGATTCGACCAGTTTCTTTCATGCTGATTTTGACTAGTCGAATTGGTGTAGTCTCCTCTACCTTTATTGACATTCCAGCTTCCTTTGCCTTTCCTTTCTTTTTCTGACTGCTCCTGCAAAGCCATATCACTCTTCGACTTTCCTACAACTTTTTCAGTTGTCCTTTGTTCATGAGACTCAAGCGTCATTTGAAGCTCTTCGTTCGTCAATACTGACAAGTCTTTCGACTCTTCTATGGCTACTACCACGTGGACGAATTTTGGAGCCAATGACCTCAAGATCTTTGACACAACTGATCTTGATGTCAACATTTCTCCACATAACTTGATTTGATTCACCAGCTTTGTAACTCTGGTGAAGAAATCCATTATACTTTCATTGTCTTCCATCTGAAGCAATTCATAAGTCCTTTTGTGAGTTTGTAACCTCACCTCTTTCACCTTCTCTGCGCCTCCAAACGATTTTTCAAGAATCTTCCAAGCTTTTTTTTGTTGATTCTACATCACTAACCTTTTCAAAGTTATCTGGATTAACACATTGATGGATTATAAAGAGAGCTTTATAATCTTTCTTCTTCAATTCTTTATATGCTGCTTTCTTTTTATCTGTCGCAGTTTCTGCAAGTGGTGATAATCCCTCCTTCACAAGATCTCAAAGATCTTGGTAACAGAAAACTACCTTAATCTGCTTACACCAATTCTCATAATTATCTTTCTTGAGAATTGGAAGATTTGCTGAAAAGTGACCGTTCGGGTGATTCATCGCCATCACAGTTGTTCTTCCCTTGAATCAAAACAGGAGCTCTAGATATCATATGTTGGAATTCAACCACGATCTATGATGAATTCTTCTCAATCTTGATCTCAAGATTGTTATGCAATGACAATGAACAAAACAAGAACACGTTTAAAGAAGATGAGTTTGAACTGCAGAGTAACTCTCTGCCCAGAACTGTGAAATTTTATTATCCCTTTGCAACTGCAAAACTGTGATTATCAAACTAGATGATTACAATGATAATAGTTCCTCCCTATTTATAGATTTAGGTTAACTTGCATCTCAAGCTAAATCTCAAACTATAAAAAGCCCAAAAATATATAATCTAATCTTTTTAAATCAAATCTGATATTTCTAAATCAAATCTAATTTTTCTAAAACAATGAATTACATGTTTGTATCCACCTTTTAACATAAGGATTATTATTTTATTTTATGAAAAAGTTATATATATTTTTAAAATTTATATTAATTTATCCATTAGCAAAAAGATAATAATAGAAATGTTGAAAAAATATTTCATTATTGTTTCAAAATATTATTTTTAATTATACTTCTCATCATCACAATAATTAATTTTAAAAAACTCACATCATTTTTTATTAACAAATCAATGTGCATGTATATTTAAAAATAAAATAAAATAACATTATTTATAAAAAAGTTTTTGTTTTTTTTTTTGTATTAGTTTTAGTTGTTTAATTAATAAATATTATACTTTTAATCAAAATTTAATATAGATAAAGAAATCTACGGATTTCCACTTTACATATGGACAACAAACAAACGAGAGAGAAAATTTGAAACAGACTTTATTTGGCCAACTTTTCTTTTTCTTCTTAAGAACACTATTTAAATATTTTAAATAAAACTTTTTATTAAAAAAATTAATCATTTTTTATATATATTGAATACATATATTTTCATGAAAAATATTTTTTTAACTTAATCCATCTAAAATAAAATATAAACAAAAAATTATTTAAAATTTCATGTAGAAAATACTTTAGATCACATATATCAACTTTTTAAAAATAAATATTTTTTTACATTTTGTTTCTGAAAAAAAATCTTAATATTTGCCTAATAAAAAAATTATGCAGGTCCCCAGACATATACTTTTTTTTTTTTAAAGATAAAGGTTGAAAAGGATTATGTTGGACAAGTGTAGGGTATATGTATCTATTAGAAGTGTTGTTGTCATATTTTAGTAGAGTTGTGTGTTTTAAGATTTCTACTCATTTTTTTTTCATAAACTAGGACAGCACTGCCAACCAATTGAAGATTTCTACTAAAAATATATATATTTATATTTTATTATTTTTCTTAACAATAAAGTTTAGTTTCCATGAGATTAACATGGGACCTTCAAGGAAAACTGATACATAAAATTATAAAATTACTTTGTTTGTATATATTAAAAAATATAATTGAAATAAATAGTAGTTAAGAAAAGAAGAATTACTTCGTTTGTCTCTATATGATCAATAAATGATCGATACGCTACAATTCAGAAGCAGAGTTTATTTCAATATTTCATCTTGTGTTGGGACCATCTAACAAAAAAGATAGAGTTTATTCATATTTCATCTTGTGTTGGGACCATCAAAAAATTTAAAACATGATTAAGTTGTGAAAACTAATATAAATCTAGTTTATTAATAAATGTAATGACTTTGAAACTTAGTAGCATATGGATAGGCATATATGTGTATAAATATGTTATAATATTTAGTGCGGTACCTTTGTATAATACATACATGTCACAAAAACATTGATAAAGACATAAAAAAAATACAATTTTCTCAAAAACTTATGTGAAATCCTCATACTGAAATTTTGAATAAATTTTAAAATTGAAAGATCGAATGTACCTGGGTATTTTTACTGATTATAATGAATAATTTTTGAAGAATCAAATGTCACATTCATTTAAAATGTCAAGCTCCTTCCGAATTTTGTAAAATAATTCCTTTGCAAGAGGTTTTGTGAATATGTCCGCTAATTGATTTTGAGTATCCACGAATGAGACTTCAACATCGCTTTTAAGCACATGATTACAGAGAAAATGATGTTGAATTTCGATATATTTTGTCCTCGAGTGCATGACTAGATTTTTAGTGATGTTTATGGCACTTGTGTTGTCACACTTTAACGAAATGCATCTAAGGTTCATGCCGTAGTCGCTAAGTTGTTGTTTTAAGCAAAGAATTTGAGCGCAACAACTTCCTGCAACAATGTATTATGCTTCAGCCGTACTGAGAGCCACACATGCTTGCTTTTGATAAGACCGCAATACAAGAGTGTTTCCAAGAATATGACATATTCCGCTTGTGCTTTTTCTATCTATTTTACATCCTGCATAATCTGAGTCAGAAAAACCAATCAAGTTGCATACATTACCTTTAGGATACCATAAGCTGACGTTCGTTGTTCTCTTGAGATACATCATGATTCACTTCACTGAGGCAAGATGTGATTCCTCCGGGTTGGCTTGAAACTGCGCACAAAGACACGCATTGAACATTATGTCAGGACGACTTGCCGTCAAATACAATAACGATCCTATCATACCTCGACATGTGACATCAATTGAAACACCTGCTTCATCTTGATCAATGTAGGTTCCGAATCCCATAGGAGTAGCCATTGCTTTGCAATTGTCCATGTCGAATCTTTTGAGAATCTCTTTGCAATATTTAAATTGATTGATGAATATACAATTCTTTGTTTGTTTGATTTACACAAGGATTCATTTTTTGATCCAAATATGATGTCATCTACATAGATTTGCACTAAGATAGTATGATGGTTAATTCTTTTAATAAAAAGAGTAGTATCAACTTTACCTTTTTCGAAATCGTGTTCACAGAGAAAATTACTTAACCTATCATATCACGCTCTTGGTGCTTGCTTCAATCCGTACAAGGCCTTTTTGAGTTTGTATACATGATTAGGATGTTTGAAGTCTTCAAATCCCAGAGGTTGACTTACATAAACTTCTTCAAGTATGTATCTATTTAGGAATGCGCTTTTAACGTCCATCTGGTACAACTGAAAATTCAAAGAACAAGCATATGTTAACAATAATCTAATTGCTTCGAGTCTAGCAACATGGGCAAATGTTTCCTCAAAATCTAAACCTTCCTCTCGATTATAGCCTTGGGCTACTAATCTTGCCTTCTTCCTAATAATGATACCATTTTTATCTAGCTTATTTTTAAGGATCCATTTAGTTTCTATAATATGTTTACCTTTTGGTCTACGAACTAAATTCCAAACCTTATTTCTTTCAAACTGATTAAGCTCTTCTTGCATGGCTAGAATCCACAGATCATCATTTAGGGCATCTTTGACTTTATAAGGTTCAATTTGTGAGACAAACGCCATATTGAGACATGCATCTTTAAGATTCAATCTTGTTGCAACACCTTGACTTATATCACCAATGACTTTATCAATTGGATAATCTCGATGGTTCTCCATTCCTTAGGTAGATCATTATTAATTGATTCTTGTTGAATTGGTTCTTCTTGATGTTTCGGTTGATTGTCATTGTTTGCTATTATAGCATCTTCCTTAGGAACACCTACAAAATCATCATCATCATCATCATCATCATCAGACAAAACAATATCCTCCTTGGAGGGGTTAGATCCATCAAATGACACATGCATAAATTCTCCAATTGTTAAAGTTTTTTTATTATATATTCTATATGCTTTACTAGTAAGAGAATATCCTAGAAAAATTCCTTCATCGGATTTTTCATCGAACTTACCGAGTTTACCTTTTTTGTTGTTTAGGACAAAACATTTACAACCAAATATGTAAAAATGAGAAATGTTTGGTTTCCTACCTTTAAAAAGTTCATATGGTGTCTTTTTCAAAATAGGTATAATAATAACTCAATTACTTACGTAGCATGTCGTGCTTACCGCATCCGCCCCAAAAGTATTTCGGAAGATTTGAATCACTAAGATAGTCCTCGCAAGTTCAGCAAGAGACCTATTTTTCCTCTCCACCACTTCGTTTTGTTGGGGAGTTCTTGGTGCTAAAAAGTTATGTAGGATTCCATGTTCTTCACAAAAATCTTCAAAGGAAACATTTTAGAATTCTCCACCATGATCACTTCTTATGAAAGCAATCTTTAGAGAATTTTCATTTTGAATTTGCTTTACATACTTCTTGAACGCCTTGAATGCATTACTTTTCTGCACTAAAAAGAATGTCCAATAATATCTAAAAAAATCATCAATAATAACTAAAACATATACATTACCTCCGGAGCTTCTTGTTCTTGATGGGCCAAATATGACCATATGCAACAATTGTAGTGGTCTTGAAGTGGACACCACATTCTTAGGTTTGAAAGTTGATTTGGTTTGTTTTCCCTTTTGGCAAGCATCACATAATCTATCTTTGATAAACTTTATCTTAGGAAATTCAATGACAAGATTATGCTTGACTAGTTTATTTAAATGTTCCATATGAATATGAGCAACTCTTTCATGCCAAAACCATGAATCATTGTTATTTACCATTAGACATTTTACTTTCAAAGATAGATCATCTAGGTAAATCATAAATATATTATTGATTCTTGTACCTTTGATTTTTACCTCATGTGTGACTTCATCTTTAATCAAGCATTTATCCTTAGTAAACTTGATCTTGAAGCCCTTGTCACAAAGTTGGCTAATACTTAGAAGATTGTGCTTTAGTCCTTCAACATAAAGAACGTTTTCAATGGAGGTGAAAGGTGGTGTTCCAACTTTTCCTATGCTAAGAATGTTTCCTTTGTTGTTATATCCATATATAACATAACCCTTGGCCTTAAGCACTAGATCTGAAATTTTTTTAAAATCTTCCGTCATATGCTCCAAACAACCACTATCAAGATACCATAAATTAGAAGTGGTCTTCAAGCATACCTGTTACACCTCAAAATTTGCCCTCTAACTTTTAGCACTAACTGGCTTATGTTTCATTTTTATTCTTGCATTATCATCTTTGCATATCATTATTTCTTTTGGGCACGAGATCAAGGTGTTTTCCAGCAGCTCATAGCGTTATCAGTTCCAGTACTATTTTCAGCAGTATTCAGAGCCAAACAGATAATTTTCAAGGTCTTTAGGAGCTTTTATTTTGCTTGTTAGACGTATTGACAATCAGAAGCTTCAACAGCCATTTTCTGATCAAGCAACCCGACATTAGACATTATTAATTCGGTAGGATATTCTGAGGAGTCAACAAGAATTTGTGTTTCATTCCAGGTGTTACTCAGTAGCAATATCAAGTTTTGAGTTTCAGAGGCTTAACAGGTTCAAAATAATTGCCAGAAGTCATTTTTCCAAGTTTCCCTCCAAAAGGCGCCAAAATTCAAAATTTGAACTAAGTAACCGGTTACTCACCACACGTTAACCGGTTACTCCCTTGTTTTTCTGCATATCCTCAGCAAGTTTGAACTAAGTAACCGGTTACTCACCATGCGTTAACCGGTTACTCTGAGCACAGTTTGAAAAATTAAAATTTGCATCATGTGCTTGGCTTGTGCATGTGTGGGAAGGATCTAGAATTGATTCATTTTCATCATTTTCCACCCAAAATTCAAATTTCCTCCATCACTTTCCACTCTAATTCCCCACTCTTCTTTCCAAATTCCATTCCTAATCTCCATTCAACTTATTAACCCACACTCCAAACCAAATTTGAATTCATAACCTAGCTTCTATTTAAATCAATTCATTCCAAGCCTCACAGGACCGGGATTCATTTTTCTGAATTTTCTACACATCTCACTCCATTTTCTCTCAACTTTTCTCTCATCCCAAAACCCTTACTCAAAGTTCCTTCATCAAAGTTCAACAAATTTTGCATTGAAATTTGTTGATCTTGGAACTAAACCTTGATCCATTCACCAATTCTTGAAAGGATCTTGAATTTGTTACTGTTCACTCTTGGATTTGAGCTTTTGGAACTAATTTTGGAGGAAGCTTGAAGCAAAACCACCACATTGTTTGGATCTTGAATTTCTTGATAGGATCTTGAAGTTTCTTGCATAGATCTTGGATTTCTTGCTTGGATCCATCAATTTTTGTTTGCAACAATCACCAAAGCAAATCTCCACTTTGTAGGTTGGTTTTCCTTAGATCTATACTTGTTTTAGCTTATTTACAACTTATTCAATGTAGATCTTTGGTGATTTTTTATTTGGATCCATTTTGCTTGAATTTGATTCTTGATGTTGATGATTATTGGATTCAATTGGTGTTTGATTGCTGTTATTTGATGTGAATTTCGTGGTTAATTGATTGCATGATCATTTGGATGTTTGGAGAAGTGATTCGCTGCTGAAAAGTGCTTTTGAAACTGGTTTTTTTTACTACTGTCCCAGAGTAACCGGTTACTCACCATGCGTTAACCGGTTACTCCTTTGTATTTTTGCGCAATCTGGCTGATTTTGAACTAAGTAACCGGTTACTCACCACACGTTAACCGGTTACTCTGGGACTGAATGTGATTTTCTTACATTTTCTTGTTTGTTTGAGATCCTTTGCATGTCTAAACTTCATGGATTAATATATTAATGATTTGTGGATCATTCTTGAGTTGTTTCACCTCACACCATTGCATGAACACGATTCTTCGACACACGATTCTTGGTTTTCATCGATGAATGTTTATGCTTGCGTTGTCGATTACTTGATGTGATGAACACGTTGCACACACATTCGAATCATGTTAATCCTTGGTTAATTCTCAACTTGCTGGACATATGATGCGTGATTGTTGTTTGTCTCCATGGTTGCTTGTGCATGATGTTTTTTATCAACGTTTGAATTGTGCAATTTTGTTGAGCATACTTGTTCTTGAGTTGTTAACGTGATCATGTTTGTTCATTCTTGACGTTTGCAACCTATATGCTTGGTTGGCCTTGCTATGCGTGTTCGTCATTTCTTGTATGATTACTTGTTTGGATGCATGCTGCCCTACTCTTTTACAGCTGTTGTTCTAAATTGTTTATGTGCTGTCAATTGCATACACTTGTTGCCTGCTGCCTTTTACACCTATTTTATGCTGAATATGTGTGCTGTTAAAAGTTGTCTTGTTTGTATGCTGGTTTTTACCGCTGTGCAGGTACTGGAGCGCTGTTGTAGCTGTTGTTTTTAGTTTTGTTTCTTGTTTTTGTTTCGCTTTTGCGTGCTAACTTAGGTAGTTGCTCCCCTTCTTACCTCAACCATAGGGCCACTTTTGCATGACAACATTAGGATAGAATTCCCTTTAGTGTTTTCTTTTTCTTTGAGTCTTCTCTTCTCATTTCATAACCTTTCTAAAACACTTAATAAAGGTTAACGTGTATTGCGCATGAGCCTTATATATGGGAAGTGAGGTATGGGGGGTCTCTCTTCATTCTTCTAGGGTACTTAGTGTAGTCCTGTTGGGGACGATACGTGACGTATTCGTTCCTATGTTGTAGACTTGGGTTCAATGCAAGTTATAAATTAACTTCAATCCATTTATGTCTAAAAACACAAAACAAACTCAAACCTTTTTCATCCTTCGGGATTGCTAAGTTTCAAACCATTTTCTGGAAAAAGCACGTTACTTCCGTCTCGTCGCAAACAGGCATCGACCCTAACTGCCGGGCGCAAACTTAACGTCGCTCATAAAAGAAATAAACAAAGCAAAGCCTTCCCTAGTGAGGGGAACTACGTCGCTCTGATTCTTCATTGGTTAATGGAGATACGTAGGCAGGAGATCGTGTGAGATCTCTCCGAGCACAGCCTTTCTTTATCACCTTTTTGTCTCTTTTTGACCCGTAGGTCGAACTACGACTGCTCTGATTTCCTCTCTCTCGTCCGATTGAGGATACGTAGGCACAAGATGATGATGTCTTGGCGAGCAACCTCCCCCCTTAGTTCGTGTCCGAACTACATTGACTCTGACTTTCCCATTGCACGAGGGAATACGTAAGCATAGGACGACGATGTCCTATCGAGTCACTTCTTTTTCTTTTCTTCTTCGTTTCTTTTCCGTTCCCGTTCCTTCTCCTTTCCAGTAGCAGCAGAGCTCCAGATGACGACACCCTTTGATCGAGACAGCAAGCATGGATCCCATCGAGTACGATGGACGCGCGGGGGTGCTAATACCTTCCCCCTCGCGTAACTGACTCCCTTACCCGTTTCTCTTGGTCGTGAGACCATGCTTTTCCCTTCCCTCAGGTTTACGCAGTGTTTCCTTTCCCTCTCTTGGGATAAGTACACATTGCTGGCGACTCTGTTTCGGCGCCACTTTCGCGTTTGTACCTGGATGAAAATCCAGGGAGCGACAGCTGGCGACTCTGCTGGGGATAATGAGTTCCCTATGCGAGTCAATCCTAGCGCTCGGTTGTTTCTTTTCATTGGGTGTTTACTGTTATGCTCTATTTGTTGTATATTATTGTTTTTACCGCATTTATTGCATTGCATTTCATTATTATGCTGGACTGTGCTGTGCTGTACTGGATTTTTTGTTTGGCAGGTTGAGATTTCGGAGAGATAAGCCCACTACCCAGGCTTGAGCATACACATAGATATTAGCGTGGGCAGGCGTGACGCTCCCGTGGTGTTGGCCACGTCGGGTGTTCACGAGACCTACAACCAGACGAGGTTCTATCGGGAGATATCTGCTACTGTATGTTGATACAAGCCAGTAGTTATTATCTTGAGGAACTGTCGACTCTGGTGACCATTCCCGAGGACTCAGTTACGACACTCCTCCTGAGATGTGATAATGGCAGACCAGAAATGGCAAACCCATTACACTTCTCGATCCGAGGACCCAATGTCGGGAACTTAATATAGGATGACCTTTTTGAGGGGAATCAGTTAAGGCCTCCTCGATTGATGATGATGCCAAACCAAAAATGGTGAACGTATCATCATTTCTCGACCTGAGAGTCCATGATATTGAGGATCCTCGGTTCTCTAGAACCCACATGTGAGAATGGACGGGTGTTTACAGGTTTGCAGGTAACCTTGACTTTCATTCTACCTGTTTTTCTGGTCTTCTTATCAGTGTGGACTTATCAGCTTGGTATTCCGGTATTCTGATTATTTCGATATTCTCTTCAGAGCAGACCTTTGAACTTATTCAGTCATCAACACTGCAACTATTCAGAATTTATGGGCACCTTGATCCCGTGTCTTTGCATTTGCATCACATGACATTTTGCATTCTCATACTCATACGCATAGTAGGTATTTAGAGATGGGAATTCTTATTCTGACTTAGTATTTTCTTCTGAACTGCAAACCTGACTTCTCACCACTACGCAACTCGAAGCAATCAGAAGACAGTCATGGATCAGATGCAATCAGAGTTGTCGGAATTCCAGACTCGTATGGCTCAGTGCATGGAGGTGCTACAGAACGCCAAGAGGAATTAAGGGCGGTTATTCAGAGGGCTGCTGTTGTTATCCCAGAGGCTGGTAATGGGAATGTTGTTGGTAATACTCCGGGCGGAGATGTGAATCCTCCACGTGCTGATATTCCTCCACCCCATTCTGTGAGTCAGTTTAGAAGAAGTGCTGCTAAGATTCCTATTCCTCGTCGGGAGGTGGATAATTAGGATGAACAATTTTATGATGCTGAGATGAGTTTCCCCACTGAGACGAACAAGAGGCTTCGTATGATCGAAGAGAGATTGAAGGCTTTTAAGAGCCGGAATGCTTTGGGTATGGACATGTCTGACTTAGGGTTGGTCCCAGGTGAGAAAATTCCTCCGAAGTTCAGGGCGTCTGTTTTCGAAAAGTACAATGGAGCCACTTGCCCCAAGTTTCACATCAGGGCATATTCCAGAAAAATGTTTGCCTTTTCAGACGACGAGAAACTGCTGATGCATTTCTTTCAGGACAACCTAGTTGGGGCATCCTTAGACTGGTATATGAGCTTGGGGAGAACGCATATTAAAAGTTGTAGAGATTTGGAAGAAGCTTTCGTTAAGCACTACCAGTACAATGCAGACATGGCGCCCAATAGAATACAATTGCAGAGTCTTTCTCAGAGACAAAACGAAAGCTTCAAAGAGTACGCCCAGAGGTGGCGCGAATTGGCTTCCCGAGTTTAACCTCCGATGTTGGAGCGAGAGCTCGTTGATATGTTCATGGATACGCTTCAAGGGCATTATTATGAGAAATTGGTTGGATGTTTGTCAGCTGGATTTTCAGATCTTGTATTGGCAGGAGAAAGAGTCGAAAACGGCATCAAAACGGGAAAAATTCAAATTGCTACTGGTTCCTCTGAAGATGCAAAGAAACCTTATGATGGGTCCTCCAAGAGAAAGGAAGGAGAAGCTAGTGCTGTGTATATTCCTCTTATTGTTCAACAACCTATTCGGTATCAGTGACCTTATGCTCATCAGCAACAGGGACAACAAAGATCATGAAGGCCTGCAAGAAGGTTCGATCCACTCCATATTCCTCACAGTCGTGTCCTTGCCTGTCTACTTGAGAGTTCTCTGGTTGAACTAAGGAATGCCAAGCCGGTTCCCGACCCTATTCCTCCTGATTATGATCTGGATGCAAGATGTGAGTATCACTCAGACACACCGGGTCATTCAATTGAAAATTGCAACGTGTTCAAGCACAAGGTGCAAGACCTGGTAGACTCAGAGATCATTGCATTCACTGCAGATGATATGTATATCAATTGAAGCCTCCTTTCTCAAATGAGCACTCAGACTGCAAGTATGTCGTGAAAAGCATTAAGTCCAGACAGAATCAAGCTTCCTCAGTGATGGCAATCTTCAGCTTCTTTACTGCATTTTCATTTGTAGTTTTTCATTTTTGTTAAAGCATTGTATGCATGAAAGGACTTGTTTGTTTTTAATGATGATCTTAATGCGATGAATATGTTTTTCTTGAAGTAATTCATTTTTATTCATTCATATGATATTTCTGTGCATTGCAATACCAACTTTCTTGCTTAAACTCTTGGAGGGAGGATGATGAAGTGAAAAACGCAAAATCTTTGGTTGTGTGCTTTTGGATAAAACCCTGTTGATGATGTACAGGCATTGCTTCAAATCCCTAAACACTAGAGATATAAGAGAGATAAACCCTCAACAACCCCTTTGAGCCTTGAAGTAGGAGTTTCTTCCGTACGAAAAAACCCTCACACTTAACCCAGGGACAAGGTAGGCGTCAGTTAGTTTGACCGAGTGCTCAAATTTTAAAAGGAGTGTGCATCTGAGGATCCATTACCTTCTATTCCACTGTCAAGAGATCAAGGGACGTGAAACCACAATGGTTATCCCTCATCAACTAAGGAATGAGGCAGTCACAACCCTTTCAAACAAGTCAGACAACCAGTGTCACACGATTTGTTCAAAACAAAAGGAAAAAAAAAGAAAGAAAGCCCGCTAAATCCAAACTTAAAACAAACGACTTAGGCAAAAGTTAGGGCATCCCGCTGGACTTCAAGATTGGAAGATTCAAAAAGAATCAGTCCAAACAAAATCAGGGAAATAAAAAACAAATGAAAAGAAAAAGAAGTGATCAAGAGAAAATCCTCGATAAAGAACAAGTCGTGTGACCGCAAAGCACCAAAGAGGAAAGGGGTGACTGCCACTCCAAAAACCCCGTGGGTTCATTAACTGTCACTCGTCACATAATCCTTTTGAGAGATGAGCGCTTGTGCCAAATTAACTGAACGTAGAACTGGAGAACATCAAGGAGAATGGGTGGGTACAAACAAATTTTGAGCCATAAATCCTTTTTTTCTAAAACCGCGAACCAGGCCATGTTACAACTCTTAAAAGTCCTAATTGAAGCAGCGTTAGTCCGAAGGCGTACTTCAACGAGATAGCGTTCCTGACTCCCATGAGTTGTGCTAAAAATATTTTTGTTGGTATTGCATGTGCGTATTATTTTCCATTCAAAAATCAATGTCGTAACTAGTGACTCGTTCACAGGGTTTTGCAACATATTTGCAATAAAAACTTCAAGTTTAACATGTTTGTTGCATTAGAATTATCATTCTCATAATAAACTTGTTCTGCTTGCATACATGTGCTTAAGCATCAAGGAAGTTTACATGATGAACGTCAGTCGAGAAGCTTGATCTTGCCGAGTTGGGATGCTTGAAAATTCCGAAGGACAGTCATATCAAGGGGCATGTTGCCAAGAGACTCAGTGCAGAGTGGGCTCTCCCTATTAAGTCGTGTTAAGATGTAGCCAATCTGGGGAAGTCACATCGAGAAATCTCTTCGAAGTTTAGTTATTCTGGGGCATTCATTCAAAGATCAGCGACAAAGTCACTTCAAAGCTCATATCGAGGCAGACCACCTCCGGAGCATGAGAAGTTATTCTCTCCAGAAGACTGTTAATCAGAAGCACCTCTTCAAGGTTCAAAATAGTGAGGCAGAGTATTTTAAGTCATTACAAGTCCTCTCGAGGCAATTTCCTTCATAAATCATACAGTATGGGGCAGTTACTGTGAGAGCAAGAATTGTCTCTACAAGTTAATCTATGTTTTGATGATAACAATACGTATTTGTGAAAGAACCATTTTATGTTCTAACGTGTGTTGTGTGCAGATCAT
Organism: Lathyrus tuberosus; assembly: GCA_022829125.1. Lineage (NCBI taxonomy): Eukaryota > Viridiplantae > Streptophyta > Magnoliopsida > Fabales > Fabaceae > Lathyrus > Lathyrus tuberosus. The sequence continues at coordinate 72,976 of JALAZF010000371.1, forward strand.
AATTATAGAATATATCAGATCCAACAAGCACCAGCCAGAGGAGCGAAATTGATAATATGCGAAGTTACTATGTGTAACACAAGTCGCAAGAAGAAAGAACGCTTCTGTATCTGATCGTGATCAGTCAGATCCAAGGATGCCGATATTGCAGATGCAACGCTCTTGTAGATGCTCTCTGAAAGTGGTCGAGATTCTGAAGATTGCGAAGCTTCTGAAGAAGAGAACCGAAGTTCTGAAGACTCTCATGACTTGAAGTTCTGAAGGCGGAAGGCTCTGAAGACCAAGTGCAGAAAGACTCTGAAGACTTATGTGTTCTGAAGCTTAAGATTCTAAAGATCAAGTATTGAAGACTCTGAATACAGATTCCTAATGGACAAGTTCTGAAGTTTCGGAAGACTTGAAGAAGTAAAGGATAACGTGCTTAAAGACAAGTGTTGAAGTTCCGAAGACTGATTCCTAATGGACTTCTTCAAATAACTGAAGACTTGACGTATCAGATATCCTGACTAAGAAGACTCTACTCATGCTTCATCAATTAAACATCAGAAGCCTCTGAGGTTCAGAAGTCACATGTTACCGTTGTGAGTAACCGTACACGGCGCCCAAGAAAGATATATCCCATCACTTCTCCCACAGCAAAAAGGAGATGTGTCAGTACAACTAATTATTACACAACGTCTCTTTCCCAACAGCCAATCGTATTTCAAACGGCTATATTTCTACTGGGCTATTTAATGGAAAGAGTATTTGCTTCTAATGAATAACTGAGAGATGACGAAGGACGTCGACGACGACACAGTCTAGCAATCGATTCATTTCATCAAAGGTGAATTGATCAAGTCATTGTGTGAAGATAGCAACAACGATGAGTTCTCGTTGTAACACTTAGAATATCCAAAGCTATCACCATTTACACATGGCCATTATTGTTGAAGCTCGAAGATCATCATTCAACACAACAACAATGAATTGGTATAGAAGCTGTTGATGAAGAAGACAACATTGCAAATCAGTCAAGTCATCAACCACCTTCTCGTCAGCACTACATTGAAGATCTGAAGCAAGGAGTTGTTGCTCAAAGCTTTCTCACCCCGATGACAAAGAAGAAGAAGATCTACAAGATGTCAACAACTGTCAAATCTTTATACATATGTGTAGTTTCTTAGAATAACAAGGAGCTGCTGCTCACATCTTGCTTGAACACTTGTGTGTTCTTTTGTACTTAAACTTAGGAGTAATCTGCTTGTTAAGAAGCATCTTAGTAATCTCCTGTTAACTAATTCTTGGTGAATTAGGATTCCTTGAGTGGTTAGTGTGACCGGGGACTCGAGAAGACAATGGCGAGAAGTCATTGTGGGAAACGCCTGAAATAGGGTCAGTAGCGTTATATTCATTGCGATGAATCCCTGAACGTCTAGCTGTGAAAGCCTAGTAGTAGATCTTGCGAGATTGGAACCTGTAGGTCAATGTTCATTATATTCATTAAGTTGAATCCCTGAATGGTTCATTGCATGTTAGTCACAGTGCGGCTGTGCAAGTGGTTAGTCACCGGCTGTTGCCCGTGCATCTGTAATCGAGATTGATTATAGTGGATTAAGACCTTGTGTTCAAGGCGAAATCACCTGAGGAGGGTGGACTGGATTAGCCTTTGTGGTGAACCATAATATATCGTGTGTCCTTTACTCTTATGCTTAATGTTCTTATTTATGTTTCTATATTGAGTATCAGAACCTTACATAAGCAAGTTAGAACCTTGCAACTCTGATAAGCTTCCGCTCTGCAAGCTCTGAATGTTACACATAATATTCAGACTCTTGTTGGTTTTCATGCTTCTTGCAATGCAAGTCTGAGTGTAACTTCGTTAGTCAGAGTCTCCCAACGAACTCTGATGTTATTCTAAGTGCTTTAACGACAAGAACCCAAAAGTTGTTAAAAAGAGTAAATACACAATTCAAACCCCCCTTTCTTGTGTCTTTCTCGTACCTTCAATTGGTATCAGAGCACCGGTTCTGTTATTGATGGATATCAAACACGTAACAGTGTCAGAAAAAGATCCAGATGAGGTGCGTAGAAATACTCTGGGTGAGATTGAAATCCACTTACAATTTCTGTAACAGTTCAGAAGATGACTGTGTACAAAATTGTAATCAATCTGAGTACTTGAGCAAATCACTGATTCTGGAAGTTTTTACAGTTGTCAAACAACTAAATCTTCCTCACTTAAGTTTTAATAAAGATTGGAGAATCAGCTGATAAGATAACTTCATCAGATAAGCAATAGTATCTGTTGAAAGCTTATCTTGGAAGATACATGTGGATGAACCACGTATTTGCTCAAAGTTGAATCATCATAAAACAAGAAGTCTTGTTTGCTGAAGATCAATTCTTTATGAGTTTTTGAGATGTTTTCAAGAAATGAATTAGGTCCACCCTTGACTTTCTCGTATAGAAACTCATTCAGAACTTCTTCATGTAAAGAAGAAAGATTGTTGTTCTATGATCTTGAACTTCAGATTGAAGTCTGCTGAAGTCAGAAAATCTGAAGAATTCAAACTCTTAGAAATGATTCAACATTTGAATCTTGAATGATCTAGAAGTTAAAAGATTCAATGAAGAACTGAATATTGTTTTCATGGGGAGCTATGCAGAAATCGGAAAGAAAATTCAGGAAGAAGAAGAATGTCAAGGATTCATCAAATACTTGATCAAAAATGATCTCTTAAGTGTGGATTGAATCAGTATAACCAAGTCCTGATGACTTGAGACTTTCTCACAGATGAATCAAACCTTGTTGATCAAATCATCTTCTGATAAGTGTCTCAGAATTTCTCATACATTGAAATTAGAAGATGCATGTCCAAACACTTAAAGTCTTCTACCTAAAGCCAAAAGGATTTAAGTTACTGATGTCCTTTAGAAAGAAGAAATCAGTTAACATTCTGTTCAGAAGTAGATATGTTGTCAATTCATGATGGACTATTTCTGTGACAATAAATATCAGCATTGTGAGATAAAGAAAATATAATGCAAACTATGCTACATGTTAACCACATGTTTCATGATACTTGGTTCTGAACTAACTCTGCGTGTGTCTGGAGAAACAAAGTCAAAATAAAGCTATGAAATGGCAATCGATTTCCTTAGCTCATAATAGTTTATGATTAAGCTAAAAACCTATTGATCTTCTAAAAACCAGAAAGCTTGATCGAAGCTTGCTGTTCTGACAATGAAGATTCAGAATCTCTGATTGGTTGTTCTTAAATGTCAGATGAATAAACAGAAAATTACAGAATCGTCTGGAATATGATTCTAGAAGCTCGGAATGGAAGAAATGTCAAATGTCTAAGGTTCAACAGGACACTCAGAAGGAAGAAGAAATGTCAAATGTCAAATGTCAAATGTCAAATGGAAGAAACTTCAAACTTTGATCTTTGATAGAATCAGCAAGTGTTCAACAGGACACTCAGAAGGAAGCAGGAAATGATAATCAGAAGCTCAGCATTGAAGTCAGAATACAAAGGCAAACCCCTGAAGAACGTGGAAACCAGCCGCAAGTCACTCAGGTGCAAATAAATTCAATGATCAGCAGTTCTGAGTCAGAACTAAACACAAAGTATGACGATAGAAATTTCAGAATATCCAAGGTACGACTCCTTTCACTTAAAACTAAAAATATATATAATCTGAAATATTTCTGTCTTATAAGAAAAATCTTTTGACTATACGTGCACTCAAAAGTAACTTTAATTGCACATCTTGGGTAATCATAACATATCTCTGACAACACTAGCTCTTTAGAAATCTTAATAAAATCTTTCTTGTTCTTGATCTATGTTTTTCTCTAGACTAGGCACAACTCATCCTATCTATATATGTGTATAAAAATAAGCTTTTCCCCGTCAAATAATTTCATACCTAAACCCTTATTTCATAAAACATAAGGGTCAAAACTTTGTTGCCTGTCCATCACCGTGCCTCCACTAACCTTTCTAGGAAACCAAGACCTCCTTGAACTCATTCCTGAAAAACAATTTGTAATCAACACCCCTCCTCTTCTGAGTCTCATTGCTTGCAGTCTAGCAGATGTGTTGTACACTCAACAATGGACTAGGTACTCCATGATGCTAGAAAAACCTATCTACGAAAATCTTGTTAAGGATTTCTGGAAACATGTTGATCTTGATCTTGAAATCAAGTGTATCGCCTCCTTTATTTTTGAAATCCCAATCACCATCAATCCGTTCTCAGTCACGCTTGCGACTGGGTGTGAGAATGTTGGAATCCCTGTTGACTTTGACAAAAACAATTTTTTTGCTGCTAAAAATTTTGTATCCCTTCATGACCTAACTTTAGAATACATACCCTTCAATCTGGAAAATCTCCTACCCATTCCCAAAGCTTGGTACAGGCTCATGTTATCCAACTTTCTTCCCAGAGGAGAAAGTCATGACTTACTTAGATTTCATGACCATGAATTCATTTATTTATTAATGAATGAATTTCAAATAAATCTACCACTCACTATCTTCAACTGTCTCTAGAAAACCATCTCTGAGTCCAGAAACCTCACAAAGTCCTACATTCCTTATGGAAGAGTTTTGTCTGAGATTTTCTTTAGAGATGGAATTGTGGACACGATCAAAGAGAAAATTGAAGAAGATGGTCCTGAAAGCCTTCCAGATAACTGCTTGTTGAAGACTAAATGTGGAATTTTTAGCAACTAGAAAAACTATCTCTGTTTAATCTAGGTCTGGATTTTATTATGTATTGGTTTAATCGTATTTTGTCTAGGTAGTTGTATTCAGGTTGTTTCTAAACGATTTAGGGTAAATGGAGTGTCAAGCCTATCATCTAAATCAATGAAGTATCTCTTCTTTGTTATTCTAAGAATATGAGATTCTCTCATGACTAACCATTAATTGGAATTAAGAAAATCAAGTATCTGACAAAGCATTAATTGATATTATCTATCAAAAGATATTTTAAAGATCTTTTAGTGGCTCAAGAAATCGTCATTATTAACTTACCAGCCCTTTGGCCACTGGCTGTAAAAAAGTTGTTAACACATTAGCTCTTCCCAAATAAATTAGTAACTGCTCCATTTTTCTTTTCCCACATAGATACAACCCTTAGTATACCCTAAGTAATCATAACCTACCTAGGAAATAGCAAACACAAATCCTTTGCACCAAACCAGTCACTCTCTTACTTTAACTCGCTATAAATAGTTGGACGTTTCCCTTGCATAACTCATCCTCAAATCTAAACTTTTTTTAATAAAACTCTCATTTCAACAAGATGATGACCTCTCAAAGAACTGGTCCAACCTTTCTAGGAAGAAAAGAAAACTTAGATATCATTGCTGAGAAAATGCCAAATCTTGCTCATCTCAGAAACGATGGTCTGGAAATAATCAGAAGCATGCAAGCTCAGTCTTGGCAGTGCTATTACTCTCTCATGTATGGTCATATCTTTAAAAACCTTGTTAAAGAATTCTGGAACTACGCAAGAGTCAGCAACGATGGAAAAACTATCTGGTCTGAAGTCCACTATCAACCCATTGCTATCTCTGTCTCCTTGATAGAGAGAATCACGGGATGTGTCTCCTCCAGAGCCATAATTGATGACTATCAATCAGACTTAAGCATGGTTGAAAGGTACATAATTCTGTTTGACGATTCAGTTCCTTATGAACCGAACAACCCAGAGAAGCTTCTCCCTTCTCCAAAAACCTAGTTTAAGTTTTCCTTAACCAACCTTCATCCGCGTGCTTCTGCAAGAAATACTATGACTCATGACGACAGAATCTTTGTCTTTCTCTTAACACATCACTTTACAATAGACCTTCCTAAGACCATCTTTAACCACATGAGACATTCTATCAGAGTCTCACGAAACAAGATGCATGCCTTCATTCCATATGCAAGAATAATTTCTGAAATACTTCTTAAAGAAAAGGCCTGGGGACTGATTAACAGGCTTGAACCAGGATCTTCGCCTGTTGAAACCAGGTGTCAGAGTGTGGACAATGTTGAGGATTTTGACGATTAAGCTTTAAACCTTAGTGTATCTCAAATTATTTTGTGTAGTTTTGTGTTGATGGTTCTATATCATTTTAATTGATGAATCAATGTTGCTTTCTGTTTTATCATCTATGACCATATAAGTATTAAATCCATAACTTAAAATTTGTATCATTCTCTGAGATGCTTACATTGGTTAAATAAAACACTTAAAACATCATCATAACCCAACGATGATCGATAAATTAACACCCTTCAAGGATGATGCTATCACAAGAATTCAGAACTTAATAGATGCTTCCAGTTCAAGCATAGATCCCTTAGAAGTGAGAAACATCTGGACTGAGTTCCATGAAAGGATCTCAGAGGAAATTGTGAAGAGCGAGAAATTGGTTGTTACTCAAGCAGAAGAAAAACTGCATAACTCAAGAACAAATGATACTGAAAGCTCGCTCTCATCTTCCTCGTCATCATTAGGCTCCTTTTAGTCTAAACCCTAGTAACCCATCCTCATTAAGACTATGTTTTGATTATCCTGAACTGTTCAAGATTAAGCTCAACCTATGCTCTGCATCTTAAAACTATTTTATGTTGTTGCTTCTATCTGATTGTTCATAAATGAAATGCTATAATTAATCTTTACAGATGATCTAAAACCTTCAATTGGTAATCAGATAATTCCATCTAATTGTCCTTAAAATGAATATGCTATGATTAAAGATGGTTATCACTAAATGACTTGGATTGTTCTTAACTGCTCAAATGATAGCTCTATGGTTCTATGTTGTTTAGCATATCCAGAATATATAATGATGTTGAAATGCTTAACTGATGAAGGAATTACATGCTTAAATGCTCATATGCTCTAGCACTTTTTGATGATGTCAAAAAGGGGAAGAAATGTAATGATTTTGATTGAGAAAAGGAATTCTGAAAGAAGAAGAAAGAAAGAATGCAGAACTCAAACAAAGCACTCATATAAAATATAAAAATGTGTTACTTCTAACGTTTGTTATTTGATGTTATCCGAGGAACTCTAAACAAGTTCACTAGGCATTCTAAGAACAGGAACAGGTCAAGACAAAGTATACATTTTAAGATGCTTACTCAGAAGAACTGTGCAAATCAGAAGACAAAGAGTTGTCTGAAGATCCGGATTGAAGATTCAAGAAGAAGTAGTTCTGATGTTTACCAGGAACCAATTAAAATGAAAACAATCTAGTATCAGACTAAATCAACAATTGGTAATCAGACTCAGTACACAAAGACTAGTATCAGGCTCATCAATCAGAACAAAACTGTGAATTATTATCAAATACCTTCACTGGTATCAATTCAGCACATTAAGGAAATACCTCTCAAGTGGTATGAGAAGAAATTCTTCACTTGGTATCAGACTCAACATACTCTGGTATAAGACTCAGCACATCACGTGATATCAGACCAGAATCAAATCATGAGTACCAGATTCAGAATAAAGCATTGATTGATCACAAATATTAACCTTCAATTGGTATCTGATCAAAAATCAGGCTTTGATGAACCACTGAGTTGTGACAATAACAAGGTTCTGAGATGAAGACCTGTGTTCAAAAGTCAAACTCTGAAAAGTCATGATCTTTATTGGTGATTAAAACTTAATATCCCTGAACTACGTTCTGAAAGATCCCAATATCTGACTTATAGAAATTAGGGGGAGACTACCCAGAAGATTCAAATGCAAAATCCTATAATCTTCACAAAGTCTGAAACTCAGGGGGAGTTTCTTAAAAAGATAGTGTCTGTCTCTGATGAATAGCGCGGCTATGTTATCAGATAAGAACTGATCTGCTTGTGCTTAAATGAATCTGCTGAAAAGTAGAAATGCTTCAGAAGTCTCTAAAGATTACAAGCTCTGATACGACTACAAAGGAACTGAGCTCTGAAGATCTGAAGATGGAAGTTCTGATGAACTAGTCCAGATGCTAAAGACTCGTTGTTCTCTTAAAGACAAGATAGTGAAGCAATCATTTCCTATTCTTCGTCTGGCAAGTCAAGTTGTTATTCTGTATGTCTTTGGATCATATAAGATTCTAGATGATCACATATAAAACTTCGACGATAACAAATTCAGTGGGAGTTGTTGTTCCAGACTCTGAATATGTTTGTTTTGGTGATTACCCTGTATAAAATGTTCAATCAAAATACTTGGTTTTGTCATCATCAAAAAGGGGGAGAGTGTGAGAGCAAGAATTGTCTCTACAAGTCAATCTATGTTTTGATGATAACAATACGTATTTGTGAAAGAACCATTTTATGTTCTAATGTGTGTTGTGTGCAAATCATAATTATAGAATATATCAGATCCAACAAGCACCAGCCAGAGGAGCTAAATTGATAATATGCGAAGTTACTATGTGTAACACAAGTCGCAAGAAGCAAGAACGCTTTTGTATCTGATCGTGATCAGTTAGATCCAAGGATGCCGATATTGCAGATGCAATGCTCTTGTGGATGCTCCCTGAAAGTGGTCGAGATTCTGAAGATTGCGAAGCTTCTGAAGAAGAGAACTAAAGTGCTGAAGACTCTCATGACTTGAAGTTCTGAAGGCGGAAGGCTCTGAAGACCAAGTGCAGAAAGACTCTGAAGACTTATGTGTTCTGAAGATTAAGATTCTAAAGATCAAGTATTGAAGACTCTGAAGACAGATTCCTAATGGGCAAGTTCTGAAGTTTCGGAAGACTTGAAGAAGTAAAGGATAACGTGCTTAAAGACAAGTGCTGAAGTTCTGAAGACTGGTTCCTAATGGACTTCTTCAAATAACTGAAGACTTGACGTATCAGATATCCTGACTAAGAAGACTCTACTCATGCTTCATAAATTAAACATCAGAAGCCTCTGAGGTTCAAAAGTCACATGTTACCGTTGTGAGTAACTGTACACGGCACCCAAGAAAGATATATCCCATCACTTCTCCCACAGCAAAAAGGAGATGTGTCAGTACAACTAATTATTACATAACGTCTCTTTTCCAACAGCCAACCGTATTTCAAATGGTTATATTTCTACTGGGTTATTTAATGGAAAGAGTATTCGCTTCTAATGAATAACTGAGAGACGACGAAGGACGTCGACGATGACACAGTCCAGCAATCGATTCATTCCATCAAAGGTAAATTGATTAAGTCATTGTGTGAAGATAGCAACAACGATGAGTTCTCGTTGTAACACTTAGAATATCCAAAGCTATCACCATTTACACATGGCCATTGTTGTTGAAGCTCGAAGATCATCATTCAACACAACAACAATGAATTGGTATAGAAGTTGTTGATGAAGAAGACAACATTGCAAATCAGTCAAGTCATCAACCACCTTCTCGTCAGCGCTACATTGAAGATCTAAAGCAAGGAGTTGTTGCTGAAAGCTTGCTCACCCCGAAGACAAAGAAGAAGAAGATCTACAAGATGTCAACAACTGTCAAATCTTTATACATCTGTGTAGTTTCTTAGAATAGCAAGGAGCTGCTGCTCACATCTTGCTTGAAAACTTGTGCATTCTTTTGTACTTAAACTTAGGAGTAATCTGCTTGTTAAGAAGCATCTTAGTAATCTCCTGTTAACTAATTCTTGGTGAATTAGGATTCCTTGAGTGGTCAGTGTGACCGGAGACTCGAGAAGACAATGGCGAGATGTCATTGTGGGAAAAGCCTGAAATAGGGTCAGTAGCGTTATATTCATTGCGATGAATCCCTGAACGTCTAGCTGTGAAAGCCTAGCAGTAGATCCTGCGAGATTGGAACCTGCATGTCAATGTTCTTTATATTCATTAAGTTGAATCCCTGAACGGTTCATTGCATGTTAGTCACAGTGCGGCTGTGCAAGTGGTTAGTCACCGGCTGTTGCCCGTGCATCTGTAATCGAGATTGATTATAGTGGATTAAGACCTTGTGTTCAAGGCGAAATCACCTAAGGAGGGTGGACTGGATTAACCTTTGTGGTGAACCAGGATATATCGTGTGTCCTTTACTCTTATGCATAATGTTCTTATTTATGCTTCTATATTGAGTATTAGAACCTTACATAAGTAAGTCAGAACCTTGCAACTCTGATAAGCTTCTGCTCTGCAAGCCCTGAATGTTACGCATAATATTCAGACTCTTGTTGGTTCTCATGCTTCATGCAATGCAAGTCTGAGTGTAACTTCGTTAGTCAGAGTCTCCCAACAAAATCTGATGTTATTCTAAGTGCTTTAACGAAAAGAATCCAAAAGTTGTTAAAAAGAGTAAATACACAATTCAAACCCCTCTTTCTTGTGTCTTTCTCGTACCTTCAGTTACGTTGGGATTCGGTAAATCTCTCCGAGAGTTTGAAGACCCTGGGGCAGTGTGAACGCCCGGTCTTCTATAAAATCCTCTTGAGATGATTTCTTCCATTAGACCCTGTGGTCTGGGGCAACTTGAAAGTTGAAGGAACCGTTGTTCACTCTTGATGATCAACATGCAGTTGGTTAGTAGAAACTTGAAGCGCTAAGCTTTCAAAGTCTCTCCCCCCGACAAGGAGCCAGAAGGTATCTTTGTCCTAGCAAGGTGCTGGAATTGATATTCTTCCCCAAGCAGAGAATCGTCCTCAAAACAAAAAGGGTTCTTTACAAAGATTCCTTATCCCCAGTATTGTAGGTGGAATACTCATTCTCAGCAGGGTAAGACGATGGAATATTTTCAAGTAGTTTGAAGACGGTGAGAAGTCAGAGTATTCTCTTCCTCAAAAGTCAGATTCGGTATTTCCCCGCAAGTCAAAGTCCAATGGTTATTGGCACTCTCAATGGTTCAAAGTCCAATCTTCCTTGGCATCTCCCCAACAAAATTCGCAATTCAGCTTGCGGTTCCCCGTCAGAGTTTGCAACACCAGTGGTTATTAGTGATACAGAAGATCAGATATTGGTGACCCCTTCCTCGGTGAAGTTTGCTTGTTCCGTTCCGCCCATTCCCGGTGGAGTGTCCTCTCATTCTTGCATGTAGTAATCATCATTGCATTGCATCCTCAAAACACGTAGCATTTCTATTTCGTATGGAGCATTACGCCATAGAAAGAAAATTCAAACATGCAATGAAGCATAAGCCAGATTTGGTACCTTGTACGAAAGCCCAGATCAACCCTCAACCAAAATAGTGATTCCGATCCTCCGAAGAGAGCTCCAACCTCAGAGTTGACGCCCTTTTTTACCAACCTCAAAGTTGTCGTACACTTTTTCTCGACCTCAGAGTTGATGAATATCATTTTCTTCCCCAACTTCAAAGTTGTCGTATACCTTTTCTCGATCTCAGAGTTGATGGATGTCTTCTTTCTCCAGCCTCAGAGTTGTTATGCCCTTTTCTCCAACTTCAAAGTTGTCAGACACTTTTTCTCGACCTCAGAGTTGATGAATATCCTTTTCTTCCCAAACTTCAAAATTGTCGTATATCTTTTCCCCAACCTCAGAGTTGTCGTATATTCCCTTTCCAACCTCAGAGTTGACGCCTTTCGTCCCCAATCTCAGAATTGACGCCCTTCCTCCCCAACCTCAGAGTTGACATCTGTCTGTCCAACCTCAGAGTTGAAGCCTTTTTTACCAACCTCAGAGTTGAAGTTTCATCCCCAACCTCAGAGTTGACGTCCATTTGTCCAACCTCAGAGTTGTCGCATATCTTTTCTCCAACCTCAGAGTTGTTGTACCTCTTTTTTCCACCAACCTCAAAGTTATCGTATATTGTGGCATGTCTCCAACCTCAGAGTTGAAGTCAATGTTTTTATCTCCGGTCTCAAAATTAATGTCTACCTTTTTACCAACCTCAAAGTTGACGTATATCTTTCTTCTAACCTCAGAGTTGAAGTTATGGTTTTTACTCAACCTCAGAGTTGATGTCTACCTTTTTCTCAAACATTCAAAGTTGGTGTTTAGTCCAAATTTTCCTCAACCTCAGAGTTGATGGTTATCCTTTTCTTTCTCAGAGCTGATGATATTTTTTCCTCAACCTCAGAGTTGATGGTCTACCAATGTATCCCCAACAAAGTCCATATTCGGCCGGTCTTCCTTTTCAAGTTCGTCTTCGACTGTCCTCGTATTATTGGGTAGAGCGCCTTCGGTCGGTCTTCCTTGTCGAGTCCACCTTCGGCCGTCCTCGTTTTCTTTTGTTGATTAGCCCGCCTTCGGTCGGTCTTGCCTTTTCAGCATGGTCCACCTTCGGCTGGCAAACACTCTATTTCATATCCCCCACAGGTTGTAAATTTTCAGGTTATTTTGGTATTCAATCTCCGTGTATCCTGATTGTCTGGAAACCTCCGCTTCCATACCCTCGGATCCAAGAAGTTTGAATAGGGGCAGCTGTTACACCTCAAAATTTGCCCTCTAACTTTTAGCACTAATTGGCTTATGTTTCATTTTTATTCTTGCATTATCATCTTTGCATATCATTGTTTCTTTTGGGCATGGGATCAAGGTGTTTTCCAGCAGCTCATAGTGTTATCAGTTCCAGTACTATTTTCAGCAGTATTCAGAGCCAGGCAAATAATTTTCAAGGTCTTTTGGAGCTTTTATTTTGCTCGTTAGACATTTTGACAATCAGAAGCTTCAACAGCCATTTTCTGATCAAGCAACCCGACATCAGACATTATTAATTCGGCAGGATATTCTGAGGAGTCAGAAATAATTTGTGTTTCATTCCAGGTGTTACTCAGTAGCAATATCAAGTTTTGAGTTTCAGAGGCTTAACAGGTTCAAAACAATTGCCAGAAGTCACTTTTCCAAGTTTCATTCCAAAAGGTGCCAAAATTCAAAATTTGAACTAAGTAACCGGTTACTCACCATGCATTAACCGGTTACTCCCTTGTTTTTCTGCGCATCCTCAACAAGTTTGAACTAAGTAACCGGTTACTCTGAGCACGGTTTGAAAAATTAAAATTTGCAACATGTGCTTGGCTTGTGCATGTGTGGGAAGGATCTAGAATTGATTCATTTTCATCATTTTCCACCCAAAATTCAAATTTCCTCCATCACTTTCCACTCTAATTCCCCATTCTTCTTTCCAAATTCCATTCCTAATCTCCATTCCACTCATTAACCCACACTCCAAACCAAATTTGAATTCCTAACCTAGCTTCTATTTAAATCAATTCATTCCAAGCCTCACAGGACTGGGATTCATTTTTCTGAATTTTCTACATATCTCACTCCATTTTCTCTCAACTTTTCTCTCATCCCAAAACCCTTACTCAAAGTTCCTTCATCAAAGTTCAACAAATTTTGCATTGAAATTTGTTGATCTTGGAACTAAACCTTGATCCAGTCACCAATTCTTGAAAGGATCTTGAATTTACTGCTGTTTCACTCTTGGATTTGAGCTTTTGGAACTGATTTTGGAGGAAGCTTGAAGCAAAACCACCACATTGTTTGGATCTTGAATTTCTTGATAGGATCTTGAAGTTTCTTGCATAGATCTTGGATTTCTTGCTTGGATCCATTAATTTTCGTTTGCAACAATCACCAAAACAAATCTCCGCTTTGTAGGTTGGTTTTCCTTAGATCTATACTTGTTTTAGCTTATTTACAACTTATTCAATGTAGATCTTTGGTGATTTTTGATTTGGATCCATTTTGGTTGAATTTGATTCTTGATGTTGATGATTATTGGATTCAATTGGTGTTTGATTGTTGTTATTTGATGTGAATTTCGTGGTTAATTGATTGCATGATTATTTGGATGTTTGGAGAAGTGATTCGCTGCTGAAAAGTGCTTTTGAAACTGGTTTTTTTGACTACTGTCCCAGAGTAACCGGTTACTCACCATGCGTTAACCGGTTACTCCTTTGTATTTTTGCGCAATCTGGCTGATTTTGAATTAAGTAACTGGTTACTCACCACACGTTAACTGGTTACTCTGGGACAGAATGTGATTTTCTTACATTTTCTTGTTTGTTTGAGATCCTTTGCATGTCTAAACTTCATGGATTAATATATTGATGATTTGTGGATCATTCTTGAGTTGTTTCACCTCACACCATTGCATGAACACGATTCTTTGACACGCGATTCTTGGTTTTCATCGATGAATGTTTATGCTTGCGTTGTCGATCACTTGATGCAATGAAAATGTTGCACGGACATTCGAATCATGTTAATCCTTGGTTAATGCTCAACTTGCTGGACATATGACGCGTGATTGTTGTTTGTCTCCATGGTTGCTTGTGCATGATGTTTTTGATTAACGTTTGAATTATGCAATTTTGTTGAGCATACTTGTTCTTGAGTTGTTAACGTGATCATGTTTGTTCATTCTTGACGTTTGCAACCTCTATGCTTGGTTGGCCTTGCTATGCGTGTTCGTTTGCAATCATTTCTTGTATGATTACTTGTTTGGATGCATGCTGCCCTGTTGTTTTACAGTTGCTGTTCTGAATTGTTTACGTGCTATCAATTGCATACACTTGCTACCTGCTGCCTTTTACACCTATTTTGTGCTGAATATGTGTGCTGTTAAAAGCTGTGTTGTTTGTATGCTGGCTTTTACCGCTGTGCAGGTGCTTGAGCGCGGTTGTAGCTGCTGTTTTTAGTTTCGTTTCTTGTTTTCGTTTCGCTCTTGCGTGCTAACTTAGGTAGTTGCTCCCCTTCTTACCTCAACCATAGGGCCATTTTTGCATGACAACATTAAGATAGAATTCCCTTTAGTGTTTTCTTTTTCTTTGAGTCTTCTCTTCTCATCTCATAACCTTTCTAAAACACTTAATTAAGGTTAACGTGTATTGCGCATAAGCCTTATATATGGGAAGTGAGGTATGGGGGGTCTCCCTTTATTCTTCTAGGGTACTTAGTGTACGTCCTGTTAGGGACGATACGCGACATATTCGTTCCTATGTTGTAGACTTGGGTGCAATGCAAGTTACGAACTAACTTCAATCCATTTCTGTCTAAAAAACACAAAACAAACTCAAACCTTTTTCATCCTTCGGGATTGCTAAGTTTCAAACCATTTTCAGGAAAAAGCACGTTACTTCCGTCTCGTTGCAAACAGGCATCGACCCTAACTGCCGGACGTAAACTTAACGTCGCTCATAAAAGAAATAAACAAAACAAAGCCTTCCCTAGTGAGGGGAACTACGTCGCTCTGATTCTTCATTGGTTAATGGAGATACGTAGGCAGGAGATCGTGCGAGATCTCTCCGAGCACAACCTTTCTTTATCACCTCTTTGTCTCTTTTCGACCCGTAGGTCGAACTACGACTGCTCTGATTTCCTCTCTCTCGTCCGATTGAGGATACGTAGGCACAAGATGACGATGTCTTGGTGAGCAACCTCCCCCCTTAGTTCGTGTCTGAACTACATTGACTCTGACTTTCCCATTGCACGAGGGAATACGTAGGCATAGGACGACGATGTCCTATCGAGTCACTTCTTTTTCTTTTCTTTTTCGTTTCTTTTCCGTTCCCGTTCCTTCTCCTTTCCAGTAGCAGCAGAGCTCCAGATGACGACACCCTTTTATCGAGACAGCAAGCGTGGATCCCATCGAGTACGATGGATGCATGGGGGTGCTAATACCTTCCCCCTCGCGTAACCGACTCCCTTACCCGTTTCTCTTGGTAGCGAGACCATGCTTTCCCCTTCCCTCAGGTTTACGCAGTGTTTCCTTTCCCTCTCTTGAGATAAATACTCATTGCTGGCGACTCTGTTTCGGCGCCACTTACGCGTTTGTACCTGGATGAAAATCCAGGGAGCGACAATACCTACAAAACAAATTAAGTTTTGTTAGGTACCCAAATTGCCTTGGGTTCTTCATAATTAGTACCTTTCTTTACCCACACATAATGCCCACTTGCCACACTAAAGTTTCTAACATAGCAAGCATTAGGTGTATAGCCAACTATACCACAATAAAAACATGTAGGAACAAAATTACTTTGATACATATGATTTCTTTTTAACAAATCTTTTCCTTGTAGGATAAGGATGAACAACTTTGGCTTTGTTAACTTTCTCTTTTGGAGATTGATCACTTGCTTTAACAAAGATAGTTTTACTTGAACTTGGTTTACTAAATTTTGAATAACCAAGTCCACTTTTATCATTAGAATATCTTTGTTGACTAAGAACACCCTCCAAATCAATTTGTCTTTTTTCATATCTTTCAAGAACTCTTTTTAGTTGAACAATTTGAAAAGAAAGAGATTCCCATTCTTTGCATCCAAAATTCTGTTTTTGTTCACTTATTATCTTTTGTTTTTCATATTTGAAATCTTTTTCCATTGTATCAATTTTTTCTTCTAGAGATGAGATTTGTTTCTTTTGTGTTGATATTGGTTTGTACAGAATTTTGCATTCATTTAGAAGCTCATCTATAGCACCTTGTGCATCATTATCATAAATGGAAAATTCATTACTAACCTCTTCTTCATCATCGGAATGGTGAGAAGCCATTAGTGCTAGATTTGCACATTCGTCGTTATCCGAATCTGATGAAGAACTTATCTCATTATCTTCCCATGCTATGTAGGCTATTTTGTTCTTATTCTCCTTTTTATTCTCGAAGCCACCTTTCTTGGAGGGTTTCGTACAATCCGTCTTTATATGGCCTTATTTTCCACATTCATAACAAGTGACATCGGATGTTGAAGTGGAAGCCTCCTTTTTCTGAAATGTTTCTTTCTTTTTGCGTAATTGAAAGATTTATCATTTTTACCAGAGAACTTACCAAGTCTTTTCACAAGAAGCATGAAGTTCTCATCTTCTTCAGGAGCATCATCATCTTGTTCTTCTTTTGATTTGACTTTTAAAGCGATTCCTTTGGATTTCTTTTCTTGATTTTCATGTTTTTCAAGTCTTCCAAGTTCAAGTTCAAGTTCATGTTCTTGGAGTTTTCCGAACAATGATGTGGATGTCATAGTTGAAAGGATTTTCTTCTCAGATATTGCCGTCACTTTGGGTTGTCATTCTCTAGTTAAAGATTTAAGAATTTTAAGATTTAATTCATCTTTAGTGAAAGTCTTACCAAGAGCAATCAAATGATTTGTTAAGTGCACAAATCTCTTCTGCAACACGATGATAGATTCTCTGGGAAGCATTCAGAACATTTTGTATTCTTGACTCAAGGTATTCAATGTTGACCTTTTGACTTCAGTGGTTCCTTCATGAGTTTCCACCAAAGTATCCAAAATTTATTTTGCCGATTTACATTGAGAGATACAGAAGAATTCATCCATACTAAGTGCGCTTTGAAGAATGTTTATTGCTTTATTTTTATTAAGGAATTTCTTTTTATCATCTTCATCATAAGAACTTTTAGCCTTTGGAGTTCCGACACCATTAATGACACTAACATGATTATGTGGACCATTTTCGACGGTTTCCCAAATTCCTTCTACTTGTGCTTCTAAATGAGCCTTCATGCAGATTTTCCAGAAATCAAAATATTCGCAAGAAAATAGTGGGGGTTTGTTGCTGCTACCACCATCCTTAAAAACCGGATTAGTACTTGCGGAAGCCATATTAGATCTTGTAGGAATAAGTTACTTATAACCTGCTCTGATGCCAATTGTAAGTAGAGTATTCACCTAAGAGGAGGTGAATTAGGTACTTAGAATATTTTTCCGGCTTTTAACTTAAGTCTTATAGCTTTTCCATTTACGTTTCTAAGTGATGAAAGTTGTAAAGTGCGGAAAGATAAAAGACACAGTGATATATCCTAGTTTCCCTGATAATCCGAGAGTACTCCAGTCCCCTTACGCAGTAAGAGATTTTACTATTGTTAGGACTTATACAAGACTATCCTAGTCTTTCTATACAGACACTAACAAATAACCACCAAGAACAATCCTCTTGTATTTTTACTAAGTACACTAAGAGACCAATCCTCCCTTAATGACTCTCTTGTTTCCAACAATCCTGGACAACAAGGATAATAAAAACTATTCTAAATTTTTACACGATTTTGAAGTAATGTACAATGTATCAATCTCTTGATTGATCTTCTCTTCCAATAATAATAATTCACAAACACTAAAGTGTTATATTGCTTAAGAAATTTCTGCTTTAGATGATGTGAAAGTGTGCAGAAAATTTCTTGAATAAGAGTTGAAGACTTGAAATGTGAATTTTGAAAATTTAAGAGTTTGAATGGAAGAGGTGATTTATAATTTGAAAATGTATGTATTTATATGAGAATGACACCCTTATGAATCAATGTGAAGTTCACAAAAATTATCATGAACGAATGCTAAGATATAATGAAAAGGTTTTAGAAAAGAGGCATGAAAAGGTGGCTAATAAAAAGTTACTGTTTTTCCAATTTAGTTCAGGTGCAAATCGATTGTTGTTATGTGCAAATCGATCTGCATCAAGCAACGTTATAAAAATTTGAAAAGTTACAGTATGCAATTGATTTACAAGATGTGTAAATCGATTTACATAGTGCAAAACATGAAATTTTACAAAGTTAATTTAGGCATGCTTCAGGTGCAAATCGATTTACATAGTGTCCATATCGATTTACATATGATAAAAAATTGAAAATCTACCTAAGTGTTTTAAGCCATTAAAAGAAATGATTTATGCAAGAGTGTTTGGTCATTTGAGTATCTAAGACTTTAGTTAAGCTAATTATTGTCATTGTACCTTCTTGACATTTTAAATCCATTTAATCCAAAGCCTTGAACATGATGCTTTTATCTTGAAGATCATCTTTGCCTTCTTGTCACTAAGAGTTTTGTCTTCATCAAAACATATTCATCATAGAAAAGCTTGACTTCACAGTAATGTCCTCAAAAGATAAGTTTTGAAAACTTGATCTCTAAGCATTGCATTTGGATCAAAACTTTATCACAACAACTGAGCTTTTATATCTTGAGCATAAAATGATCACAACAGATGACACCTTGATCTTCAAGCACCGTCACTTGATAATATCAAATGATAACTTGATTTGTCATCATCCGAACCCAAAATCCTTGATTGGCACTTATGATAAAGACTTTTCTTAAGATCGTTGTCAACATAAAAACTAAACAGATTGTTGCAAATGTTATACCTGCAAGCACGTAGATCCACAAATGGTTTCTCAATGATCAAAGCAAGCTGAAAGGATTTAGGGATTCCAACATTTTCATTAAACATGTTTGCATCAATTTCTATTTTTACATCATTAGGTTCAAGATCATCTAGATTGTACCAAAAGTTTTTCAGGAAAACCATGTCTTTGTTGACTTTATCATGTGTTAGAGGAGGCGTTAGTTGCTTGGGTTAAGAGGTATTATGTTCGCTTAAAAAGGCTATCATCTCAGTATCCTCTAAATTTTCCATATGAGTTGCATCAATAAACACACAATTAGAGGAAACTTCATTGTCATCATGAGATGATCTAGAAGGATTCATATTGAGGTCTGATCTAAGTCCTGACAAGTTCTCATATAGTTTGGTTGTAGATGTGCTCTAGTTCAAGTCATGCTTATTCATGTTAAGCCATAATTCTTTTTCAATCACATTAAGACTTCCATTGTCCTGGTCCTGAATGATTTTTCTAAGACTCTCAATAGAATTTGTGATTTTTGTGTTGGAATCCAAAATTTGAACTAACTCGGGAGAGCCTCACAAATTTCCGGCATTATGTTATCTTCCATTACTTAGTAGGATTGCTTGATAGGTTGGTTTCCATGTTCTAGTGCCTTTAATATTCCTGTATTGGGCCTTTCGTTCTTTAAATAAGTATGTCCAATACAATTTCAAAAATTGCAATATTCTGGCATATTTTCGTAGTTTATATCCACACAAAAAAAGCAAAGTCCGCTGTCTCTACCAAAACTCCATAGATGAGAGATTTTCCCAAATCCAAATCATCCAATACTCTAACACAATGCCCAAAATTGCTATCAAACTAGGGCTTCCTAGTGAACTGATAAACACATATAGGGGTTTCAACATTAATACCAATCAAAAACAGAATTTTGAGACGCCAATACTCATGTGATAAACAAAAACTTCAGATCTAGACTTGTGTAGAAGTCTGAGGTTGGGCATTAAGGTTAAAATCTATAGTCCATACAAATAATTTTAGAAAGCCATGGTTCAAATTTCAAGATCCAATGGACCTAACTTGACATGAATCTTTAAGAGAGGAAAATACTCAAATTTAAAAGCATTGAATGATTTTAAACTAAGAGAGAATCATGGATAATTGTGAAGGACACAAAATACGATAAAGTGATAATATCTAAAAACGCCATAAAACATCAAAACAGATAAAAATGATATTGTTCTAGACGAAGCATATTCATTATCAATGAGTGTAAGAACACGCCAGGGTTAAGTTTTTCGATTTGAGATGTCTCATTATTAAGGCAATTTATGAAGGATAATGAAGATTTGGCATGTTTTTGCCAAAATATGACGAGGCACATGAGCGTGAAAACCACATGAGCATGAATATGTTAGGGAGGTTTGAAAACCACATGAGCGTGAATGTCTTTAATTTGCACTAAAAAAATGCATTTAAGGGTATGATATGCCTTATAGTGCTTCTTCTTGGCAATGAAGGAGATTAAGAGCTTCTCCGGGTCCATCTTGTCGTTGTATTATGCAATTGTTGGAAGCCAAAACTATCATAGTATTGATTCATCATTGATATCTCTAGTGAAATGCATTTGGGTGATACCCTCCCTTGTCATCTACCTCTTTGCGTCCAATATGATAGTGATTTTTGGGTCATATAAACGAGGTGTGCATGTGTGAGGCCTCTTATTGTCTTTAATGTTCTTTTCTTTCTATTTAAGCTATCTTATTTGTACTTCCATAATACCAATTATGTCATTTAGTATTTGTTTGTGGTTCTAGGGTAGTGGGGTAACACATCTTACGAATCCTTTTGTCACATATCTCTTTATTATACGAAAACATTAGGGTGTATGATTCTTTTATCTATCAACACGCCCATGTAGAAGGGAATCATCACGTCTGCATTCTTCGTTCTAGGGGTTGTGGTTATTTCCATCATCTTGCCTTTTGAGTGTTTTTATGGGCCAAATTCTAGTTACCCTCGTGCAAGTTGGTTTCCATCATCTTGCCTTTTGAGTGTTCTTATGGACTAGCAAGTATCTGACAAACAAATTGATTATGTGATCATACATAGTGGCGAGACTCTTATTTATAGAGTGACCTAACTCTAATTCATTTCTAAAATATAATATTCCTATTGGACAAATCTCGGGGATCGTTGGTAGATAAGTGTGAGTTGATTAGTTTAACTGATTCCAATATATATGGTAGACCCTATCTAGTCTGAATTGTTGGATTAATTTATTAATCCATTAAATATTACTCTTTTAAAATTAAAGATTGACTTAAATAAAAGATACCTTAATATGATGATTGTTTAGGTTGATTGATAGTTAAGTCAATGAAATTTTTATTTTGAATTTCAAAATAAAATTTAAATCTCTCTTCATGACTATTGGGAAATGATTGTTGGGATAAGATGTCTATAAATAGGCACCATTACGAAAGTAACACTGGCTATTCTTATCCCACAAATAAACAAATGAAAATATTTTAATCATCAAAAATACATAAAAGAAGAAGGAATAGACAAAAGAACAATTCAAATTCAAATCTAAGAATTAAGAACTGAAAAAAAATCTACGTCATGAATCCAAGTATATTTTATTTTATTTTTTATAAAAATTAGAACATCTTAAAAATTATGATATCAAAATCTTAAATATAAAATATTCTACATTATGATATCAAAATCTTAAATATAAAATTTGGGAATTTCTTAACACACCACCCAGCCTTCTTAGGCACCTAGCATGCTGACGAAAATACTCCTGTGTTCCGGATGTGCAAATTCGGACGCACCATTTTTTTAAAAAATTTCAGTTTTTACTGGATGTGCACATCCGGTAAACGTTCGTATTTGCAAATCCGAAATAAAACCTGATGCAGAACACCAAAAATCCAACAATATTTCTCACATTCATAAAATAAAATCGAGATTACATTGAGAAAATTGCCATGACATCGATTGAAATTTAAATATTACAAGATAAAAAGTCCGGTGGACGCTTGCACATCTCTAAGATGTCATCGGCCGTTCTTCGGATTTTGACGGTCGCCTCGAACTCGAGCGGGAATCGTTCTTCGTAGCCCATAAAATTTTGCCACATCGCTCTAACATCCTCTTGATTCTTGAGCTCAACAGGGCTGTAAGCGACGTTCCCTTCGTTATCAACGGAAGGTGAACGATATTGAAGCTTCGTAACCTTTCGTTTGTCTCCGTAAGGTAGGAGATGTTCGATGTCGTCAATGATCTCGCCGATGGAGGTGTCCCTCGTTAACTTGTACTTGTGACCGCGTGTTTTGCCGTCGGTGTAGGAGAAAGTTGCGACATACCAATGGATCTTGATATCATACAATTGAGACATTTAGTGTTTGTGTGAATGATATCAAATGAAACCCCTAATTTATAGAAAAGTTAGGGTAAAGTTATATCTGCCTAAGTTCGTTCCGGATGTACGGAGTCCTAATCCCGACATAAATCCCCCTTGCTATTCCCCAACCAATTCTTCAAAGTGGCATGTGCCGACTCAACTCTATTGGTGGTAGTGTTTCCAAGATGTCGTACGTTATCGGTCCACGCACAAACAATCTTTTCTTTCACTTGATCAAAAATGGTGGATTCAACATATTTCAACAAAGTGGGGTACCGTTCATACACTTTCTGGAATTTAATGACCGAATCGGCATATAATTCCGTTGTGGAAGAATTTAAAATATGAGTCCATGCATCCATAATTTTCTCTACAATGACACCCAACCTGACCACTTTTCCGTCTTCCGACTCCACTTGTTTCGCACCCACCGCGGTCTTGACCCGACTTCGCACATTCTTTGTTATGTGAAATCGACAAAGTAGTGCATTGGAAGAAAGAAAGACCTTTGCAACCGCATTCATCAAGGCGTTGTCGCGGTCCGTAATAATTGCTTTTGGCATTTGAACATGTTTCTTCAAAAGTGACCGACACGTCTCCAACGCCCACGTGAAATTGTCCTCTTTCTCACACTCCAAAAAGGAAAAGCCGACGGCATATGTATTATCTGTAGACATAACGCCAACCATCTCAAACAATGGAAGACGATACTTGTTTGTCTTGTAGGTGTTATCGAGAATAAGCACTGTCGAGAACATGTTGAACAACTTGATGGAATCCGAATGACTCCAAAAAATATCTCGGACCGTAATTCCATCATCGCGATATCTGTACCGAGACACGTAATCGTTGTCCACCAACACTTTCAACAATTGTTGCATCTCACTCCTATCTCCCCTGATTGCCTTGTTCGTTTGATACCGAATGTTATACACTTGCTTTATGTTTGCAACATTTTCGGGTTCTTTCCGTTTCAACGTCGCAAGTATATTATTCGGTTGGACAAGGTTTAAGGTCATGTCGGCTATACATGTCTTCTCTTCCGCCTTGAGTCGACATACACTTGGATGACCTTGAAGCTTTGAGCACATTTCGTGGTTATGTATACCACAACGAACGATAAATCTTCATTTCTTGGAAACTAACATGTAACCACCAATCTTAAAAGGGCACTCACATCTTCTAGTACCGGTCTCGTCTTTCTTTAACTTCCGTAGAGGTGCTTGATATTTGCCACTTCTTTCGCAATCCAAAATTACAAAAGCTTTTCTTCTATCCGACCCATTATCCGATCTCCCGATATTTACACCGAAGCCAAGCTCAATAGTCGTCCTACGAATGTATGCGATCATGCTTTCACGATCATCAAAGTCTTGCTTGTTGTTAAAGTCACCGCCGACATCAACCGACTTTACGAGCATGCCTTCATCTTTCGGAGAAATCGGCACAACTAATTCGTTTGCCATGTTATCGGGGTGCACCATATCTATTTATAAACAAGAATAGAACAATTAATATGTATAAATAAAATATATTCAAAAATGATGAAAATTTAAATTAATTAGCTTCAGGCATTTTTCCGGATATGCACATCCGGAAATGTTCATGCTCTCGTTCCAGATGTGCAGATCCGGAAGCAGCGTAACTTATTTTTTCAAAAATGTAGATTGATAATGTGAGCAATGTAGTGGATAAAGTTGAATGTTTACCTGAAATTCAGTCTTTCCTTGCTCCCTTTGATTTGTTGCACCAAAAACTTGAACTTTTTGAGTGAGAAATGGGATTGATGAAGTAGGATTTTTTGAGTTGGTGAGAGTGAGTGTAGTAGGAGAAATATTGAGAATGGGAAGGAGGGAGTGATCATGCAACTTCAAATATATCAGTTTTTTTTTCGGATATACAGATCCGGAGGTCTTCCGGATATGCACATCCAGAACAACTTCTTATTTTTAAAGGATACGGTGCGTTCGAATGTGCACATCTGAAATCATGGAACAAAAAAATAATTTCACATGGTGCCTAAGAAACTTGGGTGGTACATTAAAAAAACCACCTAAAATTTTCTACATGAATGCATTGTATGTAACTCACAACGCTATCACTTCACACATATGATCTCAAAGGTGCGATATTGTGCAATATCATCTTGTGTTGCCAAGATGAACATATAAAGCTCTGAGTCTTGATAATGAACTTATTATGTATTTTTAAGTGTGCACTTCCTTAATGGATAAGTTATGATATATTTTAGATTGATTTGCATGGACTTATAACATTGCATATCGTAAACTCATTTTTATAATGACTTTAAAAATTAGTTTAAAATATAGTTCATGTGTATATTTATGTTTGATTTTTATTTTTAGAAGAGACAACAGTAATTTTAAAATACATAATTGATTTTGATATGTTTAATTTCTTTATCAATTGATTCTAGTTAAGATAGAATGTGTAGTTTTTGAAATTTAATGTTATTCTAACATTGAAATTTACTTGTTTAATTGACTTTTACAATATATCCAAACACATGTCATTTTACATTCAATTAATTAATTTTAGTCATAATCAATTTTATAATCAAATTAATATTTTATCACCACATAAACAAATACACACATAAATGTGATTGTTAATTTTGCTAAAGCACTGACCATTTTTTTTGAAATGTCTTTTTAAGTGAATATCAATGCATTTAATACACACACAAACACTCCTAAAAAAAGTGAATGCGACTACAAACCAACCAATTGATTTATTATTATATTTCATTTTCAATGAAAATAAAAAACCTTTACCAATTCACCAAAGGAAAACAAATCTCCTTTACATTTTTAAGGCTCCAAAGTCTAAACTTAATTCTTTGAATGTTTGTGTTGGAATTCAACCACGATTTATGGTGAATTCTTCTCAATCTTGATCTTAAAATTGTTATGTAATGACAATGAACAAAACAAGAACACGTTTAAAGAAGATGAGTTTGAACTGCAGAGTAACTCTCTGCCCACAACTGTGAAATTTTATTATCACTTTGCAACTGCAAAACTGTGATTATCAACCTTGATGATTATATTTATAAATTTAGGTTAACTTGCATCTCAAGCTAAATCCCAAACTATAAAAGTCCAAAAATACCTAATCTAATCTTTCTAAATCAAATCTGATATTTCTAAATCAAATCTAATCTTTCTAAAATAATGAATTACATATTTAACATACCACTTAATTCATTGTGTCTAAACTATCTACATTCATCATAGACCTTAGCTCTTGAACACTTCGACTTGCACTCCATTCGTCATAATGTCTGCAATCTGATTCTCAGTTCTGCAGTGTTCCAAGTTCATCTTCCATTCTGCTACCTACTCATGAAGATAATGGAACCTCATTTTGATGTACTTGCTTCAACCGTGTATTACTGGATTCTTCGCCAAGTTGATAGCTGACATGCTGTCGATCTTCATGGTAATTGCTCCATGACTCTTCGTTGTGATCTCTTCGACCATGTTCACCATCCAGGTTGCTTGACATGCACAAAGAGAAGAAACTATATATTTTGCTTCACATGATGACAATGCCACTATTGGCTCCTTTCTCGAACTCCAAGCAACTGGTGCACCACCTAACATAAACACATAGCCAACTGTGGATTTTCTATCCTCAGCATCACTACACCAACTTGAGTCAGTGTATCCCACTAGCTTGCATTCTTTTCCTTCATCACCTGCAGGAAACAAAATGCCATAGTTGAGAGTTCCTTTTAGATACCTCAGTATCCTTTTCGTCGCTGCTAGGTGTGATACCTTTAGGTTCTGCATGAATCTACTTACCATACCCACAATGTATGCTAAGTCAGGCCTTGTGTGGCAAAGGTATCGAAGTGACCCAATAAGTCTTCTATATTGGGTTGGGTCGACATCGTCTTCATCTGAATCCTTTGACAGTTGCAATCTGGTCTCAGTTGGAGTCGATGTTGGGTTGCAATCTTGCATCTCAAATCTCTTGAGTATTTCTTCTACATATCTTCTTTGGTGCATCACCAAACCTATACTACTCTTGTAGAATTCGACGCCAAGGAAATATGAGAGAGATTTCTCAAGTCTGACATTTCAAACTCCTTACTTAGGTCATGCTTGAAATCTTCGATCTCCTTCTTGCAACTTCCTGTTATCAACAAGTCATCGACATAGAGACATAGTATAAGCAATTCACTATTGCTTCTTCTTACATATACTCCATGCTTATTTGTGCACTTCACAAATTCTTTCTCCCTTAGAAACTGTCGATTTTCTTATTCCAAGCTCTTGGAGCTTGCTTAAGTCCATACATGGCTTTATGCAGCCTGGACACCTTTCTTTCTTCGCCTCGTTTCACATACCCAGCTGGTTGTGCGACATAAACTTCTTCGTCTAAGGGGCCTTTAAGGAATGAACACTTCACGTCCATCTGACATGTGTGTCAACTGTTCATATTTGCTAGACCAACAACCAACCTGATTGTTTCGATCCTAGCAACAGGTGCAAACACTTCGTCGAAGTCGATTCCTTTCTTCTGAAGAAATCCTTTCGCCACAAGTATCACCTTGTGTCGAGTTTCCTCTCCTTTAGGATTCACTTTCACCTTGTAAACCCATTTCACATCAATTGCCTTCTTGCCTTGAGGCAATTCGATAAGTGACCAGGTGTTGTTGACTTTGATGGAGTCTAACTCCTCATTCATTGCTTTCACCCACTTCAAATCTTTCAATGCCTCAACTGCATTGACTGGTCGACATCTGCGTAGAAAGAATAATGTACCAACTCACCCTCTTCATTAACCACATCATCTGATGTAATCACACATTCTTGCAACCTTGCAGGAATGTGTCTTATTCGTCGAGGTCTGCTTGGGCATGCTTCATCTCTGACTTATTCCTATCGAACTTCTCTTTTGACTTTAGTGGCTGGTTCTTCACAAGAGATTCTCACTGAATCCTTATTGACATTCTCAGTCCAATCCCATTCTTTAAGCTCATCTATGATCACGTCCCTGCTGATCACTACCTGCTTATTCACTGGGTCAAAAAGCTTGTAACCTCTAATCGAATGATATCCTATCAAGATCATCTGATTTGACTTGTCATCAAGCTTCATTCTCAACTGATATGGCACATGTCTATGTGCTATAGATCTAAACACCTTTAAGTGACTGAGACTAGGCTTGACACTAGACCAACATTCTTCTGGTGTGATTCCTTTAAGCTTCTTCGTCGGATATCTGTTTAATATGTATGCTGCTGTCGAAACCACTTCTCCCCATAATTCTTTGGGTAGATGCTTTCCATTCAACATACTTCTCACCATGTTCATGATGGTTCTGTTCTTTCTTTCTGCAATTCCATTTCGCTGTGGAGTGTAGGATGACACCACCTTATGCACAATCCCTTCTTTTTCACATAATGCATCAAACTCTTTCGACAAATACTCTCCACCACCATCATCCTCAAAATTTTCAGCTTTCGACCACTCTATCTTTCGACCATAGATTTGAATCTGGAAAATACCTCGATTACATCACTTTTCTTCTTGATGAGGTAAGTCCACAACTTTCAACTATAATCATCTATGAACGTGACAAAGTATTTATTTCCTGCAATCGAATCCACTTGGATTAGACCACATACATCAGACTATATGACTTCCAGAATTGCCTTCGACTTCCTTCCTGCATCCTTGCTGAAGTTATTCTTGTGTTGTTTCGACTGAACTTACTCTTCACAGACTTCACTTGGAATGTCGATTTCAGGTAATCCTGAAGCCATATTTTTTATCTTTAGCTCTATGATGCCATTGAAGTTGAGATGGCCTAGTCGAAAATTCCATAACCACTCATCTCTGCTGGCAGCAGTTGCTAGGCACTTGTGCTCCATCACATTGAGTTCAATCTTGAAGGTCTTATTCTAAGACATTGGAGCCTTCAAGATCAACCTACCACCTGTGTCGAGAATTCTCATCATCTTGTCTTCGACAACTACCTTGTAGTTCTTTTCGAAAAGCTGTCCTATACTGAGCAGGTTACTTTTCATGCCTGGTATGTATAACACATTGGAAATTATTGATTTCTTTCCATCCTCCCTCACGATCTGAACATCACTAACACCTTCAGCTGCTAGAGTGTTGTCATTTGCAAACTTCACCGTGTTCTTCGACGAGGGCTTCATGTTGACAAACCAATCTTTCCTTCCAGTCATGTGTGATGAGCATCCTGAGTCCAAGTACCACCGGTCCTGGAATCTGTCTTCATCTCTTGTTGTGACCAACTACAACATCTCTTCTTCTTCATGTTTCACCAGCTTTGCATCAGTTTCTTGATTCTTCTTATTTTCTGGATAATCACTAAAATAGCGACCATACTTCTGACAATTGAAACACTGAATATGACTTTTGTCAGGCTTTCGACCACCACCTTTTCCTCTACCTGCAGCACCACCTCTTTGGTTGCCTTGGTTCTAGGGTTTTCTCTGATTCGACCAGTTTCTTTCATGCTGATTTTGACTAGTCGAATTGGTGTAGTCTCCTCTACCTTTATTGACATTCCAGCTTCCTTTGCCTTTCCTTTCTTTTTCTGACTGCTCCTGCAAAGCCATATCACTCTTCGACTTTCCTACAGCTTTTTCAGTTGTCCTTTGGTCATGAGACTCAAGCGTCATTTGAAGCTCTTCGTTCGTCAATACTGACAAGTCTTTCGACTCTTCTATGGCTACTACCACGTGGACGAATTTTGGAGCCAATGACCTCAAGATCTTTGACACAACTGATCTTGATGTCAACATTTCTCCACATAACTTGATTTGATTCACCAGCTTTGTAACTCTGGTGAAGAAATCCATTATACTTTCATTGTCTTCCATCTGAAGCAATTCATAAGTCCTTTTGTGAGTTTGTAACCTCACCTCTTTCACCTTCTCTGCGCCTCCAAACGATTTTTCAAGAATCTTCCAAGCTTTTTTTTGTTGATTCTACATCACTAACTTTTTCAAAGTTATCTGGATTAACACATTGATGGATTATAAAGAGAGCTTTATAATCTTTCTTCTTCAATTCTTTATATGCTGCTTTCTTTTTATTTGTCGCAGTTTCTGCAAGTGGTGATAATCCCTCCTTCACAAGATCTCAAAGATCTTGGTAACAGAAAACTATCTTAATCTGCTTACACCAATTCTCATAATTATCTTTCTTGAGAATTGGAAGATTTGCTGAAAAGTGACCGTTCGGGTGATTCATCGCCATCACAGTTGTTCTTCCCTTGAATCAAAACAGGAGATCTAGATATCAGATGTTGGAATTCAACCACGATCTATGATGAATTCTTCTCAATCTTGATCTCAAGATTGTTATGCAATGACAATGAACAAAACAAGAACACGTTTAAAGAAGATGAGTTTGAACTGCAGAGTAACTCTCTGCCCAGAAATGTGAAATTTTATTATCCCTTTGCAACTGCAAAACTGTGATTATCAAACTAGATTATTACAATGATAATAGTTCATCCCTATTTATAGATTTAGGTTAACTTGCATCTCAAGCTAAATCTCAAACTATAAAAAGCCCAAAAATATATAATCTAATCTTTTTAAATCAAATCTGATATTTCTAAATCAAATCTAATTTTTCTAAAACAATGAATTACATGTTTGTATCCACCTTTTAACATAAGGATTATTATTTTATTTTATGAAAAAGTTATATATATTTTTAAAATTTATATTAATTTATCCATTAGCAAAAAGATAATAATAGAAATGTTGAAAAAATATTTCATTATTGTTTCAAAATATTATTTTTAATTATACTTCTCATCATCACAATAATTAATTTTAAAAAACTCACATCATTTTTTATTAACAAATCAATGTGCATGTATATTTAAAAATAAAATAAAATAACATTATTTATAAAAAGTTTTTGTTTTTTTTTTGGTATTAGTTTTAGTTGTTTAATTAATAAATATTATACTTTTAATCAAAATTTAATATAGATAAAAAAATCTACGGATTTCCACTTTACATATGGACAACAAACAAACGAGAGAGAAAATTTGAAACAGACTTTATTTGGCCAACTTTTCTTTTTCTTCTGAAGAACACTATTTAAATATTTTAAATAAAACTTTTTATTAAAAAAATTAATCATTTTTTATATATATTGAATACATATATTTTCATGAAAAATATTTTTTTAACTTAATCCATCTAAAATAAAATATAAACAAAAAATTATTTAAAATTTCATGTAGAAAATACTTTAGATCACATATATCAACTTTTTAAAAATAAATATTTTTTTACATTTTGTTTCTGAAAAAAAATCTTAATATTTGCCTAATAAAAAAATTATGCAGGTCCCCAGACATATATACTTTTTTTTTAAAAGAGAAAGGTTGAAAAGGATTATGTTGGACAAGTGTAGGGTATATGTATCTATTAGGAGTACTTCGTTTGATCGATAAATGATCGATACGCTACAACTCAGAAGTAGAGTATATTCATATTTTATCTTGTGTTGGGATCATCTAACACACACAAAAAAATAGAGTTTATTCATATAAATATATTTAAAACATGATTAAGTTGTGAAAACTAATATAAATATATTTTATTAATAAATGTAATGATTTTGAAACTTAGTAGCATATGGATAGGCATATATGTGTATAAATATGATTTAAAATTGTGAGTGATAAAGAGAATGAAAATATGTTTTGAGATTGATAGAGATTAAAAAGTCAAAAAACGGCAAGAATTTTTTCATGAGACACGACGGTCTAGCAGGTTGAAAACAGAGGCGAAGCTGGGAGCTATAATGGTTGCAGTCTGACAGTAGGCATGAAAGAATTGAAATACACAAGCATGTAATTTATTATCTAAATAGGGGTAACCAATTACTTCAGGTAAAAAAACAGTAGCTTCATATTTTGCAGCATGCAATGAAATTTTTCATTCTACCACTTGGACATGTTATAATATATGTTATAATATATAGTTAGGTACCTTTGTATAATACATACATGTCACAAAAACATTGATAAAGGCATAAAAAATAGAATTTTCTCAAAAACTTATGTAAAATCCTCATAATGAAATTTTGAATAAATTTTAAAATTGAAAGATCGAATGTACCTAGGTATTTTTACTGATTATAATGAATAATTTTTGAAGAATCAAATGTCACATTCATTTAAAATGTCAAGCTCCCTCCAAATTTTGTAAAATAATTCCTTTGCAAGAGGTTTTGTGAATATGTCTGCTAATTGATTTTGAGTATCCACGAATGAGACTTCAACATCGCCTTTAAGCACATGATCACGGAGAAAATGATGTTGAATTTCGATATATTTTGTCCTTGAGTGCATGACTGGATTTTTAGTGATGTTTATGGCACTTGTGTTGTCACACTTTAACGAAATGCATCTAAGGTTCATGTCGTAGTCGCTAAGTTGTTGTTTTAACCAAAGAATTTGAGCGCAACAACTTCCTGCAACAATGTATTATGCTTCAGCCGTACTAAAAGCCACACATGCTTGCTTTTTATAGGACCGCAATACAAGAGTGTTTCCAAGAATATGACATGTTCTGCTTGTGCTTTTTCTATCTGTTTTACATCCTGCATAATCTGAGTCAGAAAAACCAATCAAGTTGCATACATTACCTTTAGGATACCATAAGCTGACGTTCGTTGTTCTCTTGAGATACACCATGATTCACTTCACTGAGGCAAGATGTGATTCCTCCGGGTTGGCTTGAAACCGCGCACAAAGACACACACTGAACATTATGTCAGGACGACTTGCCGTCAAATACAGTAACGATCCTATCATACCTCGATACTTTGTGACATCAATTGAAACACCTGCTTCATCTTGATCAATGTAGGTTCCGGATCCCATAGGAGTAGCCATTGCTTTGCAATTGTCCATGTCGAATCTTTTGAGAATCTCTTTGCAATATTTAAATTGATTGATGAATATACCATTCTTTGTTTGTTTGATTTGCAACCCTAGGAAGTAGTTCAACTTATCCATCATGGACATCTCAAATTCTCCTTGCATGATTGATGAGAATTCTTCACACAAGGATTCATTTTTTTATCCAAATATGATGTCATCTACATAGATTTGCACTAACATAGTATGATGGTTAATTCTTTTAATAAAAAGAGTAGTATCAACTTTACCTTTTTCGAAATCGTGTTCACAGAGAAAATTACTTAACCTATCATATCACGCTCTTGGTGCTTGCTTCAATCCGTACAAGGCCTTTTTGAGTTTGTATACATGATTAGGATGTTTGAAGTCTTCAAATCCCAGAGGTTGACTTACATAAACTTCTTCAAGTATGTATCTATTTAGGAATGCGCTTTTAACGTCCATTTAGTAAAACTGAAAATTCAAAGAACAAGCATATGTTAACAATAATCTAATTGCTTCGAGTCTAGCAACATGGGCAAATGTTTCCTCAAAATCTATACCTTCCTCTTGATTATAGCCTTGGGCTACTAATCTTGCCTTGTTCCTAATAATGATACCATTTTTATCTAGCTTATTTTTAAGGATCCATTTAGTTTCTATAATATGTTTACCTTTTGGTCTAGGAACTAAATTCCAAACCTGATTTCTTTCAAACTGATTAAGCTCTTCTTGCATGGCTAGAATCCACAGATCATCATTTAGGGCATCTTTGACTTTATAAGGTTCAATTTGTGAGACAAATGCCATATTGAGACATGCATCTTTAAGATTCAATCTTGTTGCAACGCCTTGACTTATATCACCAATGACTTTATCAATTGGATAATCTCGATGGTTCTCCATTCCTTAGGTAGATCATTATTAATTGATTCTTGTTGAATTGGTTCTTCTTGATATTTCGGTTGATTATCATTGTTTGCTATTATAGCATCTTCCTTAGGAACACCTACAAAATCATCATCATCATCATCATCATCAGACAAAACAATATCCTCCTTTGAGGGGTTAGATTCATCAAATGACACATGCATAAATTCTCCAATTGTTAAAGTTTTTTTATTATATATTCTATATGCTTTACTAGTAAGAGAATATCCTAGAAAAATTCCTTCATCGGATTTTTCATCGAACTTATCGAGTTTACCTTTTTTGTTGTTTAGGACAAAACATTTACAACCAAATATGTGAAAATGAGAAATGTTTGGTTTCCTACCTTTAAAATGTTCATATGGTGTCTTTTTCAAAATAGGTATAATAATAACTCGATTACTTACGTAGCATGTCGTGCTTACCGCATCCGCCCAAAAGTATTTCGGAAGATTTGAATCACTAAGATAGTCCTCGCAAGTTCAGCAAGAGACCTATTTTTCCTCTCCACCACTCCGTTTTGTTGGGGAGTTCTTGGTGCTAAAAAGTTATGTAGGATTCCATGTTCTTCACAAAAATCTTCAAAGGAAACATTTTAGAATTCTCCACCATAATCACTTCTTATGAAAGCAATCTTTAGAGATTTTTCATTTTGAATTTGCTTTACATACTTCTTGAACGCCTTGAATGCATTACTTTTATGCACTAAAAAGAATATCCAAGAATATATAAAAAAAAATCATCAATAATAACTAAAACATATACATTACCTCCAGAGCTTCTTGTTCTTGATGGGCCAAATATGACCATATGCAACAATTGTAGTGGTCTTGAAGTGGACGCCACATTCTTAGGCTTGAAAGTTAATTTGGTATCTTTTCCCTTTTGACAAGCATCACATAATCTATCTTTGACAAACTTTATCTTAGGCAATCCAATGACAACATTATGCTAGAATAGTTTATTTAAATGTTTTATATGAATATGAGAAACTTTTTTATGTCATAGCCATAAGTAATTGTTATTTACCATTAGACATTTTACTTTCAAAGATAGATCATCTAGGAAAATCATAAATATATTATTGATTCTTTCACCTTTGAGTTTTACCTCATGTGTGACTTCATCTTCAATCAAGCATTCATCCTTGGTGAATTTGATCTTGAAGCCTTTATCACAAAGTTGGCTAATACGTAGAAGATTGTGTTGTAGTCCTTCAACATAAAGAACAACTTCAATGGATGTGAATAGTGGTGTTCCAACTTTGTCTATGCCAAGAGTTGTTTTTGTTGTTGTCTCCATAAGTGACATATCCCTTGGCCTTAAGCACTAGAATTGAAAATTTGTTAATATCTCCCGTCATATGCTTTGAACAACCACTATCGAGATATCATAAATTAGAAGTGGTCTTCAAT
Source organism: Lathyrus tuberosus (assembly GCA_022829125.1). Lineage (NCBI taxonomy): Eukaryota > Viridiplantae > Streptophyta > Magnoliopsida > Fabales > Fabaceae > Lathyrus > Lathyrus tuberosus. The sequence continues at coordinate 107,707 of JALAZF010000371.1, forward strand.
CATACCTACAAAACAAATTAAGTTTTGTTAGGTACCCAAATTGTCTGGGTCCTACATAATTAATTCCTTTCTTGACCCACAGATAATGCCCACTTGCCATACTAAAATTTCTAACATAGCAAGCATTAGGTGTATGACCAATTATTCCACAATAAAAGCATGTAGAAACAAATTTACTTCTATATCTAGGAACATATAATTTCTTTTTAACAAATTTTTTCCTTTTAGGATAAGGATGAACAATTTTTGCTTTGTTAACTTTCTCTTTGGGGGATTGATCACTAGCTTTAACAAAGATAGTTTTGCTTGAACTTGGTTTACTAAATTTTGAATAACCAAGACCGCTTTTATTATTAGAATATCTTTGTTGACTAAGAACACCCTCCAAACCAATTTTTCCTTTTTCATATCTTTTCAGAACTCTTTTTAATTGGACAATTTGAAAAGAAAGAGATTCACTTTGCATACAAAATTCTGTTTTTGTTCACTAATAATCTTTTGTTTTTCATCTTCGAAATCTTTTTTTATTGTCTCAATTTTTTCTTCTAAAGATGAAATTTGTTTCTTTTGTGTTGATATTGTTTTTTACATAATTTTGCATTCATTAAGAAGTTCATCTATAGCACCTTGTGCATCATTATCATAAATGAAAAATTTATTACTAACCTCTTCTTCATCATCAGAATGGTGTGAAGCCATCAATGTTAGATTTACACATTCATCACTATCTGAATCTGATGAAGAACTCATCTCATTATCTTCCCATGTTATGTAGGCTCTTTTGTTCTTATTATCCTTTTTACTCTTGAAGCCACCTTTCTTGGAGAGTTTTGGACAATCCTTCTTTATATGGCCTTGCTTCCCATACTCATAACATGTGACATTTGGTGTTGAAGTGGAAGCCTCATTTTTCCTGAAATGTTTCTTTCTTTTTGCATAATTAAAAGATTTATCATTTTTGCCAAAGAACTTACCAAGTCTTTTCACAAGAAGCATGAAGTTCTCATCTTCTTCAGGAGCATCATCATCTTGTTCTTCTTTTGATTCTACTTTTAAAGTGCCTTTGGATTTCTTCTCTTGATTCTCATGTTTTTCAAGTATTTCAAGTTCAAGTACATGTTCTTGGAGTTTTCCGAACAATGATGCGGACGTCATAGTAGAAAGGCTTTTCTTTTCATATATTGTCGTCACTTTAGGTTTCCATTCCCTGGTTAAAGATCTAAAAACATTAAGATTAAATTCATCGTTAGTAAAAGTCTTACCAAGAGCAATCAAATGATTTGTCAAGTGTATAAATCTCTTTTGCAACGTGACGATGGATTCTTTGGGCTGCATTTGGAACATTTCGTACTCTTGACTCAAAGTATTCAATCTTAATCTTTTTACTTCAAAGGTTCCTTCATGAATTTCTACCAAAGTATCCCAAATTTCTTTTGCCGATTTACATTGAGAGATACAGAAGAATTCGTTCATGCTAAGTGCGCTTTGAAGTATGTTGATTTCTTTCTTTTCATTAAGGACTTTCTTCTTATCATATTCATCATAAAAGCTTTTAGCCTTTGGAGTTCCGACACCATTAATGACACTTACTGGATTATGTGGACCATTTTCGACAGTTTCCCAAATTCCTTCTCCTTGTTGATCCGCTGTCGCGCACGGGTCAAAAATGAGTTTTAGAAAAAATGTAGTAACGGGAAGCGACACTCGAATGTCGTGTCGCAAGGATTCTTGTCAGAACTAACCAAGTAAGATTGGGGGGGTTTGTTTTCGTTTCAAAAAGCTATGAGAAAAAGTGACTAAAAATAAGTGATTATAAAATAAGTCAATCTGCTGTTCGTTCTCCTACTTATCATTGATCATATGATTACCAAGCCCTAAGCAGATTTCACTCTCTTTCGATCATAGTAACAATAGCAAGCGTGATTGAATTACTATATGATTTATGTTCCTAAATTCGAATTAAGCAAACAGATAACGCAAACACGAATTATGCAAACGCGGTTACGATTAACAGAACATACATCAATCGAATTAATTCAATCCTATTCTATAAAATATGCAATTGAATTAAGCAAACAATATGCAACTGAATTAAGCAAACAGGACTATAGATAGAATTGAAAAGATAATTGAAATTACTTGGAAAATATATTAACCTCAAAGTGAACGGAGATACAGTTACAGCAGATCAACTCAAATGGTTTAGTTCTCCATGGAATACGTGAAAGCCAAATAAAAATTCGTGAAAGTAAGGTTCTGTGAACAGTAACATGCTTCCCTAATTATACATGAAACAAGGAAATCGGGTCATAACCCAACTGGGTCAAAAACAAGAAAAGAGACCGACCCAAAAACGGTCCAAAACTAATTGTTTCTTATGACTGAAACTTCAACGAATTTTCCGAGGCATCTATATTCCGAATCAGCTTCTGGCTTCCAAAAGAAAGTTGTAGCTCTTTCTCTTAGCTTTCCAACGAATATTAGAACGCCTCAATCCGATTTCTGTAGCTCAAGTTATGAATTTTTTATTGAAAGCTGCTAATGCTGAAAATAACAAACGAAAATCAATTAAGGCTGAAAAATAAATTGAATTATAAAAACATCATAAAATAAAAAAATAAACAAACCAAACCATATAAATGCTTAAGTCTAAACATAGCGGAATGTGCATCAATATGCAGTGATCAAATTCCCCCACACTTGAACTTTTGCACTTCGAGCAAAATCAAGAATTCAAAACAGAAACTTCAAAGCAAAAATCAAACAGAGCATGCAATCTCAAAGGTTCTCTGGATACAAAGTGCAAGCAAACTTATAATTCTAAGCTTCAAGAATATGACATTAGTGAGTAACTCTTTTGTGACATTCAAAGTATATATGAAAAGTAGATTACCAAAAAGTACATCACAAGCATCTAGATCCTCACAAGATAAACTGTTTCCACTCAACTCTTAAGTGTTTAGGTTACTGTTTAGACTCAAAGCACAACATGAGAGTTAGTACTACCATAAGCTTGAAAAGACTCTAAATCCACACTTGAAATACATGCACACAAAGATCAAAAGTACTTTTATTCAGGTTGTAACGTGGCCAAGGTAAGGGTAGGATAAATCCTAAAGGGTAATAGGCTAAAACTCAAAGGGTCAAAAGAGACTTGAAAGAAATTGCGGGCGTTGAATTACAAAAGATTTATTCACTTCAACAACAACTCTATATCAATTGCTTTTTCTTCTTTTTTTTTTTTCTTTTTTTTTTATTTCTTTTTATTTCGGAAGGAATATGTATTGACATCCTTTTCTATTTTGCATTTTTTTTTCTTTTTTTTTTTTCTTTTTCTATACTTTTTTTTTCTTTTCTGCCAAAATCATAACAACATTACAACAATAATGTTCAACCCCACACAATTTCATACAAGACTCTCTCAACCCTTTGAATAGGGTTATTTCATTGTTTTTCACTTTTCGGCTTGTAATGAGTTTAAAAAAAAAAGGATAATAGGCTCAAAGGGGCTTGAAAACAAGGAGTAATATTATCAAGGTTGGATTTTTGGCTAACTGGCTAAAAATAAAACAAAACAACATGCCTTTATCATTTCAGTGTGCACAAGTAAATAAAAAGCTTCAACAAGACTCAATTCAAGTTCTAGAGACTAACAAACATGAGTGAAATCACACAAGAAAGAAAGAGATGAATTTTATATGTTATCCATTATTAGGCTCAAAATCTCACAAGGCTAGTGATCTACCAATAGTGATGTACAATTTAGAGTTTATTCATACATACATACTAAAAATGCACAAAAAGATTCAATCACATCACACCACAAGTCTTTCGTTAAGGAACATAGAGAAAACTCACAGTTGTAACAAAATAACCAACGAAAAAGCATGCAATTAAAATTTTTTTTTTTAGAAAAAGAAACAAACAAAAACAAAGAAAACAAAACGAAAACAAATGGTTCCCTCCCCCACACTTAAAACAGACATTGTCCTCAATGAAAGGAACTCAATTATAAAGTAAGAGTGAGAGAAAGGAAAGGGTGCTCCCTGGTCAAGTTGCAGTGTAGTTAGGCGCTTCCAAAGAAAACTCTTCTATGGTAGCATCTTCAAGCACTAAACTTTCATGGAATAGCTTCAGGTGCTGCCCATTGACCTTGAAAACCTTGTTAGTACCTGCACTTTTAATTTCTACTACACCATGAGGGAAAACATTAGTAACAACAAAAGGGCCAATCCATTTGGATCGAAGTTTCCCAACCATAAGCTTAAGGCGGGAGTTAAACAGTAAAATTTGTTGGCCCACAGAGAATTCCTTCCTAGAAATCATTTTATCATAGAAGTGTTTAGTTTTCTCTTTATAAATTCTAGAGCTTTCATAAGCTTCTAGCCTAAGCTCTTCAAGCTGTTGTAATTGGAGTTTCTTTCAATACCTGCTTGTTGCACCTCCAAATTACAACTCTTTACCGCCCAATAAGCACGGTGTTCTATCTCAACAGGAAGATGACATGCCTTGCCAAAAATAAGTCGATAGGGAGACATCCCTATTGGTGTCTTGAAAGCTGTTCTTTGAGCCCATAGTGCGTCTTCTAGACGACGGCTTCAATCTTTCCTGTTTGGTTGCACCATTTCTCTAAAATCTGTTTGATCTCCCTGTTAGAGATCTCAGCTTGCCCATTAGTTTGTGGATGATATGCAGTAGAGACTCTATGCACAACTCCATACTTTCGGAGCAAAGCTTCCATGGTGCGGTTACAGAAATGAGTGCCTTGGTTACTTATGATAGCTCGTGGTATTCCAAACCCGTAAAAGATATTAGACCTCACAAAATCTGCAACAACTTTAGAATCATTAGTCCTAGTGGGGATAGCTTCCACCCACTTTGAAACATAATCAACAGCAAGTAAAATATAGAGAAAACCAAATGATACAGGAAAGGGACCCATGAAGTCAATTCCCCATACATCAAATACCTCACAGAAAAGCATAGGTTGTTGAGGCATTTCACTCTTGAGTTTGTGAATCTGTGCCTTTGATGCACTTGCAGGAAAAACACCAGCAACAAGATAATTAACAATATCAGCAAACTAAGGAGTAACCCCATGCAAAAGTAAAAGTTGTTCATCAGGAAAGTCATCTTGAATCGGAAAAGGCTCTTCATCCCTCTCTATCCTGCTCAAGTGATTAGCCACCAAGTTCTCAGCTTCACTCTTATCTTTAATCTCCACATTAAACTTTTGGAGCAATAACATCCACCGTATCAACCTCGGTTTTGCTTCTGGCTTCTTCAACAAGTACTTTAAAGCTGCATGGTCAGTAAAAACAACAACCTTGGAACCTAGCAAATATGATCTGAATTTATCAAGAGCAAAAACAATAGCTAGAAGTTCCTTTTCAGTGGTGGTGTAATTAGATTGTGCAGAATCTAAAGTCCTAGAAGCATAATAAATAACATGGGCAGCCTTGTCAACTCTTTGTGCAAGGACCGCTCCAACAGCATAGTTGGAAGCATCACACATAATCTCAAAAGGGAGGGTCTAGTCAGGGGGCTGAATGATGGGAGCAGAGGTCAATGCTTTCTTCAAGACGTCAAATGCCTTTTTGCAATTTTCGTCGAAGTTGAAAATGACGTCACTCTTCAACAAGTTTGACAGCGGAAGAGCTATCTTGCTGAAATCCTTAATGAAGCGCCTGTAAAAACCTGCATGACCAAGAAAAGAACAAATCTCGCGAATGCAAGAGGGGTAAGGCAGTGTAGAAATCACATCAATCTTGGCAGGATCTACAGAAATTCCTTTTTCAGAAATAATGTAACCCAAAACAATTCCCTACTAAACCATAAAATGACATTTTTCATAATTTAAAACAAGGTCAATTTTGATGCATCTCTCTAAAACCATATTCAAACTGTTCAAACATGCATCAAAAGAAGAACCATAAATAGTGAAATCATCCATAAACACTTACATGCAATTTTTAATAAAATCAGAAAAAATGCTAATCATGCATCGCTGGAAAGTGCCAGGAGCATTGCAAAGACCAAAAGGCATCCTCCTGTAAGCAAATGTACCGAAAGGGCACGTGAAAGTGGTATTTTCTTGATCTTCAGGTGCAATATGAATCTGAAAGTAACCTGAAAAACCATCCAGAAAACAATAATGTGATTTACCAGCTAGCCTTTCAAGCATTTGGCCAATGAACGACAAAGGAAAGTGATCCTTTCTAGTAGCTTGGTTCAATCTCCTCTAATCAATGCAAACTCTCCAGCTATTCTGAACTCTAGTGGGAACAAGTTCATTCTTTTCATTTTTTACCACAGTGAGTCCAGATTTCTTAGGTACAACCTGTACTGGGCTTACCCATTTACTGTCAGAGATAGGATAAATGATACCTGCTTGCAAGAGTTTGGTTACCTCTTTTTTTACAACATCAAGAATCAAAGGATTAAGCCTCCTTTGGGGCTGCCTTACCGTTTTAGCACCATCCTTAAGTAAAATCCAGTGCATACACATCGATAGGCTAATACCTGGGATGTCATCCAAAGTATATCCAATCGCCTTTTTATGCTTCCTTAAAACCTGCAAAAGCTTATTTTCTTGAACGACATCAAGTTTAGAAGAAATTATAACCGAGAGTTTTTCATTACTCTCTAAATAACCATATTTCAGATTTTCAGGAAGTTGTTTCAGCTCGAGGGAAGGTGACTACTCAATGGAGGGAATGCTTGGGGCAGCCGGGATGTCAAGAGCATCAGCTCCATAAACAGCTTCATCGACAACAACTTCACCTGTAGTAAACATGTCACCCTGCAATGCAACATCAATCTCAGCACATACAACACAAATGTTAGTGTCAGTACAATCAGAACATGAGTAGACATCATCAAAACCAGATAAAGATGGAAAATCAAGTGAAAACAATTCAGAACAAGTGTTATCAACTAAATTAGAGATTAATTTAATATGAAAAACGAAATGCTCCTCCATGGGGTGTTTCATGGCATCGAAAATGTTAAATTTTGCGACAATGTCACCAAATTCCATAGACATGGTTCCATCGTCAACATCAATTTTTGTTTTTGCCGTTTTCATGAACGGTCTGCCTAAAATGATGGGAGCCTTGCTTGACTTAGTTTATCCTTCCATGTCCAGAATGTAGAAATCTGCAGGAAAAATCAAATCGTTAACTTGAACAAGGACATTTTCCACTACTCCAGCAGGGCGGCATTGCTCATGTTCGCCAGTTGAATGATTAAACCTGTATGCTACAAAGGATCAAGACAAAGGTTATTATAAACAGAAGTAGGCATAACATTAATGCCCGCTCCTAAATCAAGCATGCAATTCTCGAATTTACTATTCCCGATGGTACAAGGAATAGCCAAAGTTCCTGGGTCCTTGCACTTTTGTGGCAAGACCTGAGTGAGGGCTGACATATTTTGCTCGCCTGAAACTTTTTCGGACGAAGGCTTAGGCAGAATAAAAGCGGAAATATTTCTTCCCAAGTTAACTCTCTCACTTCCTTTCATCCTCATCTTGTTTGTACATAAATCTTTCAGAAACTTTGCATACTTAGGAACCTGCTTAATTACATCAAGAAGCGAAATGTTTACAGCAACTTTTCTGAAAACCTCTAAGATCTCTTTCTCTTTGTCTCCCTCTTCAATCCTTTTATTTTTCAGAACTCTATGTGGAAAGGGGACTGGTGGTACATACTCTTTTTCTTTATTTTTTTTCAGTTTCTACCACAACAGAACAAGGTGAGGAAGGTTCAGATGTTACCTCAATAATTTTTTTATTGTTTTCGGGGGCTGGTTCTGTAACCTTTCTGGATCGCAAGGAAATTGCACTCACATTAGCATTAGGTCCCTTTGGATTCGTAACTGTTTGGGCAGGAAGTTGGTTCGATCCTTGGGCTTGCATGGCATTCATCGAGGTGGCAAGCTGTCCAATCTGTGTCTGCAAGGATAAAATACTAGACTCCGTTCTTTGTTGAAAGTGGAGATTGTTAACAGTTAGTTCCTTGACCAGGTCCTCTAATGAAGGTGCAGAAGTGGTAGCTTGAGGAGTGGCTGCTTGTTGGGTGGGCTGCTGGTTTCCATATCGAAGGTTGGGATGGTTCCTCCAATTGGGATGATATTTATTGGTGGACAGGTCAGGGGTGTTGTTGTACCTGTTCTGATTATTGCCTTGAGTGTAAAGGTTTGCTGCATAAGCTTTAGGAAACTCAGTGATCGATTCATCTTGCAAAATGGGACAAGTATCGGTCGGGTGTTCAGAAGTACAAATACCACATAGGCTTGCTGCTTGAGTCTTACTTACTGCCAATTGTTTCACTAAAGAGGTGAGCTCGTCAATTCTGGTTTTTAAAGCTTTGTTGGAAGAAATGTGAATTTCACTCCCTTGGTTTGAACATAATTGTTTCTGGTTGTGAACTGTTGGGAGTTAAGAGACATATTTTCAATCAAAGCTTTAGCAACAGCTGGAGTTTTATCAACGAGGGCTCCACCGCTAGCAGCATCAAGAATGTTTCTATCCATCGGTAGCAAACCCTCATAAAAGTACTGAATCAACAACTGCTCGGTGATCTGGTGTTGAGGAAAACTAGACACTAATTTCTTGAATCTTTCCCAATACTCAGCAAGTGACTCGTTGTCTTGTCTAATACCACATATCTCTTTTCAAATTAAACCAGCTCTGGAGGCAGGAAAGTATCTCTCTAAGAACACTCTTTTCAGAGCATTCCAGCTTGTGATGGAATTCGGTTCAAGGTAATATATCCAATCTTTTGCTGCACCTTGCAATGAGAATGGAAAAGCTCTGAGTTTAATGTGATCTTCAGTGATTCCTTCAGGCCTCAATGGTGTGGAACATACAACCTGAAACTCTTTCAAATGTTTATGCGGATCCTCACCTGCAAGACCATTAAACTTTGGCAACAAGTGTATCAAACCAGATTTTAATTCAAAAGGTGCATCAGCTTCAGGATACTCAATGCATAAACCATTATAATTTACATCAGGGGCAACCAACTGCCTTAAAGTTCTTTGGTCAGCCATATCAAAAACAATTTCAGAATCCGAATCAAACAAGTTATTAAAATAATCCAAATCAGAATCGGAATCAATGTGGGTGGTGAACTATTGCTAGCCTGGACTGCTCTACGACGTGTGTGCAAAGTTCTTTCTACCTTAGGATCAAAATTCAAAAGATCAGAACACGAAGACCTAGTAGCCAGGACTAAAGCACATCAATGCAGCAACAATTGTGTAAATGCCAACAATGGCCCTAATAGACAAAAACAAACAGAATGAAGGAAAACTATTAAAACAAATTCAGAAAAATATAAAAACATCAAAATTAATCTAATGAAGCAAAATAAGAATTTTGATAATTTTTTTGGATTTTTTCGAAATAGTGAAAACTGTAAAAAATTAATTAAAAATAGAAAAAAAGAGGAATTTGGCGATTTGAGGCCGAAAACCCGTAACTCTCCTAGAGTACGGGACAATTGATCCCACAATTTTTCTGCTCCCAGTAGGCAAAAAAGTTTTACAATCGGACACAATTTTTTCAAAAACCGATTTTTTTGACTGGGTTGGACGCGAGACGGGACTTCCGGACGCGAAAACGTGCGAAACCGCAGAAAAATTCAGAAATATAACAGAAAATTGCAAAATATCAAAACACACAATACCTAAAACTAAACTATTGGCTAATTCAACAAGAATCCCTGGCAACAACGCCAATTTGAGTCGCTGTCGCGCACGGGTCAAAAACAAATTTTAGAAAAAATGTAGTAACGGGAAGCGACACTCGAATGTCGTATCGCAAGGATTCTTGTCAGAACTAACCAAGTAAGATTGGGGTATTTGTTTTCATTTCAAAAAGCTATGAGAAAAAGTGATTAAAAATAAGTGATTAAAAATAAGTGATTATAAAATAAGTCAATCTGTTGTTCGTTCTCCTACTTATCATTGATCATATAATTACCAAGCCCTAAGCGGATTTCATTTTCTTTCGATCATAGTAACAATAGCAAGCGTGATTAAATTACTATATGATTTATGTTCCTAAATCCGAATTAAGCAAACAGATAACGCAAACACGAATTAAGCAAGCGCGGTTACGATTAACAGAACATACATCAATCGAATTAATTCAATCCTATTCTATAGAATATACAATTGAATTAAGCAAACAATATGCAACTGAATTAAGAAAACAGGATTATAGATAGAATTGAAAAGATAATTGAAATTACTTGGAAAATATATTAATCTCAAAGTGAACGGAGATACGGTTACAGCAGATCAACTCAAAGGGTTTAGTTCTCCATGGAATACGTGAAAGCCAAATAAAAATTCGTGAAAGTAAGGTTATGTGAACAGTAACATGCTTCCCTAATTGTACATGAAACAAGGAAATCGGGTCATAACCCAACTGGGTCAAAAACAAGAAAAGAAACCGGCCCAAAAACTGTCCAAAACTAATTGTTTCTTATGACTGAAACTTCAACGAATTTTCCGAGGCATCTATATTCCGAATCAGCTTCTAGCTTCTAAAAGAAAGTTGTATCTCTTTCTCTTAGCTTTCCAACGAATATTAGAACGCCTCAATCTGATTCCTGTAGCTCAAGTTATGAATTTTTTATTGAAAGCTGCTAATGCTGAAAATAACAAACGAAAATCAATTAAGGCTGAAAATAAATTGAATTATAAAAACATCATAAAATAAAAAAATAAACAAACCAAACCATATAAATGCTTAAGTCTAAACATAGAGGAATGTGCATCAAAATGCACTGATCACTTGTGCTTCTAAATGAGCCTTCATGCGAATTTTCCAGAAATCAAAATATTCGCCAGAAAATAGTGGGGGTTTGTTGCTTCTACCACCATATTTGAAAACTGGATTAGTACTTGCGGAAGCCATACTGGATCTTATAGGAACAAGTTCCCTATAACCCGCTCTGATGCTGATTGTAAGTAGAGTATGCACCTAAGAGGAGGGGTGAATTAGGTACCTAAAATGATTTTTCCGGTTTTAACTTAAGTTTTATAATTTTTCCGATTTAGTTTCTAAGTGATGAAAGCTGTAAAATGCGGAAAGATAAATGACACAAATATATATCCTGGTTCCCCTTACAATCCGAGAGTACTCGAGTCCCCATATGCAATAAGAGATTTTCACTATTGTTAGATCTTATAGACAAGACAATCTTAGTCTTTTTATACATACTCTAACCCAATCACCAAGAACAATCCTCTTGGATTTTCACTAAGTACATTAAGAGAACAATCCTCCCTTAATGACTCTCTTGTTTCCAACAATCCTGGACAACAAGGATTACAAACAATATTCTGAATTTTATAAGAGTTTTAAATGTAGTATTTAATGTATCAATCACTTGGATTGATCTTCTCCTTCAAGCATACCAATTCTCTTTATGATATACAAGTGCTCAAGTATGTAGGTGGATGAAACTAAGAAAATTTTCAATGAAAATTATATGTAGAAAGTTTCTCCAAAAATTCTGATCTAGAACACTTGAGAAATTTGAAAGATGAAGAGAAAAATTGATTTGAATTGTAGAAGAAATATGTGAGGAAGAAAATATGAAGATTAATGTATTTATAGCCTCTAGACACCTCTCTAAATGAGTGCAAATGAATGAATAGATGTCTTGCTTCAAGAACCATTTTTAAAAATCATTTCAATGAAAAACTGCATGTTTTTCTGTCACTGGTTCAGTGGAAACCGATTACCTAAAATGGTGTAACTGGTTACACCTGAGCCAATGTTAAAAAATTTAAATTTAACATTAAGTAACCAGTTACCCAGATTAGGGTAATCAATTACACCCTTTGGAAAAGCCCACAGAATGCAACGCAACAAGGTGGTAACCGGTTATTAGAAGCTGGGTAACGGATTACCAGCAGTGAAAAAACAAAAAATACCTTGGAAAAAATAGTAAGGCCAATGTTTTAATGCACAAAAGTCTTTGATGATACATGGTAACCGGTTATTGAAAACCTGGTAACCGATTACCATCATACCAGAATAAAAAATATCCATAGAAAAGAGTAGAAGGGGAAATGTTTTAATGCATAAAATACTTTGATGATACATCGTGAATGAATGATAATTTTGAGCACTTGAATAAACATTGAGAGGTGGGTGCTTTATACCTTAAAAGTTCATGATCAATACAATATGGGTGCTTCAAGACTTGATCTCTATCATTTGAAACTTGACTTGTACTTGTTAGTCTTCAACCATTGCTTTTTGTCAAACCCACTTGCTTGTAGATTTGTTTTCATCAAAATACTTTGAGAAGCTTGTCTTCACAGATATCCGTAAAGCACGCAAACTTTTCTTGAGCCCTGTGAACTAAGACTCTAGCTGACAAACTGATTTGACAATGCAACTTGCTTTCTGCAGTACGAATAGCTTCAGCTTTATCACTAACACTAAATTATCACCAGAAGCCAATTTACATTCACCAAGTGTAGAGACAATTATATTGCTTCTTATGATGCTGAGACCTTCAGCTTCAGAATTTACGCCAGACATCACTTAGAGAGTGTTCTTCAGATTATGCACCACTAGAAGCTAGCAATTCAGCTTCTCTCAAGTCTGCCCTTGCATATCAGATTCCGAATATACATATCTATAAGTATTAGAACCTACATACATGAAACACACATCAAATATAACCATTGTTCTTTTAATACTTTATTGTCATTAAAACCCAAGGAATATATATCATGAACAAATCTTGTTCTAACAGCTTCTGAATGTAAGGTTGTTGAAGCTTGGATAGAAGAGTCAAGGGCCTGTTGAGAGTCTTTAGAACTACAGTCTTCAGAGTCTTGACACTGTTCCTCAGAACTTGGTCTTTAAAATCCTCAACACTTCGTTCTTCAAAATCTTCAGTACGAGCTTAGAGTCTTGAAGGGAGTTAGTCTTTCACAGTGTCTTCATTCAGAGTCAGATTCAGAAGCTTGAGCATGAACATTCTTCAGAATTGTTGTCTGTGGGCTTTCTCTAACTTGACCGCTTCTTATCTCTTCAGAGTCAGAGTGTGTTGATTCCAGAATCTGATGACGTCACACGTCATGGCTTCAAAGTCAGAACCTTTTTATCATAAACTACACACTAGACAAAATCATTAGTGTACAAAATTGTTCCATGTCTATCCACGTATTGTTATCACCAAAACTTAAATGTCAGATGCAGAACCAAAACTTGTTCTCACACTAACTACTGTTAATGCTTCTGCATGTAAAAGACATTGCATGACTTAAGTCCCTACGTGTGTGTGATCTTCTTCTAGAAGAAGCATTCCTAGAATGACCAAACTTGTACCTACAGTGAATAGCTCATTCGTGGTTGTCGTAGCAACCATAACTAATGTCAGAACCGCTATTAATTTTCTAAATTCTGTTAAACCTGTGATTTTGACCAAAGCTTCTGAATCTCTCACCCCTGAAACCTCCCTGACTTAAAGCTCTCATAACCCAGTCATGTCGCTGTGTTTTTGGTCGTTCGCTTTCTAATTTCATGCCATAACCTATGTCCATTCTTCCATTGCCCCCTCTCTTTTGTGCCACCCTAGTTAAGTTCTCCCATGCCTAAAAGTCTCTCCGCTAGTGATAAAGATGCGACGGCCGAAGGTCAATTCTAAAAATCTTAGCTCACTTTCTCTCAATTTTTATTAAATATACTCTTTATAATTCAGTTTATTAATTTTATTTTAATTTTTCATTTGTTTCTCTATATTAAACCATTTATTTTATAATATTAATATTAATAAGCTAATTTAAAATCAAATCAAATCGCAAATAATTTTATTTTTGAATCAGAAGAATTTTTATCTTAAAAACCATTTAAAATCGCACCCTAACATTATTATAAATATTAAAATTTTGTTGGTAAATAATAGTTTGACTCTAATAATCTTTTTTTACAACTTACTTTTAACGTGTTTTCGAGATTCATTTAACTTAAATTTTATGTAAGGCAAATTTTTAGGTACCCATGATGATAAGTAGTTGAATATCGGTATCTTTAGTGGAAATTAAATGAAAAAATTAATTAATTTTTAAATAAAATATATATAAAAAATGATATGACATTGAATGTGATTCTTTTATTAGGTGAAGGTACGGATACCCAATTAAATTTTAAGACAAATTCTTAGATATCCATTATAAGTAGTTGGATACCGGTATCTTTAGTGAAAATTGAATAAAGAAATTAATTAAGTTTTAAATAAAATATATATAAAAAATGATATGACATTAAATGTGATTCTTATTAGAGAAAGATACCGATATCCAATTAAATTTCAAGATACTCCCCATAAAAAGAAAAAGAAATTGTAAAGAAATGTTTTTCAAAATTTTACACAAATATTTAATTGAAGTAATTTTTCTTTTTGTTTATACTTTATTTAAGTATTTTAGGCATGATTATTTTTTAATAACCTTGTCTGCCATCATTGTCTTAGGCCTATCCATCCAGCACTATATTAGACAAACCTCTGTCTTCATTCATTTGTCATTGCTTTAATTCAAGAAATTTCTCAGAAACCCAAAACTGTTCCGTTTTCTACTTTTCTTGGTATGTCTCTCTTTTCATTTTTCTTAAATATCTTTTTTCTTCTCTTAGATTCTATGTTCTATGCTCAAACAACTTCACAAAACACTATGTTTCTTTCATCATCATCTTAAGGTTGTTGTGTTTAAGATTGTTGTTGTTTTTGTCTTGCAAGCTTTGAAGTTTGATTTAATTTTCATTGCTTAGATTAGATCTCAGTGTTTTTGCTTCCTTTCAAAGCTATTGTTTTACTTAATTTTCTGGAATTCTGGAATAGTAAATTTATTAAAGTATTCAAGTGCGTTTATCAAAGACCATTTTTTATGAACTTTCTCTTTCTGGGTTTTTTATGTCAAAGAAATTTGTTCTATATCATTTTTTGAAGTACATGTACCAATAAAATACCGACACAAACACAGACACGGATATACTCGTAATAATTTGAAGATTTTAAAGTAATTATACGTAACTACATGTATCAGTGACGTGTTGATGTCAACTATAGATGTCGGGTAATTCTAGATTACTAGACATGCTTTGAATTTGAATTTGAAGTGTCGTGGCTACATATTACAAAAACATATGACTGATATCTTTTACTTTCAGTTTCAGGGATAAAGAAGCACCGATTGTGAGAACCAATTGCTTCATTCATGGCATTTCAGAATTGTTTTCCCAATGAATCAAAAACCATTCCAAATTCGGTATCAGAAGCAGAAAGTTTCAACGGTTGTTTTGACTGCAACATCTGCCTAGACTTCGCGAACGAGCCGGTAGTCACGCTTTGCGGCCACCTTTACTGCTGGCCGTGTATCTACAAGTGGCTCCATGTTCAAAGTGATGATTCTCTTGGAGTCGTCGAACATCCGCAATGTCCTGTATGCAAAGATAACATATCGCATACGACAATGATACCTTTGTACGGCCGCGGAAGCCAGGCTCCGTCGAGTGAGAAATCGTCGTGTTTTAATAATAATTTTGTACCACCAAGACCATGTGCTTCAGGTGCTCAAGCTCTTTTGAAATTGGCGACCGAATCTCAGAGCAATCAGCAGCAGCAGCTGCTTCCGTACCGTAATCCTTATCGCAGTCGATATTACCAACAAGAGGATGATGTTACTTCGCAAATGCTCAATCTTGGTGCTTCTGTGACCTCAGGATCTCACCACCATCCCGTGGTCGGGATGTTTGGGGAGATGGTTTTTTCCGGAGTATTCGGAAGTTCGAGGAACTCTTATCAGACGATGAGGAATAACGACTCTAGAATGAGTAGGCAGGAATTGCAGACTGATAAGTTTTTGAACAGAATTTCAAATTTTCTGTTCTGTTGCCTTTTGTTATGTCTTATTGTATTCTAAACATGGATTCAAAGTTGATTTAATAAATTTATTTATATAAATGTGAAATTTTGTGGTTGTTCTATTTTAGAAAAATTAGATTTATCTCGTTATGTCAACTTAGTTGGTAGTTGTGTAGAAACATCTGACTGTTGAAGTGTCAATTTAGTTGATAGTTGTGCAGGGATATCTAACGGTTAGAGTGCAGGTTCGAATTTGCTATCTCACTTTCTCACATTTTTGAACACACAATCTCTCACTTTGTAAGGACTTAGTTTTCTTTTTTTTTGAACACAATATCTCACTTTGTAAGGACTTGTTTTCTATTTCGTCTCGTTGCGTTGTTCATTTGATTCATATTATCTTATCATTTTTGATCTAGATTGCATATTCAATCAATAATAACTTTGACTTCTTCAATCAAGCATATTCAAAGATATATGTATTTTAGATATTTCAACTTTGTAATATTTGTGGGCATTGTTATGTGTGTTTGCAACTTTTAGTTTTATGCTATTAACATGAATGTTATGAGTTTGCTTGAAGTTTTTTTTTAAAGGAATTTATATTAGTTTTATGGATGTCCTCTATCAATTTGAATAAATGAGAATTGTTTTGTTCTTAGTCTACAAAATAGTACTAGTAGTTAGTTAAGTTTATTACAATGATAAATTGAATTTCATTTAATATAACCCTTTTATTTATTGTAATTTTTTATTAGATTAAATATGTTTGTAATCCTCTTAAATATCTCAAATTAGTTCCTTAAAATATTTCTTTCAGAGAATATTCTTCCTAAAATTTTTCCCCACACTTTTAGTTCTTAATATTGAAACTGTCGTTAAAACTGTCTCTAATTTAGTCGTTAAGTTAAAAATTATCGCTAAAACCATCGTTAATTATGTCGCCAAGTTGTAAAAACCGTTGCTAAGTTGTAGGAGGTATAAAAAATGTGGATAAAAAAATTTAGGAGGATCATTCTTTGAAAGAAATATTTTGAGAAACTAAAAACGAAATTAAAATATTTATGAAAAATATAAACATATTTAACCCTTTTTTATTTATAAGCTAAAGGGGGATTAGGCAGAATTCTCAGAACAGCGAAAATAAGTAATACTATGAAACATATAAAGTTAGATACACCTAACTTATAGGATAGTGTCAATTAATTGTATATAATAGAATATTAAGTTGAGTTGTGTTGAATATGACACATTAGCGAAATAGTTATGAGTTGTTGAGATAATTATAAATTATTAAGAGTATAACTTATGCTATTGAGATAATTATGAGTAGAAATAATGGTTTATTGAGTGAAACTAGAGATTAAGGTTTTAGATAATCTAAAACATAGTATTATATAGGGTTAAATATACAAAACCTCCCTGCAATGTTAGCGAATTCTCATTTTAGCTCTTGTAAAATTTTTTTTTTTAAACACCCCTTCTTAATATCCAGATTCCCTCACTTAGCCCCCTGGCTGCCACATGGCAGCAAAGATTCCTTTCTCTTTGCTTGCGTGGCAGCCAGGTGGCATTTTTAATATTATTTTATTATTATTATTATTTTTTTATTTTTTATTTTTATTTATTTTTATTTATTTTTATTTTTTTTATTTTTTTTTTAATTTTTTTAAAATTTTTTTTTTAAAATTTTTTTTTTATTTTGTTTTATTTGTTTTTATTATAATTTTTATAATTTTTTTTCTTTTTTTTTTTAATTTCTTTTTCGCCTTGCAACCGATGTAAAAACATACATTTTAAGAAAGATAACATATATTTTACATCGGGCCAGAAAGGAAACCGATGTAAAAAAAAACATTTTACATCGGGCCAGAAAGGCAACCGATGTAAAAACATACATTTTACATCGGGCCAGAAAGGCAACCGATGTAAAAACATACATTTTACATCGGACTTAATAGTCAACCGATGTAGTAGATGTATTTCACATCAGACTTAATAGTCAACCGATGTAGTAGATGTATTTTTCACATCGAACTATGGCACGATGTAAAATGTCTTTGATTTACTACATCGCTTGGCTTTACATCGGACCCAGAACCGATGTAAAATGTGTTTTTCGCCCGATGTAAAAAGTCTTTTCTGCACTAGTGTAATTTTTAAAATAAAAATTTGTTTAAAATAGAATTAAAAATAAAAATTAGGTCAAAAAACGAAAAATAAAAAAAAATAAAAAAATAAAAAATATATAAATAAAAACGAAAAAGAAATAAAAAAAAGAAAAAAAAATATAAAAATTATAATAAAAACAAATAAAACAAATAAAACAAAATAAAACAAAAAAGTAAAATAAAAAATTTAAAAAATTTAAAAAAATTAAAAAAAAATTAAAAAAAATTTAAAAAAAAATTTAAAAAAATTTAAAAAAATTAAAAAAAATTAAAAAAAATTAAAAAAAATTAAAAAAAATTAAAAAATAAAAAAATAATATTAAAAATGCCACCTAGCTGCCACGCAAGCAAAGAGAAAGGAATCTTTGCTGCCATGTGGCAGCCAGGGGGCTAAGTGAGAGAATCTAAATAAGATGAGGGGGTTTTTAAAAAAAAAACTTTGCCAGGGGCTAAAATGAGAAATCGCTAACATTGCAGGGGGGTATTGTATATTTAACCCTATTATATATATATGGTTTGTAACCCTGTAATCTAATGTAATCTAATGCAGATCACAAGACATTAATAAAAGGAATTATAGCTACTCTATAGACGCGGACGTAGATAATTTGATCAAACTGCATGAACAAATGTTTTGTGTGTTTCTTTCTACTCTGGTCTGTATTTGCGCTTTTGTTCTAACAATTGGTATCAGAAGACGCTTAATTCTAGAGGTACGAAATTCGAAGTGACTCAGTTTGACGGAACGAGCAATTTCAGTTTATGGCAAAGGAGGGTTAAGGATTTGTTGGTCCAACAAGGTTTACATAAGGTGCTTTGTGATCGTGATGAGAAATCGACAGACATCACAACCATTGATTGGAACAAGATGAAGGAGAATGTTGCAGGTTTGATAAGACTTTGCGTTTTTGATGACGTGATGAACCATATTCTGGAACTCACAACTCTGAAGGATGTCTGGGAATTTTGGAAAAATTAATACATGTCCAAGATGCTTATATACAAATTTTTCGCGAAGCAGCATCTCTATACCCTGAAGATGCGGGAAGGAGGCAATTTGCAGGCTCATGTCAACGCTTTCAACAATATCCTCGTTGATTTGACACGACTTGATGTGAAGGTTGATGATGAGGATAAATCCATTATTTTTTTGTACTCTTTACCAAGCTCTTATGATCACTTGGTGATCACTCTCACATACGGGAAAGAAACAATCACATTGGATTCTATTTCTTCTACCCTTTTGCAACACGCACAATGATGCCAAAATTAAAGGTGTGAAAAGTAAACAAGAAGGGGGTTGAATTGTGTTTCGCGTTCTCTTTTAATTTAACTTCTGATCAGAGTTTCAAAATCAGAACTGGTGTTCATATGCTGAGTTAATTCGTTTTGCAGCGGATATAACAGAAGTAAATAAAATAACAGCAGAAGACATAAAAGATTTATATTGGTTCCTCCCCTAACTGAGAGTAGTTCAGTCCCCTTGCCTCATAAGAGATTTTCATTATAACCACTTCATGATTACAACCACTTATGCTTCTGCATAAGACTTTTACAACTGCTCAGACCAACTGTCTGAGACTTCCCTTGCTTGGAGCACATGTCTAAGACTTAACCTATGCTCGCACCATTTGACTGAGCCACCTGCTCCTCTGTCTTCTGGTTGAGACTTTCCCGTTGCTTAGAGCACGTGTCTAAGACTTCCCTTTGCTCACATCCTCTGGCTGAGCCACCTGCTCTTCTGGCCATCCATATTGAGACTTCCCTTACTCAAGTTGCACTCGAGATTTCTTGCTCACGCCCCTCAGACGGAGACTTCCTCACTTGCTCAATCAGACTAGCTAAATAAGAGTTTCACACCTCAAACACTTAAGCAATGATACTTATGTGACTTAAGCATCTTGGCTCAAGACTTGTTGCTTGAATCCCAATGAGACAAGACTTTTTGCTCAAACACATAACAAGAGACTTAATCTAAACTACTGAAGACTCTGCAGAATAGAGAACAAGGTGTACATGATACAAGTATCAGAGGTACGAGAAGTCACCATAACAAAGACCTAAAGCACTTAAGATTTCTAAGATATACAATGGTAAGAAATCTTAAGGCTTTTACAATTACAACCTAAATCAGAAAATCTGCATATTACCTTAGAGTTGATAATTGCTTGATCTTGCTACTCCTTCATTAGAAGAATCCTTGTTAAGATTCAAACTTGAATCTTCGGCCATATATATAGCCTTTTTAGAAACTAGCCGTTGAGGAAGTGAATTGATCAAGTGTCTTTGCCTTTACTCCATAGTACAAGAGACGTTGAAGATGGATGCACAGCAGATTCTGAATCCAGTGTGTAACGTGTTTAACCTTTGATTCTTCAAGAGGTTTTGTACTGATAGGGCCCTTAGGAGCAGACATCCATAAAACGTACCAGTTTTTCTTGAGCCTTGCAATCTTGTAGACTCGAGCTGACAAGCTGATAAGACAATACAACTTGCTTTCAGTAGTACAGATAATCCACAACTTTATCACCAACTCTGAATGGTACCAGATGCTGATATAAAATTACCAAGTGTAGTAACTTGTCTGAATGTTGAGGCCTTCAGCTCAGAGTCTGCGTCAATCCACACTAGCAATTGTTCTTCAGACTCAGCCACCAGAAGCTAGCAATGAAGCAGCTCCGAGTGTGTGTAAGTAAAACAGATTCTGATTGTTTATATACACGAACAAGAACCTTCATAAATAAAACACACATCAAATAAACCATTGTTCTTTTAATATTTTTGTTATCATCAAAACTAAAAGAGAATATGTCAAGAATAAATCTTGTTCTAACAAAAATGTAGAGGAAGGTGGAGTAAGTTCAGGTGAAAGTTTGTTTGTGAAGGTAAGCCAAGACTGTGGCAGAGACAAGGGTAAGGCAGCGAGTTCTGGAAAGAAAAATAAGTTCAAGTCCAAGGACAGAAAAATAGTAGAATGTTATGGTTGCGAGCAAATTGACCATTGGAAGAGGGACTGTTCAAACAATTCCGGCAACAGTAGTTCAGCAAATGTAGTTCAGACCGATGATTCTTGCAATGAAGAGGATTTTCTTTGTGTTTCATCAGAAAAGTGCATTGATGCATGGATTATTGATTTTGGGTGCTCCTACCATATGACGCAGCACCAAGAGTGGTTCAACTCTTTTAAATCAGATGATTTTGGTTTTCTATATTTATGTGATGATAAAAATTGTACCATCACAGGAAAGGGTAAAAACTAAAATTACTTTGGATGATGGTGGCGTACACACGTGAGTGAGGTGCATTATGTTCCAAAATTGAGGAAGAATTTGAGTGCAATGATAGTAATGACGACAAGGAGAACTGCATGAAACATTTATAAGTTGGAGGGCATAATTATGGCTGATGTAGCATATGTTGAAATTGATAATGATGTAATCAAACTGTGGCACATGTGCATCCCAGTGAACGTGGGATGATGGAACTACATAAGAGGAATTTACTAAAGGGTGTTTGCAGTTGCACAATTGGTTTGTGCAAGTATTGCGTTCTTGGGAAACAGTGTAGAGTTCATTTCAAGATCGAGCAACACAAAACCAAGAGAATCTTAGACTATGTCTATTCTGACGTCTGAGGGCAGTCACGCTGAGAATCGGATACCAAGCTATTATATTAACTTGAATCACAATTTTTGAAATTCACCACCGGTCTTTGATTTATCCAAAGGAAAGGTTAAAGATCGAAAAAACCTAAGTTAAGAGAATCTAAGTTCGGGGGTTAGTTACGCCTAGGGAAGGTATTAGCATCCTAAACGTCTGTAGTACTCTACAGGAACCTCTTGTTTTATTTATGTTATTTATTACTCGCTTGCTAAGGGTATGTGCTAAGGAAAGACCTAGGGGTTAGTATCTAAGTATACTCGCAAAAATATCGCATCTTGTGCCTACGTATCCTGACGGGAGTGGAATCAGAGTATTCGTAGTTCCCCTCAAAGAGAGTGAGAAACTCATGACTGTGGTCAAGGTTCCAGGGGGAGGTAGCGTCTATGGCAAGACGCTACATAGAGTGCGGTGACTCTAAAGTTAAAGTTAAGTTAAAAGGGTAGAAAGTGTCCATGGCAGAACACATGTATAGAGTGCGGTGACTCCGATCCTAAGGCTAAGATAAAGGAAGGTCGTAAAGTTTAGGCAACGTTGAGACATGAAGTCAATGGGGGGAAACCTTTCCTTTAGAATGAATGGGTAAACATGAAGTTTTGAAAACCATAAGTGAATATAACAGCATAAGATTAACATCGAGGGGATTAATTTAGAAAAAATATTTTTTAAGATTTTATTTATATTTAGCTATTAGATTAATTAACCTAAAATAAATACTTTTAATTAAAATATCAAGAACAAAATTAAACAAGTATCTAAAATGTGTAAAACAAAAAAAAACTTAAGAAATAACTACATCAAAAGATCTTTGTAAAAATAAATCATAAGATAAATAATAAAATAGGACAAAGGGTGGAATCAAAGAGAGGGGGTGAGTCAGCCCACAACAGGGCGGCCCAGACTTTAGGAGATGGAGTGGGTCGGACTGACATCCAGACCCGGTTCGGTCTACTAATCCAAAAAGGGGTTTCAAGAACCCTAAACCAAACCATTGTCTCGGAACGTATTAGCCTAAGTCAAAAGTAACGAAATGCTCCCTCCCTGTTTACTCCTTCATCGCTACACTTCTCCCTCATTCATCTGTAATTTCTCAAAACTTCACTCTCTCGATGCTCACTCTTTCTCACACTCTCTCGTCTTCGCTACGCTTCTCTCAATACCCAACCCATTTTCTTTGATTCTCGTTCTACTTTCTAAACCTAACTTAACCAAAATTTGAAATTGAACAAAATCATGGAGGACTCAAACAACATTTACAATCAACAACGCGAAATTTGTCAATGGAGCAGAATTCAACATACCTTGGAGTGATTTGAAGCGGAGTTTCGACGATGCACACGGTTGCGGCGGAGTAGCTCCGAAACTGATTCTCGGCGGTACGTGATGATCCTTACGAAGGTGCGTGTGTATGTTGGTATTTTTGCTCACTACGTATGTGATTGCTGATTGTTGATGTCTGTTGTTGATGTTATTCGCGTGTGAGTTTCCTCTATTCTGAATGTCCGTGAATCTGCTTCGAAACTATGTGAATGAGGTTTATAGTGTAGTGACTCATGAGGTTGTGGTGTTGTGAATTTTTCTCTGTGAATTCTCAATGATATGTGTGATGGGTGAATTTTTGTGATTTTGTTCCCTGTCGTGAACTGGTGTGAATGATTTTCTGCTACGAATGTCTGCCCTTCTGCTGTCTGATGAGTGTCCTTTTATAGGCATAAAGGGAGATTAATTTCTGATTTTTGAAATTGAATGTGAGATTGCTTTGTTGATTTCGATTTTGGGAAGAATATCATGGCTGTTTTGAACTTGATTCTTGTCCTATTTTGATGATCATGTGATTGATGTTGTTCTGATTTTGTTTCCATTCTCCTCTGTTATTTCTTTAATTGGTATATTCTTTGTTTCAGGCACTGCAAAAATCGGACTTGACCAAAACCCGACATGGAGAAAAGAGCTCGAACCATAACAAAGGTGAGAAGCACGCTCACACAGATGGTTACACTTTGCATAGCCGAACGTCTCCAATGGAAATATCTTGCTTAGTACAAGCCAATCAAGTGGTCTATAAAAAGCAACTGCAACTGTGCATACGAAGTGATTATCCTTGTAAACCTTCACGCTTAGGATTCCCTTCTTTTGTAAAAGAGTGATTATTCTACTTATTTGCTATTATTCTTGTAAACTTTGAATTTTCTAAATAGTATGATAACTTGGCTGTTGAATTTATACTGTGAACCTGAAGTAAAAACTTTTAGTTTTGTATCTCTTTACAAGTTGCTTGGTCACATAACTCAAATGGATAGGTCAACCGTAAATTCGAACTCTGCTTCCTTTTGGCATGTTTTAACGGGCCTAACATTCCATGTACTGCTAATGCCCTCCAATATTGGGTGAACAAAAAAAGCATTAATGTCAGTATGAACCACTTTTCAACTATCGAGAAATGAATGCCCATTATGATCCAAATAATTTAAGTTTGCAAACATACCCACCTCCCTGCCATGATGAAGTTTTCTTTGACGTGAACAATCTCTTTCGAGACTTATTGAACTAAGTCATAATGTGAATAACCATCAAACAAGGAAGGCCAAACAAATCCTACTTCAATAAACTTTTCAAAGCAGGTTTACCACTCATAATGAAACGATCATGGAATGAGAGTAAAAGATATAAGGTTTGAAGCATGGAATAAAATGGTCTTAATATGAAAACCTAACCATAATCTCTTGTTGACGCTTATCCATGAGCTCACTTCAAAAGTAAAAAAACCCAAGAAAATGATGAACTTAGATAACACCTTTGTTACTTGAATCACAAGACACACTTTTATCAAATTCTTGAACAAAATAAATGTTTAAGAACTTGATGTCACTTGGACAACTTGAATCGATGACCCCATTAGCCTTACTTTTCAATTTGATCAAGAATCAATCACATTCTTTTTCATAGATTAATCAACTAGAAACATCTTAACTTAATGAAAATTCAAGCAAACCTTTAGGCGAGGATGATCTTAGCACGAGAACCATATCTTGAGGAATACTTGGAAACAAGGATACAGCTTGTGATGCAAATTGCCACGAAAACCATAACCAATCCTCAAATGACCATGCTCAACACCAATTAACAGGAAGCCCTAATTCTCTTTGTGGTGCACACCGAGGCTTTTGAGAATTATCGAGGAAAACGACCCAACAGAAAACCCTAGGATCAGAGTCCAACGACCATGTCTTGAAAAACTGAATTGTGAGAGAGAGAGAACTATCTCCATTTGAAATTAAAGTTCTTGCACAAACCTGTTAGTAATAAAAGCATGCAGACAGACCTATGACCTGAATATGCTTTGCAAGGTGATGCACAAAGATGGTGGAATCTTATGGTAAAAAATTAGGGTGTGACAGATGCCCCTATTTAAGTTTCTTCTATCCAAAGATAAGGAGATTGAAATCTTCGTCTCGACGTGATAGGAGAGACTTAAATATAAACATGCACAATTTTTGGCCCTAAGATGCCACAAAATGCTTATGATATGACATGGAATGATATGATATGAAATGAATGCAAAGACAAGGATCCTGAAGACACGCCAGACAATAAAGGTACGGGAAGAGATTTGGAAGACATATCAGGGGAAACATTAGGTAAAAAGGCAATGTCATTCCGGAAAAGCATCAGAATCACAAAGCGAAAGATCTGGAAAAACATCATCCAAGAATGGCATTGGATGCAAAGAAACCAGTCATCCAATAATGGCTTTGAATGAGAGGTATAATCACAATATCTAAGAAGGCAACAGATGAGAATGAGACAAAATAATGTAATCCGAGAAGGCATCGGACACAAATAAACCAGTCATCCAATAATGGCTTTGAACGAAAGGTACACTCACAATATCTGATAATGGCTTCAGATGAAGGTGAACAAGGTAAAGAAACCAGACATCCAATAAGGGCTTTGAATGAAAGGTACAATCACAATATCTAATAATAGCTTTAGATAAATGTGAGATAAAGTAACCAGTCATCCAATAATGGCTTTGAATGAAAGGTACAATCACAATATCTAATAATGGCTTTAGATAAATGTGAGATAAAGTAACCAGTCATCCAATAATGGCTTTGAATGAGAGGTATAATCACAATATCTAATAATGGCTTTAGATGAATGTGAACAAAGATTCGATCTGGAAGAACATCAGAAAGAGGGACCCATCCAGAAAAGTATCAGATGGTAAAGAGACCAGACATCCAATAATGGCTTTGAATGAAAGGTATGATCACAATATCTAATAATGGTTTTAGATGAATGTGAACAAAGACTCGATCTGGAAGAACATCAGAAAGGGGGACCCATCTGGAAAAGCATCAGATGGTAAAGAGACCAGACATCCAATAATAGTTTTGAATGAAGGGTATAATCACAATATCTAATAATGGCTTTAGATGAATGTGAACAAAGACTACATTCAAGAATGGCATTGAATGCAAAGAAACCAATCATCCAATAATAGCTTTGAATGAAAGGTATAATCACAATATCTAATAATGGCTTTAGATGACTGTGAACAAAGACTCGATCTGGAAGAACTTCAGAAAGAGGGACCCATCCGGAAGAGCATCAAATGGTAAAGAAATCCGACATCAACAATAGCTTTGAATGAAAGGTACAATCACAATATCTAATAATGGCTTTAGATGAATGTGAACAAAGACTACATTCAAGAATGGCATTGAATGCAAAGAAACCAGTCATCCAATAATGGCTTTGAATGAAGGGTATAATCACAATATCTAATAATGGCTTTAGATGACTGTGAACAAAGACTACATTCAAGAATGGTATTGAATGCAAAGAAACCAGTCATCCAATAATGGCTTTGAATGAAAGGTATGATCACAATATCTAATAATGGTTTTAGATGAATGTGAACAAGGTAGAGATCCAAGAAAGCATTGGATGCAAAGAAACCAGTCATCTAATAATGGCTTTGAATGAAAGGTATAATCACAATATCTAATAATGGCTTTAGATGACTGTGAACAAAGTAGAGATACAAGAAAGCATTGGATAAAAGGAATCACAACGTCTAAGAAAGCATTGAAAGAATATGAACAAGGAGATACCCAAGAAAGCATTGGATAAATGCGACAATATCTGTTTGGTAGGTGCCAAGTGAGTTGGACTTAGACGACAAGGTAAGACGTGGTAACAACACGACCTATGGAGAATGCAAATGAGAGCAAATGAGGATGACACTTTCATGCTATGCATATGTATATGAACTATGGTATGATATATGATCAAATGCAAATGCAGGTGTAATGCAGACAACATGGCTCGACTCTTTTATGGAGAAGACAAGACTGAAAGACTGATTCCTCAACACGGATGTCACTGCCATTCTGCTTAGGGACTACTGATGCTATTGAACACAATCTCTGCCAGACTGGTAAATTGTATCAATTTGTTGGTCCTTGTAGGAAGGATGGAAAGCTGCTCGGGGATTCTTCAAGTAAATTGCCCCAGATTAGCAGACAATTGTAGGTGAGCTGATCATTGCTTCAGCTTGTCTGATTCTGAAAATGACTGCTTAACTGTGCACTTGGAAAGCTTGCCCCAGTCTGAGTCTTGAAATCTTCTGTATAAACCAATTCTGAGAAGGACTTGCCCCTGAACAACAAATCTTGAATTGATTCTTCAACAAGATTTGGAAAGGACTTGCCCCTGATTGGATCACTGACCAAGTTTCTCGACTGTTTGAAAATTCCTTAAGAGGAAGCCAGTTTGCAAACAAAAGTGTTCATACAAACATAGTAAATGCAAAGTTCATGCAACTTTTGAAATCAACATCATTTTTGGAGAGATGCAAAGTACAATGAGTCATCGGTCAGAACACGACGGTTCAAGACACTAAAGTGAAAAGTTTAAGCAAAAGGTGTAATGCCAAAACAAATGATCCGCAAAGATCTTTAGGAGTCAGTTTACGCAACCTTGTTATAGTATGCTTTCAAAATAACCTTGCTTCAATTAGGTCTTTTGAGGGTTATAACGTGGCCTGGTTCACAGTTTAAGAAACAAAGGATAAAGGCTCAAAGTTTATTTGTACCCACCAAATCTTCGTGATGATCTTCGATCCTACGCTCAGTTAACTCAGACTATGCACTCAGGTTCCCATAGGTTAGGAATGACACTGATGATAATGATGATGGTTCAGAAGTTAAGGGACTTTGAAATAGCAGTCACTACTTCCTTGCAACTTTTGGTTGTCATACAAGCTTGTTCTCATTTCTCTTTGTAGAAGGTAATTTCATGAGCTTCCCATCTTTCTTAGCTTTCGCCTTGAAAGGGACTCGGCTCATTCTTTGAGTAAGGATTTCTTGACGACCTTTCTTTATTTATCACTTTAGGAACAACTTGTACGACATTTATTTATTTAATTTGGAAGAGTTGAAAGCTTATGGGTGGCTGGCTTAATGATTACAGTGAACCATCATTGGCGTTTGACTTGAAAGACATCTTCGACACTTGATCGTTGTGCACGAAGGAAAATTTGTGAATGCAAAGTTTTGCTGAAAGGTGTCTTGCATGAAACTCTTGTATTTAAATGCACAATCAAGTTAACTGAGAACTACCCTGCCCCAGGTTAAAGATCGCAGGTTTTTATTTGTAAAGAAAAGAAACTCCTACTTCAAGGCTCAAAGGGGTTGACGAGGGGTTATCTTCCTTATGTTTCCAGTGTTTGGGAATTGAAACAATGCCTTACATCGTCAGCAAAGTTTTGATTTGAAAGTATACCAACAACAATTACGGGTATTTACATTTTCATCATCCTCCATCCAATCTTTGCATAATCAAGAGAAAGCGGAAAAGAGATAATAACTTTTTTGTTTTTTTTTTGTTTTTTTAGATAAAGCGTAAAGATGTAAATAACAAAAGCAAATGAAATTGAATCCAAAAGTTGCAATGCTCATTTTATTAATTATGAAAGTACAAACATAAATCGAAAGCAAACAGTTAATACAAATAAGGAAAATGCAAACAATAAGAAACATGGTCTAGTGACTAATTAGAAACAAGAGTGAGTTGTCTTGTCTGAAACACTGAAGTCTGTTGAAGTCAACTGAAGCTTCACTTAGCGTGCTCTGGCAAAGGATTGTTCTTGACATTTGGATTGGTGTCACGAAATGAGAGAATACCAATTCTGATCAGCTCTTGTACTCTAGCCTTCAATGCAAAACAACTTTCCAAGTTATGACCTGCACCACCTTGATGGTATTCACAATGAAGATCAACCCTATAGCCGGCTGGAAGAGGATTCAGAGGAGGAGGCAAAGGCCTTGTAGTAATCAAACCTTTCTGAACCAGATCAGGATATAATTTAGTGTACGTCATCGGAATAGGATCAAAATTATTCCTATTACGGTACCGATTCTGTCCTACAGCTAGACGTTGAGGAGCTTGAGCTGGTCGTGGAGCAGTAACAACAGGAGTAACATCAGCAACAGCGGAGTGATAAACATACTGAGGTTGAGCACGAGGCCTTCTGGTTTCAAACATAATAGCATTTGTATGGTCTTCTCTCTTCTTCTGGAAATTCCCATAGGATTTCTTAGCACTATTAGAAGATTCAGCAGCCTTGGATACTTTACCATTCTTAAGTCCTTCCTCGAGTCTCTGTCCAATAGTAACCAAATCCGTGAAATTGGAGGAAACACTACCAATCATCTTCTCCCAGTAGAATGGAGATAAGGTATCCATAAACATTCCAGTTAATTCCTTCTCTGCCAAAGGAGGTTTAACTTGAGAAGCCAACTCTCTCCAATGCTGAGCATATTCCTTGAAAGACTCTTTATCCTTCTGAGACATATTTTGAAGCTGACGGAGATCAGGAGCCATGTCGAGGTTATATTTATATTGCTTCATGAAGGCATTAATAAGATCCTGGAAACAGTGAATGTTGTTCTGTTCAAGATTCATATACCATTTGAGAGAAGCTCCACTCAGACTGTCTTGAAAACAATGGATAAGCAACTTCTGATTCTTGGCATGAGCAACCATCTTTCGGGTATACATGACCAAATGAGCTTTTGGACAAGAATCACCTTTGTACTTCACAAAATCGGGAGTCTTGAATTTAGCAGGCATAACAAGGTCAGAAACCAAACCCATGTTTTCTGCATCAATGTTGAAGAAATCAGTACCCTCTATGGCTTTAAGTCTCTTGTCTATGGTCTGAAACTGTTCACAGACAACCTCGGGTTCAACAAAGTCTTCACGGTCTTCACCCTGAGCACTGGCAGCATTGTTCTCATAGAGAGGGTTCGCAAAAGGAGCCCGAGTAGTCTGAACTATAGTTGAGGCTCGGCAAAAACAGGAGCTTGCAAAACTGGTCCAACAGTCTGACCAATCATACCAGTAGATGGAAGAGGTGGTGAGTAGTTGCGTGGCAAACCAAACTCTGGCCAAGTTGAAGGTGGCACCTGAACAGGCTAAGGATCAGCATGTGAAACTTCCTGAATGACAGTTCTTTGAGGTGGCTCTCCTCTAGCAATCAAAACTTGAAGTATCTCTGTGTGCTTGTTCATGCCTGACTTAAGGTCATCGATCTCCATTCGGATCTCAGCGTTGTGTGCTTCTTGATCTGACATTATACGTCTGTAGTTAGCTCTAGTCTGATATCTGTGTCGAGGAATAAGCTTGATGACCCACAAGTGACACTGGAAGATAGAGATAGCTGGGAATGAGTTGCTGGACAGACGTATGCAATGCAAAGATGCAAATGATATGCAATGCGATGCAATGGTTTCAAGGAACTCAAAAGCAGGTTGCAAACATTTCGGAAAGGCTGAAAAAAGTTTCATTTTATAATCCAGGATTTTTATTTGATTTTGCTAATGAAAGAATAATTGAGTTTCTTGAAACCGAATGGTGATTCATGAATGCATGAATGGATGCATAAACACAGGTATACACATATACACATATACAGGTAAACAAGCAAGGGGCTGGGTTTGAAGATCACAAGCATGGAGCCAAGGTCTAACCATCCCAATAGGTGTGTATTATGGTTTCAAATGTACCTGCCGAACGGGTTCTACAAAGTTCCCAGAGTCTACAATCCATCTTTCGGATATTATCGATTTCCCAAATCACTTGGTAGTCAATAATTTTCTCAAGAGGATCTCGTCCGAGTGTAGTATCGCGTAGCGACTATTTTGGAAATAGACTTCCGCATAGCCCCCGCACTACATCC
The DNA here is from genome assembly GCA_022829125.1 of Lathyrus tuberosus. NCBI lineage: Eukaryota > Viridiplantae > Streptophyta > Magnoliopsida > Fabales > Fabaceae > Lathyrus > Lathyrus tuberosus. Next base: position 138,686 of record JALAZF010000371.1, read on the forward strand.
TAAAAGGCCAAGTGGGGTTAAAGGTACTACGGTCCTCAGTCTCACGGGTTCTTGGTCGAAATTAATATCGTTTTCACAAATGGACTCGTTCAAACAACATTAATTTCAAAAGAACCTAAACTGAGCGATGATTTTCTCAATTCAACTTTTCAGGAATCGACTCCGTCAAAGTATCCTTGACCATATCATCTCCTATCATAATTGCACTCAAGTCTGGGTGTAGGACTCCTCACCACTCAAGAACCCCTGCACATAGCAAAACCAGGCACAACAGATATAAACAAGCAAAATAATCAATAAGCAAGAAAAACAAGAATACTAAACAAGTTAGGCCTAACCCTCTAAGTTAAGGTCCCCAGTGAAGTCGCCATTTCTGTCGCGGTGAGAATCGGATACCAAGCTATTATATTAACTTGAATCACAATTTTTGAAATTCACCACCGGTCTTTGATTTATCCAAAGGAAAGGTTAAAGATCGAAAAAACCTAAATTAAGAGAATCTAAGTTCGAGGGTTGGTTACGCCTAGGGAAGGTATTAGCATCCTAAACGTCTATAGTACTCTACAGGAACCTCTTGTTTTATTTATGTTATTTATTACTCGCTTGCTATGGGTATGTGCTAAGGAAAGACCCAGGGGTTAGTATCTAAGTATACTCGCCAAGATATCGCATCTTGTGCCTACGTATCCTGACGGGAGTGGAATCAGAGTATTCGTAGTTCCCCTCAAAGAGGGTGAGAAACTCATGACTGTGGTCAAGGTTCCAGGGGGAGGTAGCGTCTATGGCAAGACGCTACATAGAGTGCGGTGACTCTAAAGTTAAATTTAAGTTAAAAGGGTAGAAAGTGTCCATGGCAGAACACATGTATAGAGTGCGGTGACTCCGATCCTAAGGCTAAGATAAAGGAAGGTCGTAAAGTTTAGGCTACATTGAGACATGAAGTCAATGGGGGGAAACCTTTCCTTTGGAATGAACGGGTAAACATGAAGTTTTGAAAACCATAAGTGAATATAACAGCATAAGATTAACATCGAGGGGATTAATTTAGAAAAAATATTTTTTAAGATTTTATTTATATTTAGCTATTAGATTAATTAACCTAAAATAAATACTTTTAATTAAAATATCAAGAACAAAATTAAACAAGTATCTAAAATGTGTAAAACAAAAAAAAAAACTTAAGAAATAACTACATCAAAAGATCTTTGTAAAAATAAATCATAAGATAAATAATAAAATAGGACAAAGGGTGGAATCAAAGAGAGGGGGTGAGTCAGCCCACAACAGGGCGGCCCAGACTTTAGGAGATGGAGTGGGTCGGACTGACATCCAGATCCGGTTCGGTCTACTAATCCAAAAAGGGGTTTCAAGAACCCTAAACCAAACCATTGTCTCAAAACGTATTAGCCTAAGTCAAAAGTAACGAAATGCTCCCTCCCTGTTTACTCCTTCATCGCTACAATTCTCCCTCATTCATCTGTAATTTCTCAAAACTTCACTCTCTCGATGCTCACTCTTTCTCACACTCTCTCGTCTTCGCTATGCTTATCTCAATACCCAACCCATTTTCTTTGATTCTCGTTCTACTTTCTAAACCTAACTCAACCAAAATTTGAAATTGAACAAAATCATGGAGGACTCAAACAACATTTACAATCAACATCACGAAATTTGTCAATGGAGCAGAATTCAACATACCTTGGAGTGATTTGAAGCGGAGTTTCGACGATGCGCACGGTTGCGGCGGAGTAGCTCCGAAACTGATTCTCGGCGGTACGTGATGATCCTTACGAAGGTGCGTGTGTATGTTGGTATTGTTGTTCACTACGTATGTGATTGCTGATTGTTGATGTCTGTTGTTGATGTCATTCGCGTGTGAGTTTCCTCTATTCTGAATGTCCGTGAATCTGCTTCGAAACTCTCTCTGTGAATGAGGTTTATAGTGTAGTGACTCGTGAGGTTGTGGTGTTGTGAATTTTTCTCTGTGAATTCTCAATGATATGTGTGATGGGTGAATTTTTGTGATTTTGTTCCCTGTCGTGAACTGGTGTGAATGATTTTCTGCTACGAATGCCTGCCCTTCTGCTGTCTGATGAGTGTCTTTTTATAGGCATAAAGGGAGATTAATTTCTGATTTTTGAAATTGAATGTGAGATTGCTTTGTTGATTTCGGTTTTGGGAAGAATATCATGGCTGTCTTGAACGTGATTCTTGTCCTATTTTGATGATCATGTGATTGATGTTGTTCTAATTTTGTTGCCATTCTCCTCTGTTATTTCTTTAATTGGTATATTCTTTGTTTCACGCACTGCAAAAACCGGACTTGACCAAAACCCGACATGGAGAAAAGAGCTCGAACCATAACAAAGGTGGGAAGCACGCTCACACAGATGGTTACACTTTGCATAGCCGAACGTCTCCAATGGAAATATCTTGCTTAGTACAAGCCAATCAAGTGGTCTATAAAAAGCAACCGCAACAGTGCATACGAAGTGATTATCCTTGTAAACCTTCACGCTTAGGATTCCCTTCTTTTGTAAAAGAGTGATTATTCTACTTATTTGCTATTATTCTTGTAAACTTTGAATTTTCTAAATAGTATGATAACTTGGCTGTTGAATTTATACTGTGAACCTGAAGTAAAAACTTTTAGTTTTGTATCTCTTTACAAGTTGCTTGGTCACATAACTCAAATGGATAGGTCAACCATAAATTCGAACTCTGCTTCCTTTTGGCATGTTTTAACGGGCCTAACATTCCATGTACTGCTAATGCCCTCCAATATTCGGTGAACAACAAAAGCATTAATGTCAGTATGAACCACTTTTCAACTATCGAGAAATGAATGCCCATTATGATCCAAATAATTTAAGTTTGCAAACATACCCAACTCCCTGCCATGATGAAGTTTTCTTTGACGTGAACAATCTCTTTCGAGACTTATTAAACTAAGTCATAATGTGAATAACCATCAAACAAGGAAGGCCAAACAAATCCTACTTCAATAAACTTTTCAAAGCAATTTTACCACTCATAATGAAACGATCATGGAATGAGAGTAAAAGATATAAGGTTTGAAGCATGGAATAAAATGGTCTTAATATGAAAACCCAACCATAATCTCTTGTTGACGCTTATCCATGAGCTCACATCAAAAGTAAAAAAAAACCCAAGAAAATGATGAACTTAGATAGCACCTTTGTTACTTGAATCACAAGACACCCTTTTATCAAATTCTTGAACAAAATAAATGTTTAAGAACTTGATGTCACTTGGACAACTTGAATCGATGAGCCCATTAGCCTTACTTTTCAATTTGATCAAGAATCAATCACATTCTTTTTCATAGATTAATCAACTTGAAACATCTTAACTTAATGAAAATTCAAGCAAACCTTTAGGCGAGGATGATCTTAGCACGAGAACCATATCTTAGGAATACTTGGAAACAAGGATACAACTTGTGATGCAAATTGCCACGAAAACCATAACCAATCCTCAAATGACCATGCTCAACACCAATTAACAGGAAGCCCTAATTCTCTTTGTGGTGCTCACCGAGGCTTTTGAGAATTATCAAGGAAAACGACCCAATAGAAAACCCTAGGATCAGACTCCAACGGCCATGTCTTGAAAAACTGAATTGTGAGAGAGAGAACTATCTCCATTTGAAATTAAAGTTCCTGCACAAACCTGTTAGTAATAAAAGCATGCAGACAGACCTATGACCTAAATATGCTTTGCAAGGTGATGCACAAAGATGGTGGAATCTTATGGTAAAAAATTAGGGTATGACAAGGGCCTATAAAAGAGCCATCTGTTGGAGGTTCCAGGTACTTTTTGATATTCAGTGATAATTTTTCTCGTAAGGCCTGGGTTTATTTCTTGAAATATAAAGCTGAGGTCTTTGCCAAGTTCAAACTATTGAAGGCATAGGTTGAGAACCAGACAGGGAGAAAAATAAAGTATTTGCAATATGATATTGGAACTAAATACACTAACAAGAAGTTCATGCATTTCTGTGAGGAGAATGAAATCCATAAGCACTTTTCTTTTAGGAAGACACCACAATAGAATGGTGTTGCATATAGGATGAACAAGACTCTAACAAAAATGCAAAGTGTCTTTTGTTGAATGTTGGTATTTCAAAAGGATTCTGGACAACATCACTCAATATGGCATGATATCTAGTTAATAGATCACCATGGGCTTCTTTGGATGAAAAAGTTGCAGAGGAGGTGTGGACAGGTAACCCCATTGATCTGAGTAATTTAAGGATTTTTGGATGTCCAACATATGCACATATTTCTAGGAAGGATTAGTCTAAACTTGACCCCAAGTCAAAAAAATGCATATTAATTTCTATAATAAAGGTGTGAAAGGTATAAGTTGTGGGATCTGGTTAAGAGGAAGGTGGTTGTCGGCATAGATGTTATATTTGATGAGCAATCGATGTTGAAACAATCAGATGTGATAGTTGTTCCAGATACTGAGGTAGAAAATTCCAGTCAGGACAGGATTAAGGTGGATGTTGAAGAGCAACCAGTGAGTCCAAGGAAGATTATAGCCCAACAGCAGGATAAACTAGGCTTAGAGTCAGGTGGAGTGCAAGATTCAGATGGAGTATAAGACTATACACTTGTGCGTGATAGGGAAACCTGTCGTATTACACCTCCAATCAGATATGGGTTTGAAGACTTAGTAGCGTATGCTATTCTTACCAATTCAGGAGACCCTTACACTTTTGTAAAAGCAATGGCTAGCCTAGAGAAAGATAAATGGATGAGTGCTATGATGGAGGAGATGAAGTCCATGAAAAATAATGAGACATGGGATCTTGTTCTGATCCCACATGAAAAGAGAGTTATTGGTTGCAAGTGGGTGTACAAGAAAAAGTCAGCAGTAATAAAAAAAGAAGGGAAAAAGTTCAAGGTTTTCCTAGTTGCAAAGAGGTATTCACAATAGAAGGGGGTTGATTATAATGAGATTTTCAGTCTGGTCGTTAGACACACTTCTATTAGAGCATTATTGGCCCTGGTAGCCAACAAGAATATGCATTTAGAGCAGATGGATGTGAAAACAACTTTCCTCCATATTAATCTAGATGAGCAAATCTATATGGAGAAGATAGAGGGATTCAGTGATACTAGACATGGTAGACTTGCTTGCAAATTGAAGAGGGCTTTGTATGGACTGAAGCAATCTCCAAGGCAGGGGTACAAGCACTTTGATTCATACATGCTCCAGATTGGCTATAGAAGGTATGATTATGATTGTTGTGTTTATGTGAGAAGCCTTGATGATGGCTATTTTATTTTCCTGTTATCTTTATGTTGATGATATGTTGATTGCTGCCAACCATTTGCATGATGCAAATGAGTTCAAGACAAAGTTGGATAAGGAGTTTGAAATGAAGGATTTGGATGTTGCGAAGAAGATTCTTGAGATGGAAATTCACAGGGACAGATGAGCTATAAATTATGGTTGTCTCAGAAAATTTATGTTGAAGGTGTTTTGAGCATATTTGACATGAGCAAAGCAAAACCTATGAGTCCTTCATTGGAAAATCATTTTAAGCTCTCTTTGGAAAAATGTCTAAAGACACACTCAGAGATTAAAGTTGTGTCTAAATTCCTTATTCCAATGCACTTGGTTGTTTAATGTATGATATGATTTGCACTAGACTGGATTTGACACAAGCAGTTAGTCAAATGTGCAAGTTCATGTCCAGGTCAGGGAAGCAACATTAGGAAGTAGTCAAATGGATCCTAAAGTACTTGAAGGGTATAACAGATTGTGGTATCATGTTCAGCATGAAGTATGGTGTTCCATCAGTTGTGGGATATGTGGATTCTGACTATGCGGGTGATTTGGATTATAGGAGGTCTACAATAGGGTATGTCTTTACTCTTGACGGGGGACCAATATGCTAAAAATTACCAGTTCAATCTATAGTAGTTATGTCTACACCTGAGGCATAATACATGGCAGTAGCTGAAGTTGCTAAGGAAACATTGTGGCTTACAAGATTAGTGAAAAAGTTGGGTGTTGAGCAAGGTAGCGTTCAGTTGCATTATAATAGTCAGAGTGCTGTCTATTTGGCAAAAAAATCAGGTGTATCATGTTACGACCAAACATATTGATGTGAGGTTCCACAAGATCCTGGAGTTGTTGGCATCCAGATAGATATTACTTCAGAAGATTCACTTCAGAGAATGCAAATAATATGTTGATCAAACCAGTCACCAGTAATAAGTTCAAACACTATTTGAACTTGTTACATGTTTCTCAATGTTAAGCAGGAGGTATATCTCCCCAGTTTCCAAGATGAATCGTTATGCAGAAAGACTTCATAGGGTTTTGATATTTGTCAAGGGAGGGATTGTTGAATATGACTCATATTAGTGAGATAATTATAGGTTGTTGAGATAATTATAGGTTGTTGAGAGTATAACTCATATTGTTAAGATAATTATGGGCAGAGATAATGATTTGTTAAGGAAAACTAGGGATTATAGTTTTAGATATTCTAAAACCTAATATTATATATATGGCTTGTAACACTGTAATATAATGCAATTCACAATACATAAATAAATAAAGAAAATTATAACCACTATATAGTCACAGACATAAATAATTTGGCCGAACTGCGTCAATACAATTTATGTGTGTTTCTCTCTATTCTGACCTGTAATCGCATTTCAGTTCTAAAGAGTTGAAAAAGGAATATCGTGAACAAATTTGCATTATATGATTTCAATCTTTAGTACCAATATTTTTATGTATTTTTGGTAATGTAATAAGAAATACAATAAATAATCATATAAGAGTAAAAAATACAATGAATACTCCGCATGGTTACTATTATAAATAAGGGTTAAATATGTTTTTAGTCCCTATAAAGTTTGAAATTTCATTTTTAGTCCTTCCCTACCTTTTGACAACAGTTTTTACAAAAAAACCGTTGCCAAAACCAGCTAAAACCGTTGCCAAAACCCAAGAGGGACTAAAAATGAAATTTCAAACTTTATAGGGACTAAAAACATATTTAACCCTATAAATAAATATTAAAAAAAACAAAATTATAATTACTATTATAAGCGAAATTTATTTAATAAAGCTAGTTTACTAAATTTTAGAAGTGGTTTACATTAAATCTAAAAAATAATAAAGTTATTGTCTTTAACTAATTCTTTTAATCAATATAAAATTAATTATTTTACTTATAATAGTAATCCGAATGATTACTCTATTAATATTTTTAAATAATTAAGATTAAAATACTGCAAAGAAATATTATCCTCTTACTATTTTACTATATTATATTTTAAAAATAATTTTTATCTTAAATTATAAATTGTTTGATAATATCAATAGAATAATTAGTGATATTCTTTTTATTACATTTTAAGTATTTATTATTTATTTTCTTCATTATTTTAATTTATATTATTTATTTATTAATAAATGTTAATTTTATAATTTTTTAAATAATTTTTTTATCTCTTTTTCATACAATAATAATTATAGTTTTTAATATATGTGAAAAACTAATCCTAAACAAAGTTTTGGACACCTACCTAATCAAATAATAATTGAAAGATATGACTCATATGAGTGGAAGCATAATAATCAAAGTCTTGTTAGATACGTTTATGATTTGAGGTATTTTAAAAGTTAAAAGTCTCAAGAATCTATGGAACTTTAAAGCCTTTAATTTTATTTAATTAAATAGACAAGAAAAGTTAACTTCGGCAATGTGTATAGGAAACTTGCAAGCTTGCAAATTGCAGCTCATACCCCGTCAATTATTGATACATTGACTATTGCACAACAATCTTAAAAGCAAAAGTGTAGATGCATTTTGTTGTTTGCTTTTTGTATTTTTTTTTTAATATTACTTTCTTATGTTATTATTAGAGAAAACAATTTTTTTCTTTAACCAATTGATGTATCTCATTAATATATAACACAAATATATCAATTCTTCTTTGTTAAATCATCGAGTTGTCTATTTTTTTTAATAGGGTTAAAATATAAAAAGAAAACACATCACAAAAAGTGATGGGGGATTATGCCAAAACCCTTTCAAGAAGAAGCAAATTTAAAGAGGGTACATCAAGTTTATTTCTTATAAAATCTATTATAATACACAAAAGTATAGATGTAAAATGAGAAGTATGAGTCAAATATAATCCTAAATTAGTAAGGGCATTTGCACAACTATTCCCTTCTTTAAAAATGCGAGAAACTACAAAATTCTACTGAGAGACTAAATTAATACAATTAATCCATCTATTCCTAATCAACCAAGGCACACTATATAGAGGATTGAAAGCTTTAACCATCGTCGTCGAGTTCATTTCCAACCAAACATTGTGCCAATTCTTCTCATGAGCGAATTCAATTACTAGCACAACACTCGCGAGTTAGGCAACGAGAGAAGTCGAGACACCTAAAAAAAAGCAAAAGCACCCAAAAAACAACCACCATTGTCTCTAGCAATGCCCCCACAGGACGAGATTCCCGAAGGGGATGTGGAGGCTCCATCACAATTCAACTTGCTCCAATCCCTTGGAGGGGGCTCCCAAAAGACCTCCAAAATATTCGGAGCACGCGGGGGGCCGAATTATAACCTTAAAACTCTCAAGGATCACAAAATCATGCATACTAAGATGAGAACCAACTGAAACTGCATTACCCGCAGTGGAGACCACAACCATAATAAAAGAAATAGAAAAAGAAATAGGAGTTAAAGTATCATTAAATCTAACCAAGTTTTGAGCCTTCTAAATCGTGTTGAAAGTGAAAATGATTGCTACTTTAGAAATTACCTTGCAATGATCAGCACCTGCTATTCCAAAAATACTCTAAATATCCGACCAACCAAGAATAAAGTAAGTGATATTGAGCATGTTCTTCAACCAAGTCCAAAGCTTTGCAACATAATGACAAGCAAAGAACAAATGCAATTAAGTTTCGTCCACCAAGCCACAAAGATCACATCTAGAAGGGAACGAGAAACTTTTCCTTTTCATTAGTCATCTGTAGACAACTTATTATAAAGAAGCCTCCACACTGTGAAAGACTTTGACAGAGGAATCAAGTTGTTCCAAATACATCTCCACTGCTCCTTTTGAGTGCTTCTATGACGTTCAAAGCCGTAAGCAATCTTAAGGGTTAAATCACTGTTAGTTCTTGGATTGGCTGGAATTTTGGTAAAACAAAGTATATTCAATGTTGATGTCAAGGTACTGATGTTGCAACGTTGAGATTTAACACTGGGCTGTGTTAAGTAATTAATATGCTGAAGTTGGATCTCTGATGTCACATGGCGATGTTGTAACATCAGATCTGCAGAATTAACAACAGCAGGCTGTGATGTTGTTAGGGTTGCGTGTTAGCTAGAATTGTGGAGAGCAAGCTGTCTCATTGGATGCGAATATCTTGGGATAGATATTTTTCGCTGCATAGGAGATCTGGTGCAGATTTGTAGGAGATTTAAAAGGTTGAAGATTTAAAAAGATTTTAGGAGAAAATCTGTTTTAAATATTCAGTTTTAAATAACAAATCTGGTCAGATATTGCAGCAAGTCCAAGACCAATTCAAGGAGCAATATAAAGCGCACCAGTGCTAGAGAAAAGACGACGAAGAAAGTGAGCCAACGACTGAGAGTCGTTTAATGTCTTCGTGTATGATTTGTAAACCATTCTAGTGTGAATTGGTATTATTGTTTTGAGTTGTTCTTGATCAAAGCTGTGAAGCAGAATCAAGTAGTGGTATTCAAAGTGTGTGATCTTTGAAGTGTTTTAGGGATTGAGTAGTGTTTTCATATCTAAGTGGTTTCTTAGGTAGAAAGTCACTAGTAGGAATTAAGTTTAGGAGATTGTCAACTGGGTTATTGAGTCTGTAAATTAATTCTACAAGTAGTGAATTTCATCCCTGGCTTGGTAGCCCCTAGACGTAGGTAGTTAGACCGAACTGGGTGAACAATTCTTTGTGTTGCTTTGTTACTATTATTGCTGTACATTATGCAGAGTGTGTTGTTGTGACATCACACCTTAACATCACACGTCTGATACCAGAATTTCAATTGGTATCAGAGCAGGCATCGTGTCTGTCTCTGGGTGAGATCTAGGGAAGTTACTTTCTGGTGTAAAGATGGACAAAGAAGTTGGAGGATTCGTCAACAGACCCTCTATTTTGGATGGATCCAATTATGACTATTGGAAACCAATGATGACCACCTTCTTAAAATCCTTGGACAACAGGGCTTGGAAGGCTGTTATTAAAGAGTGGAAAGCACCTGTTGTGTGTGAAAAAGATGATGCTGGCAAAGATAAAGAAGGCACCTCAAAGCCAATACCTGAAGAAGAATGGACCAAGGAAGAAGATGAGCTTGCCCTTGGAAATTCCAAAGCTCTAAATGCAATCTTTAATGGAGTGGATAAGAATATCTTCAGGTTAATCAATACCTGTGAAGTTGCTAAGGAAACGTGGGATATTTTGCAGGCTACACATGAAGGAACATCTAGAGTTAAGATGTCAAGACTTCAGCTGTTGACATCAAAATTTGAAAGCCTGAAGATGAAGGAAGATGAGACTATTCATGACTTCCACATGAGTGTTCTTGAGCTGGCCAATGCATCTAGTGCTCTTGGAGAGAAAATGTCTGAAGAAAAGCTTGTAAGGAAGATTCTTAGGTCCCTTCCTAAGAGGTACAAGATGAAGGTGACTGCCATTGAAGAAGCTCAAGACATCAGCAAGATGAGAGTAGATTTGGATCTCTTCAAACTTTTGAGCTTGGTTTGAATAAAGAAGAACCAGAAAAGAAGCCCAAGGGTATTGCTTTGGTCTCCACTCCTGCAGAAGATAAGGAAGTCAAAGATTCTCAGGAAGATTTGTCTCAAGCCATTACAATGTTGGGAAGGCAGTTTAACAAAGTGTTAAAAAGATGGAACAATAACTACAAGCCTAGTGTCAAGAACAGTTCTTCTGACATCAGCAAGCCAAAAGAGAAAGATGAAGAGAAGACTGCCCAGGATAGAGGTGTTCAGTGCTTTGAATCTGAAGGGTATGGACATGTCAAGAAAGAATGTCCCACATTCTTGAAGAAGCAGAAGAAGGGCATGTCAGTTTCCTGGTCTGAATCTGATAGTGAAAGTGAAGGTGAGTCAGCAAGGCATGCTAGAGCCTTAACATGAACTGTTGTGTCTGATGATGATAGTGATGAAGAAATAACTTATGAGGAGCTAGCTTCTACTTATCGAGAGCTGTGTTTGAAAAGTGCTGAGATTTATCAAGAAAACAAGTGTCACAAACAACAGATTGCTCAGCTTGAAAATGAAAAAGCTGATCGGGAAAACGAAGTTGTACTAGTTAAGTCTCAACTGGATCAGATGACAAAATTCGTTAGGATGATGAACAGTGGTACTGCTAATCTTGATAAGATTCTTCAGTCAGAGAAAGCTGTTGGAGATAAATCAGGCATAGGATATGTGGCCAGCACTTCAGGAACAAAAAGGGAGATGTCTCAACCTTTGTCTCAACATCAACCTAAGAGACATGGTCATACTCCAAAGAAGGCTGTTCAGCCCCAGAATGTTGAGAAGAAGAATGGTCCTCATCAGAGGAAGATGCAGCCTCAAGGAGTTAGTCAGCATATGCCTCCCCAATATCATAAGAGCTTGGAGGCTGTTGGGTCCAATCAGAACAGGTTTCATCATCAGGGTAACTGGGATGGAAATGAATTCAACAAAGCTGTGCCTTATTACTATGGAAGAAGGAAGCCTCATCACCATAGAAGACAACCTAAGAGACAGCATCATCAGTACAGGAGAAGACAATTCAACTATAGAATAAGGAGACAACATTATGGGTGGCAGCCAGAACATTATCAAAGTGGAAGAAGATTTAACAACTTTAGAAACGACAGAGTCAGATGCTTCTATTCTGGCAGGATTGGACATATGCAGTCCTCGTGCTTCAAGCTTCACGGTTATCCTAATTCTGCTCCTCAACCCAAACAGAAAGAGGTAAGGCCTAAGGTGATGAAACAATGGATACCTAAAGTTACCAGCTTGATAGCTCACACTTCCTTAAGGGTTTCTACCAAAGATGACTGGTATTTTGACAGTGGGTATTCAAGATACATGACTGGAGTAAAGAATCTGCTTGTTGATGTGAAACCTCAGTCTTCTGGCTATGTTACCTTTGGTGATGGGATCAAAGGAGAGATAAAGGGGATTGGTAAACTAAATTGTGCTAGTGCTCCCAGACTGGAGAATGTGCTTCTTGTTAAAGGACTAACAGCAAATTTGATTAGTATTAGTCAACTTTGTGATCAAGGATTCAAAGTAGACTTCACAAAGTCCGAATGTATGGTCAAAGATGACAAAGGAGAAGTCATTATGAAGGGAGCCAGGTCTAAGGACAATTGTTATCTTTGGGTGCAGCAAAACTCAAATTCCTCCACGTGTGTGCTTGCTAAAGAAGATGATGTCAAAATCTGGCATCAGAAGTTGGGACATCTTCACCTAAAAGGAATGAAGAGAATTATCTCCTCAGAAGCAGTCAGAGGGATTCCCAAACTTAGTATTGAGGAAGGAAAGGTGTGTGGAGACTGTAAAAAAGGAAAGCAGACAAAGATGTCTCATCCGAAGCTTCAACATGACACCACCACCAAGGTATTGGAACTCCTTCATATGGATTTGATGGGACCCATGCAGGTTAAAAGTCTGGGTGGAAAGAAATATGCTTATGTAGTTGTGGATGACTATTCAAGATACACCTGGGTGAAATTCATCAAAGACAAATCTGAGGTGTTTGATGTCTTTAAAGAGCTCTGTCAAAGACTCCAAAGAGAAAAGGAGAGTAAGGTCATCAGAATAAAAAGTAACCATGGAAGAGAGTTTGAGAATAGCAAGTTTGAAGAATTTTGCTCGGCTGAAGGTATAAGTCACAAGTTTTCATCGCCTATCACCCCTCAGCAAAATGGAGTTGTTGAGAGGAAGAACAGAAATATACAAGAGTCGGCTAGAGCAATGATTCATGGCAAGAAACTTCCTTATCACTTCTGGGCTGAAGCCATGAACACTGCCTGCTACATTCACAACAGGGTTACCCTAAGAAGAGGCACTTCATCCACTCTATATGAACTATGGAAGGGAAGAAAACCTAATGTTAAGTACTTCCATGTTTTTGGTAGTAGATGTTACATCCTGGCAGATAGAGAGCAGAGAAGGAAATTGGATTCCAAAAGTGATAAAGGAATATTTTTGGGGTACTCCATCAATAGCAGAGCATATAGAGTCTTCAACTCCAGGACCAAAGTAATGATGGAGTCAATCAATGTTGTGATTGATGATGAAGATAAGCAGGAAGTTGAGGATGTCATAGAAGATGTTGGAACATCAGCTGATGAAGTTTCTGTAGAAGTTGAAGAAAGAAATCCATCTCCTGGTGCTGCTGATGCTGAGCCTGAGCAACCTCAGAAAGATCCTTCTATCAGAATTCAGAAGGATCATCCAAAGGAGCTAATTATAGGTGATCCAAATTCTGGAGTAAGGACTAGGTCAAGAGAAATCATAGCTAGCTCGTGCTTTGTATCCAAAATTGAGCCAAAGAATGTCAAGAAAGCTCTGACAGATGAGTTTTGGATAAATGCTATGCAAGAAGAACTGGAGCAGTTCAGAAGAAATGATGTCTGGGATCTTGTGCCAAGACCAGAAGGGGTGAATGTTATTGGAACAAAGTGGATCTACAAAAATAAGTCTGACGAGCTTGGAGTGGTTACAAGAAACAAAGCGAGACTTGTTGCACAAGGTTATACTCAAGTTAAGGGAGTTGACTTTGATGAGACGTTTGCTCCAGTGGCTAGATTAGAATCCATCAGACTGCTCTTGGGTATGGCTTGTAACCTAAGATTCAAGCTGTTCCAAATGGATGTGAAGAGTGCTTTTCTGAATGGCTATCTGAATGAAGAAGTCTATGTAGATCAACCTAAAGGATTCACTGATCCAAACTTCCCCAATCATGTGTTCAAACTGAGGAAAGCGTTGTATGGCTTGAAACAAGCTCCAAGGGCCTGGTATGAGAGGCTGACAAAATTCTTAGTAGCAAATGGTTATAGAAAAGGAGGGATTGACAAAACTTTGTTTGTCAAGGAAGAAGGCGGAAAATTAATGGTAGCCCAAATTTATGTGGATGACATTGTATTTGGGGGGATGTCAGATGCTATGGTGAAATAGTTTGTTCAACAAATGCAATCAGAATTTGAAATGAGTTTGGTTGGAGAACTTAGCTACTTTCTTGGATTACAAGTCAGACAAATGGAGGATTCTATCTTTATTTCTCAAAGCAAATATACTAAGAGCATAGTAAAGAAATTTGGCCTGGATAATGCCAATCACAAAAGGACACCTGCTCCCACCCATTTGAAGCTATCCAAGGATGAGAATGGAGTGAGTGTGGACCACAGCTTGTACAGAAGTATGATTGGGAGTCTACTGTATCTCACAGCAAGCAGACCTGACATTTCCTTTGCTGTTGGAGTGTGTGCCAGATATCAATCTGATCCTAAGGTGAGTCACTTGAATCAAGTGAAGAGGTTTCTGAAATATGTGAATGGCACAAGTGACTATGGGATGCTATATAGCCATGATTCTGGGACTGATTTAAGAGGATACTGTGATGCTGATTGGGCTGGAAGTACAGATGATAGGAAAAGCACTTCAGGAGGATGTTTCTTTCTAGGGAACAATCTGATTTCCTGGTTCAGCAAGAAGCAGAATTGTGTATCTCTCTCAACTGCTGAAGCGGAGTATATAGCAGTAGGAAGTAGTTGCTCTCAGCTGGTTTGGATGAAGCAAATGTTAAGTGAATACAATGTCAAACAAGATGTTATGACACTATACTGTGATAATCTGAGTGCCATTAATATATCTAAAAATCCTATACAACATAGTAGGACAAAGCACATAGACATAAGGCATCACTTCATAGGGGATCTGGTTGAAGACAAAATTGTTACCTTGGAGCATGTACCCACAGATAACCAGCTGGCTGACATATTCACTAAAGCCTTAGATGCAAACCAATTTGAAAGGTTAAGAAGCAAATTGGGAATCTGCATTTATGAAGACTAAATGTGCTAGAAAGGGGTTGTGGGCAGTTGGAGTTATTTTTGAAAATGTTTAGTCAACTGCCAGGTGAAGGTTGTCAAATTATGGCTAAAAAGGGGGAGAAGTAGCCAAAAGTAGCCAAAGTACAATATGCAGAAATTAAGGGGGAGTAATTGATATTAAGGGGGAGTAATTGACAGCTGCTATGCTGGTTCATGATTGAGGGGGAGCAACATTGTTTAATATTGTGGCTGTTGAAGATGGTGCTGCAGCAGAGTTTCTATGGTGAAGATGCTGCTAATGTTGAGTTGTGTGCAGCTGTTGTTGAAGATAATATGTGCAGCTGTTTGAAGATTGTAACTGTTTAGGAGCATAATGATATATGCTGAAGTTATTATATGAGCAACAGAGTTTTGTGAAGAAAAGATGTCACTGCGGATGCTGCTGCTTGGAGTTTCAAGATTATTGATTGAAGTTTTTCCGCTGCTGAAGTCTCTGAAGGTGCAGAGATTATTTTAGCCAAAATTAGCCAAAGGGGGAGATTGTTAGTTCTTGGATTGGCTGAAATTTTGGTAAAACAAAGTATATTCAATGTTGATGTCAAGGTACTGATGTTGCAACATTGAGATTTAACACTGGGCTGTGTAAAGTAATTAATATGCTGAAGTTGGATGTCTGATGTCACATGGCGATGTTGTAACATCAAATATGCAGAATTAACAACAGCAGGCTGTGATGTTGTTAGGGTTGCGTGTTAGCTAGAATTGTGGAGAGCAAGTTGTCTCATTGGATGCGAATATCTTGGGATAGATATTTTCCGCTGCATAGGAGATCTGGTGCAGATTTGTAGGAGATTTAAAAGGTTGAAGATTTAAAAAGATTTTAGGAGAAAATCTGTTTTAAATATTCAGTTTTAAATAACAAATCTGGTCAGATATTGTAGCAAGTCCAAGACCAATTCAAGGAGCTATATAAAGCGCACCAGTGCTAGAGAAAAGACGACGAAGAAAGTGAGCCAAAGACTGAGAGTCATTTAGTGTCTTCGTGTATGATTTGTAAACCATTCTAGTGTGAATTGGTATTATTGTTTTGAGTTGTTCTTGATCAAAGCTGTGAAGCAGAATCAAGTAGTGGTATTCAAAGTGTGTGATCTTTGAAGTGTTTTAGGGATTGAGTAGTGTTCTCATATCTAAGTGGTTTCTTAGGTAGAAAGTCACTAGTAGGAATTAAGTTTAGGCGATTGTCAACTGGGTTGTTGAGTCTGTAAATTAATTCTACAAGTAGTGAATTTCATCCCTGTCTTGGTAGCCCCCAGACGTAGGTAGTTAGACCGAACTGGGTGAACAATTCTTTGTGTTGCTTTGTTACTGTTATTGCTGTCCATTGTGCAGAGTGTGTTGTTGTGACATCACACCTTAACATCACACATCTGATACCAGAATTTCAATCACTCTTAGTGGAGAAGTTCCAACATCTATTTTCCGGACAAAGATCGAATTACTAATACACACCTGAATAGAGAGGGGAATGATGGTGGAAGACTTAGAGAAATCCCAAGTACCATTGACAATAATATTGTTCACCGTTTCATCTTTAATCGAAGCCGGGGCATCACCATCAAGATAGAAAGGAGAACCACACCAATTATTGAACCATAAACTAATGGATTTACCATTCCCAAGACACCAAGAATTATTATTGATAACGTTGTTCAACTCTTTCTTAGCACTAGACCAAATGGAGGAGAAAACATGATGAGTGATGAACTTATTATTACGAGTAACTCTTTTTCTAAGAAGAGTAACCCAACTGCCAAAAGAGTTAGGAAGATCCCAAGCAAGCTTCAAGTTTGAAGCTTCATTTAACTTTATTAAAGATCTAAGTCCAAGCCCGCCTTATTCAAGAGGCTTATAGATATTATTCCACGCCACTCTAACAACCTCATTTTTTAGGTTTCCCCACTCTAAATGAATCTCCTCACTGACCTCTCAAGATTACAAATAAGAGACACCAACCAAGCATAGATAGTCATGCTGTGAGTTAGCATCTATTGGATAGTGGATTTAACCAACTCCACCCTACTTGCGAAAGATAACAGGGAACCTTTCCACGAAGCTAGCTTATTGATAAATTTATCAATAATAGGTTGCAAGAAAATCTTCTTTGGTTTACCTTTGAAAAGAGGAACTCCAAGGTACATGAAAGGAGTAGAGCCTTTATTGAACCCAGAAAAATCAACAAGAATATTGAGGCGGAAGGCCGACATGGCACCACAATAGATGAAAGATTTCTTACAATTAACCACATGCCCAGTGATCGCCGCTTAATCTTTGAAAGTAGAGATGATATTCTTGATGTTGGAAATTTTACCTTTGCAGAAAATTAGGACATCGTCTGGGTAAAGAATATGAGAGGGAACAATGATATTCTTCGGCCCGACAATAAGGTCCAACTTGATAGAAGACACTAACTGAAGAATCCTTCTGCTCATAACATCTTCAGCTAGATAAAACAACAACGGACAAAGCGGATCGCCGTGCTGGACTCCACGAGTGTAGCTAAAGAAGCCTCGTAAAACACCATTAATATAAATGGACAAATGCGCCAGATGAAGAATGGTGATAATCCATGAACATGACTTGTTATTGAAACCGAAATTATGAAGAACTTTCAAAAGAAAATCCCAGTTGAGCGTATCTAGAGCCTTCTTAATATCCACATTTAGAGCCAAATTACCACACCAAGCTTTAGAGTCTAGCAAATTAAAAGCTTCCGAGGATAAAGCAATACAGTCATGAGCATGTCTGCCTTGAATAAAACCCCGCTGCTCATGAGAAACCAAAAACAACATTAAGGCAGCAAACTTGTTTGCAATGATCTTAGAAACCAGCTTAAACTTAAAATTCAAAATAACAATGGGACATAATTGATCCAAAGCATTAGCACCCTTTATTTTAGGAATAAGCACAATGGTGTTGGAGTTGAACCCAGGAAGAATCCAACCAGAAAGAAAGAAATCCATAACCGCATTTGAGACGTCCAGCTTGATGATATCCCATTAAGATTGATAAAAAACAGCCCTAAAACTGACTGGAATCGGCACACTGTCTTTGTTCAGAGCATAAACGGAAGCAGAGATCTCATCCAAAGATGGAAGCCTCGTGAGAATAACATTCATGTTGCCATCAACTAAATATGGAATGGTTTCATCCACCATGCTCAGATCCTGCAACATAATAGAGTTAGTGGGAAAAAGAGTTTTAAAGCATGTCACAGTGCAATCAGAATATATTTTTAGGGTCAGTAAGCACCCTATCCTCATGACTGAGCATAGAAATGGGCTTAAACTTGTTCTTGATTTTTGTGACACGATGGAAAAAAGCAGTGTTTCGGTCACCCTCTAACTAGATTTCTCCCTCCAAAAACACTCCTCCATCTTTAAGGCAACCAAGAGATTGTTTTGAGCATTGACTTCTTGCTTCTTGAGATTGTCATTTGAGCCCCCGGTCTGGATTTGAAGTTGAATTTTACTAAGAAGCTCCTCTACACTTGTAACATTATCAAAGACATTGCCAAAAGTGTTTTTATTCCACCCTCTAAGCTCTCTTTTCAATAGTTGAAGCTTCTTATTTAGAACAAACATGTGACAACCATTAAATTTCTGAGCCCAAACATATTCAATCAACTTCCTTCAATCCTTATGAAGAGTCCAAGTTTTGAGGAATTTAAATTGGGATGCAACTCGAACAGGTTTAATGTGAAACTCTAACAGTAGTGGGTAGTGATCAGAACAAATTTTAGAGAGAATGGAAACAGAAATTTGATTGCAAACATCAAACCAAAGTTGGTTCCCAATGAACCTGCCAAGCTGTATCTCAATGGAAAAAGGAAAGTCACGCTTGTGGGACCAAGTGAATATGGCGCTAGAAGTGGGGATATGAATGAGGTTGTTGGTATCAGACCAGTTCTTGAAATTAATTATAGGACTTCTGGCTGGACATTCCTGCCTCTATGTTCATGAGCACCAATAATAGCATTAAAATCCGTTAAAAAAGACCAAGGAATAGGATGAAAGGTTTAAAGGTCACTAAGGTCTTGCCAGAAGTCCCCCCTTTTAATGAAATTGGTGGAAGCATACACAACAACACAAGACAACAAACAATTATCCATAATAACGGAAAAAGCGACGAATTGGTCAGAAGGGGAGTAATCCATAATGCATAAACACCACAAAGACGGTTGCTCCTTAGAATTAAGAGCAAAAGGTTTGAAACCTAAGTGGTTGAACCAGGTATTGTGAAGTTTTGAAAATTCCATATTGGGTTCAGCAATGAAGATGAATTCAAGTTTGTGAATCTTTATGAGTCTCTTTAGGGCTAATCTATAAGGATTATTAGCCACGCCTCTAATATTCTAATTAAGGCTCTTCATAAGGATAGATGCTTGAGGTCTGCTTGGGACCTAGTAGTATGCTGCTGCTTTGGCCTTACTGGCTGCTTAATTTTAAGTTTGGAAATAGCTATAGTGAAAACACCTTCATTCTGATTTGGTCCATCGCCTTGCTCCGCCAAATTTTCCCATGAGTTGTTGAGAAACGGAGCATCCACAATACTGACTTCTTTTCCCTTTTCTTCTTGTGTAGCATCCACATAAATGGACAATTGAGATTCTGAATCCTCATACAGCTGGGAGACAAAATTAAGAGGGTTGTGATGAACCAGGCTCGACTCCATATTATGAAGGTTCTTGTCAGCATCAGGGTTGACATCCAAAAGCGGACTGTCCTCCCTCCTTTCACTATTATTTGTATTATGGATAACCTCATCTACGGAAGGTATCAAAGGATCTTAATGAGGCTCCGATGAAGGTTTTGAAACATATGTTGTTTTAGTTTTTGGAATCTGTTGAGTTGTGGTTTTCCTCAAAAGCTTACAATTTTGTATTTCATGACCAGTTCTCTTGCAGTGAGAGCATAATTCAGAGATATTTTCATATTCAATATCTGAGAAAAACGCAAAACCTTCACATTCAACCAGAACATTGTAGTTGATTGGATGAGTTAAATTCATATCAATTAGGACACAAATAAATTGACCAAAAGTTATATCAACTCTAGATTTAGATGAAGCAACATTGGTACAAATAGGCATTCCAAGACAATTAGCGATGGCGAAAAGGATTCAAGGTCTCCAGTACTCCTGAGAGAGCCTAAAGAAGCGGGTCCAAACATGAGCAGAAGTATTATGTTGTGAAGATGGATTGAAGTCCTTCGACCAAGCAAATAGCTTCAGCGACTCTTCTGTGAGTGTAACTTTCAGTTAGATGTATTTTGAATGATGTCAAAACTATGATAACTAAGCGTTAATGTATATTGGACGGTATCCTCTAATTCTAGATGTGCATCTTAGCATTAGAAAACATTAAAATGTTTTGGAAAAGGTTCATGCATCATAAATGCATTACAAACAAGGTTTTTGTGAAAACACTACAACATAGGTCGACACATACGTGTTTAGGTCGACCTATATAAGCTTGCTTTTAAACATAGGTCAACACATAGGAGGTCTAGGTCGACACCCATGCCCCAATAATAAAGCTTGTAGTCACTATCGATGTGTTGACTGACATAGGTCAACACATGGATGACAAAAGACCTTTATAGGTAGACCTAAGACCTTTATAGGTTGGCACATTTGCTTTGATAAGTCGACCTATAGCTTTCATAGGTCGACAAAAGCGATGCATTTTTTTCAAAATTCACAATTTTCTCCATCCTTTGCATTCCATTTGCTTCCAAACTTGCATACTTATATATACTTGATACATACATCTTTTTATAGTAAGGTTCTACAGTAAAACCTACATGAAAGAAGAATTTCAAAGCATACTCATCATCTTCAACCTCTCTTCTATACATACACACAATCAAACTACACATAATTATTTTTTGATTGGGTGACCATCTAGATTAGGGTTGATAACGTCCAATTAAGTTGTTGCATTGAGAATATTGGGTTGAGTTCTTTGAGTGTTTCAAATAAGAAAACCAATCTGGGGGTTTCCTTCAAAATCGTTGAGGATTTGAAGTTTTTGGACAAGATTACACAATTCGGATATGATCGAGTGAAAGCTTTGTGACAAGGGGTGCCCTGCAAGGGAGTAGCGTGAGACGGTGGATCGTGTTGGTAAATCTTGGGTTTCAACAAGTGTGCGCTTGGGATTAATTCGACTGTGTGAAAGCCTTGGGACAAGGATGTGCCTTGCAAGGAAGTACCAAGAATTGGTGAATTGAAGCGACATTGTTGGTGACTTGACCAATCTTTGATCAAGGGTTTTGGAGGTGGTAGAATCAACAAAAAACCATAGGGTTTGTAGGGTTAGATTTCTTCATCTCTTTTATATACGCTTTTTGTAAAGTAAGGTTAATTGCAAGTATCTCAATTCGAATTCAAATTAAAGGCAGACGTACCCATAGTGAGACCGATTGGGGAACTGCTTAAACAAATCCCCGAGTCTCTCTCTCTCTCTTTTTTAATTTTTGTGTTTGCAAATGATTGGATTCATTGTTTGTTTGATCAATTTTCTTGGGAAATATTTTTTATTACATTTTCGAATTAGGTTTTGTTGATAGAATCATAATCTGGTTGATTGTGATTGGTTTTTTAATCAGCAAAACAAATCGAATTTTCAAGCGATATCGATTGCACACAAAGTGTTCGATAAATTGCTCGTTTGTGTTTTTTATCATTGGAAATAAGCTCTACGAATAGTTTAGCATTTAATTGTTTATGATTAATCATTTTTGAACAATTTACGTTTATTGTGATTCAATTATGTACCTTTACGCATATCCGAACTTTTTGATAGAGGTTCGGTTAAACGATTTGATTCAGGTTGTTTCTGTTGTGCCATAAAACTTTTGAAAACCATTTTTTCCAAAAGTTTTATTTTAAATTTTTTATCTATTCACCCCCTCTAGATCGAAGTCTATCGTCTAACAAGTGGTATCACGAGCTCCAGTTATTTCTGTGCTTAAGATTTAATTTTTAGAAGAATGGCTACCGAACCTAAGGGAGCATACAATAGAGCACCAAATTTTCACCAGCGAAAATTATGGCTATTGGAAAGCTTGTATGCGTATTCATGTCAACTCCATTGACAATGGAATATGGGACGCTATAAAAAATGGTCTGAATGAAATTAATGTGACCAATATTGAGGGTGTTACCGTACCTAAATCAGAAGCATAATGGAATGAAAATGATTGGAAATTGTGGTCACATGATTGGAAAGCGAAAAATATTCTCACATCCACTTTAAGTGTTGATGAGTATTATTGAGTTTCTCATTGTGAGACCTCCAAGGGTATGTGGGATGCATTAGAAGTTGCCTGTGAGGGTACTAATGATGTCAAACAAGCTAGGACCAACACATTAAATCAAGAGTTTGAGTTGTTTCGTATGGAGCATGGTGAAACCATTGCAGACATGCGAAAATGGTTCACACATCTTATCATTCGATTAAATGTGCTAGGTAAGCCTATTTACAATGAGATTGATAATAACAAAGTGTTGAGATGTTTAAATAGGTAATATCAACCCAATATCACCGCTATCAAAGAGGCGAATGATCTTAAAGTACTTGATCTTACGAATTTGTTTGGAAAATTGGAAGAGCATGAGCAAGAAATCTCTTGCTTTGGAAAACATGAAAAATGGTACGAAAATAAAGTGAAGAATGAGAAAGGAAAAGACAAGGAATTAGAGAAGAAGTCTATTGCTCTAAAGACGTCAAGCTCAAGGTCCTACCATAATGATCAAAGTGATTGTGAAAGTGAAGATGACAAGAATTCCTATGATGAGGATATGAGGTTGTTTGTAAAAATATATCATAGGTATATAAGGAAGAATGAAGTTAGAGACTCCGACAAGAATCTAGTCAAATTTAGAAGGCTAACACACTTTTCAAGGAACGGTGAAGATAGGAAAGGTAAATTTAGAAGATATTTCTATCATTATGGTGAACTCGGTCACTATAGACCAGAGTGTCCTATAAGGAAGAAAGACAAAGAGAAGAGCTATCATAAGAAATCTAGCAAGTCTAGAGGAGCTTATGCCTCTTGGTAGAGTGCAAGTGATTCCTCAAGTGATGAAAACACAACTTCAAGTGTTGAATCGGTCCAAATTTTCCTCATGGATAATAGAAAGAAGAAGAAAAATGTAATTCTTTCTAAGCTTGAATCTATTAATGATTTAACTTATTCTCAATTACAAAAAGCCTTTGAAGATCTTCACATAGAGGCCTTAAGAGCTTTTAAAAAGTTAGCTTCACATGAAAAAGTAATTTTAAATTTAGAAGCTAAAGTGTTAGAATTTGAAAGTAAGTTTGAAGCTATTAAAAGATCTATGATAGATATTCAAAGTGACAAGAATGAGGATGTATAACTTTCAAGGTTTGGTTGTGAAAATTGTCACAACTGGCAAGAGGAGGTAAATACTCTTCAAGTCAAAATAGACAAAACCTTACAACCTAATATTTCTCTTTCTATTGATCCTTCAAAGTGTGAAAAGTATTTGAATCATTTTAATAAAAAGAATAAATATGTGCATATCCCATCACAACTTATCTTGTCATCATTGTTGCAAAAAGGGTCACACTATTGAAAGGTCCAAATTTAGGAAATTTTTTGTCCCTAAAAGAGTTGTTTAATGGTTGCCCAAATGCAACTTTGATTTCACTTACTCTCAAGGACCCAATGAAAAGTGGGTACCTATTTCATTTGTTTGATTCCACGGGTTGAATGTCTTGACTCTACAAAAAAGATGTGGTATATTGATAGTGGATGCTCAAGACATATGACGGGTGACATATCTCTCTTCATTGACTTTGTGGCAAAGAGAAAGGGTTCGTCACTTATGGAGATAATAACAAAGGGGAATACTTGGAAAAGGTAGAGTAGGTGTTTCTTTTCATGATGTAGGTGTATCTTCACAAGAAATTATCAATGGAACCGAACAAGGAATTGATCAACCTAAAGCGGTGGAACATGAGAAGGAAGAAGATAACGATCGTGAAGAAAAGAAGGTTGAAAGTCCAACTGCAGTGGAAGATCTACCTTTGACTTGGAAAAGATCCAAAGATCATCCTATAGACAACATACTTGGGGACATCACCAAATGCGTGATAACGCGCTCCAAGATAAGTAATTTTTGTTAGCACTTTGCGTTTATTTCTCAAGTCGAACCTAAAAATGCTAAAGACACATTTTTTTTATGAGCATTAGCTTATGTCCATGCAAGATGAACTAAACCAATTTAAACGAAATGATGTTTGGGACCTTGTCCCTCGTCCTAAAAAATCATCAAGTAATTGGCACCCGATGGGTTTATAGAAACAAGCTTGACGATAACAGAGTGATAACCCGCAATAAAGCCCGACTAGTGGCTCAAGGTTATAACCAAGATGAGGGTATCGAATATAAGGAGACTTATGTGTCGGTTGCTCTCCATGAGGCTTATGTGTGTTTTTAAATGGCTACATTAATTAGGAAGTGTATGTAGCTCAACCTCCCTAATTTTGAAAGTCACGAGTATCCAAATCATCTTTACAAACTCAAAAGAGATTTGTATGGTCTCAAACAAGCCCCTCGGGCTTCGTATGAGCGACTAAGTAAAATTTTAATCGATTAAGGATACTTTAGGGGAAAATAGATACTACACTTTTCATTAAGCGCCAAGGAAAACATACTCTTCTAGTTCAAGTTTATGTCGATGATATTATTTTTGGATCTATTAACATGCAACTTGTAGAAGAGTTTTTTAAGCTTATGCAGGGTGAGTTTGAGATAAGACTTATGGGGGAGTTGAACTTGTTCCTTGGTCTTTAAATCAAACAACTCAATAAAGGTACATGAGTGTGTCAAACCAAATATTGCAACAACTTGCTAAAGAGATTTGGCATGGAAGATGCAAAATCCATTGATACTCCTATGGCCACAAATGGAAATTTGAAAAATAATGAAAATGGTAAGGATGTATATGTGAAGAAATATAGAGGTATGATTGGTTCTCTTCTATATCTTACTGCATCTAGGCGAGATATTATGTTTAGCGTGTGTATGTGCGCTCGATATCAATCGACTCCTAAGGAATCTCACTTAAAAGCCATCAAATGCATTCTTTGGTATCTTCATGGTACTTCTAAGTATGGGTTGTGGTATTCTAATGGGACTTGCCACATGTTTGAAAATGCCTTAGTAAGTTGGCATAGCAAGAAACAAGTTTCAGTTGCTTTGTCAACCGCCGAGGCGGAACACGTAGCCTCAAGTAGTTGTTGTGCTCAAATTTTGTGGCTTAAATAACAACTACTTGATTTTGATATAAAACTACAACGTATTCCTATTATGTCCGACAACACTAGTGCTATTAATCTAACCAAAAATCTGGTGTTACATTCTCGCACTAAGCATATTGAGATTCGTCACCACTTCATACGTGACCATGTTGAAAAAAGGGATGTCATTTTTTAGCATGTTGATAGTAAAAATTAACTTGTAGATATTTTTACAAAACCTCTTGTGACCGAGCCAGTTTTTAACATTCAAAAGGAATTGAGGATACTTGATATCTCAAATATTGCCTAAATATGAATTATTTCATGAAATTTATATACAATTGCTCTAACTTTCCTTGGAAGTTCTATTACTTAAGAGTGCATACTTCATCATCTCATAAGCGAGGTAATATTGTTCCATTTTCCGTTTCTTTTGTAAGCTTTTATTGTTGCATGTTGCTTGTGTTCCAAATAATTGATATTCTTAATGCATGAAATAGTTTATAAATATTCACTTCCAAAAATTTCTATTGATATTTGTCAATTATATGCTTATAGTGATTTTGTGCTATTCCACCTATATGCTTGAAATATACTCTTGGTGCACTTGGCTTGTTATGTATTCTCGCATGAAATATGGTTGAACATGTTATAATGTTAGTAAAATTTATGTTGTGTGTCATTGTTAAGATAACATCTCTGTTTTTGGTTTGAGTGGTGATGAATTAGTATATCGCCTTGCTAGAGCACATGCGTGTGCAACATTTCGGGAGCTCCAAAGGCATATGTCACGTAATCGTGTCACTTTTGTAGCAAACTCAAGAGTTTTTTATTTATATTGTAACCTTCTTGTTTCATGTTTATGTTAGGTTATTTGGTGTAATCTGTGACAATTATGTCCGATTGTTACTTAATATGCTTGTATTTTTGTTTAGGAATTTTTTTTCAATATGAAAATCATTTTATGTGAGTGTTATCCTTTTAATGGTCTTATCTTTACAAATTGCCTCTGTATGGTATATTAGTTTGTATGTGATATAAGATACTTCTCATGGTTTGAATTGTCTCTTTTTGATGTTGTCAAAGGGGGAGAAGTATAGAAGATGAAGTTGGATGCATATATTCAGGGGGAGTCTTCATGAAGACACAAACGTCGCGAAATACATCGTTTCAAGTTTTGCAATCATAAAAAAGGGGAACATGTGAGTGTAACTTTCTATTAGACGTATTTTGAATGATGTCAAAACTAGGATAACTTAACATTAATGTATATTGAACGGTATCCTATGATTCTAGATGTGCATCTTAGCATTAGGAAGCATTAAAATGTTTTGGAAAAGGTTCATACATCATATATGCATTAAAAACAAGGTTTTTTTTAAAACACTACAGCATAGGTCGACACATACGTGTTTAGGTTAATCTATAGAAACTTGCTCTTCAGCATAGGTCGACACACATGAATTTTAGGTCGAAACCCATTCCCCAATAATAAAGCCTGTAGCCATTGTCTATGTGCTGACTGACATAGGTCGACACATGGTCGACACAAGACCTTTATAGGTCGACACATTTGCTTTGATAGGTCGACCTATAGCTTTCATTGGTCGACACATGCGATGCATTTTTTTTCAAAATTCAAAAATTTCTCCATCCTTTTGCGTTCCTTTTGAGTCCAAACTTGCATACTTATAAATACTTGATACATGCATCTTTTTCTAGTAAGGTTCTAGAGTAAAACCTACATGAAACCAGAATTTCAAAGCATACTCATTATATTTAACCACTCTTCAATGCATACACTCAATCAAACTACATATAATCATTTTTTGATTGGGTGACCATCTAGATTAGGGTTGATAACATCCAATTAGGATGTTGTACCGAGAATATTGGGTTGAGTTCTTTGAGTATTTCAAATAAGAAAGGCAAGCTGGGGTTTTTCTTCAAGATTGTTGAGGATTTGAAGGTTTTGGACAAGATTACGCAATTCAGATCCGATCGAGTGAAAACCTTAGGATAAGGGGTGCCTTGCAAGGGTGTAGCATGAGATAGTGGATCGTGTTGGTAAATCTTGAGTTTCAATAAGTGTGCGTTTGAGATTAATTTGACCGTGTGAAAGCCTTGGGACAAAGAGATGCCTTGCCCATAAGTAGTGAGAATTGGTGATTTAAAGCGTTATTGTTGGTAACTTGATCAATCTTTAATCAAGGATTTTGGAGGTGGTAGAATCAGCAACAAACCATAGGATTTGTAGGGTTAGAGTTCTTCATCTCATGTATATACACTTTTTATAAAGTAAGGTTAATTAAAAGTATCTCAATTCGAATTCGAATTAAGGGCAGACGTACCCAGAGCGAGGCTGATTGGCGAACTGCCTAAACAAATCCTTGTGTTTCTCTCTATCTATCTCTCTTTAAATTTTTGTGTTTGCAAATTATTAGATTCATTGTTTATTTAATCAATTTGTTTGAGAATTATTTTTATTACATTTTTGAATTATGTTTTGTTGATAGAATCATAATCTGGTTGATTCTGATTGGTTTTTGAATCAACAAAACAAATCAAATTTCCAAACAATATCGATTGCACACAAAGTGTTTGATAAATTGCTCATTTGTGTGTTTTTTTTTGTGTTTTTTATCATTGGAAATAAGGTCTACATATAGTTTAACATTTAATTTTTTGTGATTAATCATTGTTGAACAATTTGTGTTCATTATCATTCAATTGTGTACCTTTACGCATATTCGAGCTTTTCGATAGAGGTTCGGTTAGACGATTCGATTCGGGTTGTTTCTGTTGTGCCATAAAACTTTTGAAAACCATTTTTTCCAAAAGTTTGATTTTAAATTTTTGATCTATTCACTCCCTCTAGATCGAAACCTATCGTCTAACATCTTCTCATGTCTTCATCATTAGAAAAAGTGAACTTGTAGTAACCTTTACAAAGCGACAACACTCCCCAATTTTTCACATTCGGCCAAAATTTGAGTGAGTTTTGTACGAAGGGCCACTATCGTGAGAGGCGTGGAGCGTTTTGGCCAAAGAACTACCATGGAGGTTGTTCTTGCATTCATCGAGCCATGCTTTGTATTCTTCTTCCGGTATGGTGATGGAAGGTCGATCTCCTTTGATAACCGGTTGTGGTAGCTACAAAATTGAGATGTCACAAACTCCTTTAATAACTTGAGAAAACGATTTCGAAGGATTTGGGGGCGGATCATTGGACAAAGCAGGAACCTTGATTTAGAGGGTTTTTGCAATAGAAATAGTTATAGATGTTTCAGGAAAAAGATCGGTGAAATCCATGGTAAAAAATCAAAGAATCATACTAGTAGTTATGAATGAAAAAAGCACCGATTAAAACCCATAACATCTCAATTATTTACTTTTAAAAATAAATTCGGAAAAAAAAAAGCACAAATGCATCAATTCTTTAGTAAATAAAAAAAAATACAGCAATTCTTTAATAAATTAAAAGAAATAAATTGTGTTTATGATAGTAACTTTAGACTTACATATATTTTGAGATTTATTGGATTATATGAGATTTTGATTCAATTTTATTTTTAAAAATGATTTTTATAGTGTTATATATTTTTGTTTAAAAAAATTTATAAATTTTTTTTTATAAAAGTTTCAAATAAAAATTTAATTTGAATATTTAATTTTAAAATGTTATTTTATGTATTTTATCATTTTATTAAAAAAAAATGAATATCAAAATTTTTAAAAATTATTTAATTTTGAAACTATTTCGAATAGCTTTTCATAAAAATCATTTTTGATATACATTTTTCTTTTTAAAACAAAAATATGATTTCGACTCTGTTTTGATTTTTTTTAAATAAAAAAAAAATCATTACCAAAACACCAAAAACATTCTGATCCAACAGATCCAAGAAACAATCAACAAAACTAGTATATGCTTAATGTCCTAGCATTTACATGAATCTTTAGAATTTTATGCATAGTGCTTCTACGTGTTATACTATGAATAATATTTTTATTTATTTTTTTAATTTGTGTCAATCTGCTTTTGAGAGAATATAATTTCATTTCTACTTATCCATGTTCCATAAGCTGTTTGTTTTAGCTATTGCAATCTTTAACAATTGTCTCTTCCATCCTTTCATCTTTGTTTCATGGATGAGCCACTTCTTTTCATCTGTTCATCATGTGAGATTCTTTTTATAGTCTATTCAATCTAAGATATCTTTCCAAATTTCCTGTGTAGTTATGCATTCAAATAGAACGTGTTCTAAAGATTTTACTTGTGTGCAGAAGTTGCAATTGGCATAAGTTGTGATTCCTATTCGAGCAAGCATGTCTTTAGCTAAAAGTTTACCATGAAGAATAAGCCATAATGTGATGATTGATCGAGGTCTCGGGTAGTTTGTGAAAAAGATCTTCTTTCATCCCACATGAGCTTTGTCGACCCTAATAACTTTGTACATGTTGGAGGTTTTGTAATGACCTTGTTGAATTGCAGTGCTCAAATAATGTATCTATGCAACCTTAACCCTGCATTTCACAATCTATAATATAAGAACATCATATGTTCTGGTTAATACATCAATAAACTTTGCTTAAATGCCTCCACATCACTAATTGAGGGGCAATTTAAGTCTAAAAATAACTATTCTGAACTAAAACCATGCATAATTACATATCAACAAGCAGTTGGTTGGAAAAATAACGCATTGTATGTGTAAAAGCAAACCTGTCGAGGTTAAAGAGTTGAAACAGTGTCCAAAAAGCAAAACAGATTACATAGGGAGGGCATTGGTTAGTAGTGGTAGAAAGTTGAGGCTGACGTGTTGGTCCGTTTTCCCAAGCCTGTGCAGCAGGTATACAACAACAAGGGTAATGGAGTGTCTTGGAACCAGATGAAAAATACATTCAATAAATTGTCTTAAACGAAAATCACACCATAGCATTGAACATTTCTATTCCATCACATAACATTTCTCTTTCATAAAAAAACCCCCACTAAGAAAACGCAAGGTTTGGTGAACTCGAAAAACATCCAATGGAAAGACCGTATACAATGGTTAAGGACATCAATAATAGTAAAGAGCTTTGGAAAATAGCAGTCAGAATCCATCACAAATGGAGCATTCTTTCAAAGAATAAGCAACATTTTGAGATGATTGTTGTAGATAATGAGGTAACACATGTGCATCCATTGTAACCTGGTTTTGTTTTAGTCTTTCTATTGTCATGACATAACCATATAACAACCAATTCCGAGTTCAGCAAAACATCGAATCTACCTTACTGTTTTGGATGTTTTTCATTTGTTGGTGTGTTTCATGTTTCATGTTTCCCTATTTTTGTATGTTTCAAGTTTCATGTTTCATTTGATCGTATGTTTCATTATTTGGAAGATGTTAAATGGCTGCTTAGTTTAACATATATTTTGTATCTTTACTCTTTTTATGAACTATACTTTAACAATGGGCACTATGAACCTTGCAGGGGACAAATATTCACGTGAAAGTCCCAACCATGTATAAACAACTCTTTGATGTTGTGCTGACCGTGGATAACACCTGCACCATTGCTAATTTTCAAGTGTTGTTGAATGACCTATTGTTCAAGCCATCCGACCACAGGTTTCTGTTGGTGTTTACTGGTGGTACTTTCGTCACCGACAAGAATAAGCATATGATACCGTCAAAGAACCTGAAATTCACGCCTTTCGCAGATATCATATGTGACAAGTGGAAAATGATGTTTTAATAGGTATGTAGAAATAAATGTATTTCATACA
Organism: Lathyrus tuberosus; assembly: GCA_022829125.1. Lineage (NCBI taxonomy): Eukaryota > Viridiplantae > Streptophyta > Magnoliopsida > Fabales > Fabaceae > Lathyrus > Lathyrus tuberosus. Next base: position 169,922 of record JALAZF010000371.1, read on the forward strand.
CATTCAAAGAACATTCGATGAAATGTTTTGATAATGATCGGGAACTTATTATTTGTTTCGGTTTCTTGAATGTTGTATACGTAATCGGGATGGTTACAGAAATTGGATAGACCCAACTACAGAGTGGGAGCAAAAAATAGCAAATTATCTTGTTTTTGAAGGACTTTGGGTATGTATGCAAAACTATAACAACTTTACTGACTAAATGGTTAGATGTTATCATATTCCTTAATTATTGGTTTCACGTGTCCTTAGAAACAATACTATGCATTGTACTCTCTGGGAAGGGTATGTGTTGTAGTTCCATGGCTACTGCCAACAGAGGAAGGACATCTCTGGCCCAACTATCATCATTCTCCAATTTGCTAAAGTAAAAGAGGAAGGTAAACTTACTCCATGTCTTTGATAATGATTTGTTGTTGCATTGTTGTTTGTTCTATACAGTGATTAAATGATGTTTATTTACTTTGTAGGGAAGTATCCTTTGGCTGTTTCGAACACTTTCAACGTAACGAATATGCACATTAATGATGACTCACCCTACATTGTGAATTTCCTTAAAAGGTCCTCCATTACTGGCTGCATTACAATTTCGTTGCATCACTAAGTGCATTTAGTATTATATTCCTTACCCAATTTTGTTTATGTTTAACTTCAATTTCACCTTTGCATAACAAAAATGGAAGGCAATCAGGTGTCATGTCAAAGTTTAACAACATAGTCGCGTAATTGGTCTCAGAGTTCATCAAGTTCTCAACTAACACCTTACGACAAATTCATGTATAAGGATGTTGTACTTCCACTGGAACAAATTTTGCAACTTAAGAATGTAAGTACTATACAAGTTACATATATTCTGTAGTTTATATTGTGTCTGAGAATGTAATACACCTTCTTTCATAACAGATCACACAATGTGTCACGGTTGCAGCCACTGACAAGCTGAAGGCATCTCAAGGGGGTGGTATTACCATGCATGCCACGAATGTCCAAGGGTTTCTAAGGGGGATAAACCACCTTACATATGTGGTTCTGGCCATAATACGGAAGCTCAGATTTTCAGGTCGTTATCTGTTTAGATTTCTGGTTTTTGTCTTCATTTTTTTACCGTGGTTTACGGAACTAATGTGCTACGATGTATAGGTATAAGGTAATGATCAAAGTGATCAGTGATGGCTATCGTGCGACATTTGTATTATGGGACCGGGAACGCACATAACTGTTAGAACTATCTGCGGAACAGATGCGCAACAACATGCTTCAGGTAGCACTACCACCCGCGTATTTTACATGTAATAATGTGTTGTAATGTCCTCATAGTTTTAAATTGTGTTCCCCGTTTCAATTAGGATGGAGTCACTGACCCTCTTGAGTATCCCTTAGCACTTGATGCTTTGGTTAGTTTGAATTTGGCATTCAAAGTGTAGTGGCAGCCATCCTGGGTAAATGCGACGGTTGTTTCTATATATAACGATGACAAAGTTGTGAGACAGCTTGAGGCGTCAATTTCTCCACCTAAGGTATGAAATGTTATTTGGTTTCCCTCAATTCTGCATCGCTACAAAATGAACATGAACCTGACTTATGGTTTTTCCGTTTCTTGGGTAGACACTCCCATCAACTCCCGTGAACGAAGGGGTCCTGCAGGTATTTTAAAGTTTTGTAAAATATTGTGTTGGATTAATTTATGTATATATCTGCTGGTTTCTTTACTGTTTAACTTCTTTATATATTTGTGAAAGCTTTGATGAGGCCAACCCGTTGGAGAACTGGGAATTAGTAGTCATAACGTTACAAACCATTTTGCTATACTATACATGTTGTTATTAGTTTTTATCTTTCTTTTCCAATTTCTGTATTCATGCCGTAAATTATGATTTTCAGGAGGTTGATGTTACCTCAAATCTTACCCCAGTAGAGATCACACCAGTTACCGCCTCCAAGAGGGTGGCTAAATTTGGTTCAACTTCTGGTACTGCCTCAGACGACTTGGAAGAAGGCGATCATTCGTCCAACAAAATGAAGAAGTTGATCAAATTAGAGAAGTGAAGTTTTCATACAGTAAGTATATAGAAAAGAAGTCAGTCTGTGTAGTTTTGTTAAGAGCAGCCATCATTTCGTAGACTTTATGGGCCTTATTTTGGCATGGTGCAGTATCAGTAAAGAAACACTTCTAAATGGGTTCTTTATAATGGGTCATGTAAAAACTATGAATTGGTGTATCCAATATGTATGCATTATTAATATTATTTATATTTCATTTTTTTTTTTGCACAAAAATGAAGTTGTCCATTTACCTCTGTTATATACATTTCATAGATTTGAAACTACAACACCATGCAGAATTTGAAATCAACATTCCTGCACAACATTTTTTCTATAATAAATCTGTTTTAAATTTTGAATATACGCAATTCCTATGCATGCTTTCTTACACTACTGTGAAAATGAAACACACTGATGTTGCTCCCACTTTTGTGGTTGGGTTTATGGTAGGGCCCCATACATTTATTGTTACAATAGGTCGGACTTGACCATCTTCCTACCAACTATCCTTTACCACTGTTTGAAATGTATAACACATCACCTCAACAAAATTTTTAAACAATACTTAATACTATCAACATTTTCTAATTATGATTCCCTTTTTCCAATACTGATTGATACTCATTCATGTGATTTCTATTTGTCAACCAAAACCTATTCTATTTGTAGTCATTATTTTATTCCTTTAATCTATTGGCAGCTAGCCAAGTAATATTTCACCTATTATTTAACTATTTCATACGATTTCACAAAGTGCATTGGGATCCTATCCTTACTAAACTATTACATTACACATCCACACTAATTTATCAACTCATAAAGTAGGACCTTCCTATTTAAAAGGTCTCAACATACAAAATAACCTCCTGTGTGGTGGTTATACATATCCATTAGTCTAACAAGACTTCCATGTTTCATAAGAGCTATAAAATAACCTGTCATATGTGATAATGGTGTTTCTACTGCACATCAAGATGAAACTGAAACATTGAAATATAAACTATACAAACCAGAATATCACTCAATTTAGCAATATTGGAAAGGGTTGAAATGGAAGATTCAATATCTAACAACACAGCTGGAGCAGCAGCTACGACAAGGAAACAAAGAAAACTTTGTCTACTTAATAAAAGAAACAACACACAACATTCTAACAAGTAAAATGTTCACCCAAACGGTACATCATCAGCATATTTCACACATGGCTCATCCAGTCGCCCACCACAGCCTACACCAATGTGTAACACCATGTCAACTTCACTCCATACTAAATCATCTGATCGTCATCACTGCCAAGGAACCACTTCCAAACGGGCAAGAATTCCAATGCCTTCTGGAGTCAACCTTATCAACGTGTTCAACGCTGTCACACCTCCCGCTACATATTCAACCACCACGGAGGTCTATACAAACACCGAGTTATACATCTGATACCGACGAGTCCGTGAACTTCGACTCAGGGGATGACTTTGAAAACAACTCAGATGACGACGCCAATCTCAATTCTTTCCCATTGGGCTCTTCTTACGATCAAGGTATACGCTTCATTCCTCTGTTGACGTTCTTGATACTAACATTAGTATACTAAGGTAACATAGTGTAAACTGCCATGCATGAACGTCGTTGATATATAACTTATATTGTTTTCTTCATAAACAGTTTATTATGACATTGGGGACCCCGTATATGGGAATGCCAACATTGTCGCGCCCATATGTGGTATCAAGAATGAACTGGCAGGACATGATACTCAACTGTTCCTAAGGTCACACTTTGTTGCAAGGGAGGAAAAATCTTGCTTCCTCTGCTTCAGTCGCCTCCGCCTGAATTACAAAAACTTTTGTTTGATCGTTCCGGGCAGCATGCAAAAAATTACCAAAACAACATTCGGACATATAACGCAATGTTTTCGTTCTCATCCCCTGGAATGAAATTTGATACAGCCAATATGGCGGGAGGACGTGGTCCACCTAATCTCAGGCTTCATGGTCAGACTTGCCACCGAATAGGGGCAATGCTGTCTGAATTAAGACAACCGCCAAAGTATGCACAGTTGTATATCCACAACACTGACAATGAAATTGACAACAGAGTGGAATGTTTCAAGTAACCCGCTTATCCATTGTTCCTACTATTCCACCTATTTCGTTAAATTTTTTGAAGTCTATTCACATTTACACCTTTTTTGCAAGGACAATAAACACATTGACAGGGCTATAGTTAATACTTTGAAGATCATGTTAGATGAAAATAACCCTCATGCTAAAGCTTTCCGCATGGCAAGAGACATGTTGAGGAATAACACTTTTCAAGATCTGAAATTAAGGCTTATCTCTGAGAGATCCACAGACGGCCGTGTGTATAACTGTCCCACCGTGTCTGAAGTGATAGCTCTGATAGTCGGGGATATAGATTCCACGTGTAAAAGAGGCATAATAGTACAACAACGTGATGGTCAGCTGCAGCGGATTGGCGAATTCCATGCAAGTTACTTGGCGTATCAGTACCCGTTGATATTTCCTTACGGTGAAGATGGGTACATGCCTAATATTCTCCATAGATTTATACGCCAAAAGGTTGTTATGAAACAAAACTGTCAAACAATCAAAGATTGGCTCTGTTTTCGTTTGCACGAAAGAACGGCAGAGGCGAAAACCCTTATGCATTCAAGAAGACTATTCCAACAAATTTTGGTGGATGGTTACACCATGATGGAAATGGAGCATCTCAATTGATTGAGGAAAAACCAATCTAAACTACGAGTTGGAAAGTATAAAACACTTACTGACATCTGTGGTCGTTCCTAGTAGGGCTCAACGGACAAAGCCGACAGAAGAGTTGTATTGTCGTCGTCGTTTGTAGGAGGGAAATGTTACATGGATCACCTATACTTTGATGACATGGCTATCTCTAGTGCAATTGGTTTCCCTGATTTATTTATAACATTTACGTGCAATCCAAACTGGCCTGAGATTACACGGCTGCTGTCCAAAGAGAATCTTAAACCACATGAAAGACTTGATATTGTTTCGAAGGTTTTCAAAATCAAATTCAACGAAATCATGATAGACCTAACAAAACGTCATGTCCTTGGTAAAGTTCTGGCATGTAAGTCATGTTTCTTGCACACTGCCTTTCATATTGAAATGTACTTGCTGTTTCGATTAACACTTTTTATTTATGTTACGCAGTCATGTATACAATAGAATTCCAAAAAAGGGGATTGCCACACGCACACATTCTAATATTCTTGCATCCTTAAAGTAAGTATCCAACACCGCCGGACATTGACAATATTATATCGGCAGAAATTCCAAGTTCGGTTCAGCATCCAAAATTGTATCAATTGATAAAATCACACATGATGCACGACCCTTGCGGTTTAGCCAAGCTAAATTCCCATTGCATGAAGAATAGACGATGCTCCAAATTTTTTCCAAAGAAATTCAAAGAAGAAACCATTGTTGACAGCGAAGGTTATCCACTATACAAATGAAGATCTACAACGCATACAATAGTAAAATCAGGAATTTTGTTGGACAACAGGCACGTCTTTCCTTATAACCCAAGATTTCTCCTTAATTACGAGGCACACATCAACATGGAATGGTGTAACCAGAGTACCTCCATCAAGTACCTTTTTAAATACATTCACAAGGGATACGACTGAATCATGGTGATCAAAATGGAGTCGATGAGATTAAGAAGTATCTGGACTGTAGGTACGTTTCCCCAAGTGAGGCGTGTTGGGGAATTTTTTTCTTACAACATCCATAAACGAAAGCCTACAGTAGAACGCATGTTTTACCATCTGATAGGTGAGAAACCTGTCTACTACACGGATTTAGAAAGGATGGAAAATATTTTGGAAAAGGCAAGCGTAACAGAATCTATGTTCACATCATGGTTGATTGCAAATTCCCAATACTCTGAGGCGCAGCATTTAACTTATGCTCAGTTTATGAGCAAATTTGTGTATGTCAAAAGGAGTAGAACATGGAAGTCACGTAAAAAGGGTTTCATGATTGTCCGTTTGATTTGGGTTCCTCCTACAATGGGAGAACTGTTTTATCTTAGGATGATGCTCACCGTTGTCAAAGAGCCAAGTAGTTATGAAGACATTCGTAAGGTGAGAGATGTACAATATGACTCTTTTCGAGATGCATGCTTTGCAATGGTTTCCTGGAGGATGACAGGGAATACATTGGAGCTATTAAAGATGCAAGTCTGTGGGGATGTGGATGTTTTTTAAGGGAATTATTTGTCATAATGCTGCTGTCAGGGACTATAAATAGACCAGGCCATGTTTGGAATGAAACGTGGTCCTTCTTATCGGATGATATCTTGTACAAACAAAGGGAACTCGCAAATAACCCGGGTGTGTTAACTATTCACACCAACAATGCCTTCATATTTAATTAAAACCACTTTAGAAATGTTTACAGAAACACTGTTGTTTTATTTTAACATTTCTTTGCTTCCTATCACAGAACTTCAGTTGCAGGAGGGAGAGTTGAAAAATTTGACATTACATGACATTGAGGCCATGCTACACGCAAACTGTCAGAGTCTTTCGGACTTCAAGCCTATTTCGTATCCTAATGGCTACGTTATTCAACAACTTGGTAACAGACTGATATATGAAGAGAGAAGTTACAATGTCGGCGTTATGAGGACGGAGTTCAATGGTCTTTTCGATGCACTGACCGGTAACAAATTAGTAACAATTATGATTTTTCTTTGTACACCGCATGTCGTGTTACATCTAATATTGGATAGTATTGTATTTTAGATGAGCAGCGAAGCATCTATGACAAAATCATGTTGGTTGTTACACAACAAAAAGGTGGGGTGTTCTTCCTGCATGGTTATGGCGGAACCGGGAAAACATATATGTGGAAAACACTTGCAACAGCATTAAGGGCGAAGCATGAAATTGTATTGACAGTTTCATCAAGTGGATTGCTTTTCTTTTATTGGCTGGCGGAAAAACCACCCATTCGAAGTTTAAAATACACGTCCCCACGGCCAAAAATTCTACATGCAAGATTGACTTTGGTGACGACCACGCGGAACTGCTCCGGCAAACAAAATTGATAATTTGGGATGAGGCCCTCATGGCTATCAAATTCTATTTTGAGGCGCTTGTCAAAACTTTAAGGGATGTGATGAGTAAGCATGGGAATCCGGACGTCGTTTTCGGAGGTAAAGTCGTAGTTTTTGGTGGGGACTTCAGGCAACTTTTGCCCATTGTTCCCCGAGGGATTCGATACGACATCGTTCATGCAACCATCAACGCTTCATACATTTGGGATTCATGTCAAGTTTTAACATTAACACGAAACATGAGATTGGGGTGTGGACGAACTCATCAAGAATCCCTCAAAAACCCGCGTAATTTTGGTATCAACCATTGAAGTTGTCGACAAAATTAATAATCATGTCCTGGATATGATGCCAGGTACTTTTAGAATTGGGATACTATATTACGTTACATCGTTGCAATTTTTAATAACCATTACTAACAATTGTTTATGTGAATGTATTTGTTGGTTATTTCATGACATTAAATAGGTGATAGCAAGGATTACTATAGCTCTAACTCGGCTAATCGATCTGAAATTCACGATAACAACATTATTGAAGTTCTGGCTCCGGAATTCCTAAGCTCTCTTAAGATGTCTGGCTTGCCGAACCACCACATCAGGTTAAAGATAGGGACCCCAATCATGCTTACGAGAAACATCGATCAAGCTGAAGGTTTGTGCAATGGGACAAGGCTAATTGTCACGAAAATGGCAAACCACATTCTTGAGCCTGAAATAATGGGCGAGAAAGGCCATGGAAAAGTCATATACACTCCACGAATGGATATGTCCCCATCCCAATCACCTTGGCCTTTCAAACTCAACAGGAGACAATTTCCAATCATTGTGTCCTACGCCATGACAATTAATAAATCCCAAGGCCAATCTTTGGATTGGGTAGGCCTCTATATCTCAAAAGATCTCTTCACCCATGGACAACTATACGTCGCAATATCAAGGGTAACTAGAAAAAAGGGTATCAAAATCTTGATTCATGACGAAAACAACATACCTAACTCTTCTACTACCAACGTCGTCTACAAAGAAGTCTTCGGCAACATATAAATGGTACTTCCACTCAACTATTCACCTCATGCCACAACTATTTCATTACTGGAACACCCCACATTTCCATCTCCATTTATTTGTTAATTTTACTATACTTTTGATATTATACAACTAATCAATTTAATGATGTCTATTTTCCTTACTATTTTTTTAAAAGATTCCTAATTCCAGAAAAATCTGAATTTCCTGTTTCTTTTTCACCATTAACATAATTATAAATTGTTTGTAATACTTTATCCTACATTCACTCATGTAAATAACTCTTCTTACTTTTCGTTGCATGGCCTTTTGGTTTCCCTACCACTGTTATGGAGGATTTAACATGCAAGCAAGTTATTCATTTCTTTTTGGAACCTTTTATTCATTTCTTTTGTAGCCCAGCCTTTTTAAAGTTTCACTACGTGTATTTGTAGTGTGTCACTTACTATAAATTACTTTAACGTTTTATCAAATCCTTTTTGTATCCTACACTGTTCCAAATTATTTCATTTGCCTTCTTCTATTTTCTTCCCTAGTAATAACCTTCAATTAACTATTCTCTTCACTGTTAACAACCATCTATTTTCTTCTATTTTATCCTACTTCACTTCTCATAAAATCACTTTAATTTCAACATTCCTAGGCATTACTGATGCCTACTAACCAACCAACAAAACTATACTACACAACATAATAGAAAGACTACTTCATCATTACCATTAGAAAACATAACTTCAAGTTTGGCCATATGAAAACATTACTTCAAGTTTGGCTAGGATTACATACTGCCTGATTCTGGCTTCAAAACAAGTACTACAACCAATATTCAACTAAACAACAAAATACCACTAATTTTCAAACCTATCACCAAAACATACATTAAACCATTACCTAATTTCATTAACTGCTACAAAAGCACACATTCAACGTCCTAACACCATAGACCATTCATTCAACGATTCACAATGGCCACGTAAAGACGATGCGACGAAATTGTTATGCTAAACCGGAACATGTCACCTCTCTGAAGCTTCCTATCTTTGGCAAACTAGTACCAACTGTCTCCAATGAACCTCTCCTTGTGGATGACCTTTTGGTTGCGCTTTGCGGAATGCACCTTCGCATGGTAAAGCCTCCCGGTGTCTGCATCAACAAGCTCTATCTTCGACTGCTTCAATCCTACAATATTCTTTGCAACATCCCTTGGAAAATGCTGAAAATAGGCAACCTAAGTCATGTCGGATACAACACAACACGTCTATAACGAAATAGTCAATTACTATTACAACACACAAAACTTACCATAACATTTCTCATGGCTTTGTATCCATATGTTATCTGCCTGACCCAGGAAAATTGTCCCTTATCTTCCTCCTCTAATCCATCTCCTTCTGGAACAACGCCTTCCCCAGTTGAATGACCCTTTCCATGGACATTGCCTTCATCAACATTATGCTCTATCTTCTTAGGTTTGTTGCCACCCTCCGCACTAGCTCTCCCATGAACGTCCCCCATACCTACAATCCTGATAAGCCAGGCAAAAATTGTGTCAAACACATAGCTGCCAACATGACTTTTATTATTCTTGTCCTAAAAATAGCATGTCATCATGTCTAAAACTCCATTATTCAAACTTCATGTTAAACACCCTGCTATGCATAATGATTTACAAGACAGACGGAAACTCACATCAGTAAGTACAATCACTTCTAGCATGCCACAATGAAATATTATAACAACCAATAAAACAAAGTTCCAAAATACTACAACTTACTTCATTCTTCAAGATTTATTAAGTTGGTTAAAGAAATTTACAATCTACAACTAATATTAACCCACTTGAATATCACAACACAATACATTTATCTTACATGACCATAACACGTATACAGTGTTAACTCTATTTATTTGGTAAATGAATTTCTTCCACTGGTCAAACAACTGCATAACTTCGCATGGTGGCTTCGTATACTTTGCATTACTTTAAATAACTTTACATCAAGTCCTACTGCTATATTCATACAACATTTACTTCCTGTTAATCATAATACAACTTCGTTGTAAAATTGATGTTACATAAACTACATATTCACCTCAGTCATATGTTTAACACAACATCCAACAACATTACTACCCAACTATTTCATACAACATTTAAAATTATTTACAAATAACAAGAAATGCAATCAACATTTTTTCAAATAACCAAACAATGCATGACACAGTGCTGTAGATTCATTCTTAAGGATAGCTTGCAAACAAACGTTTAAGACTTAACTCAACTGCTAAACAGAATAATTACCTTACTGATGAACGGATAACCTTCTCAGCGTCTCCCTCTACGGATGCCTTGTATGGCCTAAACACAATAGGGCGTGTCCCATACGTCGGCTTCGGAATGGAACTACAATTCATTTACCCACAGATCCTTATTAGTGCATCTTCGAACATTCACATTGGTATACTAAAAAGTTTTTCTTACAATTCAGCAGAATATTCATTTTTATATAGATTAAGATTTACGGTGAGACTTTCTTTGCATGTCCTACAAAACACAAAACGTACCGTACAATATTAATGGGTTGACCTTCACATTCCTTACCATGGCCGCCTTCAGTCGCAGCGGTCGTTTTTGGAACAACCTCTTTGATCTCCACTCCCTTTCCTTTGGGGAGATCATATTTGCTCCTTGACGCCTCCGCAACCAACATTCTAATCTTTTCATCGATCATTTCTTTCTCACTGAGCCACCTCCGGTAACATCTGCATGCAACAAAAGACGCAACATTTAGGTTCAATCTATTCAAATCAACAAGATCGTCCACATGCAAAGGGTTTTCATTGACTAACTCCGTCTGCTTTTTGGAAATTGCTGATGGATCCATGTTCTTCTGACTTGCGCCTTTGACTGCGTTTAGCTATGTCTTGGATTTCAGCTTCCCAAATGAATTACACAAGTGACCCACAACGAAGACTCTGCCTTTTGTAATTCTTAAGTCTCTTTCAATACTCTCTTTTAGATATTACCCCACTCATAAAATTTTCTGACACGTTTTCTTATTAAAATGGATTCATTTTCCTTTACACTTACTGTTCCCAAGGTGTGTAACTTAATTCCTAGACGTTACCTTTTGAGATTCACACGTTTTGCAATCAATATATTCTTTTTGCAGTACCTGATAAGATTCAGTCACGTGACTTTGGACGTTTGCAATGGGCAACTAGTACACCTTTCTTTTAACACTAATTTTTTTAAAATTTCTTTTGTCGTGTCATTTTTGGGATATATAACTTATTAAGTTGCTTCCTGTTGTCATTTATACTACACTTTTAATTTCATCGATATTTTTTTTCTTATTTCTTCAACTTTTTCTTTCCTATTAGTAACTTATATTTTTTCATTACACTTTTTTCTGTTTAACTTTTCTCGGCATTTTGAAATTTTTTCTTCTTTTTTTAATACACTCAATCGTATTCCAAAATCGGTACCCATGCGAATGCACGGGTATCCTACTAGTTTTTTTCAAAGTCAAGAACAGTTTGTAATAGGTTATCATCTCATGATATCCCAGTAATGTTTTGATTTAGAATGTCAAAATTAATCTTTTTATTTATAAAAAACAATTTTATAAAACTATTTATATTTTTTAAAAATCTTTTATAAATTTTTTTATTCTATTTTTTTTTTTAAATTAAAACAAATAGACCCATAATTGTCTATTTTTTTAACCTAACTAGTGGGATACCCGTGACTGAATCTTATCAGATACTGCAAAAAGAATATATTGATTGCAAAACGTGTGAATCCCAAAAGGTAACGTCTAGGAATTAAGTTACACACCTTGGGAACAGTAAGTGCAAAGGAAAATGAATCCATTTTAATAAGAAAACGTGTCAGTAAATTTTATGAGTGGGCTAGTATCTAAAAGAGAGTATTGAAAGAGACTTGAGAATTACAAAAGGCAGAGTCTTCATTGTGGGTCACTTGTGTACTTCATTTGGGAAGCTGAAATCCAAGACATAGCTGAACGCAATTAAAGGTGCAAGTCAGAAGAACATGGATCCATCAGCAATTGCCAATAAAACAGGCGGAGTTAATCAATGAAAACCCTTTGCATGTAGATGATCTTGTTGATTTGAACAGATTGAACCTAAATGTTGCGTCTTTTGTTGCATGCAGATGTTACCAGAGGTGGCTCAGTGAGAAGGAAATGATCGATGAAAAGATTAGAATGATGGTTGCGGAGGCGTCAGGGAGCAAAGACGATCTCCCTAAAGGAAAGGGAATGGGGATCAAAGAGGTTGTTCCAAAAATGACCGTTGCGGCTAAAGGCAGCCATGGTAAGGAACGTGAAGGTCAACCCATTACTGTTGTACGATACATTTTGTGTTTGTAGGACATGCAAAGAAAGTCTCACCATAAATCTTAATCTGTATAGAAATGAATATTCTGCTGAATTGTAAGAAAAAACTTATTAGTATACCAATGTGAATGTTCGAAGATGCACTAATAAGGATCCGTGGGTAAATGAATTGCAGATCCATTCCGAAGCCGACGTATGGGACATGCCCTGTTACGTTTAGGCCATGCAAGGAATCCGTAGAGGGAGACACTGAGAAGGTTGTCCGTTCATCAGTAAGGTAATTATTTTATTTAGCAGTTGAGTTAAGTCTCAAACGTTTGTTTGCAAGCTATCCTTAAGAATGAATCTGCAGCACTGTGTCATGCGTTGTTTGGTTATTTGAAAAAATTTTGATTGCATTTCTTATTTTTTGTAAATAATTTTAAATATTGTATGAAGTAGTTGGGTAGTAATGTTGTTGGATGTTGTGTTAAACATATGACTGAGGTGAATTTATAGTTTATGTAACATCAATTTTACAACGAAGTTGTATTATGATTAACGGGAAGTAAATGTTGTATGAATGTAGCAGTAGGACTTGATGTAAAGTTATTTAAACTAATGCAAAGTATACGAAGCCACCATGCGAAGTTATGCAGTTGTTTGACCGGTGGAAGAAATTTTTTTGCCAAATAAATAGAATTAACACTGTATACGTGTTATGGTCATGTAAGATAAATGTATTGTGTGGTGATATTCAAGTGGGTTAATATTAGTTGTAGATTATGAAGCTCTTTAACCAACTGAATAAATCTTGAAGAATGAAGTAAGTTGTAATATTGTGGAACTTTGTTTAATTGGTTGTTATAATATTTCATTGTGGCATGTTAGAAGTGATTGTATTTACTGATGTGAGTTTCTGTCTGTCTTGTAAATCATTATGCATAGCAGGGTGTTTAACATGAAGTTTGAATAATGAAGTTTTAGACATGATGACATGTTATTTTCAGGACAGGAATAATGAAAGTCATGTTGGCTGCTATGTGTTTGACACAATTTTTGCTTGGCTTATCAAGACTGTAGGTATGGGGGACGTTCATGGGGGTGCTAGTGTGGAGGGTGGCAACAAACCTAAGAAGACAGAGCATAATGTTGATGAAGGCATTGTCCGTGGAAAGGGTCATTCAACTGGGGAAGACGCTGTTCCAGAAGAAGATGAATCAGAGGAGGAAGAAGATGAGGGACACTTTTCCTGGGTCAGACACATAACATATGGATATAAAGCCATGATAAATGTTATGGTAAGTTTTGTGTGTAGTAATAGTAATTGAGTATTTCATTATAGACGTGCTGTGTTGTATCCGTCATGACTTTGGTTACCTATTTTCAGCATTTTCCAAGGGATATTGCAAAGAATATTGTAGGACCGAAGTAGTCGAAGATAGAGCTTGTTGATGCAGACACCGGGAGGCTTTACCATGCGAAGGTGCATTTCGCAAAGCACAACCAAAAGGTCGTCCACACGGAGCAGTTCATTGGAGACGGTTGGTACCAATTTGCCAAACACAGGAAGCTTCGGAGGGGTGACATGCTCCGGTTTAGCATAACAATTCCGTCGCATCGTCTTTACGTGGCCGTTGTGAATCGTTGAATGAATGGTCTATGGTGTTAGGACGTTGAATGTGTGTTTTTGTAGTAGTTAATGAAATTAGGTAATGATAATGGTTTAATGTGTGTTTTGGTGATAGGTTTGAAAATTAGTGGTATTTTGTTGTTTAGTTGAATATTGGTTGTAGTACTTGTTTAGAAGCCAGAATCAGGCAGTATGTAATCCTAGCCAAACTTGAAGTAATGTTTTCTTATGGCCAAACTTGAAGTTATGTTTTCTAATGGTAATGATGAAGTAGTCTTTCTATTATGTTGTGTAGTATAGTTTTTTTGGTTTGGTTAGTAGGCATCAGTAATGCCCAGGAATGTTAAAATTAAAGTGATTTTATGAGAAGTGAAGTAGGATAAAATAGAAGAAAATAAATGGTTGTTAACAATGAAGAGAATAGTTAATTGAAGGTTGTTACCAGGGAAGAAAATAGAAGAAGGCAAATGAAATAATTTGGAGTAGTGTGGGATACAAAAAGGATTTGATAAAATGTTGAAGCAATTTATAGTAAGTGGCACACTACAAATACACGACGTGAAACTTTAAAAAGGGTGGGCTACAAAAGAAATGAATAAGAGGTTCCAAAAAGAAATGAATAACTTGCTTGCATGTTAAATCCTTCATAACAGTGGTAGGGAAACCAAAATGCCCTGCAACGAAAAATAAGAAGAGTTATTTACATGAGTGAATGTAGGATAAAGTATTACAAACAATTTATAATTATGTTAATGGTGAAAAAGAAATAGGAAATTCAGATTTTTCTGGAATTAGGAATCTTTTTAAAAAAATAGTAAGCAAAATAGACATCATTAAATTGATTAGTTGTATAATATCAAAAGTATAGTAAAACTAACAAATATATGGAGATGGAAATGTGGGGTGTTCCAGTAATGAAATAGTTGTGGCAAGAGGTGAATAGTTGAGTGAAAGTACCATTTATATGTTGTCAGAGACTTAATTGTAGACGACGTTGGTAGTAGAAGACTTAGTTATGTTGTTTTCATCATGAATCAAGATTTTGATACCCTTTTTGCTAGTTACCCTTGATATTGCGATGTATAGTTGTCCATGGCTGAAGAGATCTTTTGGGGATATAGAGGCCTACCCAATCCAAAGATTGTCCTTGGGATTTATTAATTGTCATGGCGTAGGACACAATGATTGGAAATTGTCTCCTGTTGAGTTTGAAAGGCCAAGGTGATTGGGACGGGGACATATCCATTCATGGAATGTATATGACTTTTCCATGGCCTTTCCCGCCCATTATTTTAGTCTCAAGAACGTGGTTAGCCATTTTCGTGACAATTAGCCTTGTCCTATTACACAAACCTCCGGCTTGATTGATGTTTCTCATAAGCATGATTGGGGTCCCTATCTTTAACCTGATGTGGTGGTTCGGCAAGCCAGACGTCCTAAGAGAGCTTAGGAATTTTGGAGTCAGAACTTCCATAATTTTGTTATCGTGAATTTCAGATCGATCAACCGATTTAGAGCTATAGTAATCCTTGCTATCACCTATTTAATGTCATGAAATAACCAACAAATACATTCACATAAACAATTGTTAGTAATGGTTATTAAAAATTGCAATGATGTAACGTAATATAGTATCCCAATTCTAAAAGTACCTGGCATCATATCCAGGACATGATTATTAATTTTGTCAACGACTTCAATGGTTGATGCCAAAATTGTGCGGCTTTTCAAGTACCCATAAGAGGTATATGACTCCAAGAATAAAGAATACGTGCTTTCAACAATTGAAATAATTGGGTCATCAAAACAGTCAATAAGCATCTCCGGTGGAATTTCAATATCGGCATATCCATCGTTAGGTTATGATATCCCACCTTCACCCACTTTTAACAGCCATTTCGAAAATTCAGCAATTTCGAGGGATTCTTGATGAGTTTGTCCACACCCCAATCTCATGTTTCGTGTCAACGTTAAAACTTGACATGAATCCCAAATGTATGAAGCTTTGATGGTTGCGTGAACGATGTCGGATCGACTCCCTCGGGGAACAACGGGCAAAATTTGCCTGAAGTCCCCACCAAAAACTACGACTTTACCTCTGAAAATGATGTCCGAATTCCCATGCTTACTCATCACATCCCTTAAAGTTTTGTCAAGCGCCTCAAAACAGAATTTGATAGCCATGGGGGCCTCATCCCAAATTATCAATTTTGTTTTCCAGAGAAATTCCGCGTGGTCGCCACCAAAGTCAATCTTGCATGTAGAATTTTTGGTCGTGGGGACGGGTATTTTAAACTTCGAATGAGCGGTTCTTCCGCCAGGCAATAAAAGAGAAGCAATCCCACTTGATGCAACTGTCAATACAATTTCATGCTTCGCCCTTAACGTTGTTGCAAGTGTTTTCCACATATATGTTTTCCCGGTTCTGCCATAACCATGCAGGAAGAACACCCCACTTTTTTGTTGTGTAACAGCCAGCATGATTTTGTCATAAATGCTTCGCTGCTCATATAAAATACAATAATATCCAATTTTAGATGTAACACGACATGCGGTGTACAAAGAAAAATCAGAATCGTTACTAATTTGTTACCGGTCAGTGCGTCGAAAAGACCATTGAACTCCATCCTCATAGCATCGACATTGTAACTTCTCTCTTCATATATCAGTCTATTACCAAGTTGTTGAATAACATAGCCATTAGGATACAGAATAGGATTGAAGTCCAAAAGACTCCGATGGTTTGCTTGTAGCATGGCCTCAATGTTATGTAATGTCAAAATTTTCAACTCTCACTCCTGCAACTCAAGTTCTGTGATAGGAAGCAAAGAAATGCTAAAATAAAACAACAGTGTTTCTGTAAATGTTTCTAAAGTGGTTTTAAATAAATATAAAGGCATTGTTAGTGAGAATAGTTGACACACCAGGGTTGTTTGTGAGTTCCCTTTGTTTGTGCAAGATACTATCCGATAAGAAGGACCACGTTTCATTCCAAACATGACCAGGTCTGTTTATAGTCCCTGACAACAATATTATGATGAATAATTTCCTTAAAAAATGTCCACATCCCCACAGACTTGAATCTCTAATAGCTCCAATGTATTCCCTGTCATCCTACAGGAAACCCATTACAAAGCATGCATCTCGAAAAGAGTCGTATTTTACATCCCCCACCTTACGAATGTCTTCATAACTCCTTGGCCCTTTGACAACGGTGAGCATCATCCTAAAATAAAATAGTTCTCCTGTTGTAGGAGGAACCCAAATCAAACGGACAATCGTGAAACTCTTTTTACGTGACTTCCATGTTCTACTCCTTTTGACATACACAAATTTGCTCACAAACTGAGCATAAGTTAAATGCTGCACCTCAGGGTATTGGAAATTTGCAATCAACCATGATATGAACATAGATTCTGTCACGCTTGCCTTTTCCAAAATATTTTTCATCCTTAATCCGTGTAGTAAACAGGTTTCTTACCTATCAGATGGTAAAACATACATTCTACTGCAGTCTTTCGTCCATGGATGTTGTAAGAAAATATTCTCCAACACGCCTCACTTAGGGAAACGTACATATGGTCCAGATACTCCTTAATCTCATCAACTTCGTTCTGATCACCAGATGATGCATTTGCTGCTGGCACAACAACAGCCATAATTCGGTCGTATCCCTTGTGAATGTATTTGAAAAGGTACTTGATGGAGGTACTCTGGTTACACCATTCCATGTTGATGTGTGCCTCGTATTTAAGGAGCAATCTTGGGTTATACGGAACGTCGTGCCTGTTGTCCAACAAAATTCCTAATTTTACTATTGTATGCATTGTAGATCTTCGTTTGTATATTGGATAGCCTTCACTATCAACAATGGTTTCTTCGTTTAATTTCATTGGAAAATTTTTGGAGCATCGTCTATTCTTCATGTAAGGGGAATTCAGCTTAGCTAAACCGCAAGTGTCGTGCATCATGTGTGATTTTACTAATTGATAGAATTTTGGATGCTGAACCAGACTTGGAATTTCTGCCGATATAATATTGTCAATGTACGGCGGTGTTGGATACTTACTTTGAGGATGCAAGAATATTAGAATGTGTGCGTGTGCCAGTCCCTTTTTTTGGAATTCTATTGTATACATGACTGCGTAACATAAACAGAAAGTGTTAATCAAAATAGCAAATACATTTCAATATGAAAGGCAGTGTGCAAGAAACATGACTTACATGCTAGAACTTTACCAAGGACATGACGTTTTGTTAGGTCTATCATGATTTCGTTGAATTTGATTTTGAAAACCTTCGAAACAATATTAGGTATGTCATGTGGTTTAAGATTCTCTTTGGACAACAGCCGTGTAATCTCATGTCAGTTTGGATTCCACGTAAATGTTATAAATAAATCAGGGAAGCCAAATGTACTGGAGATAGCCATGCCGTCAAAGTACAGCTGATCCATGTAACGTTTCCCTACTACAAACAACGATGACAATACTACTTTTCTTCCGGCTTTGTCCATTAAGCCCTGCTGGGAACGACCACAAACGTCAGTAAATGTTTTATACTTTCCGACACGTAGTTTAGATTGGTTTTTCCTCAACCAATTGAGACGCTCCATGTTGTACCCCAAATTTTACCCTTAGATCCATTGATCTCTTGCATGTCATATTAGGTCAATCATGCTGCATAACTAACCCTTTTTATCAAGTTTTTGTTTGTATTTACTTCTTTTTTATCAGGTTTATCTTGAGGAGATTCAAGGAGTGATTGATCAAGATTTTTGGATGGAGCATTATATCAAGCAAGTCTCTAAGAGATGCCTCCATAACCCTGATCCTTTCCATGACCAAATTTCTACCCACCTTATTCACCCTCAATTATCATTTTATTCCTAACCAATTTCAATAATCATCTATTAACCATCTTCTTAATCCATTTTTATTCAATTTAAATTCATCAAATCATTTGACCATTTTCAAACCATTCTCTTCTTTTTCTAATCAATCCAATTCCCTTTTTAATCCATTTAACCCATTTTAAATTTATGTTTAGACCCATATCATTTTGAAAACCAATTATCCATTTTTAATTCCTAATTTTTTAGCAATTATCTATTTCTAAGTATTTCATTTCTTTTTTTCATTTTTAAAAAAAAATCCACAAAGTCCAATTCACTTTTATTTGAAATTCGTTCACCAATAATAGAGAAAATGTTACTTAGGCCCATTAGCGAACCTATTGTTACAATCAAGAAAAAGAAAAGCCAAGGAAGTGCTCCAAGACTCCTTATAACCCATGGCCCCACACTCAAAAAACAATGGAACCTAGAAACAATGCTTCTGCGCTTCACATTGTATCAATGCTAAACTACCATCCAAAAATGAACAAAGCCAGGACCACACAAGCCTTCATATGCAAATAGCTTGACAAATTAAATGGCCAAAACCTGCATCAACGGTACACTGCAGCAAAACTCCAACCTTGACCGACCCACACAACTCTCCAAATTTACCTCAAATGTATATTAATCTTTTGACAAGCAAAAAAAGGTAACAACCCATTCATGAAAGGGTGATAATGATTAGAATTATGCAGCATACTCCACCAACATCTGTTTTAGACCGTTGAAGCCTTGTCACTATCATGCAATACTTTTCAAACCATAAACCACTTTCCAAAACCAAAGACCAGCAATACTTTGAATGGGAAAAACCAGCTGGCTGAGGCTATATAAAGAGACTCATTCTCTTATTCAAACACCAAGAATCAAAATCGAAAAACAATTAAGAAACTTGCAGCTCAGAAAGGTTCACTAAAAGAAACCTTAGCTTTCTTTCACTACAACCCTTTGCACCACTTCATCAACAAAAACCGGAGAACCTCATGTAAAAATCACAACATCAACAAATACTACACCAGAAACATCATTAACATCTAATAGCCAACAACAACCTTCATTCATCAGAATCTCAACTCAAAATACCATGAAGCCACACCTTCAATCATGAAACATGTCCTCCTCATGCTAATGTTAAACTAATTATGCTCTGCTGTGTACTACGCAATGCCGCCATGTCGCCGCTTCAACTACTTCTAACGACGACATCTTGACCTCTTTCTGACTTCATCTTCAGCAACAATATGACAGCAACGCAACTTTCGGTCGAGCTAGCACGAAAGTCTCGACGGCTACGATCTTTTCAACACAACCGCAACGTTTGCACATCATAAGCAAAGGTCTGTATCCTTTTCTCACTATTTGAACTCTCTATGTTTATCCCTTCATGAGATAATTTGTGTATAGTTAATTTATTGTTTGTGGTTTGTGTTAGCAGTTTGTGTGCATTTAGTTTGTTGTTGTCACCCTTGTTCATGAGATAATATATTCTTCCACGATTGTTATCACATGAGTTAAGTTGATGCTCACAGTTTCATTTCTTGTTTTTCATGCTCAATGCCCATCTCTATAGTGTGTGTGTTTTCCATGAGGTTCATTGTGTTTGCCTGATGTGTAGCTGATTTGTTCATTCATATAGTCATGAGAATGTTGCTATGTTTGTGGTGTATGCCAATTTCGTATTTTTCGTTCGCATAATGTCTGCTCACTCTATGGTTATCATGAGCCATGCTTACATGTCTCGAGTAATTATTCGTGTGAACCATATCCTGCCCAAACGGATTCTCGCAACAACGACGCACGTTATAGTTAGTGGAAGCATGCTATCATAGTTTGTTAATAATTGTTTTGAATGGAAGATAATCATTGTGTAGAAGTGATACAGGTGAGCATGCGTTCAGTTTTATTATGCTATGGTTAGACGTTTTAATTACGTAGCTGGCTTTTCGTCGGGTGCATGGTTGTGTTTAAAACTTGGGTTGTGTGATATCAGTTTACTGAATGTTAAGTGGGTGAGTATTTTATAAAATACTTATGGAAAGCCTTTTTGTTTTTTTTTTCATGTTGGGAGTGTGTCTAATGTTCACGGGGATGGAAAAGAAAGAGTCTTGACAACGTTTTGATTGGTCAGCCAGTTTTTGTCCCTTTGCGATTAAAGTTCCATGACCAATTGATCTGACATGACGTAGCTTTTGTGCACCTTGTTTATATTCACGTTAGTTAATTGTTGTTGTACGTCTGCATGATTTAAGTGGGGGCATGGCTTCATCATTGGTCAGAATTTATTTGTTAGCAGTTGCACTTTAATATCGTAGAAATATCACGTGAAGCATTTCAATCATGTTTGTTTTCCAATCGGCCCATTTGTTTCGCCTTGAAGGTTTAAATGCTTTCAGGGGTGGCTTATACAACGGATGTATAGCCACCCCAGTGGTAAGAAGTATGCGCTGCCAACCAAGGGGTCTGGGGTTCGAATCCCCCTCGCCCCAGACACCCTTTTATTTGTTTCATTTTCTCCTGTTTATTTCCAACTTGGGCCATTGCTTTCAGCACCCCCATCAAAGGTCCATACGCTGTTGTTGTTGTTTGAATACACCCCTCCTTTGGTTGTTTGGTTTAAAAACATTTTTTTTATTTTCATTTCTTTTTTCTCTTCATTTTAATTAAGACATTTTCTTTCATCTAAAAACTCCAAAAAAAATTCAAAAACACTTTTTAATGTTTAATCTAATTTTTCATTAACTTTATTTTCACTTTTATTTTATTTTTACACTAATTTCTAAAATTAAAAAAAAAACATGTTTTTTATTTATTTTTAATTCTTTTGAAAATTCATTAAGTTCTTGAGATTTTTGTGAGACTCTTAGATTTGTTCTAGATTCTTGAGAGGCATATTTTGAGAGGGTTCATTAGCCTTGAATAAGTTCATTCTAATAGGGTCTTGTTTGGAAATGATATGTATGCATTCTTATGTACTTGTTTGTTGTGAATTATTTCGCTATCTATTGCCATACATGGATGCTTGATCATGCTTGATCATTGTCCAGTATGTAAGATTCTACTTTGTATGATTTCATAAACTTTATTGCATCTCATATATTATTCATGTCTCTTGCATCATCATATTTGAATTATAACTTGTTATCTCGTAGTAATCTTACTGTTATTTCTTTGATTTTGTGGTTGGCATTTATTTTTCTAAAAGTATTCTAGCAGCAAGATGTTGAAACAAGATGTTCTAATATTCTGCATTAAACATGTCGGATAAAGATGTCACATCCTGGATCATAGGACATCGTGTCAGATTTTGGTTTAAAAGGAAGATTCTGTTGTTGGTATTTGTTACTGAATATTCTGTGAATATTTAGTTATCCTATGTGGCATCCAAAGTATTTTGGGTTGAGTTTTTGTGTGTTGGTTTTCGGATTTTCAACATTTTCTAAATATGGAGACATATTAGGAAACTTTAGATTAAAGACCTACTTTCTTGGAGTTTATTTTGCAGAATTGTGTGCAGTCTCTTTGCTGTGTTTTGAAGCCCAATCCAGTCTAGATTTAATGTTATATATTGACTGGTGTAAACCTAGTTTAGGTGTGGAACTTATGTGTGTTTTGTTAGGGTTTTTGAGTGTTATTTGTGAGCCTAACTGGTATCATTCTGATAACAGTACAAGGATTGGTTTTGTGTTGTAAGTTCTGTCAGTTACTCATAAGCTTTTAAGCATTGAGTTTCTTGTGTGTCAATTCTCATAAGCTTTGAAGTATTGAGAATTGTGTGTTTTGAAAGTGTGGCTTTCGTTTTGTTACTTGTGTTGAAAGGAACCAGTCATGGTTTGTGATTGAACAGGGATTTGAGGAGGTCCTCATACCTAGGTGAGTCTTAGATAGAAGTCATAGGAAGGGTAGTGATTAAGTGAGCGGATTGTAACCAGGTGTGGTTGCTGTATGATCTGTGAATTGATACTATCGTATATTGATTTCGTCCCTGGCTTGGTAGCCCCCAGTGTAGGATTGTTGATCCGAACTGGGTAAACATATCACTGTGTTCTTTACTTTCAGCACTGTTATTATTATTGTTAACTTGTTCATTATGTTGGATATCAGTGTCTCAACATCGGTGTAGGACATCTGATATCTGTGCCAGAATTTCAATTGGCATCAAGAGCTTGCACCCTTGTTTGGTTCTGGGTGAGATTCAGGGAAGGTACTTTCTGGTGCAATGAACAAGGATGGAGGATTTTTGAACAAACCACCTCTGCTTGATGGTTCCAACTATGACTATTGGAAACCAGGGATGATAGCTTTCATCAAATCCATGGATGATCAAGCATGGAAAGCTGTTATCAAAGGATGGGAACCCCCAAAGGTTAGAGATGGAGAAGGTAATCCTACTGATGTGGTGAAGGAAAAGGAAGACTGGGATGATGCAGACTACAAAGGGTCCTTGGGAAATTCCAAAGCCATGAATACATTGTTTAATGGTGTTAACAAAAATATCTTCAGGTTGATTAAACACTGAACCATTGCAAAAGAGGCTTGGCAGGTCTTGAAGGTTGCTCATGAAGGGACTTCAAAGGTGAAGATGTCAAAACTTCAGATTCTCACTACCAAGTTTGAGAATTTGAAGATGAAGGAAGATGAGAGCATTCATGACTTTCACATGAACATTATTAAGATAGCTAATGCTTCAAGTGTCCTAGGTGAAAAGATGTCCGATAGAAAACGGGTCAGAAAAATCCTCAGATCTCTACCTAAGAGATTTGACATGAAAGTGACTGCACTAGAGGAAGCTCAGGACATAGATAAGATGAAAGTGGATGAACTTGTGGGATCACTTCAAACATTTGAATTGGGGATTAGTGAAAATTCTGAAAAGAAGAAGAGTATAGCTTTTGTGTCAAATGCTGGTGATTCAGACGATGAAGGTAACTTGGTCAGAGATGAAGAGTGTCTAAAGATCTGGTATTGCTTGGAAAACAATTTAACAAAGTGTAGAAAAGGATGGACTGGAAGTCAAGAGGAAATGTTCAGAACAAGTCACTCGACATCAGTAAAAACCAGGATGGAGGCAGAAGGTCCAGAACTGAAGAAGACTCCAATCAAGGAAAGAGAGTTCAGTGTTTTGAATGTGAGGGATTTGGGCACATAAAAACTGAGTGTCCCACGTATCTCAAAAGGCAGAAGAAGGGCTTATCTGTGTCTTGGTCAGAAGGAGAGTCTGAGAGTGATCTTGAAGAAGAATCAGCAAAATTAGTGACAGCCTTGACTGGAATCTATAAATATGATGGAGAAATAACTTGTGAGTCTGATTCTGACAAAGAATCTTATATTGGAGAACTCACTAAGCAGGAAGTTATCACTGGGTTCTCAGAGTTGTGTATCAAGAATGAAGAGAGGTGCCAGATAATATTAGAACAGAAGGTTCTGATAGCTCAACTAGAAGCTGAGAAGGAAGAACATCTATCAATCATTGTTGATCTTAAAGAGGAGGTTGTATGGCAAAAGTCAAAACTTGAAAATATGACCAAATCTATAAGAATGTTGAACAATGGTTCCATGCAGCTGGATGAGATTCTTCAGACTGGGAAAAATGCTGGAAATGTACAAGGTCTTGGTTTTAATAATCAAGCAGAGAACTACAAAAAGTCTGTATTAAAGTTTGTTCCTCAGAAAATAAAGCAAGAGGAGGAGATGTCAAATCACATGTTTCAACATCAGATGAAACATCAGAAAATAGTATGTAGTTCAAAGTATAAACCATGGAGATGTCATTACTGTGGAAAGATTGGTCACTTAAAGTCCTTTTGCTACAATTTGCATGGTTATCCCAAAACTGATCATCAACAAAATAAAGGACAGAATTGGGCTAAAGTAAAGAAAAGATGGACTCCTAGAAATATGATGGCTGGTTTCATAGCACATACCTCTCTCAGAGCATCTGCAAGGGAAGATTGGTACTTTGACAGTGGTTGTTCAAGACACATGACTGGTGTGAAGAAATTTTTGTCAGATATCAAGCCTCACTCTACCAATTATGTCACTTTTGGGGATGGATCAAAAGGTGAAATAAAAGGTGTTGGAAAGCTCGACTACACAGGACAACCAAATCTGGATCGTGTTCTACTTGTCAAAGGGCTGACCGTAAATTTGATCAGTATAAGCCAACTGTGTGATCTAGGACTCAAAGTAAATTTCACAAAATCTGAATGCCTAGTAACCAATGAAGAAAATGAAGTTGTCATGAAGGGAACTAGGTCTAAGGATAACTGCTATCTGTGGAATCCTCAAGAATCTGAAAGTTTGTCTACCTGTTTGATGTTTAAGGAAGATGAAACCAAACTGTGGCATCAGAAATTAGGTTACTTACATTTGAAAGGGATGAAGAAAGTTCTGTCAAGTGAGACTGTTAAAGGTATTCCCAAGCTGAAGATTGATGAGGATAGAATACGTGGTGAATGTCAAGTTGGGAAGCAAACAAGGATGTCACACAAAAAGCTTCAACATCTTACCACAACTTCTAGAGTTCTGGAGCTGCTTCACATGGACTTAATGGGACCTATGCAGGTTGAAAGTCTTGGTGGGAAGAAGTATGCCTATGTTGTCGTTGATGATTACTCCAGATTCACCTGGATAAGCTTTATCAGAGAGAAGTCTGAAGTATTTGCAGCTTTCAAAGAATTGTGTCAAAGGATTCAACGAGAAAAGGATTGTGGTGTTGTACGAATCAGAAGTGACCATGGGAAAGAATTTGAAAATAGCAGGTTTGAAGAGTTTTTTTTATCTGAAGGAATCACTCATGAATTCTCATCACCAATCACTCCTCAGCAAAATGGTGTGGTGGAACGCAAGAATAGGACTATTCAAGAGTGTGCAAGGGTCATGATTCATGCCAAAAAGCTTCCATATCATTTTTGGGCTGAAGCCATGAATACAGCTTGCTATATACACAATAGGGTGACTATCAGATCAGGTACTTCTGTTACTCTTTATGAGCTATGGAAAGGTAGAAAACCAAATGTGAAATATTTCCATGTTTTTGGGAGTAAGTGTTATATCTTGGCGGATCATGAGCAGAGGCGAAAGATGGATTCTAAGAGTGAGGAAGGGATATTTTTGGGATACTCTACAAACAGTAAAGCATATAGGGTATTTAATTCCAGAACTAAGGTGATGATGGAATCCATAAATGTGGTGGTTGATGACTCTGGCAAAGACGAAGATGTCCCAGATGATGTTGGAACATGCTTTCCCATGAACAATGAAAGCTCACAAGACACTGAGTCCATAGAAGATAATGCTCAAGAGACCGACACTAGACCTGAGAATGAAGAGGTAGAGGATGCAAACAGGGGACCCTCTATAAGGGTTCAGAAGGATCACCCTAAGGAGTTGATTATTGGAAACCTGAATGAAGGTGTAAGAACCAGATCGAGGGAGGCTGTGTCAAATGCCTGTTTTGTTTCAAAGCTTAAACCAAAGAATGTTAAAGAGGCATTGACAGATGAGTTCTGGATAAGTGCTATGCATGATGAGCTTTGTCAATTCAAGAGGAATGAAGTCTGGGAACTGGTACCACGACCAGCAGGAACAAATGTGATTGGAACAAAGTGGATTTATAAGAATAAGTCTGATGAACAAGGAGTTGTTACCATAAACAAAGCCAGACTAGTTGCTCAAGGATACACACAGATTGAAGGAGTAGATTTTGATGAAACATTTGCTCCTGTGGCTCGATTGGAATCCATCAGATTGTTGCTAGGAGTGGCATGTTTTTTGAAATTTAAATTATTTCAAATGGATGTCAAGAGTTCCTTTCTGAATGGCTATCTTAATGTGGAAGTTTATGTTAAGCAGCCTAAAGGGTTTGTGGATCCAAATTTTCCTGATCATGTCTACAAGCTAAAGAAGGCTTTGTATGGTTTGAAACAAGCTCCAAGAGCTTGGTATGAAAGGCTGACTGAGTTCTTAGTCAAACATGGATACAGGAAAGGTGGTATTGATAAAACTCTCTTTGTCAAGGAGAAGGATGGGAAACTAATGATTGCTCAGATTTATGTAGATGATATTGTGTTTGGTGGGATGTCGGATGAAATGGTCCAACATTTTGTCAACCAAATGCAATCTGAATTTGAAATGAGCTTGGTAGGTGAATTGACATACTTCCTTGGATTGCAAGTCAAGCAGATGGAAGATTCCATTTTTATTTGTCAGAGCAAATATGCGAGGAATATTGTGAAGAAGTTTGGATTGGATAATGCCAAGCACAAGAGAACTCCTGCTCCTACTCACTTGAAGTTATCCAAAGATGAAAGGGAGTGAATCTTGAACAAAGTTTATACAGAAGCATGATTGGCAGTCTGCTGTATCTCACAGCAAGTAGGCCAGACATAACCTTTGCAGTTGGTGTATGTGCGAAATACCAAGAAGAACTCAAGGTCAGTCAGATCAATCAAGTTAAGAGAATTCTGAAGTATGTGAGTGGTACATGTGATTATGGGTTGTTGTACTCCCATGACTCAAGTTCCATTTTAGTAGGATACTGTGATGCTGATTGGGCTGGAAGTGCTGATGATAGGAAGAGTACCTCTGGAGGTTGTTTCTTTTTGGGAAATATTCTTATTTCATGGTTTAGTAAGAAGCAGAATTCTGTATCTCTTTCTACTGCTGAAGCTGAGTACATAGCAGCTGGAAGTAGTTGTGCTCAACTGGTGTGGATGAAGCAAATGCTATATGAGTATAATGTCACACAAGATGCCATGACATTATTTTATGACAACCTGAGTGCTATTAATATTTCTAAAAATCCTATTCAACACAGCAGGACTAAGCACATTGATATCAGGCATTACTTCATCAGAGAACTTGTGGAAGACAAAGTCATAACTCTTAAGCATGTTAGCACAGAAAATTAGCTTGCTGACATATTTACCAAGACTCTGGATGCAGTTCAGTTTGAAAACCTGAGGAATAGACTTGGGGTTTGTATTCATGAAGAACTATAGTAATTAATGTTCCTTCTGGCTACCAGACTAAAAAGAATAAAGGTAATTCTGGTAGTGCAGCTTGTGTAGGTGTTTATGAAGGGAAAGATGCTGAAGTTTGTGGATGACATTTGGTCATGTGATGTTGTGTGCATCTACTTTCTGATGCTATTTATTCTGGTTTATGACTTGACCATTTCTCAAAATTAATAACTGCTCTACTTGCGTTTGTCATTTTTATGGCTAAAAAGGGGGAGAATGTGGTGTGCTTGTGCCTTGTGGTGAGCTTGTGCTGGTGCTGCAGTTGAGGGGGAGAATGTTAAATGTTGTTGTGTTGCTGCAGTTGAGGGGGAGTTTTTTTGGGTGTGAATTTTTGCTGCTATGCTGTGTTTTGTGTTGGTGTTATGGTGTGTTTTTCACTGCTGTCTCTGATATTATTGTTATCTTTGCAAGATTGTTTGGTGTGTAGTTTTAGCCAAAATAAGCCAAAGGGGGAGATTGTTATTTCTTTGATTTTGTGGTTGGCATTTATTTTGCTAAAACTATTCTAGCAGCAAGATGTTGAAACAAGATGTTCTAATATTCTGCATTAAACATGTCTGATAAAGATGTCCCATCCTGGATCATAGGACATCACGTCTGATTTTGGTTTAAAAGGAAGATTTTGTTGTTGGTATTTGTTACTGAATATTCTGTGAATATGTAGTTATCCTATGTGGCATCCAAAGTATTTTGGGTTGAGTTTTTGTGTGTTGGTTTTCGGATTTTCAACATTTTCTAAATATGGAGACATATTAGGAAACTTTAGATTGAAGACCTATTTTCATGGAGTTTATTTTGCAGAATTGTGTGCAGTCTCTTTGCTGTGTTTTGAAGCCCAATCCAATCCAGATTTAATGCTATATATTGACTGGTGTAAACCTTGTTTAGATGTGGAACTTACGTGTGTTTTGTTAGGGTTTTTGAGTGTTATTTGTGAGCCTAACTGGTATCATTCTGATAACAGTACAAGGACTGGTTTTGTGCTGTAAGTTCTGTCAGTTACTCATAAGCTTTTAAGCATTAGGTTTCTTGTGTGTCAATTCTCATAAGCTTTGAAGTATTGAGAATTGTATGTTTTGAAAGTGTGGCTTTCGTTTTGTTACTTGTGTTGAAAGGAACCAGTAACGGTTTGTGATTGAAGAGGGATTTGAGGAGGGCCTCATACCTAGGTGAGTCTTAGGTATAAGTCATAGGAAGGGTAGTGATTAAGTGAGCGGATTGTAACCGAGTGTGGTTGTTGTATGATCTGTGAATTGATACTATCGTATATTGATTTCGTCCCTGGCTTAGTAGCCCTTAGAGTAGGATTATTGATTCGAATTGGGTAAACATATAACCGTGTTCTTTACTTTCTGCACTATTATTATTATTGTTAACTTGTTCATTGTGTTGGGTATCAGTGTCTCAACATCGGTGTAGGACATCTGAAATCTGTGCCAGAATTTCAATTACAACTATTATCCTTCCCCCATTCCAAAGGGAAACCTTCCTAAATTGACTCATAAGTCACTAAACAAACCCTTTTACCTCATCCTTCTAGGTTCACCCTTATTTCTTGGCCTCATGAGAGCCAATGAAGTCACAACTTAGAAATAGGTAGGAGTTCTTAAACTCCATGTGATTCTCATCATCATGAGAACTCACTTTCCCCTATAATGTAGATTTAGAGAGTTATCGTGAACTCTAAAATAAGCTTATACTCATTTCCCCTTGGAAATTTGGCCATGGTCAATGGTTCCTATCCTTCACCTTAGGTCGGTGAACTACGGATACTCTGATTCCACTCCCGTACGGATACGTAGGCGCAAAGTGCGATGCTTTGTCGAGTATACTTAGAAACAAACCCCTAGGGCTTTCAACCTTTAGCATAACACTCTTAGCAAGCGAGTAAGATATAACAAGTTAAAACAAGAGGTTCCCGTAGAGTACTACAGACGTTTAGGATGTTAATACCTTCCTTAGGCGTAACCAACCCCCGAACTTTAGATCTCCCCCTTTAGGTGTTTTCTCGATCTTGAACCTTTCCTTTGGATAAATCAAAGTCGGTTGTGAATTCAAAGAATGCGATGTAAGTTAATTAATATCTTGTTATCCAATTCTCACCGCAACAGAAATGGCGACTTCACTGGGGATGCATTTATGCTTGAGGGTTAAGCCCACTTTGTTTTTGCTTGTTTTATTTATGCTTGTTTGCAACATTTGTGTATATCTGTTTGATTGCCTGTATATGCTTTGCTTGCTTATCTTTTGTTGGATTGGTTCTTGAGTGGTGAGATAAATCCTATACCCAGATTTGAGCGCAATTAGGATAGGACGATGGTATTCAAGGAGGCTTTGAGGGAGTTGAATCCTGAAAATTTGAATTGAGAACACCATCACTCAGTTGAGGCCCTCTTGAGAGTCTAGTTATGTTGAACGAATCCGTTTGTGAAAACGTGCTACTCTCAACCTAGGAGTCCGTGATATTGAGAACCGTAGTTACCAAACCCCACTAAGCCTTTTTAGGATGTAGTGCGGTGACCATTATGGAGTCTATTTCTGAATTGGTTGTCACGCGATACTACACTCAGACGAGATCCTCTTGAGAATTTTATTGATTACCAAGTCATCTGGGAAATTATTAAAATCCGAAAGATGGGTTGTCGACTCTGGGAACTTCTTAGAACCCTGTTCTGCAGATTAAAACCCATAGTACACACCTTTTGGGATGGGTAGACCATGGCTCCATTCATGAGACCCCAAAACCTAGGATTTGTATGATTTGTTGTGTGTACATGTGTTTGTGCTCGTGTGCTTTATGCATCCATACATTCAAGCATTCCTAGCCCTTTGGTTTCGAGGAACTCAAATGTTTGTTTCCTTTTCAAAAGATCAACAAAGCTTGGATTTTAAAAACAAAAACTTTTTCGGTTTTTCCAAAAGAATTTTTCACAACTTGCCTTTGAGTTCCTTGAAACCATTTGGCCTGCATTAGCATCTCATTTGCATCATGTCATAGCATGTGCATTTCCTCTCTGTCTTCGTCTCATGTCACCATTTTCTCTTCAGAATTGCCACATCCCCGACACACACTCGAGCCCAAACTCGACAAAGGATGTCTGAACAGTACTGTGAAATGGACAGAGTCAACAACGAATTGAGTGAGCTCCGAGGAGGAATGAGGCAAATTCTGGAAGCAATTCAAGTTATGAGGGCAAGGATGGATACACAAGCGACAGTGGTCTCCGAGATTATCACTACAACTGTAGAACCTCCCGTTACTGCTGTGAACCCCACTTTGGGCATGCCTTTTAACTTTATACATGCTCCAGCCGTCACTTCTACTCAACAAGTTGCTCCTTTGGTTAATAAGGCTTTTCAAGCTATTCCTACCTTCACTCCAGCAACAGTGCAAGCTCAGGCGCACCCAATTTTTCAGAACCCACATCCGGTTTATGATTATGTCAATATGTCTGAAGAAGGAGATAATCAACATGAAAGGCTGAAGGAAAGTATAGAGACAATTCAGAGGAAATTGAAAGCAATGGAAGAGAGCAATGTATTTAATACTAATACTAAGGATATGTGCTTAGTCTCAGGCTTGGTAATTCCACCCAAGTTCAAACTACCTAATTTTGACCTATACTCAGGTGCGACCTGTCCTAAGTCACATTTGGTCATGTATTACCGACGAATGGCTGTATTTATGGATAATGATAAGTTGATGATCCACTGCTTCCAAGATAGTTTGAAAGGGGCTGCCGCAAAGTGGTATTTGACTTTGGACCAATCTAGGATCCGGTGTTTTCAAGATGTATCTGATGCTTTTGTAAAGCATTACAAATATAACATGGACCTGGCGCCAGATCGCAGACAATTATTGAGCATGTCTTAGAACGATACCGAGTCCTTTAAAGAGTATGCACAGAGATGGAGAGAGCTGGATTCACAGGTAGAGCCACCTTTATTTGAAAAAGAGTTAACTAATTGGTTTGTTGACACGGTGAGACCAGAATTCTACGAAAGGATGATCAGTAGCGTGTCTGCTAGTTTTTTCGATATTGTGGCTGTGGGGGTTAAAGTAGAGCTTGGTCTGAAGAGTGGGAAAATGACCAAGAGAGCTGGTAGTTTAAGCGACGATGCCAACATATCTTTCAAAAGGGAAGGAGATACCAGTGTGGTGATGACAAACAAAAAGAAGAAAAATCAGTTCTGGAAACGCCAGCAACAACAACAGTATTATTCTGTTCAACAACCTTATGTGGCCACCATTGCGCTAACATTCAACCACCAAGCTTCTGTTTATCAGTCGGTTCCTTAACCACCAATCTATCAACAAGCGCCCAACACTCCTGCTTATCCACGACGGACTCAAGTTTCTCGTTAGAACATTCCAGGAAAAAAAAGGGTGGAAGGCCTCCGATTCCTCCCATTCCTATGACGTATACAGCATTGTATCCTATTTTGGTGCAACAAGGATTAATAACTACAAGGTCATCAGGCCCACCTCCTGATCCGCTTCCACCTTCTTACAATCCCAACGCTCATTGTGCATTCCATAAAGGTGCACCAGGCCATAATTTAGAAGGTTGTTTTACTTTGAAGCATATTGTGAGGGACTTAGTGGAGAGAAACATTTTGTCTTTTGATGGCTCCCAGCCTAATATCAGGAACAATCCTTACCCGCTCATGAGATAAGTAATGCTGTGAAGGATGTAACAAGACAAAGAGGGATTAGGGGTCTGTGAATGAGCTCCTCTTTGATTTTCTGTATTTGATTCCCTAAAGCTGGCAATCTTTGGGTTGTTTCAGCAATTTTATTGTATTTCCTTTACACTTTGAATTTGTATTTGCTTATAAGCTTTGTTGTACTTTCAAATTGGCAAGGTTAATGAAATGTTTGTGCGTCTTTTGATTAAGTCCATTCGCTTCACTCATCTACTTTTATGCTCATATAAAAATATATAATAATATCTTTATCCTGTTTCTTTCCATTTATCAATTTGTCGTTAAGCAAAGATTGGGGAGGATGATGAAAACCTCGTGTTCATAATTGTTGTGGCATGCTTCCGATTAAACCTTACTAATGATATAAGGCATTGTTTTAATTCCTAAATACTGGAGAAATAAGGAAGATAATCCCTTGTTAACCCTTCGAGCCCAGAAGTAGGAGCTTCCTTTTCTTGCACAAAAAACCCTTAAATCTCAACCTTGGGGCAGGGTAGTTCT
The DNA here is from genome assembly GCA_022829125.1 of Lathyrus tuberosus. Taxonomy (NCBI): domain Eukaryota; kingdom Viridiplantae; phylum Streptophyta; class Magnoliopsida; order Fabales; family Fabaceae; genus Lathyrus; species Lathyrus tuberosus. Next base: position 203,203 of record JALAZF010000371.1, read on the forward strand.
CAGTTTAACTTGGTTATGCAATCGAATGCAAGCGCTTCATGTAAGGCGCTAGTCATCTCTCTCAAATCAAGTGACACCCTAGCTTTTGGAAACCTGAATGTATAGCCTGAGTTAACTGAGCTTAGGATCGGAGTTCATCACGAAGAGTGGGTGGGCACAAATAAACTTTGAGCCTTTACCCTTTGTTTCATAAAACCGTGAACCAGACCACGTTACAACCCTTAAAAGACCTAATTGAGGTAAGGTTGTTTTGAAAGCATACTACAGCAAGGTTGATTAACCTGACTCCTAATAATCTTTGTTATTTACGTGTGTTGATCACTTCATCTATCATTCTGTAAATGACTAGATCCACCTTTGTTTTTTATTTAATCATTCCACCGTGTGTGTTTCATCAATAAGTTTCATTTTTAGAAGCTTGCATGAATATCGCATTGAAATTTCCAATTTTTGATGAAAAATACTTGTTTGTAAAAACAATTTAATATCAAAAAAATCCCAACAAATGCAGCCAGCTAGGGGATTTGACTTGATAAAGGAAGCTCAGTCAGGGGCAACCAAGCGGAAGGATGTGCCAATCTACCGAATCAGGGGCAATCAGGTGTGAGGATTTACTAATCAACCATCCCAAGAGCTATTGAGTCAGGGGCAGAACTCTTTAAAAGTCAAAATATTGGAACAAGTCTTCTCCAGGTCATCTTATAACAAGTGTGGACTCCAGTGACCCATCAGCAGGGGCAAGTTTTATTCCCCAGTCGTCTCTACTACAGTTTGAGTATCACGAATATAGTTGAACAGAGGCAATTATGTCAAGGCTCATGAACCTTTTCAAATGTTTGGAGATATTGAAGCATCTAGTATGCCAATTCTTCTGTGAAATCCTTTTGATGACTTACCCTCACAGACCAGTTAATTAGGGGCAGTCAGGTCGAGATTCGGTAAATCTCTAAAAAAACAGTTAGTCAGGGACATTTCCGTCACCAATTAACCAAGCTGACAGGGGCAAGTTTGTTCCCCAAATCGTCAAACAACCAGTCTGAAGCAAGTTCAAGGACCTTGTATCACGAATACAGTTAATTTGGGGCAATTACGCCAAGATCTCTCCAAGAGTTTGAAGATATTGAAACACCTTGTATGCCAATTCTTCTATAAAATTCTCTTGTTGTCGTCTTCTGATAGACCATATAGCCTGGGGCAGATAAGATTTGAAGATGATCATTATGCCAGTAGGATGCAGAATTACTTTATTCTTGTGATATCCTTTGCTAGCTCCCCAATAAGCTATTACTTCAGCTAATCTTGACAATTCTCCATGAATTCTCCTCCAACAAAGAGATCAAGCTCACGATGGCAATCCTCATGATGTTATACCTCAAGTGGAATACTCTTTTCACCAGTGAAGTTGTTGATTCTTCTTCATCCCCAGTATTGGTCCAACCTGTTGAGTTTGGCTGGGTGTTCTTGGTCGAGACGTTTATTTCATCCCCAGTTTCGTTGCCTGTCTGTTTTGTCAGCATAAGCATAAACATGGCATAAGCACTCATATGCATAGCATCTTAGCATTTCTGCTTCCTTTCCTGGTGTTTTCCTATTTTTGTTCACTTTGGCATTTATCTCCCCAAGTGACTAGGTTAGTCTATTCTCTCCAATAGAGTTGTCAACCCTAGGTATAAAGTGCTCATCTTTTTTGGATTCCCTACAGAGTTCGATCCTCATGGATGATGGTTGGTTCAGTTATCTTTTCCACATTTTGGATTAGATAAATCCCTATTTGAGTTCAACCTTTAATTGGAGTCTTGTTTAACCGTTTCTTTCTAGCTTGTTCCTAGATTGAACTTTGGTCCCTGCAGGTGTGGTTTTTTTAACCTATCTTTGAACGTGCATTTATTTTGCACTGTGTCTCGCAAGAATCATCTTTTACAGATCCTCATTGAAGACAGAATTATTTCTCCAACAGTGTTGTGTTATCAACATATCTATGAAGCAGCAATCTCTTGAAGAAGCTTGTTTTTCAATGGCGATAAGTGGCAGTCTCATAAGCAACTTATCTATCTCTGGTACTATTAAGCCTTTTTGCAACCATAATGGGTATTCCCCATGAAGTCTTATCTGTAGTTGTGCAACCCCGGTACTAACCTATCAGATACTATACCTTTATTGGGGACCATCTTTGGTTCTATCTCCAATGAGGTTATTTCTTCTTCTAAAGTGCCAATTGGTCATACTTGAACCTGTTGTTCCATCACTTTGGATGTATTTTTCCCAGTGAAGACCGTCTCTCCGGTTCAACCTTCATTGTGGATCTTTTCTAGAATGTCATCTAGCCTTGATGATCAATCATTCTAGATACCTTTATTGGGGCCCATATTTTGGTTTTATCTCCAATAAGGTTGTTTTTCTTTCTAAAGTGCCAACTGGTCATACTTGAACCTGTTGTTCCATCACTTTGGATGTCTTTTCCCAGTGAAGACCGTCTCTCCAGTTTAACCTTCATTGCGGATCCTTTCTAGAATGTCATATAGTCACGTTTAGACTTGATAATCAATCATTCTAGATACCTTTATTGGAGCCCATCTTTGGTTCTACTTCCAATAAGGTTATTTTCTAAAGTGCCAACTGGTCATACTTGAACCTGTTGTTCCATCACTTTGGATGTATTTCTCCCAGTGAATATCGTCTCTCCAGTTCAACCTTCATTGAGGATCTTTTCTAGAATGTCATCTAGTCACGTTAGATTTGATGATCAATCATTCTAGATACCTTTGTTGGGGTCCATCTTTGGTTCTACTTCCAATAAGGTTACTTTCCAGCTCATACTGGTTTTCCACATGAAGCAAATTATTTGTTACCTCAACCAACTGATATGAGTACCAGAGTCTATTCTTGACTCATTAGCCTTGTTCCCCTTTAAACCCCAGGAGTTTTTATTTGGCGCGCAGAGTTGGTCTCTGTCTTTTCTGGCTTTTCTTGAAGATCCCGTGTGAACTCTTCGGCATAAGAAATCCCCAGAAAATCTTTCTTCGGGTGTCTATCTTTTTATTTCAACTGATTTCCAGTAGAGATCATGTCTTCTTCCTGGTTTCACGCCAGTATGTTTGTGTCTTTTCCCCGGTGTCGTCCGGTCATGTTTGAACCTGTCGTCCACCTCCCTGGATCTTTTCCCAGTGGAGAATACCCTTTTGTTTTCTATCCCCGGTGTTTCCTCGGAGTCTCCCCAGTGAGTCTCTTTTGTTGGTTAGCCTGCATCCCCAAGGAGTGTCTTCCTTGTGGGTATTAACCTTCTTCTTTGCTTCCCCAGTGAAGCTTTCCTCTGTGGTTGGCAGCTCTTCTTTCTTTGGTGTTTTGTTTTGTCTGCATTCTTGCATCTTTCATGGCATCATATCACCATATTAGTAGTATTGTACGTCTTTGTATCTAAGGGCAAAATTTTTGATTTGCTATATTTAAATACCTTTCACCTTGATGTCCCGAGGATCGTCGTTCCTCATGCCATCCGACGAAGATATTTAAATAGGGGCAACTGTTGTACCCCAAATTTTACCCTTAGATCCATTGATCTCTTGCATGTCATATTAGGTCAATCATGCTGCATAGCTAACCCTTTTTATCAGGTTTTTGTTTGTGTTTGTTTCTTTTTTATCAGGTTTATCTTGAGGAGATTCAAGGAGTGATTGATCAAGATTTTTGGATGGAGCATTAAATCAAGCAAGTCTCTAAGAGATGCCTCCATAACCCTGATCCTTTCCATGACCAAATTTCTACCCACCTTATTCACCCTCAATTATCATTTTATTCCTAACCAATTTCAATAATCATCTATTAACCATCTTCTTAATCCATTTTTATTCAATTTAAATTCATCAAATCATTTGACCATTTTCAAATCATTCTCTTCTTTTTCTAATCAATCCAATTCCCTTTTTAATCCATTTAACCCATTTTAAATTTATGTTTAGACCCATATCATTTTGAAAACCAATTATCCATTTTTAATTCCTAATTTTTTAGCAATTATCTATATCTAAGTATTTCATTTCTTTTTTTCATTTAAAAAAAAAAAATCCACAAAGTCCAATTCACTTTTATTTGAAATCCATTCATCAATAATAGAGAAAACGTTACTTAGGCCCATTAGCGGACCTATTGTTACAATCAAGAAAAATAAAAGCCAAGGAAGTGCTCCAAGACTCCTTATCACCCATGGCCCCACGCTCAAAAAACAATGGAACCTAGAAACAATGCTTCTGCACTCCACATTGTATCAATGCTAAACTACCATCCAAAAACGAACAAAGCCAGGACCACACAAGCCTTCATATGCAAATAACTTGACAAATCAAATGGCCAAAACCTGCATCAATGGTACACTGCAACAAAACTCCAACCTTGACCGACCCACACAACTCTCTAAATTTACCTCAAATGTATATTACTCTTTTGACAAGCAAAAAGAGGTAACAGCCCATTCATGAAAGGGTGATAATGATCAGAATTATGCAGCATACTCCACCAACATCTGTTTTAGACCGTTGAAGCCTTGTCACTATCATGCAATAATTTTTAAACCATAAACCACTTTCCAAAACCAAAGACCAGCAATACTTTGAATGGGAAAAACCAGTTGGCTGAGGCTATATAAAGAGACTCATTCTCTTATTCAAACACCAAGAATCAAAATCGAAAAACAATTAAGAAACTTGTAGCTCAGAAAGGTTCACTAAAAGAAACCTCAGCTTTCTTTCACTACAACCCTTTCCACCACTTCATCAACAAAAATGGGAGAATCTCATGTAAAAATCACAACATCAACAAATACTACACCAGAAACATCATCAACATCTAATAGCCAACAACAGCCTTCATTCATCAGAAACTCAACTCAAAATACCATGAAGCCATACCTTCAATCATGAAACATGTCCTCCTCATGCTCATGTTAAACTAATTCTGCTCTGCTGTGTACTACGCAATGCCGCCATGTCGCCGCTTCAACTACTTCTAACGACGACATCTTGACCTCTTTCCGACTTCATCTTCAGCAACAATATGACAGCGACGCAACTTTCGGTCGAGCTAGCACGAAAGTCTCGACGGCTACGACCTTTTCAACACAACCGCAACGTTTGCACATCATTAGCAAAGGTCTGTATCCTTTTCTCACTATTTGAACTCTCTATGTTTATCCCTTCATGAGATAATTTGTGTATAGTTAATTTATTGTTTGTGGTTTGTGTTAGCAATTTGTGTGCATTTAGTTTGTTGTTGTCACCCTTGTTCATGAGATAATATATTCTTCCACGATTGTTATCACATGAGTTAAGTTGATGCTCACAGTTTCATTTCTTGTTTTTCATGCTAAATGCTCATCTCTATCGTGTGTGTATTTTCCATGAGGTTCGTTGTGTTTGCCTGATGTGTAGCTGATTTGTTCATTCATATAGTCATGAGAATGTTGCTATGTTTTTGGTGTATGCCAATTTCGTATTTTCCGTTCGCATAATGGTTGCTCACTCTATGGTTATCATGAGCCATGCTTACATGTCTCGAGTAATTATTCGTGTGAACCATATCCTGCCCAAATGGATTCTCGCAACAACGACGCACATTATCGTTAGTGGAAGCATGCTATCATAATTTGTTAATAATTGTTTTGAATGGAAGATAAGCATTGTGTAGAAGTGATACAGGTGAGCATGTGTGCAGTTTTATTATGCTATGGTTAGATGTTTTAATTACGTAGCTGGCTTTTCGTCGGGTGCATGGTTGTGTTCAAAAATTGGGTTGTGTGATATCAGTTTACTGAATGTTAAGTGGGTGAGTGTTTTATGAAAAGCTTATGGAAAGCCTTTTTGTTTTTTTTCACGTTGGGAGTGTGTCTAATGTTCATGGGCATGGAAAAGAAAGAGTCTTGACAACGTTTTGATTGGTCAGTCAGTTTTTGTCCCTTTGCGATTAAAGTTCCATGACCAATTGATCTCACATGACATAGCTTTTGTGCACCTTGTTTATATTCACGTTAGTTAATTGTTGTTGTACGTCTGCATGATTTAAGTGGGGCATGGCTTCATCATTGGTCAGAATTTATTTGTTAACAGTTGCACTTTAATATCATAGAAATATCACGTGAAGCATTTCAATCATGTTTGTTTTCCAATCGGCCCATTTGTTTCGCCTTGAAGGTTTAAATGCTTTCAGGGGTGGCTTATACAACGGATGTATAGCCACCCCAGTGGTAAGAAGTATGCGCTGCCAACCAAGGGGTCTGGGGTTCGAATCCCCCTCGCCCCAGACACCCTTTTATTTGTTTTATTTTCTCCTGTTTATTTCCAACTTGGGTCATTGCTTTCAGCACCCCCATCAAAGGTCCATACGCTGTTGTTGTTGTTTGAATACACCCCTCCTTTGGTTGTTTGGTTTAAAAACATTTTTTTTTAATTTCTTTTTTCTCTTCATTTTAATTAAGATATTTTCTTTCATCTAAAAACTCCAAAAAAAATTCAAAAACACTTTTTAATGTTTAATCTAATTTTTCATAAACTTTATTTTCACTTTTATTTTATTTTTACACTAATTTCTAAAATCACAAAAACATGTTTTTTTATTTTTAATTCTTTTGAAAATTCATTAAGATCTTGAGATTTTTGTGAGACTCTTAGATTTGTTCTAGATTCTTGAGAGACATATTTTGAGAGGTTCATTAGCCTTGAATAAGTTCATTCTAATAGGGTCTTGTTTGGAAATGATATGTATGCGTTCTTATGTGCTTGTTTGTTGTGAATTATTTCGCTATCTATTGCCATACATGGATGTTTGATCATGCTTGATCATTGTCCAGTATGTATGATTCTACTTTGTATGATTTCATAAACTTTATTGCATCTCATATGTTATTCATGTCTCTTGCATCATCATATTTGAATTATAACTTGTTATCGCGTAGTAATCTTACAACTGTTATCCTTCCCCCATTCCAAAGGGAGACCTTCCTAAATTGACTCATAAGTCACTAAACAAGCCCTCTTACCTTATCCTTCTAGGTTCACCCTTATTTCTTGGCCTCATGAGAGCCAATGAAATCACAACTTAGAAATAGGTTGAAGTTCTTAAACTCCATGTGATTCTCATCATCATGAGAACTCACTTTCCCCTATAACGTAGATTTAGAGAGTTATCGTGAACTCTAAAATGATCTTATACTCATTTCCCCTTGGAACTTTGGCCATAGTCAATGGTTCCTATCCTTCACCCTTAGGTCGGTGAACTACGGATACTCTGATTCTACTCCCGTAAGGATACGTAGGCGCAAAGTGCGATGCTTTGTCGAGTATACTTAGAAACAAACCCCTAGGGCTTTCAACCTTTAGCATAGCACCCTTAGCAAGCGAATAAGATATAACAAGTTAAAACAAGAGGTTCCCGTAGAGTACTACGGACGTTTAGGATGCTAATACCTTCCCTAGGCGTAACCAACCCTCGAACCTTAGATCTCCCCCTTTAGGTTTTTTCTCGATCTTGAACCTTTCCTTTGGATAAATCAAAGTCGGTTGTGAATTCAAATAATGCGATGTAAGTTGATTAATATCTTGTTATCCGATTCTCACCGCAACACTCCGTTTCCATCATGGTGTAACCATCCACCAAAATTTGTTGGAATAGTCTTCTTCAATGCATGAGGGTTTTCGCCTCTGCCGTTCTTTCGTGCAAATGGAAACAGAGCCAATCTTTAATTATTTGACGGTTTTGTTTCGTAACAACCTTTTGGTGTATAAATCTGTGGAGAATGTTAGGCATGTATCCATCTTCACCGTAAGGAAATATCAACGGGTACTGATACACCAAGTACCTTGCATGAAATTCGTCAATCTGCTGCAGCTGACCATCACGTTGTTGTACTATTATGTTTCTTTTACACGCGGAATCTATATCCTTGACTATCAGAGCTGCCACTTCAGACACGGTGGGACAGTTATACACGCGATCTTCTGTGGATCATTCAGAGATAAGCCTTAATTTCAGATCTTGAAAAATGTTATTCCTCAACATGTCCCTTGCCATGCGGAAAGCTTTAACATGAGGGTTATTCTCATCTAACATGATCTTTAGAGTATTAATTATAGCCCTGTCAATGTGTTTGTTGTCCCTGCAAAAAAGGTGTAAATATGAATAGACATCAAAAAATTTAATGGAATATGTTGAATAGTAGGAACAATGGATAAGCAGGTTACTTGAAACATTTCATTCTGTTGTCAATTTCGTTTTCAGTGTCATGGATATACAACTGTGCATACTTTGGCGGTTGTCCTAATTCAGGCAGCATTGTCCCTATTCGGTGGCAACTCTGACCATGAAGCCTGAGATTAGGTGAAACTCGTCCTCCCGCCATATTGGCTGTATCAAATTTCATTCCAGGGGATGTGAACGAAAACATTGCGTTACATGTCCGAATGTTGTTTTGGTAATTTTTTGCATGCTGCCCGAAACGATCAAAGATAAGTTTTTGTAATTGAGGCGGAGGCGGCTAAAGCAGAGGAAGCACACCTTTTCCTCCCTTGCAACAAAGTGTGAACTTAGGAACAATTGAGTGTCGTGTCCTGCCAATTCTTTCTTGGTACCACATACAGGCGCAACAATGTTGGCATTCCCATACGGGGTCCCCAATGTCATAATAAATTGTTTATGAAGAAAACAATATAAGTTATATATCAACGACATTCATGCATGGCAGTTTACATATGTTACCTTAGTATACTAATGTTGGTATCAAGAACGTCAACAGAGAAATGATGTGTATACCTTGATCGTAAGAAGAGCCCAGTGGGAAAAAATTAAGATTTTCGTCGTCATCTGAGCTGTTTTCAAAGTCATCCCCTACGTCGGAGTTCACAGTCTCGTCGGTATCAGATGTAGCAGCTGTCACGAAGTTGGAATGGATAACAGGTTATAGTCCTTCCAAAATATAACTCGGTGTTTGCGTAGACCTCCGTGGTGGTGGAATTATACTGGATGTAGCGGGAGGTGTGACAGCGTTGAACACGTTGATAAGGTTGACTCCAGAAGGCATTGTAATTCTTGCCCGTTTGGAAGTGGTTCCTTGGCAGTGATGACGATCAGATGATTTAGTATGGAGTGTAGTTGACATGGTGTTGCACATTGGTGCAGGCTATGGTGGGCGACTGGATGAGCCAGGTGTGAAATATGCTAATGATGTACTGTTTGCGTGAACATTTTCCTTGTTGGAATGTTGTGTGTTATTTCTTTTGTTAAGTAGGCAAAACTTTCTTTTTTTCCTTGTCGTAGCTGCTGCTCCAGCTGTGTTGTTAGATATTGAATCTTCCATTTCAACCCTTTCCAATATTGATAAATTGAGTGATATTCTGGTTTGTATAGTTTGTATTTCAATGTTTTAGTTTCATCTTGATATGCAGTAGAAACACCATTATCACATATGACAGGTTGTTTTATAACTCTTACGAAACATGGAAGTCTTGTTAGACTAATGGATATGTATAACCACTACACAAGAGGTTATTTTGTATGCTAAGACCTTTTAAATAGGAAGATCCTACTTTATGAGTTGATGAATTAGTATGGATGTGTAATGTAATAGTTTAGTAAAGATAGGATCCCAATGCACTTTGTGAAGTCGTATGAAATAGTTAAATAATAGGTAAAATATTACTTGGCTAGCTGCCAATAGATTAAAGGAATAAAATAATAACTAAAAATAAAATAGGTTTTGGTTGACAAATAGAAATCACATAAATGAGTATCAATAAGTATTGGAAAGAGGGAATCATAATTAGAAAATGTTGATAGGATTAAGTATTGTTTAAAAATGTTGCTGAGGTGACGTGTTCTGAGTCCGGGTATGCTCCATTTAACATATATTCCATTTATTCCTTTTATGACCACGGATGAAAGACATCTGGCAGAAAAAGATTTAAAAGCTAAGGTTTAACAATTAAAAATTTGTTTAATTAAAAATAATTGTCCACATTCTCTCTTCACCGTCCCCGCCACTTGCCGTCAATTAAATGATGACATTTAGCCAGCCAACAACACCATGAAATTCTAACTTGCAAGGCCAAAGGTATTAAAAACTTACAACCTGCAATTTTCTCAAAGGAATTTTGTAGTTTTCCTGCCAAGTTTTTTTCCGACGAAATACTGAGAATTTTATGAATGGAATTTCAATAGAACCCAAAATTACTTTTTATATAGGTGAAATTGTTTTATTTTACTGTGTTTTTCAAAAAATATTTCAAGAAGCTAATATCATATTTGATGTTTGATAATGACGATGGTTAAAAAAAATTGAAAGTAATAAGAAAACGGAATCAACAAAGGTAACCATGAAAAGAATTTGTGAGGCATGTCGGCGACGGTTAGAAGTCGACTAAGAAACGTGAAACAAAAAGAAAAAAGGAAGAGAGGTGAACAAAAATATTTTTAGGAAGAAGGAATCTAGAAACGTGAAATAGTAAAAGAGAAAACCTAAAATCTGAATTATTTTAAATTAAACAATGATTTTAATAAATTGTTAATATTTAATCTCATCCTTTAATTTTTTTTGCCACATGTCTTTCATCCATAATCATAAAAGGAGTAAATGGATTATATGCTAAATGGAGCATACTCGGTACCATGTGTTCTGCATTTCAAACAGTGGTAAAGGACAGTTGGTAGGAAGGTGTCGTAACCCAAAATTTGACCTCCTTTTTTTGCCTTTTGCATAAGCATGTGCATTCGCATCGCTCGCATACACATTCATACATTTTTCTCTACGATTTTGTTGCAGGAATATTCAGGTTTTCCAAGCTCGATTAATCGCACCCTCACAAGGTCATCACATCATCAAAACAAGCACAAAACAAGGGGTTCTATGCCTATTCATCAAATCAAGAGGTTGAAAATCGGAACCGGGGCCACAACATAATTTTACAAGCAAATTGGCCAAAATTGGCTACAGTAATCGATTACTCAAATAGGGTAATCGATTAACCTGTGTCAGTTTGTAAATTTCTGCTGCTTTTTCAGGACAGAAACTTTGCACACTCTTTGGTTTTTGATTCTACAGTATTCTAGCAGCATGTGAAATATTCTAGACATCTCTAGACATCTCAAGACTATTCAAGACATTTCAAGTGCATTTATTCTAATACATCACTCTAAAATAAGTGCACAATGTTCCTTGATTTCCAAGTATATGGACCTTTGGATGTTGGAGCTCACATTGAGATTGTTACCGAGTTGATCCTAACTAACCGAGTTAACTACCTTGACTCGGTGAGTCAAGTGTAACCAACTCCTAGCCTAATTCCAAACCACCCAAAGCTAAGTCCAAACCAAATTCCAATCCTCTCACACTCCTAACCAAAAGTCTATATTAACAAACCTTCAATCATTTTCTCAAGGCTTCAACCATTCACACAAATCTCTCACATTTCATTCTCAATTCTCTCACATTCTCTCTGAATTTTCTGCAACTTCATCTTTATCTACAATTTCTTCCCAAACCTCACTAAAGCTCTTAATTCACCATTGAAGAAAAGCTACTTTCACCTTGAAAGTGCTTTTTCTTGAGCTTAACCTTCATCATCATTCCATTCTAGTGGATTTTGTGGAGCTTCAGTAGCTTTTGGATTCATCTCAAGTGATTACATCAAGCTTCTTCGGTGATAATTCTCATTTCGGAGTTTTCGTCGCAATTTGCTCGGTTTCGATACGTTTCGGCTATAATTGAAGATTTCCTCTGGTTTTCTTTGTTTATCTTAATTAAGATCACTTTGCAACAATCACCAAGCCAAATCTCTGGCTTGTAGGTTGGTAGATCTTACTCGTTTTACTGTTTCGAACGTTTTCGTATCATTCGCAATGTAGTTGCGATAGTTTTTGGTTCGTTGAACCATGCGTTTGGTTGATCTTTGATGTTCATTTTGATGCTTCCAATTGATGATTAATTGTTCCTAATTCATTAAATTTTCGTGTACAAACTCATACCATAGCATGTGGTAGTTTGGATAAGTGATTAGGTGTTGAAAATTGCTTTTGAAAAGCTGTTTTTCCTGTTTTTTTGCCACTGTTACAGTGGTAATCGATTACTCAAAGAGGGTAATCGATTGCTCTACATTTTTTTCACTAGATTCTGCTATTTTTAAGTAGGTAATCGATTACCTACATAGGGTAATCGATTACCACTGTAACAGAGTGCCATTTTTGGTGTTTTTCAAGCTTGTTTGACATCCTTTCCTCCTCTAACTTCTATGGATTGATATACTTGAATTTTATGGATGTTTTAAGTGTTATTTAACTTCTGCTTGAAGCATATTCATGAACTTTCAACGCACGATTTCGATTATTCAATTTGTTCATATTCTTGGCATAGCATGAACATGATCATTCTTGCACTATTCTTTGATCACATGATACATGATTTGTGATGCATACTAAATGACATTTGGTACTGTTTTTCACTTTCATTCATGGTTGCATTAGGTTTGTTCTCAAGGGAATAAACTTAATCTTGTATAATCAATAATTCACACCTTTTACTTTAATGATTTTCCATTCTCCTTGGAAAATTGTTAGCCTATCAATTCCCTTTGATTAATTAACCGAAACTTTGTTTCGATTAGTTGATCTCTCCCCTTGCTCTTCTCTTTAGGCTTCTTTTAGAGATTTTTCTTTCTCCCCTGCCGAGTTTCGCGCGCCGCACAACACTAGAGCACTGTACAACTTGGAGTTGTTACGCTGTTCGTTTCAACTTCTGCACTACACCCTGTGTGTTAGGGAAGGAATGAGAATGGAGAATTCCTACTCTCATTCTGACTACTTCAGGTAGGGGACGAATGACCATGTGCTTGGCTTAGTTATCTCTACCCTCAGGCGGTAGTGTATCTTCTTTCCCCAGTCGAGTCAATCCTTGATTACTCCTTTCTCTTGCAATCTCTTTTGATCAATCACCATTCTTGGTTAAGATCATTGTCCTTGGGTTAGCAAACTCTCTTTGTTTCAATACCCTACTCCATTTCTTGTGGTCAATCATTACTTTTTGATTCCCCAGAAGAGTCTCAATTCATTTTCTTCGGTTAAACACAGTTTTCCTGTTAAACACCAAAACTCTTGCGGAGTTCGCAACCTTCTTTTGGTTCTTCTCCCTTTGTTTGTTTAACCACTTCCTGTCAGTTAAAACACCAATTTGCACGTCTTCTCAGTTAATCACAGTCTATCTGTTAGCATACTGAGTTATTCTTGGGTTAATCACCTTCTCTTGGTTAATCACCCACTTTTTTCAGTTAACCACAGTCTATCTGTTAATAAACTGAGCCCTTCGAGTTAATCACCTTCTCTTGGTTAATCACTCGTTTCTTTTCGCTCAATCACAGTCTTTCTGTTAACCCCGAATCCTTCAGCGGTTGGCAACCTCTTTTGGTTCAATACCTCTTTTGTTGGTCAAGTACTTTTTGTTCAGTCAGTATCGACATCCCCCAGGAATTCACAACATTTGCGTGGTTCTTTTGGTCAATCACAGTCTAGCTGTTAAAACCTTTTCTCCCCGCAGAGTTGCGACCTTCCCTTGTCTCGGTTAACCACTGTTTATCAGTTAATATACCAATTTTCCCCTCAGAGTCATACACCTTCGCTAGGTTCAGTACTTCCTTCTTCTGGGTTCATCACAACCTGCCTATTGATACCGAGTCCCTTTTCCCCACCTGAGTTCTCATCTCTTTTCTCTCGGTTAATCACTGCAAGTCAGTTAACATACCGCAATCTATCTCTCTTGGTTTGGACACTACTCCTTTCGCTTTTCCCAGCGTGGTCGCCCTTTCTGCTCGGGTTTTCCCCAGTAGGGCTCTCTTTTCCCACAGAGTCTTAACCCCTTTTCCTATTCGGTTAACCACTGTCAGTCAATTAATATACCGAGCATTTACTCTTTCGATCCCCCAGTAGGGTCACTACCCTCTGGTCCCCAACAATGTCGCTTTGTTCGCTTACCTCCCCAATGGAGTCTCTTTTATTCCTTTTTGCTCTTTTATCTTATTGGTTTTGACATCATTCTTGCACTTTATCCTCAGCACAGCTACTGTCTTTCCTTTGCACTCCTTTCTTGGTTTTGACACCATTTCTTTAGGATCCCCAGCGGAGTTTCCTTCTTTCTTTTGCTCTTGGTTTTGACACCGCTTTCCTTTTCCTTTTCCGTCTTAGTTCCCCGAACTTCGGAAGCTCTGATTCTGCATTCATTCGAATGTATGATACGTAGGCACGAGATCGCGATGATCTTGGCGAGCACACTTCCACACTTCCACGCTTCCACACTTCCACCCTTCCACCCTTCTTCCATTCTCCTCTTTTTCCCTGGTTCCATGAACTACGCAGCTCTGATTTCCTCATTGCAGTATGAGGGTACGTAGGCACGAGGGCCCCAATCGTCCACGAGCACTTTCCACTTTTTTTCTTTCTTTTCTTCTCTCTCTCCTTTTCTTTTAGCTAGAAGCCTTTAGATAGATAACCCATCCAAGCCTAGAAGCAAGCGACATGGTTCCCGTCGAGTGCGATGGATGCGTTAGGTGCTAATACCTTCCTTTCGCATAACCGACCCCCGTTCCCGTTTCTCTTCCCCTTGGGTTTTATTGATATTTTCCCAATCCTTTGGGACTAAATGAAGTTCGGTGGCGACTCTGTTGTATCTTTGAGTGTGCGATTCACTCAGGTATAGACCAGCCATCTTCAGAAGGGGGTCAAGTCCTATCTATTGTAATAATAAATGTATGGGACCCCACCATAAACCCAACCACAAAAGTGGGAGCAACATCAGCGTGTTTCATTTTCACAGTAGTGTAAGAAAGCATGCATAGGAATCGTGTATATTCAAAATTTAAAATAGATTTATTATAGAAAAAATGTTGCGCAGGAATGTTGATTTCAAATTCTGCATGGTGTTGTAGTTTCAAATCTATGAAATATATATAACAGAGGTAAATGGACAACTTCATTTTTGCGCAAAAAAAAAAACGAAATATAAATAATATTAATAATGCATACATATTAGATACACCAATTCATAGTTTTTACATGACCCATTATAAAGAACCCATTTAGAAGTGTTTCTTTACTGATACTACAGCTTGCCAAAATAAAACCCATAAAGTCTACAAAATGATGGCTGCTCTTAACAAAACTACACAGACTGACTTATTTTCTATATACTTGCTGTCATGAAAACTTCACTTCTCCAATTTGATCAACTTCTTCATTTTGTTGGACGAATAATCGCCTTCTTCCAAGTCGTCTGAGGCAGTACCAGAAGTTGAACCAAATTTAGCCACCCTCTTGGAGGCAGTAACTGGTGTGACCTCTACTGGGGTATGATTTGAGGTAACATCAACCTCCTGAAAATCATAATTTACGGCATGAATACATAAATTGGAAAAGAAAGATAAAAACTAATAACAACATGTATAGTATAACAAAATGGTTTGTAACGTTACGGCTACTAATTCCCAGTTCTCCAATGGGTTGGCCTCATAAAATCTTTCACAAATCTACAAAGAAGTTAAACAGTAAAGAAACCAGCAGATATATACATAAATTAACCCAACACAATATTTTACAAAACTTTAAAATACCCGTAGGACCCCTTCGTTCACGGGAGTTGATGAGAGTGTCTACCCAAGAAAAGGAAAAACCATAATTCAGGTTCATGTTCATTTTGTAGCGATGCAGAATTGAGGGAAACCAAATAACATTTCATACCTTAGGTGGAGTAATTGACGCCTCAAGTTGTTTTACAACTTTGTCATCGTTATTTATAGAAGCAACCGACGCATTTGCCCAGAATGGCTGCCACTTCACTTTGAATGCCAAATTCAAACCAACCAAAGCATCAAGTGCTAAGGGATACCAAGATGGTCAGTGACTCCATCCTAATTGAAACGCGAAACATAATTTAAAACTATGAGGACATTTCAACACATTATTGCATGTAACATACGCGGGTGGTAGTGCTACCTGAAGCATGTTGTTGCGCATCTGTTCCGCAGATAGTTCCAACAGTTATGTGCATTCCCGGTCCCATAATACAAATGTCGTACGATAGCTATCGCTGATCACTTCGATCATTACCTTATACGTATACATCATAGTACATTAGGTCCATATACCACGGTAAAAAAACGAAGACAAAAATCAGAAATCTAAACAGATAACGACTTGAAAATCTGAGCTTCCGTATTATGGCCAGAACCACATATGTAAGGTGGTTTATCCCCCTTGGAAACCCTTGGATATTCATGGCATGCCTGGTAATACCACCCCCCTTGAGATGCCTTCAGCTTGTCAGTAGTTGCAATGGTGACACATTGTGTGATCTGTTATGAAAGAAGGTGTGTTACATTCTCAGACACAATATAAACTACATAATATATGTAACTTGTATAGTACTTACATCCTTAAGTTGCACAATTTGTTCCAGTGGAACTACAACAACCTTATACATGAATTTGTTGTAAGGTGTTGGTTGAGAACTTGATGAACTCTGAGACCAATTACGTGACTGTGTTGTTAAACTTTGACATGACACCTGACTGCCTTCCATTTTTGGTATCCTAAGGTGAAATTGAAGTTAAACATAAACAACATTGGGTAAGGAATATAATACTAAATGCACTTAGTGATGCAACGAAATTGTAATGCAGTCAGTAATGGAAGACCTTTTTAGGAAATCCACAATGTAGGGTGAGTCATCATTAATGTGCATCTTCGTTACGTTGAAAATGTTAGAAACAGCCAAAGGATACTTCCCTATAAAGTAAATTAACAGCATTTGATCACTGTATAAAACAATCAACAATGCAACAACAAATCATTGTCAAAGACATGGAGTAAGTTTACCTTCCTCATTTACTTTAGCAAATTGGAGAATGATGATAGTTGGGCCAGAGATGTCCTTCCTCTGTTGGCAGTAGTCATGAAACTGCAACGCATACCCATCCTAGAGAGTACAATGCATAGTATTGTTTCTAAGGACACGTGAAACCAATAATTAGGGAATATGATAACATATAACCATTTAGTTAGTAAAGTTGTTATAGTTTTACAGACATACCCCAAGTCCTTCAAAACCAAGTTAATTTGTTGGTTTTTGCTCCCACTCTGTAGTTGGGTGTATCCAATTTCTATAACCATCCCGATTACATCTACAACATTCAAGAAACTGAAACAAATAATAAGTTCCCGATCATTATCAAAACATTTCATCAAATGTTCTTTGAATGTGTATGAAATACATTTATTTCTACATGCCTATTAAAACATCCTTTTTCCACTTGCCACATATGATATCTGCGAAAAGAGTGAATTTCAGGTTCTTTGACAGTATCACATGCTTATTCTTGTCGGTGACGGAAGTACCGCCAGTAAACACCAACAGAAACCTGTGGTCGGATGGCTTGAACAATAGGTCATTCAACAACACTTGAAAATTAGCAATGGTGTAGGTGTTATTCACGGTCAGCACATCATCAAAGATTTGTTTATACATGGTTGGGACTTTCACGTGAATATATGTCCCCTGCAAGGTTCATAGTGCCCATTGTTAAAGTAGAGTTCATAAAAAGAGTAAAGATCAAAATATATGCTAAACCAAGCAGCCATTAAACATCTTCCAAATAATGAAACATACAATCAAATGAAACATGAAACTTGAAACATACAAAAATAGGGAAATATGAAACATGAAACACACCAACAAATGAAAAACATCCAGAAAAGTAAGGTGGATTCGATGTTCTGCTGAACTCAGAATTGGTTCTTATATGGTTATGTCATGACAATAGAAAGACTAAAACAAAACCAGGTTACAATGGATGCACATGTGTTACCTCATTATCAACAACAATCATCTCAAAATGTTGCTTATTCTTTGAAAGAACACTCCATTTGTGATGGATTCTGACTGCTATCTTCCAAAGCTCTTTACTATTGTTGATGTCCTTAACCATTGTATACGGTCTTGCCATTGGATGTTTTTGGAGTTCACCAAACCTTGCGTTTTCTTAGTGGGGTTTTTTTGATGAAAGAGAAATGTTATGTGATAGAATAGAAATGTTCAATGCTATGGTGTGATTTTCGTTTCAGACAATTTATTGAATGTATTTTTCATCAGGTTCAAAGACACTCCATTACCCCTGCTGCTGTATACCTGCTGCGCAGGCCTGGGAAAACGGACCAACACATCAACCTCAACTTTCTGCCACTACCAACCAATGCCCTCCCTATGTAATCTGTTTTGCTTTTTGGACACTGTTTCAACTTTTTAACCTCAACAGGTTTGCTTTTACACATACAATGCGTTATTTTTCCAACCAACTATGTGTTGGTATGTAATTATGCATGATTTTAGTTCAAAATAGTTACTTTTAGACTTAAATTGCCCCTCAATTAGTGATGTGGAGGCATTTAAGCAAAGTTATTGATGTATTAACCAGAACATATGATGTTCTTATATTATAGATAGATAACAAGGAAAGTAAGCTTGGAATTGGCCCATTTTTTATTTCTTTTTCTTTTTTTAAAGGAAAAGTTGTCCCCTTTTTCTTTTGTTAGTACTTGTATTTTATGCATTTTGAATTTTCAAAAAGCTATCCATTATTAAGAGTTCACATATATTAAAAAAAAAACTTCAACCCAATATTTTAATATTTAATTGATTAAACTACTCCTATGACACTAATTAATAACTATATTTAATTATCAGAACAATACAATATTGTACATTGTCGGATCCCCTACATTTATTTACAAATAGTAGAATAATTCCTACTAACAATGTGGGACCAGGATCCACTGCAGTCACTGCTTGGTGCAGTCACTGCAGTCAGTCAGCTTACTCTATCTCTCTCCTCTAAACATTTTTATTTATTTTATAACCAAAATAAATTAAAGGTCATGATGTATTAATGAGCAAATCTAAAGACCCATATATAGCTGACTGTAGTGACTGCACCAAGCAGTGACTGTAGTGACTGCACCAAGCAGTGACTGCAGTGGATCCTGGTCCAATAATGTGTACCACCCACCAACAATATCCATACTTAGCCCCCACATTGTTATTATGAATTCCCAAAAGGATGGTACTTTCTCCTATATTAATTAATTGTCATTTCATTTTTCTAAAATTTCAGTTTGTAAAAGTTTTATTTTTTGTTTCCAAATTTTAAAATATTATAAATTTCTACTTTTGTTAAGATTATCGGTAACTATTAATTATATATAGAAAAATATGCAAGTAAAATAATACTTAAATAATAAATGTACAAATAATATTGTTTAAGTAACTAAATTTTAAAATTTAAGTAGCTAAATAAGAAATGTGCAAATAACTTTATAAATAAAAGGTAATTTTTTAAAAGACTAACTAAATTTATTAAATTTATTAGAATGTCAAAATAAAAACTACTATATGCATGTGTCATTGAATATAAAGTATTTTATTTTTATTTTCTATTACTTTTTATAAAACACATCAAATTTTAAACTGCAATTATCTTTTTTTCACCAATATATATATATTTATATTATACCATCTTCTATAATCTGCAACAAATATTAATATAATGTAAATATTAAGTAATGCTTCTTAAATAATAAATGTATACTAAAAATAATATCACTTATATATCAAACAAACTTAATATAAATTTAATTTTTTAATATTATTAATTACTCAAAAGAGATTTAAATTTAGAAATAAATGTGTAAAAAAATTGTGGTAGTATTAATGTTTGTTACAAAAAATGTTCTGGCAAAAAAATCACTGTTCCAAAACCTTTTGCCGCCCATAGGTCATCATCTTCTACCTTCAATCCTCGTGCGGCCAATCCTCTACTCATGACTTCCGTCACGATTCTTTGGGCCTGCCTCATTGAGGACCCTGTTCAATCGAAACTCTCAAATGAACCACTGAAAGAGACAACAAAACCTCAAAAGTCTTTTGCAGAGGCGCTTACGAATGTGCAATATCCCGGCTTCCCAACTTCATCAACCATGCCTGAAAGGGGATAGATTAGTGATTTTAATCCCAGAGGAGGAATACCTGGCTGGTCTTGAAACTTGTAAACCCAACCTCCATGTAAGGATCATTTGGCCTAAAGGTTCAACATCACTAATTGTCCTTGCCTTGAAGAACAAGCTATCTCATATATGGAAAGATTTAGGCAAACTGGGTGTGATTTCTCTTGGAAAAGGGTTTTATGAATTTTCCTTTTCATCGATTAAAGATGTCAGGCGGGTTAGGTTGGTAGCATCATGGAACATTGAACCTTGATACCTCAAACTTTTTGATTGGTCAAGACTTCAATCCTAATACTTAGAAAAATACTACTGCTCAGGTATAGGTAAAACATTATGGTCTGGCACAAGAATACTGGAGGCCCAAAATCCTTTTCATCATTGCCTACAGTTTAGGGACACCTATTTCCACTGACTCAATAGTATCCAAGCCAATGTTTGATAGAACATTTAGCCAGTTTGTTAGGGTTTTGATAGACATTGATCTAGCACAACCACTAAGGCAAAATGTCTTGGTGGAAAGACAAGGCTTTGCTTTCTTTGTTGAAATTGATTATGAAAATGTTCCTGTTTTCTGTAACCACTGCAATATGATAGGGCACCACATCTCTCAATGTAACAAGATTTTTGGCAGGGATGAATTTGTTCAAAACAAGGAAGAATTGAAAAACACAAAACCCAAAACAAAAAAAAAGCAATATGTGCAGGTCAAGGACAACAGGAAGGGAAAGCAAATTGTGGTGCTCAATGATGATAAAACTCAGGACAGGATAGATAACACACAGAGTGATAAACAACCAAATACACCTAATGTTCTGCCTATTGATCAAAACATTGTGTGGACATACACAAAATATTTGATAATTTGGTAGACATATCAAATGATGTAGAAGTGGATAAAGAGAAGAATCACTCTCATAATGAGAAAAATGATGGTAATGAATCTAGTGATGATGTTTCTCAATTTGTGGATGTTACCCAAGATGAAGTGGGAACCACTCAAGTTAGTAATCAAGTTGTCAGCACAACCCTACAAGAGAACATTGACATACAAAAAAATATGAAATTCTTAAAAGCCTCATGGGAAAATTTGGCTGAGGATGAAGAGATTGAGGATGACATTAGCAATTCACCATCAAATGAAGATCCTCCTATTGGCTTCCAACTAGTAAGAGCTAGAAAAAAATCTCCAAGCACAATGGGAAGGTATGGTACTCGATCAAGGGTTGGACCCTCAAGGCCTCCAAGATGAAATGCCTATTCTGGAATATTAGGGGATTAGCCAATTCCCTATCAAGATTGGCAATGAAGAGATTACATAATACTAACAAACCTGACCTACTTCTTATTGCTGATCCATGGAGGGACTCTAATGCCCTCCCTTTTGGTTAGTTACAGAGGTTTGGTTTAAAATTATTTGCTCTAAACAAGAGAGATAATTCTTTACCAAACCTTTGGTACATATGTAGTATCAACCTTACACTAGTGGTAGTTCATATGGAAGATCAATGTGCGGCCTTTACCATCATTGATGATATTCTTACTTTTTGGGTAACTGTTGTTTATGCCTCAACTTGTTACATAAAGAGAAGATTTCTTTGGGCAACTCTTGAATATGTCCTCGCAACCTTTCCTTTAGCATGGTGCTTCATAGGAGACTTTAATGTCATTTTAGGTGCTAATGAACACAGAGGCAAACACTTTTTTGCTCCCTTGCCTATTTCTGACTTTCAAGAATGGACTTCTTCCAATGACCTCCATCACCTGCCAACTAAGGGTGCCTAGCTTACTTGGTCAAATAGAAGGCATGGTACAACTCTAACTGAAAAAAAGACTTGACAGGGCAATTTGTAACCAACTATGGCTTAATTTTTGCACTAACATATCTTGCTCCACTATGTTCAGATGTAACTCTAACCATCATCCTATCCTCACTTGTTTCAATTTTGGTTCCTCTTCCATTATGTCTTGAAAATGTGGTTCATTCACCCTACTTGTAGAGAGGTGATTGCGGAGGTTTGGAGCAAAGTTTTCTATGGCTGCCATATGTTTATCCTTTCTAGCAAGCTTAAACTTCTCAAAGGTAAATTGAAGGATTAAAACATCAACACTTTTGGGAACATCCACTCTCAAGTCAGAAAACACCCTAGCTGACATTTAGTTGCAAATTCAAAACAATGGTGCCACTAAGACCCTTTTAAAGTAGGAAGATAGTGCTCAGAAAAAGTCTAAATAAAGCCCTGAAGATGTAAGACTGGTTATGGCAGGAAAATGCTAAAGTTGACTGGCATCTTGAGGGAGACAGGAACTTTGCCTTCTTTCATAGAATGGCAAAAATCAAATACTCCACTAAGTCTTTAAATTCCATCAGAGTAAGAGACTTCATCATCAATGAACCTCATCTTATAGCAGAGCATGTGGTTCATTATTTCCAAGACCTATTTTGTTCTCAAAACACCATCTCTCATAATTTGCTTGTGGAGGAATCCATCCATAATCTCATTGATGATAGGCTTAACAATATCTTAACCTTGATTCCTACTATAGAAACAAAAAATAAAGTAACTTTAATCTTTTTTAACTAAGTTAATTATCTCAAATCTATTAGAAAAGACAAAAGTGTTTACACCTTTATTAATACTTGAGAACGAAGAATACTTTTGATGAGTTGCAGAAATTAAAATGCATTACAAGAAATCAAGAGGTATCTGATAAACCTTTCTATCACAAAACCCCCTAAAAAATCTTTAAAATTATACATTTCTGCTTCAGATTAAACAATTTTCTCGCTCAAGAAAATTCAAATGGAAATGAAAGAGCAATTTATCATCTAAGTAGAACTCTGGTTGATATATATATATATATATATATATATATATATATATATATATATATATATATATAAATTTCTTAAAGCACCATATGTGCTTCTTAGACACCATGCAGAATTCCTATAATGCCTTTAGTTTCCAGAGAAATATCTCCGGACGCACCTTATTTTAACTAAATGTTAAGATATTCTGGAGATATATCTCCAGAAACACCAAAAATCAATTGAACATTGAAATATTCCAGAGATATATCTCCGGAATATTTTGGAGCATATTGTCGCTCCAGACTCTTCTCTTCCCACACTTTTTCATTTCTCTTCATCTCTCTCATACCTCTTCATCTCTCTGATTCCCAAATTTCCCAAACTTCACCAAGTTTGATTTCTTCTGTTCGAGGATCAAGTAATCATCAAGCTACATCCATTGCATTATTTAACATCTTCTGAATCATATAATTTAGGTAAGTTTTTCGAGTTTTCGATAAATACTCGAGTTTTGTTGTAAACGAGTTAGAATCCATTGTTAGGTGTCAAAATATTTAGAAATTAGATGAAACATAGTTTAGAGTAATTGCAAGTATTATTTGTTGGACTAAATAGACGACCAAGACCTCAAATTTGTGATTCTGAGGGGCAGAGGATGCCATTGGCGCGACCTCTGAGTTGTAGAATGTTCCGGAGATACATCTCCGGAAACATTCAATATTTCATGTACTCTAGGTGATTCCGGAGATACATCTGCATAATATTTCCGTAGTTGTATCTCTGGAATCACCCAGAGTACATGAAATGTTGAATGTTTCCGGAGATGTATATTCGGAAATTCTCAGTATGTTTTTTTATTTTTGTTTTATAATTTTTCTTATTTCGTAAACTTATTGTACGATTAATTATATTATATCTTGTAGGAATAATGACTGAGAGAGCTGACCGATTGAGGCATGGACGAGTTTCCCAGCATGCATCTATTAGACGAGAGCGTAGCCAGCCGGGTCCGGATGCAACAGCTACCTCTAGTCAAGGAGAGGAATCGACTGCTGGTGTACAATCTACTCCTGAGGCTCAGTTCACTCCTGTGGTCCAGGCTTTACCTCAAGCCACTACATCTACGTCTCAGCCTACTCCATATTCTTCATCTTGTTCCCGCAGACCACGGGATGCATCAGCTGACACGTCACTTCCTCCATCCTTTTGTAGGCGGAAAAATTCACCTGTTTCACCTCCTGTTGACTCGGTCGCACCTGCTGATCTTGATGCATCTATGCCACTTCTAGAAGGTGATGTTGTTAATGTAGAGCCATAGGCTTTCGGAGGGGGTCCATCTGATATATCCCTACTTCCTTTGTACCAGAGCACAGTGCCAGACATATTTGAGACAGAGAGGTAACATTAGTCACATTGTTACTATATTTTTTTACATTAATTTATGTCTAACATTGATTCTTGCTGACATTGATTATTTCTAAGCATTGATTCTTGATAACATTGGTTCTTGCTGACATTTATTTCTGACATTGATTTTTGCTGACATTGATTCAAAGTGCTAGACATATTTCTAAGCATTCAGACATATCTGCTGACATTGATTATTTCTAACATTGATTTTTGGTAACATTGATTATTTTTGGAAATTCGCATGTGCGTGATCCCAAGAAGTTTCTGAACCATGGGCGAAAGATTTTAGCATTGCATCAGCCTGATGAGGAGTAGTTTCAGTCGGTTGTCACTGCTTCTGGGTCAAGTAACCTATGCTTGACCGGTTACTCTTTGGTCAACCACTGGATGATGGGAGCATTCGTGGAGAGATGGTACTCTAAGACCTCTTTCGTTCATCTCTCACACGGTGAGATGTCGATTACATTGGATGATGTCTCGTGTTTGTTACATCTACCGATTAGAGGGACATTTCTCCATCATGGTAGGATGACCAAAGACGAGGCGGTCGATATGATGGTGGAGCATCTAGGGGCTGATTCAGTGAAGGCGCTGAAGGAGGTGGATAGGACTAGGGGTGCTCATGTTAGGTTTTTGTTCTTGAAGGAGAGATTTGATGAGGCGCTCGTTGCTGTAGTGCAGGCTGATGGTGATGCCCGGGAGGTTGAGATCCATAGGAGTCATGCTTTGAGGTGTTACTTTCTATTTTTAGTTGACACTGTACTTTTTGTGGACACCAGTGCCACCTATACTGACCTTACATACTTCCAGTACTTCTTGGATTTCACACAGATCCATGAGTACAACTGGGGGGCTTGCTTGGCCTATCTGTATTCGAAGCTAAGAGATGGATGTCGGTGGATGACGAGGCAGACCACAGGTAGCATGATCCTACCGGTGGTAATAACTTTTTATCCTTGATTGTTTTTTTTATCATTTTCATTTAATTTTAGCGATAATTCTTAATTCCTGAATGCTTTTTTATTTTTATTTCAGTCTTGGATCCTCCAGCACTTCCCGTGCATCACTGGCTAGTCATGTTGGGATGAGTACACGGAGGGGATGCCCCGTGCCTGTGCTTTTATCCCGCTGAGAGGGAACCAGGCGGTTGAGCCTTTCAGAGTCTATCTTGACCACTTGGTTGTTGAGGGCATCCACTTCAACAACTATGTGGATCACCTTCAGACGCGCCCATTTAACGATATATCACTATACTCCGGATAACTGGCTTGCTCATCGATGGTCACTGCTCCTCATATGCCCGAGCGCATCATGCCGCAGTTCGGGTACACTTAAACCATCCCCAGACACCCTGCTATCTCTTCACCTCCAGCCTTGACTCGTATACAAATAGAAGAGATGTTTACTGATTATCAGAGTCACCTGGTACCAGATGAGACTCGGACTACCATAGTACCGAATGATTAGGGCTACGTCGACAAATACGTCAGGTGGTTCTTCAGGGTCTCACATTCGTACATGGTGTCGGCTGCTCCAGGAGATCCGCCGAGGCCCGCTCATCAGAAGATTCTAGAGGAGCAGCAGTCTCAGATGAATCATATTAAGGATGTCTTGCCTCGTTGTCGTCGCATAGTGGAGATGGCACGGACAAGAATTGCCGAGGGTATCTTTTCTGAGGGGTTTGCTGTTAGGCAAGTACTATATGACATTATTGCAGAGGCACACGAGGCACTTTTGTACCACAGACATTGTGCGAGGATAGAGGGGATCGAGAGCCGAGGAGGCAGACCATTCAAAGGAGGCACATGAGAGGTTGTCAGACACACCCAGTAGTTGTCTGTATTTACTTTGTTTTAGTATTGTAGTTTGTACGCTTTTTTCCTGCCATTGTTATTACATTTTGGCCTTAAGGCTTGTATGAGATCCTATTACTATATGGTTATATTATTTTGGTATGTCTGTTATTTTATAATTCATCTGCGAACAAATACACAGTGCGTTTTTAAAAAGAACTTGGTCAGATACTCTTCGAAGATGTATCTCTGGAATATTTCCGTAAATGCGTCCCCGAAAAATTCAAATGAAAATGGTCTATAGGAGATATCTTCTGACTGTTTAAGGTTTAAATTATTCTGGAGATATATCTCCGAAATATTATTAAGCCATGGTGCGCGTCCGGAGATATATCTCCAAAATCACGGGGCATTTGTGGAAAAGCACAAGGTGGAAAAGAAACCCATAAAGTGGGATAAGAAATTCTCTCTCTCTCTCTCTCTCTCTCTCTCTCTCTTATCCCGAAGATTCATTATTGCAAGACGACAAAAACTTTAAACAAAGTGGGTTGCTGACATGATTGGGGAATCTTATTGGTACTGGCCCCATGGTTCCGGCGCATCCTCGTCAGACGCGAATGTTTCCATGTTCCCGGATCCACCGCTGCAATTTCCAGTGTATCTTCTCAAGTTCTTTGGCGGCTCTATTGGTATGCGGCCTGTGATCGTTCTAATAATTGTCTTTGGTGGAGAGCCTTTTACATTCTTTGGCTCTCACTACATTGTCTTTGGTATAGGGATTTGTACCGAGAATGACTTAACACATGGTATTTCAAATTCAACAGATATGTTGTACAGTTTGTTTATCACTTTTCTGGGCTTTGCATTCTCTGCGACTTTCAAGGTTTTTTCTTCCTGCCAGAATGTTATTATCTCCGCTTTCGTGCCACTTTCTTCTTCTCCTTCTTTGGTGATATTTGTTAGGTAGTCATTATTCTTTTGAAGAAAATCCACATACTGGCACAGTTCTCTTATGAGGATTTCTTTGTCTCCCATATATTTCCTTTGGCTTTCAGGAATTTGGATGGGGATCTGGAAGTAGTAGTTTGCACAAAGTGCGCAAACGGGGTGCTTAAGCGAAAACATGATTGGATCGTGAAGAGAGAAGTTTAAAACTCTACTTCAAGAAAATATGAAAATAATCTATGGAAAATATGAAAATTTACTTTTAATGCACAAGATAATGTTTACAAGACTTGCAAGAAAACTTAGACTCTAGGAATTTTGATTAATTTCAAAGTAAAGAAGAGTTGTTCTGTTCTTCGATGCTCAGATTAACCAAGAAACCATACTACTTATAATGGATTATGAGGGAGTAAAGACACGAGATCGGGTGCTCATTGGGCCCCATCGTCATCAAACGTGTCTCTTTTCCGAAATAATTCACCTATGGGTAAATCTTATCTTGATTTCACTGATTGCAAACGACAAGCAACTTTTTACAAAAGATGATGAGGGGACCTGACCCTGCCCCTAATTATTACAAGAAGACAAACGTCTTTTCCCAAAAGTAAAAGCAAAGACTCGGCGAATCTTATCCCGAAGATTCATTATTGCAAGACGACAAGAACTTTAAACAAAGTGGGCTGCAGACATGATTGGGGAATCTTATTGGTACTGGCCCCATGGTTCCGGTGCGTCCTCATCAGACGCGGATGTTTCCATGTTCCCGGATCCACCGCTGCAATTTCTGGTGTATCTTCTCTAGTTCTTTGGCGGCTCTGTTGGTATGCGGCCTGTGATCGTTCCAGTAATTGTCTTTGGTGGAGATCCTTCTACTTTCTTTGGCTCTCGCTTCAACCATTTGGTGGAGTAAACTGAGCTCGGCTTCCACTCTTTTCCCTTGTCTGCTGAACAGTTCATCTGCGACCTCTCCTATTTTTTAGAATGCTTCCAGGGTGAGTGGTCCGGATGATTGTCTTGTTTGGTATAACTACTCCAGGATAGTGAGGGTATCTTCTGAGAAGTTATCTGGATCAATCTCTTGGCATACTGGTCCTGTTGGTGCTGGGGAATTGCCCTCCATTCTTGAATTGCTTCCTCCAAAAGAATGAGGTGGTTGTGTACTTGAGCTTCCTGTTCTTGGCATCCTGCAAAAGCAACAAAGTGAGCAATTCTGGATAGAGTATCGGCTAGGATATTTTGTCTTCCTTCAATATACTCAAAGTGAATTTTGACCCCAGATCTAGTTATGAAATCCGTGAAAGCCAACCACCTAACTCTAGATGGTTTGTTTTGGGTTGATTTTGTTATTTCTGTGCTTATGTGGTTGGCATTTATTTTGCTAAAACTATTATAGCAGCAAGATGTTCTAAGTGGCTGCTTTCAACATGTCGAATGAAGATGTTCCATGCCAGCTCATAGGACATCGCGTTGTGGATTCAGTTTTAATGCAGATTCTGTTTGTGTGAATTATTACTGAATATTCTGTGAATATTTGGTTATCCTATGTGGCATCCAAAGCATTTTTGGATTGTAGTTATTTGTTGGTTTTTCGGATTTGCTGTTGTTTCTAATTATGGAGACAAAATAGGAAACTTTGGATTGAAGACCTACTTTGTTGGAGTTAATTTTGCAGAATTGTGAGCAGTCTATTTGCTGCGTTTTTGAAGCCCAATTCAGTCTAGATTAATTGCTATATATTGACTGATGTAAACCTAGTTTTAGGTGTGGAACTTACTTGTGTTTTTAGGGTTTTCGAGTGTGTTTTGTGAGCCTAACTGGTATCATTCTGATAACAGTATAAGGACTGATTTTTGTGTTGTAAGTTCTGTCAAGTTACTCATAAGCTTTTAAGCATTGAGTTTCTTGTGTGTCAATTCTCATAAGCTGTGAAGTATTGAGAATTGTGTGTCTTGAAAGTGTGACTTTCAGTTTGTTTCTTGTGTGGAAAGGTACCAATCACGGGTTGTGGTTGTAGAGGGATTTGAGGAGGGCCTCATACCTAGGTGAGTCTTAGGTAGAAGTCATAGGAAGGGTAGTGATTAAGTGAGCAGATTATTCGGTGTTTGTATGATCTGTGAATTGATACTATCGTATATTGGTTTCGTCCCTGGCTTGGTAGCCCCCAGAGTAGGATTGTTGATCTGAACTGGGTAAACATATCACTGTGTTATTTACTTTCTGCACTGCTATTTTTATTGTTATCTTGTTCATTGTGTTGGATATCAGTGTCTCAACATCTACGTAGGACATCTGATATCTGTGCCATAATTTCAATTGGCATCAAGAGCTTGCACCCTTATTTGGTTCTGGGTGAGATTCAGGGAAGGTACTTTCTGGTACAATGGACAAGGATGGAGGATTTTTGAACAAACCACCTCTGCTTGATGGTTCCAACTATAACTATTGGAAACCAAGGATGATAGCATTCATCAAATCCATGGATGATCAAGCATGGAAAGCTGTTATAAAAGGATAGGAGCCCCCTAAGGTTAAAGATGAAAAAGGTGCCCCTATTGATGTGGTGAAGGAAGAGGAAGACTGGGATGATGCAGATTACAAAGGGTCCGTAGGGAATTCCAAAGCCATGAATGCATTGTTTAATGGTGTTAACAAGAATATCTTTAGGTTAATTGAACACTGCACCATTGCTAAAGAGGCTTGGCAGGTCTTGAAGACTGCTCATGAAGGGACCTCTAAAGCAAAGATGTCAAAACTTCAGATTCTCACTACCAGGTTTGAAAATTTGAAGATGAAGGAAGATGAGAGCATTCATGACTTTCACATGAACATTATTGAGATAGCTAATGCTTCAAGTACTCTAGGTGAGAAGATGTCTGACAACAAATTGGTCAGAAAAATCCTCAGATCTCTACCTAAGAGATTTGACATGAAAGTGACTGCTATAGAGGAGGCTCAGGATATAGACAAGATGAAAGTGGATGAACTGGTGGGATCTCTTCAAACATTCGAATTAGGGATCAGTGAAAAGTCTGAAAAGAAGAAGAGCATAGCTTTTGTGTCAAATGTTGGTGACTCGGAAGATGAAGGTGACCTGGTCAGAGATGAAGGGGTGTCTAAAGATCTGGTATTACTTGGAAAACAATTTAACAAAGTGTTGAAAAGGATTGAATGGAAGTCGAGAGCAAATGCTCAGAACAAGTCACTCGACATCAGTAAGAACCAGGATGGAGGCAGAAGATCCAGAACTGAAGAAGACTCCAATCAAGGGAAGAGAGTTCAGTGCTTTGAATGTGAGGGATATGGGCACATAAAGAGTGAGTGCCCCACGTATCTCAAAAGGCAGAAGAAGGGCCTATCAGTGTCTTGGTCAGAAGGAGAGTCTGAGAGTGATCTTGAAGAAGAATCAGCAAAATTGGTGACAGCTTTGACTGGGATCTGTAAGGCTGATGGAGAAACTACTTGTGAGTCTGACTTTGACAAAGAATCCTATGTTGGAGAACTCACTAAGGAAGAAGTATTCACAGGGTTTTCAGAATTGTGTATTAAGAATGAAGAAAGGTGCCAGATAATATTGGAACAGAAGATTCTGATAGCTCAACTAGAAGCTGAGAAGGAAGAACATCTATTAACCATTGCTGGTCTGAAGGAG
Source organism: Lathyrus tuberosus (assembly GCA_022829125.1). NCBI lineage: Eukaryota > Viridiplantae > Streptophyta > Magnoliopsida > Fabales > Fabaceae > Lathyrus > Lathyrus tuberosus. The sequence continues at coordinate 233,882 of JALAZF010000371.1, forward strand.
GAGGTTGAATGGCAAAAGTCAAAACTTGACAATATGACCAAATCTATAAAAATGCTGAACAATGGTACCACACAGCTGGATGAGATCCTTCAGAATGGGAAAGAAGCTGGAAATGTGCAAGGCCTTGGTTTCAACAATCAAGCAGAGACTTCCAAGAAGCCTATACTGAAGTTTGTTCCTTAGAAAATAAAGCAAGAAGTGGTGATGTCAAATCACATGTTTCAACATCAGATGAAGCATCAGAAAAGAGTTTGAAGATCTAAGTATAAACCATGGAGATGCCATTACTGTGGAAAGATTGGTCACTTAAAGTCCTTTTGCTACAAGCTGCACGGCTATCCCAAAACTGCTCAGCAACAATATAAAGGACAGAGTTAGGGTAAAGTGAAGAGAAGATGGATTCCTAGACAAATGTTGGCTGGTCTCATAGCACATACCTCTCTTAGAGCATCTGCAAGAGAAGATTGGTACTTTGACAGTGGTTGTTCAAGACACATGACTGGTGTGAAGAAGTTCTTGTCAGATATCAGGCCTCACTCCACCAATTATGTCACCTTTGGGGATGGATCAAAGGGTGAAATAAAAGGGGTTGGAAAGCTGGACTACACAGGACAACCAAATCTGGATCGTGTTCTATTTGTCAAAGGGTTGACTGCAAATTTAATTAGTATAAGCCAACTGTGTGATGTAGGCCTCAAAGTAAATTTCACCAAATCTGAATGTCTAGTAACCAATGAGAAAGATGAAGTTGTTATGAAGGGAACCAGGTCTAAGGATAACTGTTATCTGTGGAATCCTTAAGAACCTGAAAGTCTGTCTACTTGTTTGATATCAAAGGAAGATGAAACCAAACTGTGGCATCAGAAATTGGGTCACTTACACCTGAAAGGAATGAAGAAAGTTATGACAAGTGAAGCTGTTAGAGGTATTCCCAAGCTGAAGATTGATGAGGATAAAATATGTGGTGAATGTCAAGTTCGGAAGCAAACAAGGTGTCACACAAGAGGCTTCAACATCTTACCACAACTTCTAGAGTTCTGGAACTTCTTCACATGGATTTAATGGGACCTATGCAGGTTGAAAGTCTTGGTGGGAAGAAGTATGCCTATGTTGTCGTAGATGACTTCTCCAGGTTCACTTGGATAAGTTTTATCAGAGAAAAGACTGAAGTATTTGCAGCCTTCAAAGAGTTGTGTCAAAGGATTCAACGGGAAAAGGATTGTGGTGTTGTTCGAATCAGAAGTGACCATGGGAAAGAGTTCGAAAATAGCAGGTTTGAAGAGTTTTACTTATCTGAGGGAATCACTCATGAATTCTCATCACCAATCACTCCTCAGCAGAATGGTGTGGTGGAACGCAAGAGCGGGACTATACAAGAGTGTGCAAGAGTCATGATTCATGCCAAAAAGCTTCCATATAATTTTTGGGCTGAAGCCATGAATACTGCTTTCTATATACACAATAGGGTGACTATCAGATCAGGTACTTCTGTCACTCTTTATGAGCTATGGAAAGGTAGAAAGCCAAATGTGAAGTATTTCCATGTGTTTGGTAGTAAGTGCTATATCTTAGCGGATCGTGAGCAGAGGCGAAAGATGGATCCTAAGAGTGAGGAAGGAATATTTTTGGGATACTCTACAAAGAGTAAAGCATATAGGGTATTTAATTCCAGAACTTAGTTGATGATGGAATCCATAAATGTGGTGGTTGATGACTCTGGCAAAGATGAAGATGTCCCAGATGATGTTGGAGCATGTCTGCCCATGAACAATGAAATCTCTCAAGACATTGAGTCTGTAGAAGATAGTGCTCAAGAAACCAACACTAGACCTAAGAATAAAGAGGTAGAGGATGCTAACCGGGGACCCTCTATAAGGATTCAGAAGGATCACCCTAAGGAATTGATTATTGGTGATCTGAATGAAGGTGTAAGAACCAGAACGAGGGAGACTGTGTCAAATGCATGCTTTGTTTCAAAGATTGAACCAAAGAATGTCAAAGAAGCATTGACAGATGAGTTCTGGATAAGTGCTATGCAAGATGAACTTTGTCAGTTCAAGAGGAATGAAGTCTAGGAACTGGTACCACGACCAGCAGGAACAAATGTGATTGGAACAAAATGGGTTTATAAGAATAAGTCTGATGAGAAAGGAGTTGTTACCAGGAACAAAGCCATATTAGTTGCTCAAGGATACACACAGACTGAAGGAGTAGACTTCGATGAAACATTTGCGCTTGTGGCTCGATTGGAATCCATCAGATTGTTGCTAGGAGTGGCATGTTTGTTGAAATTTAGATTGTTTCAAATGGATGTCAAGAGTGCCTTTCTGAATGGCTATCTTAATGAGGAAGTCTATGTTGAGCAGCCTAAAGGGTTTGTGGATCCAAACTTTCCTGATCATGTTTACAAGCTGAAGAAGGCTTTGTATGGGCTCAAACAAGCTCCACGAGCTTGGTATGAAAGACTGACTGAGTTCTTAGTTAACAATGGGTACAGGAGGGGTGGTATTGATAAAACTCTTTTTGCCGAGGAGAAGGATGGGAAACTAATGATTGCTCAGATTCATGTAGATGATATTGTGTTCGGCGGGATGTTGGATGAAATGGTCCAACATCTTGTCACTCAAATGCAGTCTGAATTTGAGATGAGCTTGGTGGGTGAATTGACCTACTTCCTTGGATTACAAGTCAAGCAGAAGGAAGACTCCATTTTTATTTGTCAAAGCAAATATGCGAGGAACATTGTGAAGAAGTTTGGACTGGATAATGCCAAGCATAAGAGGACTCCTGCTCCTACTCACTTGAAGTTATCCAAAGATGAAAAGGGAGTGAATGTTGAACAAAGTTTGTATAGAAGTATGATTGGCAGTCTGCTGTATCTTACAGCAAGTAGGCCAGACATAACTTTTGTTGTTGGTGTGTGTACAAGATATCGAGCAGAACCCAAGGTCAGTCACATCAATCAAGTGAAGAGAATTCTAAAGTATGTGAGTGGTACATGTGATTATGGGTTGCTTTACTCCCATGACTCAAGTCCCATTTTATTAGGTTACTATGATGCTGATTGGGCTGGAAGTGCTGATGATAGGAAGAGTGCCTCTGGAGGATGTTTCTTTTTGGGAAATAATCTTATTTCATGGTTTAGCAAGAAGCAGAATTCAGTATCCCTTTCTACTGCTGAAGCTTAGTACATAGCAGCTGGTAGTAGTTGTGCTCAACTGGTATGGATGAAGCAGATGTTGTCTGAGTATAATGTCACACAAGATGTCATGACACTATTTTGTGACAACCTGAGTGCTATTAATATTTCCAAAAATCTCATTCAACATAGCAGAACTAAGCACATTGATATCAGGCATCACTTCATCAGAGAACTTATGGAGGACAAAGTCATAACTCTTGAGCATGTGAGCACAGAAAATCAGCTTGCTGACATATTTACCAAGGCTCTGGATGCAGTTCAGTTTGAAAACCTGAGGAGCAGACTTGGGGTGTGCATTCATGAAGAGCTATAGCAATTAATGTTCCTTCTGACTGCCAGATTGAAAATACTAAAAGAGGTTCTAGTAGTGCAGTGTGTGAATGAAGGGAAAATGCCGAAGCTTGTGCATGACATTTGGGCATGTGATATGGTGTGCATATCCTCTCTGATGAACTTTACTCTGGTTTATTTTTACTTTGACTTGTTCTACTTGCCTTTGTCATATTTATGGCTAAAAAGGGGGAGTAGTATGTTTGTATGGGGAGTACTTGTATGCAGCTGAAGGAGAGTGTTGCTGCAGTTGTTGAGGGGGAGAATGAGGAATGTTGCTGCTGTTGAGGGGGAGTTTTGCCAGGCTGCTATGATGAGTTGTTTGCTATTCTGAGTGTTGTATGCAGCTGAAGGAGAGTGCTGCTATGCTGGATTTTTTTTGCTGTGTGCTGTTGGTGTTTTCGCTGCTGTCTGATATATGGATATTTTTTGCTGTTTGTGCTTCTTTGAAAGTTTTTTGTGTGTGTGTAGTTTTAGCCAAAATAAGCCAAAGGGGGAGATTGTTATTTCTGTGCTTATGTGGTTGGCATTTATTTTGCTAAAACTATTATAGCAGCAAGATGTTCTAAGTGGCTGCTTTCAACATGTCGAATGAAGATGTTCCATGCCAGCTCATAGGACATCGCGTTGTGGATTCAGTTTTAATGCAGATTCTGTTTGTGTGAATTGTTACTGAATATTCTGTGAATATTTGGTTATCCTATGTGGCATCCAAAGCATTTTTGGATTGTAGTTATTTGTTGGTTTTTCGGATTTGCTGCTATTTCTAATTATGGAGACAAAATAGGAAACTTTGGATTGAAGACCTATTTTGTTGGAGTTAATTTTGCAGAATTGTGAGCAGTCTATTTGCTGCGTTTTTGAAGCCCAATTTAGTCCAGATTAATTGCTATATATTGACTGATGTAAACCTAGTTTTAGGTGTGGAATTTACTTGTGTTTTTAGGGTTTTCGAGTGTGTTTTGTGAGCCTAACTGGTATCATTTTGATAACAGTATAAGGACTGATTTTTGTGTTGTAAGTTCTGTCAAGTTACTCATAAGCTTTTAAGCATTGAGTTTCTTGTGTGTCAATTCTCATAAGCTGTGAAGTATTGAGAATTGTGTGTCTTGAAAGTGTGACTTTCAGTTTGTTTCTTGTGTGGAAAGGTACCAATCACGGGTTGTGGTTGTAGAGGGATTTGAGGAGGGCCTCATACCTAGGTGAATCTTAGGTAGAAGTCATAGGAAGGGTAGTGATTAAGTGAGCAGATTATTTGGTGTTTGTATGATCTGTGAATTGATACTATCGTATATTGGTTTCGTCCCTGGCTTGGTAGCCCCCAGAGTAGGATTGTTGATCCGAACTGGGTAAACATATCACTGTGTTATTTACTTTTTGCACTGCTATTTTTATTGTTATCTTGTTCATTGTGTTGGATATCAGTGTCTCAACATCTGCGTAGGACATCTGATATCTGTGCCAGAATTTTAGATTTATTGTAAAAACTTATGATGGCTTGGCAGTCTGTTCTAAGGGTTATTTCTCCTTTGTCTAGGTAGTGGATTTTAAAATTTTCCAGAGAACCCATGCAGGCATAGATTTCCGCATCAATTATTGATTTAATTTTTTGAAACTTCCCTGATGCGTAGGCACAAATTTTTTCAGAACTTCTTGGGTCATGCTTTTGGTTCTTCCATTTGCACACTCCTCCCCACCCCTCCATACAGCCATCTGTTTCTATGATGATGTAGGCATATTCAGGGAAATCAAGATAAGATTTACCCATAGGTGAATTATTTCAAAAAAGAGACACGTTTGATGACGATGGGGCCCAATGAGCACCCGATCTCGTGTCTTTACTCCCTCATAATTCATTATAAGTAGTATGGTTTCTTGGTTAATCAGAGCATCGAAGAACATAACAACTCTTCTTTACCTATGGGTAAATCTTATCTTGATTTCCCTGATGACTGACACCTTCTGCAGTCAAATCCCTATACCAGGTTACTACAAAACCACTGGCAAACGTTATGGCCTAAGGAAAACTAAATTCTACAAAGGCAAACCTCATGAGTCTCATGTCCGAGTTTTCAAAAAGCGGCACCAAGATAGGCAGAGAAAATGCAAATGTTACATTTGCGGCATGGAAGGACATTTTGCGCGAGAATGTCGTAATAAAAATGGGAACATTGCCAGAGCAGCCATTTTGGAAGAGCTAGACCTACCGGAAAACTGGGATGTACTCTCAGTAGACCAGGATAAACCAGACAGTGATGCAATCTGCAGTCTCTCCGAATGGGAGATATGAACAACTTCTCTCAATGCCAAAGCAGCAGTAGAGCAAATACCTACTGAAGAATACAGCTTCATGTTAGGCGCTGAAGATTGCGGCTGGCGAAAAGAGTACAAATCAGGCCGGAACAAGAAACCTGCAGCCATGGCTAGACGACCAAAATAGAAGGGCAGACAGACCCACAGGTAACATGCACCATTTGCAAGGAAAGAACAAGCTAGACCAGAAGAATATGGTGCAAACAATGCAAAATGTTGACCTGCGCACTTTGTGCAAACTACTACTTCCAGATCCCTATCCAAATTCCTGAAAGCCAAAGGAAATATGCGAGAGACAAAGAAATCCTCATAAGAGAACTGTGCCAGTATGTGGATTTTCTTTAGGAGAAGAATGACTACCTAACAAAAATCACCAAAGAAGGAGAAGAAGAAAGTGGCACGGAAGCAGAGATAGTAACATTCTGGCAGGAAGAAAAAACCTTGAAAGTCGCAGAGAATGCAAAGCCCAGAAAAGTGATAAACAAATTGTACAACATGTCTGTTGAATTTGAAATACCAGGTGTTAAGTCATTCTCGGTACAAGAAATCTTAGACACTAGAGCAACCTCATGCTGCCTCCACCAGTTTGCAGTACTGGAAAAAGCTCTAGAACCAAATCCCATCCTCACCTTTTTCAGTGGGATCAGCTCCAGGCAAGAGGCGAAATGGAAGTTAAGACCCGGAATAATGAAGATAGAGGAAAACCGTTTCAGAACCCCCCTAATCCATGCCTTTGATATGAACACCTTAGACGGCATACAAATGCTTATTGGGTGTAATTTTATCAGGTCGTGTATGGAGGAATAAGAATAGAAAGAAACATCCTCACGTTCTATAAAAACATCACCTCCATCAATGCCACAGAAGAAGCAGGAGTAATAGCCTCAACTCTAGAAGAACTTGGAATGGAAGAGGAAGAATACCTTGGCATACAAGAATGGTCTCAACTCTCTCTCTCTCTCTCTATCTATCTTATCTCTCTCTCTCTCTCTCATGAACTAAATTAAAATGCTACGTCAAGCCTTTTGAGGTCTTTGTAATTTTTAACTAAGATATGATATTTGGACAGGTGATTCTATAGTGTCCCAATTTTCCACATCTGTAACACGTGATATCATCATCACTTTTCTTATGATCTTTTTTGAGTGGATGAGTATTTTTGAAATTCACAAGACCTTTGTTAGTATGCTTGAGCTTGTTTCTCTTTAGATATCTATTGTAGTGTCTGACGAATAAACTCATTTCTTCCTTTTTGGAAACTTCTTCGTCATAGTTGTTACTTTATTCCTTTAAATTCTCCTCTTTAGAAGATGAAGCTTTTAAATAAAGATCTTGTTTCTCTTCTTTACCTTTCTCTTTTATTTTCGCCTTACTTCGCTATCGACGAGTCGTTCATCTCATTCTCATGCTCGACTAACTTTCCCAAGACTTTTGTAATATCTAAAGTACTAACTTAATTTGATTCTTTTATAGCAGTGACCTTTGGTTGCCACTCCCTGCACATAGATCTCAATATTTTGCAAGTACAATCTATGTTGAAAAAAGTTTTACCTTAATTTCTTAATTTGTTAATTAAATAGAGGAATCTAGTTTGCATTGAATCCATGGATTCTCTGGGTTCCATACGAAATAGTTCAAACTCCTCAGTAAACATATTGATTTTAGAATCCTTGACATCATCTGTTCCTTCATATAGAGTTTGGGGAGCGTCCTACATACCTTTAGCACTCGTATTATGTGAAATATATAAGCATGCAAATACTACAAAATTAAATGAGAGGGAGAGAGAGTGAGAGAGAACAACGAGATTTATAGTGCTTCAACGTTCGTCCTCGCTTTGCCTACATGCGCTCTTTAATGGTTTCTCATTGGAGCCTGCATTGTTCCTTTATATTTAAAAAATATTTGCAAGAGTTCATACAATCACCAATTCACAATACAACTGAGAAAATTAAAATCTCATATATGGATCTTGACTTGTATATAGCACAATGCCAAACTCTTCTACGCAATCTTTACTTGACTAATACTTATTTAATTTTCCAATATCACCAATCTGCTTCAAGCCTTCGTGTGTAGAAATCAACCCCTTGATCCTACCGATTTCTTGAGCGACGAATTGTCCGAAGATTTGAGAAGAACTTCGTCTTATTCCATACAATCACACTAAGGCAGTTTGGAAAAGAAGAACCTACTTCTTTTCAATGGAATTTGTCATCACCGTTGACAATCACCTCAATCTTGCAAACAACCTGAAAAATCTCAACCAAATCTTCAAGAACGAATAGTTTCAAGAGCCCACCTCCTTTAATCAGTTATAAATCTCTCATTATCAATATCTAAATCAAATTGAAGTTAAAGATGAGAGAATTTTGTTGCAAAAACTTTGAACTTTCAAAACAGAGGAAATTGTTTTTTCACAGAATCACAATGTTGATTATGATATTACCTATGATTCGTTGTGTTTCGATGTATGTGAAATGATGACAAAAAGGTTTTATAAGTGTTTGTGATTAAACACTGAAAATGGTTGAAAAAAGTCAGTTATATTCGAATCAAGAGCATTTCATGATTTGAATCAAATGAACAAGTGAAGTGAAATAAAAGAAAAACATAGTTTCGACCCATTTTTCAGTTGATTCGACTCAATGAAAAGTGTGATTAAAATCAAACACCTCGTGATTCGAATCATGTGTTAAATTTGATTCGAATCGAACAGGTTGAGCTAACCGAAGAAATATGGAAAAACTGCATGATTCAAATCATGTGTAAAGTGTGATTCGAATTAATTGAGGTAGAGGTGACCCAGAGTTTGATGATTTGAATCATGTGTAAAATGTGATTTGAATCAAATTGTTTTGAAATTTTCTGGTTTCTAACTGTCCAAAATGATTCGAATCAGGATTTGTGCTTGATTCGAATTAAACACCCAAAATCCCAAATTTTCAAATTTTTAACGAGACTTTGAGATTTTTCTTTCCACCTAACTTGAATCAATATCATATATGGATCTTATTCCACTTACTCATGCAATAGATTAAAAGCATCATGATCAAGTTCAAACCTAACCAATGGTTTATGCATTATGCTAAAAACGAATCTTTCAAAACTTGACTCAGAGAAGTGCAATCATGAAGGAGACTAACAATGAAATGTAAATAAAAAATGAAAGCGATAAGATAAACAACAAAATAATCACATTAGGGGGTTCTTCCCTGAACATATTAGGGACACACAACTATACAAACTATATTTAAAACATGATAGGAATCTAAAGGCTAAAATTGACAAGGTTTTTGGTGATAAATGGAACTAGAAGTAGCTTATTTAGTTTAAGAGATGTGTCAGAATATATATTTGAAGGAAAATTCTTTGAGCCAAGAGAGGTGATGGAAAAACCTTGGCCATTTCCAATGTGAACATGATCAGATCTTGGAAGAGAGATTGATTCCATGAGATTATAAGCTTCAGGTGTTACATGATGTGTGGATCCTGAGTCATGATACTATGCTTGATTGTATAAAGAAGATGCGTGAGTTCCAGTTACTAGTGCATGAGGTATAGGTACAACATACTGAGTGTTCAATGAAGGAATTATAGGCCTAGCTGAGTTCATATGCATATGGTTTAGTGCTATATAACCCAGTTGTGTCTAGACATAAGATTGAGGTGTGCCACAACTTCCATTGGGATTAGGTGAGTGACCATAGTAACAATAATTGGCCTCATCCCAAGTCTTGTAACAGATCTAACATTGAACATAATACTGATTTCTACTACGAGCACTACAACCTCTGAAGCATTCACCATAAAAACTACCGCGGCACGAAAATTACTCAAGTGCATTGCATGCACGAAAATACAGTCGCCACAAAACAAACGTTATTAGCTAAAATAAAATCCTTAATTTTGGCCTTCATAATCGCCCCACTCAGACCTTGAATCTTAAAAGAGCCTACAATCATTGGATACCCCTTCTTCACTTCCGAGTAAACTATGTCTTTACATATTTCCAAGGGTAACTTTTATTTTCTACTCATTATTTTCTACTCAAGCTTGTAGTTGTGTGAGTAGTCTCTTACCTGATAACCTTTTCCAAGAGATAAACAATAGTTATTCGTTATTACGATCAATTGGTACCAGTTTCGATCAATTAAACCTTTTCTTGTTTAAGGGATACATAGTATTAAACTCTTAAACAATAGAAACTGATCCACATCAAATTTTAATTTCATGTTTTGAATGATTCAAGCTAATTGACAAGGGAACATACTCTCTTGAGATCAATTATACTAATTGAATTACGATCAAGATGTGCTATAAAATGAAAAGTATTTGGTAAAATGGTAAAATAAGATGTTGAGTTAAATATAAATCAGTAAATCTTCAATTTGATTTCTAAACTTCCACTATGTCTTTTATATGTTCATGAAATAAAAAAATGTAATAAATAATCTCAAAACTTTTTACAATCTATCAAGTTAATCACTATACTATGTCACTCCTTCAGCACTTGCACCTTGTGGAACCCCTCTATCTGACCTTGTAGGTGAAACCTGGGATGGAAGTAGATAGATCAACCTTTGTTGCCACAAGAACAATTTTTCCAATTTTGTTATCATGGATTCCTTACAATGGCTAAAACAACAATTTCATTGCAATTCACGGAAAAGAACCACTAAAATCTACACAAATCACCACCATGACCACAGCAGCAGCGCTACACTACCAGAATGATTCACCATCCTAGTAGAAAAGCACCCATCAAAATCAAAGCTGGTATCAAATTCTCAGCTGACTGGCTTTTCACCATCGTATAATATATGCGCCCATGAAACAGCCACAATGTATAGCAATAGAATTGTTAACTTGACAAATTCTCTCGTGTGATTTAACAGTACATCACATAGGCAAGTTAAACATTTAAGAGGTGAAATTGGACATGAGTCTTGGGGTCCAAAACAAAAGACATATTGAGTATCATTGCCATTGAGTTTAATTCTGTATGTTGAGTATGCATTATAGCTTACACTTTTGTCATCAAATTCCACTGCTTGCTGCCAAACGAAGCATTTTATTAACTTGTACAATAATGGAATAGATCACATATTGAGTCCAGGTTATGAACCGACTATAGAGAAATATCGACACATGCCTCATTCAACCTTTGGAGTTTCTATTGTTGTTTGGTACCACTGTAGTGTTGTGTTACACAGCTTCATCAATCTTCCCTAAAGATCCCTCTAAGCAACACATAAACTTGAATCCAATCTAACCTCAGGTTCAACCCAGCTAAATCCAGCTACCTTCTTCAATCCAGGGCCTCTCATTGTTTTCCTTACTTTATTAGCATCCTCCCACCTTTCAGAGCTTGCATAAAGATTGGATAATAAAGCAAGAGTACCAACACCAACATTTTTGTCACCTAGTTGCCCCCTAATCCATTCAAACATCTCTTCATTACCATGAATTTTACAAGCCTGAAGAAGAGAACCCCAAATAGGTCCCTCAGCTTCAACAGGCATACCTCTAATGAAAGCCACAGCTTCCTCAAACATACCAGCACGTCCATACATATCTACCATGCAACCATAATGCCTCATTTGTGGCACAATGCCATAACTATCTCTCATAGCTTTGAAGAACATCATTCCATCACTAACCAAACCTACATGGCTACATGCAGACAACAACCCAATAAAAGTTACATCATCAGGTAAAACCCCATGAACCAACATGCGTGAAAACATCTGCACAGCTTGTTTGCCATATCCATTCATAGCCAATCCACAAATAACAGTACCCCAAGAAATAACATCCTTGCAAACAACCATGTTAAATACCTTCAAACCCATTTTCATATCACCACATTTAACATACATGTTAACCAGTGCATTTCCAATATTTCCATCAATACAAAGGTCAATCCTTTTATCAATATAAGAATGCACCCAGCACCCCAAACTCAAAGAACCAACAGAAGCACAAGCTGACAACACAGTTACAACCGTTGCCTCATTAGGTTCAGCTTCTACACTAACCACCATTCGTTTGAAAACCTCAACGGCCTCATCACAGTGTCCTCCACGTGCATAACCCATTAATAAAGTAGTCCAAGAAATAACATCCCTTTTAGACATTTTCACAAACACGTTATGCGCATTCAACAAAGACCCACACTTTGCATACAAATCCAACGCAGCGTTATAAAAAACAATGTTCCCATCAATCAGTAACTTCATCCCGTAAGCGTGAATAGCTTTACCAAATCTAAGAGCTCCGAGAGTGGAACAAGCGGAAAATGCACTTACGAGAGTTAACACATTAGGCTTCACGTTCATGAAAGAGAACGCGTCGATGGCTTTGGATTCGAATCCGCATTTTGATAGACCAGATATCAGCGAGGTCCATGAAACGACGTCGGGGGAAGGAATTGATAGAAAAACGCGCGTAGCTGAAACGACGTCGTTGGAGGAAAGGTAGAAATGGAGGAGCGAGTTGTGGATGAAGCGGTCGGAGATGTGACCGGATTTGATGAGACGCGCGTGGATTTCGAGACCTTTGGAGATCGCGTGAAAATAGGAACAAGCTTTGAGCGCGTGGGTGAAGGTGTAATGGTTGTGAGATGAAGAATCAGAAAAAGAGAGCATTTGGTTGTAGAGATTGAAGAAAGCATTGCCATCGTCTTCGTGAGATTTTGCAAGGAGTGCGAGGTTTTGGTTTAGCAATTGGGGATTAGGGTTTCTGATTAATTGAAATTGAGCGAGTTTCGCAATTTGATTCAGATTTTGAAGTTTCATTTGTATTCTTGTTAACTTGTTATTGTTCCCTCCAACCCAAATTGGATTTGGGTTATAAAACAGACCGGGTCAAGTTTGTTTAACCGGGTCGACCCGGTTGATGTTACGAAAAATATATACCTTGTTGTGCCTTCTAATTCTAAGCTCACAGCTCTTACAATAACTTCGAACACTGAACGAGATTCTTCATTCTACTCGATTTTACTCTCTTGAATTCTTGCTTTCATTTTTGCGTTTTAGTAGTTTGTGAATGTTGTTGGATAGTTTGATTCAGGAGAAAAGGTATGTAGTATATGCCTGTGCTGAAATGCACACTAGGTGTTTGAGAAAATGACTAAAACAGAGAAACTGTTTTCTATTTACATGGTTCTTCTCATTTTGTTGTGTGTTTTTGTTGCTCACAGGATTTGAGGAAGATCAAGTGAGGGATAAGTTATGGGCAAAGCTTCAAGGGATAAGAGGGTATGGTTGATTTAACTCATTGTTCTTTTATTGTTTTGTCTTTTTTGGGGGTTGAATTCATCTTAGCTAAATTGGTTTCCAGGATATATATTACCGGAAAGCAAAAGAAGAAGGTTGGCGCGCTCGAAGTGCGTTTAAACTCCTTCAGATAGATGAAGAATTCAATATTTTTGAAGGTATGCGTCTTCTACCTTGAAAGCCCATTTTTAATTGTTACAAGTTTGTTGAGCTTCCTTTAAGCCCTTTTTAGCAGACATATTAGGAGCTAATGTCTCAGAAATAATGGAAGGTTCTAGCAAGCATTTTGTTCCAGTGTATTGCTTACAGTTTCAATTTTGTTATTTCTGCAGGGGTAAAACGTGTTGTAGATTTATGTGCTGCGCCAGGTAGCTGGAGTCAGGTATTGCTGATGAAATTATCACTGGCCTGGCATATGATTTGTGTAGAAAACCACTAAAATAAGAAAACTTAGTGTCAACTAGGATTGGCTCACCTAGTAGCATTAAATGTAATTGACACGGAGGTCTTGGTTTAGATATCTTCTGGTAATCCTTCATTGATAGGCCATCTGTGAGCTTTCACTGCGAGACCTGTTGTATGCTCTAACTTCAGAATGGAATAACATCCCTTACTCCTAAACTTATCTTAAGAAAAGCCCATAGAGTATTCACCCGTGTTGTGATTTTAGCTAATGCATTTATTTTTTCCCCTACAATATTATTTCCATAATTGTCCTAACATTATTCACACTTTAAGGAAGGGTTTGAATTTAAACATGGAGGTCATTATCATTGTTTAAAGACATAGTTCCACGATTTCTCGTGTTATGGCAAATGTCAATAAATATTTGTCTTATTTACAATAAACATTCATAAATCTCATTTGGCAACCATCCTGATATATCTAAATAATACTTAAATTTTTGTATGCAGGTTTTGAGTCGTAAACTGTACCTTCCAGCAAAGCTTGCACCTGATGCAAAGTAAGTTGATTTTCTTTGGAAATTCTATGCTTTGTTAAGGATTTCCTTTACATTGAGGTCTCATATCCTGTAAATGCAATCTAGGACTTTGGATTGAAATTAAGCTCCATCAAACTATACTCTCTTTTTCTGTTGGTCATAATTGCGTTCATTTGATAACCTTTTAGTATTGTTTTTATAAAAGAAGAATTTCATTGAGCTACCCTGATATGTTATGTGAGGCACGATCTCTGAATTTGCTCATTTTTTTCCGACATTGTTTTCTTACTGTTTTGTTTTGAATTCGTTGATTTCTTCCTTTTCTATTTTTGTTTGTGCTGTATTTTATGTTAAGGATGACCCTTTGCCTTCCAAACACTGTTAATTATTCTAGCAGTATCGTTAACTTCTTGCTGCATCATGATACACAGGGATGAAAATTTTCCTCTTATTGTAGCTATTGATTTGCAGCCAATGGCACCGATTGAAGGTGTTATCCAGGTGCAGGGTGATATAACTAATGCTCGGACTGCTGAAGTGGTATGTACAACACTGTTACCTTTAATTCTCTTAATAGGTGTCTTTTTTTCCCTTTTCGAAACGAGTTCTCAGTATGCCACTCTTGTCTCTGTAGTCAGAAACCAATATCAATTATTTTTCTTAGGTAAACTTTGTACCTCAAGTTTCATCATGCGACCGGGTTCATTAGCAATTTAGATTTATTGGTACACACACATGTAGGCATTACGAGTCTCATTTGATATAGTTCTTTCTCCAAACATTTATGATAGAACATAATGACTTTATTGATTTATATCTCCATCCCGACCTAGTTAAAAAAGGTTTTTGTTATTTCTCCTCTGTCAAACATAATGATTTTTTTCTGCTTTCTTTTGCTACATGTTGTTTCGCTTTCCTTTTTTCTTTTTCTTTTTATCCCAATTGTTTTTGTTCAGTTCATGTTGTTGAGGTTGCTTTATTCCATCAGTTAAACTTTCGTTGATGACTATTGCCAACATTTTTTTTTCTCTTGTTCTATTCAGGTCATCAGACATTTTGATGGTTGCAAGGCCGACTTGGTTGTGTGTGATGGTGCTCCTGATGGTAAAGAAAATGCATAATTTAAACTCGATATCTTGATACATAACATTTACCAAACAGTTACAATGATGCGACACTGTTTCACTTAACCTCAACCTCTTTCATGGGACCTACAAGAATCAATTTATCTCTCTTAAGTGCTCCATGATGACATTTATAACACATTCCATGGAAAAACTCTTTATGATACTTAGTCTTTTCCTCGCTTTGGTTTGTAGTTTAAAAATATAGCTTAATTCTTTTGCAGTTACTGGGCTTCATGATATGGATGAATTTGTTCAATCCCAACTCATACTTGCTGTAAGTTCTTAATTTCTGTCATTATTTTTATTTTTATTTTTATTATTATTATTATTAATAATTACTTGGTATCCTTTTGGTTTGCCATTTTGATGCTTGATAGTTTATCATCCTTGTCTAAAATTGGGGATGACAAACAATATTGAAGGCTCTGAAATCAGTGACCTTGCCTTTAATATTTATTCTGCTTTAACCTCTTGCCAAGCAACGATGTATAGATTTATGCTTGCTATTTCCAATCAGGCTTCATCCTTGTCTAATAAGCATATATCAGTGCACATTTGTAGGGGTTGATGCTAATTAATTACTCCTTGCAGGGGTTGACAATTGTTACTCATGTACTGAAGGAAGGAGGGAAGTTTATTGCAAAGATATTTAGAGGAAAGGACACAAGCCTTCTATACTGTCAGGTATTTGAAGCTTCCCTTTGCCATTAATATTTTAGGCATTGGAGACAAACACATTGTTTAATATGGCATAAATATGTTTAGTTTTAATCTCTTGCAATCGTCCACCTTTTAATTAGCTTTTGTAACTTCTGTAGTGAAGGAACAGTTGATGCTCATCTCTGAAATTTATGGTTATCCCGAGAATAGAAGTTCTGAATCTTTGTAAACAATGAAAGTAATACATATACCACTAAGACTTCTAACTTTGAAAGTTAGATCATAGAAAAGATCCAGAGTTTTGCCAAAATTCTGAAGGGAAATAATGGGTCAAATGATTACTAACAAAGTAATTGACTTTGAAGATTACTTTTTTGAACTGTTTCTGTAACTTGTAGTGTGTCTTTGTCTAGTTGGAACTTAGAATCTACTTGTGACTATCTAAAATTTTTGTTGTACTTTTGAAACTTTTTTGTTGCTCTGCTTTCTGCTAAAATAAGTCATAGTAAGTGAGAAGTGCTAAAGGTGTACTGGTCTATGAATACAATAGTCATAATTCCATATACTAAGTAGCCTTTTTTGTTTGCAGCTAAAATTATTTTTTCCTGTGGTGACTTTCGCAAAACCAAAAAGCAGCCGTAATTCCAGCATAGGTATGAATTTTAGTTTCCAGCTTTGTTTGTTACAATTTTTGACATGCATATTTTTTCTGCTCTTTATAGCTTATTTGTGACAGAAGCTTATATATTATCTAACAACGTATGAGGTTCAAATATACTACTAGTTGAATTTAGTTGTTCCTCTTGTGCTTGTGCCTCCAAACACCTTGCAATACGGGGAAAAGTAGGTTAATACTATCTGTGCTAATTCTTGTTTTTGTTCCACCCCTGCAGAGGCATTTGCAGTTTGTGAAAACTACACCCCTCCTGAAGGATTCAATCCAAAAGATCTTCATCGGCTACTTGAGAAAGTTGGAAGTCCATCAGGGGTAGAAGATACAGGTATGCCAGTCCTTAAAAGCAATCATAAAATAGGAATTAGTTTAGCTTCAATTTCACCCATTGAATGAAGTCTGCTCAATTAATCATAATACCAACTTTTTGTTGTTGAATTTCATTGTATCGCGCATACTTATTTTGATGGCATTGATCTGGAGTAATTAATTTGATGGTGTGGTTGCAGATTGTGTTAGTGGGTGGTTGGAAGGCTCTAATAAGGTGTATATCCCATTTCTAGCTTGTGGGGATCTCACTGGATATGACTCTGATAGGTCATATCCACTACCTAAAGTTGTTGGAGGAACATATCAGAGCTTGGATCCAGTACAGCCACCTATTGCGCCTCCTTACAAGAGAGCCCTAGAGTTAAAAAAAGCCTCAACTCAAGGATTCAGAGAACTTGAAAATCTCTCTTTGGAATCCTGATCTTGCATATCCACTGTTTATTCATAATGCCTTAAATTCCTTGCTAGCCTTTTGTTGTCACTGTTTTTTAAATGAATACAAACTATTTTATGGATAATTATCCAAACTTATTATATGCTTCACTGGAAAACAACCTTGATGATGTTTGAACTGTTGTAATCTAGTTGAATTAGATTGAATTGAGATTAAGTGCGAACTCTTTTTTTTTTTTGTTAATATATATATATATATATATTGATGATTCATTTTTCTTTCTTTTGACCAGTTTATCTGGGTCATCATGGTCGCATTCATACATGAATAAATCAAGCATCCAGATAGTCTGGAATTGCTCCAGAAGTTCAACTGCTTCTTTTTCAATGCGCTCAATTTGTGTGGGTCATAACTCATAATTAAAGTGGGATCGTCGTCCCAATTAATAGAAAATCGATATGTCTCATCTTCCTCATATATGACTTCTGGGAATTGGGCACTACCTGTATTTTCAAGCTTTTCAAATGATTTTGATGAGGACAACAAATATTACTTGAATATAATCATGCTCAAAAAGGAAGTGGATCTATTGTGTACAAGCTAGTACTCAAGGTTTCTACATACTACAAGAATTCAGAAATATTTGCAACTCTTCATGCTTCTTTCACAAACCTTTTCCATACGAACCATGGCATCCCTTAATCAATTATAGCTGTTTGTAGAGGTGTTTAAATATTATAAAAGCACACAAATTGTCAGTTTTTAAACTCACCTTCTTTGCTAAAATTTTAAAACAATCATTCTTCTCTTTTCTTACATTTTTATCAAAGTGTTCTTCAAACTTTTCTAAGAGAAACTTCTGCACAGAAAAATTTCATATACACTGCATTAGGTTCATCCTCATTGTATTGAACACTTGTATAACTCTCTTAGAGTGATTGCTACAAAGAAGAAGATCAATCTTTAGATTGATACATTGAAGATTCAAAACTTGCTGCACTCATAAAAAAAAAATTCAGAATTGTGATATTTTGATTACAACTTATTTTTAGGATTGTTAAAAATAAGTTTTGTAAGGTTTTCCTTGTAATCCGGATTGTGGATACAAGAGGTCCATTTGTGAGATATTGATTCTCGGTTGGACTTTAAATATTTGTAAATCCAAGAGGATTGTTCTTGGTTGTTAGAGTAGTATAGAAAGACATACGTTTTGTCTTGTCTAGGAATCTAACATTTAGTGAAATTCTCTTTCAAGTTGAAAGGGGAGTGGAGTACTCTCGGTGTGTGAGGGGAACCACTATACGTCTCGGTGTTCATTTACTTTCCGCATTTACCATATTTCAACACTTAGAAATTTTAGGAAAGTAAAACTCAAGATCATTTAAAAATCGGGATAAATCTCTAAGAACCTAATTCACCCCCCTCTTAGGCTCACATATAACTTACAATTGGCATCAGAGCAGGTTAGGTAACCTGTTCCGACAAGATCCAGCATGGCTTCCGCAAGCACGAACCCGGTTTTCAAAGACGGTGGAAGTAGTAACAAGCCCCCACTTTTCTCTGGAGAGTATTTTGATTTTTGGAAGATTCGTATGAGAGCACATCTTGAAACACAAGGAGAAGGTATATGGGAAACTGTTGAAAATGGTCCACACCAACCAATGAGTGTTGTGAACAATGTTGCAACTCCAAAAATTAAAACGGCTTATAATGAAGATAATAGAAAGAAAGTACTCGATGAAAAGAAAGCTATTAATATTCTTCAAAGTGCATTAAGTATGGATGAATTTTTCCGAATTTCACAATGTAAATCTGCAAAAGAAATATGGGATACTTTGGTAGAAACACATGAAGGAATGGCTGAAGTTAAAAGATCTAGACTAAATACTCTAAGTCAAGAATATGAAATGTTCCGAATGCAGCCCGGAGAAACTATTGTTGCATTACAGAAAAGATTTGTTCATTTGACTAACCACTTAATAGCACTTGGTAAGACATTCTCAAATGATGAACTAAATCTCAAAATTCTAAGATCTTTGACAAGAGAATGGCAACCAAAAGTAACGGCAATATCGGAAAAGAAAAGTCTCTCTACAATGACTTCCGCATCTCTATTTGGTAAACTTCAAGAACATGAGTTAGAACTTGGACAACTTGAAAAACATGAACTTCAAGACAAGAAATCTAAAGGTATTGTTTTAAAGGTAGATGCAAAAGGAAAACAAAATGACGACTCATCGGAGGAAGACGAAAATTTCATGTTACTAGTAAAAAGACTTGGAAAATTCTTTGGAAATAAAGATAAGTCCTTTTATGCGAAAAGGAAGAAACAATTTAAGAAAAAGGATACTTCAACTTCTTCTCAAGACATTACATGTTATGAATGTGGGAAGCAAGGTCATATAAAACCCGAATGTCCACAACTTGCAAAGAAAGGAAGTTTTAAAGGCAATAAGGAATCAAAAAATAAGAAGGCATACATTGCATGGGAAGACAACAAAATCAGTTCATCATCCGACTCGGAGAGCGATGAAAGCACAAAACTAGCACTTATGGCTACACATAACTCCGAAGATGAAAATGACGAGGTTAGTACTAAATTTTCTCTTTATGATAATGATGCACAAGAAGCCATAAATGAACTCTTAAACGAATGTAAGGTGTTATGTAAAACAATTTCTTCACAAAAAAGACAAATAACATCTTTAGAAGAAAAAGTCGATGTTATGGAAAAAGAGTCAAAAGATGAAAAACAAAAGAGAGCAAGTGAAGAAAAACAAGAGTTGGTGTGTAAAAATTGTGAGTCACTTTCATTCCAAATTGTTCAATTAAAAAGAGTCTTAGAAAGATATGAGAAAGGACAAATTGGTTTAGAAGCGGTCCTTAGTCAACAAAGATATTCGAATGATAAAAGTGGACTTGGTTACTCTAAATTTTCTAAACCAAGCTCTAGTAAAACAATCTTTGTTAAGGCTAGTGACCAAACTTCTAAGGAGAAAGTGAACAAACCTAAAATTGTGCATCTTTATCCTAAAAAGAAAAGAACTCCCATTAAGAAGAGATTTCCTAAAAAGAAATCATATGTTCCTAGATATAAAAGCAATTTTGTTCCTACTTGTTTTTATTGTGGTATTATTGGCCATACACCTAATGCTTGCTATATAAGAAACTTTAGTGTTGCAAGTGGGCATTATGTGTGGGTAAAGAAAGGTACTAATTATGAAGGACCCAAGGCTATTTGGGTACCTAACAAAACTTAATTTGTTTTGTAGGTTTGCTTGAAGACCACTTCTAATCTATGGTATCTTGATAGTGGTTGTTCGAAGCATATGACCGGAGATATAAACAAATTTTCAAGTCTAGTGCTTAAGGCCAAGGGTTATGTCACTTATGGAGATAACAATAAAGGAAAGATTATTGGCGTAGGCAATGTTGGTTCACCACCTTTCACAACAATTGAAGATGTGCTTTATGTTGAAGGCTTAAAGCATAATCTTATTAGCATAAGCCAACTTTGTGACAAAGGATTCAAAATCAAGTTCACTAGAGATGAATGTTTGATAGAAGACGAAGTCACTAATGAGGTAATGCTTAAAGGTAATAGAATTAACAATATTTTTATGATTTCCCTTGATACCACTTCTTTGAAGGTTAAATGTCTTATGGAAAACAATAATGATTCATGGCTTTGGCACAAAAGGATTGCTCACATTCACATGGAGCATTTGAATAAATTAATTAAGCATGACTTAGTTATTGGACTACCAAAGATAAAATATGCCAAAGATAAGTTGTGTGATGCATGTCAAAAGGGGAAACAAACCAAGTCAACTTTCAAATCTAAAGATGTGGTGTCCACTTCAAGGCCACTACAATTGTTGCATATGGACTTATTTGGTCCATCAAGAACAAGAAGCTTCGGAGGTAATGTTTATGCTTTAGTTATTGTTGATGATTACTCTAGATATACTTGGACTTTCTTTTTAGTGCAGAAAAGTGATGCTTTTAAGGCGTTCAAGAAATATGCAAAGCAAATTCAAAATGAGAAGTCACTTTCAATTGCCTCCATAAGAAGCGACCATGGTGGAGAATTCCAAAATGCTTCCTTTGAAGAATTTTGTGAAGAACATGGAATATCTCACAACTTCTCGGCACCAAGGACTCCTCAACAAAATGGAGTGGTGGAGAGAAAGAATAGGTCATTAGTGGAACTTGCAAGAACAATGCTTAGCGATTCAAATCTTCCAAAATATTTTTGGGCGGATGCGGTAAGTACGACATGTTTTGTAAGTAATCGTGTTAATATTAGACCTATTCTAAAGAAGACCCCCTATGAACTTTTCAAAGGGAGGAAACCAAACATTACTTATTTTCATATTTTTGGATGCAAATGTTTTGTCTTAAACAATGATAAAGACAATCTTGGTAAGTTCGACGAAAAATCGGATGAAGGTATATTTCTTGGTTATTCACTTACAAGTAAGGCTTAAAGAATTTATAATAAAAGAACTTTAACAATTGAAGAATCTATGCATGTTAAGTTTGATGAATCTAACCCCTCCAAGGAGGATATTGTTTTATGTGATGATGATGATATTGTAGAAGTTCCTCAAGAAGATACTTCTAGAGAAAATCAAGTGGAATGCCAAGAAGAACCGATTCAACAAGAGAATAATTTAAGTGATCTACCTAAGGAATGGATAACTCATAGAGATCATCCAATTGACAAAGTTATTGGTGATATTAGTCAAGGTGTAGCAACAAGGCTAAATCTTAAATATGCTTGCTTAAATATGGCGTTTGTCTCACAAATTGAACCTTCCAAAGTAGGTGAAGCCTTAAGTGACGACCATTGGATAATTGCTATGCAAGAAGAGTTAAACCAATTCGAAAGGAATCAAGTGTGGGAACTTGTTCCTAGACCAATTAATAAGCACATCATCGGTACCAAATGGGTGTTTAAGAACAAACTTGATGAGAATGGGATAATTATTCGAAACAAGGCAAGATTGGTGGCTCAAGGTTACAATCAAGAGGAAGGCATTGATTTTGAGGAAACATTCGCTCCGGTTGCAAGGTTAGAAGCTATCCGTTTATTACTTGCTTATGCATGTTCATTAAATTTTCAGCTTTATCAAATGGATGTCAAAAGCGCATTCTTGAATGGCTACATCAATGAAGAGGTCTATGTCAAACAACCCCCGGGTTTTGAAGACTTCAAGAATCCTACACATGTCTTCAAATTAAAGAAAGCTCTGTATGGCTTAAAGCAAGCACCAAGAGCATGGTATGATCGTCTTAGTAATTTTCTTTGTGAAAAGGGATTTGTAAAAGGCAAAGTTGACAAGACATTGTTCATTAAGAAGGCAAAAGGTAATACTTTGTTAGTTCAAGTCTATGTTGACGACATCATATTCGGATCAACGAACGAAGATCTTTGTAAAGAATTCTCATTAATGATGCAAGGAGAGTTTGAAATGTCAATGATGGGAAAAATGAATTACTTCCTTGGACTTCATATCAAGCAACTAAAGGATGGCATATTCATCAACCAATCCAAATATTGCAAAGAATTGTTGAAAAGATTCGACATGGATAGTTGCAAGGCTATGGCTACACCAATGGGATCCGGAACCTATGTTGATCAAGATGAATCGGGTGCTTCCATTGATATTACAAAGTATCGAGGTATGATTGGTTCTTTATTATATTTGACAGCAAGCCGTCCTGACATAATGTTTAGTGTGTGTTTGTGTGCTCGTTTTCAAGCAAATCCAAAGGAGTCGCATCTCACCGCTGTGAAAAGAATCATGAAGTATCTCAAGGGAACGACGAACGTTGGTCTATGGTATCCAAAAGGTAGTATGTGTAATTTAGTCGGTTATTCTGACGCGGATTATGCAGGTTTTAAAACTGATAGAAAAAGCACGAGTGGAACATGTCACATTTTAGGAAATGCTTTAGTTTCATGGTCCTGTAAGAAACAAGCATGTGTTGCTCTTAGTACGGCTGAAGCAGAATACATAGCAACAGGAAGTTGTTATGCACAAATTCTTTGGCTAAAACAACAATTAAGCGACTATGGAATCAATCTTGGATGCATACCACTTCGTTGCGACAACACAAGTGCAATTAATATTACAAAGAATCCCGTCATGCACTCAAGAACCAAACATATAGACATTCGACATCATTTTCTACGTGATCATGTGCTTAAAGGAGATGTTGAAGTCACATTCGTGGATACACATAATCAACTTGCGGACATTTTCACAAAACCTCTCGCAAAAGAACCTTTTTCTAAGATTCGTCGAGAACTTGGCATATTGGATGAAGGTGACATCTAATCCTCAATATTCTATTCATTATATGTCATAATGAAGCTAAGGTACACAAAATATCAATTATTTTAATTTTAGTAATTTTTGAACTCATTGATAAAATGTGTTTTATATGGAAATGTACGTATTCCTATATGTTTAATATAGTTAAATTATTTTTTTCTGAAAAATTTTTCAATCATAAGTTACCTTATTATGTCTATTATCATGTCAAACTTAAATTTTTTGGCAAAATTTCTTGTGTTATGCGCTACAAAGCTATTGTTTTTGACTGTTTGCCAACTGTAACCGGTTATCATTTACGCTGTAACCGGTTACCATGTGTTATTTTTGCCTTTTTTTTGCGCAGTTTTGAACGTGATAACCGGTTATCAGTTACGCTGTAACCGGTTACCACTGTAACTTTCAGAAAAAAATTTCTTTTTATTTGTCACGTATATGTATTGGTCTATTTTATTTTCTTTTGGTTTTTGGGTTTATGTTATATTTTAGTTTGGTCAAATATTAGACTTATCTCAAAACCTTGGAACTCTCATTTTCCATCATCTCACTTCATCTTCCCCACTCATTCAACATTTCTCAATAAAAGCTCCATTACTATTCTTAAAGAGAAATCAATACCCACTTTCCCAAATAAGTCCATATAGGTCTTGCCCTCCTTTTTTTCATCCTCACATATCTCTCCACAAATCCATTTTCGGATTCACATTCAACCCTTCAAAACCTCTTTTTCCAAAAAGCTTCAAGGATCAACCATGGCTCCCAACAGACAGACCAAGGGCAAAAAGAAAGCTGATGAAGGAGCTTCTGAGCAAATTGAACAAGATCATGCAGCAACTGTTAAGGCCAGAAGATTGGATTTTGCCGTCCGTACCCGGAATCTCATGCCGGTAAAGTATGTTCTCTTTAAGGATTTTCCTACACATAGCTTTACATTTGAAATCTTGTTGAAAAATTCTGGTGTTGCTAAGCTTGTGGCAGAATCTGGCCCTTATTACCCTGACTTAGTTGGGCAATTTTTTTCCTCTATTGTTTTTTGCAAAGATGAGGTAGATGATGATATGCTCACAGTTGTTGTTAAGAACACAAATTATTCAGTGGATCTTGAGGATTTTGGAAAAGCCTTAGGTGTTCCTTATAAGGATGGTGAAGAACTTTGTTTCGGTATTGTTCCGGAAACTGAAAACTGGGCTGGTTTTGAAAGTCTAGGTTATTTTGCTAGTATCTCTCGCGGAGGAACTATGGAATTTGTCATGGCTAGGCAACCGGCGAATTCTATCCGGGTTGTCAAAAATGCACCTGGCTTAAGTGTAAGTGATAGAATGCTACATTATATCTTAGCTTACATTTTGGTTCCAAAGAATTCAAACCATTCTCAAGTTAGTGAACTTGAACTTCAACTCATCCGGTGCGTAAAGTTAGGCATAAAGGTAAATTGGGCTTATGTGATTTTCCATAATATGAAGCATCAATTCGAGTTAACCGGAAGCTTGCCTTATGCTCGGCTAGTGTCAAAAATTTTGGCATACAAGAACGTGCTCCTAGGTAGGGAACCTAGACAAGATATGACTTCAAAAGATGAGATCAATACTAAAACCGCCACGAAGAACACCGGCATCATTGTTACTCCTAATGGACGGTTTATGTACAAGGAAGATTTGGAACAAGCTAATCCTCCGGCTCCGGAAGGTGGTATAACTAATGAGTTTCTTTATTCCGAAATTGTCTCCATGAAACAACAAATGGCTCGGAATCATTATGAGACTTGTCGAAGTTTCAATTCCCTTAAGAATATGTTTAGCAAAATGACTTGCAATGTGGGAACTAGTACCGACCATGAAGAGGCAAGTGAGGAAGACCATGAAGAAGAGGAAGATGAGATGTCGGAAGATGAAAACTGAACCTAACCTATCTCTTGGTCTTATATGTGTTCTATGTTTAAATCTTGTTTTAGTTTGAGTTTAAGTTTAGAGTTGTTTTAAGCCTAAGACATCTTTATAGGCATGTTTTGTTCTTTGTATTCGTAATGATTGTCTAAGTTTTATGTTGTGAACAAGTTATGTATATGCTTGATTGTGTGTGTATGTTATGCTCTATTGGATGTTTTGATTCATTTCCATATTGTTTATGCTTTTATAAGTTTCCTCTTATCCTTCCTTTTTGGTAATGACAAAGGGGGAGAAGAGACTATGCTTCTCTAACATTTTTTTTCAGAATTATAAGAACTCTTTTTTATACTCATGAATTGAGGGGGAGCATCATCAAAGGGGGAGTTCTTCTTCAACGTTAGAGAAACATAATTAAAACATACTTTCAAAAAGGGTTGTCATCATCAAAAAGGGGGATAATGTATTTTCAAGCTTTTCAAATGATTTTGATGAGGACAACAAATATTACTTGAATATAATCATGCTAAAAAAGGAAGTGGATCTATTGTGTACAAGCTAGTACTCAAGGTTTCTACATACTACAAGAATTGAAGAAATTTTCAAGAAAAATCAAGGTTAAAACTTTCACTCTTGTGTGGTTTATCCAAGTGTTCAATACATGTTTTTTATCATTGCATTTGTGAGTTGAAAAGGTTTTGGATGGTTTTCATGAAAGTTGCATGTCATAAAATTAAGTTTTTTTCAAAACTGGTCGCATGTAACCGGTTACAGCTTAACTGATAACCGGTTAACATGTAGAAAATTTGAATTTTTTGTTTACGTTACAACGTGATAACCGGTTAGCAGTTATGCTGTAACCGGTTACCACTGAACAGATTTCAGAAATATTTGCAACTCTTCATGCTTCTTTCACAAACCTTTTCCATACGAACCATGACATCCCTTAATCAATTATAGATGTTTGTAGAGGTGTTTAAACATTATAAAAGCACACAAATTGTCAGTTTTTAAACTCACCTTCTTTGCTAAAATTTTAAAACAATCATTCTTCTCTTTTCTTACATTTTTATCAAAGTGTTCTTCAAACTTTTCTAAGAGAAACTTCTGCACAGAAAAATTTCATATACACTGCATTATGTTCATCCTCATTGTGTTGAACACTTGTATAACTCTCTTAGAGTGATTGCTACAAAGAAGAAGATCAATATTTAGATTGATACATTGAAGATTCAAAACTTGCTGCACTCATAAAAAAAATTCAGAATTGTGATATTTTGATTACAACTTATTTTTAGGATTGTTAAAAATAAGTTTTGTAAGGTTTTCCTTGTAATCCGGATTGTGGATACAAGAGGTCCATTTGTGAGATATTGATTCTCGGTTGGACTTTAAATATTTGTAAATCCAAGAGGATTGTTCTTGGTTGTTAGAGTAGTATAGAAAGACATAAGTTTTGTGTTGTCTAGGAATCTAACATTTAGTGAAATTCTCTTTCAAGTTGAAAGGGGAGTGGAGTACTCTCGGTGTGTGCGGGGAACCACTATACGTCTCGGTGTTCATTTACTTTCCACATTTATCATATTTCAACACTTAGAAATTTTAGAAAAGTAAAACTCAAGATCATTTAAAAATCGGGATAAATCTCTAAGAACCTAATTCACCCTCTTCTTAGGCTCACATATAACTTACACTACCCGTTACCCATATGAATTTGTCCTTCCAGTCTTTATAATTTGACGCGTAGGGGAAAGTATGGATCACCCATACATGGTGTTCATATAAACGTAGGGCTTGTTTGAATAAGTTTTTAAAAACTTTAAAAATGAAAAACTTGTTTGATTATGATACTTTTTAATATAGTTTTTAAAAACTGTTTTCAATATTCTGGCTTTTAAAAGCAAAAACCCAAAACAGTCTAAACATGTTTCACATCTTAGCTTTGAGTTTGTTTTTTTTTTTTTTCAGATTTGGATTTGAAAACACGGAAAAATGAGCCATTTTCATTAATGGCAAAAATATACTCCCTCCAGTCACAATTATAAGACAAAATAACTACTTTCACACGTATTAAAAAAGTTAAGTGTAATTAATTTTCTTAATTTCATATATAATCAAAGTAAAATTTACGATAATATCCTTAGTTTATTTGATGAATCAACTTTCAATATTAAATACTTTTGAATTAAATTAAGGGTATAATAATAATACAAGTATTAATTAGTCTAAAAGCTAATGACTTTTGCTTATAATAATGACCAAGATTTAAGTTTTTTTTTTTTATAATAGTGACCGATGGGAGTAATAATTAACACCTAATTTATTTATTTTTTTAAATTCAATTGGAATGCTTGCACTTGCACGTGTATCAAATTTTTTTCAGTTTTTAATTATAAAACTTTATCATTCCAAAACAGACGTATTGTATTTCTTTTCCGATCTCTTGCTATTATAGTTCTTTATTTTTGAATATATTACCATTTAAGATTTATACTTATAGGTTAAGAAATATTTTATCTCTTTTAAAATAATTATTCAATTGATTAATTCTCACAAATTAAAAATTATATGGTATATTAATGTAAAACCTCTTGGTTGTTTTTTATTATAAATATAAAAAAGATATTAAATTAAATATTACAATTAAAATTATAATTCATATATTAAAATGGAATGAAGTTGGTTATTTTGAGACTATTTGTTATAAACTAGTTGATTATTTGGAAATTGAGTAAATATAATGAATTTATATATAAAAAAAATATTTTTATTAAACTATTTTTAGGAACTATTGGTGTTTTTTACAATGATAAATGAAATTAGTAATTTTTTGAGATTGGTGTATATAATATTAATTAACAGATATGTCAGAAAAAATTATATTTAATTTTACATTAAAAAGTAAAAATAATCTTTATTGTTAAATAATTTTTTTTAATAAAATGGCATTCATTTAAATATCAATAAAGTGGGTATTTCATTTCTCATAAATCTTACAATTAAAATCAATCAAAAGAAGAAAAAAAATGATCCATATTAATTAGCCAATTTCTCTCATTTAAGATCATTTTTAGTTAACATGATGTTGTGATAGGGTTGGCATCTGATAACCAAGTAGAAGAAGATGACTTGAAGGATCGTAGCACAAAAAGAGTCAAAGGATGTAAAAAGACCTTTACACTTGTGTCAATGTTACCTCTAGTTTACGATGAACTAGGTTATGATCATGTGATTGAGAACAATAATGAGATGGTTGTCTCGTATAAAGCTATTGTTACCAATGAGAAAACTATGGAACCTCGAGAAACTATCGAAAGTGACCATACACTTGAAGAACCAAGCAACGAGAATGACAATAGTGTAGGTTTGAGAGTGGAGGAAAGGAAATTTGTAGAGTATGAATGCCCATAATTCATCCTATCGAGGATGGAGGAAAAGATGGTATTGAAGCCATGGAGGAAAAAGGCCATAATTTTGATTTTGGGAAGGAGAATTGGGTACAAAGCTCTTGAAAACCTACTTCAGCAAATGTAGGCTAGAATAGGTGTGGCTAACATAATAGATATGAGACAAGAGCACTATTTAGTAATCTTCACCCGTGAAGATTATCAATAACTAGCTTTGGTGGAAGAACCATGGTTAGTCTATGATCATTATCTTTTTAGTGTGAGAATGAAGCCCTACCTTGTCATGCTAATGATGATATTGAATAACTTGATGTTTGGGTTTGAATATCTAGTTTATCAGTAGAATACTATGACGATAGGGTGCTGACATTCATTGGAGACCGAATAGGTAAAACGATTTATGTTATGGGAAATGAATTTCTTTGTCATTAAAGTCGACTTAGACAAATCCTATGATAACTTAGTTGGAGACAATATATTGAGAGAAGTTGGTATTCCTGCGAATTTAAGTAGAGTGATTTGTAAAAGGGGCTTACATCAAAATTGCATTGAAAAAGCATGTTTGAGTTGCCAAGTCATTTCATGTCGGCACATGCATAAACAGTCCGACCTATACGAGTTTCAAAATTTGTGTAAGTCGGCACAGAGAATTTTAGGTCGGCTCCCATGGATCAATATTAAAGGGTGTAGCCTCTGTCCATAGGATGCCTCACTTAGGTCGGCACATAGGCGACACATAACCTTCACAGGTCGATCTGTGACCTTCATAGACAAGCCTAATTACCTTGATAAGCCGACCTATTGCTTTGATAGGCAGACACATATGAATTTCCACCTTAAAAGTTGTATTTTTGCTCCAACAAATTGCATTCCTTTTGCTTATTATTTCCCATATACACACACACACACATATATATATATATATATATATATGTGTGTGTGTGTGTGTGTGTGTGTGTATGCACCTTTTTCTAGCAAGGTACTGGTGAATTACCAAAACGAAACCACATTACAAAGCATTCCCATCATCTTCAATCTTTCTTCTATGCATACACACAATTGAACTACACATAATCGTTTTTCAATTGGGTGACCATCTAGATTAGGGTTGATAACGTCCAATTAGGTTGGTGTAACCGAGAATAATGGGTTGGGATCTTTGTGTGTTTTAAATAAGAAAACCAAGGTGGGGTTTTCCTTCAAGATCATTGGGATTTGAAGGTTTTGGAAAAGATCACGTCAACACGGATTCGACCGAGTGAAGGCCTTGGGACAAAGTGGTTTCTTTGCAAGGGAGTAGCGCGAGACGGTGAATCATTTTCGGGAATCTTGGGTTCAACAAGTGCGTGCTCGGGATAATCGATGGATTGTAGTCACATTGTTGGTGACTTGATCAAGCTTTGACCAAGGGTTTAAAGATGGTTGAATCAACAACAAACCATAGGATTTGTGGGGTTAGAGTCTTTCACCTCTGTCGCACCTCGAAAAAATCGCTTAATCGAAGACACGACCCTTCGCGCGAAAGGCGCGAAAAACGGTTCGACAGAGTCGCCACCGAACATTATTTATCCCAAAAGAGGGAAAGGAAAATATCGAGAAAACCTTTTAGGAGGAGATAAGAACATGGTCGTCGCAACCACATTCTGGGTTCGGGAGTCGATTACGTGGGGGGAAGGTACGCGCACCCCCTCACGTCCGTTGTACTCAACGGGAACCTTTTTATTCGAATCGCAATACTCGTTAGCTAAGCTTGTTTGTTTTCTTCTCAAAAATAAATGCAAAACGGTAAGATAAAAGGGAAAAGATACTAAGGGGAAAATGGGTGGTTTAAGGATAGAGTGCTCGGCAAGATCATCGCAATCATGTGCCTACGTATGCTCATTCGGACGAGAATGAGAAATCAGAGCAATCGTAGTTCGACTACGGGGTTTGACGAAAAAAAGATGGTAGTGTGGAAACGGGGAAAAAAGAAAAAAGTATGGACGTAAACGGGGGAAAAAGGAAAAGTGTGCTCGCCAAGATCATCGCAATCTTGTGCCTACGTATCTTTACTCGGACGAGAATAAAGAATCAGAGCAGTCGTAGTTCGTGGTACGCCCACGAAATAAAGAAGTTGGTTGACTTTTAGAAGAGGCGTCAATTGCTCACACACGAGTAAGAGAACTCGCACCTAAACAATCGAAGGAAGATCAAAGACTTAAACCTCATTTTTCACCTTGAAAGAGTTTTGATAGTTGTTAGTCGTTTTGAGGTTTGATTATGAAAGTCCGCTTGACGTTGGATCAAGGGTTTATTGTATGCGCTTGGTTATTTTGAAAAGGATCTTATTTGTTAAAAGAAGAGGCGTCAATTGCTCACACACGAGTAAGAGAACTCGCACCCAAACAATCGAAGGAAGATCAAAGACTTGAACCCCCATTTTTCACCTTAAAAGAGTTGCGATAGTTGTTAGTTGTTTTTGAAGTTAGATTATGAAAATCCGCTTGACGTTGGATCAAGGGTTTATTTGTTGTGAAAAGAGTTTGGTTTGAAAAAAGGATTTGGTTAGAGGTTGATTTGAAAATGCCTCGACGACGAATCGAGAGTTTGGTTGAAAAAAAAGGTTTGTTTGAAAATGGCTCGACGACGAATCGAGAATTAGTTTGAAAATGGGTTGTCTATGCTAGTCCCTAGGGGTGCTCCTAGTAAACAAACCACAACTAAAGAAACAAAGAATGCATACATCGAAATGGGAGCGGGGGTACATGTAAAATACAGAGGATGACATGAAATAAAGGGTCTCATTGTAAGGTAGCCCAAGAGAAAGTCGTGTGTGTGCAAGGTGTGCTAAACTAAGCCTTGAACCAAATCTCCAAGAGAAGTATAGTAACCAACAGTCCATCAAATTATTGTTTTAGGGTTTCGATATTTGTTAATGTTTTTTTATTAAAGTATGAGCAAAGAAAATGGTTAGATGAATAAGTATGAATACTATGATATGGACAATATGAATAATATGAACAATATAGTAAAGATAAAAAATGAACAAGATATAATAAAGTTGGTCTCGTCTTAATCAAGACTTAGATCGATAATCGACAAGCTATGATTTTTGACTTTCATTTACCAAAAGTGAAAATAAAAGAATATGTGAAATGTAAATCATAAGAAATGAAATAAAATTGAGAAAAAGAAGAAAGGTCTCACCTTTATCAAGATTTTAAATCGAAATAGATAAATCTTTGATGCGTGATTTTCATTGACCCAAAATGAGTGGTAAAAACAAATAAATCGAAAAGAAAATAAGTAGGCCTCATATTAACCAAGATTATAGATCTATTTGAAATAAATCAACAAATCATGATATTTTTGATATCATTGGCACTAATAAAAAAAAATAAAAAGGCAAAAAGGAAATCATAAATCAAATGTTATTTACCAAGAAACTTCACCAAATCTAAAACAAAATTTTAGAAACTTTTTTTATTAAAATAGAACAGATAAAAGTGAAATCAATTAAAAAAAAGAAAGAAGGAAATATGGGGGTGATTTTTTTAAGACATGGTAGAAAATGAAAACAGGATATGGAATCATTTGGGCCTAAGGCCCATCATCCATGCTTAAAAACAAGGGACAGTGGCGATGAAGATGCATAGACGACGTGTGAAATCAAGAACTTTTCTTCAAAATAAAATAATTAAATAAACAATGAAGATGGCATGTGAAATAAAATGTGTGTATGGAAAGAAATTCATCCAGAACATGGACTTGAAAGCCCATCAGAAAAACACAATTTAAATCCAAAAGAATAAAAAAACAAACAGCTCATAAAGGAAAGGAGAACACGATCCCCAACCTTCTTCTCTATCTCGCGATGCAACGGTCCATTCTCAGACTCGGTTTTCTCTCAACTCACTCTACTTCATCTCTCCCGGCCGCGTACGGTTTTCATCCAATCCCTTCTTCTTTTTCGATTTCCTGATTCGAGACCTCTCTACTTCTTTTCTTTCGTCTCAAATCCTCTCTCGGTTCTGTGTTGTGTTTCGGTTTTGGATTCGGTTTCCTTAACCTTTCTTCTCCTTCATCTTATTTCTGTTTCTGAGTTCGATTGGGTTTATGGGTTTAGTTTGGATTTTTGGTTGTTTGAGTGTGATGATTTGTGAATGGGTTTGAAGAGATAGGTTGAAAAGATTGAAGTTCGAAGAAGAAGAAGAAGGCCAGGTTTTGGTGTTTACGGTTCTCTTCATCTCGTTTTTTATTTATGATTCAGAAATGGTTTGATTTGTTTTTGGGTTTGCAGTTGTTTTAAGGTTGACGAAAAGGTTTGAGGTTTGGGTGAGGTTGGAGAGGAATAGAGGCAAAGTTTTGTGGCGGCTAGGGCTTCCCCTCAGAGTGAAGAATTAGGTTGGTTTTATAGAGATTTTGGGAGGGTGAAATGGGAATGGATTGAGGAAATTATGAGCTGGTAATGGTCGTACCAGACGGTTTTTTTGGTGCGTGTTGTGGTGTTGAGCAGGTTTTGTCGGTTTGGACGGGTATTGTACGGTTGGTGCAGAGCTTTGTCCTTGTACTGCAGGTACGAATACGAGTGGAATGGTGCGGTTCAAACGCTGCTGCAAGTTGGAGTGAACGTTTTTGGCAGTTTTGGTGTGAGTTTTGCGAAAGGTGGTGGCTTTTGGGGTCCGATGCAGGTTGGCAAGTTGTTTCGTGTGACTTTTTGCTAGAGGTGTGTTTATTTTGAAACCGTTTGTAAGTTTCTTCTGATGCGGGCTCGTGGTTTGAAATTGCGGGTCGTCTTGAGGTACACACAGGTTTTGTTGGTGTAACTTGGTGTGTGTGTAGGTCGTACGAAGGTGAGGCTGATGGTGGTTTGTGTGTCATTATAGAATATGGTATCCGTAATGGCTTAATTTTGTGTAGGAAAAGCTGTAATATTGCAGTGGGGTCATGCTGTGGTGTTGTGAATCGTACAAGTGAATGAGTGGTGGCTGTTGCGAAATATTACGATTTTGTATCAAGCATTATTGTGTGATAGCTGTTTGAGGTGTTGTGTGGCGTGGGATGGTTTGTGACTCACCTGCTAGTCATTTTTTTACCTTTTGTTTTGCAGGTTATGCGTGACCTTGTGGATGGAGTGTCTTAAACTTTTTCAATTCTGAAACTGGTGTGGTTGTGGGAATTTGCTTGTAGTGAATTGTGTTGTAAATGGAAAAAACAAAGAAAATGGGCTTTTGACTTTTGTAGCACTTTTGTCAAATGTAAATGGGCCTTTTATGAACTCATTTTTTGTAGGTTTTTGTAAAGATTTATTGTAATAAAACTTTGAATTGGATGGTGGTTTGCTTCGTGGGTTTTTATTGGATATAGGAAGTGGGTTTAAAATTTGGACATGAATTTGGTTTTGGTTTTGTAATTGGATATGGATTTGAGGAAATGGTTATTGGATTTAAATGGATAATTGAATGGCTTAAAATAATGGTTAAGAAAGTGGATGATAATTATGAATTGCCTTTAAGAAACCATGAATCAATCTCAACCCTGATGAACTCCACTGTGAAATCTAACTAAAAGTAACCAGTCATTGAATCTTCAGTCATAGCCTGATGACCTGACCCACACGCAGATGAATTGCCTTGATGCAAACCCTAATTGAATCCTCAAACACTACTTGAATTGCGCACCACAACATTGATCCTGAAAACAGAATCGCACCTGACCAATATATTAGGTCAAAACCAAATGATCTTCAACACACACCCCTGACTTGATATTCATGCCTGAACTCATCCTTGCAGCAACTGGACTTAGGAAATGGAAGCAGCATATTTTTTTTTTGAATTTTTAGTATATGGTTAGTGAGTGGATGTACACATGAAAGCAATGTACAAGTAGGACAAATTTGGGGTATGACAGATGCCTCTATCTAATTGGCTTGAACCGAGTAAGATGAATTGCCACGGCTTTCATTCTTTCAAGGTGGAAGTCAATTAGATACGAAGAAGACCACGAATTTGTCTGAGAAGAAAGAAGATGCTGGGGAAGTGAAATGATGGATCAATGTCACCCCCGAGTGGACATTAAATAACTTGCAAAGGTCGTTATTACCAAAGGGATGATAACAGGAGAATCTGACACCAAAAGGATGACAGACCTATCGCCTAAAGGATGATAGTGAACTCACACATGTAGACCCTTCACCAAAAGGATGAAAACAAAGTCTCAACTCGCTATTACCAAAAGGATAATAGTAAGCCCACAGATTCCCGACACCAAAAGGATGACGAGTCTACCACCAAAAAGATGATAGAGAACGCATGCACACAACCCCTTCCACAAAAGGATGAAAATGAGGTCAAAGCCTGCTATTACCAAAAGGATAATAGGGCACACACACACACAGACCCTTCCACCAAAAGGATGGAAATGAGGTTAAAGCCTGCTATTACCAAAAGGATAATAGGGCACACACGCACACAGACCCTTCCACCAAAAGGATGAAAATGAGGTCAATGCCTGCTATTACCAAAAAGATAATAGGGCACACACACACAGACCCTTCCACCAAAAGGATGAAAATGAGGTCAAAGCCTGCTATTACCAAAAGGATAATAGGGCACACACACAGACCCTTCCACCAAAAGGATGAAAATGAGGTCAAAGCCTGCTATTACCAAAAGGATAATAGGGTACACACACAGACCCTTCCACCAAAAGGATGAAAATGAGGTCAAAGCCTGCTATTACCAAAAGGATAATAAGGCACACACACACACCGAGACCCTTCCACCAAAAGGATGAAAATGAGGTCAAAGCCTACTATTACCAAAAGGATAATAGGGCACACACACACAGACCCTTCTACCAAAAGGATGAAAATGAGGTCACAGCCTACTATTACCAAAAGGATAATAGGGCACACACAGTATTAGAGGTTGTCATTCACCAAAAGGATGATACACAGACCAAAGGTTTACAGATTGGCGACACCAAAAGGATGACGGATCAATACAAGCTACTACCACCAAAAGGATGATAAGAACTTCCCACTTGCGAGGACCAACACCAAAAGGATGAAGGTTAAGTTGACAATATGAACGGCTACCACCAAAAGGATGATAGTAAGTTTCTGGTTTTGAGGATTGCCAACACCAAAACGATGCAGGTTAAGTTGAGTTGACAGGTTCGGCTATCACCAAAAGGTTGATAGTAAGGCAATTGACAAAAGGTCAAGTTTGCTGGGGATATGATGAGTGAGGCTTATTTGGAGACATCAACAAAAGGTTGAAGCAAATAAGTCACTGAGGAACACCATCCTTGTCAACAAAAGGTTGAAAGGACCAACTCACTGGGGAACGCCCAAGGACTTGAAGGAGATGCCCCTGACTGGGCTGAAGATTGCTTTGAAGTCTTGTCTTGAGCTTGGTCAACAAAAGTTTGAACAACTTCGTGAGGAACACTCACGGATTTAAAGAAGATGCCCCTGGCTGGGTCGAAGATCATCTTGCAGTCTTGAGATTGATCCTAGATCTTGACTATGCGTATGAATGCTTGATTTTGTAATGATGTGCGATGTAAATGCTGACGCGCGGAGATGCAAGTGCTGGGGAAGCATGATTTGGTTTTTGGGATGCACATGATGCATATGATGTCTATGGTGCTGAATGCGATGCATATGATGCGTATGATTACAAACGAGTGATTGGATATGTTTTGAAGGTGCCAGCGTGGTGGACTTTTGGGCGGTGGGAGGGTTTGATTTCCTCGACACTCAGTTTGTTGAAGACGCCATGATTGATGCAGACGAAGATGCTCTCGAGGCCTCAAGTTTAATGACTTATTGATGAATTATGGGTTCACTCCTGAGAGATCCACAACTCTATGCTTAATGGTCAGGATAACCTTCTGCAACAAGGCTTGCCCCAGTCCGAACATGGTAATGGTCTGCCCCTGATTAACCAATTCTGAAGCAGTCTGATCTTTGAAAGTTGAGCTTTGCTGTGCTTTGAGAAGGCTTGCCCCTGATTGAGCTGTTGAAAGATTTGCCCCAGCTTGAGCGTATTGAGGTAGTCTTGATTTGGGTCAACACCACTGAAAATTCAAGTTCTTCTTTGATTGCCCCTTGTTGGAATGTCTTTGAAGTCTGGTAGTGATTTGCAGTTAAAATTGCACATTCACAAATGGTAATCTTAATGCAACGCTCATGCAAGTTTTGAAAAAGTGTCGTTTATTTGAGTGTCGTGATAGTGAGACTAATGAACCGTTAGTCCAGACGTTGTACTGATTTTGATGGTGTGAAAGATATAGCAAAGAGAATGACACCAATACTGAAGATTAGTAAATATGGGGAGTTAGTTTACGCAACCTTGCAATAGTATGCTTTCAGAATAAACCTCGCCTCAATTAGGTCTTTTAAGGGTTGTAACGTAGTCTTGTTCGCGGTTTAAGAAACAAAGGATATTAGGCTCAAAGTATGATTTGTAACCACCCCTTCTTCGTGATGAACTTCAGTCCTACGTTCAGTTAATTCTACGCATATTTGTCTTCCAAAAGGGTTGACGGTATAAGAGTGATGATGCAAGGTTTGTTCGAAATGGAAGTCACTTTATTTTGCGTTTTTAAAGGATGTCAATGACCCATTGGTTTCGATTTGGTGGTCACTGGATCTTATTTTGTCTTTTTTGAGGATTCGAGGGCCTCTTTTGATTTTGCTTTGATCCCTATCTTTTGGATGGACTGATTTCGCTTTTCAAGTTTATCGGGATTGCCTTGATTTTTTCTAAGTCTCCTTTGAGGTGTTCGACTTAGCAGGCTTTTGATTTTTTTTTTTTTTGATTTTGTTGGATGATTGTGACTGCCGAGCCATGGGTTATTGATGAGCAACGTCATGTCTTTGGATTTTGATTTGAGATTCGAGTGCATAATTGGATTAACTGAACACTACCCTGCCCCAGGTTGAGTGTAATGGCTTATAGATCCGAAGGAAACTGCTACTTCTTGGCTCGAAGTGGTTAACTAGGGATTAACTCCTTGTCACTCCAGTGTTTGGGGGATTGAAACAATGCTTGTACATCATCGACGAGATTTTGTCCGAAAGCATATGGTTTGCAATTGTGGGTATTTCGCTTTCATCATCCTCCCTCCAATCATTGCTAAACAATAGTTGATAAAGAGAGTGAAGTGGAGAAGTGTGTCAGTGATTTGCAGTTAATGGAAGAAATGAGTGAATACGACATAACTAATTCAAAACATGCATAGTCATTACATTAAGAAAACCAAATACGAATGTCAATTTTAAAGCATACAGTACTTGAACAAACAAAGACAAAATACAAGGATGTGAAATGATGGGATGGCATGACGAATGCCTTCTTCGAGGAACTGATCTTTCTGTCTTGACTTGATTGACTTAAACTAGCTTGATCAGAGGTGTAGACTGTTCTGCTCGTCATCGGCAACCCCTTCGACAACGGATGGTCCTACCTGTGTATGTGGCGGCATGGTCTTGTTGGGTATGATTTATCATTCGTCTGGTATTGGCTCGAGTTGCATACTGGCGTCGAAGAATCAGCTTAATTTACTGGAGAAGGAAGGAAGTTGAAGTGAGACTCTGAGGTTGAAAATGTAATGCAAGATGCGTAACAGATGCAATGCAATGCAATGACATGAGATGCAATGCAAGATGCAAGATCCAGGATCGCAGAATCAAACAGCTTCAAACAGTTATGCAGTTGGCCGGAGATGACGGGTCAAGAACCACAACTCGGATCAAAGAAAGCCCATGGGTAGGTTTCTAAAATGGGTAGGTACCTAGAGTTACAGATATATTTCGAAAACATTATAGCCACGACAAAGATTTGTCCGACTATAATATTCTCGAAATAATCTCGTCTAGGTGAGGTCTTCGTTTCTTCCCCACGAAAAAGATTCCTCGGAGGCGTCCACTACACAACCATCGACACACAGGTTCTAAATAGGGTTCTCAGAATCTTAGATCGAGGTCGAAAACATTACTGTCAGGAAGTAATACGTTCGAGGGATCTCATCTGATTGGGGCGTTCGCATTAATCCACAAGGAGTTAACACTACCAACCACCATGGATAAATGGGTTAATGGTCCTTGGGATCAACGACTCACCTCGAAAATATTACCGCCATGGCAAAGATTTACCACAACAATAATATCTCCAAGGGAATCTACTCCAAGCGGGGTTTTCGCTTCAACTCACACGGAAGAGACCACGCAAGCCTACACTACACAACCGCCATCCTAATCCTAGGGTTTTTCTCGACTCGGGTGTAGAGCCATCTCACAAAGTTCCCAATATCAGAACAACCCAACAATGGCACAAAAGGTAACACAGATAAGGAAATAGGAAAGCAAGTAAATAAGTAAACAAGCGAGAAGAAAACATGTAAACGAAACTAACGAGCTCGCGATTTGAATCAAGATAGGCTCATCTCTCTCTTGCATAGAGCAAATGTCCCCAGCAGAGTCGCCAGCTGTCGCACCTCAAAAAAATCGCTTAATCGAAGACACGACCCTTCGCGCGAAAGGCGCGGAAAACGGTTCGACAGAGTCGCCACCGAACTTTATTTATCCCAAAAGAGGGAAAGGAAAATATCGAGAAAACCTTTTAGGAGGAGATAAGAACATGGTCGTCGCAACCACATTCTGGGTTCGGGAGTCGGTTACGTGAGGGGAAGGTACGCGCACCCCCTCACGTCCGTTGTACTCAACGGGAACCTCTTGATTCGAATCACGATACTCGTTAGCTAAGCTTGTTTATTTTCTTCTCAAAAATAAATGCAAAACGGTAAGATAAAAGGGAAAAGATACTAAGGAGAAAATGGGTGGTTTAAGGATAGAGTGCTCGGCAAGATCATCGCAATCTTGTGCCTACGTATGCTCATTCGGACGAGAATGAGAAATCAGAGCAATCGTAGTTCGACTATGGGGTTTGACGAAAAAAAAGATGGTAGTGTGGAAATGGGGAAAAAAGAAAAAGTATGGACGTAAACGGGGGAAAAAGGAAAAGTGTGCTCGCCAAGATCATCGCAATCTTGTGCCTACGTATCTTTACTCGGACGAGAATAAAGAATCAGAGCAGTCGTAGTTCGTGGTACACCCAAGAAATAAAGGAGTTGGTTGACTTTTAGAAGAGGCGTCAATTGCTCACACACGAGTAAGAGAACTCGCACCTAAACAATCGAAGGAAGATCAAAGACTTGAACCCCCATTTTTCACCTTGAAAGAGTTTCGATAGTTGTTAGTCGTTTTGAGGTTTGATTATGAAAGTCCGCTTGACGTTGGATCAAGGGTTTATTGTATGCGCTTGGTTATTTTGAAAAGGATTTGATTTGTTAAAAGAAGAGGCGTCAATTGCTCACACATGAGTAAGAGAACTCGCACCCAAACAATCGAAGGAAGATCAAAGACTTGAACCCCCATTTTTCACCTTAAAAGAGTTGCGATAGTTGTTAGTTATTTTTGAAGTTAGATTATGAAAATCCGCTTGACGTTGGATCAAGGGTTTATTTGTTGTGAAAAGAGTTTGGTTTGAAAAAAGGATTTGGTTAGAGGTTGATTTGAAAATGCCTCGACGACGAATCGAGAGTTTGGTTGAAAAAAAAGGTTTGTTTGAAAATGGATCGACGACGAATCGAGAATTAGTTTGAAAATGGGTTTTCTATGCTAGTCCCTAGGGGTGCTCCTAGTAAATAAACCACAATCAAAGAAACAAAGAATGCATACATCGAAATGGGAGCGGGGTACATGTAAAATACAGGGGATGACATGAAATAAAGGGTCTCATTGTAAGGTAGCCCAAGAGAAAGCCGTGTGTGTGCAAGGTATCCTAAACTAAGCCTTGAACCAAATCTCCAAGCGAAGTATAGTAACCAATAGTCCATCAAATTATTGTTTTAGGGTTTCGATATTTGTTAATGTTTTTTTATTAAAGTATGAACAAAGAAAATGGTTAGATGAATAAGTATGAATAATATGATATGGACAATATGAATAACATGAACAATATAGTAAAGATAAAAAATGAACAAGATATAATAAAGTTGGTCTCGTCTTAATCAAGACTTAGATCGATAATCGACAAGCTATGATTTTTGACTTTCATTTACCAAAAGTGAAAATAAAAGAATATGTGAAATGTAAATCATAAGAAATGAAATAAAATTGAGAAAAAGAAGAAAGGTCTCACCTTTATCAAGATTTTAAATCGAAAATCGATAAATCTTTGATGCTTGGTTTTCATTGACCCAAAATGAGTGGTAAAAACAAATAAATCGAAAAGAAAATAAGTAGGCCTCATATTAACCAAGATTATAGATCTATTTGAAATAAATCAACAAATCATGATATTTTTGATATCATTGGCACTAATAAAAAAAATAAAAAGGCAAAAAGGAAATCATAAATCAAATGTTATTTACCAAGAAACTTCACCAAATCTAAAACAAAATTTTAGAAACTTTTTTTTATTAAAATAGAACAGATAAAAGTGAAATCAATTAAAAAAAAGAAAGAAGGAAATATGGGGGTGATTTTTTTAAGACATGGTAGAAAATAAAAACAGGATATGGAATCATTTGGGCCTAAGGCCCATCATCCATGCTTAAAAACATGGGACAGTGGCGATGAAGATGCATAGACGGCGTGTGAAATCAAGAACTTTTCTTCAAAATAAAAAAAAAATAAATAAACAATGACGATGTCATGTGAAATAAAATGTGTGTATGGAAAGAAATTCATCCAGAACATGGGCTTGAAAGCCCATCAGAAAAACACAATTTAAATCCAAAAGAATAAAAAAACAAACAGCTCATAAAGGAAAGGAGAACACGATCCCCAACCTTCTTCTCTATCTCGCGATGCAACGGTCCCTTCTCAGACTCGGTTTTCTCTCAACTCACTCTACCTCATCTCCCCCGGCCGCGTACGGTTTTCATCCAATCCTTTCTTCTTTTTCGATTTCCTGATTCGAGACCTCTCTACTTCTTTTCTTTCGTCTCAAATCCTCTCTCGGTTCTGTGTTGTGTTTCGGTTTTGGATTCGGTTTCCTCAACCTTTCTTCTCCTTCATCTTATTTCTATTTCTGAGTTCAATTGGGTTTATGGGTTTAGTTTGGATTTTTGGTTGTTTGAGTGTGATGATTTGTGAATGGGTTTGAAGAGATGGGTTGAAAAGATTGAAGTTCGAAGAAGAAGAAGAAGGTCAGGTTTTGGTGTTTACGGTTCTCTTCATCTCATTTTTTATTTATGATTCAGAAATGGTTTAATTTGTTTTTGGGTTTGCAGTTGTTTTAAGGTTGACGAAAAGGTTTGAGGTTTGGGTGAGGTTGGAGAGGAATAGAGGCAGAGTTTTGTGGCGGCTAGGGCTTCCCCTCAGAGTGAAGAATTAGGTTGGTATTATAGAGATTTTAGGAGGGTGAAATGGGAATGGATTGAGGAAATTGTGAGCTGGTAATGGTCGTACCATACGGTTTTTTTGGTGCGTGTTGTGGTGTTGAGCAGGTTTTGTCGTTTTGGATGGGTATTGTACGGTTGGTGCAGAGCTTTGTCCTTGTACTGCAGGTACAGATACGAGTGGAATGGTGCAGTTCAAACGCTGCTGCAGGTTGGAGTGAACGTTTTTTGCAGTTTTGGTGTTAGTTTTGCGAAAGGTGGTGGCTTTTGGGGTCCGATGCAGGTTGGCAAAATGTTTCGTGTGGCTTTTGGCTGGAGGTGTGTTTATTTTGAAACCGTTTGTAAGTTTCTTCTGATGCGGGCTCGTGGTTTGAAATTGCGGGTCGTCTTGAGGTACACACAGGTTTTGTTGGTGTAACTTGGTGTGTGTGTAGGTCGTACGAAGGTGAGGCTGATGGTGGTATGTGTGTCATTATGGAATATGGTATCCGTAATGGCTTAATTTTGTGTAGGAAAAGCTGTAATATTGCAGTGGGGTCATGCTGTGGTGTTGTGAATCGTACAAGTGAATGAGTGGTGGTTGTTGCGAAATATTACGGTTTTGTATCAAGACTTTATTGTATGATAGTTGTTTGAGGTGTTGTGTGGCGTGGGATGGTTTGTGACTCACCTGCTAATAATTTTTTTACCTTTTGTTTTGCAGGTTATGCGTGACCTTGTGGATGAAGTGTGTTAAACTTTTTCAATTCTGAAACTGGTGTGGTTGTGGGAATTTGCTTGTAGTGAATTGTGTTGTAAATGGAAAAAACAAACAAAATGGGCTTTTGACTTTTGTAGCACTTTTGTCAAATGTAAATGGGCCTTTTATGAACTCATTTTTTGTAGGTTTTTGTAAAGATTTATTGTAATAAAACTTTGAATTGGATGGTGGTTTGCTTCGTGGGTTTTTATTGGATATAGGAAGTGGGTTTAAAATTTGGACATGAATTTGGTTTTGGTTTTGTAATTGGATATGGATTTGAGGAAATGGTTATTGGATTTAAATGGATAATTGAATGGCTTAAAATAATGGTTAAGAAAGTGGATGATAATTATGAATTGCCTTTAAGAAACCATGAATCAATCTCAACCCTGATGAACTCCACTGTGAAATCTGACTAAAAGTAACCAGTCATTGAATCTTCAGTCATAGCCTGATGACCTGACCCACACGCAGATGAATTGCCTTGATGCAAACCCTAATTGAATCCTCAAACACTACTTGAATTGCGCACCACAACATTGATCCTGAAAACAGAATCGCACCTGACCAATATATTAGGTCAAAACCAAATGATCTTCAACACACACCCCTGACTTGATATTCATGCCTGAACTCATCCTTGCAGCAACTGGACTTAGGAAACGGAAGCAACATATTTTTTTTTTGAATTTTTAGTATATGGTTAGTGAGTGGATGTACACATGAAAGCAATGTACAAGTAGGACAAATTTGGGGTATGACAACCTCTTGTATAAATATTTTTGAAAAGATAAGGTTAATTGCAAGTAACTCAATTCGATTTCAGATTGAGAGCATACTCACCCATAATGACGCCGATGGGGGAATTGCCTAAACAAATATTTATATATCTCTCTCTATCTCTCTATTTCTTTAATTGTTGTTCTTACAAATTATCGATATCATTGTTGTTTCGATTAATTTGATCGAAAATTGGTTTCAACTATCTTTTAAAGTGTTGTTGTTGATATAATCATAATCACTTTGATTGTGATTGGCTCTTGACATCAATA
The DNA here is from genome assembly GCA_022829125.1 of Lathyrus tuberosus. Taxonomy (NCBI): domain Eukaryota; kingdom Viridiplantae; phylum Streptophyta; class Magnoliopsida; order Fabales; family Fabaceae; genus Lathyrus; species Lathyrus tuberosus. Next base: position 277,960 of record JALAZF010000371.1, read on the forward strand.
AAACAAATCTAACTTCCAAATGTGATCGATCGCACACAAAGTGTTCGATAAATTCTCTTTAAGTATTTTTATCGCTTTGTGTTCATTGAAAATAAGCTTTACGAATAGCTTTGCATTTGATTGATTCGTGAATTAATCATTGTTGAACAATTTGTGTTCATTATCATTCCATCGGTTTTCATTACAGATATCCGAGCGTTTCGATAGTAGGTTCAGTTAGACGATTCGATTCAGGTTGTTTCCGTTATGCCATGAATTTTTGGAAACAAATTTTTGCCAAACGGTTTGATTTTAAATTTGTGATCTATTCACCCCCCCTCTAGATCGAAGTCTATCGTCTAACATTATAACAACAATCACTTCAGTCAAGATGAATGTGTTAGGGAATGGACATGTCTTCCCAAATATCTCCTTATCTTTTTGTGTTGTGTATAAATAAGCTTTCAGATATGATAATATAGATGTGACTAAGGCTCTTACCTTCACAACCTCAAACATGAGAGTCGGTTGGGAGCTAATCCAAATAATAAATTCTATGTTTGATCGTGATTAGGAGCTTAGAGTTAGGCACATATACCGCGTAGCTAACATATGTGCGGATGCATTGGCGAGTTTGGGTGTGAATCATGGAAGAGATATTCATATGTATGTTGCTTGCCCTCCATAGTTGAGTTCGGTTTTCTTTCAGATCTTGTTGAATCTTGCAACCAGCGTGTAATTAATTTTTAGTTTTTTTTTTTTTTCCTTTGGACTAGCTTAGACCCTCTTCTATCCCAAATTTTTTTAAAAAATCAATCAACATAAAATAAAATAGTAGCATAAAACTAAAGATTCAAGCAATATATTTTTATTGATTGTATATCAACTACTAACTCTAATTAATAATAAGATTTTAATAAACAAAAATACTTTTATTATTAAAGTCAATCATATAATTTATTTTATAAAAATACATACAAAATAAATATGATTGAATTGTTTTTACTCTATAATAGTTTAATTTAGTATAATAATATATTTTAATAAATTTAAATTATGTTTAAAAAAATATCAAATGCTTTTTGTATTTATTTTGCTTCTTCAAAACACTTTTTAAATTAAGATTTTCAACCAATTTTTAATTTATTTTTCTTTTGAAAATAATTTTTTTAAACAAAATTAGAAAAACAAAAATATAATTCATTCAAAGATATCCTGAAACCTCTGCATAATATTTTCTACCGACTAGAAAGTTCTTTTTTTTTACAATAATATTAATTTTATAAGAAATAAAAATATATTTAACTCTATAATTTAAAATCATATATTTTATTATTTAAAAAATATTTTGAAAATCAATTTACCAAACAAGTTTTTAAATTTTCTATTATCTAAAACAGTTTCCAAAATTTTGATTACCAAATGGATTTTCATTTCTTTTATTTTAAAAAACAGTTTGTTAAAAGAATTTTAGAAAATAGAATTTAAAAACTAAAATTCAAAACTCATTCAAACAAGCCCTTAATCTCCTTTATATGTTTTTCTATATTCATAAAAAGAAAAGAAGATGTCAATGATAGGTGTAATATTGAGGCTCCAATAGATTATCTTAAATTTCTGAGTAAATGCCCAACTATTAGGATGAAGTTAGGAAGGGGCAACATTTAGGGTTCCTGAAGCTCATATTGGAAGATAGAGAACGAGACACCCACGCCAAAATATTCAATGACGCTAGGGTAGAAGTAAAATTACTCGTCAGACAAGTCGTGTGGTCTTCGCTTACAAAATTTCTTGCTGGGATACAGGGTTCCAAAATAATATTGGTATCGTCACTGATATTAGACAATTCCAGCCGATCTCAGAAGTTTTTCACTCAAGGATCTTTGAGGTAAACTGAGTCATAACTAAGAACCTCCTCATTAAAAGAGTTGGCAGGAAGCTCCATGATGATCTCGTCCGAACATGAGGAAGAAGACAATGATTTAGTGCCACTATCATTATAAGTGTTATCAAATACGACGACATACACCTCTTTCTCCAGAAACTCTCAATCCACCTTTTCTGTAGAGCATCTAGACGCTTCAACACACTGTTTCCAGAGCGGATGCCTCTCATACCCCCCACTCTTATCACACTCGTGAATAAGAACCATTGAAAATGTTAGCGGAGTATAAAAAGGAAAGGAAAGCAAACACATTACCTGGATTGAGAAGAAAGAAGGGAAGCCTCGAGGAGAAAGAATTTCGATGCGGGAAACTTGTAAGCATGGAGGGAAGGAGAGGGACGATTGTACTTCTAAAAAATTAGTGAAGTGTATGGAGAGAAAAATCGTTATTTAAATAAGGCCTTGGGTACATGAAAGGTCTTCTAGACAAAAGACTAAAAGGTTTTAGTAACAAAGTGCAATTACGACAAAATAGATGTTTCAAGTCTCAATAAAAAGTAATCATGAGACATAAAATCACTTTCCAAAATGCAGAAGACTAAGAGTTCAGTAGCGGACATTAGGTGGGCTAACGTGGTTTGAAGTTAGCGAACGATCATGTATTTCCTTGATCTGGGCGGATTGGATTTTAAGCATTTCAGCCACAGGGGCTTGATGAGCGTTGAGCTAGTCTTATAGCCACCGTGAAATGAATGTGAGAAAAGTACACAAGAAGGGGGAGTTGAATTGTGTTTTTCGATTTCTTAGTTTGCATCTGATCAGAGTTCAGAATCTAAACTGGTGTTCAAAATCTGGTTAATTCTTAGCAGCGAAATGTTAACAAAAGCAAATAAATAATAGTAGAAGACACAAATATTTATATTGGTTCCTCCCTTAATTGAGAGTAGTTCAGTCCCCTTGCTTCACAAGAGATTTTCACTATAATCAAAACATGATTACAATCACTTATGCTTCTGCATAAGTCTTTACAATTGCTCAGACCCAAGGTCCAAGACTTCTGCTTAAGCTCCTCACTCGAGACTTCCTGCTCAGGTTCCACGAACCTAAGACTTCCTTTCTCAGGCCCTCAGACCCAAGACTTCTTCTCCAAGTCCCATGAAATGAGCCTCCGCTTGCACCACTCATGGCCAAGACTTACTTCTACGCTTCTATGTACTAAGCATTCATGCTCAAGTCCCTCAGACCCAAGAATTTTGCTCAAGGTACCATGAAACGAGTCTCCGCTTGCACCACCCTTGGCCAAGACTTATTGCTACGATTTCATGAACCGAGCTATCCTGCATAAGCCACACTGGCTCAAGGCTTTCCTACTTAATCAATCTACTTGATTAAGACTTTCACTGCTCAAGCATATAGCAAGAGACTTACGTGGCTTCAACATCTTGGCTCGAGACTTCCTTGCTTGTATCCCAATGATACAAGACTTCTGCTCAATCAATCCACTTGATTAAAACTTTCACAGCTCAAACACATAACAAGAGACTTACATGGTTCAAGAATCTTGGCTCGAGACTTTCTTGCTTGTATCCCAATGATACAAGACTTTTATCTAAATTGCTGAACAAGCTCAGCAGAATAGAGAACACGGTGTACATGATACAAGTATCAGAGGTATGAGAAATCACCATAATAAAGACCTAAAGCTCTTAAGATTTCTAAGATATACAAAGTTTAAGAAATCTTAAGGCTTTTACAATTACAACCTACATTAGAAAAATCAGCATATACATTGAGTTGATAATTGTTGATCTTGTTACTCCTTCTTTTGGTTGATCCTTGTTAAAGATTCAATTTGAACCTTCAGCCATATTTATAGCCTTTTCAGAAACTAGCCGTTGGGAGGTAACTTGATCAAAAGTCTTTGCTGTTACTCTATAGTACAAGAGCCATTGAAGATAGATACACCAAAAGATCTTAATCTAATGTGTAACATGTTTAACCTTTGAGTATTCAAGAGATTTTGTACTATTAGATCCGTTGAGAGTAGATATCCATAAAACATCTCATCCTTTCTTGAGCCTTGCAATCTGTAAACTCTAGTTGACAAACTGATTTGACAATACAACTTGCTTTCTGCAGTATAGACAACTTCAGCTTTATCACCAACTCTGAATGGTACCAGAAGCCAATTTTCATTCACTAATTGTAGAGATAATAACGTTGCTTATTTTGATGCTGAGGCCTTTAACTTCAGAGTCTTCGCCAGACATCACTTAGCAAGTGTTATTCAGATTCTGCCACCAGAAGCTAGCAATGCAACAACTCTCAAAGTGTGCTTAATGTAGAACAGACTCTAATAATAATATTTACAAGTATAAGAACCTACACACATGTAACACACATCAAATAAACCATTGTTCTTTCAATACTTTGTTATCATCAAAGCCCATGAAAGATATGTCATTAACAAATCTTGTTCTAACAATCCCCCCTTTTTTGATGATGACAAACACAAGTATTTAAAGGACAATGTTGGGCAGTTATAATTTTATTTGCAACATCAAGGTATGAGGTTTGTAAGCTCCCCCTGAGTATAATAGTCCAAAGTAGAGTTCTATAGACATCATACTAGGTACTACTCTCAAGAAAAAGTAATTCAGTTTTCTTAGTAACATCAGAATCTGAGGTTTGTAAGCTCCCCCTGAGTCTAACAGTTCCAAGGTTAAGGTTTGTAAGCTCCCCCTTAGTTCCATATTTAAGAAAACCAAAAATAATATTTGAACTTTATTTGTTAACATCAGAATATGAGGTTTGTAAGCTCCTTCTGAGTCTGATAGGCTAAGGTTGAGGTTTGCAAGATAACCATAAAAAACATAAATATAAATGACAAAATTATAAATGACCAATATGTACAACTGAATAGGTACTCAATGGGTTCATTTTCTATTTAAATACTTACCATTATTTATCCTTCTTTTTTCACATCAAAAAGAAAAATAAAAGAAAAAAGAAGAAGAAAAGAATTACAGTCATAAATGCATCACATATCATCATTACAAGATCAGTTTCCAAGAAATTGAAAAACGATCAAGTAATATGGGGTCATTAAGGATTGTATAGTGCATGCTAATACTTATTGGTTATAACAATTTCAAGAATCAAGCAAAGGATTTTATGTAAATGTTTAGATTACCCATAAGCTATTATAAAAGCAACCAAAATCTAGTTCATTTTTATCAACATTCACCACAATTATGGAGGCATCAGCTGAGAGTCATATGACTTCTGAAGTAACAGAAATCTCCTAGAGCTCTACGAGACAAGATGTTCAGAATCTTTAAAAGCCAGCAACTTCAGAAGTTTCTACAACTGATCATATACCTTGGTCACTGAATACTTCAGATGAAATCTCGTTAGCAGTACCTCAGAGACCTACAGAAGCAAGTCCATCAGTAGATGTTTTGAAGATGCAGAAGATACCCATGAAAAAGACAAAGAAGAAGAGGCTTAACGAGATGTTTCGCCGCTTTGTCCCAGAAGCAGAGGAGGGGAATGTTGGTGCAGATGAGCCAGATTACGATTATGGCAATAACTTTTGTTATAAGGCGTTGAATGATATAGATAGAGCTTAGTCTAAGATCAAACTAGTTTCTTATTTATGTAATCTTTTTAAGCTTGATTAATGAAAAGAAGTTATTTTAACTAGTAAATATTTTGCAATCATACAAATACTTAATTTATCCACTAGATAATATTGATGAACATTAATTAAGTAAAAATGACATCAGAAACGACAGTTAAACAAGTCAAGTATAAAATTCATAGTTGTTAAAGAATCTTTAATAGGTTGGACTGTTAGATAACATTTCCAAGATATATCATTTAAGATATTGATAAGACTTAATCAATATAAAAACAACAGACACTTGGAACAATGTATGTAACACGTATATATAAGAACTTTTAGCAAGCTTACTTTCATAATCACTTAATCTTCAAAACACCAAGATGTATAAACAGAAGCAAATCTGGGTTCCAAAGAGAGATTTAGAAAGAAAGCCATACTAAATGCAACAACTCGGGCAAGTTAAAGCAAAGCAATAGCTGGAGGATCTACTAAAAAGCAGATGACTTCATAAGCTCTCACCTCATCAGCATCCTTTGTGAAGACACACAGAAGAAGAAGATCTTTTGGGTCCAGACACAGAAATCAGCTAAGAAATGAAGCTTTGGAGTTTGCCCAAGAAGAGTGGCAAGATTACTTAGATAATATGGAGATGTTAGATGATCCTAAGGTATTCCTTAGGGCTAATCCAGTAGACTAGAATGTCTAAATAATTTGTAATTTCATCCTTCTTATTAAAAAGTTGCAAGCATTAAGTTCTTACTTCCATTACTTTTGATTCTCTTGAACAACTACAAATAAATATAATCAACAGTTAACTGAACAACATCATGAACAAACTTTGAATTATTAATAAGATAACTTAATACAAAATTTCTAACAATTACAAGGCATAACTATGCAGAAATCTAACATCAGAGTCTTTCATAGATAGCTTCAAGCTTGTCTCTCCTGGTTTTAGAAAAATCAACCTCTGAACTTATGATAACTCTCTGCTGAACAAGTAGTTCTGAAAGAACTCATCCAAAAGGATGAAGAAAATTTTCCCTTGCGAAAGGAAGAAAGATTTTTCTTCAAATAGTCAAACATAACTTGAGGAAGATCAATCTGTAGGTCTGAATTGAGAAGTAGAATCTGATATTTTTCAATAGGGTCCACAATATCTAAATCCTTATCCATAGGAAGTAAGTTTGAATTCAGAATCTGACTCCAAATAACAACATCAGGACGAAGATTTGAGACCACTGATGTATTAGATGGATCTACAAAGATACGCCAATTAGGAAGGTAGTGTTCCCAAACAAGAGTTCCTGGGATTTCTCCATTTTCCTCTCATTTGATCACATTAGCAATCGTTTTATAGGTTACTGTTATAGAAACACCAGTTACTTTTAGAAAGAATAACACACTCAGATTTCAGCTCAACAATGGAAGAATTAATCCAAAACTCTTTGAAAGTATCTGGATAAGTGAAACCACAGAGCATCTTAAAGTATCTATTCCATCCTTGTTCACACACAATCTTCCAGAAGTTAAAATCTAACTTAAGCAACTCATCAAAATCCACAAACTTTTCATTGATGATTACGAGTTGATTCAAAGAAGAATTGACTAGGAAACTGATCTCAAGTTTGGCTTGATCAACACACAACCACAGAGAAAATAAAAAGAAGGTGACTGAACAAGATTCCTAAAAGAACTAGAATCTTGTCAGAAGAATGACATAATGATGTTTCACAAGACAAGGGATAGTGACAATAAGTATCCAAAATAAAACATCATTACCCAAAGGTTCATATCCAACAGATTTCTTGAATCCACTAGATAAATTTCACATGTATGAAAATTTAAGTATTATAAAAGTCTTTGAAAAACCTTTTACTTAAGCTGCTTTATCAGAAGTAAAAAATCCTCTTCTGAATCTCAAAATTTGACAACTTTCAGAAGCTATCATCCATCAGAGTCTAGTAGAACTAGACTGAGAAAGAGAGATATCTTTTGTCAGTCATAAGTCTCTAAGATTCTATTCAGAGCCAACACCTCCTCTTGGAACAAGAGTCATGATTTATAGATGAATATTGAATTATTTCCTTTGACAGCTAACAAACAGCAGCAACATCACAAAAAAGTGAGGAAACTATTTCCATAAATATGGTCATCATCTAGCTTAATGAAATATTATGTATAGGTAAATACAATAGAGTTTCTTCTTAAAGATTTCTAAAGATCCTTTCAAAGGAGCTTCTCTAGAAATCTAACCGAAACTTTGTATTAACACCTACACACGTATCTCATTGAATCAAAAGATAAGCCAGAAAAAGAACAAGCATACCCTTTTTTTTATTATCTCGGTCAGACACATATCAATATTCAGACTTGACCATAGAGTCTAAACAACGCTTTGAGTGGATTCTAATTCAATGGTTGTTAAACCAATGACTCCACTACTCTCACCAAACTCAGTACTTCTAGCACTTGAGTCTAGGTTGTGGGCTCTTCTTCCATCAAATGTTGTAAACAACCTTTGATAAATGCCATGGAAAATGCCTCTTGTCCTTTCTTTGATATCTACAACAAATACATTTAACTCATGACATTCATATTTATATGAGACCATTCATAAAAGTTCAGACAGGCTTTCCTTCGCCTTATGCCACAATCTGATAGCAGTACCATGATTCATTCCAGAGTTTTAGTCTAGAATAAACCATAATATAAACAAGATTTTCTTCTCAGCAGAATCATTAATTTCATTGTCTTGACTTAAGATAATGAGATCTTTGATAAGCAAAGAACCAGATGTTGTTAGCTATCAGAGAACGACATAAAACAAATTAAAGCACTGTCATATAATTGTCTGCAGAACACAAAGAAAAATTGAAGGTTTCTCATAGGTTTGTTCTTTAATACAAATTCCAAAATAACCCTCAATCAAGGAGCAATTGAGTCTCTTAAGATATCACCTTAAAGAGAAGACTCTTTATTATCAAATATTGAAGGAAGATAGATTTGACATAATCTCTTTCTCTTTAATACTTGATTTTTATTTCAGAACTCAGATGCTTCTTTAGAAGCAATAATGACTGGCAAATCCAGATTACTTCTTTTATCTGAATCCTGCACTAATGCCATCTTCAATGAAAATTAACTGACATTAGGTTCTGGTAGTGTTTCTCCTTGCTTCCAGATCTGGGAAATCAGTTGAAATACATATATTTCATAAGCTTCTGAAGTTACTCTTCTATCAACAGATACTACAACCCATCTAGCTGATTAAGAAGTACTTCTGACAAGAAATATAAGTTCCTTATCACCAGACACTTCAAAGAACCAAGCTTTAGGAAAGGTGATCTGTTAGGTAACTTTTTATCATCTAATTTCATTTCTTTTCTTCAAAGATTTTCAAGACAAACAACAAAACACAATAAATTCAAATTGTATAACTCCTTGAATAATTGTGACCTCGGGTTTGAATCTAAACCAATCCTCTCAGAATCTGCTTGAAAAATCAGATGAAGTGTAACTAGACAAGGATCAAAAATTGACTCCCAAAAATTTGAGCACAAGGATTCAAAGATAGTCCGAGCATCAGACATATCAGTGATGTTGACATAATCAAAAGTGAGATAGAGCACCTACCAGAATGCAACTACCTTTGAAGATATTCAATAAGCTTCTTCCGAGCTGGTTATAGAGACTTTCAAATAGATTATCTCTACACCATCAACTTCTGTAGTAATACCTTTTTCAAAGATATTCTATAGACCTTCAGAACCCCTTTTATCAAGACCAACGAGTTAAAAATATGTTTTACTTTTCCATCATTTAAATTTAGAGGAATCACCTTTTGAATATGGTAGGAAAAACAGTATAATATTTTTCATGTGGCACTTAATTCCTTCTTAAAGGAAAGTCTTTGATAGACATACTTTTCTTATTGGATCATTATATGCACCATTGCTAAGTGTTATGCACAAACCAGACTATGATATCAATTGAAGGTGAGAAAAGTACACAAGAAGGGGGGATGGTTGAATTGTGTTTTCTGTTTTCTTAGTTTGCATCTGATCAAAGTTCAGAATCTAAATTGGTGTTCAGATTCTGGTTAATTCTTAGCAGCAGAATGTTAACAGAAGCAAATAAATAATAACAGAAGACACAACGATTTATACTGGTTTCTCCCCTTACTGAGAGTAGTTTAGTCCCCTTGCTTCACAAGAGTTTTTCACTATAATCAAAACATGATTACAACCGCTTATGCTTCTACATAAGTCTTTACAATGGCTCAGACCTAAGGTCCAAGACTTTTGCTCAAGCTCTTCACTCGAGACTTCCTGCTCAGGTTCCAAGAACCAAAGACTTCCTTGCTAAGGCCCTCAGACCCAAGACTTATGCTCAAAGTCCCATGAAACGAGCCTCCACTTGCACCACTCCTAGCCAAGACTTACTGCTACGCTTCCATGTAATGAGCATTCCTGCTCAAGTCCCTCAGGACCAAGACTGCTGCTCAAGGTTCCATGAAACGAGGCTCCACTTACACCACCCCTGGACAAGACTTATTGCTACACTTTCATGAACCGAGCTTTCCTGCTTAAGCCACACTGGCTCAAGACTTTCCTACTCAATCAATCTACTTGATTAAGACTGTCACTGCTCAAGCACATAGCAAGAGACTTATATGGATCAAACATCTTGGCTCGAGACTTCCATACTTGTATCCCAATGATACAAGACATCTGCTTAATCAATCCACTTGATTAAGACTTTCACAACTCAAGCACATAGGAAGAGACTTACGTGGCTCAAGCATCTTGCCTCGAGACTTTCTTGCTTGTATCCCAATGATATAAGACTTTTATCTAAACTGCTGAACAAACTCAGTAGGATATTGAACAAGGTGTACATGATACAAGTATCAGAGGTACAGGAAATCACCATAATAAAAGCCTAAAGCTCTTAAGATTTCTAAGATATTGAAATTCTGGCCTATGCAGACAACAGATGTCCTAACACATGTCAAGACATTGTGCTACATAATCATTTAAACTCAGAGGCGCAACAGCAGACTGATACCTTGAATATCAGAACTGCACAATCACAAATGTCACAACATCTGATCCAACATATTTATCATGAACCCTAACAGAAAACGTAAATCTGCAGAATGATAAAGAACACAGTAATTGTTAACCCAATTCGGTGCAACTCACCTATATTTGGGGGATACCAATCCAAGAAGAAGACTTCACTATCTGTAGACCTGTTACAAAGCTAAACTCCCTTGTTTACAACTTTATCCTAACCACTACCCTTAATGAACGTCCTTATCACAGTTAAACTCCATCGTTTACAACTCTGATATGAGATACCCCACTCATTTCCCTTAATCACCAACTGTGATTTCTACATCATCCTTGTCAATACATAAATCTGTCAAGCTTTCTTGACAACCAAGCTAACTCAGATTTGCTTAAAAGCTTCATCCAAAATAATACACAATCCAATACCTCAAGGCTTATGGATCTGTGCGACACCTATATCTGCCACAATGCATCAACTGATACAAAGGGAGACTTACAACCTAAAGAGCCAACGACTCTCAAAACCCTAAACCCTTGTTTCTTACGCAAGAGAACTAGGTTACAAAAGGCATACAAAGGCGTATCAAATCCTAGGTCTAAGTCTTCTATTTATAGGCTTCTGCTTCCTTGGGCTTCACTATTCTGTTTGCTGATTCCTTGATCCATGTTCTGATTGCCTCTTTAATTCTTGGACCAGACTAGAAAAATAGTCTGCTGAATAAGTTTAAGATGTCAGGACATTCGTTAGGACATCATGCTTCTACATGTTGGAACACTTCATTCAACACCTTGTTTTACCAAAAATTTGCTCAAATCTGCAGAGCCTTCAATCTCCCCCTTTTGACAAATTTTTGGTTAAAACTCCTTAGGTAGAAAAAGAAAGTCCGGCGTTTGGTAGATATGATCGGAACACTTCTGAGACTGCTTGTTATCCCTGAAATTCCCAACTGAATGTTGGTGTACATGAGGAAGAGTGAATAGTACACTCCCCCTCACTTGTACATGCCACGGAGGGATAAATCTTCCTCTTAAGAGGCATAAGAGAACCCGTAAGAAAGTTCAGTTGTGTCATGCGTAGCACTGAGTCCATAGAACATGTAACTCAGGTCACAAGACACAACCTGCTTCCCAACTCAGATCATAAGGCACAAAGGGAAAGATTCTGATAGATTGTTAGAACATCCTCTCCAACAACCTTGCAAAACCATCACCACCAGAGATGTATATTGAGAGACCCACTCACCACTCACACAACCATTCTCCCCCTTTTTTAGCCAAAAATTGACAAAAGAAGCCAATGTATTTCCATAACCATATGTTACTAATCCAAACACGCATGAAAGACATGACAAATCAACCCTCAATCTGGAATACCTCAAACAGATGCACTCTTTAAATACCTACATGCTTTCTCTAGATAACCACGGTGCAAAGAAGTTACAGCTAAATAATTCAAAGAGAAATAAATTTAGGTAGATAAATTCAACATTAACAACTGTGCACCGCCCAACTCAGACTGTTCAAACTTTAAGAGTAACCGTCCAAAAAGGATCACTTGTAACAAAACACATGTTACCCATGCCTTCTCTTAGGAAGCACTCCCCACCATTCAACACAGTTAGATAGAACCCACATTCAGGTCTTAAATAATATCCTGACATTTTGTCAGTCTTGTTTAGTCCATCTGAATTACAATCACCATCCTTTTGATGAGCCCCAAGAATAATCCTTTTAACTAGAAGAAGAATAGAGCTGGCCGAGATGTTAAGACATCTCTTCAAATATCTCCCAGTTAGCACCCAAGATACTTCTGTATTGGTTAATAACTTCACAGTCTTCAGATCAAAGTCTGCAGAGAAAAATAAATTCCTCTAAGCTCAACCAATTATTCTTAAGCATCCAATAAGAACCATAAAACTTGCATTGCCAAGTCTCCCCTAACTTTCAACAATATAAACATGTCAAGACATCCTTCTCGACATCTCATCATCCCAGGATAGACACATAATCACAGCTTGCTTGACGTACAATACAAACTGGAACTCCAACTGCACCCTCGCAGTAAAATAACTTAGATCAGGGAGCAACTCCCCCTACCTAAGATAACTAGTGCTCCTCCACAAAGCACTAAGCTGATGAATGGAAAATATAAGACACATCTTCATGTCTTCAAGAGCGTACCCTCAGTCCAACCTACCTGCTGAACACAATCACCAACCCTCTTATTGCTTCTTCTGACAAGAGACAATAATCACTCACACATGATCACCATCATGCTACCCATGAGGAAATAACAGGATCACCATCATACCATAACAAACTCTTGGATTAAGATCAAAGTCCCATTGATCCCCCCTCTTCTTGCAAGCATCTACACACCATACGAACCCCTCTTAAATTCTCATGTATAGACCTCCAGCTGCTTAAGGCACAAACCAATTGAATCAGAATGCTTCACATTCCTCAAAGAGACGCACATGGCCCCTTAGTTTGTTATAATGATGTCAGATATCGTATGCATGCTCCAGAACTTCACATCTATCAAATTGATCCACTACTAGCATGACTTGCAGCCAGAGGCAGTATCCTCTTTGCAAGATTTTCCACTGACCTTACCAAAGCCAGCAACTGAGATAGACACCCCATAATCCAAGACAGTCATTCCTTATCATTCTCCTGTATGATAACCTAGAATACTTCTGATTTTCTGGTGAATATCCACTTCTGAACGCATCAGAATCCATACTTTCATGCAATAAACCCGTGATCCACTTTAGTCTTCTCCACACCATCCTCCCAAGGCAGTTCTTCTACTTCATCATTCTCCCGTATGACGAGATAGACACTCCTTAGACATGATGTAGCCAACAAGTTCCTTGACTAGAACTTAAGAATCCTCCACCAAGGATAACCAACCCAAAAAATGTTCTAACATCAATTGGGACATCTTCCACACATCATAGACACCACACACCATGGTTCTTGATATGCTCCACCACTGGAATTACTATCAGCATAGTAATCCAAACTGAAGATCATCACAAAACACTGCACCACCAGCTTGAACAAAGAGAGCTTCAGAAATCCAGAGAGAAATAAACTCTCATCCACCAAAAGAAGGTATACTTCCATCCTCAACCCAGAACTTCTTCCACAAGCTCCAAGAGAACCAAAACCTCCTTGCGTTTTCAACTAACTACTCTTCTGCACAAGAGCAATCAGTTTCAAGCATCCTGCTTAAATGCATACTATGAAACCAACTAAATGCCACCTTTTGATTGATCTCAATCTTCTTTAGAACTCCCACAAGATACACTGATCCACCAATGAAATCAGATCTTCAAGTCACATGAACTACTTGCTCCATAGCAAGACATCTTGGATTCACCAAGCCTCTTAGACATGTAACATCTTCCTATCCACAGCTCCCGCAAACTACATGAGATAGACCTTTTTGAAGCACCTATAACTTCCATTCTCTTGTAGATCACATTATCTTAAGCTGATGTGCCACATCACCAGCTGAGACTCTGATGTTAAGCTAGATGTCAAAACATTTTGATACAACATCCAACTGCTAAATTCAGCTCCTCCTTCTGCCACTTATAAGAACCTCCTCCCTTTGCACAACAAGAGTTCCATGCTCTCATAGACTTGATTCAACAACCAAGTTTGAGTAGACAACCTTCATCCTGCTATAAAACTCCAAAGACTTCACATCTGCCACATCTGAATCTTCAAAAAATAAGTAGTCCTAGACTACACCATAGCCATACCAAAGAATGCCACTTTCCTTAGTAGAGCAGACTATAGAAAGTCAGAGATAACTGCCACTTAACTTTGACTTCCAAGAAGAGAAAATTCATGCTCCAAAGTACCTAGATCAGAAATAAACTGATCCAAGTTGTAACCATCAAGATCATGATGTCTTCATCTTCATCTTCAATAGCATCAAAGTCCAGACATGTTTCTTGCCAGGAAACTCTCCAGAAAACACATGCTTCTGTCACACCCGACTGAAGCCCATTCTTAGGTCACCACCTAAGACTAAAACAGATGCTAAAGCGTATGCAGTACCCTCCCATGATTCTGCATAAACTCTGATGATGAGATGTTCCAACATCTTGTTGAACATCAGCAATCTTGACTTTCATGGATAATTAATTAAATACTTGTGAACTCCACAAATAGCAATTAATCTTAAATCCTTGTCCAATAACCCTTCTTCACTGTTGTAGCTAAGCTCCAGTAGATCACTTCATGAACACTTGTCCAGTATTCAATCTTTTGCAAGTATCTTCTTTGACAAACAGTGTTGAGATACCAAGGCTGCCACCCTTGACTCAAGTAACTAAGATTCTCTCTGAACGAACCTTATTTACCTCAAAAATTCTTCAATCAGATTGGATCCACCCTTAGGGTTAAGCGAGATGAATAATTCCTTGTTGTTTTTGCATGGTGAAAATAAATCACCTCCACTTTCTTCAAATTGTGTTTCAAAGAAACACCTTCTAGTCAGAAGAATAACTGGAATACTCCAGATGCACGACATAGATGCCTTTATGAGTGGACTTGAGAGAATTCTCAAGTATCTTTGACAACCTAGCCGATCAATAATTTATCAAACTCCCAGAGCAAGAACTTGATAAACTTAAACTCAACTCTTCTCCTCTTCAACTGACTTCAACTGCACCAAGAAACCAAGCTACTAAGTACCAAGTCACCATACCAGATATCTACCAACAACTCCCTTCATTCCATTGCTCCCGACTTTGGAATAAGAGAAAACAAATATCTTCACATATAGAGGCCGACGATTGAGATCTTCCACCAACTGTCTTCAGTAACAACTCCAGAATCCCATAATTCTAGAGCTCTTCCATCAGAAACACATGCAGCGGAACCACCAAGGAACAGATCCTGCTTGCCCTAATAAGATGTCAGAACATCTTATAAGACACCCCAACAAGAGAACTAGCCACTTCTACTGTAGTAGTTGTAGAATCTCCTCAGCAACATGAACAACCAACGGGTTGTTACCTTCGATCCAGAACATCCATCTCATCCATTAATACCCTTGAGTATGTTTGAGTTGATTGATCTGATCTTCAAAACTCCTCCTTATTTAAATGCCAGAAAGTATCTCCCAAAGATCTCATCCAGAACCAGACAGGATGCCCGCTCTGATACCAATTGAAATTCTGGCCTATGCAGACATCAGATGTCCTAACTCATGTCAAGACATTGTGCTACATAATCATTTAAACTCAGAGGCGCAACAGCAGACTGATACCTTGAATATCAGAACTGCACAATCACAGATGTCACGACATCTGATCCAACATGTTTATCATGAATCCTAACAGAAAACGTAAGGGAATAGAAGGACATTTCGCAAGGGAATGCCGAAACAAAAGTGGAAACATTGCCAGGGCGTCAATCCTGAAAGAATTAGATCTGCCCGACAATTAGGATGTAATCTCAGTGGACCTAGATGAGCCAGACAGTGATGCAATTTGTAATCTGTCTGAAGGGGAAGTAGGAAGAACGTCCCTGAATGCAAATGCAGCAGTCGAACAAATGCCAACAGAGGAATACGCCTTAATGCTAGGAGCTGAGGATTGTGGCTGGATAAAGAAAGGAAAAATTAGGCCAGATCAGGAAGCCTGCAAACACACATGGACTTCCAGATCAAAAGAACAGTTGAATTCACAAACACTATGCACCATCTGCAAGGAGAAGACGAGCCAAGCCAAGCGAATATGGTGCGAACAATGCAAGATGTTGGCCTGTGCACTTTGTACAAATTTCTACTTCCAAATTTCAATCCAAATTTCAGAAAACCAGGGGAAATACGTAGGTGACAAATAAGTTCTCATCCGAGAACTATGTCAGTATGTGGATTTCCTCCAAGAACATAACATTAATTTAAAGAAACTCGCCTCGAAGGAGGAAGAAGAAGCAGAAATAGAAGTAGAAACAGAAGTGGCGACATTCTGGCAGGAAGAAAAACTTTGAAAATCGCAGAAAATGCCAGACCCAAAAGGGTTCTAAACAAACTGTACAACATGATGGTAGAATTTGAAATCCCTAGAATAAAACAATTCCCAGTTCAAGCAATCCTTGATACAGGAGCAACCTCATGCTGCCTTAACCAGTCTGCAGTACCTGAAGGTTCCTTAGAACCCAATCCCATAATCACTTATTTCAGTGGGATCAAATCAAGACAAGAGGCGAAGTGGAAGCTAAAACCAGGATTGATGAAGATATGAGAGAACCGCTTCAGAACCCCCTTGATACATGCCTTTGACATGAGCACCTTAGATAACATTCAAATGCTGATTGGATGCAATTTCATAAGATCCATGTACGGAGGGCTAAAGATTAAAAGGAATGTTATGATCTTCTATAAAAATGTCACATCGATCAACACAACTGAGGAGATTGGGGTAGTGGCATTAGCCCTGGGAGAACTCAAAATAGAAGAAGAAGAATACTTTAGTATTCAAGAAGCAGTTCTAATAAATGTAGGACAATCAGTCCCAGAATTCCTAAAGAAGTTCCAAAAAACAGTCAGAGACCTGCAGGATACAGGATACATTGGCAACAACCCTCTGGCACATTGGTCAAATAACAACATCAAGTGTAAAATAGAGGTCATTAACAAGGATCTAACAGTAGAAGATAAGTCGTTGAAGCATGTCACACCAACAATGGAGGAATCCTTCCGAAATCATATAAATGCCTTGCTAGAAATCCAAGTCATACGACTAAGTAAGAGCAGACACGGGACCATGGAAATGATCGTAAAATCAGGAACTGAAATTGACCCAATCTCTGGGAAGGAAACACAAGGCAAGGAGCAATTGGTTTTTAACTATAAGACCTTGAATGACAACACATACAAAGACCAGTACAGCTTGCTGGGAATCAACACAATACTCAAAAGAATTGGAAATAGCAGAATATACTCCAAATTTGATCTAAAATCCGAATTCCACCAGATTGCTATGGATGAAGAATCAATCCCATGGACAACTTTCATTGTCCTAGGAGGACTCTTTGAATGGTTGGTTATGCCTTTCGGTCTCAAGAATGCACCCGCAGCTTTCCAACGGAAAATGGATAACTGCTTCAAAGGAACTGAAAGCTTCATAACAATGTACATTGATGACATCCTGGTTTTTTCCATGAATGAAGAGGAACACGCCAGGCACTTACAAAGGTTTGTGGAAATCGTAAGGAAAAATGGCTTAATCTTGTCCCCCACAAAGATGAAAATAGCGACCAAGGAAGTCGAATTCTTAGGAGCCATAATCAAACAAGGAAAGATCAGGTTGTAGCCTCATATCATCAAGAAAATTATGGATTTTAATGAGAAGAGACTAATGGATAAGAAAGGATTACGAGGCTTCTTAGGGATTCTTAATTACGCCCATAGTTACATCCCAAACTTAGGAACCCTGACTGGCCCATTACACACAAAAACCAACCCCCATGGAGACAAAAGAATGAAACCCATTGACTGGAAAATCATCCACCAGATCAAAGACAGAGTGCAAACCTTGCCCGACCTAGAAATCCCACCAGAGAACTCATACATGGTCATAGAAATATATGGGTGCATGGAAGGATGTGGAGGGGTCTGTAAATGGAAAAACAGAAGGAACGACCCCAAAGATACTGAGAAAATATGCGCCTACGCCTCAAGAAAATTCCAAAAGGTTAAATCTACCATAGACGCCGAGATACATGCCTGCATGGAATCCTTAGACAAATTTAAAATTCATTATCTCGACAAAAGGGAGATTACCCTTAGGATAGATTGCCAGGCCATTATCAGTTTTTACAATAAATCTGTTTAAAACAAACCGTCTAGAGTTAGGTGGTTAGCCTTTACAGATTTCATAACTGGCTCTGGGGTCAGCATTCATTTTGAACACATTGAAGGAAAACAAAATATTCTCGCAGACACTTTATCCAGGATTGCTCATTTTGTTGCTTTTGCAGGATGTCACGAGCAGGGAGCTCAAGCACACGACCACCTTCTTCTTTTCGAAGAAGCAATTCAAGAATGGCAGAAAGTTCCGCAGCATCAGCAGAACAATTATGCCCAGAGACTAATCCAGGCAACAATGCAGAAGATCCCCTCACAATATTGGAACAGATATATCAAACTAGACAAACATCAGGACCACTCACCCTGGATGCCTTTTCAAAAATGGGAGAAATTGCCAATGAATTATTTGACCGCCAAGAAAAGAGAGTTCAGGCTGAACTCAACTTACTCCATCAGATGTCAGAAGCAAGAGTCAAAGAATGCCGAAGACTCTCAACCAGAGACAACTATTGGAACGATCAGAGACCACATGTCAGCAGATCAACTAAGGAACATGAAAGGATACACCGTAAGTTGCACCGCTGGATTCGGGAATACGGAGATACCCACGTGTAACGAGGACCAGTACATGGGACCCAACCACTAGCCTTGTCACTATCAACTTTTGTAAAATATTTTGTCTGTTTGTAATAATGGGAGACAAGACTCTCCCCACTAGCTTTAAGACTTTTATAAAAAGTCTCTTGTCCGTTTGTAATCATGGGAGTCTAGATAAGATTCTCCCTTATCTTGAGTCTTTTGGTAAGATCAATAATGATGACGATGGGGCCCAATGCGCACCTGGTCATTATTATCTTCACCATACTGATTCATTATAAGTAGAGGGTTTCTTGATTATCAGAATCATCGAAGAACACCATAACTCTTCTTTACTCTGAAAACAATCAAAATTCCCAAAAGAGTTTAGAGTCTTGTATAATTATTTCACCAGAAGTCTTATACAAATACCTTTGTCATAATAAGTAAGTGTGTTTGTTATACCTGTTTTAACTAGTTTATTTTTGTTTATTTTGAAGTAGAGTTTAAAACTTCTCTCTTCACGATCCCTCAATCATGTTTCCGCTGAACCACCCCGTTAAGTGTGTTTGTTATACATGTTTTAACTAGTTTATTTTTGTTTTTTTCAAAATATTTTCCTATGTTATATAATAAAAGTTGTGTCAATGAAACAATTTATTTAAAAGAATGGTTAAAATACTTTATGCGTTTTTATTTATAAAAGTTGTGGTATAATTTTTAATTATTTAACTGCTCAACTTCCGTTTAACGATTCTTTATTTTAAAAATAAATTAGAGAATAAAGTTTGAAAAAATTAACAGCAATATAAGAGTAATTTTAGAAAGAAAAGAAAGTTCGAATTTTTTACCCAAATACCCCTAATTTTGGAAAAATTCCCAAAATAACCCAAGTTTCAAAAAAATTCCCAAACTGCCCCAGTTAGGGTTTGGGTTTGTACAGGGACGCCATTGGAATTGGCAACATCTCTTAAAGGCTAACAAGTTGTCGCCAATTGAACTGGAGACAACATACCAAGTTTCCAGTGCAATTGGTGACATAGAGTAATGGTAAAAGGGAGTCGCCAATTGAAGTGGAGACTCCCTAGAAACTGAATTTTTTCACCATAAATAGGGGTGTTAAGCTCAGTTTGTTCCACATCTCTTCTCACAACTTTGTTTTACTCAGAAGATGTATCGTCGTCGTTGGGGAAAAATTATTTTTTCGCGAGACAAGCCACTGATCGACATGAAATTTTGGAACATACAAGGTATCAATCAACTTAAGAGAGAGTTGAATCGGTGGTTTGAGGGAGACATTGGGGAAGGGGAGAAAATCCGAAGTATCGAGAGACATGATCAGCTACGTGGATGAGTTCGTGTGAAGACTGACAAAGATGTGAGGGAAGTCATGTTTGGACCGAATGAAATTAAGTTGATTCTTCTAATCTGTTAGGAATGTGTTAAGTTGTTTGTGTTGTTTATTGTTAACACTGTTGTTTGTTGTTACAGTTGTTTGTGTTAGTGTTGTTTGTTGTTAAAATTGTTGTAACAAAGAGAAATTCATTAATGAAAATATCTGGTTACAACAAACGAAAAGATAAGCTAAATTATGATGCAGATGTTCCTCCAACATTGGGATAATGTTTTTTGTTGTGGCCGGGCTGACGATAGATACTGCATAGACGTATCATTTTATCAGCGATATCCATTTCGGTTCTTATACGGTTGCTGTTTGGGCGCCCTTTTTTCTTTCTTTTCATTTTATCGTTGTGCCAAACTATTTCAGCTTGGTATGGAGGCCAATAATCCTCCATTGGTAGGGACTGGAAGGATTTTGCAAAGACTGAGCGTCGTAAATGGATGAACCGCAGCCACTATGTCTTACGTGAGCCGGTGATGCCAACCCCGTCTATACCAACAAATAATTACATGGCTTGGTACAGATCGGTTGCAACTGGGTTTGTCTCTGAAGACAGGTATTTATACGACCCACGCCAAACCACCTACACACAAGAAGCCTCAGCGTCTAACCTACATCCAAGGCCATGTTACTCACAACCCCCGACCCAGCAAAATTACCAACCCATTATCCATCCAAACATGCCATACACCCAACCACAATACCACGAGCGCCCGCCATATCATCTTCAACAAAATGATTATTATCAAGAGACTTAATATGGCTATGCCTCCAACATGTCACAAAGATACAGCCAAAACGAGGGTACATCATACCATAGCCAAATTGGGCAAACATCTTTTCATAGCCCAAACGCCCAAACATCATACCCTAGCCAACACAATCAACCTTCTCAACATCCTTATGGCTTTCAAACACCATTTCAACCTTTCATCAACGAATCCTTCACACCAATGTCTCCCTTCAATCGGCCTGCCCGCACACCAATCACCCCCTCAAACTATACTGGCATGGGTCGCACGCTCAGTGTAACACCCCAATTCCCATCGCGGATAAATAGTACATAATTAAATCAGAGTGAACAAAAAGAGTTTTTCAACAGAAATAAGGATGCCACATTTCCAAAAAACATAATCCACCTGCTCATAACTTTGATACATAACACAAAATTGAATAAATAGTAGCAGGGAACTTTTTCCAACAAAAGGAAAGTTCAATTATGGAATAAAGCGGAAAGATCCATAACTGACTTGTTTTACAAAATAAATTGTTTTATAACATCAAAATATTCATACAAAGGTAATACAAAATAGATCCAACAACTGTATACATATATAACAAAAGCGTTCCCCGACTCCCGTGTTACGTATCAGAGCAGACATACCGACAAAAGGATGGAGAACTAATCTTTACAAAAGCCTCCAAGATACTAATCTGCAATTGCCTCATAGGGCAACAAACCACAGCAGAAGGGTGAGACATAACAACTAAATCAAGATTGCATAATAATATGCAACACATATAAATTCACATGCATAATTATTCTCACCACAAGCATCACATATTAATACATATAGCATGCCACAGATACATAACATATTTCTAATAATCCAACAACATAGCATATATCAATTATACCAACATAATCACATATTCACACATAAGGCACACCAAGGTTATGACATATGGAAACACACCACCACATCACATATATTCATATATAACATATCAACGATAATCCAAACAATCTTTGTAATGTATACCGTCTCCACAAAACATAGCATATGTCCATTTAGAAAACATATCATCCATAATCCATACATTTATCACGAATGCATATCAAATCACCAATGCTTTCACTAGCTCAACACATAATCAATCAATTCACAATTTTCCACACATAATCAATCCATTCATGATTTCCCACACATAATCAATCCATTCATGATTTTTGCAAATGCAGAGAGACCGACACAACGACTCTATGCATGCGGTACCATTCCATCCATCATTCTCATCATCATTAATTCACTCAGGAATTATTGGAATCATCGCTTGTTACTTAGTGTAACTCCCCGTCGGGAAAATGATGTTCCCCGTCGCTTTAGGTCCTCTTTGTATAAGGGTCACGACGTTTATGGATCGTTTTAGGTCCTCTTTGTATAAGGCTCACGATCCGATCGCTTTAGGTCCTCTTTGTATAAGGCTCACGATCGTCTATAACGTCGCTTTAGGTCCTCTTTGTATAAGACTCACGACCGTTACAGCAGATTCCCTCTGGAATCGTTTTGTCGCTCACACCCCACAAGGGCATACGACATCACAAGATGCATATCATGATGCTTGGCATACTAATGACTCATGACAATCAAATGCATATTCACAAATCAACAATATGAATTATCTCATCGTCATTATTCATGCATTGGAAATCAATTCAAACAATGCCTTTACTTGCCATAAGGCCACCAAATAACACACATTGAATTTCACATAAATAATGCATTTCATCATAATCCACAAGCCACAACAATTAGCATTTTAGCATATACACTCATATCAATTCACATCAAGAATTATTCACCATCAACCACAACAATCCTGCAATCATACAATGATACTCACAACATTAGGGTTCACGCCACGAAGGCTACCCACAACAACATACATTAATACCGTATATTTGTATTCAAGTCAACAAAGTATTTTACCATAAGGCCACAACAACTACAACAACTTATCACATGTTTCAACATCATATAAACCACATAAAAGCTCCACGTCATATAACAATAGCACCACACACTGTAAAACACCGACCACACGACATTAACGCGATAAAAACCCGACAATCCAACACTTTTACACAACCACGACTTAAATAAATCATCTACTATCCTCCAACCCATTTTTATAAGAAAGAACATCTCATTAGCTTTCCAACGCTTCGAACGGCGGCCAAAACGGACTTACGGTTTGAAAGTTATGAAGAAAACAAAATAGAAAATCTGTCACGTTCGCTCCAGTATTCGCTAGGCGAACCCCAGCGAACCGTGGCAGAGAAAAAACAGCATAAAATTCGCTAGGTAAATCAACTTGGCGAGCATTCGCCTTCCTTTACTGCTAGCGAACCCTCGAAAGTTGTTCGCTGGACTTCTCCCCAGGTTCGCTAGGCGAACCCTGGAAAACTCAGAATCTCAGCAGCGCTGTTGTTCACCCCAAATTCAATATTCCCTCCACCAAAACACTACCAAACCATAACATAACAACCAAAACATACCCCAATCATAACAACAAGTATTCTACAACATTTATATCGCATTCCAACTGTGAAAACATCGATTCCAATCAATTGTTCATCAATTTATCAAATGTAAAAACATTATAAAAACAAGAAAGCATTCACACAATTACACACACATATACATATACAATCGCAATATAATCGAAACTTCTCACCCTTACCCGATTAATCGCGCTTGAACGGATGATTTCTTCTTCCATAAGTTTTCCTCTCCTTCTCTTTTCCTTCCTCTTCCTTTCTTTTCTTTTCCTTTCTTTTCTCTCTTTTTCTCTCAAATCTCTATTTATAAAAATATCTAATTTTTCTAAAATATCTAACCCCTCAACATGATCATTTTACCCCTCAGCTTAAATATCTCGCAAACGTTCTCAAAACACGATAAAACATAATAATGATGAAAAATAATATATTGCCAAATAAAAGTCAAGAATAAAATAATATAAAAACGAAAATAATTAAATCGACTCGATTAACTAAATCTAACAAAAACCGGGGCGTTACACTCAGTTTCAGTCCCCAAGACTTCACGGGAATGCAAGACATCCTAAGGGAACCATCTCGGACTGTTCCTGAGACTTCGACTCCTCAAACACCGGGCGTGAATCAACAACAAGGGGAACAAGGGGCCGAGTACAACGAGTGCAACGAGTGAGGGTTCCTAAGGGATGTGGAACTGGTGGTCGGTTGGATGCACCCGGTCATGAACATTAATTAATGTAATATTTTACTAAATTAATGAAAACTTTATATCATGGTGCAAACAAAATCAATGTAATATTCCAATATTAAAAAAAAAATAACACACACCCTGTCTCCACATCATTTGGCGACATGGTTATTGCCTTACTCTATGTCGCCAATTGCACTGGCGACTTGGTATGCTGTCTCCTGTTCAATTGGCGACAGCTTGTTAGCCTGTAAGAGATGTCGTCAATTTCAATGGCGACCCTGTACAAATTCAAACCCTAACTGGGACAGTTTGAAATTTTTTTTGAAACGTGGGTTATTTTAAAAGTTTTTTCCAAAATTAAGAGTATTTGAGTAAAAAATTCAGAAAGTTCACCCAAACACCCTTATTTCTTTATTTATAAGTATTTGTCTCTATATTGACCTCTATAAAATATAAAATATATTATATTTTTATTTAATTTTAATTTTATTTTAAATTATTTATTATTTAAAATAATTAAAGATAATAATATAAAAAATAATAAACCTGTTATAGAAAAAAGAAATTAAATGTAAAATAAAAACTAAAAATTATAAAAATAATATATTTGAATGGAAAAAGACTACGTCAAAATAAGATTTTGATTTTTATATATTGTTATAGATAATACAGTTGTGATTCAATTGAGTGTTTGGATATTAGGAAAAAGATAAAAATGTGCAGTCTCGAGAAGCGTGACAATTTATGGATCCTGACAATCACCAGCGATGATCAAAACCGCCTCAATCTAACCTTAATCGAATCCCTTCTCTCAACCGTAACAAATCTCGCTTCTCAATCCACTCCCGGCTCCGTCCTCATCACCACCGCCAAAGGCAAATTCTTCTCCAACGGCTTCGACTTGCCATGGGCTCTCGCCGCCGGCTCCAAAACCGCCGCAGCGGTTCGCCTTCAATCAATGGTTGATTCGCTTAAGCCCGTCGCTGCAGTGCTGATATCGCTTCCTATGCCGACCATCGCCGCCATCAACGGCCACGCCTCTGCCGCGGGGCTCTTGCTCGCGATGTGTCATGACTATGTCATGATGAGAAGTGACCGAGGTGTGTTGTACATGCCGGAGGTGGATCTTGGACTTCCGCTGCCGGATTACTTCACTGCCGTGATGAAAGAGAAGATCAAATCGCCGGCGGTGCTGCGTGACGTGTTATTGGCCGGCGTGAAGATCAAGGGGAAACAAGCTGTTGAGATGGGGGTCGTTGATTCGGCGCATGGTAGCGGGGAGAGTGTGACAGAGGCTGCGGTGCGCTTGGGGGGAGAATTGGCACAAAAGAAATGGGTTGGGAAAGTGTATGCAGAGATAAGGAAGAGTTTGTATCCTGATACATGTAAGGTTTTGGGATTGACTCCAATGTCACTATCTAAGATGTGAATTGAGTTTCAGTCTCTTCAGATTCCAACATTTTCATTTTATTAAGGTACTACTATTTTATTGGATTTTTAAGATTGTGTTAGTTTAATCATTAGGGTACCTTTGGATTTTTAAGATTGTGTTAGTTTAATCATTAGGGTACCTTTGGATTGTTAAGATTGTGTTAGTTTAATCATTAGGGTACCTTTGGATTGGAGTAATTGAATTGGCGAAAGTCTGACGAAATCTGGTGTCATGTCAGGGGTTTATTTTTTTTTTTTCTGTCAAAGGTAAAATCATTGTTGCAATGTGGCTTTGTTGCAATTATAAAATTGTAAACAGACGAATTGTGTATTTTTCATTTGTCAAAAAAAGAGGTTCATGGTTCTTTTTTGTTTATAAAATCCTAAATACATTATTCTGGGTGGTACAGACCAACTAATATTGTTTCAATAAATTACTCGTTAAAACAACTTAGTTGATAGCTATACAGGAATTTAAAATCTAGAGGTGCAAGTTCGAACATCGACATCTTATTTATTCATTTTTATGTTTTTTTTTTTTTGCTATTTAGATATATTTTTTAACTTTTGTATAATATATCTTTAGTGATTTCATCTCCTTACTCGATGGTTCTTAAAGTCACTAATTCATGTTAAGTAATTTAGTTGATAATTGTGAATGAACATCAGATATAGAGGTGAGGATTCGAACCCGCAACATCTCACTTGTTCATTTTTAAAAGGTGAATTTTAACCACTAGACTACTTGACCAAAAATAAATAAATTCACTAACTCATCACCAAATGACTATGATGAAGCTATTTAGGCCATTAGCTTTTTTGTTTGGATGAGTTGATTTTCAATAACCATCCCAATCTTGAATCTTGAAACTATCTTGGAGATTGCTTATTTCAATTTAAACAATTATTTAGTTTTTATAATTGTTCCATTGTGGAACCAGAAATGGTGATGATTGTATAAACCACAGCGGGACGGAGCTTTCGATGTTCTTTGTGGATGTGACACCGTAGATCAATGGTTACGATCACAATGCTTCTTGAAATAGAGGTATCAATGCTGATAATCGGTGTTCCTATCTCTGATAAGATGACTAGAGGGTACCTGCATGGTTAGTACTTCAATGCCCAAGTTAGTTGGGGTTCAAGATAAGCGATAATGAAAGTGAAGATTAGAGATTGCGTGTGTACATTAGAACTCTTTACAAAGATATTTATGCCTTAGGTCTGACGGAGTGGGCTAGATAATGAGCCTCATGCCATTGGACCTCTGATTGGTAAGGAGTAATGGTTCATGGATCTTTGGTCGTCGCAAACCTAGGGGTCATGGATATTGGTTGACACAGATCGGTAAGTTTCGGATCTTTGGCCGACATGGAAAAGTTGCCCTTAAAACTCGGCGGACATGTTTGATGTCGGGGGGATCTTTCAGTAGTAATTATCGAACTCAAAGAACTTTATCTAGGTGTCGGTTAACATACGCTACTTTGGTTTTTCCAAAGCGTGGTGACAATATAAACATTGAATGCAGTTCCATCATTGAAGCATTTTGCCATTTTTTGTGACGTGTGGTCTTAAAAGGTATGAGATGATGTGATGTAGGTTTCTGTGTATTTGAGTACACTCGAGTGCGATTGTCTTCCCAAGATAAAATATGACTGTTGATGTGTCCTTATTTCCTGCTTTCAATTTGATTCGTTCAATTGCATTCGTATATATAAAGATAGAGAAAGAATGTGGGATAACTTTTTTAGTCCTTCCGCAAATTGAGTTTTCCTTGTCTCTTCGCGTTTTTCCTTCTTGCTTGAGAGCACTTACTTCATGTTCTGGATTGGGTCGGCGTCTGCCCATAAGCCGGGAAGGCCCAACCCAAGGTCACGCCAAGCGGCCCAATAAGGCCCCATCCTTTCCCTTGTCGGGCACAACACGCTCTTATCATTGTCGGACATGGCATGATCCTATCATCGTCGGGCACAACATGATCCTATCATCGTCCGACAGGCACTGTGGTGATCGAGGAGAGAACGAACATCCTCCCCGCGTCTCTCCACGCGCTTCTCCTGCGGGGACACGTCATTAGGTAACTACCCACCTTCGAAATAGTCGGTCTGCCCACCTTCCGGAGATCTCGGGACAGTTACTCCAGGGCGAAGACCACGTGCTGGTCTTCTCTACGTCACGTAAGCCCTGACAGTTATCTGCATTGGGCCTAGCAATCCAACCTAGTGCAGACGGCCGTTGGCCCAACGCTGGGGGCACAATATAAATACCCTCTCTCATGAGAAGGTCAGGTTACATTCTGTTCTAACTCTTACTCTCACTTTCTGTACTTGCTTGCTCCAGTCCTAACTTTGGCATCGGAGTACCTTGCAGGTACACCCCCCACCGTCTCATCACCATCGGAGTAGGTGAGCTCACGACATTGCTGGCCACTTGTCTACTTTCTGATCAGGTAAGATCAGTGGCGCCGTCTGTGGGAACATTTGCTTCCCCGTTTTTCTCTTCGTAAAACCAAAGCAACTTCCATTTTCTGACAACCATGGCCATCACCCAACCTGAGGCCAAGACTCTGGATACCGCCTTCGCACAGTTCAACAACAGAGACGACCACGAGGACAATGTGGTCGTTAACGTCGAAGAAGACGACGAAAAGGACGAGCGCACTGCCTCCCCTTCCTCTGACGACGCGGCATACAACGCCCCCCAACAGGACAACACCCCAGCTGTCTACCAGCCGATCCCCGCGCCACCAAATGCTGATCCGAACACGGTGGCCCTATTCGCTTTGATCAATCAGACCAACCAACTGATCTCCCAACAGAATGTGAGGATAAAAGCGTTCGAAAAGGGGCGACAACGACGCTCTCCCCGCGGAGACAGCACCGCCCTCCATCTCCCAGTAGCTCTCCTTCCACGCGAAGGATACCACCGGTCGACTCTCGGAGCCCTTCCCCCCAACCTGCGAGACGCCGCCCGCGCCTGGAACGACCCCAACCTGTGGTCTCCCAGAAGCCCCATTGCTCCCCTCCTCGGAAGGAATAACGACGCTCCCCTGCCCAAAAGAGGAGCAAAGCTGACGACGAAAAGCTGAAGAGCCGTCCAAGGAGTTCCCCCCGACGACACGGACCTGGTCGGGGCAACCACTCCCCGTCACAGTCACCAGTTAGGAGTGACGAGGATGACCAGTGGACCCCGCTGTCCAAGGAGATTATGGAGACCCCTATACCTAAGGGGATGGAAAGCCTCCACCCTTTGGGGACGTACGACGGCACCGCCGACCCCGACGATCACGTACATAGCTTCGAGGTAATACTCGACTACCAGAATGTCTGGGGAGCCATAAAATGAAGGCTCTTCCCGACCACCCTCCGGAAAGGGGCCATGGCGTGGTACAAAAGCCTCAAGCCGGAGTCCATCACTGCATGGAAAGAACTGAAGAGACAGTTTTCCAAGCATTTCACTGCGTCCCGACGCCACTCGAAGACGGTGGCCTCCCTGGAAGCCATCCTCCAAGGGAGAGACGAATCTCTCAGAGGTTACATCGAGAGATTCAACCGGGAAGCCGTCGAGGTATCCGCTACCGACGACATGAAGAATTTCCTGATCAAGCGGGGACTGCATCACGGGACCGAGTTTGCCAAGGCTGTGGGCATCCATAGATCCCGCAGACCTCCTCCACAGAGCCAATCATACATCCATTTTGAAGAGTCGGAGGCCGCCCACGTTACCCGCGACTCGCGACACCAAGAGGGCCCCCGGAGCTCCAGGGATGAAGAATCTACTGCCCCCCGGCGCGGGGGAGAGAGAAGACGGGAAGGTCGTCCCAGGGACTCTCGCGAGCCGAGAGGTCCAGCTGGCCGGTTCACGGAGTACACTCCACTCACTGCTCCCCGCGAGCGAATTCTCTCCGAGTGCGCCAACTCGGAATTTTATAAAGGGGGTGTTCGCTTTCCAAAGCCGACGCCCCCCAAATCAAACATTGACAAGTCCAAATACTGTTGGTTCCATCAGAGCCACGGACATGTCATCGAAGACTGCATCCACCTCAAGGATGCGATAGAGATCCTAATCAAGGAGGGGCACGTGAAACAGTATACAAAGAGAAATGACGCTCATCGACCTGATGCACGGGATGCGCAAAGCGTCGAGGAGAAGACCCACTCTTCCGGAGAGAACAGACTGCAAGTCGCTCTAAGCGTCACCCGAGCAGAGGACTTTTACGTCCCCGAAGAGATTGAGGACCCCACGGCAGTTCGCAACCTGTGGGAGAGTTTTCCCCCTGAGGACCCTGTCACAGCCCGTAGCACATGGGAAATTTTCCCCACGACAATGGTTATATCCGGCGGGGGCTTCAACAAGGTCTTCGTCGGGTCAATCAAGCGGAAGTTCGACAAGCTGGAATCCGCGAGCTCGGCAAAGACTGCCACCTTTGAGAAGGTGCAAGGGAAGTCGAACCCCATCACCTTCTACCTTGAGGAACTGCCCGACGGTGCGCCCAACTCCACCATCCCTCTCCTGATCCGAGCGCAGATGGCGAATTTTGACGTCCGTAAAATCCTGGTCGACCAAGGGAGTTCGGTGGACATCATGTACGCCCACCTCTTCGAAACCCTCCAGCTCGACAAAAAGCTGACCCCTTACGTGGGCTCGGTTCTACGGGGTTTCAATGGCACCACCACCAGACCGTGGGGCTATGTTGAACTGATGGTCACTTTCAGGAACAAGGACACTGCCCGACAAGTCAAGACCCGCTTCCAATTGGTAGATTACCCCTCCCTGTACCAATGCATCCTGTGGAGAACCACTCTGGCCGAACTCACGGTGGTACCATCTACAGTCCATCTGAAGATGAAGTACTATACGGCCAAAGGCCGGGTCGTCACCATGCAGGGGACATTGAAGCTTCTAGGAGATGCTTCGAAGCTGTAACCAAGGGCCTGAGCTCAAACAACGTCAAGCCCAAGGCCGGAGAGAAGTCAACCCCGGACACCGTACAGAAGCTACTCTCGCGCGTCAACGCGGTGGACCTCTACAGTCGCTTCCCCAACGAGCAGGAAGAAGAGGGAGCAGCGGATAATGACCTCCCAGCTGAAGGCAACAGGCATCCTCTCCACCCAACGCGCCCCATCCCAGAAGGAGAATTCGAGCTCGTCTCCCTCGGAGACGATCCAGATAGGAGCGTAAAGATCGGCACCTGGCTCCCCGACCTGGCGAAGAAGCAGTTGAAGGCATGCCTTCGAGAGAATGCTGATTTGTTTGCGTGGAGCGCGTCAGAGATGCCCCGCCTCGACCCAGAAGTCGCACGTCGCCAGATCACTATAGATCCCGTCGCTAGGGCTATAGTGCAACGTATGCGTAGGCAGTCTCCCGAGAAAGCGGAGGCTGCTGAAAAAGCTGCAAAAGACATCTTAGAGGCAAATTTTATTTCGGAGGTCAGGTACACAACCTGGCTGTCCAACGTTGCACTTGTCAAGAAAAATAATGGAAAATGGAGGATGTGCGTTGACTATACCGATCTTAACCGGGCGTGCCCGAAAGATTTTTATCCATTGCCTAACATCGACCAGCTGGTCGACAATTTTGCAGGTTTTAAACTATTGTCCTTCATGGACGCCTACTCGGGGTACAATCAAATCCCCATGGCCAAGGCCGACAAACAACACACCGCTTTCATGACTGAGTCGGGCAATTACTACTACAACGTAATGCCCTTCGGCCTAAAGAACGCCGACGCGACCTACCAGCGGATGATGAACAAAGTCTTCCAGGGAGAGATCGGCGACATGCTCGAGGTCTACATGGATGACGTGATCGTCAAATCTACAGAAGAAGTCGGCCACGCTGCCCATCTCAAAAAGGTCTTTGACACAACGAGGAAATGCAGGATAAGGTTCAACCCCGATAAATGCACCTTCGGCGTTCGAGCGGGCAAGTTCCTCGGTTTCTACCTCACGGAGCAAGGAATCGAGGCAAACCCTGAAAAGTGCAGGGCATTCTCCGAGATCCCGACCCCGAACTCGAAGAAGTCGATACAATCGCTGAACGGGATGCTGACCTCACTTTCTCGCTTCGTGGCCAAGTCTGCATAGTACGCACTCTCGTTTTTCAAGCTTCTATGCCAGAAAGCCACGTTCGAATGGACTGAGGAGTGAAGCACTCCTCCACCTCAAACAGGTCCTTTCGCAACCCCCGGTTCTCTCACGACCAGTGGGCGGGGAGACGTTATTCCTATACCTCGCCATCACGAGTGAAGCAGTCAGGGCAGTCCTAATCCGGGAAACCACCGACGGGCAGAAGCCAATTTACTTCACCAGCAAAGCCCTCCAAGGTCTGGAACTTAGGTACCAGCAAATTGAAAAGGTCGCTCTGGCTCTCGTCACCACGGCCAGAAGACTGCGACATTACTTCTTGCCCCACACGATCGTGGTGAGGACCGACCAACCCGTGCGATAACTCCTCGGCTGGTCAGACATGGCAGGGATAATGCTCAGATGGTCGCTCGAATTTGATGAGTTCGACATCTAATATGAGGGGAGGAAGGCCCTGAAAGCTCAGGTACTGGCCGACTTCGTAGCAGAAATGACCATCCCAGAGCCTTCGACCAACGGATCCCAAAAGTAGATGATCTACGTCGACGGGGCATCCAGCTCGGCAGGCAGCGGAGCAGGCATCATTCTTGAAAACGATGAAGGACTCCTGATCGAAGTCTCCCTCACGTTGTCTTTCCCGACACCGAACAATCAGGCCGAGTACGAGGCTTTCCTTGCCGGCTTACGCTTAGCTGAGGACCTCGGGGCCAAAGAGGTCAAAATATGCACCGACTCCCAGCTCGTGGCTTCCCAGGTATGGGGAGAATACCAAGCCAAGAACGACAACCTCATCGAATACTTGGCTCTGGTGAAGGAAACTATGAAAATGTTCTCCTCGGCGGAAATGAATCACGTCCCGCGTGAACACAATACTCAAGCGGATGTTCTATCGAAGCTCGTAAGCACAAAGAAGAAATGCGAGAACAAATTCGTCATTCAGGAGGTGCTGTCGCATCCGAGCATCGAGAAAACCATCCCCGCTGCTGATGTGAACGCCATTGGGGACGGCCATAGCTGGATGACCCCGGTGTACGAATACTTCAACACGGGCAAACTACCCGACGACCCCAAAGACGCCGGAGTTGTTAGGCGACGCGCCTGCTCCTATACAATCGTCGAAGACAAATTATATCGACGCGACTTCTAGATCCCTCTCCTCAGGTGCTTCGAGGAGTCCAAGGTCTCCAGCATATTCCAGGAGATCCACGAGGGGATCAATGCACAACACCTCGACGGACGATCACTAGCCCGTAAAGCGTTACGAGCAGGGTACTACTAGCCCACCATGCAGCGGACGCCAAGGAACACGTCAAGAAGTGCGATAGATGCCAACGACACGGGGACATGCACCTGGCCCCACCCAGTGAGCTCAAAACACTCTCACCCCGTGGCCGTTTACATGGTGGGGGATGGATATCCTCGGGCCCTTCATCGTGGGGTCGTACCAAAACAAGTACCTGATTGTCGGCGTTGATTATTTCACGAAGTGGATCGAGGCTGAGGCCTTGGCCAAAATCATGGCCCACAACATACTATGTTTCTACAAGAGGAACATACTAGCCCAGTTTAGCGTGCCCCGGGCAATTGTCACCGACAACGAGACACAATTCACTGATAAGAACTTTCAAGACTTCGTCGCGAAGCTGGGCACGAAGCAACACTTCACCTCGGTCGAGCACCCACAAACTAACGGCCAGGCTGAAGCCGCTAACAGGGTGATCCTGCAAGGTCTGAAACGGAGACTGGGTAACGCCAAGAAAAGATGGATCGAAGAGCTACACAACGTCCTCTGGGCCAACAGAACAACCCCGCACTCCACTACCGGGGAGACCCCCTTCCGTTTGACTTACAGAACTGAGGCAGTGATCCCTGTGGAAATAAGGGAACCTTCAGGAAGAACAGAGTCTCCCCTCGACGAGGAGACGAACGATGAGGCCCTCCGGGAGGAGCTCGACTTCGTCGAAGAGATAAGTTCGGGCACGTCCCTTCGCGAAACCTCACTAAAGCAGAAGATAACTCTATGTTATAACAACAAAGTTATTAAACGTGATTTTCAGGCAGGCACCCTCGTCCTACGAAGGAATCAAAAAGATTCGCGGGAAGGCAAGCTTGCCGCGAACTGGGAGGGCCACTACCGCGTTCGCGCGTAAACGGCGACATGAGCCTACTACCTCGAAAATCTACACGGGGAGGAACTTGCTCGACCATGGAATGTTGAAAAGCTTAAACAGTACTACAGTTAAACATTGCCCGCGACCCATTCGAGTCGCGACCATGGGGGCGCACTAAGGTACAAGCGCGACTCCCCTTTTTGAGACAAAAAGACAAGGGCACGCATTGTGTGTGTGCGAGTACCCTTGATCCAACGGGGACACCTCAACCGAGCTTCGCCGTTGCCGTACCAGTTTGGCAGGACACCCAGCTCGCGATGGGAAGCCCACGCCACAAAGTTAAGACCTCGATTGAGCTCTTAACCTCCTCGAAGGTCGGAATATAACTCTGACCACTCGACCAGTTCCCTGCACTGTCGAGGATCAATAAAGTCGAGCAAAACCCCCAATTACTTAGATAAAAACGAAACAGATATATCTTCAAACATACAAACATCACACACACAAATAAACAAAAGACAAAGCATTAAATCGGGCAGAAGCCCATCGTTCAAAGTACATACAAAACGTCGCAAGCCCCTGGCACGCAGGCCGGGCAAAAGTCATTGCAAAAAGTGGCACGCAGGCCGAACAAAATAAGCAAAAGAAAAACTAAACTGTGTTGTCCTCAGGTTTCCCGTCAGCCACAGTCTCGTCGTCATCTTCCTCCACAGACGCCGGTGGGATAATCTGGCCTTCGACCACCTCATGGTAGGGGTCGGTTCCCTCAGTGATGAGCTGAACGCCCGGGTTCACGATCTTGACCTGCTTCGCGGTGTTAGCGAAGCCCACCTCGACGACACCAAGGACATCTTGCTCGAGCACCCTGATCTTTGATATCAGTTCAGCCCGAGAGGTCAGCAGCTTATCCTAGTCGGTTTCATTCTCAGCAGGCCTGCTCGCCTGCTCCAGCTCAGCAATCCTGGCAAGCAGGGTCTTCCGCTCATCTTCGGCACCCTTAACCTTCTTTTCCATCTCCACCTGGAGTTTGGCCTGAGCCTCATTCTGTTTCTTACACTCGGAGAGGTCCTCGGCCAGCTTCTTCATGTCCGCCTCTACTGATGCAAAGTTGTTCTGCAGTTTGGTCAGTTCAGCAGAAGGAAAGGTTTCATCATTCAAAATGAAAGCCGTGGCGCAGACTCGCATCACTGCGGCCATATCGCTCGACAAGGCTTTCCTCCTAGACGCTTAATCAACGCCCAGGACGACCTTAGACTCAGCAGCGCTAACAGTAAGGGAATTGGCCTCCGAGAAGAAGTTGGACCGCATAAAGCAGGGCGGAAAGAGGACCTTTCTGTTGGGCAGGCTGTTGGTCAGGTCGACATGCACGGGTTCAAGGGTCCGCTGTCTCTTCGGGGATCCCTGTGAAGGGGGAGATTGGTTGCACTGTAGAGAATTGGAGGAGTCGCCGGGTGTCAGAGTGGGGCCCTGCACCTGCTGTCAGATCTGCTCGACTCGCCCTTTTCCACCTTTCTTCGGGACTCGGGTAGCAGCTAGCTTCTTCACACGCTCCTCTATGGTCGATATTGCACCTGCAAAAAGAAAAAAACAAACATCAGCAAACCAACGGCAGAAACTTGTATAGGCCCCGAAAAAAGGGGTATGCCCGCTACCTAAGAATCAAATAGCCTCATTGTCGGTCTCGCACTCAAGGAGGGCCTTTGTGTTTATAAATTGGGCCTCCGTTATGACCTCCCTGCGAGCTTTGAGCTTGAAGTCCCCGTCCGAAGTCACCTGTTTCGCACGAGTGAAACTGGCCACAAAGTCGACCAGCTTCTGGTAGGCCAGCTGATCGTCCTCGTCCATCGCCTTGGGATCGACAATATAGTTATCTGTGCTCATTAGGAAGTGCTCTTCCGTCCACTCCAGAGGGCACTTCGATTCAAGGACCTCCCTCTGCTGACCATCTTTCGCCTTTATTATCACGCGGCTGTACAATGTATCGGTGGCCGCACTGGTGAGGGGCTTGACGACGAACCACCGGGTTTTGAAATTCTGGACAGAGTCCAGATATACCCGAAACAGCCTCCTCGGCTGCTTAAAGGACACCCAGCTATGACGCCCCTCGACCGTCTGTCTTTGTAGGTGGAAGATACGGAAGAAGAGAGGGATTGTGGCCTCGACCTTAAGGTATTTATAGACGAGCTCGTAGGCCCACACGAAAGCGATCGCGTTCAGGTGAAGTTAAGAGGGCGTCAGGCCCAACCAAGTAAACACCCCTAGCTGAAATTCACTGAAGGGTAAACGCAGGCCCGCTTCCAGGAAAGCAAACTCATACATAAGGAACCTTATCCTTCTGAAAGTCGAACATATCCTGTGATGCTTCAGTGGCTTGTACGCCCGCCAACTCCGCGCGGAACCTTCGTAGAGGTCCTCGACAATGGGGAAAGCGTCAGAGTCATCCGTAGCAAATTGCGAGGGGAAGCCCAGAGGCTCCTCCCCGGTCAAGTCCTCGGGCGTTCGGGCATCGCTGTTTGGTGCCGCTGGGGAGTTGGGCTCATCATTGGTTTCTAGGACCCCCTTGATTCTCCTGGCAGCCATTTTTACCTAAAAGCATAGGAAAACGGTGAATTCGACGTTCCAAATCAAATCCACCCTTCCACCGCAGATCAAGTGAAAGGGCGAGCAAGGCAGGCGAGGAACTGGAGAAAGCACAAGGAAGCTTTACCCGCGTCCAACCAAAAATTCTCCCCAACGTCACGGTGACTGACCTCAAGCATGTCGGTTAAGGTCTTCGAGACCTCCACCTGGCGCCCTCGAGGCCTTCTACCATCACCCCGAGGCATTCATCTAAATTCCCCGGGACCTTCGTCAGATCCTTAGGATATTCGTCCCATGGCCTCGGGATATTCAGCTAACTTCCCCGGGACCTTAATCAGATCCCTGAGTTCTTCATCCCATGGCCTCGGGATATTCATACAGTGTCCTCGGGACCTTTATCAGGTCCTCGAGGCATACATTCATCTCCCCGGGACATTCATCAGAAATTTAAAGGAGCCCCGTCGTTTTTGCCAGAAAATCTGTGGTCTCCCCAGGAACTTCATCAGTCCACCGGAGGAGCCACCATAAAGAGCTTTAAACAGAGAAGAAGAAACCGGAAAACTTACTTGTAACGGCGGTGGTGAATCTCCGGTGGGGTAGGGTACGTCGGAAGAAGGAAGTCGAAAAGCCGAAG
Source organism: Lathyrus tuberosus (assembly GCA_022829125.1). Lineage (NCBI taxonomy): Eukaryota > Viridiplantae > Streptophyta > Magnoliopsida > Fabales > Fabaceae > Lathyrus > Lathyrus tuberosus. The sequence continues at coordinate 315,164 of JALAZF010000371.1, forward strand.
AGAAAGAGGGAAAGTTATAAGCAGAGGAAACGGGAACATGCAAATGGCACGGACTCAGCTCCTATTTATAGGACCCTCACAGGACTCGAGGCGTCCCTAGGCACTTGAATGCCTAGGACCCTAGCCGTCCAAGGCATTGATGACAGACGACATGTGGCACTCAGGACCCCGCGTGCGTCGTTTCACTTCCCTTTATGCCCGCGTGGAAAACGCATCCGTCTCCTTTCATCTCCCCGCATCGCCGGCCATAAACGACCTTTAGCACGACGAGCAAACGTTAGTCCCGGAGACTCATCTCCATGCGTCTCCTTTTCATTTTCCTACCCGCCTGCATCTCCCACCAACTCGGCAACGTCGGGCACGCTGTTCCACTAAACGGATCCCCGGCGAATGGGCTGGTTTTCAAGTCATTACTCCGACTCTTCGGAGCAACGACTTGGGGGGCTCCTGTTTAGGACTGAGTCGGCGCGTGCCTATAAGCCGGGCAGACCCAACCCAAGGTCACGCCAAGCGGCCCAATAAGGCCTCATCCTTTCCCTTTGCGGGGCATAACACGCTCTTATCATTGTCGGGCATGGCATGATCCTATCATCACCGGGCACGACATGATCCTATCATCGCCGGACACGGAATGATCCTATCATTGTCGGACAGGCACTGTGGTGATCGGGGAGAGAACGAACATCCTCCCCACGTCTCTCCACGTGCTCCTCTTATGGGGACACGTCATTAGGTAACTACCCACCTCTGAAAGAGTCGGTCTGCCGACCTTTCGGAGATCTCGGGACGGTTACTCTTGGGCGAAGACCACATGCTGGTCTTCTCTACACCACATAAGCCCTGGCAGTTATCTGTATTGGGCCTAGCAATCCAACCCAGTGCAGACGACCCTTGGCCCAGCGCCGAGGGCACAATATAAATACCCTCTCTCATGAGAGGGCCAGGTTACATTCTGTTCTAACTCTTACTCTCACTTTTTGTACTTGCTTGCTTCAGTCCTAACTTTGGCATCGGAATACCTTGCAGGTACACCCCCCACTGTCTCATCACCATCGGAGTAGCGGAGCTCACGACGTTGCTGGCCACTAGTATACTTTCTGATCAGGTAAGATCACTTCCCAAAGTAACCGTCGTCACACGTTCATAAATTTGAAGTACTAAAGTTTCAATTTTTCAGCTTCCTTTCTCATTTCATAGCCATTTCCCTTCTATTTCAAGGTACAATCTCTTCTCCTCAACTTTTATCGCATTTTTATTACGATGAGTGGTATCCCTACTATCATCGAGAGTGACTCAGAAAGTATTGTTTCTTCATCTTCGAAGGGGGAATAGAGTCTGAGTTGCATTCCCTTCCTTTTGTCAATGGGGGTTCCGAATCAAGAATCATCGTATTGAGTGATGGTTCAAAGATGGAGAATTTGTCTGGAGAATCTCCGTTAGACGACACCCCATCCATGAACACTTTAGAATCATTGTTCCCTATGGAATCCGTCGAGGGCGAAAACCTTGTCGAGCGACCGATGCCTCCTTCTGTCATGACCGAGGTAGAAATAAAGGCTTCTCGTCAAAGGAGGGAACTTTCTGGTCGCTTTGTTAAAACATATTGGGAGTCAACTGGTCATGATCCTAGTGATGCAGATATTGCTCATCACTTAGAGCGTGAAAGGTAGTATAACGCTGTTTCTCAGGACAATCTCTACAATCGTCATATAGCTGATGTGTTGGCTCGTAAGGGTATTCGGTTAATAGAGGTGGCCAATGCAAGTAGGTATCATTAAGTTGCTGCTGAAATAGTTAGAACTCCTTCTGTCTTAAACACCACTAAAGTCGTAACTCAGGACAACGGTGCAATAGGCAATACGTCGGATTGGGAGATTCTTCCAGTAGGCCTTGATGAAAGGGTGTGTATCTCTTTTGAGAGTTGCTCGGTTCCCATTTATGAGTGTTTCTTCACCAGGTTAGGGGTGCGTTTACCCTTTTCTAATTTTGAGGTGGCTGTGATGAAAAATCTAAAAGTTGCCCCCTCGCAACTTTATCTTGGAGCCTCATATTGGTGTTCCAGCTTTGTGTTGGGTATAAGTCTTGGAAGCCTTGGTTGGGGCTTTTATTTGAACTCTTCTCTATGGCTCGTAATTCGTTGGATGATGCTCGGGATGAAAGGTTGATCTCTCTTCGTCCCCAATTACCTTGGTGCGACCATTACACATCAAACTTTGGTGATTTTCTAGGGCACTTTGTATTGGTGAGACGTGTAACTCCTAAGGCGTATATGGCCTTTTACTCGTCTTCAGATTGGTGGGAAATGCTCGCTCTTACAGAAGTGGTTTTCGAAAATATTGGTCTAGGGCTCATTTCTACCGGGAAATCCCTTTTTAACATTCCGGGTCAACTTCTTTGTCTTTAGAGGAACCATTTTCGAAAATATTGGTCTAGGACTCACTATTACGCCTAACTAGTTGAACCATTTAGCCGACCCGTATGAGAAGGAGTTGGGTGTCAATGATTGAGTGTTGTTTTGTTCTTTTTCTTTTTGTTTGCTCCTGTAATATTTGGTCGGGCTTTTGTGCCTCAACTTGTAAACAATATTTTTTATATATGCATTTCAATTTTTACCTTTGCATGTTTATGCGTTTCGATATAATGTTGTTTCTTTCTCATCCGTAGTAATTTCAAGCTAGAATCCGAGAAGGATTTGGATCAGAGGGCCGCTGAGGGTTGCTTTTAGAATCCTGCACTTTGCGTCATTGTTTGCTGTAAAAAGTAATAAATAATAGTTGCTTAAAGTGTAAATGACCTTAAGTCTTTATGGAGCATTGTAAGGCAATTTTTCTCAGATGTGAGTTGCAATGAGTCGTGTGTGGCGCGACGATAGAATGTCGAGGTAGTATCACATGGATGTGCTCGGAATCAGCTTTCATAAAGGAAGCATTTTTGCAGTTTGGAGTGTTCGTATGTCAGACTAGAAATGGTGAAAGCAAGTTCAACTCCGAACATTTATGCTCCCAGTAGTACCTGTAAGTATTTCATGCCAAACCAGCTAGACGCGAATTTTCCTTAATCATATTCATATGGATAAGTTATAAGTCCGGTTAGTCGTTGTGGTGTTTCAAATTATAATTACAGGCGAATGGCATTAAGCCAGCTAGATGCGGCCATGCTTTGAGTTATGCCCCAAATGCCACCTTTTTGTCCTCTAGTGGCATTTGTTAATATTTTTCCTACACCCTCCATCTTCGATGGCGGATGCTTCAAAGGCCTAGTTGGGGTCCGCCATCCAGGATGGAGCACCCTTTTTTTCATTTTTTATTTTTTTAATTTTCTTAAATTGTTTTTTTTAATATTTAAATTAATAAAATATTATTTAATAGTATTATATTCATTAAAATTATTTTATTTTAAATTTTTTTAAAAATATTTAATTATTAATTGTTATTAAATATTCAAATTTATTAAATTCCATTATTTAATAAATGAATTTTCTCCTAATATATTGTTTTTTCGCCAAATCTGTTTTTTAAATATTATTTTTTTCCCTTCATCTGATATTCTATAAATAAAGGTGTCTAATACATAAGAAAATATAATTTTTTGTCTTTGTCTACTTGTTTCATCTAGTTCATAATCATGTTTGTGTGGTGTATTAGTTTTTTTGAAACAAATAAACACATGAGGGTTTGTTTGAATCCACAATGGAAGTTCAGACAATTGCTTTCGACCATCAACGCATGATTTCGACAGCTGGTTGGTCCAATTCGTTGTGTTAGGAAAATTGAATATTATTGTCCATACATATCTCTGACGGATGCTAGCCTATATGGTACCTACCTCCATTATTGGAATCTTGTAGAAAATGATGTGGATGTCAAATGTATGTTTTCCGCACATAGTGGAGAAGTTAGCCGAGGCGTTGAAGATCCACTTGTCTTAGTTGTTGTCATTTAACATGTTATTATGATTAATGGTATTGTATTGTTTATTTGTTGTAACGTTATTAGAAGTTAGTTTTTTGTTGTATTAGTAACTGTGTTTTATATTTATTTTGAAGTATTTGTTATGTTGTCATCGTAAATGTGTTGTAGCCGGAATTGTGTAGCTCTAAATAAAAGTTGTTGTTATTGTTGGAAAAGAAAATACACGATATTCAGAAATATAAGGACGATTTAAAACAATAAAACTTCTCAACCAACTAACTAGAAGGTTCAGCTTTGTTTGGACATTTTTTGCGCATATGTCTGATTTCGGGACAAATGCCACACCTTTTTTTTCTTTTTCAACGTTGTCCATTTCACTTCTAATCTGGATACTGTTTGGACGGAGTTTCTTTTTCCTCCGCATGATGTCATTGTGGCAATGAGTGTCACCTTCGTATTGCAGCCAAGTTATTTCAGTAGAGACCCCGAGGAAGTTCTCCTCGTAGACCTTAAAGACGTTAACAACTTTGAACACATCAGCTATATGCACATAATAGTCTTATCTAATGCTTGAACATACTGCAATAACATGTAAGCAAGAGAGATGGAAAGTTTGAAATCTTCCACACTCACAAGTCTGGTTCTTGAGGTCGACATTGAAATGGGTAGTCAGTCTACCATCATTATGATTCACAATTTCTTGGACCAGAAAGCAGAACCTCTGAGGATCAAATTGCATAACGTTGTGGCTATTTGATTTGATTACCTTTTCCTCAATACCCTTCATGCATTTATTAGTATACACTTGTCCAGAACCCAACATTTTAGTTCATTCATGTCCTCTTTTCCCAAACAGTGTGCCCAACCTAAAGTATAAATTTTGCCAAAGTTGTGATAGGTAGGTGTTGCGGTGAGAATCGGATACCAAGCTATTTAATTAACTTGAATCACAAAACCTGAAATTCACCACCGAGCTTTGATTTATCCAAAGGAAAGGTTAAAGAACGAAAAACCCTAATAAGAGAATCTAGGTTCGGGGGTTGGTTATACTAAGGGAAGGTATTAGCACCCTAAGTATCCGTAGTACTCTACGAGAACCACTTGTTTGTTTGTGTTATGCTAAAGTTGCTTGCTAAAGGGAAATGTGCTAAGGTAAAGAAAGACCTAGGGTATGTACACTAAGTTTGCTCGCCAAGACATCGCATCTCGTGCCTACGTATCCTGACAGGAATGGAATCAGAGCATTCGCAGTTCTCCTCACTACGGGGTAAAAGGGTGTAAAAGAAAAGGTGGAATCCAAGAAGGCATTGGATGTAAAGGAAAAAGGTGGAAAAAGAAAAAGGTAGCTCGCTAGGATCTCGCAATCCTATGCCTATGTATTCTCAAGAGGAACAGTGGTCAAGGTTCCAAGGGAAAATAGGGTGAAAAGCTTGAAACCAACGCTTGTGAGGATTGATTGTTTAGGAGAAAGAGATTAATGGCTATCTCTTATAAAAGGATTTGAAGGGTTAGACCGTCGAGAAGGAGAAGAGATTAATGGCCATCTCTTGTGAAGTTTTGAAGAAAGGTTTAAGAGTTATAAGAGATTAATCGCTATCTCTTGGGAAGGCTAGGTTAAAAGAGAATGAAGTGTTCACGGGAAAGTAGGGTCTGACAGCAAGACGCCTACATGGAGTGCGGCGACTCCAAGCCTAAGGCTAGGTTAAAAGGGTAATGAGCTATCTATGACCTTGCGGTCAATAGAGAGACCTTCCTTTGGAATGAGGGGAGAATAACTTGTAAACAAGAGTTGAATGGATTGAAATTAAATGAACAGTATGAATACGACAAAAAGATAATATTTTCAAAGTTTCGGAATCAGAAACATGTTAAGGCTAAGAACATTGGTGACAGAAATTAATACATATAAACAGCAGAAGTGTTTTTATTCAAGTCAAGAACAACAAACAATTATTTACATGCACATAATACTGAAAAATTCTAAAAAACTTACAGGAACCGGTCGGTGATTTTTCATAAAAGAGTTCGAGTACCAAGTATGAAAATAAAACATGTTTTTTTGTCTTTTTTGATTTTTTTAGAAATGAAATGAAATAGAATGGAAAAAAGAAATAAGTTATGCACATTTTTGTTTTGGAAAATGGAAAGGAAAATGATATTTTTCTATAAGAAATGAAATAATAATAATAAAAAACATTTAAGGTGGGTGGAAAATCATGTGGCAAGTGCACAAGTGTGTGGCCAGTGCCACAAGTGGGTGGCCAGTGCCATGAAACTTGTGGCTGGCACTATTCCACTATGGCAAGCGCCATATAAATATGGCTAATGCCACAAAAATGTGGCTAGCGCCACACCTTACCATGGAAGGAGCCAAGGATTGCACTTTTCTTTTTTTTGTTTAGTTTTTTTTTATTTAACAACAACCACAACCCGGTTCACGATCAAACAAAATTTACACATTAATCTTTGCAATATTTACAGGAATCAGATATTAACATGATAATAAATATGATAACAGTTATGGAGTAAATGATTACGATATTTTGAAAATAAAATGAAATAGAAGAATGAATGTTACCTAGTGGAGATGGTCCACTGCCTCTTCACAGGTACGTGTTCTGAAAAAATAAACCGGACGAGCTTCTTGAAGAGATACGAGGGAGAAAGTGAGAAGGGTATTCAACCTCTTTTTTGGGGTGAATCCGGTGTAAAGAAAACTGAAGATGAAGGGTCCTATTTATAGGAGAAAGTGAGGGTGTAGTATGATTTTTTCATATTGTCCAAAACACCCTTTTTCAAATCTTCGCAAGCTGGCTTGTTGAAAAAGTCTTGATTAATCAGAAAGCATCAGAGAGTAAGTTGGCTGGGAGACGTGAAGCCATGCCTCTCTGAAAAGTTGTTTTTTATTTCATGATGAACGGAACCACTTGCATTTGCTTTTGCTAAAAACATTATTTAATTAAAACCACATTTTTTATGGCAAATGCATGAATTGGCATGGCAGGCGCCATGCTTCATCATGGTGGGCGCCATGCCCTTTGGATAGTGGTGGTGGGCGCCACTAAGTGTGGCAGGCGCCACACTTGTTCCATTCTTCTTTTTTTTTCTTTCCTTTGTTTTCTTTTTTCTTTCTTTTCTTTTTTTCTTTCTTTTCTTTTTCTTTCAAACACCATTCACAAAGGCCTTGTGACTTCTCATGTTTCAACTTTATTTCGGTCCAAGAAACATTAAAGTCGGAAGCTCGACTTTTCGGCCAAAACTCTGATTTCTTCAGGAATTCCAACTGGATGATCTCTGAGGCTCTTTCATTCTTCGATCTCTTCCAAGGTCCATAGATGGCCTTTAGGGATGTCCAGTATCAGGTGAAATCGTATTCCGAAGCTTGGAAATAAGTCTTGATCAAAATCAAAGGCACTGGTTGACGAATGCTGATAAAACCCTAGATTGAGGCATGGTGAATCCTGTGGCTCATGGCACTTGTAATAAGAACCGAACACACTTGATTTCTTGTTGATTGAGACCTCTTGGCAGTAGGTGGGCTCAAATGGTTGCATTTAGAGCCACAAACCTTGAAACATGGGAGAGTCTGGCTTATTGACTTTAGTTCTTTTTCCTGCGTAAACCCTAGCCTTCACAAAAGAAACAAACTAGCAAGATATTGTGGTTAGTTAACAATGCAAAGACGAATGAAACCTAAATGTAAGTGTGAAATGTTATGACATCTAAGGGGTAAAATTTGGGGTACAACAGTAGGTTACGTGTGGCCTTCAAAACTGAGTTCATTGATTTAGCGAGGTTGGTAGTCATATGGCCCCATCATTTCCCTCCACCAAACGCTCTGGTCCATTTATCTCTAGGAATATTGTCTACCCATTGTAATGCTTGTATGTTAGCTTTATGTATCTCTCCTCTGTAGTACTCGTATGTAGACTCATTTAATGCATATCCTGAGTATGAGAAAGAAATATAGATTAGTATATAGAAGTTATTGCTAGGTGTCTAAACAAAGATAAGGTCAGGAAAATACCCATGTTAACAACTTTTTTGCGAAGTTCCTTGTCTCTGATTTCCCTCATGAAATTTTGCGCTATGTGCTTGATGTAATAGACGTGTGAGGAGGGAAGGTATTGCCAACCATTATTTGGGTTATTATAGGCACTCTTTATTGACTCATGTCGATCTGATATCAAACATAGGTTGGGTTAGGGTGTAACGTGCATTCTAAGATTTCTTAAGAAAAAACTCCAAGCATCACCTGTTTCACCCTCTACCAATGCAAAAGCTATTGGAAATATATTTCTATTACCGTATTGTGCAACAACCATTAACAAAGTTTCCATGTACTTTCCATATAACCATGTGCCATCTACTTGAAATACCGTTTTGTAGAATGCAAAACCCTTGATGCATGGTTGGAAAGCCCAAACGGTGGAAAATTCTAGCACCATTAATCTGTGTTCCCTCGTTTGACCACACAGGAAGGGTTTCTTGTTCTATTATAGTACTAGGTAGAAATGTTTTTATGACCAACAACCATTGTGGTAGATCGTTGTATGAAGCCTCCCAATTTCCATAAATAGAAGCGATAACCTTTGTAAGAGATTGTGTAGTTGAATTTCTCACGGATATGAGCGATGATGTGTTTCACTTTTAGTAAAGCATCACTGTTAATTAGAGATTTGATACTAACACATGTTATATTAGAGTCTAATTTTCTATGATCTTGGGACATTACGGAAGACGTGTAGGTGTGTGGACCGCTAACCTTGGTTATCACCCACGTACCACTCCCCTTCTCCACGGAGGCTCTACATTTAAAGTTGCATTCTTTGTGTTCGCACTTGATTATTAGTCGTTTAGTATCTGATTTATAAACTTTATAGTCAACACAATTTCTGGTATGAAACTGGCGTATGACAAACACACATCCTACCTTGTTTTTAAATTCCATACCAAGCAACCCACCTTCGATCTAAAGTGGTTGCGTTGTTTCAAATATTGAGGCATATTCGTCATCTATGTATGTGGGATTTCTCATGCGGAGTAGTGGAATGTTTAGGTCCAGCACTTCATATTGTTGCACCACTGCAATATCATTGTCAGAATCGTCTCTATCACCGCTAAAAAGATTTTGGGTATTTACCTCATGCACTTCTCCAAAGTCATTATCTTCCCCGATTTCCTCATCTGGAAAAAATGGTTTGTTATGAATGGTTGTTGGTTCAGATTGATTCAGTTCCGGTGACAACGACAACTTAGTCTCCTGACTCAGTTGAAATTTATGAGATTGATAAGACTGCGTCAGATACATAACTTCTGACGCCTCATTCTGCTATAGTAAGCAAACATATAATTCGATCACATTCAATACATTATATGTTGCATGACACTGGAACATTAAGTTGACATCATTGTCGTCTTCTATTTTTTTTGTCGTATATGTGACATCATTATCACCTTCATTAAAGCATGGATAACGATAATAAATATTAGATATACGAAGTTGGATTTTTTTTTGCGATTCTTTCTCTCAAATGGGTAAAATTGGAATTGTGGCTTATTTTGAATATATGCATGTTTGTGTTTTGGAATACAACCCCGATATTGATGTCGGGAAAAATACTTCCATTATAATGGACTTGAACTGTGAAATTATTTTGAGCCATTAGGTGTGTGATAATTTCTAAAATGCATGAAATTATATAAAGTTATGCTGGATGCAGATGTCTAGCAGCAAAGGAAAAATGACGTGTCAACCATGAAGGTAGGGTCTGCCATCTGGGATGGCGGAGCTAAACTTCATTTTTGGAATCTCGTTGGGGTCCGCCATCTGGATTGTTGTAACATCCCAAAATTTGCCCTCCTTTTTTTTAACACTAACTGGCTTATGTATCATTTCATTTTGCATTATCATTTGTGCATATCATTGGTTCTAAGCATGGGATCAAGGTATCTTGGTTAGCTCACAAGGAGAAGATATTTTTCAGAGGCTCAAGTAAGAGATCATGTGTGCATAGATAAATTATGTTCAAGATATCAAGGGAAGAGATGTTCTTAATATCACCATCACTCAAGCTACAATGGTATCTTAGACCTCAAGGCATTCTAATGTGTCTATCACCTCATCAAGTGATTGAAATTGGCAAGAGGTTTGAAGTGGGTCACCTCCTCCTATCTGTTGATCATCAAGCTAGGGTTGTGAACACCTGGGAGTGTGTCACCTCTGTGGGAAAGGATTTGGAAGTCTTTTCATCATTTTGTCTCACACATCATCTTGGTTTAAAGAATTCCACATCATGATCAGAGGAATAAGGGTTTTGAAGATGTGCATTCATCTCCTAGACAGTGAGGACCAAAATTAGGGTTTGTGATAAAATCAGTTTATTTATGATTCCTTGAGCAATACTTTATTCCATGGCCTCCTATATGTTCTCAAGTGTCTAGGAATGAAGGATTGATCACCAATTTGAATTAGAGGGCTATCAATTGATCAGATGATTGAAAATTAGTAAAATCAAGGATAAAGTCAACTGGGCAGTGGAAAAGTCAACTCCTGACCTTTTGAGGTCAACTTTGTGTTTTTTAAGTCAAATATGCCAATGGATGAGATTTGATCAAGAAATGTTTAAGGAATTATTCAAAATCTAGAATTTGGAAAAGTTACCATATTTGGAAAGTTAGGTTTTTAGGAAGTTGCTATTTTTGGAAAGTTCTCATGTTTGTTTAACAACTTTCAAGGCCAATTTCCTACATGATCCAAGCTCCATTTTGAAATCTTGTCCACATGAAAGTTATAGATTGTAATTCAATCTTTCCATTGATGTAAAGAATGCTCCATTTGGACGTGTGAATCAAGAGTTATGGTTTCTTAAAGTTCAAGGTTTCAAGTTGTGAACATGGTTAAAACTTAGATTTTTTCTAAGTGTTTTGGCAGATTTATGGACATATCTTCATGGTTGATTTTCACATGATTTCAAGTTTGGTTTCAAGTCAATTTCCACATAGAAGTCACTCCTTGTTCTTCCTACTTTCCATTGATCACAAATGTGTCCCAAATAGAGCCATTTCCATCAAGTTATGTTCATGCAAAATGAAGGTTCTCACATTGATTTCAAGGCATGGCATGGTACATTTTCTTGGCATGGCATGTTACATTTGCTTGGCATTGGCTTGACAGCTATCTTGCAGCATCTTATGTCAACCCAAACCACACGTATCACCTTGATTTTTCCTTGCCCAAATAAGCTAGACCAAGTAATACACCTCATGCACCAATTTGAACAATTTTGTCAAACTTGGAAAAGGAAAAGTGTACAACCTGCTTTTATTCCATTTGCTTTCCACGTGAGCATCTGATCACACATCCCTCATGAGAAATTGCCAGCCAAACCACTGCTCCAAACCTCATTGCCAAGCCAAACCCGAGCCTGCTCCATGTGCACCATTTCATGTGCATTTTTTATTCCCAAGCCTAAGTAACCAATTCTGATCCTTTTGCTTCATTTCCAAACCACATGCCAACCCTAAACACATCATATAAGACCCACACACTCCAAACCTGAGCCTCATTCACTCCATTTTGGATCTGAGATTTGAAACTTTCTTCAAGCTTTTCTCTCCTTCGAAGCAAGCTCACTCTGCATTTTTTGCTTCATTTTATTGCTCTCTGCATCATCAAGTAAGCTTGGAGGTTGGTTTTCTCTTCATTTTGGCTCACAAGAACAAGGTGCAGTGGACATACTCCACTAGGTAACACCTGAATTCTCTCACTCTCATGCTAGATTTGTGAATGTTTAGGCTCATTAGTGCATCTGAAGTCCTGCTCTAGTGTAGGCAATGTTTGCGCATAAATCCTTGGAGTTTCATGAAATTTTAGTTTGCATGCTCAATTCTTTTCCTCTTCGATTCACCATGCTACAGTGATTATTTGTGGGAATTGATGGTAGATTTGGAACCAGCGTGAATTTCTGTGTGGAATAGTGGTCTCGTTTCTTGATTATGGGCGGTTGGTGGTGGCTCCGGTGGCCAGCTCGCCGAAGAAGACGACTGGAGCTAGGGCTCCGGCGTCTCTAGGTTGATGATGATCTGACTTGGCATTGATGCGTTTTTTTGAATTCAAACATGTTGATGTGTTTAGATCCAAACCGTTTGATCTGCTGCGTGGATGCCCCCTCAATTAATGAGGCTGACTGGGCATGCCACGCAACCTTTATTTGTTTATTTCTGATTTCAACTAGACGGGGCCTGTGATTCATTTACTTTGCCCACCCCCTTGTTTTGATTCTAGGGTGCGTGTAAGCCTGATTCCTGTTGTTGCTATTATTACTAATACACCTCCCATTGGCTTCATTTCTTTTTATTTCCTTTTTATTTTCATTTCCAATTTAATTTTTATTTTAATTGTTAAAACCTTTTTAAAAATAAAAAAATATATGTTTCTGATTGTTTGACATGTTGAGTTAATTTTCATATTTTTTTATTTTATTTTTCAATTTATTTTCTTATTTTATTTTGAATTTAAATTGAGAGGTGTTGACATGTTTACCCTTGAATTAGGGTTTGTGTTTTGAATGACTTTGCCATGCTTTCTTGAGTTTTTTTACCATGGCTTGATACTTGGTTGAGGAGTGTTTGAGTGTCATATTGCTGCCTTGATGATCAATTCTTGTATGTTTTCCATGTGACTTTTGATGCTCCTCGATTGTTGCTCGATTAGGTTGATATGTGTGATGTTTTGGTCCATTTGGTGATGCAATTTTGTGATTCTTGTTGAGATATTTTGCAAATTCATTCTTGATGGATATAAAATGAGTTTGAGAATTTATTTGAATTTTTACAAGGCATGTTTCTATTTTTGGTTGATGCTTACATGTGGCTTGAACTTTGATTGAATTGTTTTTGATACTTGACTTAGTTTGGATCTTTTTTACCACGGGTGCTTAAATGAAGCTAGAAATGATTATTTGATGTGATCATGTACTATCTTCGCTTGTTTGTGGCTTTGGAATCATTCTCATTTAATCATTTTCCTATTTGTGGTTGATTTTCCAAGTTGACTATGTTTTGGCCTTACTCCTTGGATGTTGGGAACTAGTTTCTTTGTGATGCCTTCTCATAGGATCTAATCGATGCTTGTGAGCTTTTGTTTTATTTGAATGACATGTGTAGGGTTATGATACTCTTGATATGGTGTCCATTGTGTGACCTTTTCTCATTTTTTGCCTCACATGATCTTTTGTTGCTTGTATAGATGACTTAAGTGATTGTTTGCCTAGTTTTGTTGCATGCTTTGAAGTTGATCCTTGATGATTCTTCTTGCCATTCATGAGTTGATGTTTGGATTGATATACATGACTTGCTTGCTGCCCCATCTTGGTTCTCATATCATTTGATCTCACTTCAATTTGCTTGATGATTGATATTACTTCTTGTTTGGTTTTAAGTCATTGGTGTGTTCATTAGTGCATTGTCTTGCCTAATTGTTTTGACTTCCATTCTTGAAGTTTAATTTGAAGTGTATACATGTGGTGTTGGTGCTGGTCTTGGATGATTAGATATGATGTTTTCATTGCTCATTACTTGTGTTCATCTCATCTCTGGAGTTACTTAATGTTGTATTTTCTCCTCCATCTCTTACTTCTTTCTTCTCCCTTGAATCTTAAGACTTGTTTAAGTCTTAGATTTGCTTTTGTATGTTCCATTAGGACTCCCTAGTCCAACTTAATTTTTGATTAAGCTTGGAGTAGGATAGACATTATGAGCTAATCCATGTATGCTAACATTAGGTAGATTTCCCCTTCTTACCTCAACTATAGGGCCACCATTGAATGATAACATTAGGACTTAGTCTCCCTTAGTGTTTTTCTCTCAACTTTGAGTCTTCTCTTCTCATCTAAAAAAAAGTCCAAAACACTTCATATGTACAACGAGCATTGTGCGCCACGAGCCTTAAGTACATGGGAAATGAAGAATGAGGGGTCTCCCTTCACTTTTCTAGAGTGTTTAGCATACGTCCCATTGGGGGCGACCATGCGACGCATTCGCTCATATGTCATAGACTTTAGTGCAATGCTAGTTTAAAACTAACTTCAATCCACTTCTGTCTAAAAAACACAAACCAAGTTCAAATCTTTTTTTATCCTTCGGGATTGTTGGGTTTCAAATCATTTTCAGAAAAGAGCTCGTCGCTCATAAAAAACACTCATCGACTCGTATGTCAAACTACGACTGCTCTGACTTCCTCTCTCTCTCGTCCGATTGAGGATACGTAGGCACAGGACGACGATGTCTTGTTGAGCAACCTTCCCCCCTTTTAGTGCGTAATCCGTCAAACTACGTCGACTCTGATTCCTCGTTCGTCCACGAAGATACGTAGGCATAGGATTGTGATAATCCTTGCGAGTCCATTTTTGTTTTTCTCTTTCTCGTTTCCGTTTAGTAGTGGGCTTTAGATAACTCACCCTTTGATTAGACAACAAGCGTGGATCCCATCGAGTACGATGGACGCGTAGGGGTGCTAATACCTTCCCCTCGCGTAACCGACTCCCGAAACCAGACTATGGTTGCGATGACCATGTTTTTCCCTTCTTTTGAGGTTTTCTTCGATCGTTTCCTTTGCCTGCGTTGAGATAAATAACGTTCGGTGGCGACTCTTCTATTCTGTTTCCGCCAGTTGTTTTTCGTAGTTGCGACAGCTGGGGACTCTGGTTCCCTATACGAGTCAATCCTAGCGCTTGTTTGCTTCTGTTTCATTGGGTGTTTACTGTTGTGCATTATTTGTTGTATTACTGTATTTTACCGCATTTATTGCATTTCGTTATTGTTATCATATTGCTCTGCTGCTGTTGGGCAGGTTGGTTCCATGAGAGATAAGCCCAATACCTAGGCTTGAGGCTTGAGTATAAACCTAGGATTAGAGTGGAAAGTAGTGTGACTTGTGTGGCGTCTGTCCAGACTTAGTATACACGAAAATTCAGCATCTATACGAGGTTTTCTTTGGTGATGTTCTATCCTGCTCGTTAGGGCAGACGATAGAATGTGACTTAGAAAGCTGTAGACTCTGGTGACCATTCCCGAGGACTCAGATGAGGCACTCCTTCCAAGAGGCGATAGTGGCAGACCAAAAATGGCAAACCCATTACGCTTCTTGATCTGAGGACCCGAGACTGGGAGCTTGCTATAGGATGACCTTTTTTAGGGGAATCAGTTAAGGCCTCATCAATTAATGATGATGCCAAACCAGAAATGGTGAACGTAATATCATTTCTCGACCTGAGAGTCCGTGACACTGAGGATCCTCGGTTTTAGAACCCACATGTGAGAGGGTCTGGGTGTTTACAGGTTTGCAGGTAACTTCGACCTCTAACCTACCTAGTTTTTGGTTTTCTTATCAGTGTGGACTTATCAGCTTGGTATTCTGGTATTCAGATTATTCCGGTATTCTAAATATTCTGGTTTTCTTATCAGAGTAGACCTTTGAACTTAGTCCATCAATAGCACAACAGTTATTCAGAATTTATGGATACCTTGATCCCGTGTCTTTGCATTTGCATCACATGACATTTGCATTCTCATACTCATATGCATAACAGGTGCTCGGGAGCGGATTTCTAATTCTGACTTGGTATTATCTTCAAAATTGCCGGCTTGACCTGTCACCACTACTCAACCTCTGATAATCGGAGGATAGCTATGGAACAACTCCGTGCAGAAGTGACTGAAATGAAGATTCAGATGAGGTAGTTCGTGGTGGATATACAGGCCATGTCCCAAGGTCAGAAACTGCTACGAGAGGAAATCAACCAGATGAAGACTCAGATGAGCCTGGTTATAGAAATCTTGAATACGGTGTTAAAGAAGGAAAACAATCATGTGCTCGCTTCCGCAACAGAAGTCCTTACTGTAACACCCTTTTCTACCCCACAATTATACGCGGAAAAATACACAAATTATCAGAGTAAAAATCACCTCAGAAGGGTGCACATTTTCTCTGTAAACACGGGTTTTCCTTAAAATATTCAAAAGCCATCAAAATTAGCAGCGGAACCACCATAACCACAATAATCCAAAATTAAAAGGTTTTAAAATAAAAACCATAATAATTAACTAACAACAAAATGTCAACATAACATGTTTCGACTCAACGACCCAACCCGGTGTTACACTATCAGAGCAAGACCCTCTACGTCGACCAAAAGTACTAAAAACTCCAAAAGGTCCTCGAAGGCATCCACCGCTAAGCCTGATCATCTGCATGTTACCCACGTGGAGGCAACAATCAAATAGGCAGGGTGAGTAATCATAATTCATTATAATCAATATAAAAATAGGATATGCATAAAATGGCGTCATTATCATATACAACATCATTAGGGTCATAAAAAAGTATCAAAAGTCACAACATCACAAATCACATCAAGATGCTACATAAATGCAATGCACAACAAGACTCATGCATGTGGTACTAATTCATCAAAGTCGATGGACACTAGGCCATCACCCTCCAAAGATCCCCATCAATAGGATCGATTCCACACAAGAACCGGAGCACGTCAAAATACCTCACATCCACACAATAGGATTGAAGCCACAATAGACCGAAGTCTAACCCGCTGGACCAAAGTCCTATAATCGTCAATAGACCAAAGTCTAACTCACTGGACCGAAGTCCTATAATGCTACGAATGCATGATGCACAACGTCAATATCATCATCATCAACAAAAAGTCATTACGTGCATCATCATTCATCAAAATCTCATGTTAATCCATATCATCATTTAATCATCAAAACATCATGAATCGTCATCTCATAATCATCAATATAGCTCATGGTAATTCACATCAAAATAGTCATGTATCATCATCTCATAATCATCAATATAACTAATGGTCATTCACATCATCATTTAATCATCAAACATCATGTATAAACATCTCATAATCATCAACATACTCGTGGTAATTCATATCATCATCTAATCATCAAACATCATGTATAAACATCTCATAATCATCAATATACTCGTGGTAATTCATACATCAAAAAACACACACACACACAAATATTCGATAAATTATCCACAAATAATTTCACAACCGGCAACAATCAGCACAACAATCCGTTAATAGAACATACACACAATTGACTTCCCAAACATATTCGATATAAAAATATTGGTCAACCAGTTCTCTTATTTATACTATGTTATAGATCTATTCATTAGCTTTCCGAAGCTTCGAACGAGGATCAAAACGGACTTACGGATCAAAAGTTATGACCAAAACGATTTCGACCGAAAACAAGAACAGTCGTGACGGACAGCATGCAGAATTTTCTGCGTTTTTCACCGTTGGAGGCCTTCCGGACCTCCGATTTCAATTCCATAAAAATCCAAACTCTCGAAAAATTACAACCCATCCAATACTATAATTATCTCAAGTAAATTTACAATTTTAACACAATTAAACCATCTAATCATTATTTTAAGATTATGCCTAAAACCTTTGAAATTGATGGATATACGTTCAATCCTCAAAAGAAAAGAATACACATATAAGGCACACAAATTCATCATATAATTATCATATAACAACCACCATGGAAATTAGGGATTTTTATCCTAAATATGCTATTACCCATCATACATTATCATAGCATCAAGAGCACAAAAGCCTACGACTATTAGGCCAATTCATTACATTATCCTAAGCCTCAAAATCACATAAACCCTCAAAATACCCCAATACCCCCAAAGTCCTCACAACCCCTTCACCTTCGTCATCAACGCACGAATACATCATAATTTCCTCAGTTTAATCATAAACCCACAAGAATCACATAAACCTCACTAATACATCAAAACTTCCTCAGTTTACTCATAAACCCACAAAATCACATAAACCTCACTAATACATCATAACTTCCTCAGTTTACTCATAAACCCACAAAATCACATAAACCTCACTAATACATCATAACTTC
Source organism: Lathyrus tuberosus (assembly GCA_022829125.1). NCBI lineage: Eukaryota > Viridiplantae > Streptophyta > Magnoliopsida > Fabales > Fabaceae > Lathyrus > Lathyrus tuberosus. Next base: position 333,058 of record JALAZF010000371.1, read on the forward strand.
CTCAGTTTACTCATAAACCCACAAAAGTCACATAAACTTCACTAATACATCATAATTTCCTCAGTTTACTCATAAACCCACAAAATCACATAAACCTCACTAATACATCATAACTTCCTCAGTTTACTCCTAAACCCACAAAAATCACATAAACCTCAAAATACACTTTAAATACACTGAATCCCTATATTGAAAACAATGAAAGACAATACTCCCCATACCTTAGATTGTCGATTCCAAGCCTTTCTCTCTTGAGTTCTTGGAAACTTTCTCGAATCCTAAGCTTTTCCCTCTTTTCTCAGAGCTTTGGCCTTTTCCCTTCTTTTCACGATCAAACAAAATGAATCCTATTCCTCTCAAATTCTCCTTTTTGTTAAACCTAACCCTTGGGCCGCTAAATTGGGCTTTCCCCAATTTACCCTCACTAATCCTCCTCAAAAGTCCATCTTACCCTTAATTCATCTAATATTATTTAAATAAATAATAATACAATATATTCCATATTATATACTATTATTTAAATAAATAACCAAAACTCAACAAAATACCAACATCAATACAAACCACCAAAATTCACGAATATTATATTTAAATAAATTAAATAAATATTCTTACAAATTTGGGGTGTTACAACTCTACCCCGCTTAAAGAATTTTCGCCCTAAAAAATTACCTCAAGGAAATAGAGTCGGATACGACTCCTTCATCTGATCTTTACATCTCAAGTCCAACTTTCCTCCTTCTTGGATCATCTTAATCTTTTTAGTCGTCTCTTACACAATTTCAGGTCCGAGTACAACACTCTTTCCCGATTCATACCAACATAATGGAGTCCTACACCTCCTTCCACACAAAGCTTCATACAGCGCCATCCCAATACTAGCATGAAAACTGTTGTCGTAGGTAAACTCGATCAACTGCAAATGACTATCCCACGATCCAGCTTGATCCAACACACAAGCTCTCAGCAAATCCTCTAAAGACTGGATAATCCTCTATGTCTATCCATCCGCCTGCGGATGATAGACAGAACTCAACCTCAACTTAGTACCCAAATCATCTTGCAAACTCTTCCAAAACCTTGACGTAAATCTCAGGTCTCTATCTGACACAATACTCGACGGTATCCCATGCAACTTCACAAATTCCTCAATATACATCTCAGCTAGCTTCTGCATAGAATGATTAATCTTCACTGGTAAGAAATGAGTCGTTTTAGTTAATCTATCCACAATCACCCAAATTGAATCATTCCCTTTCTTAGTCTTCGGCAATCTCGACACAAAATCCATGGAAATATTATCCCATTTCCATTCTAGAATATTCGACGGTTGCATCATACCCAACGACTTCTGATGTTCGATCATCGACTTCTGACAAGTCAAACAAGCATAAACGAACTCAACAATATCCTTCTTCATAGAATACTTTTCTCAATTTCTGGAACATCTGGAACACACACTCTATCTCGAAACCTCATCACACCATTCTCATCAATCTGGAATTCATCTCTGTTACATTGGTTAATTAACGTTAATTGGTCAACCAACTTTAAATCCACTTGCTGACCCACTCTGATTTCCTCCAAAATACCACTTGTCAGCTTCAACATTCCTAACTTCACACTGTCAGGAGTCTCTTCACACACCAAACTCAAATCTCGAAACTGTTTGATTAATTCCAATTCTCTCACTATAAGCATCAACATATGCAATGACTTTCTGCTCAACGCGTCGGCCACTACATTTGCTTTGCCCGGATGGTAACTCAAATCAAAGTCATAATCCTTCAGTAATTCCAACCACCTTCTCTGCCTCATATTCAATTCTTTCTGATTGAACAAGTACTTCAGATTCTTATGATCACTGAACACTTCAACTTTAGAGCAAAAAAGATAAGTCTCCAAATCTTCAACACAAACACCACAGCGGATAACTCTAAGTCATGCGTAGGATAATTCCTTTCGCGAACTCTCAAATGTCTCGAAGCATAGGCAACAACTTGTCCATTCTTCATCAATACTCCACCAAGACCCATCTTCGACGCATCATGTTGAATGCAGAATAGGGCAAGCAACAAAAATATTTATTTTCGAAAAGAACTCCCTCTGGGATTTATGTCGTGTCCACAGAGATCGGTTCGAGGGAAAGAATACCGTTTGACAGTCTCTCGCGTTTATGAGTTTGGGTTTAAATGGTTTAAAACAAGAAAACAGACAAGTAAACATTAAAACATAAAACAAATTCATTCTTCAGCAAGACAAACTTTTTCGGTATGCACATAACCGACTCCTCACAAACTTAAACTTACCGACCAGTTATACTCCACCTACAATACTCCTCAATATCACCCAACATCGCTCACAACAAAGGTTTATCTAACGCAAAGTTGAGAGAACAATCGTGTTACCCTCGTCGACACTCTCGCACGTGACTCAAGACATGGAGGTGTCGCTCCCAGGATTTTCATCCAAGTACAAACGCGAAAGTGGCACCGAAATAGAGTCGCCAGCAATGTGTATTTATCCCACGAGAGAGAAAGGAAACAACGCATAAACCTGAAGGGAAAGAAAAACATGGTCTTGCGACCAAGAGAACTAGGTTCGGGAGTCGGATACGCGAAGGGAAGGTATTAGCACCCCCACGCATCCATCGCACCCGATGGGATCCACGCTTGCTTGTCTCAATCAAAGGGTGTAAGGAAAGGATACCGGAAAAAGAACTAGAAAAGGAATGGAAAAGGAAAGGAGAGAGAAAGAGAAACTAATGTAGGGAAAATAAAAGAAGTGCTCGAATGGGCCCTACCCCACTGCCTACGTATCTCATCGGGAACATGAGAATCAGAGCAACGTAGTCCCCCTCAACGAGGGTCGCTTTGTTTGTGTTTTTTAGTGGAAACGCCAGAGTGCGCGTCCCAGCAGTTTAGGTGTTGCGGCTCGCTGTATGGAGACTTAGGCGTTACCTGTTTGCGGTAGAACGGACGTGACGAGTCCTTAAGACTGAAATGAATGAGATGAGAAAAGAATTATTTGTTTGTTTGAAGTATTTTAAAAGTTTTTTTTTCCATTTGTTTGCATATGATAGTGTATCTAAATCTTAGTCATTGGATTGTATACATTCTCACATTCCAAGATGGAATGAGTAAGAAAGTACACTAAGTGTGAAGAAGACCCTCACACTTAGTCCCAATTATTAAGGTTCAAACACACTAGCATACTTGTATTTATTAAGTGTTTTTGTTGATTATGAAATGAAGAAGTGTTTTTCTTTATTTGTATCTTCAACAAGTATTGCATTTAAGTCCCTCATACAAGATCAAATGTTTAACACATTGACCCAAGATGGGCCATATGCTACACATTCTAAGATTATAAGAGAAGACCCCTTATAATCTTTTCTTTATTAGATATTTTGAATTTTCTTTGAGATGAGAAGATGAAAGACTCAAGTGGGCGAGAAAGGTAAAATCTATGTGAACTAAGACTCGATCCTAATTGATTAGTTAAGGAAGTGATCCTAATGGTTTGTGAGGTTGCAAAGCCTAAAGTCTAAAGAAGGAATGAGTTAAACAACTCACTTCTAAAGTAGAAGATGAATTGTAACTCAAAAGGGAAAATAATGAGTTAATCAAAGAAAGCACATAAGTACTTAACAAAACACAAGGTTGAATTGTAAAAGATGAAAGGAGAGAGGTTTGAATGTGGATTCCTTATCCACACTCAATTTCAACTTACCAAAACCCCTACATGGTTAGTAAACATGGAAACATGTATAAGAAGTAAAAAGTACTTAATACACATTAAAGTTCAAAAGAATAAGATGAAGAATCAAATCTTAATATCACAACAAGAATTTGAATCATATTGATAACAAGTGATTATCATCATACAAGTTCAAATGAATAAGCAACAATCATCATCCATAGCATTTAAACATGTTATCATAATAAAGGATATATGAAAGATGAAAAAAAATGAAAAGAACATGCATAAATGGAACATGTAATCCAAAAATCAAAATTGAAACTAAATGAAAAATGGTTTATAAACATCTCAAAGTATTCATGAATCAACATTCAAGACATTCAAGAAGTAATAGAAGAAGAAGTGGAGTGAAAGTTCAAAAGGAAAGTGCAAACAATACATGTTAAGGATGCACAAAGTTCAAGTTGAAATGAACATGTAAAGATGACCTATAGTGTGTACCAAGGACCTATAATATCATATGAATGGCTCATAAAATATGCAAATGCTCATACAAATATGCACAAAAGAATTCATGCAAACATACACTAAAGTTAGAATGATATGACATGTATTAGGCTTCAAATGTAATGCATCAAACACAAATCAAATGGACTTATAAAAATTATGCAAGCATGGTATTTGAATGCCTAAGTCAGAAGTAAATCATACATCAAGATGGCATGTCAAAATTCAAAGCAAAATGACTTTAAACAATGCATTAGGTCAAGTTGAAACATCATGCAAAGTGGTGCAAATACAAGCATCAAAACGTGTCATAACATGACCTAAAAAATCAAACAAAAATCACCTAACATGCTTCAATGTATTAGTGAATCAATACAAAAAGTATCAGGCCAAAACAGTTTGTAATGAGCAAGAACAAAATTCTACAAATCCATGTATCATATTTGGAATGCATACAAATGAAAATTCAAAGAAAATTATGAAACAGTGATAAAAATGTGATAAAATCATGAAATAAAAATATCAAAAACTTCCTAAATGTCTTGATAATATTCATGAATTTGTCCAGAATTTTCTGATGTTGTTTTGTAATTTTAAAAATTAAAAATGAAACGTGTATGAAATGAAGAGAATAAAAAGAAATTGAAATAAGAAAGGGGTGTATGCATAGTAAACCACCAGTTCAAATTGTTTGGGCTTTAAAACGTGAGGTGTAAATAGCAATGACCCAAGGTCCATATACGCGCAGTCCACACCAACAATTGTGCACTCTCAGTCAAAATAAAAGTCAAAGCAACGAACACCATTGGATCAAGTCCAATCAACAAACCAGTCAAAGTAACCATATCCAATGCACACGCGTGAACGAACACACTCACTACCATGTACTGCACCACACATTGCTTAAATGAGGTCAGAAATTGAACACGTGAGGTGCACGTTTATTTTAATGGGCTGCCAATATTGTGGCTATCAGATCATGAACATCCAACGGTCACGATTAAAACATGATAAAGCCCTAACAATTCAGACCACCGGCCGGAGAAGACCTCCGGTCATCTTCTCCGGCCAACCTCCGGTGACGATGATTTACAGGCAAGCACAAATGATCAAAATATACATCATTGGAAAGCTAAAGTGATGAGGAACATGAATCTAGTGATGAAATGCGCATAAAGTTCATGAAATAAGAGAATCGAACAGAAGAAATTTTGCCCTAATCTTCTTGATTTTTTATCTTTCTTCCAATTAAACCACTTCTAAAACCAATTGAGATGCAATTTTCCACACACATACACTTAAGGACATGTAGAATACCATGACATCAAGTTTTGTCCAACAAATCAGAGATAACCTGATTTAATTGGAAACCCTAGTTTTGATACCCACCTACTAAGGGGAAAAATGCAGTCTTCAACTTTAAATTCCTCAGAGTATGTTGTGTATCCTCTTAAAGGATGATGAGATATGCCACTTGAGGGTGATTTTGAACCAATGAACTGTCTCTTTTGAGGGTTTTCCTTCAGTTTTTTTTGGACCTCTTGCATAGTGAAGGATGTAATGCTTCAATCTCCTATTGAATATCACTTTCTTGAGGTTTTGGAGGATCAATTGAGATATGATGAGACATGAAAGACCTCTTGGCTTTCCTTGAGGTAACTTGTTTGACCTTTTGTGCCTTGAATGATTCCTTGATTGTCCATCTTTCACCTGATCACATGCCTTGATGGTAAGAGGGGTGCTATGTTTCATTTTTCTATGTTAAAGATGCAATGCAAGCCTAATGAGATGGATATGATATGATATATGATAATGCTATGCTATGATGACAAAAGAGAGAGCAAATTTTGGGGTATTACAGGAGGCATTAAGCTTCGCCATCCTCAGATGGACTTTTGCAGCTTTGCCAAACTAACATTGGACTTCGATGCTTACCAAACCGGCTTTGGAAGCTTTGCCAAACCAACGTTGGACTTTGCCGAGAATATAGTTGTTTATCACCATCCCACCTGCTGGAACAATATAAACTACTGTATATAATGATCATCCCATCTGCTGGAAAAACCATCTGTAATACCATCCCACCTACTGGAATAATACGAACGATTGTATATAATGATCACCCCACCTGCTGGAACAACCATCTACAATACTATCCCACCTGCTGGAATAATATAAATAAACTGCCTGTATGATCATCCCATCTGCTGGAACAATCATCTGCAATACTATTCCACCTGCTGGAATAATATGAACAACTGTCTGTATGCCAAAAATAAATTGGACTTTGAGTTGTAAATGAGCAATGCTGAGAATTACACCACCGGCTGGGTAATATCATATGCTGACACTTTGCTGAAGAAAAGATTCCCTCGATCTATTTAGACCTTGCTGGGGAAATTACTGTCAAAATGTCGAACTCTGTGGGGAGAGAAAACAATTCAGCAGGGAATTATTCTTTGAAAAATTTCACATGCTGAAACCTGCGGGAAATATGACACTACCACTTGCTGGTAAATCCTGCCGAGAATAAACTCCACAGGGGATGTTACTGCGAGAAGCTTCGTCTCTTAAGAGGCTTTTATAGAAAACCAAGCGTTTTCAAACTCTTAGACGAACACCCTGTCTTCAACTTCTGAACATTCGCTCTTGTACTACCCTTCACATCGTCTGCGAGGTACCAGAAGATTTGCACTCGTTATGGACATGGAGTGCTCACTGCATTAATAACCGTTATCAACACAGAAGAATTCAATCTTCGACAACCGTTGTCGTCACAAAACCCGGTGGGAAATCTTGAATGAAAGAATCGACTTAATAAGATACAACAGTATCAAGTCATAGCAAATATCTGTTGATTATGCTGAGAGATAACTTTCGTGCTGCTTGGATTGATCGTACTTATTACCTGCAACAGAAAAAAATATGCACATGCCCCAGGATATTGCATGGTTTTTTGAGTCCACCATCCAAGGTTGTCCAACAAGCAAAGTAATTTTAATTGTCTTTTTTTGCATGTTTTTGCAAGGCCATGATATTTTCAAAGCAATGTTTTATTATCAAAAATCGGACGTTTTTGCAAACAAAACAGTAAAATGAAAATAAAAGCTTGTGACTGAATATTCAATTTTATTGAGGAAATGCCAAAATCGGCGAATTTACAATCGGAAGCAAACTCCTGAAAGAGTTGATTGCCATAAAATTGAGAAAAGAAACCTATCCTAATGATAATGCGGAAATTGGGTTCCAACTGATTTCTGATTCTGTTATAGCCAGTATGTATTCCAACTCTCTTGATTATCTTCGCCTTCGGAAGCTCGTGGTCGGAACAATTCCTCCTTCGGAAACTTTGCTAGTTTGCTGAAGAGTAGAGAACGTACAGATTAATTCAGACTGCAGTCATTCGCCTAAATCCCTCTTTTGCGTAGATCGCCTTTTCAGGTTTTCAATCCACCGGGATACCCATTTTTGCCTAAGTTGCCCTTTCGGGTTTTCAACTTACCGGGTGTACAAATTTTTTACTTATATCCCTAATTTCTGCTCAAACCTTTATTTTGTTTTTGGTTCGCCAGGATGCCCTTTTTTGCCTGGATTTTTTTTATCCAGCGGGTCTATTTATACGAAGTATTTTTTAACTGCATCTGAATTAACAGGGGATGAAAAGACTTCACCATCCATGGTTGTCAGCAATAAGGCTCCACCTGAGAAAACCTTTTTAACGACGAATGGACCTTCATAATTAGGAGTCCATTTGCCCCTATGATCTGTACTCGGAGGAAGTATTCTCTTGATTACCACATCTCCAACCTTGTAAACTTGAGGTCGAACCTTTTGATCGAATGCCCTATTCATCCTACGCTGGTATAGCTGGCCATGACATATTGCTGCTAATCGCTTCTCCTCAATAAGGCTCAGCTGATCAAATCTGGCTCGTACCCATTCAACTTCATCTAGCTTAACGTCCATCAATACTCGGAGAGAGGGAATCTCAACTTCGACCGGTAGAACTGCCTCCATACCATATACAAGTGAGTATGGTGTTTCCCCAGTGGACATGCGGACTGATGTTCGATACCCATGCAAAGCAAATGGTAACATCTCATGCCAATCTTTGTATGTGACAACCATCTTTTGCACAATCTTATTGATATTTTTGTTGGCCGTTTCGACCGCGCCATTCATCTTTGGTCGGTACAGAGAAGAATTGTGATGTTCGATTTTGAAGTCCCGGCATAGCTCAGCCATCATCTTGTTATTCAAATTAGAACCATTATCAGTAATGATTCTTTCGGGAACTTCATATCGACAAATGATATCTCGTTTCAAGAAACGCGCTACCACTTGCTTAGTGACATTGGCATAAGATGCTGCTTCAGTCCATTTAGTGAAGTAATCAATGGCGACCAAGATGAAACGATGGCCGTTTAAAGCAGTAGGCTCAATTTTCCCGATCATATCAATGCCCCACATTGCAAAGGGCCACGGAGAGGACATGACACTCAACGGATTTGGAGGAACGTGTATTTTGTCTGCATAGATCTGGCATTTATGACACTTGTGGGCATACTTGCAGCAATCTGACTCCATTGTCAACCAATAATACCCCGATCTCAACAATTTCTTAGCCATCGCATGTCCTCCGGCATGGGTACCGAAAGAGCCTTCGTGCACTTCAATCATCAACAGGTCTGCTTCGTGTCTATCCATGCATCTGAGCAGAACCGTGTCAAACTTTCTTTTATACAGTACGCCATCTTTGTTCAGGAAGAAACTACCGGCTAGCCTTCTTAATGTCTTCTTATCTTTGGAAGATGCCCCAGGCGGGTATTCTAGATTTTCCAAGAAGCATTTAATGTCATGGTACCAAGGCTTGTTGTCAGACACTGCATCAACATCAAACACAAAAGCGGGTCTATCAAGACGAGATACATCAATCCTGGGTACAAAGTTCCAACCATGCACTTTGATCATCGAAGATATAGTGGCCAAGGCGTCTGCAAGCTTATTTTCATCTCTGGGAACATGGTACAACTTGACAGTTGTAAAGAATGTCAGCAATCTCCTCGTATAATCTCTATACGGAATCAAATTCTGCTGATGTGTGTGCCAAGTTCCCTTTACTTGATTGATTACCAGTGCTGAATCACCAAAGATATCGAGGGTCTTGATTCGTAAATCAATAGCCTCCTCAATCCCTAGTATGCAAGCTTCGTATTCTGCTTCATTGTTGGTACACCCGAAATTTACTCGGGCAGTGAAGGGCATGTGAACGCCTTCTGGCGTAATGAGAACTGTACCAACTCTGCACCCATTCATATTAACTGCCCCGTTAAACATCAAACTCCATTTGGATTCAGGTTCAGGCCCCTCCTCCAGAAGTGGTTCCTCGCAGTCTTTCGCTTTGAGAAACATGATGTCCTCATCAGGGAAATCAAACTTCATGGGCTCGTAGTCATCAAGAGGCTGTTGTGCGAGATAATCTGACAGTATACTTCCCTTGATTGCTTTTTACGAAGTATATTGAATATCGTACTCTGTCAGTATCATCTGCCACCTTGCAACTCTGCCTGTAAGTGTTGGTTTCTCGAAAATATACTCGACCGGATCCATTTTTGAGATCAACAGGGTTGTATGTGTGAGCATATATTGTCTCAATCGCTTTGCGGCCCATGCGAGTGCGCAACATGTCTTCTCAAGCATTGAATAACGTGATTCATAATCCGTAAACTTCTTGCTCAGGTAGTAGATAGCATGTTCTTTCCTACCGGTCTCGTCGTATTGACCGAGAACACAACCCATAGCTCCTTCGAGCACTATCAAGTACATAATCAGTGGTCTCCCTTGAACTGGAGGTATCAGAATCGGAGGTTCCTGCAAATATCTTTTTATTTTATCGAATACATTTTGACAATCATCATTCCACCTGACCGTTTGATCTTTTCTTAGCATTTTGAATATCGGTTCGCAGGTGGCAGTTAGGTGAGATATGAACCTTGAAATATAGTTCAATCTCCCTAGAAAGCCGCAAACTTCTTTCTCAGTTCTCGGTACAGGCATATCTTGTATAGCTTTCACTTTAGCAGGATCAACCTCTATTCCTTTTTCACTGACAATGAAACCCAGCAATTTTCTGGACCGCACGCCGAAAGTACACTTGTTAGGATTCAGTCTCAACCTGAATTTCCTCAACCTCTCAAACAGCTTCTTCAAGTTGATTAGATGTTCCTCTTCTGTCTTTGATTTAGCAATCATGTCATCCACATAACACTCGATCTCTTTATGAATTAGATCGTGAAATAACGTCACCATTGCTCTTTGATAAGTGGCCCCTGCGTTCTTGAACCCAAAAGGCATTACTTTGTAACAGAAGGTACCCCACGGGGTAATGAATGTCGTCTTCTCCATGTCTTCAGGCGCCATCTTTATCTGATTGTACCCGGAGAATCCATCCATAAATGAGAACACTGAAAACTGAGCAGTATTGTCAACCAGCACATCAATATGAGGGAGTGGAAAGTCATCTTTAGGGCTCGCCCTGTTGAGATCTCTGTAATCCACGCACATTCTGACCTTGCCATCTTTTTCGGCACCGGTACTATATTGGCCACCCAGGGAGGATAGTTGGTTACTGCCAGAAAACCTGCATCCAACTGTTTCTGTACCTCTTCCTTGATCCTCAAAGCCATTTTTGGTTTCGTTCTGCGCAGCTTCTGCTTGACCGGTGTACAGGCCTCTTTCAATGGTAGTCTATGCATAACTATGCCTGTATTTAAACCTGGCATATCTTGATATGACCAAGCAAAGATGTCAACATATTCACGTAGCATGACTATCAGTTCTTGCTTTACCTCAGCTCGCAGATTTGCACCGATCTTGATCTCTTTCTTGCTTTCTTCTGAACCAATATTGATAACCTCAAGAGCTTCCTAATGAGGCTGAATGGTCTTTTCTTCCTGTTTCAACAATCTAGCCAACTCTTTCGGGAGTTCATAGTCTTCATCACTTTCCTCCTCAGCTTGATAGATCGGATTGTCGAAAACATACGTGGGCATAACAAAATCATTTTCAGGGGAATTCACAAAATCAAGTCTGCATGATTGGATTGATGCTTTATCTTAGATTATTTTCGCTTGAAAACAAAAGAAAAGAAAGTGCATTATCATTTTTAATTTTCTTTGTGCAAAAATAAAAAATAAAGAAGGAATAAAGGAACACAAATTTGTAAACAAAAACGTCCTTTTTATTGATGTTTGAACATTATATGAGAAAATATGGTGGCCCTACAAATGGATCCTCACACCTTGGGCAGAGTGTGGGATTTTATGCATTATGAAAGACAAGAATTATTACTCTGAATGGTGTACAACATGAATGACTTCTTCACTAGACCATTTTTGCAATGCCTCGCCCGGAGCCAGTGAATACACCCATCTGTCCAGATAATCTGAGCTTTCAGCGTCATCTTCTATTGTTGAGCAGGACTGATTAGGGTTAATAATTCCTCCACTGGTGAAATTGATTGGCCCACGGAATCTGGGAACTGGCGTCTGGCCCGGTTGGTATCCAATGCCGAACTTATCTTCCTTCACGAACACGTTGATAGCTTTACCCCAACCTTGGGCATTTCTGCTTTCAACCACTTCTCTGGCCTGCTTGTAGGACACAATTGATGCACTCGGCCCAACTGGCCCATTTGACACCACTGATGTTGAAGTAGATTATGGGAATTTGTTGATATTCAGGGCTTCAAAAGACTGGCACAGGGTTTCATGAATCTCTCCATCCATTTCCACATATTTGAAAGTGGATAGATGACTCACAAATATATCTTCTTCACCGCAAACGGTAACCACTTGCCCCTCGAACACGTATTTGAGCTTCTGATGTAGTGTGGAGGTAACTGCGCCTGCTGCGTGAATCCACGGTCGGCCTAACAAACAGCGGTAAGCAGGCTGAATGTCCATAACGTGAAAGATTGTCTTGAATATCTGTGGACCAACCTGTATTGGTAATTCTACCTCTCCAAACACCGATCTTTGGGATCCATCGAAAGCTCTCACAATCAAATCGCTGGGTCTAAGAATCAATCCATCTACTTCAATTTTCATCAGGGCCTTTTTGGGTAACACATTCAAGGAAGAACCCGTGTCAACTAGCACATGCGACAAAACAGCTCCTTTGCATTCAAGTGTGATGTGCAATGCTTTGTTATGATTACGTCCATCTGGAGTCAAATCCCTATTCGTAAACCCCAACCCGTGGCTCACATTGACATTAGAAATTACTCCCTCCAACTGATTCACAGTAATCTCTTGGGGGACATAGGCCATATTCAAAACCTTCAACAAAGCAGCCCGGTGTGCATCTGAACTCATTAATAGGGATAATATTGAGATTTTAGAGGGTGTCTGATTGAGCTGATCAATGATCTTATAATCGCTCTTTTTGATAATCCTCATAAATTCCTCAACATCACTATCAAAATTGACTTTAGGGTCCTCTTCCTAAACAGGCACCTCGTCACCAACAACCTGTTTTCCTTTTGTTCTTGTAGCGGCTTCAGCTTCTTTATCACTCCTTAAAGTCTGGGGAGAAAACAGTCGACCACTTCTGGTGAAACCACTTGGTCCACTGACATTCTCAACACTGGTACCAACAACAGCCTCTGCTTTCTGTTGACTTTCTCCTTGATGAGTGTTAGCTCCATATTGCCATGGAACTGCCCTATTAGACACATAAGAAGTAGATTCAGGAACTATAATCGTAACTGGTCTCGGCCTCTCGGGCATGATGATAGCAACAGGAGCTTCAACGGGCACCTGTATTTCAACTGGATTATAATAAATGGTAACGGCTGAAACATCTTTTTCCTTCTCTACCTTATCAAACTGAAGGCTTCCTTCGTCCATAAGATCCTGCAGTCCAACTTCCAACTTACTGCAGCCATTAATCTGTCTTGAACAATCCTCACAATCAGAGCCACATCCAGGAAATACCTTTCCTTTTAACAAACGCACTTTTACAATCAACAGCGGAGTCTTTACCAAATTAACATCGGTAATCAGATTCAATTTCTCGCCATCAGAAATAGCATGCATGCCTGCATCTCCATGATGAGGCATTGGATTATCACGAACATTCGGTGGCTTAGAGAAATTAATAGCTTTTGCGTCAATCAGATCCTGAACCTTATGTTGAAAGGCCCATCACTTTTCTATCGAGTGACCCGGCGCACCAGAATGAAATTCACATCGAACATTAGCATCATAATTTTGAGGTAATTTTCCAGTATTTGACGGCCTCATAGCCCGAAGTTCAACCAACTTCTCTTTGAGCAATTGTGGTAACAAAGCAGCATATGTCATAGGCAAGGGATCAAACTTACGGTCCCTTAGTCTATTAGTCTAGAATCGGGGTCTAGCTTGCTGATCTGGAGCTTGCTGTCCTGCTGGAACCGGAATGGTTACAGCGTCCACCTGATGGTAGGATTGAGTCCTGTCTCTGCCCTTTCCTCTATGCACAGCACTGGACTCCCCTTCTCTTTTCCTTGGTCCGTTAGCAAAGAGTTTCCTCGAACTCGAAGCACCAGTCCCACTGACGTCTTGAATCTTACCCAACTTCAGCAAACTCTCTATTCGTTCCCCAGCGATAACAATGTCGGCGAACCCTGTTGAAGGACACGCAGCCAATCTATCCAAATACGACCCTTGGAGTGTGCTCATGAACATATCAGCCATCTCACGATCAGCCAAAGGTGGTTGAACTCGAGCAGCCAATTCTCTTCATCTCTGTGCGTACTACTTAAAGTCCTCCTTATGATCCTGAGTCATGCTCTGCAGCTGAGTACGATTGGGTGCCATGTCCAAATTATATTGATACTGCTTCAGAAACGCAGCGCACAAATCTTTCCAGCTCTTTATATGAACCCTGTCCAGCTTAATGTACCATTCCAGGGAGGCGCCTGACAGGCTGTCCTGGAAGAAATACATCCAGAGCTTTTGGTCTTCAGTATAAGCGGTAATCTTGCGATTGTAAGCTTGCAAATGTGTTTTGGGACAGGTACTGCCATTGTACTTATCCAATGTAGGGAGCTTGAATTTGGGAGGGATTCTCACACCTTGCACGAGACCCATGTCCTTTACGTCAATTCCCAGAGGATTTTGGCTCTCAATAGCCTTGAGTCTTTCATCTAACCCTTTGTACTTCCGGTCTTCATTGTAGAAACCCATGTTGTTGTTGAATGCGGTAAACTAGTCATCTTGACCATCCTCTAAACCATTATTATCAAATCCCAGATGCACCCCACCAGTGGGGATGTTGCTAACAGGGGGAGTGCGCACATTGCGATTTGGGATTTCAGTCTCCAGCCTCTAAATAGTGGCTCTCATGGCATCTTGACCAACCCTCATGGTTTCCTGACCGGCCCTCAGCTCCTGCTGACCTTGATCAATCCCCTGCATAAGGTTCATGAACTGCTCCATCCTCCCCCTCAAATCAGCTAATTCAGTCTGAACTTGTTCCATGACTCTGGCTTGATTGCGTCGGGTAGAATATCGGTGAACTGGGGTATTAGCTATCGTGCCTGAAAACCAAATAAAGGTTAGCAGGCGCCTGCACAAAGAAAACTTGTAATGCAAAAATGATATGCTATGCAAATGCAACTGCACAGTTATGTTTGTCATTTCAAGATACTTTTCATATCCTGATTCCAATCGTAACCACGAATTCGTGACGACCAGAAATCATGATTATTGAGTTTTGCCTTGAAGAGATATTCATATACGCCAATCACAAATATCTGATGACCAGAAATAGTGATTTTGTAGTGTGCCAGTGTGCATATATCTTATTACATCACATATATCTGAAGACCAGAAATTGTGAACAGAAATAGCTCATTTCATACAAATTCCCAAAAGTTTTCAAGCACATTTGTCATAGTTTCAGTAACAGAAAAAGAAACAAGTAGTCAAATGGATCCATCAACAATTCTGATGGTAACCATTGCAAATTACGAAGAAATGACAAAAATCATTAATCTGATAGCTCTACCTCCTTCAGCTTCTGGCTGGAATACTTAATCTCTTCGAACAGGATGCAGGTACGCTGATGATGTGGCTTCTTAATCAGCTCTTTGATTACGACGTCCCTTTTTTCCAATGCATCAGATAATGAGCCCATGTGCATCAGCAAGGCTTCATCTTCATCGGCTCCTTTGCGCCTCTTAATTCCAGCTTGAATTTTAACCAGCTTCAGATCTGCCGTGACATCTTCAAGCTCTTTGTTGGCAATTTTCAGCTTATCTTCAGCATTCCTTACCTGTTCTTGACTTTTGCCAAGATCCTCTCGATACTTTCTTCTTGCTACATGTGCTTTCTTCAGCTCTTCATCTTTATCTTTTAACTGAGTCAGCAATTCAGAGTTTTCAATTCTGACTTCATCCCAAGCTTGACGAAGTTTAGCTAATGAATCCCTGCTTCGGGCTAAAGCCTGCTTTGTAGTCTTGTGAGCCTGACTAGTATCATCTGCTCCTAAAGTAAGTTTTTGGAAGTACCAAGCTCTATCATCAAAATCTTCTTCCTTGTCAGCCAAGATTTTCTCCGCTTTCAATGCTCTCTTCTCCAAATCTTTGTTGTCAGCCAAAGCTTTCTGAAGACACATGCTCATTCCAGAGTTCTCTATCTGCAACTCTCTAACCATTTTCTTCCATTTCTCGCACTCTTCAGCCGGTACCATGGAGTGTTGATTTGGACATAAGAGAATCTCTCTTAAAAAGGGTAGCAACAGCTCTTTGACCTTCATCTCAATCCAAGCATCGTAGTCAGGGTATGATCTACAGTCTCCTTTGCCAAAAATTAACCTTCCCTCTCTTTGCCTAAATTTCCAGGCATTTATTACTTCTGGCACTCTTTTATTCTTGGTTCCCACGAAAAACAGAGAAGCACTAATCTCTTCATCAGCAGGAGGATTTCTCGAAGCATAACCAAATTGTCTAACAGCCAACACCGGGTTGTAATTAATCCCACCTCTTCTTCCAAGTAGAGGCACATTCGGAAAACTTCCACATTTAACAGTAAGCTCTATTGTCAGTAATTTGCGATCAAACCAAATGATGTTATTGGCAGTCAAACCTATCAATCTCTTGGACCATTTCATTGTCTCAGTAGTTTCTACGAAAGCACCAGTTCGAGGTAAATGTTTGAAGAGCCAATGACATAACAATTGGGTACAGCAACTAACCAGACTTCCTCTTCCCTTCTCATTTTTGTAGTGTACTGAGTAATAAAAATCCCCTAGCAGGGTAGGAATCGGATTCTTCGAAACGAACACTCTCATCGCCTGCATATCAACAAAGTCAGGTTGACCGGGGAAAAACACCAAACCATAGATACAAAGAGCTAACACAACATTGTAAGTAGTCCAGTTTTTAGCCTTGGCAGCCTCCTGAGCTTGTTGGAAAAGAAACTCCAAATGAAATCCTTCATCTTCTTTAAGTTTACTCAGGCCACTTTTCACAACAGACTGGTCCAAATGTAGAACAACAGCAATTACTTTGGGGGTAAGAGCATCTTCAGAAAAATACGGTATAGAAGACGTGACTGGAATTCCCAAAATAAATGAGAATTCCTCCAAAGTGGGCATCAAAATGTAGTCAGGGAACAGGAAACATCTCATTGATGGTTCATAGAACTGTAAGAAAGTGTGCAACCCATCCTTCTCATACTTTGTGAATGCACATACCATTTTAATCAGCTCTCCATATTCCTTCTGAAAAGTGCTGAGAACACCAGAACCAGCCATGCCTATCATCTTGTTCAATGAATCCAGATTAGGATCAGGGAATTTATATGACACATTATTCTTCCTTTTAACCTCAACTTCTTGGAAACTCATTATTGGAATCAGACAATATGGTAGGTACCTGAAAATGATAAATGTAACACCCCTTCTATACCCCGTACAAAAATCGGAATAAACTAATCTTATAAATAAAATATCAGAGCAAAGAATAATTTATCATGATATAGCCAGAGATGTCACACCAACGTGAACTAAAACATTATGCTCATATAGATATATAACAACCTGATAGTCATATAATCATAGGAACTCAGTTCCAAAATATCCTCGTTCAGTTACAGAATTAAAGCGGAACATCCATAACTGATGTCATCACAAAAGATAAGTATGTCATATACATGTTCATAGAAGCCACCATATACAAGCCAAAAGAAACATCTACACTCGAACCCCGACTACCCGTGTTACATATCAGAGCCGACGGAACGACAAAAGACGAAGACACTAATCTTCGCAAAAGACTCCAGCCTCTAATCTGTAATGCCTCATAGAGCATTAAACCACAGCAGAAGGGTGAGAAACAGGATTATAATATAATTGCATATCATTATATAACACTTAGCAAAATATGCACAATTATTCTCACCACACAAATATGATACTTGTAAACAACACAAGACATATTCAACCCATTTCACACATCAATCACATAAGCATATACATTAACACAATGCATAACAAATCCTTCTCAAAATTCAACACATAAACATTCATGTAATGAATTATGCAAATGCACAGAGACCGACACAACGACTCTATGCATGCGGTACCATTAGTCCCCCAGGAACTCTTGGAATCATCGCTCGTTACTTAGGGTAACTCCCCGTCGGGCATACGATGTTCCCCGTCGCTACCACTTATCACCAAGCATACGACGTTATGGATCGTTTTTAGTCCTTTATAATAGGCACACGATCAATACAACAATTGCTTACACCCATAAGGGATCTACAATTCAACATGCATTATTTACACCCACGAAGGGATCTTACAATGTCTAACTGCATTGTTTACACCCACGAAGGGATCTTACAATGTCTTCATGCATTGTTTACACCCACGAAGGGATCTTACAATGTCTTCAACATGATGCATGTCATATAATGACCCATGGCAATCAAGACTCATACATTAAATCATGCATTTCAAGTACATATAAAGTAATGCACACAATTGCCTCAAAATGGCCACAGACACTAATATACCATTCCACAACATCAAATTCCCATCAAAGAATCATCACACAAGCCATCTCATAACATATCATAACATGTCTTACAATATTGAAAAATAACTCAAAATTCCATTTTACGATTTCTCGGAAAAGTCGGCTAAAAGTCGGCCAAAAATAATATTTTCTATCATCATCAAAAAGTACTCATCGACAGCTTCGATTCGGTATAAAGAACTCTTAAATACGATAAACGGTTAACAAGATATGAATATTTCAAAATAACGCAAAACATAAACCGGACGCCCGACACTACGAAACGGTTCGTAAAAACTGTACCGATTGGAGCAAGTTCAGACCCCAAAACTATTTTTCCTAGAAAGAACATCTCGTTAGCTTCCCAACGCTTCGAACTAGGGTTAAAATCGACTTACGGTTCAAGAGATATGAATTTCCGAAAATTACACGAAAACAGAATTTTCACCTACAGCACGCGTCCGTACGACGCGCACAAAAACCAGAATTTTGGGGCAGCTGCTGCCAGCCGCGCGAAACCCCTCAAAACCCGACCGATTCTCAGAATTCCCTCAAACAAAACACGCGGTAATATCACATAAATGCATACGGACATATTAGGATCAAGAAAAACCCGATTCCTCGACTTTTCGAAATCACTATTCATACACATAATCAAAACTCAAAAACACAAAATCTTCAATTATCAACCGATTTTAACGAAACGAGTTTCTATAACGTCGGCCTAACCTCACACGACTAAACTACACAATTTGTTTCGAATTTCATCCGTAAAAACTCCCGATTTTATCGATTATGTCAAAAACTAACCTAAACTCAATATTTTCCTACACAATCCAAACAATTCAAAAACAAACGGATATAATCGTATACAATGATATAATAACCGAGTTTCGCACCCTTACCCGATAAGAAACCGATTCCCGAAGCTCGTTTGGTGAATTTTCCAACTTTTCTTCACTTTCTCTTCACTTCTCTATTTCTCTCTTTTTCTTCTCTTTTGAAAAAACTCTTACTAACTTTTCTTTTTCTTCTTTTCTAAACTTATAATACTTTCTAACTTACTAACTTATTATATTTTCTTAACTTAAAATCTACACTTCTAATAAATATTAAAACTAACTATTAATTAAATACCACTAATTATAAAATATCTAATATACCCTCTATTCTAATTTTCCCGCGAAATCTCCAAAAACGGTAAAAATACAACATATGTAAAAACAACATATTAACTTACCAACATCATAATTAACATAAATATCTATTAAGTACACAAAATCCAAAACATCACAGAAACGTACACGCCGCCCGGCGACACATACTTCGCCCGGCGAGGCTAATAAAACACCAACTTCACCATTCACATAAATATTGCTCAATTAAATAAAAGACTCAATAACAAAACATCAATTAGCACAAAAATAGGGAATATCAAAAATAGACCGTTACAACTCTCCCCCACTTTAGAAATTTTCGTCCTCGAAAATATTACCTGATTCAAACAACTCCGGATACGACTCCCGCATCCGACTTTCCAATTTCCATGTCAAATTGCCCTCAGCAGCGCCTCCCCACGCCACTTTCACAAGTGCAATCTCCTTGCCTCTTAACCTTTTCAACTCGCGATCTAAAATCCTCACCGGTAAAACCTCAACCGTAAGATTATCTCTTACCTCAACCTCATCCATCGGAATCACATGAGACGGATCTGGAACATACTTCCGTAGCTGTGAAACATGGAAAACATCATGTAGATTCGAAAGATTCGGTGGCAATGCTATCCTGTAAGCCACTGCACCAACTCTTTCGGATATCTGATATGGACCAATAAAACGAGAAGTCAACTTCTTCGACTTCAAAGCACGACCCACACCCGTAACCGGTGTAACTCTCAAAAACACATGGTCGCCTTCTTGAAATTCAAGATCTTTCCTTCTCTTGTCATGATAGCTCTTTTGTCTACTTTGAGAAGCTTTCATCTTCTCCCGAATAAACTTCACTTTCTCCGTTGTTTGTTGTACCATTTCCGGTCCAACTATCGTCCTCTCGCCGGTTTCATGCCAACACAAAGGTGTTCGACATCTCCGACCATACAAAGCCTCAAATGGTGCCATACTTATACTCGAATGAAAACTGTTATTGTAAGTGAATTCAATCAACGCCAAATAACCATCCCAAGCACCACCTTGCTCGAGTACACAAGCACGCAATAAATCCTCCAACCATTGAATCGTCCTCTCGGTTTGACCGTCCGTTTGCAGATGATAAGCCGAACTCAATCTTAGCTTAGAACCCAAAGCCTTTTGTAAACTCTCCCAAAACCTCGATGTAAACCTAGGATCTCTATCCGATACAATACTCTTAGGAACTCCATGTAACTTCACCACCACAAGAACATAAATCTCGGCTAACTTCTCCAAAGGATAACTAATATCAATTGGAATAAAGTGAGCAGATTTAGTAAGCCTATCAACAATTACCCAAATAGCATTATGACCTCTTTGCGTATTCGGCAATCCCGTAACAAAATCCATCGATATACTATCCCATTTCCATTCCGGAATATCCAACGGTTGCATAAATCCACTCGGTTTTTGATGTTCCACCTTAGACTTTTGACAAGTTAAGCATGCATACACAAATTGAGCAACGTCCCTCTTTAATCCGAACCACCAAAAGATTTTTCTCAAATCTTGATACATTTTGTTCGATCCCGGATGAATACTTAAGTTACTTCGGTGCCCTTCTTCCAATATCATCTTTTTTAACTCCACATCATCGGGAATACAAATACGACCACGGAATCTCAAAACTCCAAAATTATCAACTTTGAAATCTTCATTCTCATTCAACATCAAATCAACGAATTTCAAGTCCAACTTTTGCTTTTCACCTACCGTTGCAAGAAAATCATTTGTAACATGTAGCATACCAAGTCTCACACTTCTCGGCGTCATTTCACAAACTAAACTCAAGTCTCTAAAATCCTCCAAAAGTTCCCATTCTTTCATCATCAATGCGGACATATGTAACAACCTCCGACTTAAGGCATCGGCCACCACGTTTGCCTTACCCGGATGGTAATTCAAACCAAAATCATAATCCTTTAAAAGTTCTAGCCACCTCTTTTGTCTCATGTTCAACTCTTTTTGATCAAATAAATATTTCAAGCTCTTGTGATCACTAAAGACTTCAAATCTCGCACCATAAAGATAATGCCTCCATATTTTCAAAACAAACACCACGGCCGCTAACTCCAAGTCATGTGTAGGATAATTCTTTTCATGCACTCTCAATTGTCTAGATGCGTATGCCACAACTTTTCCATCTTGCATCAAAACACCACCTAAACCCGTCAATGAAGCATCACAATACACAACAAATGGTTCATTAGGATTAGGCAAAATCAAGATCGGAGTCGTTGTCAACCTTCTCTTTAGCTCATTGAAACTCTCTTCACAATGAATATCCCAAATGAAAGCCTTTCCTTTACAAGTCAATTGCGTTAAAGGAAGTGCCAATTTCGAAAATCCCTCAATAAACCTCCGATAATAACCTGCCAAGCCTAAAAAGCTTCGAATCTCCGTAACCGACCTAGGAGCCTCCCATTGCATCACCGCATCTATCTTGGATGGATCAACACTAATACCACTACCGGAAATAACATGTCCAAGGAAACTTACTTCCGACAGCCAAAATTCACATTTTGACAACTTAGCATACAATTGTTTTTCTTTCAAAATTTGCAACACAATTCTCAAATGCTCTTCATGCTCCTCTTGAGACTTAGAGTAAATCAAAATATCATCGATGAACACAACCACAAAACGATCCAACTGTTCATGAAAAATACGATTCATGTATTCCATAAACACACCCGGCGCGTTAGAAACCCCGAATGGCATCACGGAGTATTCGTAATGACCATACCGTGTCCTAAAGGCCGTCTTTTGAATATCCTCTCCTTTCACACGAATCTGGTGGTATCCTGATCTCAAACCAATCTTGCTAAAAACATTCGCACCAACCAATTGGTCCATCAAATCATCGATCCTTGGAAGCGGATACTTGTTCTTAATTGTCACTTTGTTCAACTGTCGATAATCAATGCATAACCGCATACTCCCGTCCTTCTTCTTTACCAACAATACCGGAGCACCCCAAGGAGAAACACTTGGCCTTACAAATTTCTTGTCCAACAAGTCATTCAATTGCTTTTTCAATTCTACCAATTCCGATGCCGACATACGATACGGTGCCATCGAAATCGGTCTAGTACCCGAAACTAGATCAATAGAAAATTCAACTTCTCTTTCCGGCGGTACGTCCGTAATATCTTCCAGAAATACTTCTGGAAATTCACACACCACTGGAAACACATCAAGCTCAACTTTACTCTCCACCGACAATGATGCAAACAAACCAAACAATTGAGCTTCGTCCGCTAAAAGTTTCTTCAACTCTTTAGTGGATAGGAAACTCTCAAATTCATCACCTTCCATAGAAGGAAACCTTACTAACTTGTGATAGCAATCTATATGAACTCGATTAAATTGCAACCAGTTCATACCCAAGATCACGTTCAATCCCACTAACGGCAAACATACTAAATCCATAACAAAGTCTTTACCATACATGGTTAAAGGACAACTCATACACACCAAAGATGTATTTACCGACCCTGAAGCAGGAGTCTCAATAACCATTTCAGCACCCATCAAAGTTAACGTAAGATTCAAACGCTTCGCGCACTCAGACGAAATAAACGAATGAGTCGCTCCCGTATCAATAACAGCAACTAAAGGTGTACTATTAATAAAACACGTACCTTTAATCAAACGGTCTGCATTCGTAGTTTGAGTCCCCGCCAATGCAAACACCTTTCCGCCCGCTTGAGCTTGTCTTGGTTTCGTGCACTTTGTACTATAGTGACCATTCTCCCCACAATTATAACACTTGACCGTATTCGTCCTACAATCAGCAGCCACATGACCCGTCAAACCACAATTAGAACACTTGTTCATATTCCTCCTACACTCCGACACACGATGACCCATACCACCACAATTATAACATTTCACAGAAGAATTCATTCCTCCTACACTCGGCTTCCTATCAAAAGTAGCCTTCTGTTTCCCCTTATCAGCAGAAGTCACATAAGGCCTACCTCTGAACTGCCCTTTTCCTTTCTTATCATTCAGATTCTTGTAATGAGTAGCACGTGCTTTGCTATCCTCATCAAAAATCCTACTTTTGTTCACCAACACTGGAAACTGCCTGATCTCCTGATAACCGATACCCTGCTTGATTTCTGGCCTCAAGCCATTCACAAACTTCAAACACTTTGACCTCTCAGAACCAGCCGTATTATAATTAGGACAGAACTTCATAAGTTCCTCAAACTTAGCAGCATAATCCGCAACAGAGGAATTATCCTGCTTCAGTTCAAGAAATTCAATTTCCTTCTTACCTCTCTCATCTTCCGGAAAATACTTTTCCAGAAAAGCATCCTTGAACACAGCCCATGTAACCACTATTTCATCCTCCTCAAACCTCTGAGAAGCATTCGCCCACCAATCTTCAGCTTCCTTTTCCAACACATGAGTACCAAATTGCACCTTCTGATCCTCGGAACACCTAATGAAACGGAAGATCTTCTCAATCTTCTTCAGCCAAATCTGTGCTCCCTCAGGATCATGAGTACCTTCGAAGCTCGGTGGATTATTCTTCTGAAACTTATCCATACTACGCGACTCCTCGTCCGCCGCAGCATTCGGTAAATTCTGCATCGCTTGCGCCATAGCTTGCATGGCCGCAGTCATAGCAGCGTCACGTCTTGCCGCCATAATCTGAACATTCCCAATGATAGCAAATTATGGTTAAACAACCACTCCACAGAGTGCAACAGACCAACAAGACACAACCGACACGACAACATGGTCGGACAAACCAAAAATTGGCTCTGATACCACTTAATGTAACACCCCTTCTATACCCCGTACAAAAATCGGAATAAACTAATCTTATAAATAAAACATCAGAGCAAAGAATAATTTATCATGATATAGCCAGAGATGTCACACCAACGTGAACTAAAACATTATGCTCATATAGATATATAACAACCTGATAGTCATATAATCATAGGAACTCAGTTCCAAAATATCCTCGTTCAGTTACAGAATTAAAGCGGAACATCCATAACTGATGTCATCACAAAAGATAAGTATGTCATATACATGTTCATAGAAGCCACCATATACAAGCCAAAAGAAACATCTACACTCGAACCCCGACTACCCGTGTTACATATCAGAGTCGACGGAACGACAAAAGACGAAGACACTAATCTTCGCAAAAGACTCCAGCCTCTAATCTGCAATGCCTCATAGAGCATTAAACCACAGCAGAAGGGTGAGAAACAGGATTATAATATAATTGCATATCATTATATAACACTTAGCAAAATATGCACAATTATTCTCACCACACAAATATGATACTTGTAAACAACACAAGACATATTCAACCCATTTCACACATCAATCACATAAGCATATACATTAACACAATGCATAACAAATCCTTCTCAAAATTCAACACATAAACATTCATGTAATGAATTATGCAAATGCACAGAGACCGACACAACGACTCTATGCATGCGGTACCATTAGTCCCCCAGGAACTCTTGGAATCATCGCTCGTTACTTAGGGTAACTCCCCGTCGGGCATACGATGTTCCCCGTCGCTACCACTTATCACCAAGCATACGACGTTATGGATCGTTTTTAGTCCTTTATAATAGGCACACGATCAATACAACAATTGCTTACACCCATAAGGGATCTACAATTCAACATGCATTGTTTACACCCACGAAGGGATCTTACAATGTCTAACTGCATTGTTTACACCCACGAAGGGATCTTACAATGTCTTCATGCATTGTTTACACCCACGAAGGGATCTTACAATGTCTTCAACATGATGCATGTCATATAATGACCCATGGCAATCAAGACTCATACATTAAATCATGCATTTCAAGTACATATAAAGTAATGCACACAATTGCCTCAAAATGGCCACAGACACTAATATACCATTCCACAACATCAAATTCCCATCAAAGAATCATCACACAAGCCATCTCATAACATATCATAACATGTCTTACAATATTGAAAAATAACTCAAAATTCCATTTTACGATTTCTCGGAAAAGTCGGCTAAAAGTCGGCCAAAAATAATATTTTCTATCATCATCAAAAAGTACTCATCGACAGCTGCTGCCAGCCGCGCGAAACTCCTCAAAACCCGACCGATTCTCAGAATTCCCTCAAACAAAACACGCGGTAATATCACATAAATGCATACGGACATATTAGGATCAAGAAAAACCCGATTCCTCGACTTTTCGAAATCACTATTCATACACATAATCAAAACTCAAAAACACAAAATCTTCAATTATCAACCGATTTTAACGAAACGAGTTTCTATAACGTCGGCCTAACCTCACACGACTAAACTACACAATTTGTTTCGAATTTCATCCGTAAAAACTCCCGATTTTATCGATTATGTCAAAAACTAACCTAAACTCAATATTTTCCTACACAATCCAAACAATTCAAAAACAAACGGATATAATCGTATACAATGATATAATAACCGAGTTTCGCACCCTTACCCGATAAGAAACCGATTCCCGAAGCTCGTTTGGTGAATTTTCCAACTTTTCTTCACTTTCTCTTCACTTCTCTATTTCTCTCTTTTTCTTCTCTTTTGAAAAAACTCTTACTAACTTTTCTTTTTCTTCTTTTCTAAACTTATAATACTTTCTAACTTACTAACTTATTATATTTTCTTAACTTAAAATCTACACTTCTAATAAATATTAAAACTAACTATTAATTAAATACCACTAATTATAAAATATCTAATATACCCTCTATTCTAATTTTCCCGCGAAATCTCCAAAAACGGTAAAAATACAACATATGTAAAAACAACATATTAACTTACCAACATCATAATTAACATAAATATCTATTAAGTACACAAAATCCAAAACATCACAGAAACGTACACGCCGCCCGGCGACACATACTTCGCCCGGCGAGGCTAATAAAACACCAACTTCACCATTCACATAAATATTGCTCAATTAAATAAAAGACTCAATAACAAAACATCAATTAGCACAAAAATAGGGAATATCAAAAACAGACCGTTACAATAAACATAACCTGTTATGATATGAGTATGCAAATGCAAAAGGCATGTGATCAAGTATTTAGGTGTCTGTGTCTGTGTTGAACTGTGTGCACTGTGTCTCTGTACTGAATCTGGCAATAAATCTGAGATGAATACTCAAACCACTGTCATAGGATACACTGTCTGTAACAATCATAGAATCATAAGTAAGGTATGTAGGAGGCTAGGTTACCTGCAAACCTATAAACATCCCACCCATACTCACGTGTGGTTCCTAGAAAACAAGGCTTGCCAGCTTCAGAGGTTTGAGAAGCGATAGCATATTCAGCCCGTAGGATACAATGCTATGCCAATCAAAGAGGTCGTCCACTGACTCACCTTAGAAAATAAAGGTCGTCCTATGCAAGTTACAAAGTGGGCCCTCGGGTGCGAGTGGGTTTGCCACAGAATGTGGTCTGCCACTGTCACCACTAAAGAGAGATGTTTCCACTAAGGTCCTCATGGTCGGTCACTAGAGTTGACAGCTCTCTAGATCGACATCCTGGAATACGCAAGATGCGTACGCCATGATGGGTCCCAAGATAGCCTCGTCTAGCTGTGAATTTCGTGATTACCCAACGTACACAGATGGTACGTAGGTCCCAGTACTCTCCACTCTAAATCTAAGTGTGCACTCAAGCCTTGGTAATGGGCTCCTGTCTCAGAAATCCCATCCCGCCAAACAGACAGAAAAGTGCAACACAGTATAATATATGAAATGTAAATGCTAACATGCTGTAAATATGGTACAAGTAATAAAATACAGTAAACAGCAAATACAAGATAACAGTAAACACCCAATGAAAGAAAAGCAAACAAGTGCTAGGATCGACTTGCTTAGGATGGACCAGCAATAGGTCAACCTGTCCCCAGCAGAGTCGTCAGCTGTAGCTCCCGGGATTTTCATCCAAGTACAAACGCGAAAGTGGCACCGAAACAGAGTCGCCAGCAATGTGTATTTATCCCACGAGAGAGAAAGGAAACACCGCATAAACCTGAAGGGAAAGAAAAACATGGTCTTGCGACCAAGAGAACTGGGTTCGGGAGGTGGTTACGCGAAGGGAAGGTATTAGCACCCCCACGCGTCCATCGTACCCGATGGGATCCACGCTTGCTTGTCTCAATCAAAGGGTGTAAGGAAAGGATACCAGAAAAAGAACTGGAAAAGGAATGGAAAAGGAAAGGAGAGAGAAAGAGAAACAAATGTAGGGAAAATAAATGAAGTGCTCGAATGGGCCCTACCCCACTGCCTACGTATCTCATCGGGAACATGAGAATCAGAGCGACGTAGTTCCCCTCAACGAGGGTCGCTTTGTTTGTGTTTTTTAGTGGAAACGTCAGAGTACGCGTCCCAGCTGTTTAGGTGTTGCGGCTCGCTGTATGGAGACTTAGGCGTTACCTGTTTGCGGTAGAACGGATGTGACGAGTCCTTAAGACTGAAATGAATGAGATGAGAAAAGAATTGTTTGTTTGTTTGAAGTATTTTAAAAGTTCTTTTTTCATTTGTTTGCATATGATAGTGTATCTAAATCTTAGTCATTGGATTGTATACATTCTCACATTCCAAGATGGAATGAGTAAGAAAGTACACTAAGTGTGAAGAAGACCTTCACACTTAGTCCCAATTATTAAGGTTCAAACACACTAGCATACTTGTTTTTATTAAGTGTTTTTGTTGATTATGAAATGAAGAAGTGTTTTTCTTTATTTGTATCTTCAACAAGTATTGCATTTAAGTCCCTCATACAAGATCAAATGTTTAACACATTGACCCAAGATGGGCCATATGCTACACATTCTAAGATTATAAGAGAAGACCCCTTATAATCTTTTCTTTATATGAAAGGCCTAAATGCAATAAGTGCTTACCTTTATTAGATATTTTGAATTTTCTTTGAGATGAGAAGATGAAAGACTCAAGTGGGCGAGAAAGGTAAAATCTATGTGAACTAAGACTCGATCGTAATTGATTAGTTAAGGGAGTGATCCTAATGGTTTTTGAGGTTGCAAAGCCTAAAGTCTAAAGAAGGAATGAGTTAAACAGCTCACTTCTAAAGTAGAAGATGAATTGTAACTCAAAAGGGAAAATAATGAGTTAATCAAAGAAAGCACATAAGTACTTAACAAAACACAAGGTTGAATTGTAAAAGATGAAAGGAGAGAGGTTTGAATGTGGATTCCTTATCCACACTCAATTTCAACTTACCAAAACCCCTACATGGTTAGTAAACATGGAAACATGTATAAGAAGTAAAAAGTGCTTAATACATATTAAATTTAAAAGAATAAGATGAAGAATCAAATCTTAATATCACAACCAGAATGTGAATCATATTGATAACAAGTGATTATCATCATAGAAGTTCAAATGAATAAGCAACAATCATCATCCATAGCATTTAAACATGTTATCATAATAAAGGATATATGAAAGATGAAAAGAAATGAAAAGAACATGCATAAATGGAACATGTAATCCAAAAATCAGAATTGAAACTAAATTAAAAATGGTTTATAAACATCTCAAAGTATTCATGAATCAACATTCAAGACATTCAAGAAGTAATAGAAGAAGAAGTGAAGTGAAAGTTCAAAAGGAAAGTGCAAATAATACATGTTAAGGATGCACAAAGTTCAAGTTGAAATGAACATGTAAAGATGACCTATAGTGTGTACCAAGGACCTATAATATCATATGAATGGCTCATAAAATATGCAAATGCTCATACAAATATGCACAAAAGAATTCATGCAAACATACACTAAAGTTAGAATGATATGACATGTATTAGGCTTCAAATGTAATGCATCAAACACAAATCAAATGGACTTATAAAAATTATGCAAGCATGGTATTTGAATGCCTAAGTCAGAAGTAAATCATACATCAAGATGGCATGTCAAAATTCAAAGCAAAATGACTTTAAACAATGCATTAGGTCAAGTTGAAACATCATGCAAAGTGGTGCAAATACAAGCATCAAAACGTGTCATAACATGACCTAAAAAATCAAACAAAAATCACCTAACATGCTTCAATGTATTAGTGAATCAATGCAAAAAGAATCAGGCCAAAACAGTTTGTAATGAGCAAAAACAAAATTCTACAAATCCATGTATCATATTTGGAATGTATACAAATGGAAATTCAAAGAAAATTATGAAACAGTGATAAAAATGTGATAAAATCATGAAATAAAAATATCAAAAACTTCCTAAATGTCTTGATAATATTCATGAATTTGTCCAGAATTTTCTGATGTTGTTTTGTAATTTTAAAAATTAAAAATGAAACGTGTATGAAATGAAGAGAATAAAAAGAAATTGAAATAAGAAAGGGGTGTATGCATAGTAAACCACCAGTTCAAATTGTTTGGGCTTTAAAACGTGAGGTGTAAATAGCAATGACCCAAGGTCCATATACGCGCAGTCCACACCAACAATTGTGCACTCTCAGTCAAAATAAAAGTCAAAGCAACGAACACCATTGGATCAAGTCCAGTCAACAAACCAGTCGAAGTAACTATATCCAATGCACACGCGTGAAGGAACACACTCACTACCATGTACTGCACCACACATTGCTTAAATGAGGTCAGAAATTGAACACGTGAGGTGCACGTTTATTTTAATGGGCTGCCAATATTGTGGCTATCAGATCATGAACATCCAACGATCACGATTAAAACATGATAAAACCCTAACAATTCAGACCACCGGCCGGAGAAGACCTCCGGTCATCTTCTCCGGCCAACCTCCGGTGACGATGATTTACAGGCAAGCACAAATGATCAAAATATACATC
This sequence comes from Lathyrus tuberosus, assembly GCA_022829125.1. NCBI lineage: Eukaryota > Viridiplantae > Streptophyta > Magnoliopsida > Fabales > Fabaceae > Lathyrus > Lathyrus tuberosus. Next base: position 363,405 of record JALAZF010000371.1, read on the forward strand.
ATTGGAAAGCTGAAGTGATGAGGAACATGGATCTAATGATGAAATGCGCATAAAGTTCATGAAATAAGAGAATCGAACAGAAGAAATTTTGCCCTAATTTTCCTGATTTTTTATCTTTCTTCCAATTAAACCACTTCTAAAACCAATTAAGATGCAATTTTCCACACACATACACTTAAGGACATGTAGAATATCATGACATCAAGTTTTGTCCAACAAATCAGAGATAACCTGATTTAATTGGAAACCCTAGTTTTGATACCCACCTACTAAGGGGAAAAAATGCAGTCTTCAACTTCAAATTCCTCAGAGTATGTTGTGTATCCTCTTAAAGGATGATGAGATATGCCACTTGAGGGTGATTTTGAACCAATGAACTATCTCTTTTAAGGGTTTTCCTTCAGTTTTTTTTTGGACCTCTTGCATAATGAAGGATGTAATGCTTCAATCTCCTATTGAATCTCACTTTCTTGAGGTTTTGGAGGATCAATTGAGATATGATGAGACATGAAAGACCTCTTGGCTTGCCTTGAGGCAACTTGTTTGACCTTTTGTGCCTTGAATGATTCCTTGATTGTCCATCTTTCACCTGATCACATGCCTTGATGGTAAGAGGGATGCTATGTTTCATTTTTCTATGTTAAAGATGCAATGCAAGGCTAATGAGATGGATATGATATGATATATGATAATGCTATGCTATGATAACAAAAGAGAGAGCAAATTTTAGGGTATTACAGGAGGCATTAAGCTTCGACGCCTATTGAAGATTGTTAGCTCTTAAATCTATCTCTAGAATCCAGAAACTAACAGATAATCATCCCTAATCGAAGTTTGCGAGGATTATCTCTAACGCAACCCAAACCCCGTACATAAAGCAAAAATCAGAGACAATCACCAATAAATATTTGTAAAGCAACTTTTATACAACGCCATGGGCGACAAATATACATGAGTTAATAGTCAATACATATACAAAACCCAACAAAGAAGAAAAACACAAAGAAGAAGAGAAATGAACCAAACATCTCGCAGTTTGTCAGAGCCGATCGATGATCAATCCACCCTGTTTCATCCGTATAAAAGCTTCCATGTTATTTTCTAAGATAATCTACTGAAAAATGAAGTTTGATGGAGTTGGAGCAAGAATCCCCAAAACCATAACCTAAAAAGTGACTGAAATGAACTATATACAATTACAAATCTGTCACGTTCGCTTTGCGAACGAATCATTCGCCTAGCGAACCTCAAAAAATGGCACTTAAGTGCCTCTGAAATGTTAAACCGCCTTTGCTTTTCTTCGTGAGTTCGCAATGTGAACGATTTATTCGCAAAGCGAATGCTCGCTGCACAGTTCGCAAAGCGAACTTTGATTCCTTTTTCCTCTGCCTCAAACTGGGACCATTCGCTGGGGAACTCGCCAGCCATTCGCAAAGCGAATGTTCGCTGGCTCACTCGCAAAGCGAACAAGCTGAACTTTCTGGTTTTCTTCAGCTCCCTTTTATTGCTTCAAATGACACATCTTGGAGCCTTTATTACTCATTGCTCCAACAATGCTTAATTACCTACAAAATGAATGGAAAACTATCAATTGTTACATAAATGAATCAATATTACAAATATATACTAACTAACATATTTATACATAAAGTGGGGTTTATTCAAACGATATTAACAAAAAAGTATCGATAAGTGCAACAAAACATATACACAAAAATAGGTACAATTTGCACTTATCACATCATAATACACCACAAAAGATTCGCTCGGATTAGGCAAAATCAATACTGGAGCGGTCGTCAACCTCTTCTTCAAATCCACAAAACTCTCTTCGCAAGCTACATCCCACACAAAAGCTTGACCCTTTCGAGTCAACTGAGACAAAGGTAATGCCAACTTAGAAAAGCCTTCGATAAACTTGCGGTAATAGCCCGCCAATCCCAGAAAACTTCATATCTCGGTAGCAGACTTCGGAGTCTCCCACTATAACACAGAATGAATTTTAGAAGGATCAACAGCAATCCCGCCACTTGAAATCACATGGCCAAGAAAACTCACTTCCTTCAACCAAAACTCACACTTGGACAGCTTTGCATACAACTTCTTCTCCTTCAATACTTGCAACACAGTTCTCAAATGCTCAACATGTTCTTCTTCAGTACTAGAATATATCAAGATATCATCGATAAACACCACCACAAACTTATCCAAATACTCATGAAAAATCCGATTCATATACTCCATGAACACCAGGTGCATTAGATACACCAAACGACATCACAATGTATTCATAGTGACCATACCTCGTCCTGAAAGCCGTCTTCGGAATATCATCAGGCTTAACACGAATCTGATGATAACCAGACCTTAAATCAATCTTACTGAACACACAAGCGCCTACCAGTTGATCCATCAAATCGTCAATTCTCAAGAACGGATACTTATTCTTGATAGTCACTTTATTAGACTGTCTATAATCCACACACAATCTCATAGTACCATCTTTCTTCTTCACCGACAACACAGGAGCACCCCACAGAGAAACACTCGGTCGAACAAACTTCATCCTAAGCAACTCTTCCAATTTTTTCTTCAATTCTCCTAACTCAGATGCAGACATCTGGTAAGGAGCCATTGACACCGGACTCATACCTGATATCAAATCCGCTGCAACCTCTACCTCACGCTCTGGAGGCAAATCACTTACGTCATCAGGAAACACTTCCGAAACTTCACATACAAAAGGCAAAACACCAACTTCTCCACCTTCACTAATACTCAAAGTTGCGCTCAACATAAACATCTCAGCACCATCCTGCATCGACTAATCAAAACAATCTGTAAGCACTTGGCTTAACTCCAAACAATTCACTGTACACACCACTTAAGCTCGCAAGACACGTCTATCCCATCCAACATGATCCCGTCTATTATCAACAAGAGATTAAGGGTGATCAGTTCCTCAATTTGTCAATAAGAGCCGACTATCATGAGGTGGTACAAACTATCTTTACAAAACTATCGTAGCGTCTAACATCACACTCAGTCATCGCTCCACACTTGAAGCATCTTGGAGAAGCACCATCTTCTCTCCCACTTGTTTCATTCCCGACCTGCAAATGGAAAACAAAACAAGCATCGACAGTGTTTTCACACACATATCGCACACTAGGGAATAGACAACATTATACAACCTGGCCGGATGGACCGACCTGCTCTGATACCACTAAATGTAATACCCTTTTCTACCCGACAATTATACACGGAAAAATACACAAATTATCAGAGTAAAAATCACCTCAGAAGGGTGCACATTTTCTCAATAAACTCAAAATAAAACATTTGCTCCGTAAACACGGGTTTTCCTCAAAATATTCAAAAGCCATCAAAATTAGCAGCGGAACCACCATAACCACAATAATCCAAAATTAAAAGCTTTTAAAATAAAAACCATAATAATCAATTAACAACAAAATGTCAACATCACATGTTTCGACTCAACGACCCAACCCGATGTTACACTATCAGAGCAAGACCCTCTACGTCGACCAAAAGTACTAAAAACTCCAAAAGGTCCTCGAAGGCATCCACCGCTAAGCCTGATCATCTGCACGTTACCCATGTGGAGGCAACATTCAAACAGGCAGGGTGAGTAATCACAATTCATTATAATCAATATAAAAATAGAATATGCATAAAATGGCGTCATTATCATATACAACATCATTAGGGTCATCAAAAAGCATCAAAAGTCACAACATCTTAAATCACATCAAGATGCCACATAAATGCAATGCACAACAAGACTCATGCATGTGGTACTAATTCATCAAAGTCGATGGACACTAGGCCATCACCCTCCAAATATCCCCATCAATAGGATCGATTCCACACAAGAACCGGAGCACGTTAAAATACCTCACATCTACACAATAGGATTGAAGCCACAATAGACCGAAGTCTAACCTGCTGGACCAAAGTCCTATAATCGTCAATAGACCAAAGTCTAACTCACTAGACCGAAGTCCTATAATGCTACGAATGCATGATGCACAACGTCAATATCATCATCATCAACAAAAAGTCATTACGTGCATCATTATTCATCAAAATCTCATGTTAATCCATATCATCATTTAATCATCAAAACATCATGAATCGTCATCTCATAATCATCAATATAGCTCATGGTAATTCACATCAAAATAGTCATGTATCATCATCTCATAATCATCAATATAACTAATGGTCATTCACATCATCATTTAATCATCAAACATCATGTATAAACATCTCATAATCATCAACATACTCGTGGTAATTCATATCATCATCTAATCATCAAACATTATGTATAAACATCTCATAATCATCAATATACTCGTGGTAATTCATACATCAAAACACACACACACAAGTATTCGATAAATTATCCACAAATAATTACTCAACCGGCAGCAATCAGCACAACAATCTGTTAATAGAACATATACACAATTGACTTCCCAAACATATTCGATATAAAAATATTGGGCAACCAGTTCTCTTATCTATACTATGTTATAGATCTACTCATTAGCTTTCCGAAGCTTCGAACAAGGATCAAAACGGACTTACGAATCAAAAGTTATGACCAAAACGATTTCGACCGAAAACAAGAACAGTCGTGACGGACAGCATGCAGAATTTTCTGCGTTTTTCACCGTTGGAGGCCTTCCGGACTTCCGATTTCAATTCCGTAAAAATCCAAACTCTCAGAAAATTACAACCTATACAATACTGTAATTATATCAAGTAAATTTACAATTTTAACACAATTAAACCATCTAATCATTATTTTAAGATTATGCCTAAAACCTTTGAAATTGATGGATATACGTTCAATCCTCAAAAGAAAAGAATACACATATAAGGCACACAAATTCATCATATAATCATCATATAACAACCACCATGGAAATTAGGGATTTTTATCCTAAATATGCTATTACCCATCATACATTATCATAGCATCAAGAGCACAAAAGCCTACGACTATTAGGCCAATTCATTACACTATCCTAAGCCTCAAAATCACATAAACCCTCAAAATACCCCAATACCCCCAAAGTCCTCACAACCCCCTTCACCTTTGTTATCAACGCACGAATACATCATAATTTCCTCATTTTACTCATAAACCTCACTAATACATCATAACTTCCTCAGTTTAGTCATAAACCCACAAAATCACATAAACCTCACTAATACATCATAACATCCTCAGTTTACTCATAAACCCACAAAATCACATAAACCTCACTAATACATCATAATTTCCTCAGATTACTCATAAACCCACAAAATCACATAAACCTCACTAATACATCATAACTTCCCCAGTTTACTCATAAACCCACAAAAATCACATAAACCTCAAAATCCACTTTAAATACACTGAATCCCTATATTGAAAACAATGAAAGGCAATACTCCCCATACCTTAGATTGTCGATTCCAAGCCTTTCTCTCTTGAGTTCTTGGAAACTTTCTCGAATCCTAAGTTTTTCCCTCTTTCCTCAGAGCTCTGGCCTTTTCCCTTCTTTGCACGATCTAACAAAATGAATCCTATTCCTCTCAAATTCTCCTTTTTGTTAAACCTAACCCTTGGGCCTCTAAATTGGGCTTTCCCCCTCACTAATCCTCCTCAAAAGTCCATCTTACCCTTAATTCATCTAATATTATTTAAATAAATAATAATACAATATATTCCATACTATATACTATTATTTAAATAAATAACCAAAACTCAACAAAATACCAACATCAATACAAACCACCAAAATTCACAAATATTATATTTAAATAAATTAAATAAATATTCTTACAAATTTGGGGTGTTACAACTCTACCCCGCTTAAAGAATTTTCGCCCTAAAAAATTACCTCAAGGAAATAGAGTCGGATATGACTCCTTCATCTGATCTTCACATCTCAAGTCCAACTTTCCTCCTTCTTGGATCATCTTAATCTTTTTAGTCGTCTCTTACACAATTTCAGGTTTGAGTACAACACTCTTGCCCGATTCATACCAACACAATGGAGTCCTACACCTCCTTCCACATAAATCTTCATACAGCGTCATCCCAATACTAGCATGAAAACTGTTGTCGTAGGTAAACTCGATCAACTGCAAATGACTATCCCACGATCCAGCTTGATCCAACACACAAGCTCTCAGCAAATCCTCTAAAGACTGGATAGTCCTCTATGTCTGTCCATCCATCTGCGGATGATAGACAAAACTCAACCTCAACTTAGTACCCAAAGCATCTTGTAAACTCTTCCAAAACCTCGACGTAAATCTCGGGTCTCTATCCGACACAATACTCGACGGTATCACATGCAACTTCACAATTTCCTCAATATACATCTCAGCTAGCTTCTGCATAGAATGATTAATCTTCACCGGTAAGAAATGAGTCGATTTAGTTAATCTATCCACAATCACCCAAATTGAATCATTCCCTTTCTTAGTCTTCGGCAATCCCGACACAAAATCCATGGAAATACTATCCCATTTCCATTCTAGAATATTCAACGGTTGCATCATACCCAACGACTTCTGATGTTCGATCATCGACTTCTGACAAGTCAAACAAGCATAAACGAACTCAATAATATCCTTCTTCATAGAATACTTTTCTCGATTTCTGGAACATCTAGAACACATACTCTATCTCGAAACCTCATCACACCATTCTCATCAATCCGCAATTCACCTCTGTTACCTTGGTTAATTAACATTAATTGGTCAACCAACTTCAAATCCACTTGCTGACCCACTCTGATTTCCTCCAAAATACCACTTGTCAGCTTCAACATCCCTAACTTCACACTGTCAGGAGTCTCTTCACACACCATACCCATTAGCAGAAAAATAAACATGTATAGCAATTAGGAAAAGCAGTATATATATTTGTCCTAAAACATCCTAGACCTCTTAAAGCTATGAATCTTAAGTTCCTGACAGAAATTGGGTTCCACGGCGGAAGCCCCAATCTGTGGTATTCACACAAGAGAAGAAAAGGAAGACCGTGCCTAGATCTAACTTTGAACGGCCCCACGGTGGGCGCCATTTTTCTGTAGCGAGCGATTTTGGACGCGGTTCTTAAGCGCTGGTCGCTCTCTGCGGTTTGAGCTTAAACTACAGGTCGATTCATTTTTTATCCTATTGTGAGCTGAATAAGGAAGGGAAATAGATGTCTCCAATTAAGCCTGCTTGCATACTGAGTTTAAACAGCGGTCTGTTAGGTTACGGATGCTATCAATGTGGGGGGGGGGGGGCCTTTCTTGTGTTATTTTGACAGACAGGTTTCTGGCGGGGAACAAGGATTAGGATGTTAGGACTGATGCATTTGATAGATACATGAGAGTATGGGATTTTGGGTTTTTGTTTAGTGTGCTCGCTAAGATCTTTTCTTTCGATCTTATGCCTATGTATTCCCGTTTACCGAAACAGGGAAATCAGAGCGTTCGTAGTTCCTCCTATTCTATGGGAGGAAATGGGTGTTTTTGTGTCTTGTTCAAAGCCCAAGACGTGAAGCGAAAGGTTGTTTGTATCTTGTTCAAAGCCCAAGATATGAAGCTGAAAAGTCTATTTGTGTCTTGTTCAAAGCCCAAGACGTGAAGCTGAAGGACCCCGACTTTAGAGAGAATTTGTCATCTCTAAAGAGGGGTTTGTCTGTCACAACTGTTGGGTGACTGGTTTATAAAGGAGGATTACTTTAACCGGGATACGCGAATCCTAGTAATGCCATAATTTCCTTTATAGGGGATTTTAACCTAAAGGAGAAGACTTTAGCTCAGTGTAGAGCAATGCTATCTTTCCTTAGGAATTTCTCATGCTAAAAGAGGGACAGTGGCGTGGATGTAGATAATCCAGAGGCTTGCCGCTTACAGCAATTAGATGAAGGAGTTGTTGATGTTTCTGTGTGTGAACGAGGCACAACTTTGATGCTAAAAGGTTGATTGGATCAACCAGTGGTTTTCTTATACAAAGCCTAAGAGGAGGCTATTATGTGTCTCGTACAAAGCCCTAGAGAGAGGCTAAAAGGTTTTTGACTCAACGAGGGAATCTTTTGGTATTTCGTATAAAGCCCGAGATGAAGGCTGTTATTTGTTTGGCTCAATAAGAACCTTTTTGTATCTCGTATAAAGCCCGAGATGGAGGCGAAAGGGGTGATTGACTCAATGAAGGAGTCTCTTATGTGTCTCATACAAAGCCCGAGAGAGAGGCTAAACGTTTGCTTCCGCTGGGAAGAATCATTGTATAAAGCCCAAGAGGAGGCTATTGTAAATGTTTTAGTGACAGGTCCAGTATACTGATTTTGAAAGAGAAAATCAGTTCTTATATGAGCAACACTGTACTCCTGGATTTGATTCAAGGATCCGGGTTATTCCTGTTCTTTAAGGAAGCGGGAAATCCAAAGGGTATCGAGACTGTCCGAGTCTGCGGGTTTCTTTCATATTCTTGAAGGGTGCTTGAGAATATCTTTGAGACTCAAGGAGATTAGACTGTCAAAGTCTAGAGTTTTATCTTTTGTACCATGCTTTGAGAAACAGTAGTAGACTCTATGAAAGGACTGTTCTATGAGGATGACTAGGTTCTGTTCCTATACCTCTAGGAGGTCGTCGGGACAATTTGTACGAAGCCCAAGAGGAGGCTAGAATCTTTTAAGAAGCCGACGGGTCCTTGTACTAAGCCCAAGAGAAGGCTATCATTCCCGGAGGAAGAGATCATTATACGAAGCCTAAGAGGAGGCTGTGAATACTTCTAAGAAGCCGTAGGGTCCTTGTACTAAGCCCAAGAGGAGGTGGGGTTGCTTTTAGGAAGCCTGTGGGTCCTTGTATGATGCCCAAGAGGAGGCATATGCTTTTAAGAAGCCCGTGGGTCCCCAAACCCCGAGAAATTCAAGGCAAGCTATTCACAAGGAATAGATCAAGTCAGGAAAGTTTGAGAATTTGGAAGAAACTCAGAGACACCGTTCACGGAGAAGACATTCATCTCTGGGAGTAGAGTTTCTTGACAATTCCTAATGAGGACAGTCGAAGAGAAGACTGTATCTGGTGATCCTATTGGGGATCTAGCTGTCTATTTCTACGAATAAACGAAACGGCATCACCTAGTTCTAGACGTAGTTGCCGGGGAAACTCGAAATATCTATACTATTATTACACAGTTGATATGAGTTTATGAAAGAAGACTTACAGTGAAACAGCCCCACAATACAATTATATGTATATGAAAGCGGTAAATGAAAGCAATAACCACTTACTCGGTTGTAGAGCTTCCATGTTGTCTGGTTAGTTGTTCAACAAAGAACGATTGAAAATAACAGTATATACAAAATCAAAGGAGAAAGTGCTTTGAAAAAGAAAGATTTGGGGCTTACAGCTCAAGGAGAGGCCCAGGGTTTTATCAGTGAGCGCACTGTTTGAATTTGTACAGACGGACTTATACAAGTGACTGAGGCCCAAAATATTTCCGTACAAGGGGGTTGGGTCTTACACTCTCTCAAGAGGCCCAAAAAGTTTTAAAGAAAAAGAGTGGGGCTTATAACACGAGGGTAGGCCCGGGTGATTTTTCGTTTAAAAATGGCGATCGCGCCGAGGTTTTCTTTTAACGCAGAGGGACTTATACAATAAGTGAGGCCCAAAATGTTTTGGTTAAAAGGGGATTGGGTCTTACACTCTATTAGAGGCCCAAAAGTGTTTTGAATGGGTCTTATAGCTCAAGGAGAGACCCAATGTTATTTTGAAAAGGCGACGATCGCGCCGTTGGTTTTTGACGGTATCGGGACTTATACAATACACTGAGGCCCAAAAATGATTTGGTCAAAAAAGGATTGGGTCTTACACTCTATTAGAGGCCCAAAAGTGTTTGAAAAGTTTGATGAGGGTTGAATTGATTCAAAACCCTAATTTGTTTTCAAAATGTATTTTTTTAATTGAACAAAAATTCAATTAAAATGATTAATATTTGTTAAATACACAAAAACAAGTTATGATCTTGGACCAATGTTCCAAAAAATCAGGTTTCTTCCTAAAAAATGATTGAAGTCAAATTAGGGTTAGAAAATGAAAAGAAAAGAAACATTTTAAATGCTAAAAACACATAAAACATTAATTCTTTTCAAAAATATCAAATATAGGAAATAAATAATATTTTTGGGATTTTTTGGTAGAATCAAATATTTAAACATTTTTGTGAATTATTGCAAAAAGAACCAATCAAAAATGATAAAAATTGGAGTTATTAATTTTTCAATTTATTAAAAATAATAATATGAAAAATAACAAAATAAACAAGTGATAAAAAGAAGTCTGGGGCGAGGGGGATTCGAACCCTAGACCTCTCGCTTGCCAATACACACAAAACTAGTTGATGAACCGCTGGGGCGCAATGCCAATTCAAATATAATATGGCAAGGGAAAAATATATAGAGAACTTGTTGGGTTTTCTGAAAATGGCACCATGGCCATCTTCCTCCTCGAGCTCGTGCATGAAGCACCCTATCTCCCTCATCTCTCCACCATTGGACATAATTCAAACACCAAACCCGTGCGTTTTTTCACAAGGAATAAGATGGCAATACCCAATTTTATTCATTTTCAGTGTGGAGTAAAATAATCATGATGAACCCAGATGAACCCTAATTTGCAAAAGCAATCGTGCAGGCATGGTTATAAGGTCTATGATCCAATTTCTTGAGGCAAAACAATCAACATATGATGGCAAGTAATTAGCAAAAATATCATGCGAGGAAATATGCATGGATCATGGGGTTTGAGTTTGAAGCTCACCTTGATGCAAGCTGAAATGGTGCTTTGCCCAGATGGTGTTCCAGTCGTGAATTGATGATCCCTACAGCTTCAATGGATGTTATGGAGTGTGTTGCAAGCTTTGGAACACTTTGAAACTCTTTGGATCAAGCTGGAGACCTCCACCTGCAAAATTGAAGCATAATGGCTTGGTGGAAGAGTGATTTTGAGCCTGATGTGTTACAGTCAGTGTTTAAGTGTTTGGACACCTCAAATACATCATATGTGATGTGTTTGAGCAATTGGAATTGATTGCCTATGGCTGCAACTCAAAACCCGATAGTGGTTACTCAAAAACAAGAAAACTTGAGGTTTAAGAAAGAATGAGAGAAAGCAGTGTTGTAACTGGCTTTGGTGTGAGTTGAATGATCCATTGGGACCTCTATTTATAGGTGATCACCTTTTTTTTTGGAGGAATAGTGAATGGTTGCTGGATCAGATCACATTTGCATGGATTAGCTTGGAGGATTTCTTCTCAAGCAAGGCAAGCTAGCCATTCCCAAGAGCAGGGCTATGCCTTGACCAAAATCACATTCTTCAGATGCTTTTATTGTTGTTTAATCAGAGAATTTGACTGAGTAGAGTAGCTACCTTGACAATGCACTATTCCACATTAATGCACTTTGAATTCAAGGCAAAATGTGCCAAAGTGGATGAATTTCAAGTTGAAAGATTCCTTGGCTTTTTGACTCAGATTTATCAGTCGGATTAGTTGCATTGTGATTGGTTTGAACACAGGTGGCATGTGTCGCTCCCAGGATTTTCATCCAGGTACAAACGCGAGAGTGGCGCGGAAAAACAGAGTCGTCAGCCGTGTAAATTTATCCCAAGAGAGGGAAAGGGAACACCGCATAAACCTTAGGAAGAGGGAAAGGAATGGTCATCGCAACCATAACCTGGGTTCAGGAGTCGGTTACGCGAGGGGAAGGTGCTAGCACCCCACGCGTCCATCGTACTTGATGGGATCCACGCTTGTTGTCTATTCTAAGGGTAAGTTATACTATCATCTAGGGATGTGCTAAAACGGGAGGGGAAAGACAAAGATTGACTCGGTAGGACGTCGACGTCCTAGGCCTACGTACCCCCTCTGTGCAATGGGGAATTCAGAGCCAACGTAGTTCGGACCAAGTTCTTTTTGTGTTTTTTATGAACGACGTTAAGTTCGCGTCCGGCAGTTAGGGTCGATGCCTGTTTGCGTCTCAGACGGAAGGTAACATGCCCTTTTTGAAAATAGCCTTTAAGTTGAAGGTCCCGAAGGACAAAAAAAGTTTGAAGTTGGTTTGTGTTTTTTAGGACAGAAGTGGCTTAAGTTAGTTCCTAAGCTGCATTGCACCAAAGTCTAGGGCACAGGGGCGAATACTTAACGCATCGTCCCAAGACAGAACGCTCGCTAAGCACTCTAGAAAGATAAGAGGAAGCCCCTCATTTCTCATTCCCCATACTTAAGGCTCGTGCGCAATACACCTTATTATTATTAAGTGTCTTAAAGAGATTCGAGATGAGAAGAGAGAAGACACAAGGGTAACTCTAAAGGGAACTAAGAATCCTAAAGTTATCATGCATGAGTGACCTACGGTTAGTGAGGTTTGAAGGCAACCTAAATCCTAGAGGAAGAAGATGAGGGAAGGAAAAAGGGAAGGGTAACCATGGATACTTATCCATACCCTTAAGGAACTTACCTTGATCCTGCATAAAAGGTTAGTGAGAAACGGGCGTGAATAAGAGAAAAGAGGTGAATGACAATCAAGCAATGATAAACAATAATGAGAATAATCCAAACATGAATCAAAGAAATCAAAGAGCACCCCTAAAGCAAATGGCATGAATGCCTTTCAAACAAGGTAATCATATAAAGTCAAAGGTGCGCCTGCAAGAAAATCTCAATTGAAAATAAATCCAATAATTAGAAAAATGATCCCTAAAATTCTCAAATTAATCCTAAGGGACCCTCAACCAGAGGCAAACAATATATAAAAAATCCCTGCAAAAATTCAAAGTGTTAGCCATTCAAATAATCATACGAAAGTCAAATAGGGGATAAGGTTCGATGTGCCAAAGAGAAGGACCTAACTGCAACATGAAAAACATTTAAAAATGAAAGAAAAATGTTTTTATGCAATTTAATATGTTAATGAATGAATACAAAAAGAACGAGTGAAAAATATTTTATAGATGAGGAGAAGGAAAATAAAGAAATTTATGCATGCATGAGATGTGTAACTAAAAAAAGGTCGATTTAAATAATTAATTTAAATGATAAAAATAAAAATAAAAATAAAAATAAAAAAAAAATTGGTGAAAATTTTATTAAATGGAAAAAAAGGATGCATGAATTTTATGATGATTTTTAGATGTAGAAAACTATTTTTAATAAATTAAATATGAAATGATTATAAATGAAATAAAAATAAAATAGAAAACGGTAGGAGGGGGTATGAACAGTAAGAAGGTGAAGAGGAAATGCATTGGGCCGCATAATGGGAGGGTACGAATAGCAGAGGCCCGTCCCAAAAGTAAGTCAGCAAAATAAAATAACAAAAAAAAACTGGGGGTGCGATCAGTAAAATAAACACGTTGAAGGTGGAATTGGGCTGAAGGGTGGGGGGGTGCATATAGCAACCCAGCCCACCCAATTATCAGAAAAAATAAAAAAGGCTGGGGAGTTTACCGTGCTCTCCCACGTGCACGGCGCGTGATGTTTTTAATGCGCTGGCTTGCCCTGGTCCACGCGATGCATCAGACGATCAAGATTAGTCAACCAAAAATAAAAGTAATTCAAATGGAATAACCTGGTTGGGTGCACACCGTATCACGCATGGGGTAATACACACCTCCAGCCAGCCTCCTTCGCCGGACCACCACCTGCAATCAAAAGACCTGAAGCTATGCACTCCTAATCCTTGCTTTTAGCTGCGAATGATGGTTGGTTTCTGCTCTGTGGATCACAAGGATGGAATTTGTGGAAGAAGTTTTTGATGATACCTCCTGAGCCGTGAGCTTTGATGAAGAATCCTCCTTTAGGTTTTTCTTGAGATCTCCTCTAATTTCACGTGCATGACCTTCAACCCTAGCATGAATTGGCTTATAAAGACTAGGGTTTTCTTCTGACCATGACTTGGGCCTGAATAATCCATTGTTAATTATTTTTGAATTATTTCATTTATTATTGAATTTTAACTAAATAAATCCAATAAAAATAAAATAAAATGAGAAAAAACCAAATATATGCTCTTTGGGTCGTGCATGGCCTTATGTTTGTGTTTGGTTTAAGAAACTTATGGCCCATTTGTCAAATTTTGGATTTTAGGCATAGTTTGCTTTGTGCACCTCCTCAAAATTGCCCAACTTTGACTAAGCATAACTCCTCCAATTTTTAGCTCCTTAATGCAAACTAATACTTTTTAGAAACCTCAAGATGTCCTCTAACCAACCCTTTTGGTCCCATGTCAATTTGATCTTCCATGTTCAAGTTATGAGCTTTTGAAGAAGGTTGACTTTTGTTGACTTTCAAAATGACCTATAATGTCTTAGCTCATATCTCCCAAATGAAGCATTTATGGCCTTGGCTTGTGAGACACAAAGTTGTAGGGAATTAAATTTCCTTCAAGATGGGATTTGGTTGAGGAATTTTTGATGAAGTATGTGGAAGTTAGACCTGGTCAAAGTACAGTTGACTTTTCCTACAAAAATCCTAATTTAGTAACTCCTGATTCTTGATGATTCTGAGGTTTCCCTGATGAATTGTGATCAACCTTTGATCAAATGATGAATTTCACCCCATAATCTTGATGTTGACCAAAAATCTTGAGGTTTGACTTTGTGTTGACCATAGTTGACTGATTCTCAATCCATTGGCCAATTGAACTTCTCCTGAATCAAACTGATGGCCAATCTTCCACTCCTAGGTACTCAGGGACCCAAGGACAACCATGGAATCAAGTCTTGCCCAAAAAAAAATCAGAAATAAACTGACTTTATAGCAAACCCTAGTTTTGGTACCCTCAGTCTAGGAGGAAATAACACAGTCTCCAAATTCAAATTCCTCTGAATATGATGTGTATCCTCTCCAACAAAGATAAGATATGCCATTTGTTGATGATAAAAACCCAAAGAGCTTGCCCATTGGAGCAATAAACCCAAGAATCTCAAAACCCTAATTCATGCACTGGTTAGGAGGGAGTAATCCACTTGAGATCCCTTGCCACCTAAGCACTCTTGATGATGTGATGGACCAGATATGACCTTCCTGGATTGACTCAGGCACCTTGACCCCATGCTAATGATATGCATACATGATAATGAAATGAAACATAAGCCAGTTAGTAAAAAGTAAGGAGGGCAAATTTTGGGGTGCAACAGCTGCCTCTATTCAATCAACTTGGTCCTGAGTGGTATGATAGCGATGGCTCTCAGACATTCCAGGATACACGGGGATTGAATACTGAAAGAACCCCAGAAATTTGCTAATGATGAGAACAACGAGACAGAGCATGCTGGAAAAAGGGAATATGACCTCAATCGTGTCCACAAGAAAGCGAATACGACCTCAATCGCCCGCAAAGGAAGACTGGCCTCAATCACTCCCACCGATAAAATACGAACACGACCTCAATCGCACCCACAAAACGAATATAGCCTCAATTATACCCGCAAAGGAAGACTGACCTCAATCACTCCCACGAATAAAATAAAAATACGACCTCAATCGCACCCACAAAACGAATACAACCTCAATTATACCCGCAAAGGAAGACCGACCTCAATCACTCCCACATATAAAATACGAATACGACCACAATCGCACCCACAAAACGAATACAACCTCAATTATACCCGCAAAGGAAGACCGACCTCAATCACTCCCACAAATAAAATACGAATACGACCACAATCGCACCCACAAAACGAATACAACCTCAATTATACCCGCAAAGGAAGACCGACCTCAATCACTCCCACAAATAAAATACGAATACGACCACAATCGCACCCACAAAACGAATACAACCTCAATTATACCCGCAAAGGAAGACTGACCTCAATCACTCCCACAAATAAAATACGAATACGACCACAATCGCACCCACAAAACGAATACAACCTCAATTATACCCGCAAAGGAAGACCGACCTCAATCACTACCACAAATAAAATACGAATACGACCACAATCGCACCCACAAAACGAATACAACCTCAATTATACCCGCAAAGGAAGACCGACCTCAATCACTCCCACAAATAAAATAAGAATACGACCACAATCGCGCCCACAAAATGAATACAACCTCAATTATACCCGCAAAAGAAGACCGACCTCAATCACTCCCACAAATAAAATACGAATACGACCACAATCGCACCCACAAAACGAATACAGCCTCAATTATACCCGCAAAGGAAGACTGACCTCAATCACTCCCACAAATAAAATACGAATACGACCTCAATCACACCCATAAAACGAATACAACCTCAATTATACCCGCAAAAGAAGACCGACCTCAATCACTCCCACAAATAAAATACGAATACGACCACAATCGCACCCACAAAATGAATACAAACTCAATTATACCCGCAAAGGAAGACTGACCTCAATCACTCCCACAAATAAAATACGAATACGACCTCAATCGCACCCATAAAACGAATACAACCTTAATTATACCCGCCAAGGAAGACTGACCTCAATCACTCCCATGACTAAAATACGAATACGACCTCAATCGCACCCATAAAACGAATACAACCTCAATTATACCCGCTAAGGATAACTAACATAAAGTGGACTTTACTGGAAATAACGTGAAAACAAAACTTCTGGTTCAAACCAGTTTTAGAACCTACTGGTAAGATGACTCCGTTGGGGAAGAAGAAGTCTAAATAAAAGACTCTGCCGGGGAGTACAAGTATAAGGAACGCGTCCCTCCAAAATCTCCCGAGTGATGCCACCTCCTGCTGGCAAAGAAAGTATCAGACCTGGCTTATGCTTCGAATGCAAATGAAAATGCCATGTTTTTGAGGATGCGATGCAAATGCTTATGATATGCAAAGGGGTCCCTCCAGCAAAATAAATGCCGGAGAGGAAATACCAATTCAGCTGATGACAAAAATAAATTGTCCTCTGAATCCACGAACTTTGCTGAGAAGGATCACTCCGACCGAATCTTTGGATCAACAACTTCTGCTGGGGATGAAATTCCAAAAGAACATCTGCTCTACGGGGATTATACGTAACTCTTTGAAAGGGGAGGCCACGGCCTGAATCAGAAGAGTGCCAGATATCACTTGGATTTAAAACCTGTTAGGGATGTCAACCCCTGTTGGACAAACTGTTGCGAGGATCACTACCAAACTCTGCTTGGGGGAACGGTAAGTGCTGACATCCACCCCACTAGCGGATAACATCAAGCTTACTTATATGTTGAGGATTAGATTGCACCGTTGCTGCTGAGGAAAATATTTCCTGAAGCGTTCAGACTCTGTGGGGAAATATGTCTTAATCCGGAGAAAATACTTCTCAAGTCTCCTGCTGGGAGAGGTCTGCTCTGCTGAGGAGAGTGCAATCTCAATGCTGGGGAGAGTAAGCTGCTGGGGAAGTACGATCATGTTGCCCTGCAAGTCAAATAACAGCGAATAGAATACGCCACAACATGACTATCACTGTTAACGCCTTGGTAATTTCTACTGCTTTTCGTTATGCTCCGCAAAGCTCGAAGTTTTATATGCAATGTTTATCAAAAATATCGGACGTTTTTGCAAACAAAACAGTAACAGTAAAAGTAAAAGTAAAACAAACAATAGAAAGCTCTTTGAGTGAAATGAATATTTTATTGAGAGAAGTGGCCTGTAAATAGGCATTTACAATTGGAGGCAATTCCTAGAAAGAGGTAATTGCGTAAAAACAAAAAGGAAAATACACATGTTGGCAATGTGGGGAACAGATATCCACCATGATTTGACTTAGCTATGACCCGTATGGCTTGCTTATCCACAAATGTCTTAACCTTCGAAGAGACTAACTGTACTGATTCCTTTCTTTCAGAACTTCTAAGTATCGAGGGTGTTCACAGGTCGAACGCAGACAGTAGCCTTTCGCTTATAAATCCCTAACTTTTGCCTGGATCGCCCTTTTCGGGTTTTCAATCCACCGGGATACCCATTTTTGCCAAAGTCGCCTTTTCAAGTTTTCAACTCTGCGGGTTTACACATTTCTTTTACATTTTATCCCTAATTTTTGCCCGAACCTTTTCCTTTTTATGGTTCGCCGAGATGCCCCTTTTTTGCCTGGACTTTCTTTTTTCGTCCAGCGGGTCTCTTTCATGCGAAGTATTTTTTGATTATGTATGCGTTCACAGGGGAAGTAAAATCTTCGCCATCCATCGTTGAAAGTAGTAAGGCTCCACCAGAGAAAACCTTTCTGACTACATACGGCCCCTCGTAATTTGGAGTCCACTTGCCCCTGTGATCTGTCTGAGGAGGAAGGATCCTTTTCAAAACCAATTCGCCTGTCTGAAAACTCCTAGGATGCACTTTCTGATCAAAGGCGTGCTTCATCCTGCTCTGATACAACCGACCATGTGCGATGGCTGCCAACCTCTTCTCTTCAATAAGGTTCAACTGATCTAATCTGAAACGTACCCACTCCGCTTCATCAAGTTTTACATCAGCCAGAACTCTCAAAGATGGAATCTCGACCTCTAAGGGTAAAACTGCTTCCATTCCATATACTAATGAGAAAGGGGTTGCCCCTGTTGACGTACGTACCGAAGTACGGTAACCATGTAGGGCATAGGGTAACATCTCATGCCAGTCCTTATATGTTACCACCATCTTCTGGATAATCTTCTTGATGTTCTTGTTTGCCGCTTCAACGGCCCCATTCATCTTCGGACGATATGGAGAGGAGTTGTGATGCTCGATCTTGAAACTCCGACATAGTTCCTCCATCATCTTGTTGTTCAAATTCGAGTCATTATCAGTAATGATTCTCTCTGGGACCCCATAACGACAGATGATGTCCTTCTTTATAAACCGAGCTACCACTTGCTTGGTGACGTTGGCGTACGAGGCTGCCTCCACCCACTTCGTGAAATAATCAATGGCAACCAAAATGAAACGATGCCCATTGGAAGCAGTTGGCTCAATCTTTCCGATCATATCTATACCCCACATTGCAAATGGCCAAGGAGATGACAACACATTTAGAGGCGTAGGCGGTACGTGCATCTTATCTGCATAAATCTGGCATTTATGGCACTTCCGAGCGTACTTGAAACAATCTGACTCCATAGTCATCCAATAATATCCTGCCCTCAACAACTTCCTAGCCATGGTGTGACCACTGGAATGAGTACCAAAAGAACCCTCGTGAACTTCCTCCATCAATGAGCTTGCCTCGTGTTCATCAACACAACGTAGCAAGACCATATCGAAGTTCCTCTTATATAACACATCATCCTTGTTCAGAAAGAAATTTCCTGCCAACCTCCTCAGAGTCTTCTTATCTTTGGTGGAGGCACCCTCTAGATATTCTTGCCTCTTCAGAAAAACCTTAATATCATGATACCACCGCTTGCCATCTGACACATCTTTAATTGCGAACACAAAAGCTGGTCTGTCCAGACGCATGTTCTAATCGAAGGTGTTTCGTTCCAACGGTTCACCTTATACATGGATGCCAATGTCGCCAACGCATCAGCCATCTGATTCTCAGCTCGGGGCACGTGATGAAAATCCACCCTATCAAAGAAAGGTAACAACCTCCTGGCGTAGTTGTTATAAGGTACAAAATTCGCCTGACGAGTCTCCCATTCTCCTGTAATCTGATTAACTACCAACGCGGAATCACCATAGACACCGAGGTTCTTAATTCTCAAATCAATTGCCTCCTCTAACCCCATAATGCATGCTTCATATTCCGCCTCGTTGTTGGTACACACGAATGCTAACTGGGCAGTGAAAGGTATATGAGAACCCTTCGAAGTTATAATGATTGCCCCAATTCCATTACCATATGAGTTGACAGCCCCATCAAAAATCATCTTCCACTGTGATCCAATCTCAGGTCCTTCGTCAGGCAGAGGCTCTTCACAATCCTTCATTTTCAGAAACATAACATGCTCGTCCGGAAACTCAAACTTCATAGGCTGATAATCCCCGGGCGGTTGTTCAGCAAGATATTCTGACAGAACACTCCCCTTAATGGCCTTATGAGAAACATACTGAATATCGTACTCTGTCAAAACCATCTGCCAACGGGCTATCCTTCCAGAAAGCGCTTGCTTCTCAAACACATACTTAATCGTATCCATCTTCGAAATTAACAAGGTTGTGTGATTTAACATATACTGCCTTAGGCGCTTGGCTGCCCAAGCGAGTGCACAACATGTCTTTTCCAACATAGAATATCTTGATTCGCAATCAGTGAACTTCTTACTCAGGTAGTAAATGGCATGCTCTTTCCTACCTGTCTCGTCGTGTTGACCGAGCACACAACCCATCGAATTCTCAAGAACCGTGAGGTACATAATCAACGGTCTCCCAG
The DNA here is from genome assembly GCA_022829125.1 of Lathyrus tuberosus. Taxonomy (NCBI): domain Eukaryota; kingdom Viridiplantae; phylum Streptophyta; class Magnoliopsida; order Fabales; family Fabaceae; genus Lathyrus; species Lathyrus tuberosus. The sequence goes on from JALAZF010000371.1 coordinate 383,816, forward strand.
ACACCAGAGGCATAAGGACTGGAGGGTCCTGCAAATACATCTTTATTCTTTCGAACGCTTCTCGACAGTTTTCATTCCACCTGACCTCTTGATCTTTTCTCAACAACTTGAAAATAGGTTCACATGTAGCTGTTAGATGTGAGATAAACCTGGCAATGTAATTAACCTCCCCAAGAAACCACGAACCTCTTTCTCTGTTCTCGGCTCAGGCATCTCCTGTATGGCTCTTATCTTTGCCGGATCAACCTCAATGCCTCTTTCACTAACGATGAATCCCAACAATTTACCAGACCTCACGCCGAAAGTGCACTTATTCAGATTTAATCTCAATCTGAACTTTCTCAACCTTTCAAACAACTTCTGAAGGTTCACCAAGTGTTCTTCCTCTGTCTGTGACTTCGCAATCATGTCATCAACATAGACTTCAATCTCTTTGTGAATCATATCATGAAAGAGAGTCACCATCGCCCGCTGATAGGTTGCCCCAGCATTCTTCAATCCAAAGGGCATTACCTTGTAGCAAAATGTTCCCCACGGTGTTATGAAAGTAGTCTTCTCCATGTCCTCTGGGGCCATTTTGATTTGGTTATACCCAGAGAAGCCATCCATGAAGGAAAACACAGAATATTGAGCAGTATTGTCCACTAACACATCAATGTGGGGGAGCGGGAAATCATCCTTCGGGCTCGCCCTATTTAAATCTCGGTAATCAACACATATCCTGACCTTTCCATCCTTCTTAAGTACAGGTACGATATTAGCAACCCACGGAGGATAATTTGTCACAGCAAGAAATCTGGCGTCCAACTGTTTCTGAACCTCTTCCTTGATTTTGACAGACATCTCTGGTTTAGTCCTTCTCAATTTTTGCTTGACTGGAGTACAACCCTCTTTAAGCGGTAACTGGTGTGAAACAATGTCAGTGTCAAGCCCAGGCATGTCTTGGTAAGACCAGGCGAAGATATCCACATACTCTCGAAGTAACTCAACCAATCTCCTTTTAACAGTGTCTTCCAAAGTAGCCCCAACCTTTACTTCTCATTTGACGTCCTCGGTTCCCAGATTAACAGTCTCAACTTCCTCCTGATGAGGTAGAATAACCCTCTCCTCCTGTTTTAATAACCTGGCTAATTCTTCTGGTAAGTCACAGTCTTCGTCAGCCTCTTCTTCGGCTTGATAGATGGGATTATCAAAGTCATATCGAGCCATAGCTAGGTCATGGGTGTAATCTGAACAAAGGAACCTGCATGATGGATGTTTATGTTTATTATTAGTGCAACAAACAAGAAAACACATTGCCATTTTGATGTGGGTTAATGCAAAAAGTAAAAATAGAAAGACAGGGACCAAAATATTTGAATGAAAAAACATCCTTTATTGATGGTAAAAATAGTAAATAAAACATCCAAGCCCTACAAATAAGTATCACTACGTCTTGGGCAGAACGTAGGACTCAACATAACGTAAAACAAAAGTAAATTACTCCGGGCGCGTCACTTGGATAACTTTCTCGGAGGACCAGTTGTCTAAACTCTGACCAGGAATGCAGGGACGAATCCATCCATCCATTTCGCAATCACTATCTCCTTCATCCTCAATGGCATTGACTCTGTCGAAGAACACGCCGGCACTGGTGAAACGGACTGGACCGTAGAACTTGGGAGGCTCTTCAGTACGCTTGGGTGGCTTGTAACCTAGTCCATAGGTATCCTGCTTCTTTTGAACTTTAATAACACTGCCCCACTTCTGAGAACCACCAGCTTCAACTATAGCACGCGCTTCCTTAAAAGAGGACATGGAAACCTCTGGTTGTATGACGACTTCAGGCTGGACAATCCCCTCAGGCTGACTGACTGCCTTTGGGGGTTCCCCGGGAATCTTCACGGCTTCAAAGGCTTGGCACAAAGTTTCCTATACTTCACCATCCACCTCTACATACTTGAAGGTTGATAGGTGACTCACCATGATATCTTCTTCACCACAAACAGTCACGACGTGGCCATCCACCATATATTTCAATTTCTGGTGCAGCGTAGAAGTTACTGCCCCAGCACCATGGATCCAAGGGCGACCCAACAAACAACTATAGGCAGGCTGAATATCCATAATGTAAAAGGTGGTGTTGAAAATCTCAGGACCCACCTTAATCGGCAAGACTAACTCCCCAAAAGCTGACCTCTTGGAGCCATCAAAAGCACGTACCACTAAGTCACTTGGTGTACAAATCAACCCACGAGTATCCAACTTCATCAAAGCCTTCTTTGGTAACACATTCAAAGACGACCCAGTATCAACTAACACATGCGACATCAAAGAACCACGACATTCCACTGAAATATGCAGAGCATTGTTGTGATTCCTCCCAGCTGGAGTCAGATCTAAATCGGTGAAACCCAAACCATTACCAGCATTCACATGAGCCACAACCCCTTCTAACTGATTGACAGATATTTCCTGTGGTACATAAGCCATATTCAGAACCTTCAGTAGTGCATTTTGGTGTACCTCAGAGCACAACAGTAGGGATAGAATGGAAATCTTCGATGGCGTTTGGTGAAGTTGGTCGACAATCTTGTAATCACTTTTTCTGATCAACCTCATAAACTCTTCTACGTCTTCTGAGAAAGTATCCCCACCTGGTTTTGTCATAGAATTATTAGCCTCCTGTCTCTGTATAGACTCATCCAATACCTGTTTACCTCTGTTTTGACTTGAACTACCAGCCTGATTCTCGGGCGGAATAAAAACTCTACCACTCCTAGTGATAGCCCCAGCTTCAACAAGATTTCCAACCCCTGTATTCACAACTGATGTGTCTTCCAATTCATGCTTCTTACCATTAACAAACACCTCGGCCCCATAGTTCCATGGGATGGCCTTGGTGGTTTCATACGGGACTGGTCCAGGAACAGTGATAGTGACCGGCGATGGTCTTGCCGGCGCCGATATAGTTATTGTCTTGAATGGAATTGTTATCGTGGCAACATCAATCCCTCTGTCAGTAACATTACTCTGCTTGCAACCTCTGTCAAACTGTAATACCCCTTCGCTGACCATTCTTTGAATACCTGCTTTCAATAAATCACAACCGCCAGATTGCGACACACATCCTACGCAACCTTCATCACAACCTGGAAATACCCCTCCTTTTAACAGTCTTTCTTTGGACTTCGTTCACGTCTGAGATCAAGCTCAAGTCTTCACAGTCTTCGATAATAGCATTGATCTTCGGCTCACCGTGATTCGGCATCGGGTTCTGATTCACAATTGGAACATCATTGGAGAAATTGATGGCTTTTGAATCCACCAAATCTTGTACCTGATGCTTAAAAGCTTTACAGTTTTCAATATTATGTCCGGGTGCCCCAGAATGAAACTCACAGTGGGCGTTAGCGTCATAACCAGGAGGCGGATTACCAGTAGGGGGAGCCAGTGTTCTTGTCTGAACCATCTTTAGATTTAACAAATGCTGGAATAGTTGAGCGTAGGACATAGGTGGAGTGTCAAAATGCCTATTCCGCTTAGTCAGAGGCTGCGACCGGTGAGGAGTCTGATTCTGTTGTTGAGATGCTGCAGGCTGCTGAGGTGCTGCTGGGATGGTCACAGAAGCCACCTGCTGGTTGTAGGTCTTACCACTATATGATGATACAGAGTTTGTATCATCCTCCTTCTTCTTATAGTTATTGGCATAAGGCTTCTTACCTCCTCCAGATGAGGATCCATCACCGCCTGATATTTTTCCCGCCTTAATTCCACTTTCCACCATCTCTCCTACCAAGATCAAATCAGCAAACTTTCCAGACATGCACGGAACCAATTTTTCAAAGTAATGACCCTGCAGTGTGGCCATAAACATAGTTATCATTTCCCGTTCCAACATGGGAGGCTGAACCCTTGCCGCCAGTTCACGCCACCTCTGGGCGTACTCCTTGAAACTCTCATTATTTTTCTGCGACAAACTCTGTAACTGTGTTCTGTTAGGAGCCATATCAGTGTTATATTGGTAATGTCTGATAAATGCCCCTGCCAGATCTCTCCAACTACGCACATCCCTCCTTTCCAGTTGCATGTACCACTCCAGGGATGCCCCAGATAGGCTATCCTGGAAGCAGTGCATCATCAACTTTTCATTCTTTGCATGCGCGACCATCTTATTCGCGTATGCTCTGACATGGGTCCTTGGACAAGACATACCATTATATTTCTCGAATTGGAACCAGTCCCAAATCCTCTAGATCCATTCCCACATAATCCTGATTCATAACACCCTTCAGTTGTTCCTCAATCAACCTGATCCTCTGATCATTGTCAGCCTGGGACCAGCATCCCCATCTGGCAGAGAAAATGCATCATCTTGAACATCATCATACTGACGACCATGATTTGCGCCAGCACCATTACCTCCTCCCCCAGCCTTAGGAGTCACAACACTTTCTACTCCTCCCGGAGGAACCACAACACCAGAAGCAGGAACACCTCCGCCCGTAAGACCATTCTGACCATCATCAGTAACACCAGTCTGAAGTTCTCCATGAAGGACATCATCATTATCAACCCTCGCAATCAGTGGCTGAATGAGAGTTCTCAACTGTTCTTGTCCCTGAGCAACCCCTTGCATCAATTCCATGAATTGGTTCATGCGAGTCCGCATCTCAATGATCTCATTCTGTAGCTGATCCATGAGTCTCTTCCGATTCTGCTTAGTAGGATACCGGTGAATACGCTGATCTGCAATTCTGAAATGAGAACAAGATAAGAATACCGGAGATAAACACCTGTTATGCAAAATGATTATGCAAAATGATTATGGATATGGAAATGCAAATGGACGTGTTTGAAAATTCATAGGGCGGTCCACCCCTTGATTCCGATTTAATAACAAGATATAATGGAACTTCTGCTCATATATTAAGAAAACCAGAGAAAAGCCAAATGCCAACAATCACAAATCCGAGATAACGGGTCTGAATATAGGTCCCAACCAACAAGCCTGGTGGTGATCCATGTATAATGAAAGAAAACAGAAAACTATGGCATATCATCAAAGTTCACAAGTGTCAATCCCCCCATCCATTATGCTTTCTGCACCAGTCTTGAACTTCCTTGAACAGCTTTCTGGTGTCGGGATGCTTCGGTCTCTGAATCAATCCTTGAATAAGAAGGTCTCTCCTGTGTATGATCCCATCCAAGTATCGGCAATGTAACTCCCAAGCGTCTTCTTTAGTAGCACCATCTATGCTAGGACCCTCATGTCTAGGTTTCTTCACTTCAGCTTGGACTTTCAATTCCTCTATGGAGGCTATAGCTTTGTTGAGTTGATCTTGGACAGCTTGTCTCTTGAATATCCCTGATAGAATCTCGGCGTCTTTCTTCTTGAGCGTAGACTTCAACTGATCAATCTTAGCTAGGTAAGCATCTTCCTTTCTTTTATTCTCAGCCATGGCAGTTTCTTGGTGATCATTGACCTGTGAATCTTTAACAAAGCCTTGCCTAATTCCTCCTCCTTGGACCTGAGAACGCTACTGATACCATCCAAAGCTTGTTTCATTCTTTCCCTGGACGCAACCATGTCAGCAAGCTCTTTTTCTGCTTTAGCAAGGAGCTCTGTCTTTAATTTGGCGGTATGAACAGCTTCGCCCCGCTCATGCTTCCATTGATAAATCTCTCTCTTTAGCTCACTATTCTCTTCCCGCAACCTTTCTTTTTCAGCCCATAATGTGTTATACTTCTCCAACTCAACGGTGGTAGGAGGCTTGATCACCAAAAGATACAGAGGTGGTTCCACCGGGAATGGGAGAAGCTCCTCTTCTGCTCTCTTCTTAATCCATTCTTTATATGGATGGAAAGCCCGATTGTTACTTTTCCTGAATGGAATCTTACCCTTCTTAGTCACCTGTTTCCAAGCATTCACAACTTTCCTTATCAACCCTTGATCCTCAATACCATTGAAGAATAAGGATTCTCGGACATCTCGCTCTTCGGGTGGATTCTTCAAAGGATAGCCAAACTGTCTGATAGCTAGGGAGGGATTATAGTTAATTCCACCTCTCCTCCCTATCAAGGGGACATTAGGGAATTCTCCGCATTTGCAAATGATCTCCATTCCTAGCAAGTCACGATTAATCCAAACGATGTTATCAGCAGTCAAGCCCATAACCCTCTTAGACCACTTCAGAGAATCTTTCGTATCAACGAAAGTGCCAGATTCAGGGAGACGACTTAAAAACCAAGTAGCTAAGAGCGGCGCACAGCAACTCACAGTTTTCCCACGCCTATTCTCATTCTTATAGTGAACTGAATGGTACATATCTCCTAGCAAGGTAGGTATAGGATTCTTTGACATAAAGATCCTGACGGCGTGCATATCCACCAGATCAGGAATATTCGGAAACAAAACAATCCCATAGATACACACAGCCAGAATAGCTTGGAAAGCAGTCCAGTTCTTCTCTTTGACATGTATGCAAGCCTGATCGAACAAGAACTTCAACAAGAAACCCTTAACTCCTTGTTTTTCTGCAATATTACTATTAAGAACGGATTCATCAATATGAAGAGCCACAACCATATCTTTTATACCGGGGTGTTCTTCAGAAAAGAAAACTATATCATGACTAATAGGAATTCCCAAAATAAATGAGAATTCCTCCAACGTCGGAGCCAAGATATAGTCCGGGAAAGTGAAGCAACGCAGAGGCGGGTCGTAAAACTGAAGAAGTGTGTGAATGGCATCCTTCTCATACTGGGAGATATTATAGACAAATTTCAGAAGTCTTCCATACCTTCCGCTGAACTCTGTACGAACTCCGGAACCAGCCATATTAATCAATTTGTGAATCAGTGTCAAAGTCGGCTCTGGGAAGGAATAGGCAACAGTCTTCTTTCTCTGAACATCCATACTGAAGTAACCTCAGAAAACCGGAATCAAGAGTAAGATGCAAGCCCTGAAAAATGTCAAACACGTCAGAATGCAAGAAAAATGATATGCTCATGCAAACATGGGGTCAAGGCACACTGCTGGATGTGCTGTGCTGTTAGCTGAACGAGGAACCAGAAAACCAAAACTCTGAACCACTAAGGAACCCAAATAATCAGACATTGATGAGAAATCCAGAAAATCGGGTAGGTTGAAAGTCTCGGTTACCTGCAAACCTGCAAACGCCCATCCCCTCTCACGTGTAGGTACTAGGATATTCAGTATCCCGGGCTCTCAGGTCGAGAAATGATGATACGTTCACCATTTCTGGTTTGGCATCATCATCAATCGAGGAGGCCTCAACTGATTCTCCAAGGCGGAAGGTCCTCAGTTTTGGCACTGAGGTCGAGAAACAATAGTACGGTGGAGAAATGACTTTTTACTTTGGTTTCTCGCAAAACATGTTGCGGTTAGCAAGAGTCGCCACCGACTTTTCTTTTATCCAATTTATTTAGGAGAGGTGAAAAGAACAGGAAAGACTGTTTTGAAAAGATTTTTGAGTCCGGGGGGTAAGTTATGAAAAGGGAAGGTGTTAGCACCCCTTTTCATCCGTAGTTATCTACGGGCTCTTAATTGCTAGCTCACTTTAACTTGCTTTTTTTTTAAATGTGGTGTGTGTTTAGAAAATATTTCGTAAAAGTTGACTTTGTAATAATTCGTGTAAGAACGTATACAAAGTGTTTGTTTTTGAAATTTTTTTTGAAAGTGTGAGGTGTGAAAAGTATTTGTTTTTTGAGTTGTGAGCGAGCATTTAAAAGTTACCTACCCTTAATTTATAAGGTATTTCTTGTACTTATCATTTTCCTTGAGAGATAGTACTATCCATACCATTAGTGGGTAGGTAGTCCTATCTATTGGATGTGGAGGGACAGCGAAAGGTCATCAAATGGTCATAGAAGGCAACATGTAAGGATACCTTAGCAATTCGTAGGGACTACCATCATTTTTCCGTAGGGTCATCGAGGTACAAGATCATTTTTTGTAGGCAACTTGAAGGGTCATCGAGGGACTATGATCTTTATATCGAAGGGACTGTGATGATATTATTCGTAAGCGTCTTTTGCTAAAGTATCCTTACGTTCGAGGGGCATTCATTCCTCGGGGTACAGTACTAAAGTCAATCGAGGAGTGCCTCCGCTGATTCTCTTCAAAACGTAGGGGCCGTCCTATGCGAGTTCCAAAGCGGGCCCTCGGGTGCGAATGGGTTTGCCACAGGATGTGGTCTGCCACTGTCACCACTAAAGAGGGATGTTTCCACTAAGGTCCTCAATGATCGGTCACCAGAGTCGACAGCTCTCTAGATCAACACCCCAACATGCGCAAGACACACACGTTAGAATGCATCCCAAGATAGCCTCGTCTGGTTGTGAATTTCGTGAACACACAAACGTACCAAGCGGGCACGTAGGTCCCACTACTTTCCACTCTAGTCCTAGGGTATTCTCAAGCCTTGGTATTGGGCTTAGCTCTCAAACCCACCCAACCTGCAAAACAAAGACAGCCAGCACAGCACAGCAGTATGACAGTAATAAAAAATGAAATGCAGAAAATGCGATAAAAAAAATAAAAATAAAAATACAACACTTAAAGCAAATCAAAACCAAACACCCAAAAAGAACAAAGACAAGCAAGCGTTAGGACTGACTCGCTTAGGGATGGACCAGCATAGGTCAACCGTTATCCCCAGCAGAGTCGCCAGCTGTCGCTCCCAGGATTTTCATCCAGGTACAAACGCGAGAGTGGCGCGGAAAAACAGAGTCGCCAGCCGTGTAAATTTATCCCAAGAGAGGGAAAGGGAACACCGCATAAACCTTAGGAAGAGGGAAAGGAATGGTCATCGCAACCATAACCTGGGTTCGGGAGTCGGTTACGCGAGGGGAAGGTGCTAGCACCCCACGCGTCCATCGTACTCGATGGGATCCACGCTTGTTGTCTATTCTAAGGGTAAGTTATACTATCATCTAGGGCTGTGCTAAAACGGGAAGGGCAAGACAAAGACTGACTCGGTAGGACGTCAATGTCCTAGGCCTACGTACCCCCTCTGTGCAATGGGGAATTCAGAGTCAACGTAGTTCGGACCAAGTTCTTTTTGTGTTTTTTATGAGCGACGTTAAGTTCGCGTCCGGCAGTTAGGGTCGATGCCTGTTTGCGTCTCAGACGGAAGGTAACGTGCCCTTTTTGAAAATAGCCTTTAAGTTGAAGGTCCCGAAGGAAAAAAAAAGTTTGAAGTTGGTTTGTGTTTTTTAGGACAGAAGTGGCTTAAGTTAGTTCCTAAGTTGCATTGCACCAAAGTCTAGGGCACAGGGGCGAATACTTAACGCATCGTCCCAAGACAGGACGCTCGCTAAGCACTCTAGAAAGATGAGAGGAAGCCCCTCATTTCTCATTCCCCATACTTAAGGCTCGTGCGTAATACACCTTATTATTATTAAGTGTCTTAAAGAGATTCGAGATGAGAAGAGAGAAGACACAAGGGTAACTCTAAAGGGAACTAAGAATCCTAAAGTTATCATGCATGGGTGACCTACGGTTAGTGAGGTTTGAAGGCAACCTAAATCCTAGAGGAAGAAGATGAGGGAAGGAAAAAGGTAAGGGTAACCATGGATACTTATCTATACCCTTAAGGAACTTACCTTGATCCTGCATAAAAGGTTAGTGAGAAACGGGCGTGAATAAGAGAAATGAGGTGAATGACAATCAAGCAATGATAAACAATAATGAGAATAATCCAAACATGAATCAAAGAAATCAAAGAGCACCCCTAAAGCAAATGGCATGAATGCCTTTCAAACAAGGTAATCATATAAAGTCAAAGGTGCGCCTGCAAGAAAATCTCAATTGAGAATAAATCCAATAATTAGAAAAATGATCCCTAAAATTCTCAAATTAATCCTAAGGGACCCTCAACCAGAGGCAAACAATATATAAAAAATCCCTGCAAAAATTCAAAGTGTTAGCCATTCAAATAATCATACGAAAGTCAAATAGGGGATAAGGTTCGATGTGCCAAAGAGAAGGACCTAACTGCAACATGAAAAACATTTAAAAATGAAAGAAAAATGTTTTTATACAATTTAATATGTTAATGAATGAATGCAAAAAGAACGAGTGAAAAATATTTTATAGACGAGGAGAAGGAAAATAAAGAAATTTATGCATGCATGAGATGTGTAACTAAAAAGAGGTCGATTTAAATAATTAATTTAAATGATAAAAATAAAAATAAAAATAAAAATAAAAATAAAATTGGTGAAAATTTTATTAAATGGCAAAAAAGGATGCATGAATTTTATGATGATTTTTAGATGTAGAAAACTATTTTTAATAAATTAAATATGAAATGATTATAAATGAAATAAAAATAAAATAGAAAACGGTAGGAGGGGGTATGAACAGTAAGAAGGTGAAGAGGAAATGCATTGGGCCGCATAATGGGAGGGTGCGAATAGCAGAGGCCCGTCCCAAAAGTAAGTCAGCAAAATAAAATAACAAAAAAAACTGGGGGTACGATCAGTAAAATAAACACGTTGAAGGTGGAATTGGGCTGAAGGGTGGGGGGTGCATATAGCAACCCAGCCCACCCAATTATCAGAAAAAATAAAAAAGGCTGGGGAGTTTACCGTGCTCTCCCACGTGCACGGCGCGTGATGTTTTTAATGCGCTGGCTTGCCGTGGTCCACGCGATGCATCAGACGATCAAGATTAGTCAACCAAAAATAAAACTAATTCAAATGGAATAACCTGGTTGGGTGCACACCGTATCACGCATGGGGTAATACACACCTCCAGCCAGCCTCCTTCGTCGGACCACCACCTTCGCCGGAACCCTAGTTCCGGCCGCCACCTGCAATCAAAAGACCTGAAAAGCTATGCACTCCTAATCCTTGCTTTTAGCTGCGAATGATGGTTGGTTTCTGCTCTGTGGATCACAAGGATGGAATTTGTGGAAGAAGTTTTTGATGATACCTCCTGAGCCGTGAGCTTTGATGAAGAATCCTCCTTTAGGTTTTTCTTGAGATCTCCTCTAATTTCACGTGCATGACCTTCAACCCTAGCATGAATTGGCTTATAAAGACTAGGGTTTTCTTCTGACCATGACTTGGGCCTGAATAATCCATTGTTAATTATTTTTGAATTATTTCATTTATTATTGAATTTTAACTAAATAAATCCAATAAAAATAAAATAAAATGAGAAAAAAAACCAAATATATGCTCTTTGGGTCGTGCATGGCCTTATGTTTGTGTTTGGTTTAAGAAACTTATGGCCCATTTGTCAAAATTTGGATTTTAGGCATAGTTTGCTTTGTGCACCTCCTCAAAATTGCCCAACTTTGACTAAGCATAACTCCTCCAATTTTTAGCTCCTTAATGCAAACTAATACTTTTTAGAAACCTCAAGATGTCCTCTAACCAACCCTTTTAGTCCCATGTCAATTTGATCTTCCATGTTCAAGTTATGAGCTTTTGAAGAAGGTTGACTTTTGTTGACTTTCAAAATGACCTATAATGTCTTAGCTCATATCTCCCAAATGAAGCATTTATGGCCTTGGCTTGTGAGACACAAAGTTGTAGGGAATTAAATTTCCTTCAAGATGGGCTTTGGTTGAGGAATTTTTGATGAAGTATGTGGAAGTTAGACCTGGTCAAAGTACAGTTGACTTTTCCTACAAAAACCCTAATTTAGTAACTCCTGATTCTTGATGATTCTGAGGTTTCCCTGATGAATTGTGATCAACCTTTGATCAAATGATGAATTTCACCCCATAATCTTGATGTTGACCAAAAATCTTGAGGTTTGACTTTGTGTTGACCATAGTTGACTGATTCTCAATCCATTGGCCAATTGAACTTCTCCTGAATCAAACTGATGGCCAATCTTCCACTCCTAGGTACTCAGGGACCCAAGGACAACCATGGAATCAAGTCTTGCCCAAAAAAAATCAGAAATAAACTGACTTTATAGCAAACCCTAGTTTTGGTACCCTCAGTCTAGGAGGAAATAACACAGTCTCCAAATTCAAATTCCTCTGAATATGATGTGTATCCTCTCCAACAAAGATAAGATATGCCATTTGTTGATGATAAAAACCCAAAGAGCTTGCCCATTGGAGCAATAAACCCAAGAATCTCAAAACCCTAATTCATGCACTGGTTAGGAGGGAGTAATCCACTTGAGATCCCTTGCCACCTAAGCACTCTTGATGATGTGATGGACCAGATATGACCTTCCTGGATTGACTCAGGCACCTTGACCCCATGCTAATGATATGCATACATGATAATGAAATGAAACATAAGCCAGTTAGTAAAAAGTAAGGAGGGCAAATTTTGGGGTGCAACAGCATGCTGATCCCTAGTTTTTGGTTCAAAATCATGTGTGGCAAGCAAACATGCAAACTGATTTTTCCAAAACAGCTTGCAGCAGCATGACTTTGGGCATGGATTTCTCATGGCTTAAGTTGAATCAATTCATGCTGTTGAGCTCTTTGAATTCTTAGTAACATATGCAACAATATTGATGTTTAACTTTGGACTTGATTCAGCTTGCAACTATGTGAAAAGATCTCACAAGTTTTGGTGTTTCAACAAAATCTGTCTTGGACAGAATTTTTCTAAGTGTTGGAAAATGGTACACTTTCATGTTTTCAGCCACTTTGGCTCACTCATAGCTCAAAATCCATAATGAATTGGAGTTAGGCCTAGTTTAAGTTTTTGTAGAGGGTAATGAGAGCTACAAATCAAGCTTTGGATGGGGCACAATGGCCTTGTGGTTTAGGAGTTATGGTCCTCCAAAGTTGGTGTATTAGTGGTACTTTTCCATAACTTAGAAAAATTTCTAAGTTTTATGGTTACCCCTTTTACAAGTCATCCCACTTTTCTTGATTTTTCTTGATGAATGATGATTCAAATCATACATAAACATCATTTTAGGGTTAAAAATCCATTTTGGTGAAAAATCTCAAAAAGTCAAAGTTGACTTTTGTGCACAGTTGACTTTTTATCAGATGAATTCCAAATTGTGCAATTCTTCAGGAAATCATGTCCTTGACCTAAATCAAACTTGATGGACATATTCCATGGGTGTCATAGGGTATATTGAGGCATATCCTAGGGTTTGGGAGCATGCCTCGGTCAAAAGTCAAAGTTACAGTTGACTTTTCCCTTAAAACCCTAATTGTGGTGCAGATGAAATTGAGACTTATTGCTCAAGCTTCTTGGATTAATCCATTGTTCCAAATGGATCAATATAGTTCATTAGAGACCCTCAAACTCTCTCTTGAGGTCTTGGTTCATGATTTGTTCCAAAAGTCAACTAAGGGGTGAATTAGGTCAAGAAACCCTAATTCCTGATTTTTGATCTATGCATCCCCTGAGGTCAAATTGACTTGATGTTTGGGTCCATGAGGTTCCATGGAGTATATTAGGTTATGTTTTGGAACACTGGCTCATGCCCAGATGAAAATTTCCATCTGGGGCCCTGGTCGACCAAAACCCTAATTTGGTGACGCTGTCGATCTTGAAGCTTGATCCACCTAAAAGGGAGCAACCTTGTGCTTAATCCTTGAAGTGGAGTCCTCTTGATCCATTGTGAATGTTTGGGAGGTTAGACAAGTTGAAGATCATGTCATTCCTTGATTGATCCTTTGTCTAAGGCTCTAAGAGGGCTTGAAACCCTAATTTTGATTGTAGTGGATGCTCACCCATCTTTGGGGAGATTGATGAAATAGGATGGTTCCTCCATATTGTGATGATGATTTGCACAATGATGGGAAATCTTAGTGGTCAAAATTTGGGGTATGACAGATGCCCCTATTTAATCTTCTTGGACACGAAGGTGTGAATGGCGAAGGTATTCGGGCATTCGGGGTGCAAGAGGATTAAATATCGGAATACCCGAAATTTTGATGGTGGTTATGAATGGTAGCTTGCGCATTCATCTTCTTTTGCTAAGCAATGATGCTTAGAAAAGGTAAACTTCCCCTCGATCCTGGTCTTCAGCCAAGGAACTGGTCTCAGTTGCTGAAATAAACTTCCCCTCGATCCTGGTTTCCTACCAAGGAACTGGTCTTAGTTTCTGAAATAAACTTCCCCTCGATCCTGGTTTCCCACCGAGGAACTGGTCTCAGTTGCTGAAATAAACTTCCCCTCGATCCTGGTTTCCTACCAAGGAACTGGTCTTAGTTTCTGATTTAAACTTCCCCTCGATCCTGGTTTCCTACCGAGGAACTGGTCTTAGTTTCTTTCGTCAATAAACTTTACTGACAAGGGACGCTATTCATAGCGGCTTTCCTTCAAACTTCTCGCCGAATTTCCTGGGGAGATGCCATTTGAGGGAAATAGTTTTAGGTTAGGCTTGCTGGGGGAACCCAGCCGTCTGAGTTGTAGAGTTGCACAAACTTCTCTGTTGGAGACGCCATTTGTTGACTCTGCTCGGGGAATGCGAGTCCCTTGAAAGACTGCATTCGTTTGGGAGCTTGCATCATACTTTTCTCGGGATCTTCCCGAAGAAATTCCATATGATGGGATCCAATTTTGAGGTGCCGATGACCTTTTCATCAGCGATCTTCTCGGAACGAGACTGGCATGCTGCCGAACTTCTGATTACGAGGCTTTCCCTGTGGATTTTCCTTAATCTGGGAAAGCAGGGATATCATCTTCAATGGAGAAGAGTGATGTTTGTTGAAAGCTCTCTCTGTCTTTTCAGAGGTTCAAGTTATCAAAGTGGTTAAGGACTAACTTCTTTTCAGAAATAAACTGGAAGCAAGGTTGTTCAAACGCAGCATTTCCTGACGAGGCAAGAACTGACAACTCAATTGAGAGAACCTCTACCACTAGGGGACAAGACCGACTAGAGTGATAGTGATGCAATATGAAATGTGAATGCAAATAAAAAATGCATGATGCATGTATGTTTATGCCGACAAAACCGACGCGGCATACAAACTAAAAGATGAACATGACTGGATACTCGGCCATCGCGGGGCGTGTAGAGATATCGCTGGTTCAAGATAGCAATTCCACCTTGCTTAGGAGAGATAGTCCCTTCGGGGAATATCGTTGATCGGGCTTTGGAGACGAGAACTCGGCCGAGGCGTGTCAGACGAGACAAGGTCTCTGACATAGTTGATCCTTCATTCAGGCGTACTGGGTTAGAAGGAGTACTTTGATTCTGCACTTTGAAGTTCGCTTACTTCTAGAGAAGCGATCGACATTCTTTCGATGTTCAACAGTCAAAAGAAATTGCCATCTTTATTTAAAAGCAGAAAAAGTTTTAACAAGTAAATTCATTTTTGTTTTATTTCAAGAATCGTTAATCCTGTTAACAACGTCGTTCTGTAAAGCTAAAACAAATAAGAAATACAAACAAAAGCACAAAGGCTCAAATTTTATTGATAGGATGGAGATCAGCCAAACGCGTGATTCCAAAGAGTATATACAAAGCTAGAAAATGGTAATTTACAGGGAAAAGGGCTACGTTGAAACATAACGACCACTATCCTTCTACCAACTTTGAATTTGGGGCATCCTAAGCTTCTGTCGAAGATGACCTTGACTGGAGTTTTCTGACAGATGATGTAACTGCTACTGCTGAGGGATTCGCCTCTGTTGAACATAGTTACTTGCCATTATCCCTAATTTTTTCCTGGATTGTACTATGAGATTTCCAATCCATCGGGATGATTTTTTTCATGTCTCTAACTTTTGCCTGGACCGCCCTTTCGGGTTTTCAATCCACCGAGACGTTTTTTTTTTTTAGCTTAGGCGAAGTATTTCTTGACTACATCAACATTCGTGGGGTAGGCAAATTCCTCTCCGTCCATGGTTGCAAGTCTCAAGGCACCGCCTGAGAAAGCTTTCGTGACCACATAGGGGCCATCATATTTCGGGGTCCATTTGCCCCGAGAATCGGTGAGAAACGATTGTATCTTCTTGAGCACGAGGTCTCCTTGTCTGAAGACACGAGGTCAGGCCTTTTTGTCAAACGCCCTCTTCATTCTTTGTTGATACAGCTGACCATGGCATATCGCCGTGATTCGCTTCTCTTTGATCAGATTCAGCTCGTTGTGTCGACTTTGACACCATTCAGCTTCGGTAAGCTTAGCTTCCATCAATACCTGGATTGATGGGATCTCTACTGAAATTCTGGCCTATATATCAGATGTCCTATCGAGATGTCGAGACACTGATATACAACAACAATGAACAAGTTCAAAATAAAAGTGTGCAGAAAATGTAAAGAACACCAGAAATTGTTAACCCAGTTCGGATCCAACTATCCTACATCTGGGGGCTACCAAGCCAGGGATGAAATCAATATTCGATAGTATCAATTCACTGATAACCACACCCGGATCAATCAGCTCACTTAATCACTACCCTTCCTATGACTTCTACCTAAGACTCCCCTAGGTATGAGGCCCTCCTCAAATCCCTCTTCAATCACAACCCGTGACTGGTTCCTTACAAGATGAATAACAATGGTCGAAACACAAATTCTCAATACTTCACAGCTTATGAGAATTAACACACAGCTACTCAATGCTTAAAAGCTTATGAGCAACCTTACACAACTTACACTACAGTCCTTATACTGTTATCCTAAGATACCAGTTAGGCTCACAAAACACAAGCACACAACCCTAAAAATACATGTAAGTTCGACACCTAAAACTAGGTTTACATCAGTCTATTTATAGCTTGAAATCTGGACTGAATTGGGCTTCAAAAACGCAGCAATTAGGCTGCTCACAAATCTGCAAAATTAACTCCAATAAAATAGATCTTCAATCCAAAGTTTCCTATTATGTCTCCATAATTAGAAACAACAGCATATCCGAAAACCAACAAGTAACCCTAATCCAAAAATGCTTTGGATGCCACATAGGATAACCAAATATTCACAGAATATTCAGTTACAAATCATTGTAACAGAATCTGCAATAAAACCTGACTTCACAGCGCGATGTCCTATGAGCAGTCATGGAACATCTTCATACGACATGTTGAACAAAGAGTAGTGAAACATATTTTTAGACATCTTCATTCAACATCTGCTGCTACATGAGTTTTAGCAAAATAATGCCAACCATAAAACCAAGGAAATAACAATCTCCCCCTTTGGCTTATTTTTGGCTAAAACTCCACACACACTTAAACACCATCAGTATCAGCAGCGGAAAAAAATACTCAAATACCAACAAAAAAAATTCCCATATCTGCAGCAAAAACAACTCCCCCTCAGCTGCATACACACACAGTCCAGCAAACATCTCATCATAGCAACTCCCCCTCAACAGCAGCAACCTCAGCTGCACCTGCAGCACACACACCTCAGTTGCACCTGCAGCACAAGCACACATAATCTACCTGCAGCACTCCCCCTCAACAGCACAAGCACTTACTAATGCTGCTCCCCCTTACACTTACTACTCCCCTTTTTTAGCCACAAATATGACAAAGAGAGGTCATAGACAAATGGAACCAAATTACACAGCAGTATATTGTTCAACACCAAACCAGAATAAGTTGTCTAAACGGAAAGAAGGAAACAAAAAATAGAAAAAAAACAGAAAATAAATTTGCAGATAGCCTAGTTAATCAGCATTGTCCTCTTCATCAGCAACCTCATCACTTTCACCTTCAGATTCAGAAGCACCCTTCTCAGAACCAGAATCATCAGACTGTTGGACACTTCTTCTATCAGACTCAGTAGATTCACCTTGTCCATCATCTTCAGCCAGCTCTTGCTCTTTAGTAGCATTTCTCTTTTCAACCAAGGCTTTTATCAGCTGCTCGAGCTTTGTCTTCCTTGCTGTATCTCTCCTGATAGATTCTTCCAGCTCCTTGCAGGTTTCTTGCAACTGAGCAATGGCTTCATCATCAAGATTAGCAGGTCGTGAAGTTGAGGAGGATGTCTCAACAACATCAGACACATAGACTCCACCTAGCAGCCTATAATACAAAGTCATTGGAGGTTTTCTCTTGCTGACCTTGTCACTTCTTACTAAGCAGTCAGGAAATTGATCCAGGATTATTCCACAGATTAAGGATGGAAAGCATATGGATAGCTTAACAGTGGATGAGCTAGCTTGCTTCAAAACTTGTTCAAAGATATGTGCTCCAAAGTTGAAAAGGACCTTCTTTCCAATAACATAAATGAACTTTCCAAGCGTGGATGAGATGGTGGAAGTATGATTGGTAGAAACCCAGTTTACCACTGCAATTCTGTGAAGGATAGCATATTTGACACTTAGCTTCCCAGAAGAGAACTTTCCTTCATCTGGCCAAACTTTGATGCACCCACCTGTTATCTCCTCACTGATTTCATCATCTGTGGCTCCTAACTCAGCCTGATGGTCCATAGGTCTCCCCAGAAAGTTATTAATCACTTTGGGAGAAAATTTCACAGCTTTGTCTCTTACATCGACTTTTCTGAGTTTGCTATTACAATCTTCAGGGATACTCACAACAAACTCCTTAAGCAACTTCTCATAACATGGTCCTATGTCAGACACCGTCTTCATCAACCCAGCAGCTTCAATAAGATCAACCACTTCCTTATACTTGTTGAAATCTTTTCCCAGTTCTCTCTCTAAAGCTACTCTTCTCTGGTTGACAATTTTCCACCTATCAGTTTGCCTGACAGTTTGATCCTCCCTTCTCCCACCGATGTCCTGGACATCAGTTCCAACATTTGATTCATTCAGGCCTGTGACCCTTCTTTTCTTGATTGGAACCACAACTTTACTCCATTGCTTAGAGGGACCTGCTCCAGCCTTTATTTTGGTGCTCTCCACATTAGCAGATTTCCTAATCATTTCTGCATCCTTTGAATTCTCAGCCACAATGGTATTCTCTTTTCTACTCTTGATTCTTTGTAGTATGTCAGCTATTGGTTCCTCGTCAGAGTTTTTCTCAGCAACGCTACTACACATCTCAACCCTCTTCTTGCTTCTTCTTTCCCTAGCCACCTGAACTGGTATACAATTCTCAGTCCGATCAGTAGGACTGTTATTTGTTTTTCCAGCCATGGATGTTGGGACGTCAGACCCGACATCTTTATCAGCTTCACTAACATCAAAGGTGATAAATCTTCTAAGACTCTGATCTCTACTGAAAACACTACCATCAAGAGTCCTACTATCATTCTTAGTTTCATCCACCCTCCTATTTGAATTCTTTTCAGTGACATTTTTTTCTAGGGTTTATCTTATCAGAATAAAACCTAGTAATCATTTTGTCTTTCTTCCTAGATGAAAGGGGTTTAGACTTCTTACTTGACATACTCTCATTTACAGAGTGGGAAACTGGTTGTTCACCTCTAGTGTCAGCAGGAACAACATTCAACGGGGCGATATCAAGGACAAGATCTATGAGTTTGATCAATCGGTGAGGATCATAGTCTTCATCATTGACTTGGGAAATTCTTGAATCAGCAGGAGTATCATGATGTTGAGACATTTTTTGTTGCTCACAAAATGCAGTATTGAAGAGAGTAAGAGCAAACCCTAGCGAAGAAGAGTTTTGAGAGAATAGGTTAGATGAAGTTTTTGCACTGTAGGATTGAAGTTGGAATGGATTAGTTGGGCTATTTATAAGTTTTGGAAATGGGTCCTTATATGCGTGCCACTCACAAGTTCTTTGGTTTAACACTTCCACAATTGTGCTTTCGTCTTTCCACAGATAGCAATCCTCTGAGGTTCTTTCACCTCTCATAACAGTGGCATTATTTTTATCCATTATTAAGCATTCATGGGTGGTAAAGATGACCTTAAGACCTTGATCACACAACTGGCTTATGCTTATTAGGTTAGTATCTAATCCTTCAACAAGCAATACTTCTTCCAGAATTGGCTGTCCTGGACAATCCACTCTTCCAACACCAAGCACTTTTCCTTTCGATCCATTACCAAAAATCACCTCATTAGGAGCATGGTACTTAACATGTGACATATATCCACTAACACCAATCATATGTCGAGAACATCCACTATCAAAGAACCATTTTTCATCTGTAGAGACTCTGAAAGACTTGTAGTCCCTATGTTCTTTTACACTATCCTTTGAAGTCCATATCCTTTTTGTTTCAACCCAGCTCTTTTTCCTACTATACTGTTGCATGGGTTTGGGATAACCATGTAGCTTGTAGCAAAAAGCTTTTATGTGACCAAACTTCCCACAATGGTAGCATGTCCATCTTTGATTCTTCTTCTTTATGAATTTCTTCTGATGTCTAGGAGGCTGTTGCAACATGTTATTCAACATCTTCAAACTTCTCTTATCTTGAACGGGTTCTCCCTCAGATTTCTTTCCTTCATTTAATTCATTTGTAACTTCAAATCCAATACCACTGATATTTCTAGCATCTCTTCCTGACTTCAGAATTTCATCAAGTACATCCGAACACCTATTTAACATTCTGACATTTTTGATCATGTTGTCCAGTTTTGAATTCAAAACATTTACTTCACTTTGTAGATCAGCTATAGTAGACATACGCTCAGTATTCTCAACTTCTAAATGAATAATGGCACATGCTTGTTCTTCTTTCTGTTGACATACTTCTTCATGTTCAATGCACAACTTCTTATAAGAGATAGCCAGCTCTTCAAAAGTATGCTCTTCAGATTCTTCATCTGATTCACATACTCCTGTTAAAGCTGTCACCAACTTTGCAGACTTCTCATCAGTGTCAGTTTCAGAATCATCTTCTGACCATGTCACAGATAATCCCTTCTTCTGTCTTTTGAGATAAGTGGGACACTCAGTTTTTATGTGCCCAAATCCTTCACATTCATAGCATTAAACTCTCTTCCCTTGATTAGAGTCTTCTTCAGTTCTGGATCTTCTGCCTCTATCCTGGTCTTTATTGATGTCGAGAGACTTATTCCGAACATTTTCTCTTGACTTCCAGTCCATCCTTTTCAACACTTTATTAAATTGTCTTCCAAGCAACACTAGCTCTTTGGACACATCTTCATCTTTGACCAGTTTTCCTTCATCATCTGAGTCATCAGCACTTGACACAAATGCTATACTCTTCTTTTTTTCAGCTTTTTCACCAAGTCCTAACTCAAAAGTTTGGAGTGATCCCATAAGCTCATCCACCTTCATCTTGTCAATGTCCTGAGCTTCCTCTATAGCAGTAACCTTCATATCAAATCTCTTAGGAAGAGATCTGAGAATCTTCCTAACCAGTTTGCTGTCAGACATCTTTTCTCCTAAGGCACTAGAGGCATTAGCTATCTCAATAATGTTCATATGAAAATCATGAATGCTCTCATCCTCTTTCATCTTCAAACTCTCAAACTTGCTAGTGAGAAGCTGAAGCTTTGACATTTTCACCTTTGAGGTCCCTTCATGAGCAACTTTCAGGACCCGCCAAGCCTCTTTGGCAATAGTACAATGCTCAATCAGCCTGAAGATATTTCTGTTGACACCATTGAACAATGCATTCATGGCTTTAGAATTTCCAACAGATCCTTTATATTCAGCATCATCCCAGTCCTCTTCTTCCTTCAGAACATCAGTAAGATTTCCTTCTCCATCTCTTACCTTTGGAGGCTCCCAACCTTTGATAACCGCTTTCCATGCTTGATCATCCATGGACTTGATGAAGGCTATCATCCTAGGTTTCCAATATTCATAGTTAGAGCCATCCAGCAAAGGTGGTTTATTCAGAGCTCCTCCATCCTTGTCCATTGTACCAGAAAGTACCTTCCCTGAATCTCACCCAGAAACAACAAAGGGTGCCAGCTCTGATACCAATTGAAATTCTGGCCTATATATCAGATGTCCTATCGAGATGTCGAGACACTGATATACAACAACAATGAACAAGTTTAAAATAAAAGTGTGCAGAAAATGTAAAGAACACCAGAAATTGTTAACCCAGTTCGGATCCAACTATCCTACATCTGGGGGCTACCAAGCCAGGGATGAAATCAATATTCGATAGTATCAATTCACTGATAACCACACCCAGTTCAATCAGCTCACTTAATCACTACCCTTCCTATGACTTCTACCTAAGACTCCCCTAGGTATGAGGCCCTCCTCAAATCCCTCTTCAATCACAACCCGTGACTGGTTCCTTACAAGATGAATAACAATGGTCGAAACACAAATTCTCAATACTTCACAGCTTATGAGAATTAACACACAGCTACTCAATGCTTAAAAGCTTATGAGCAACCTTACATAACTTACACTACAGTCCTTATACTGTTATCCTAAGATACCAGTTAGGCTCACAAAACACAAGCACACAACCCTAAAAATACATGTAAGTTCGACACCTAAAACTAGATTTACATCAGTCTATTTATAGCTTGAAATCTGGACTGAATTGGGCTTTAAAAACACAGCAATTAGGCTGCTCACAAATCTGCAAAATTAACTCCAATAAAATAGGTCTTCAATCCAAAGTTTTCTATTATGTCTCCATAATTAGAAACAGCAGCAAATCTGAAAACCAACAAGTAACCCTAATCCAAAAATGCTTTGGATGCCACATAGGATAACCAAATATTCACAGAATATTTAGTTACAAATCATTGTAACAGAATCTGCAATAAAACCTGACTTCACAGCGCAATGTCTTATGAGCAGTCATGGAACATCTTCATACGACATGTTGAACAAAGAGTAGTGAAACATATTTTTAGACATCTTCATTCAACATCTGCTGCTAAATGAGTTTTAGAAAAATAATGCCAACCATAAAACCAAGGAAATAACATCTACTTCTATAGGGAGCACTGCTTTCATGCCATATACTAGAGAGAAAGGGGTTGCCCCTGTTGAAGTGCGGACAGATGTGCAATATCCATGAAGAGAAAAGGGTAGCATGTCGTGCCAGTCTTTGTAGGTTACAACCATCTTTTGAACGATCTTCTTGATGTTCTTGTTAGCCGCTTCTACCGCTCCGTTCATCTTGGGTCGGTAGGGAGATGAGTTATGGTGTTCGCTCTTGAACTCTGCACATAACTTTTTCATCATCTTATTGTTCAAGTTAGACCCATTATCAGTAATGATCTCGCTTGGAACACCATAACGGCAGATGATATTGTTTTTGATAAATCGGACCACCACTTGTCGGGTTACATTAGAGAATGACGCTGCTTCGACCCACTTGGTGAAGTAGTCAATGGCTACTAGAATGAACCGATGTCCGTTTGAAGCCTTGGGCTCAATCATGCCAATCATGTCGATTCCCCATATCGAGAATGGCCATGGGGAAGAAAGAACTTTGAGCTGTGATGGCGGTACATGAATTTTGTCGGAGTATATCTGACACTTGTGACACCTCCTCTTGTACTTATAGCAGTCGGATTCCATTGTCAACCAATAGTACCCTGCTCTTAGAATTTTTCTCACCATTGTGTGTCCATTGGCATGAGTGCCAAAGGATCCTTCATGAATTTCTTTCATAAGTATGTCTGCTTCTGGTCTGTCGATGCATCGGAGCAAAACCATGTCAAAATTCCTCTTATAGAGAGTGTCACCGCTCAGGAAGAAGTTTCCAGCCAATCTTCTGAGGGTTTTTCTGTCTTTTCCAGATGCCCCAAGTGGGTATCCTTGTTTCTGAAGGAAGCATTTGATATCGTGATACCAAGGTTTGTCATCTATGACTGCTTCGATCGTGAAGATGTAAGCGGGCCGTTCAAGGCGCATGATGTCAATCTTAGGTAAGTCATTCCATTGACCTATGCTAATCATGGAAGAGAGAGTGGCTAAAGCATCAGCCATGTGATTCGCATCACGAGGGATGTGATGAAACTCGATTCTGTTGAAGAAAGGTAGCAGCCTTCTTGCGTAGTCTTTGTAAGGAATCAATCCTGATTGGTATGTGTTCCAATCTCCTTTTATCTGATTGATAACCAGGGCTAAGTCGCCATACACGTCCAAGTTTTTTATCTTTAAATCAATTGCTTCCTCGAGACCCATAATACAAGCTTCGTATTCGGCCTCGTTGTTCGTACACTTGAACGTAAGTCTGGCAGTGAAAGGAATGTGGGTACCCTGAGGGGTAACAATGATTGCCCCAATTCTGTTTCCATAATGATTAACTGCTCCGTCAAAGATAAGCCCCCATTGGGAACCTGGTTCTGGCCCTTCACTGGGTAACGGTTTATCGCAATCTTTCATCTTTAAATACATGACATCTTCATCTGGGAAGTCAAACCCGATTGATTCCTGATCGTCAATCGGTTGATGGGCCAAATGGTCGGCTAAAATACTTCCCTTAACGGCTTTTTGAGCGTGGTACTCTATGTCATATTCTGATAACAACATCTGCCAACGGGCGATTCTTCCCGTGAGAGCAGGTTTTTCAAAAACGTACTTGATTGGATCCATTTCGGAGATCAACCAAGTAGTATGACGAATCATGTACTGGCGAAGACGTTTGGCTGCCCAAGCCAAAGCGCAACAAGTTTTCTCAAGCATCGTGTACCGAGTTTCACAGTCGGTGAATTTCTTGCTTAGATAGTAAATGGCAGACTCTTTCCTTTTAGTTTCGTCTTGTTGGCCCAGTACACATCCCATTGAGTCCTCTAGGACTGTGAGGTAAATGATCAGTGGTCTTTCTTCCACTGGAGGTGATAGAATCGGAGGATTCAACAGATATTCCTTGATACTGTCGAAGGCGGTTTGGCAATCTTCTGACCAAACGCAATCCTGGTTCTTTTTCAGTAATTTGAAAATTGGCGCACAAGTGGCGGTCATAAGGAATATGAATCTGGAGATGCAGTTCAAACATCCCAGGAATCCTCTGACTTGTTTTTCAGTTTTCGGAGAAGGCATTTCTTGAATGGCCTTGACCTTGTCGGGATCAACTTCAATTCCTTTCTGGCTGACGATGAACCCTAGTAGTTTCCCTGAACGGACACCGAAGGTGCACTTGTTGGGATTCAAGCAGAGCTTGAATTTTCTTAAACGTTCGAACAATTTTGACAGATGTTCAACATGCTCACTCTCTGTTTTTGATTTTGCAATCATATCATCGACATACACTTCGATTTCTTTGTGTATCATGTCATGAAACAGAGTAGTCATGGCCCTTTGGTAGGTTGCCCCAGCGTTCTTCAAACCGAACGGCATTACCTTGTAGCAAAAGGTACCCCATGGGGTAATGAACGAAGTTTTCTCCATGTCTTTCGGCGCCATTTTGATCTGGTTATAGCCCGAGAATCCATCCATGAAGGAGAAGACTTTGAACTTTGTTGTACTGTCTACCAGCATGTCAATGTGTGGTAAAGGAAAGTCGTCCTTTGGACTTGCCTTGTTCAGATCTCGGTAGTCGACACACATTCTGACCTTTCCGTCCTTTTTGGGGACAGGTACGATGTTGGCTAACCATTGAGGATATTCTGATGTGGCAAGGAAACCTGCGTCAATCTGTTTTTGTACCTCCCCTTTGATTTTGATGGCCATGTTCGGGTGAGTGCATCTCAACCTTTGCATTACTGGCGGACATTCCGATCTTAATGGTAAGTGATGTTCCACGATGCTGGTATCCAACCCTGGCATATCCTGATAGGACCAAGCGAATACATCGGGGAATTCTTTGAGAAGCTTTATCAAACTTTCTTTGACAGTTGGATTGAGCAGTGCCCCAATCCTGATTTCTTTTCCCTCTTGCTTTGAACCCAAGTTTACCGTTTCCAATGGCTCTTTGTGAGGTTCAATGGACCTTTCCTCTTGTCTGAGTAATCGGGAGATCTCTTCTGGAATTTCGTCGTCAACTTCTTCTTCAACCCCAAATACCGGGAACTCAAAGTCGGGAGAAGGCATCGGATCGTATGTTTCAACGGGGTGCAAAACAAGCAATTTGCATGACGTGATGATTCGTGTTTAGAAGAGATAGAGAAAATGCAAGAGTGTGTGCAGTGTTTTATTTTATTGCTTGTTTTTATTTTTGAATTGTTTTTTAGGATTACCATTTTCTGAAAAAGCAAAAAGAGAAAATAGCGATTAATCCGGAAATTACAGAACGACGTTATTTTATTAATGAACAAGTCGATCCTTGAAACTACAGCCCTATAAAACAAAACTCTGTCGCTTTGGGCGAAGCGAAGAGGGAAAATTTACAGAAAGCGAGCCCTATTAAAACATCCGTTTCACCTGGGCAGGGTGAAAGGTTAAAGATGGCAATTACTTTGACTGATGAACGATCTTCGGAACCTCGACGGCAACCCATTGGCGGAGAACTCCTCGGTGAATCACAAAGTCTGGCACCTTCCTTGATTTGTCTTCAGAAATAACGCTGATTTCTGGTGGAGCAGGATCATTGGAATCTGTCTCCCAGGAAGAATTGTCGTAGGAGGATTCCTCTGTTGTATTTTGCATAGTATTTGTGCTCTCAGCTGTATCTCCCCATCCAGTTGGTTGGATATCTTCGAGCCTGATACGAGAGCTTTCGGGCACAGTGTACTTGACCATATAATCAAATTTTCCACTTGGTTGTCCCAGGGTGTCCCATACTTCTTTGGAACTGGAGGAGTCATCTCTCTCGATGACGTTAACCTCAGGAAAAGCATAGTTGATGAATTCAAGTCCTACAAACGTTGTAAATTCATCTTCATGTTGAGTAGTTTCTGAATGACCTGAGTGTTGATCCCATGACATGGTGGGGACACAAGTATTCTGTTCAATGACGATCAGCTGATTTTCATTACTCGGCTAACTTTCTTGCCCCAATTTCCTGGGTAAGGTTGCCACATTGGCAGACCATCTATTGGGCCATAGTAGTTGTGGTCAAAGTTGTCTTTCATCAGAGTGTCTTCCTCTAATGAATTTGGCGGAGCACGACATCCTTCCGGATCACAATACCCGTATATCATTTCGACGTCTGATCTTGGTATAAATCTCGGACTTTCTGTAGGAATGCAAAAAGGCATTTGCGTTTCG
Source organism: Lathyrus tuberosus (assembly GCA_022829125.1). Lineage (NCBI taxonomy): Eukaryota > Viridiplantae > Streptophyta > Magnoliopsida > Fabales > Fabaceae > Lathyrus > Lathyrus tuberosus. Next base: position 410,708 of record JALAZF010000371.1, read on the forward strand.
TCCATATAGATTGGACGCCACCAGTGATTAATCAAGTGCTAAAGTGCCTCCTGGACAAGGGTACAACCTCGATCGTTTTCGTAACCTGCTTTACAGCTTTGATAGTCATGTGATATTAAGAATCTGAGTCGGACCTGCTCAACATGTAACTCTACCAGGCAGGTATTCATCACGCGAATGTCAAAGATCTGAACCATGTTGATCTGATAGGAATTCCTATCATGGTAGTCTTGGATCCATCCAAGATCCATCTGACGCTGGAGGGCCTCTTGTATGAAAGAGCATCCCTGTTTGTTTACCGAGCAAGTCAGACAGGAACTGTAATCGTGCCGCGGCAGATTATGATACTGGCTTTGCCTTGAGTGCATCGCCACCAAGTTGGCATTCATCGCAGGGATGTCGTGGTTTTGAATGACGTTAGAATTCGTATAGACCATGTTAACTCCACGAACTCGGTGCTCTTGGATCCATCCGAGATCCATTTGTTCCTGTAGAGATGATTGCACTACAGAACATCCTTGGTTGTCTTTAGAGCAGATATCACACTGGTGATAGTTATGAGGTGGCACATGCCCATATCCAGTCTGTCTACAATGTATCTTAACCAGATTGGTCTTCAACAAGAGTACATCGTGAATTTGATAGACTTCGTTAATCTCTTTCTCAATCAGATTGACTGCAGCTTTCTCATGTTGAGGCAGCGGGTTTGTGAGAACATTAGGATTCGTATCCTTGAAGGATAAGACCCCGCTCCTAACAAGCTTTTGCACGTCGGACTTGAAATTGAGACAAGTCTCTATGTTATGCCCTGAACCTCCTTGATGATAAGGGCATGTTTGAACTACCTTAAACCAAAAAGGTGGCTTTTCCGGTACTGTAAGAGGGGACTTAGTCTGAATGTGCCCCTTGGCTAGCAGTAATGGAAACAGCTCTGTGTACGTTACGGGTATAGGATCGAACCCTGGTGGCCGTGTTGTACGGTTGTTGTTGTATTAGGGACGAGCATGCTGAAGAGGCTGTTGTGTCCTTTGTTGATCAGGTTGGCTTTGCGCAACCTGAGGCTGATACGTAGGAATTGGCGTAGGGCTGATAGTAGGAGTCACAGCTGCTACCGGTTGATAACGTCGCCTTTTCTTTCCGAGAGAGATATTCCCAATATCTTGCTCTTTTTTCTTAGGGAGAGCACTACCATATTTTTTAGTACCGCTCGGTGATCCAGTGTCTTTTACCAAACGTCCTTCTCGGACGGCTTCCTCAAGACGTACACCCATGCCCACCATTTTGGTGAAATCACTGGGTGCACTGGCAACCATTCGGTCATAGTAAAATGAGCTTAAGGTCTTTAAGAAGATCTTTGTCATCTCTTTTTCCTCAAGAGGTGGACAAATTTGAGCGGAAACTTCACGCCACCTTTGAGCATACTCCTTAAAGGTTTCCTTTTCCTTTTGCAACACTGATCTGAGTTGATCTCTGTCGGGTGCCATGTCCAAATTGTATTTGTATTGTTGGACAAGGCAGTACCAAGATCTCTGAAAGTACTGATCGTAGAACGGTTTAAACCCATGTACCATTTGAGTGCGGCACCGGTTAAACTATCCTGAAAGTAGTGAATCAGTAGGTCCTGATTCTCCGTCTGAGCTGACATTCGCCGAGCGTACATCACCAGATGGCTTTGAGGGCAAAAGTTACCCTTGTATTTTTCAAAGTCGGGCACTTGGAATTTGTGCGGGACTTTTACGTTAGGGACCAAGCAGAGATCTGCGGCGTCCTTTCCAAATAGATCCTGACCGCGAATGGCTTGCAGCTCCTTCTGCATTTCCAGGAACTGTTCCTGGAATTCATCCATTCTATCGAACATAGTTTCCTTCCTACCAGAAGGTGTTGGTGGAATCTGTCCTTCTGGGACAGTGTGCACCACAGGGGGTGGTACCGTGACTACGGCAGTAAATCTTGGCGTTTCCCGAAGTTTGTAACCTTCAGGAGTCTTCAGTATGCCCCTGGCATCTTCGCTTTCCCGAAATTTGTAACCTTCAGGCCCAGCGGCTTCTCTTGAGATTCCCTAATCCTCAGTGATCGGCGGAACATATCTTTCCGGGATATAGTTAACAGGCATACCCCAAGGACGATCTTTCGGCATTTGATACCTAGGATCATACTTCTCCACGATGGGCATTGAGGTGATCTCTGAGATCACAGTCCTTTGTAGCTAAGCTTCTGCCATGGCTTGCATGTCGTTACGAAGCTTTCTCATATCCTCTCTTAGAGCGTCGATCTCTTCCTTCAACTCTCTATTTTCTTCCTCAAGATCATCCATCTTTTTCTGACGATTGGCCCGAGTATTGTACGAATGAGACAGTTTGACTCTAGAATCGAGACACAAACGTGAGATTCGTAGGGAAGAAGAATACGTGATGTGAGAATGATGAATGGAATGATTATATTAATTGTTTTTTGGTTTAATCAAAATAAACTTCGACAATTAGATTGCAAATATCAAACAGTGGGGAAACCCCTTTTTATTGAAATTCAAAGGATTACAGAAATGGAAATACACTAGATTACAAGGTGCAGAAACAGAAACCTAAGCTAATGGGTCCCGAGTCCTCTCTGAAGAGAAATCGGGTGCTGATTCTGGTATCTTCCTTTTCTTTGACCGGGGCTCTTGGGCCGTTGTCGGGTTGTCATTCCTTTGCCAAGTGAAAGGAGTGAGCAAATTCCTTTGGTGATCTTGATTCTCTACAGCATGTTGCTCCAAAATCTCAATCAGAGCATCTTTCTCTTTCAGTAATTGTTGTATTTTGATGCACTCTATGTTAAGGGTGCGGTACTTGTTCTTCCAAGACCTTCTCTCCTTCTGAACTTTGTTGAGAGTAACCTGAAGCTTTTCCGTTTCTGTCATGAAGTACATGAAAGATTCCTTTGGCGGAAGAATTCTGTAACGAGGATAAGGCATCTTTAGCTTGAGAGCTCTAGTTTGTACCCAGTGGAGATAAGGCTCCACCGAGACACAGTCTGGTTTTCCTAGAGACTCTCGTCCTTTCTTATGAACGTGTTTCCAAGCGTGTACTATTTCCATCTTTAGTGCTCTGCCGTTTTCTCCTTCTTCGAAGAAAAGACCTTCCAGATGAACACCCCGTGGGATGTGTCTCATCGGGTATCCAAATTGACGGCGAACCAAAATCAGATGATAGTTGATTCCTCCTTTAGTTCCTATGAGGGGTACGTTGGGGAAGTTTCCACAACGGTCAATGATCCTAATTCCCTCATAAATCCTATTACACCAATCTATATCAGAGTTGGTAAGAGACATGATCTTCTGCGACCAACGTAAGACACTCTTGCAATCCCAAAAAGCAGCAGACTTGGGCAAGTGGGAGATAAACCATTTATAAAGCAAAGGTACACAGCACGTGATCTCCCCTCCACTGTACAAATTTCCTAAGTGTACAGAATGATACGCATCTGCGAGCAAAGTCGGCACAGGGTTTCCAATGAGAAAAACCTTAATGGCGTTGATATCGATGAAGTTATTGATGTTGGGAAACAAAAATAACCCGTAGGTGAGCAAGACAAAGATGCTTTCAAAAGCATTTATGTTTCCTATACTGGCGAAATACATGGCTTTCTTCGTTAAGAATTGGGCTGGCAAACCTTGGATGCCACCCTCAGTAGTCATGTGAGTCCTGACCTCAGACTCGTCCAAATGGATTGCTCTTGCAATGGTCTGATTCTTTGGAATTTCTTCCATTCCAGAAAATGGAGCTCGATCAGTGATATGTAGATCAGTCAGATGAGAATACTCCTCCAGCGTTGGTGCTAGCTGGTAATCCGGGAATGTGAAACAGTGATAAATCGGATCGTAAAACTGAATGAGCGCATCCATGATTCCCTCAATCACATGGACTCTTAACAGTGGTAGCAAACCTCCGTGCTTGGCTCTGAAAGCCTCTGGGTTAGTGATCATCCTCGCTAACCTTCTCAAATCCTCTAGTTTTGGAACCTTGAAGGTATACCTATGAGTTCTCCTTCTACCGAAATCCATTAGTGCAATCCTTTTCTCTGATATATGCAATCACAGTCTTAGTTTAATTTGAAAAACAGAGAGACTAGAAGAGAAGGATTTTTTTTAATGTTTTTTAAATGAATGCATGAATGCAGCACACAAAAACATAGAAAAAACATGGGGTCAAAGGGTTGTTGTCATGAAGTCAAGGCTCTACCCATCCCCAAAGGTTTATACTAGGGTGATTTTTGTACCTGTACTCATTATCATCAGCTCCTCCCAGGAAAGCAAAACAACAAGCGGATCACCAGCGAGTTGTAGTGCAATCTTAGAGTAAGTGTCATTCACCGAGAATAGATCACCAGCCTCAAATGAGGGTAGTATCGCGTAACAACTATTTCTGATAGTTTCCACACTACGAAAGGGTTTGGCTCCTCAGCTTCTCAGACTTAACAACCGGCTCATTGTCTGGGTAAGAGAATGGGTTACGTTGGTCAGCCTCCACTGAGGTTGATGGTCGACCCCGTCGCCATCACTTATCTTAAGTGTATACTCAATCTTTCCACATACGGCATCACCCGCATTCCCATTAGCAGAAAAATAAATATGTATAGCAATTAGGAAAAGCAGTATATATATTTGTCCTAAAACATCCTAGACCTCTTAAAGCTATGAATCTTAAGTTCTTGACAGAAATTGGGTTCCCTGGCGGATGCCCCAATCTGTGGTATTCACACAAGAGAAGAAAAGGAAGACCGTACCTAGATCTAACTTTGAACGGCCCCACGGTGGGCGTCATTTTTCTGTAGCGAGCGATTTTGGACGCGGTTCTTAAGCGCTGATCGCTCTCTGCGGTTTGAGCTTAAACTACAGGTCGATTCATTTTTTATCCTATTATGAGCTGAATAAGGAAGGGAAATAGATGTCTCCAATTAACCCTGCTTGCATACTGAGTTTAAACAGCGGTCTGTTAGGTTACGGATGCTATCAATGTGGGGGGCCTTTCTTGTGTTATTTTGACAGACAGGTTTCTGGCGGGGAACAAGGATTAGGATGTTAGGACTGGTGCTTTTGATAGATACATGAGAGTATGGGATTTTGGGTTTTTGTTTAGTGTGCTCGCTAAGATCTTTTCTTTTGATCTTATGCCTACGTATTCCCGTTTACCGAAACAGGGAAATCAGAGCGTTCGTAGTTCCTCCTATTCTATGGGAGGAAATGGGTGTTTTTGTGTCTTGTTCAAAGCCCAAGATGTGAAGCGAAAGGTTGTTTGTATCTTGTTCAAAGCCCAAGATATGAAGCTGAAAAGTCTATTTGTGTCTTGTTCAAAGCCCAAGACGTGAAGCTGAAGGACCTCGACTTTAGAGAGAATTTGTCATCTCTAAAGAGGGGTTTGTCTGTCACAACTGTTGGGTGACTGGTTTATAAAGGAGGATTACTTTAACCGGGATACGCGGATCCTAGTAATGCCATAATTTCCTTTATAGGGGATTTTAACCTAAAGGAGAAGACTTTAGCTCAGTGTAGAGCAATGCTATCTTTCCTTAGGAATTTCTCATGCTAAAAGAGGGACAGTGGCGTGGATGTAGATAATCCAGAGGCTTGCCGCTTACAGCAATTAGATGAAGGAGTTATTGATGTTTGTGTACTGTGAACGAGGCACAGCTTTGATGCTAAAAGGTTGATTGGATCAACCAGTGGTTTTCTTATACAAAGCCTAAGAGGAGGCTATTATGTGTCTCGTACAAAGCCCGAGAGAGAGGCTAAAAGGTTTTTGACTCAACGAGGGAATCTTTTGGTATTTCGTATAAAGCCCGAGATGAAGGCTGTTGTTTGTTTGGCTCAATAAGAACCTTTTTGTATCTCGTATAAATCCCGAGATAGAGGCGAAAGGGGTGATTGACTCAACGAAGGAGTCTCTTATGTGTCTCGTACAAAGCCCGAGAGAGAGGCTAAACATTTGCTTCCGCTGGGAAGAATCATTGTATAAAGCCCAAGAGGAGGCTATTGTAACTGTTTTAGTGACAGGTCCAGTATACTGATTTTGAAAGAGAAAATCAGTTCTTATATGAGCAACACTGTACTCCTGGATTTGATTCAAGGATCCGGGTTATTCCTGTTCTTTAAGGAAGCGGGAAATCCGAAGGGTATCGAGACTGTCCGAGTCTGCGGGTTTCTTTCATATTCTTGAAGGGTGCTTGAGAATATCTTTGAGACTCAAGGAGATTAGACTGTCCAAGTCTAGAGTTTTATCTTTTGTACCATGCTTTGAGAAACAGTAGTAGACTCTATGAAAGGACTGTTCTATGAGGATGACTAGGTTCTGTTCCTATACCTCTAGGAGGTCGTCGGGACAATTTGTACGAAGCCCAAGAGGAGGCTAGAATCTTTTAAGAAGCCGACGAGTCCTTGTACTAAGCCCAAGAGAAGGCTATCATTCCTGGAGGAAGAGATCATTATACGAAGCCTAAGAGGAGGCTGTGAATACTTCTAAGAAGCCGTAGGGTCCTTGTACTAAGCCCAAGAGGAGGCGGGGTTGCTTTTAGGAAGCCTGTGGGTCCTTGTATGATGCCCAAGAGGAGGCCGATGCTTTTAAGAAGCCCGTGGGTCCCCAAACCCCGAGAAATTCAAGGCAAGCTATTTACAAGGAATAGATCAAGTCAGGAAAGTTCGAGAATTTGGAAGAAACTCAGAGATGCCGTTCACGGAGAAGACATTCATCTCTGGGAGTAGAGTTTCTTGACAATTCCTAATGAGGACAGCCGAAGAGAAGACTATATCTGGTGATCCTATTGGGGATCTAGCTGTCTATTTCTACGAATAAACGAAACGGCGTCACCTAGTTCTAGACGTAGTTGCCGGGGAAACTCGAAATATCTATACTATTATTACACAGTTGATATGAGTTTATGAAAGAAGACTTACAGTGAAACAGCCCCACAATATAGTTATATGTATATGAAAGCGGTAAATGAAAGCAATAACCACTTACTCGGTTGTAGAGCTTCCATGCTGTTTGGTTAGTTGTTCAACAAAGAACGATTGAAAACAACAGTATATACAAAATCAAAGGAGAAAGTGCTTTGAAAAAGAAAGATTTGGGGCTTACAGCTCAAGGAGAGGCCCAGGGTTTTATCAGTGAGCGCACTGTTTGAATTTGTACAGAGGGACTTATACAAGTGACTGAGGCCCAAAATATTTCTGTACAAGGGGGTTGGGTCTTACACTCTTTCAAGAGGCCCAAGAAGTTTTAAAGAAAAAGAGTAGGGCTTATAATACGAGGGTAGGCTCGGGTGATTTTTCGTTTAAAAATGGCGATCGCGCCGAGGTTTTCTTTTAACGCAGAGGGACTTATACAATAAGTGAGGCCCAAAATGTTTTGGTTAAAAGGGGATTGAGTCTTACACTCTATTAGAGGCCCAAAAGTGTTTTGAATAGGTCTTATAGCTCAAGGAGAGGCCCAATGTTATTTTGAAAAGGCGACGATCGCGCCGTTGGTTTTTGACGGTATCGGGACTTATACAATACACTGAGGCCCAAAAATGATTTGGTCAAAAAAGGATTGGGTCTTACACTCTATTAGAGGCCCAAAAGTGTTTAAAAAGTTTGATGAGGGTTAAATTGATTCAAAACCCTAATTTGTTTTCAAAATGTATTTTTTTAATTGAACAAAAATTCAATTAAAATGATTAATATTTGTTAAATACACGAAAACAAGTTATGATCTTGGACCAATGTTCCAAAAAATCAGGTTTCTTCCTAAAAAATGATTGAAGTCAAATTAGGGTTAGAAAATGAAAAGAAAAGAAACATTTTAAATGCTAAAAACACATAAAACATTAATTCTTTTCAAAAATATCAAATATAGGAAATAAATAATATTTTTGGGATTTCTTGGTAGAATCAAATATTTAAACATTTTTGTGAATTATTGCAAAAAGAACCAATCAAAAATGATAAAAATTGAAGGAGTTATTAATTTTTCAATTTATTAAAAATAATAATATGAAAAATAACAAAATAAACAAGTGATAAAAAGAAGTCTGGGGCGAGGGGGATTCGAACCCCAGACCTCTCGCTTGCCAATACACACAAAACCAGCTGATGAACCGCTGGGGCGCAATGCCAATTCAAATATAATATGGCAAGGGAAAAATATATAGAGAACTTGTTGGGTTTTCTGAAAATGGCACCATGGCCATCTTCCTCCTCGAGCTCGTGCATGAAGCACCCTATCTCCCTCATCTCTCCACCATTGGACATGATTCAAACACCAAACCCGTGCGTTTTTTCACAAGGAATAAGATGGCAATACCCAATTTTATTCATTTTCAGTGTGGAGTAAAATAATCATGATGAACCCAGATGAACCCTAATTTGCAAAAGCAATCGTGCAGGCATGGTTATAAGGTCTATGATCCAATTTCTTGAGGCAAAATAATCAACATATGATGGCAAGTAATTGGCAAAAATATCATGCGAGGAAATATGCATGGATCATATGGTTTGAGTTTGAAGCTCACCTTGATGCAAGCTGAAATGGTGCTTTGCCCAGATGGTGTTCCAGTCGTGAATTGATGATCCCTACAGCTTCAATGGATGTTATGGAGTGTGTTGCAAGCTTTGGAACACTTTGAAACTCTTTGGATCAAGCTGGAGACCTCCACCTGCAAAATTGAAGCATAATGGCTTGGTGGAAGAGTGATTTTGAGCCTGAGGTGTTACAGTCAATGTTTAAGTGTTTGGACACCTCAAATACATCATACGTGATGTGTTTGAGCAATTGGAATTGATTGCCTATGGCTGCAACTCAAAACCCGATAGTGGTTACTCAAAAACAAGAAAACTTGAGGTTTAAGAAAGAATGAGAGAAAGCAGTGCTGTAACTGGCTTTGGTGTGAGTTGAATGATCCATTGGGACCTCTATTTATAGGTGATCAACTTTTGTTTTGGAGGAATAGTGAATGGCTGCTGGATCAGATCACATTTGCATGGATTAGCTTGGAGGATTTCTTCTCAAGCAAGGCAAGCTAGCCATTCCCAAGAGCGGGGCTATGCCTTGACCAAAATCACATTCTTCAGATGCTTTTATTGTTGTTTAATCAGAGAATTTGACTGAGTAGAGTAGCTACCTTGACAATGCACTATTCCACATTAATGCACTTTGAATTCAAGGCAAAATGTGCCAAAGTGGATGAATTTCAAGTTGAAAGATTCCTTGGCTTTTTTACTCAGATTTATCAGTTGGATCAGTTGCATTGTGATTGGTTTGAACACAGGTGGCATGCTGATCCCTAGTTTTTGGTTCAAAATCGTGTGTGGCAAGCAAACATGCAAACTGATTTTTCCAAAACAGCTTGCAGCAGCATGACTTTGGGCATGGATTTCTCATGGCTTAAGTTGAATCAATTCATGCTGTTGAGCTCTTTGAATTCTTAGTAACATATGCAACAATATTGATGTTTAACTTTGGACTTGATTCAGCTTGCAACTATGTGAAAAGATCTCACAAGTTTTGGTGTTTCAACAAAATCTGTCTTGGACAGAATTTTTCTAAGTGTTGGAAAATGGTACACTTTCATGTTTTCAGCCACTTTGGCTCACTCATAGCTCAAAATCCATAATGAATTGGAGTTAGGCCTAGTTGAAGTTTTTGTAGAGGGTAATGAGAGATACAAATTAAGCTTTGGATGGGGCACAATGGCCTTGTGGTTTAGGAGTTATGGTCCTCCCAAGTTGGTGTATTAGTGGTACTTTTCCATAACTTAGAAAAATTTCTAAGTTTTATGGTTACCCCTTTTACAAGTCATCCCACTTTTCTTGATTTTTCTTGATGAATGATGATTCAAATCATACATAAACATCATTTTAGGGTTAAAAATCCATTTTGGTGAAAAATCTCAAAAAGTCAAAGTTGACTTTTGTGCACAGTTGACTTTTTATCAGATGAATTCCAAATTGTGCAATTCTTCAGGAAATCATGTCCTTGACCTAAATCAAACTTGATGGACATGTTCCATGGGTGTCATAGGGTATATTGAGGCATATCCTAGGGTTTGGGAGCATGCCCCGGTCAAAAGTCAAAGTTACAGTTGACTTTTCCCTTAAAACCCTAATTGTGGTGCAGATGAAATTGAGACTTATTGCTCAAGCTTCTTGGATTAATCCATTGTTCCAAATGGATCAATATAGTTCATTAGAGACCCTCAAACTCTCTCTTGAGGTCTTGGTTCATGATTTGTTCCAAAAGTCAACTTAGGGGCGAATTAGGTCAAGAAACCCTAATTCCTGATTTTTGATGTATGCATCCCCTGAGGTCAAATTGACTTGATGTTTGGGTCCATGAGGTTCCATGGAGTATATTAGGTTATGTTTTGGAACACTGGCTCATGCCCAGATGAAAATTTCCATCTGGGGCCCTGGTCGACCAAAACCCTAATTTGGTGACGCTGTTAATCTTGAAGCTTGATCCACCTAAAAGGGAGCAACCTTGTGCTTAATCCTTAAAGTGGGAGTCCTCTTGATCCATTTTGAATGTTTGGGAGGTTAGACAAGTTGAAGATCATGTCATTCCTTGATTGATCCTTTGTCTAAGGCTCTAAGGGGGCTTGAAACCCTAATTTTGATTGTAGTGGATGCTCACCCATCTTTGGGGAGATTGATGAAATAGGATGGTTCCTCCATATTGTGATGATGATTTGCACAATGATGGGAAATCTTAGTGGTCAAAATTTGGGGTATGACAATTATGTCTAACGCAAAGTTGAGAGAACAACCGTGTTACCCTAGTCGACACTCTCGCACGCAACTCAAGACACGGAGGCATTAAGCTTCGACGCCTATTGAAGATTGTTAGCTCTTAAATCTATCTCTAGAATCCAGAAACTAACAGATAATCATCCCTAATCGAAGTTTGCGAGGATTATCTCTAACGCAACCCAAACCCCGTACATAAAGCAAAAATCAGAGGCAATCACCAATAAAGATTTGTAAAGCAAGTTTTATACAATGCCATGGGCGACAAATATACATGAGATCATAGTCAATACATATACAAAACCCAACAAAGAAGAAAAACACAAAGAAGAAGAGAAATGAACTAAACATCTCACAGTTTGTCAGAGTCGATTGATGATCAATCCACCCTGGTTCATCCGTATGCAAGCATCCATGTTGTTTTCTAAGATAATCTACTGAAAAATGAAGTTTGATGGAGTTGGAGCAAGAATCCCCAAAACCATAACCTAAAAAGTGACTGAAATGAACTATATACAATTACAAATCTGTCATGTTCGCTTTGCGAACGAATCATTCGCCTAGCGAACCTCAAAAAATGGCACTTAAGTGCCTCTGAAATGTTAAACCGCCTTTGCTTTTCTTCGTGAGTTCACAATGCGAACGATTTATTCGCAAAGCGAATGCTCACTGCACAGTTCGCAAAGCGAACTTTAGTTCCTTTTTCCTCTGCCTCAAACTAGGACCATTCGCTGGCGAACTCGCCAGCCATTCGCAAAGCGAATGTTCGCTGGCTCACTCGCAAAGCGAACAAGCTGAACTTTCTGGTTTTCTTCAGCTTCCTTTTATTGCTTCAAATGACACATCTTGGAGCCTTTATTACTCATTGCTCCAACAATGCTTAATTACCTACAAAATGAATGGAAAACTATCAATTGTTACATAAATGAATCAATATTAAAAATATATACTAACTAACATATTTATACACAAAGTGGGGTTTATTCAAACGATATTAACCAAAAAGTATCGATAAGTGCAACAAAACATATACACAAAAATAGGTACAATTTGCACTTATCACATCATAATACACCACAAAAGATTCGCTCGAATTAGGCAAAATCAACACTGGAGCGATCGTCAACCTCTTCTTCAAATCCACAAAACTCTCTTCGCAAGCTACATCCCACACAAAAGCTTGACCCTTTCGAGTCAACTGAGACAAAGGTAATGCCAACTTAGAAAAGCCTTCGATAAACTTGCGGTAATAGCCCGCCAATCCCAGAAAACTTCATATCTCGGTAGCAGACTTCGGAGTCTCCCACTGTAACACAGCATGAATTTTAGAAGAATCAACAGCAATCTCGCCACTTGAAATCACATGGCCAAGAAAACTCACTTCCTTCAACCAAAACTCACACTTGGACAGCTTTGCATACAACTTCTTCTCCTTTAATACTTGCAACACCGTTCTCAAATGCTCAACATGTTCTTCTTCAGTACTAGAATATATCAAGATATCATCGATAAACACCACCACAAACTTATCCAAATACTCATGAAAAATTCGATTCATATACTCCATGAACACCAGGTGCATTAGATACACCAAACGACATCACAATGTATTCATAGTGACCATACCTCGTCCTGAAAACCGTCTTCGGAATATCATCAGGCTTAACACGAATCTGATGATAACCAGACCTCAAACCAATCTTACTGAACACAGTAGCGCCTACCAACTAATCCATCAAATCGTCAATTCTCATTAGCGGATACTTATTCTTGATAGTCACTTTATTCAACTGTCTATAATCCACACACAATCTCATAGTACCATCTTTCTTCTTCACCGACAACACAGGAGCACCCCACAGAGAAACACTCGGTCGAACAAACTTCATCCCAAGCAACTCTTCCAATTGTTTCTTCAATTCTCCTAACTCAGATGCAGACATCTGGTAAGGAGCCATTGACACCGGACTCATACCTGGTATCAAATCCGCTGCAACCTCTACCTCACGCTCTGGAGGCAAATCACTTACGTCATCAGGAAACACTTCCGAAACTTCACATACAAAAGGCAAAACACCAACTTCTCCACCTTCACTAATACTCAAAGTTGCGCTCAACATAAACATCTCAGCACCATCCTGCATCGACTAATCAAAACAATCTGTAAGCACTTGGCTTAACTCCAAACAATTCACTGTACACACCACTTAAGCTCGCAAGACACGTCTATCCCATCCAACATGATCCCGTCTATTATCAACAAGAGATTAAGGGTGATCAGTTCCTCAATTTGTCAATAACAACCGGCTATCATGAGGTGGTACAAACTATCTTTACAAAACTATCGTAGCGTCTAACATCACACTCAGTCATCGCTCCACACTTGAAGCATCTTGGAGAAGCACCATCTTCTCCCCCACTTGTTTCATTCCCGGCCTGCAAATGGAAAACAAAATAAGCATCGACAGTGTTTTCACACACATATAGCACACTAGGGAATAAACAACATTATACAACCTGGCCAGACGGACCGACCTGCTCTGATACCACTAAATGTAATACCCTTTTCTACACCACAATTATACATGGAAAAATACACAAATTATCAGAGTAAAAATCACCTCAGAAGGGTGCACAGTTTCTCAATAAACTCAAAATAAAACATTTGCTCCGTAAACATGGGTTTTCCTCAAAATATTCAAAAGCCATCAAAATTAGCAGCGGAACCACCATAACCACAATAATCCAAAATTAAAAGGTTTTAAAATAAAAACCATAATAATCAACTAACAACAAAATGTCAACATAACATGTTTCGACTCAACGACCCAACCCGATGTTACACTATCAGAGCAAGTCCCTCTACGTCGACCAAAAGTACTAAAAACTACAAAAGGTCCTCGAAGGTATCCACTGCTAAGCCTAATCATCTGCACGTTACCCACGTGGAGGCAACATTCAAACAGGCAGGGTGAGTAATCATAATTCATTATAATCAATATAGAAACAGGATATGCATAAAATGGCGTCATTATCATATACAACATCATTAGGGTCATCAAAAAGCATCAAAAGTCACAACATCATAAATCACATCAAGATGCCACATAAATGCAATGCATAACAAGACTCAGGCATGTGGTACTAATTCATCAAAGTCGATGGACACTAGGCCATCACCCTCCAAAGATCCCCGTCAATAGGATCGATTCCACACAAGAACTGGAGCACGTCAAAATACCTCACATCCACACAATAGGATTGAAGCCACAATAGACCGAAGTCTAACCTGCTGGACCAAAGTCCTATAATCGTCAATAGACCAAAGTCTAACTCACTGGACCTAAGTCCTATAATGCAACGAATGCATGATGCACAATGTCAATATCATCATCATCAACAAAAAGTCATTACGTGCATCATCATTCATCAAAATCTCATGTTAATCCATATCATCATTTAATCATCAAAACATCATGAATCGTCATCTCATAATCATCAATATAGCTCATGGTAATTCACATCAAAATAGTCATGTATCATCATCTCCTAATCATCAATATAACTAATGGTCATTCACATCATCATTTAATCATCAAACATCGTGTATAAACATCTCATAATCATCAACATACTCGTGGTAATTCATATCATCATCTAATCATCATACATCATGTATAAACATCTCATAATCATCAATATACTCATGGTAATTCATACATCAAAACACACACACACAAGTATTCGATAAATTATCCACAAATAATTTCACAACCGGCAGCAATCAGCACAACAATCCGTTAATAGAAAATACACACAATTGACTTCCCAAACATATTCGATATAAAAATATTGGGCAACTAGTTATCTTATCTATACTATGTTATAGATCTATTCATTAGCTTTCTGAAGCTTCAAACGGGGATCAAAACGGACTTACGGATCAAAGGTTATGACCAAAACGATTTCGATCGAAAACAAGAACAGTCGTGACGGACAGCATGCAGAATTTTCTGCGTTTTTCACCGTGGAGGCCTTCCGGACCTCCGATTTCAATTCCGTAAAAATCCAAACTCTCAGAAAATTACAACCCATCCAATACTGTAATTATCTCAAGTAAATTTACAATTTTAACACAATTAAACCATCTATTCATTATTTTAAGATTATGCCTAAAACCTTTGAAATTGATGGATATACGTTCAATCCTCAAAAGAAAAGAATACACATATAAGGCACACAAATTCATCATATAATCATCATATAACAACCACCATGGAAATTAGGGATTTTTATCCTAAATATGCTATTACCCATCATACATTATCATAGCATCAAGAGCACAAAAGCCTACGACTATTAGGCCAATTCATTACACTATCCTAAGCCTTAAAATCACATAAACCCTCAAAATACCCCAATACCCACAAAGTCCTCACAACCCCTTCACATTTGTTATCAACGCACGAATACATCATAATTTCCTCAGTTTACTCATAAACCCACAAGAATCACATAAACCTCACTAATACATCATAACTTCCCCAGTTTAGTCATAAACCCACAAAATCACATAAACCTCACTAATACATCATAACTTCCTCAGTTTACTTTTAAACCCACAAAATCACATAAACCTCGCTAATACATCATAACTTCCTCGGTTTACTCATAAACCCACAAAATCACATAAACCTCACTAATACATCATAATTTCCTCAGTTTACTCACAAACCCACAAAAATCACATAAACCTCACTAATACATCATAATTTCCTCAGTTTACTCATAAACCCCCAAAATCACATAAACGTCACTAATACATCATAACTTCCTCAGTTTACTCGTAAACCCACAAAAATCACATAAACCTCAAAATCCACTTTAAATACATCGAATCCCTATATTGAAAACAATGAAAGACAATACTCCTCATACTTTAGATTGTTGATTCCAAGCCTTTCTCTCTTGAGTTCTTAGAAACTTTCTCAAATCCTAAGCTTTTCCCTCTTTCCTCAGAGCTCTGGCCTTTTCCCTTCTTTTCACGATCTAACAAAATGAATCATATTCCTCTCAAATTCTCTTTTTTGTTAAACCTAGGGGCCTCTAAATTGAGCTTTCCCCAATTTACCCTCACTAATCCTCCTCAAAAGTCCATCTTACCCTTAATTCATCTAATATTATTTAAATAAATAATTATATAATATATTCCATATTATATACTATTATTTAAATAAATAACCAAAACTCAAAAAAATACCAACATCAATACAAACCACCAAAATTTACCAAAATTCACGAATATTATATTTAAATAAATTAAATAAATATTCTTACAAATTTGGGGTGTTACACTTACTCCTCCCGTCTCTTTGGGGTCTTCTCTAGATCATGGATTGCCTCGTGAATCCCCTCCACAATCTGATGTTTCAGAGCTTTCCCATCAGCAATCACTTCCTGCTCCCCAAGAGGATCCTAGGCCAGAAAGGCCTAAGAAGAAGTTTGATCTCATTCCAATGTCGTATGCGCAATTGCTTCCTTATTTGCTCGAGATTTATCTAGTCGAGCTTGTCACTTTAGGACCATCTCCAACAAGGTTTCCTTTGGGCTTCAATATCAATGCTAGGTGTGACTTCCACTCTAGTGCACCTAGTCACAATGTTGAAAATTGTATAAGGTTCAAGTATAAGGTCCAAGAGCTCATTGATTCAGGGGCAATCGAGGTAACGTCAGTCGGTACTAGTAAACAAGGTGATTTTACTCCAATTGTTGCAAAGGAAGTGGAGACTCCTTCCCTTTCTGTAGGATCTACCTCATGTCATAGATCTCTTCCACAACCTTATGCTTTAGAAGCTCTACGTCAGCAACCCTTGTTTGTGCATCAGCCAAATGTGTAAAGGAAAGTACATGGGCAGATTGGGCGCCCGAATCAGCATCGGCAGCAGAACTATCAGCAGCAGGGACAACTCAAACAAAGAAGACCCAAGAGGATATTTGATCATATTCCTATTCCTTATAGTCGGTTGTTTGCTCGCCTGCTCAAAAGCTCTCTGATTCAGCTGAGGAATACCACGCCAGTGCCATACCCTATTCCTCTGGACTATAACATGAATGCTAGGTGCGAGTTCCACTCAGGAACGTTTGGGCATACAATTGATAACTGTAACACGTTCAAACACAAGGTGTAAGATTTGATCGACTCAAAGGTCATCTCCCCAGATGGTACCCCCATGAGTTGAAGCCTCCTTGTCAGAGTGAGCACCAGATCGCGAGAGCATCATCAGAAGCAATAAGTCCAGACGGAGTCAAACTTCCTCAACAATGGCAATCTTCGGCTTCTTTACTGCATTTTCATGTGTAATTTTTCATTGTTTGTTAGTACAGTGTTTGCATGTAAAAACTTGTTTGTGTTTTGAATGATGATTTTAATGCAATGAATATGTTTTTTCTTGAAGTGTTCTATTCGTGTTCATTCATTTAAATGTTTGTATGCACTGTATAACCAACTTTCTTGCTTAAACTCTTGGAGGGAGGATGATGAAGTGAAAAATACAAAATCTTTGGTTGTATGCTTTTGGATAAAACCCTGTTGATGATGTACAGGCATTGCTTCAAATCCCCAAACACCGGAGATATAAGGGAGATAGACCCTTGTCAACCCCGTCGAGCCTCGAAGTAGGAGTTTCCTTTCATTTGAAAAAACCCTCACATCTAACCCAGGGGAAGGTTAGTTGTCAGTTGATTTGACCGAGCGTTCAACTTTCAAAAGGAGTGCGCATCTGAGGAGCCATCACCTTTCTTTCCTCACATATCAGGAGGTCATGGGGTGTGAAATCATAATGGTTACCCCTCACCGTACGGAGTGTAGCAGTCACAATCCTTTCAAAGAAGTCAAGACAGCCAGTGTCACACGATTTGTTCAAGAAGAAAAAAAAGAAAAAATTGAGAAAGAAAGCCTGCTAAGTCGAAAGTTTGAAAACAAAAGACTTAGGTAAAAGTTAGGACATCCCGCTGGACCTCAAAATCGAAAAAAAAAAAGAATTCAAATGAATTCAGTCCAGGCAAAATCAGGGAAACAAGAGAAGAAAGAGCAAATAGAAAAAGCGAAAAGGCTTACAAAAGGGAAAACCCTCGAGCAAAAGCACGTCGTGTGACTACAGGCACCAAAGATGAAAGGAGCGACTACCACTCTGAAACCCTTGTAGACTCCTTAATTGTCACCGATGGCATGTCATAACCTTTTGGTAGGTGAGCGCTCATGCCGGATTAACTGAACGTAGGACCGAAGGATATCATGGAGAATGGGTGGGTACAGACAAACTTTGAGCCATAAATCCTTTTTTCTCAAACCGTGAACCAGGCCACGTTACAACCCTTAAAAGTCCTAATTGAAATTGGGTTTATTCCGAAGGTGTTCTTCAACGAGATAACGTTCCTGACTCCTATAAGTTATGCTAATAAGATTTTGTTGGTATTTCATATACGTATTATTTTCCATTCAAAAATCAAGGTCGTAAATAGCGACTCGTTCACAAGGTTTTGCAACATATTTTTAATAAAAAAACTCAAGGTTAATATATGTGTTGCATTAGAGTTATCATTCTCATAATAAACATTTTCTGCTTGCATACATGTGCTAAAACATCAGGGAAGCTTACATAATGAACGTCAGTCGAGAAGCTCGATCTTGCCGAGTTGAGATGCTTGAAAATTCTGAAGGATAGTAATGTCAAGGGGCATGTGGCCAAGAGACTGTGCGCAGCCTGGGCGTTCCCGGTGAGTGGTGATAAGATGTAGCTAATCTGGAGCAGTCACATTGAAAACTCTCCCTAAAGCTGCCAAACGGGGGCAATCACGTTGAGATTCGGCAAATCTCTCGAAGACCAGTCGGTCAGAGGCAAGTTCACTTCAAGGCTAGTATTGGGGCAGGCCACCTCAAGAGTGCGAGAAGTTATCTACTCCTGAAGACGGTTAATTGAAAGCACCTCTTCAAGGTTCAAAATACCAGGGTAGAATATTTCAAGTCATTGCAAATCCTTTCGAGGCAAATTACTTCATAGATTACACAGTCTGGGGCAGTTATGTCGAGATCTGATAAATCTCTCCATGAGTTTGAAGACCTTAGGGCATGTTGAAAGCCAGGTTTTCTGTAAAATCCTCTTGAAACGATTTCTTTCGTTAGACCCTGTAGTCTGGGACAAGTGGAGAGTTCAAAGGACCATTGGTCACGTATGAGAATCAACACACAGTCGATCAACAGAAGCATGAAGCGCCAAAGTAGTTCCCAGTATGGAATTTCTCTTCCTCGGCAAGGCGCCAAAAGGTATCTTTTCCCAGTGAGGCATTTGAATCGCCATTCGTCCTCAGCAAAGATAGTTGAAGTTTTATCATCCATGGCAGAGCATTATGAAAATTCTGACTATCCTCCCCATCCAGAGTTCAGAAGTTTTGCTCTCCCCCAGCATGGTTGGTGAAGTTTATTGCTTTTCAGTACAAATTCATATTCCCCCGTACAAGTCAAGATTGTTGGGTCGGTGTTTCTCGAGTTTGTGGTAAGGTGGTTTCCGTCTCCCCAACTGAGTAATGGTAGAACGTCGTCCCCTAGCAGAGCAGATATCGCCAATTGTCGTTCCCCAAGCAGATTTGTGGGTGGTGGTTAGCTTTCCTCAGCTGGTCAAAGGCCAATTGTCGTTGGTACTTCTCTTCAACAGAGCCCTGGGGCATTTTCAGCAAATGTTTATTACAGAACAAAGGTTTGGTTGGATTCTCGAGCAGAGTCTATGAACATATAAACAGTTCAGTTTACCGTATGGCTACGGGTTGGCATGATTTATTTCCCCCCAACAGAGTTTACCTCCTCAGCATGGAAGATCTAGTATCCTCAGCAGAGCATTGAGAATTTCTTTCTCCCCAGCATGAGTGTAGAGGATTGCTTTCCCTAGTCAGATTGGTTTACTCCCCAACGAGTATTTAGAAGTTGATTGTCCTAGACAGGATAATTCTGCATCTCCAGCAGGAACTTGTTGAACATCTTTCCCGGGTGATGATTTTATTTTCCCCACAGAGTTTTGATATCTACTGTCCTCATCAGATCAGGAAGTGTAGTCTCGTCGGCAATGGTATGTTTTATCCCCGACAAGGAAATGTCTTTTCTCCAACAGCAGGTTAAGTTCGATGATATCCCCGGTAGGTTTGGTATTATTGACTTCTCTCACCAAGAAGAGTTTGGTGTTAATCCTTGCAACGGTTTGTTCAACAGTGGTTGATATTCCCAGCAGGTTTTAAGTCCAGCTGTTGTGGCACTTTTTAGTATCGGGTTTTGGGTTCTATCTTCAACAAGGGTTATTTGTAGTCCCGAGCAGAGGGGAAGTTCTTTTTGGGTTTCATCTTCAGCAGAGGTTGTTAATCAGGGAAGTCGTTCGGTGTGATTTTCCTCACCAGGGTTTGTAACCTCGGAGACAATTTAGTTTGTTTTCCCCGGCGGGGTTGCCTTCGCCTTCAGCATTTATTTTGCTGGAGTGCCTCTTTTGCATTGCATAAGCATTTTCGCATTGCATCCTCCAAACGCGTAGCATTTCTATTTCGTATGGAGCATTACGCCATAGAAAAATTCAAACATATGTATTCGAAGCATAAGCCAGGTTTGAGTTCTCTTTTGCCAGGTGTTTCCCCTGCAGGAAGCGCAGTAACGCAGGTGATATCGTTCAACTTTATTCCCCAAGCAGTGGGTTTGGCCATCCAAAGAGTTTATCTGGTGTTCCCATGCAGAGTTGTTTATCAGAATCGCTAGTCTGTGGTTTCTTTTCTTTTCACCCCTTCGTCCAGGTGGTCTATTGAATTATCCCATTAGAGTTATTTAGCGTTAGTCCGACACTCATCCGTGTTCTTTCAACATCCGTCCGTGTTTGAATCCTTTACATCAATACTTCGTCCGTATTGACTTTTTAGACACTCGTCCGTGTTCCTTCGGCACCCGTCCGTGTTCGATCTTTTTTCCTCAATACCCTTCCGTATTGACTTCTTAGGCACCCGTCCGTGTTCTTTTGACACCCGTCCGTGTTCGATCTTTTTTCCTTAATACCCGTCCGTATTGACTTCTTAGACACTCGTCCGTGTTTGAATCCTTTTCATCAATACTTCATTCGTATTGACTTTTTAGACACCCGTCTGTGTTCTTTCGACACGCATCCGTGTTCGATCTTTTGCTTCAATACTCGCCCGTATTGACTTCTTAGGCACCCGTCCGTGTTCTTTCGACACCCGTCTGTGTTCGATCTCTTTTGCTTCAATACCCGTCCGTATTGACTTCTTAGGCACCCGTCCGTGTTCGATTTTTTTTCCTCAATACCCGTCCGTATTGAGTTCTTAGGCACGCGTCTATGTTCTTTCGACACCCGCCCATGTTCAATCTCTTTTGCTTCAATACCCATCCGTATTGACTTCTTAGGCACCCGTCCGTGTTCTTTCGACACCCGTCCATGTTCGATCTCTTTTGCTTCAATACCCATCCGTATTGACTTCTTAGGCACCCGTCTGTGTTCCTTCGGCACCCGGTCGTGTTCGATCTTTTTTCCTTAATACTCGTCCGTATTGACTTCTTAGGCACCTGTCCGTGTTGTTTCGACACCCGTCTGTGTTCGATCTCTTTTGCTTCAATACCCGTCCGTATTGACTTCTTAGGCACCCGTCTGTGTTCTTTCGACACCCGGTCGTGTTCGATCTCTTTTGCTTCAATACTCGTCCGTATTGACTTCTTAGGCACCCATCCGTGTTCTTTCGACAATCGTCCATGTTCGACCTCTTTTGCTTCAATACCCGTCCGTATTGACTTCTTAGGCACCCGTCTGTGTTCCTTCGGCACCCGTCCGTGTTCGATCTCTTTTGCTTCAATACCCGTTCGTATTGACTTTCGACACCCATCCGTGTTCATTTTGGCTACTTTTCAGTACTCGTCTGTATTGATGTTTTAACAATCGTCTGTGTTTATCCCCAGTGTAGTCGACACTCGTCCGTGTTCGCCTTACGGTTTTCGATACTCGTTTGTATTAGTCCCAGTTACCCATCTGTATTTTACTCCTTTCCTCAATACCCGTCCGTATTGGTCTGTGGCACTCGTGCGTGTTCTTTTGACACCTGTTTGTGTTTTTGGTTTTATACCTCTTATTACTTATTCCCCAGCGGAGTCATCCCTCCCTTTGCAGGTTGCAAATCTATGTGGTTATTGTGGTATTCAATCTCCGTGTATCTGAATTGTCTGAAAACCGTTGCTTTCATACCTTCAAGTCCAAGAAGATTGAATAGGGGCAGCTGTAACACCCAAAAATTTTCCTTCCTTTTTCTAACACTAACTGGCTTATGTTTCGTTTCATTTTGCATTATCATCTGTGCATATAATTGGTTCTAAGCATGGGATCAAGGTATCTTGGTTAGCTCAGAAGGAGAAGATGTTTTTTAAAGGCTCAAGTAAGAGATCATGTGTGCATAGATAAATTATGTTCAAGATATCAAGGGAAGAGATGTTCTTAATATCACCATCACTCAAGCTACAATGGTTTCTTAGACCTCAAGGCATCCTAATGTGTCCATCACCTCATCAAGTGATTGAAATTGACAAGAGGTTTGAAGTGGGTCACCTCCTCCTATCTGTTGATCATTAAGCTAGGGTTGTGAACACCTGGGAGTGTGGCACCTCTGTGGGAAAGGATTTGGAAGTCTTTTCATCATTTTGTCTCACACATCATCTTGGTTTAAAGAATTCCACATCATGATCAGAGGAATAAGGGCTTTGAAGATGTGCATTCATCTCTTAGATAGTGAGGACCAAAATTAGGGTTTGTCATAAAATCAGTTTATTTCTGATTCCTTGAGCAAGACTTGATTCCATTGCTTCCTTTATGTTCTCAAGTGTCTAGGGATAGAGGATTGATCACCAATTTGAATCAGAGGGCTATCAATTGATCAAATGATTGAAAATTAGTAAAATCAAGGGTAAAGTCAACTGGGCAGTGGAAAAGTCAACTCCTGACCTTTTGAGGTCAACTTTGTGTTTTTCAAGTCAAATATGGCCAATGGATGAGATTTGATCAAGAAATGTTTAAGGAATTATTAAAAATCAAGAATTTGGAAAAGCTGCCATATTTGGAAAGTTAGGTTTTTAAGAAGTTGCTATTTTTGGAAAGTTCTCATGTTTGTTTAACAACTTTCAAGGCCAATTTCCTCCATGATCCAAGCTCTATTTTGAAATCTTGTCCACATGAAAGTTGTAGATTGTAATTCAAGCTTTCCATTGATGTAAAGAATGCTCCATTTGGATGTGTGAATCAAGAGTTATGGTTTCTTAAAGTTCAAGGTTTCAAGTTGTAATCATGGTTAAAACTTAGATTTTTTCTAAGTGTTTTGACAGATTTATGGACATATCTTCATGGTTGATTTTCACATGATTTCAAGTTTGGTTTCAAGTCAATTTCCACATAGAAGTTACTCCTTCTTCTTCCTACTTTCCATTGATCACAAATGTGTCCCAAATGGAGCCATTTCCATCAAGTTATGTTCATGCAAAGTGAAGGTTCTCACATTGATTTTAAGGCATGGCATGGTACATTTTCTTGGCATGGCATGTTACATTTGCTTGGCATTGGCTTAACAGTTATCTTCCAGCATCTTATGTCATCCCAAACCACACGTATCACCTTGATTATTCCTTGCCCAAATAAGCTAGACCAAGAAATACACCTCATGCACCAATTTGAACATTTTTGCCAAACTTGGAAAAGGAAAAATGTATAACCTACTTTTATTCCATTTGCTTCCACGTGAGCATCTGATAACACATCCCTCATGAGCAATTTCCAGCCAAACCACTGCTCCAAACCTCATTGCCAAGCCAAACTCGAGCCTGCTCCATGTGCACCATTTCATGTGCATTTTTTATCCCTAAGCCTAAGTAACCAATTCTGATCCTTCTGCTTCGTTTCCAAACCACATGCCAACCCTAAATACATTATATGAAACCCACACACTCCAAAGTTGAGCCTCATTCACTCCATTTTGGATCTGAGATTTGAAACTTTCTTCGAGCTTTTCTCTCCTTCGAAGCAAGCTCACTCTGCATTTTTTGCTTCATTTTATTGCTCTCTGCATCATCAAGCAAGCTTGGAGGTTGGTTTTCTCTTCATTTTGGCTCACAAGAACAAGGTGCAGTGGTCATACTCCACTAGGTAACACCTGAATTCTCTCACTCTCATGCTAGATTTGTGAATTTTTAGGCTCATATTGGTGCATCTGAAGTCCTGCTCTAGTGTAGGCAATGTTTGCGCATAAATCCTTGCAGTTTCATGAAATTTCAATTTGCATGCTCAATTCTTTTCCTCTTCGATTCACCATGCTACAGTGATTATTTGTGGAAATTGATGGTAGATTTGGAACCAACGTGAATTTCTGTGTGGAATAGTGGTCTCATTTCTTGATTCTAGGCGGTTGGTGGTGGCTCCGGCGGCCAGCTCGCCGGAGAAGACGACCGGAGCTAGGGCTCCAGCATCTCTAGGTTGATGATGATCTGACTTGGCATTGGCGCGTTTTTTTGAATTCAAACATGTTGATTTGTTTAGATCCAAACCGTTTGATCTGCTGCGTGGATGCCACCTCAATTAATGAGGCTGACTGGGCATGCCACGCAACCTTTATTTGTTTGTTTCTGATTTCAACTGGACGGGGCCTGTGATTCATTTACTTTTCCCACCCCCTTGTTTTGAGTCTAGGGTGCGTGTAAGCCTGATTCCTGTTGTTGCTATTATTACTAATACACCTCCCATTGGCTTCATTTCTTTTTATTTCCTTTTTATTTTTATTTCCAATTTAATTTTTGTTTTAATTGTTAAAACCTTTTTAAAAATCAAGAAAATATGTTTCTGATTGTTTGACATGTTGAGTTAATTTTCATATGTTTTTTTTATTTTATTTTTCAATTTATTTTCTTATTTTATTTTGAATTTAAACTGAGAGGTGTTGACATGTTTACCCTTGAATTAGGGTTTGCGTTTTGAATGACTTTGCCATGCTTTCTTGAGTTTTTTTTACCATGTCTTAATACTTGGTTGAGGAGTGTTTGAGTGTCATATTGCTGCCTTGATGATCAATTCTTGTATGTTTTCCATGTGACTTTTGATGCTCCTCGATTGTTGCTCGATTAGCTTGATATGTGTGATGTTTTGGTCCATTTGGTGATGCAATTTTGTGATTCTTGTTGAGATCTTTTTCAAATTCATTCTTGATGGATATAACATGAGTTTGAGAATTTATTTGGATTTTTATAAGGTATGTTTCTATTTTTGGTTGATGCTTACATGTGGCTTGAACATTGATTGAATTGTTTTTGATACTTGACTTAGTTTGGATCTTTTTTACCACGAGTGCTTAAATGAAGCTTGAAATGATTATTTGATGTGATCATGTACTATCTTGGTTGTTTGTGGCTTTAGAATCATTCTCATTTAATAATTTTCCTATTTGTGGTTGATTTTCCAAGTTGACTATGTTTTGGCCTTACTCCTTGGATGTTGTGAACTAGTTTCTTTGTGATGCCTTCTCATAGGATCTACTTGAACGATGAAGACCCGAAACACATACTTTTCAATTTCCAACCAGTGAATGTACAATAACATTGGAAGATGTAAGTATGTTTTTGGGTCTCCGCGTGAATGGTAGAGCATTGGTAGGACCTTCCGAGATAGAACCCTCAACATGGATCGGGTTTTGGGGTTAACAACCACCTAGAAATGCAGTAAAGGGTAGACGTGTAAGTATCAGTTGGTTAAAAGAAATCTTAAAACAAAATGTCGTTTCTAAAAATTCTTCACATGAAGAACTTATTTTATACAGAAGGACTTATATGATATTATGTATTGCACTTACCTTGTTCCTTGACAAAGGAGCCAACCATGTTCATTGTATGTGGACACAGTTTCTTGGGGATTTATAAGAATGTGGTAAATATAGTTGGGGATCAGTTGTTGGAATTTCTATTTAGAGAAATGTGTAAAGCATTTCAAGTTGGTATTGATGGAATGAGGGGATGTGTTATTCTGGTCCAAGCATGAGGGTTTACACGAATGCCATTTTTACCAATTAGTGAAATCACACCAACTTACCTGCATGCATCAATGTAAGTTTGAATTTATTCGTTTAGATCTATTATTTACAATTTTTCAATATGCTAATTTTTCAATTTATTTTCTATTTTTTTAGATGGGTTGCAGACAACAAGAAGAAGAAAAATTGCTCTCACAACTCTCGCCATCATCTCATTGGTTACCGTTTCTACATTGATCACATGTCACCAGACAATGTAATATAAGTATCGTTACTTTTTTTTATATATTTCTATAAATATTTATGTTACAGTCATATTGATTATTTATACATTAACAGTTCATATGAAGGTCATATCTTGGATTACCACCATTAGAGAATGACGATCACTTGATTTAGAATGCTACGACATCAATGTTATGTTTATGGATAGTTGAAATGCATCTGTTAGATAGGGATAAATTGAAATTTGGGTATCATTAATAAATATCCAACCCTCCTAAATGCCTCCAAGAGCATCATACCATGACTATGCAAGAGTCATAGAAGTACAACTACATGGTTTTAAATAGAGCTAAACAAGATCTTTGGGAAAATAAACACCAATTGTGCTTGACTAGGGTACCGTTTCAGGGAGAAATAAAGCCAAATCAAGAATATTTGAATTGGTTACATAGACTTCCATATCAATACTTAATTGACCCTCGTCAGCAGTATCCCGCATCACATGTGTCGAACCCACCATGACCACATTTCCAATACCCCAAACACAATATACACAAGCAACCACATCCAACCAATACGAACCACAAAATAAACATACCATTCATCCCTACCAATCCCAAACACAACATACATCATACCAACAACCAAACTACCAAACACAAACTCAACATACACCAACCCATTACACATGTCAAACACCACAACAACAAACAAACTACACCTACCAATCCCAGCAACAACCATGTCTTCGTCCACCACGACACCACACACTAATCCCACCGCCAAACTTTGATTACTCAAATACCAACCTACCATCATCAACCCTCAATGTGTTCGACTATTACGTCACAACCATTGAACCTCCAGTCTCAAACTCCACCTAATTCACACACAAATTTAATGAATTTCCTCTAAATGCCTTTTTTGAGAATTTCGAGCCATTTGAAATTTATCCTCAAACACCCGTTTTCCCAACTTCTACCTATCAGCCCGCAACTTCAACCCCTCCTCCACCTACTTCAACAAAACAATTAGGTCGTGGTCTCCAAATTCGAGTTCTGCAAGATGTGGAGCTGGTAGTCATTTCGTCGTCGAAGATCCGAACCAACGTAGATTTTTTTTTCTTAAGGCATCATCCACTTGTAATTTAAAATTTTATATATTAGTTATGAGATTTTTTTTAATTTGTATTTTAATAATATTTAGTACTCCATATTATATTTTAGTAAAAATTAAACTTCTAAAAATAATTAAATATTAAATATTTTTAAAAATAATAAATTTAATGAATATAATATTATTAAATAATATTTAATTAATTTAAATATTAGAAAAACATTAAAAACAATTAAAGAAAATCAGTAAATAAAAAATGAAAAAAAAGGTGCTCCATCCTGGATGGCGGACCCTAACTAGACATATGACGCGTCCGCCATCCAAGATGGAGAGTGCAGGAAAAATATTATTATATGACAAAAAAATGGCATTTGGGTAGGCATGGCAAATAAATTTGTCCCCGCCCGCCCTTGCCTCAAAATTAACGGAGAAAACCTGATATAATTGGGGACGGGTGCGGGGAAAACTCGATTTTTATTTACAGGGGCTGGTGCGGGGAAAACCTGATTTTTATTTACAGGGGCGAGTACAGGGGTGGGGATGCTTGTACATGCCGCCACCCACCCCCGTCCCGCACCCGCTTATTAAATTTAATTTGTTTCTTTTATTTTTAATAATTTTATAACTCATTTACACTTCTTAATCTTACAATATCATGTTTATTAGAATTATTATTTATTTAAAAAAAATACAAATTAAATAAAAATGATCAATAATCAATTACTTATTTTTATTTTTATTGAAAAAAATAGATTTTAAAAAATACAATTTATGCGGGTGGAGGCGGTGCGAGGAAACCTGTTTCTCAATGGGGCGGGGGACTAATTATTAGTCCCAACCGGATTCTAGGGGCGGGGGTGGGGGCGGATCTAGGTTAGGGAGCTAGGGGCGGGTCTGAGTCTGTTTAAACCCGCCCTGTCCCGTCGCCACGCTACTGCCATCCTTATATTTGGGATTTTTTTAGAAGGTGGCAATTAGTCCATTTAATTTCAGAGATATTGCAGTTAGATCAAAAAGTTGTTGTTTAAATTATAGATGAACTTTTCCCACACAGTTACATTGACTTTTTAAAATGAAGGAATAGTGAATTGTCAGAGAAGTACAATATCCTTGATCTTGAAAATATGAAGGTGAAGAAACATTTGGAAGGCAAATATGAGTGTCCTAAATTCATTTTTTCAAATCATGTGGAAAGAAGAATACATAGGCCTTGGAGAAGGGGAGTGATAGTTAAATTATTGGGAAGGAGAGTTGGATACAAAGCTTTGGAGACAAGGTTGAAGCAAATGTGGGTGAGGAAAGGGGTGATCAACATAATAGACTTGAGTAATGACTATTATTTGGTTATTTTCTCCCATGATGAGGATCATACAACTGCTCTTGCAAACGGTCTGTGGTTTATCTATGACCATTACCTCACAGTTAAGGAGTGGAGTCCAGATTTCCATCCAGGAAGCGATACCATCGAAAGTGTTGCGGTTTGGATGAGGATATCCAGTCTTCCTATTGAATACTATGATATGAAGGTGTTGTCGTTCATAGGAAACAGAATAGGGAAAACAGTGAAGGTGGATAAGAATACGCTAACACTTGAGAGGGGGAAGTATGCGAGATTGTGTGTGGAAGTAAATCTAGCTAAGCCTTTGCTAGCCATGTTTTCGATCAAAGACAGAAAATACAAAACTGAATATGAAGGTTTACATCTTCTTTGTACTATATGTGGGAGGTTTGGGCATTATAAGTAGGGGTGTCAAAACAGGCCTCCCGCCCCGCCCCTCCCCGCCCCGCCAAAAGCCCGCCAAAAAAAAGAGCGGGGCGGCCATGCCCGCTAAGTGAAATGGGCATGAAACTCAAGCCCGCCCTGCCAAGGTGGCGGGTTGGCAGGCGACGGGCCGGCCCGCCTTCTTTTTTTATAATTTTTTTCCCATTTTTTTAAATAAATTAAAATGATTTGTTATTTTTACATTTCAATAAGAAAACATCAAGAAACATTTAGATATCAAACCAACATTTTGATATACAAGTACAAATATAATACAACCATCAATAAGTTTTAATTTTCAACCAACCAAAATAAATATCAAGTAACCATGAACTTTACCATCAAGCAACCAAGGTTTAAGTTCAACCAACCAAAATCATAATAAGTATGAAGTACAACACCAAAGTTTAAGTTAAACCAACCAAAACCATAATAATATTAATATTGCCTAACAAAACAAGAGTGAAGCATTCTAAAATTTAAATCCTAATCATCAAGGTCAGGCAAGAATATTAGATGCACTCTTAGAACAAGTTAGACCCTCTTTTTCATCTTCATTGTCATCGTCATTTCCATCTACATTACAAAACAATGAAATAAATTCAATGGTTACTAAACAATATATTAAAAAAATATATTAGATAACTATATTCATACTAAAAGTATTAGATAATTACCATCATCAAAGGCATGCAACTATATTGGCCATGTATTTTTTTTTCTTTCAAAATGGGCCATGGACATTTTCTAATCTATGTAGTTATTTTTTATTTTCTTTAACGGGCTGGCGGGCCAACCCCGCCCCAATATGTATTCCGCCCGCGGGGTTTTTTGTTTTGGTGGGGCGGGCGAAATGGGTAGGCGGGCCCAAAATCCATGCCCAGCCCGCCATTTTTTGGCGGGTGGCGGGCCGGCCCGGCTGGCCCCGACCTGTTTTGCCACCTCTAATTATAAGGAAGGTTGTGCAGAGAGACAATTAAAAGAGGTAGAAGACCCTAAGAATTGCTCGAGCAGTAGCAAGGGTGGGGAAGCAGACATGCAGAGAAAAGAGAAGGAGTTAGAGGGGCCGTGGGAGGTTGTCCAGAAAAATAGAAGACTAAAGAAAGCGGGTGGAAATGGTGGTCATCAGCTAACAGCTGGAGGATTAGACGGCGAAAGAAGTCTGGGCAAAGGACCGGCCAAATTAAATGCGGGAAGTGACTAAAAAGGACCGCGATTTATGATCCTTAATGAGGAGAGTAATGGATGAGACATGTCAATAATTGGAAATGATTGCGAAATCATTACAGAAACAGTAAAAAAAGGATGGCAGACAAGCAAATAATAGCCAGACGAATAAAATGAAAAATGTTGTACAGGTGGCAGCGGATAGCAGTAAAGACAAGGGAAATATAAATGTGAACTCTAAGGATATCGGCACAACGCAGCAAGAAATGGGGGACAGACATCCAGAGTTGACAAAAGTAACTACTAAGAGTGAATTACGAGAAAAATTACGGAAAAGCAGAAAAGAGAATAAATCAACAGGTGTTCAAAAAGTAATTTTGAAAAATCCAGGAGTACAAAATTCAAGAATGGACAAGTTAACTAAGTTTGTGGAGGACAAGAAATTAGAAGACTGGATAGTTAGTATGGAGGCAATTAAATTAACATAAGGAAAAGGTTTTGACAGTAACAAGAAGTTACAGGGTGAAAATGGAAGTATAAAGGCTAATGTAAACGAGGACGGCATGGTGGTTAATCCAAATGTGCCAAGACCACCAGATGTCCTTCAATTGAATAGAGATGTGGTTTGCCAAGGTGGAATATTAGAGAGTAGTCTCGAGAAGGCTGATGGTCCTATTGAATCATCAATGGGAGTTAGTGGGAAGCTGTAAGTGAAGGACTAAGGAATAGGAATCTTTTCTTTTATGTTGATGGTTTTTATGATGAAAGGAAAACAAAACATTCTACTGTGGAATTGCAGAGGAGCTGCTAGTAAATGTTTCTTCAGATATTGTAAGCAATATGTGAATGATAACAAGCCAAGTATCTTAGTGATAATGGAAACAAGGTGCAGTCCTGCTAGGCTTCAGAAACCATTAGACAAAATGGGGTTTGATGGGTTTTGTGTAAATGAAAGTCAAGGATATGCGGGAGGGATTGTAGTAGCTTGGAGGAAGGAAGATTTGAACATAACAGTGGCGACTCATGATTTCCAGTTCATTCATTGTCGTGTTAAGTCGAAGGTTGGTTCAGATTGGCTTTTCACAGCCATATATGCTAGCCCCAGTGCTGAAAGAAGGAACAGTCTGTGGAAAGATATGCAGGAGATTAGTATTACTACAAATGATGCTTGGCTAGTGGTCGGGGACCTAAACGACATTGCTTTCGCCCATGAAAAGAAGGGTAGAGCCTCTATTTGTCACAACAAATGTAAGAAGTTTAGGGAAAATATGGACAAATGTGGTCTAATGGACTTGAGTGCAGTAGGTTCTCGGTTTACATGGAGGGGTCCTATATATAGAGGTGGCCAATGCATTTACAAAAGGCTTGATAGAGCGCTATGCAATGAGAGCTGGAGAATGCGGTTTACAGAAGGCTTTGTCAAAGTCTTACCAAGACTGGATTTCTCAGATCATCACTCCATTTTAATTCATCCTTATGGGAAAGATAGGAAGCATGGTGCAGCGAGCTTCAGGTTTGAGAGTGCTTGGTTATTGGAAAATACCTATTATAGTATGATGGATTCGGTATGGGACAAGAATACCAGGAAAGGAATAATAGATTGGAAGTTGTCAACATTCCAGCAAGTGAGAAGGAGGAAAACTGAAATTATGCGCAGGCTGGAAGGCATCTAACGTAGTATACAGAAGAGCATGAGGACTGGTGGGCTAAGTCGAATTGAGAAGAACCTTCAAATCGAGATACATGAGCTTCTCCATAAGAAAGAGCTAATGTGGTTTCAAAGATCGCGTACAACTTGGTTGGTAGATGGTGATCGCAACACGAAGTACTATCACATGAAGACTGTCCAAAGGCGGAGACGCAACAAAATAGAGATGATCAAGAATAGTAGTGGAGATTGGATCGAAGAGGAAGGTGAAGTGTGCAAGCTGTTCATGGATTACTATAAAGACTTATTTGCAGAAAATGTTTTAGGCCAGAA
This sequence comes from Lathyrus tuberosus, assembly GCA_022829125.1. NCBI lineage: Eukaryota > Viridiplantae > Streptophyta > Magnoliopsida > Fabales > Fabaceae > Lathyrus > Lathyrus tuberosus. Next base: position 442,805 of record JALAZF010000371.1, read on the forward strand.
GTGGATTGTTACTCGCATTTTGTTCCCAGTTATTAAGCAAGAACAAATGCGTAGATTGGAAGGTATGATAACAAATGAGGAGATAAGGTATGCTTTGTTTAAAATGCCCCCTTGGAAAGCCCCTGGGCCGGATGGCTTCCCAGCTGGCTTTTACCAAAAATCATGGATGTTGGTAAAGGAGTCTGTGTGCATTTTTGTTAGGGAGGTGTGGGAGTGTCCTAGCAAGATAGTAGACATCAATAAGACAGATATATGTCTTATCCCTAAGGTTGAGCAACTTGTTCTCGTCAGCCAGTTTAGACCAATTTCTTTATGCAATGCGCTTTATAAACTGGTGAGTAAGATAATCGTGGAGCGGCTCAAGAGTTGCATGCCCTTGCTCATTTCACCGTTTCAGTCAGGTTTTGTTACGGGGATAAGCATACACGAAAATATTATTGTGGCCAAGGAAATTCTGCATAGTATGGACAGAAGTAAAGGGAAGAAATGGTATTTTGCAATCAAGGTTGATCTCTCGAAGACTTACGACAGGCTCAGTTGGAACTTCATCTGGAAAGTACTGGACGAGATTAATTTGCCGGAGAAAGTAATCAACATAATCATGCATGGTATTACTAGTGTGGAAACTAACATCAAATGGAATGGAACTCAATCGGATTTCTTTAGACCGCAAAGGGGGATTCGTCAAGGGAACCCCATTTCTCCGTACATCTTCGTTTTATGTGTGGATAAACTCTCACATATTATAATGCAAGCTGTAAAAGAGGGAAAGTGGAAGGCTGTTAAGGCTGGTAAGCAAGGGCCAATGATTTCTCATCTAATGTTCGCTGACGATCTCTTATTGTCTGGCGAAGCTACCGAGACGAAAATGAATTGCGTTATGGATAGTTTGGAGGCGTCCGAAGAATAAGTGAGCAAAGATAAAACTCGTGTTCTTTTCTCAAGGAATGTTCCAAAAAATTTGAAGGAGAAATTGCTTAAAGTGTCAGGTTTTAAAGAGACCAACCTTCTTGGAAAATACCTGGGCGTACCTTTGACTGAAAAAGCTCCCAAGCGATCAGAGTATCAGTACATTCTTGATCAGATCAGTGCTAACCTTAGAGCTTGGAAAAGCAACCTTTTGGCCTTCGCAGGGAGAATAACACTAGCCAAGAGTGTGATAGAAGCTATTCCTATATATCCAATGATGACAACCTTACTGAAATTCTAGCCTATGCAGACAGCAGATGTCCTAACACATGTCAAGACATTGTGCTGCATAATCTTTTAAACTTGGAGGTGCAACAGCAGACTGATTCCTTGAATATCAGAACTACACACACACAGATGTCACGACATCTGACCCAACATATCAGTCAAGAACATTAGCAAAACTGTAAATTGCAAGATGTTAAAATAAGACAGTAATTGTTAACGCAGTTCGGTGCAATTCACCTACATCTGGGGGATACCAATCCAGGATGAAGACTTCACTATCTGTAGAACTGTTATAAAGCTAAACTCCCCCGTTTACAACTTTATACCTAACATCTACCCAATGAACATCTTTACCAAGGCTAAACTCAACCGTTTAGAACCCTGATCTGAGATACCCCACTCACATCCTAATCACAACCCGTGATGCCTCTGTCTTCTGTCATTTCAGAACTGTCGCGGTTTCTTGACCTTCAAGTTATCTTGGACTTGCTTCAAAGCTTCGTCCAAGAACAATACAACAACCATTACCTACACGTTTCTGGTTGTGTACAAGCACCTATGTCATCCTCTCTGCATCCCATATTACAGAGGGGAACTACAACCCTAAGAACCAACGACTCTCAAAACCTAAACCCTTATTTTTTTACAAAAGAGAACTAGGTTACAATTGTTACATAAGGCTGCTAACCCTAGGTCTAAGTCTTCATATATATAGTCTTCTGTCTTGGGCTTTCTATTTTTGATCCTTGATCCAGTATTAAAAAGCATAGCAAATCTTAGACAAATTTGTTACACATTTAAATCCTGCTATATCAGTCCAGGATGTCGTATCTTGCTGTTAGGACATCTTCTTCGACATCTTTGATCTTGGCAGTTTCTTCATCTTTATTGTTGATATGTTTTACCAAAATTAGTCAAACTCTATGAGCTTTCAATCTCCCCCTTTTGACAAATTTTGACTAAAACATCTTCTTCTGTATTCTGCCACCAGCAAGACTCCTCCATCTTGAGAATTGATTGGAGTTTGAAGAAATCTCCCCCTCAACACATTTATTTTTCCTTCCAAGAAAGATCTAGAACCAGTGTAGAAGACTCCTCTAGAAAAGAAACACCAATTGTAACCTTTGTAACACAGAGTACAAGAATTATGTAACTCAGGTCACAAGACACAACCTGTTTCACAACTCAGATCACAAGACACAAAAAAACAGAAATTAGTAAGTTAAGATGATAAAACATCTTCCTCCAACATTCTTGCACTGCCACTGCTCGAATGAACCCAAACACCAGAACACAATTCTTCTCCCCTTTTTAGCGAAAACTTGGCAAAAGTGACCAAGACAGCTCCATATCCAGACGCAACTCATCCAGATCTTGAAGAATGCCATCGAACACTCTCTTGGAAAGGAATTATGAGACCAAGGAGTGTCACAACAATCCTATTTATAGCAGATAATTGCCTTTGAAAGAAACGAACCATCGAACAAAACGCTGGTCAACTTAAGGCGCCAATAACTCTACTAAATGCTCACCGGCCAAGACTGTTGACTGTTTCTCCTTTTAAGAACACCGACCAAGCAACCCATTACATGCAGACATATTTATAACAATGTCCTGACATCATGTCAGACATTGTCTATTCTTCTAGGATTCTTCTTCTGATTTGACCATACACATAATTCTTCACAAATATATGATCCTAGTCTGCAAGAGAAAAATAGATTCTCCCAGACTCATCAATGATTCTCAAGCATCCAATAAGAACCATTCAAGTATGCATTGCCAAGTTTCCCACAACTTGCAACAATACTCCAATGTCAAGACATCATCCTTGACATCTCAGTTTGATTGACGCACAAATGCAAACTGGATTTTCCACAGTAATTTCAAGCCATCCTCCTTGACATCTCAGTTTGCTTGACGCACAAATGCAAACTGGACCTTCAACAATAATGTCAAGCCATCTTGACATCTCAGTTTGCTTGACGCACAAATGCAAACTGGAACTTCATCTCAGATCAAGGGGCCTCTCCCCCTGACTATGGTAACTGGTGCTCCTCCACTGAACACCCAAGCTAATGACTGGAAAACATAAGACGCATCTTCATGTCTTCAAGAGCGCACCCTTTGTTCAACATACCTGCTGAACGCAACCATTAACTCATTATTGTTCCTTCTGACAAGAAACAATAATTACTCACACATGATCAAAGTCATGCATCCCATGAGTATGTGTATACCAACCATAACAAACTCTTGGATTGAGATCAAAGTCCCATTGATCCCCCTCATCCTGCAACCATCTACACACCACACGAACGCCTCTTGAATTCTCATGTATAGACCTCCAGCTGCTTGAGGCACAAACCAATTAAATCAGAATGTTTCACATTCCTCAAAGAGACGCACATGGCCTCTTAGTTTGTTATAACAATGTCAGTTATCTGTCGCACCTCGAAAAAAATCACTTAATCGAAGACACGACCCTCGTGCAAAAGGCGCGGAAAACGGTTCGACAGAGTCGCCACCGAACTTTATTTATCCCAAAAGAGGGAAAGGAAAATATCGAGAAAACCTTTAAGGAGAGATAAGAACATGGTCGTTGCAACCACATTCCGGGTTCGGGAGTCGGTTACGTGAGGGGAAGGTACGCGCACCCTCTCACGTCCGTTGTACTCAACGGGAACCTCTTGATTTGAATCGCAATGCTCGTTAGCTAAGTTTGTTTTCTTCTCTGTAAATGCGGAAAGGTAAAGATAAAAGGGAAAAGATGCTAAGGGAAAATGGAGTGGTTTAAGGATAGGGTGCTCGGCAAGATCATCGCGACCTCGGGTCTGCGTATGCTCATTCGGATGAGAATGAGAAATCAGAGCAATCGTAGTTCAACTACGGGGTTTGACGAAAAAAGATGGTAGTGTGGAAACGGGGAAAAAAGAAAAAGTGTGCTCGCCAAGATCATCGCAATCTTGTGCCTACGTATCTTTATTCGGACGAGAATAAAGAATCAGAGTAGTCGTAGTTCGTGGTACGCCCACGAAATAAGGGAGTTGATTGATTTTTAAAAGAGGCGCCAATTGCTCACACACGAGTAAGAGAACTCGCACCCAAACAATCAAAGAGAGATCAAAGACTTGAACCCTCATTTTTCACCTTGAAAGAGTTTCGATAGTTGTTAATCATTTTGAGATTTAATTGTGAAAATCCGCTTGACGTGAGATCAAGGGTTTATTGTATGCGCTTGGTTATTTTGAAAAGGATTTGATTTGTTAAAAGAAGAGGCGTCAATTGCTCACACACAAGTAAGAGAACTCGCACCCAAACAATCGAAGAAAGATCAAAGACTTGAACCCCCATTTTTCACCTTAAAAGAGTTACGATAGTTGTTAGTTGTTTTAAGGATTGATTATGAAAATCCGCTTGACGTTGGATCAAGGGTTTATTTGTTATGAAAAGAGTTTGGTTTGAAAAAAGGACTTGGTTAGAGGTTGATTTGAAAATGAGCTCGACGACGAATCGAGAGTTTGGTTGAAAAGGGTTCGTTTGAAAATGGCTCGACGACGAATCGAGAATTAGTTTGAAAATGGGTTGTGTATGCTAGTCCCTAGGGGTGCTCCTAGTAAACAAACCACAATCAAAAGAATATTAAATGCGTACATCGGAATGGGGAGCGGGGTACATGTAAAGTACAAGGGATGACATGAAATAAAGGGTCTCGTTGTAAGGTAGTCCAAGAGAAAGCCGCGTGTGTGCAAGGTGTCCTAAACTAAGCCTTGATCGAAAATCTCCAAGCAACCAACAATCCATCAATTATTGTTTTAGGGTTTCGATATTTTTAGTGTGTATTAATTAAAATGTGAACAAATGAAAATGGTTAGATAAATATGAATATGGATATGAATAATATGATAAGAGTATGAATAATACAATCGAGATAATATGAACAAGGTATAATATTGACATAAAATAAAATTGGTCTCGTCTTAATCGGAATTTAATCGACAAATCGATAATCAACGATTTTTTACTTTCATTGACCAACTAAAAGAATATACGAAAATGGAAATTAAATGGAGATAGAAATTAAATCGAAAATATAGAAAGGTCTCATCTTTACTAAGATTTTAAAGCAAAAAATCGATAATCTTTAGTATTTGATTTTCATTGACCCAAAAATGAATAAAAATAATGAAAAATAATAGAAATGGAATAAAATCGGAAAATGATAAGAAAAAGAATAAAGGTCTCACCTTTATCAAGATTTAAAATCGAAAATCGATAAATCATTGATATTTGGTTTTCATTGACCCAAAATGAACAAAAATGAAATAAAAATAATAGAGATGAAATAAAATCGGAAAATGATAAGAAAAAGAATAAAGGTCTCACCTTTATCGAGATTAAGTCGAGAAATCGACAAATCGTCGATGTTTGGTTTTCATTGACCCAAAATAAATGAATAAAAATAATGTAATGAAATAAATTGAAATAAAAAAATAAATAGGCCTCATATAAATCAAGATTTTGAATCGATTTGAGAAAATCAACTTTAATCAAGATATTTGTGATATCATTGGCCCTAAAATAAAACAAATAGAAGTGGGTTAAAAAAAGACTAAAAAGATTTAGAAAATGAAAATGTGAAAAGAACTTTGGAACCCTTTTTAAAAAAAATAAAATAAAATAAAATAAAATAATTAAAAGAAACCCGCAGGGGGTGCGCATAGAAATCTGGTGGTGAAATCATTTGGGCTTTTTGACAAGAACCCATCATTCGTTTACAATAAAAAGACCACGGACAGAAAAAAACAATGGATTGGGAGAATGAAGTACAGTGGTGAAGAATCATATGGGTTTTACAACAAAGCCCATCATCATATCTCTAAAACACGGCTGCAGCTTTATTTTTAAAACAATATTAAAACCTCATGTTAACAACTTCGTCATTTTTTTTTCCAGACAAACACAAATCCCCACGGTCAAAACAAACCTTCAACATATAAATGAAAAAAAAACTCGCGATTTAGAATCGTCATCATCATCGCACGGCCACGAAGTCAGAGTAAATCAGAAGGAAAAAAATGATAACGGCGTACTCAACCTTCTCCGACTCAGTCCTGTTTCGTTTCTCGTCAAGTTCAGGTTTGTTGGTTTGTGAACCCCTCCGTTTTACTTCGTATATCACTCTGGTTTTGATTTCGTTCGCTCTCACTTCTTCTCCTCTTCTACTCGGTTCTGATTTGAGCTTCTGGGTTTGGTGTTTTGAACGGGTTTGAGGGATTTGAGGAGGTTTGGGTTGAGCTGTTGATATTTGAGGTTGTGTTGAAGGTGTTTCTGGGTTGTTTGTTGTGAATGAAGAGGTGAGATTGTTGAGTGGGTTGACGAAGGTCATATGAATTGGGGTTGAAGAGGGTATAAGATTTGGTGAAGGTTTGTTGTTGATGAAGAAGAAAGAAGAAGGAGTTTATGTTGCGGTTTTAAGAAGGTCTGATTTGTGATGGTGGAAGATTTGAAGAATTTGGTTGAAGGTGAGAGGTTAGGGAAGAAGAGTTTATGCAGGTAATGGGATTTGTTGGGATGAATTGAAAGGAGGAGTTTTTTTTGTTGTAAATAGAGCAAAATGTATATGAAGAAGGTTGGGTTGAGGTCGATTGAAGATGCGGTTGTTTATTGAAGGTTGGGGAGAAAAGGGTATTTTTGTGAAAATTTTGCAGCGTGGATTTGGCTGTTCAAGCTTGTTTTTGAGGGAGAGGACTATGTGATTTATAGGAGGAGAGGTGAGGTTTCATACGTGCCAAAAATCAGTTAATCCGTGTGAATGAAATTCTTGCAAGGAACATGTGAGTGCTGAGCTGTATTTTGAGGTCCGTTGAGGAATATTCCTTTCCCAGATTTTGTGGAGCTGATGAATCAAATTTGATTTTGTTTTGTGCAGGTACAGGCTTGTGGAGAATTTGGTTGCAGGGTAATTGTATTGAGGTGGGAGGACGCGGGCTGTAGCAGAAAATCGCATGCTGGTACTTATTTTGTCTTATGCGCAGGGTGTGTAATAAACTAATGGTACATGACTGTTGCTGTTGTGTGAGACGGTTCATTGTGGCATATTGGAGTGTTGTGAGTTTGTTTCTTCTGAAAAAATTGTTACTCTCCTTTATGCAGGTTGCGGAAAGGTTTTGTTGATGCTGCATGCATTATGGTGCGTATTAGTGCGTGAATGCTATGGATGGTGGGGACCTCATTCATAATTTTATTCTTTGTATTGTAGGTGGTAATGAATATGGCTGTGATCTTTTTCCCTTTTTTTTATATATGAATGAAACTAAAAAAAAAAAAGAAATGGTGATGGGCTTTATTTTTGTGAATTGGGCCTTTTTTTTTTAATTTTTGTGATTTGTTTTGGTAAAAAACTCTAATAATAAAAAAAAGATAATAATGAGAAATAAATGTTCATGGATTAAACTAAATTAAAAAATGAACATGGATAAGGGTTCTAAAAAAAGTGTGGTATTTGGACATGAAATAGATATTGGAATTTGGTAAGAAATAGAAAGTGGAAATGAGTATGGACTTTGGATGGATAGTGGTAATTGAATTGGATAAAACAAGAATGGAAAAGAATGAACTGTCCCTGTGACATAATTGATAACTTGTCACAACTTGATAACTTGATCACACATCAGTAACATGAAATAGCCCAATAAACCCTAGCTGAAACCTCTGGCGGACACCACTTGAATTGCACACCACAGTCTCAATCATGAAACCAAATCTTGACTAATCAATAAACCTCAATCAATACAACACAACACTGTCCTGATGACCTCAAATGAATCTGAACTTAAGCAAGAGAAAACAAAAGCAGAAGCAACATATTTTTTTGGATTTTTGAATAATGGTTAGTGGGTGGATGTACAGATGAAAGGTGATTTACAGGTAGGACAAATTTGAGGTATGACACTATCGTATGCATGCTCCAGAACTTCACAGTTGCTAAACTGATCCACTACTAGCATGACTTGCTCCAAGGGCTCCAATGCCGTATGCAAGATTTTCCACTGACCTCACCCAGCCAGTAATAGAGATAAACCCCGCAATCCAAGACAGTCATTCCTATCATTCTCCCGTATGATAATCTAGAATACTTCTGATTTATGGTGAATCTCCACTTCTGAACGCATTCAGGAAACAGACTTTCATGCAATTAACACATGATCCACTTCAGTCTTCACAAATACTTACATCCTCCTTCCAAGGGACCCTTCTACTCCATCATTCTCCCGGATTATCATGTAGATACTTCTTGGACACGATGCAAGTAACCAGTTCATCACAGAACCTGAAATCCTTCACCAAGGATAACTAATCCAAAGATGTTCTAACATCAGTTAGGACATCTTCCACACATCACAGACACCACACACCATGGTTCTTGATATGTTCCACTACTGGACTTACTATCAGTATAGTTATCCACACTGAAGATCTTCACACAACACTGACCCACCAGCTTGAACAAAGAAGTCTTCAGGAACCCAGAGAGAAATAAACTCTCAACCACCAAGAAGGTATGCTTCCATTCTCAACCCAGAAATTCTGCCACAAGCTCCCAGAGAACCAGAACCTTCAATAATTTCAACTAACTACTCTTCTACAAAAGAGCAATCAATTTCAAGAATCCTGCTTGAACGCACATTGTGAAACCAATCAAATGCCACTTTTTGATTGACCTCACTCATCTTCAGAACTCCCACAAGATACCCTGATCTACTAATGAAACCAGATCTTCAAGTCACACGAACTACTAGCCCTATAGCAAGACATCTTGGATCCACCAAGCCTCTTAGTCATGTAACATCTTCTCATCCACAGCTCCCGCAAACTGCATGAGATAGACCTTTTTGAAGAATCCATCACTCCCATTCTCCTGTAGATCACCTTATCTTAAGCTGATGTGCCACATCACCAGCTGAGACTTCTGATGTTAGGCTGGATGTCAAAGCATTATGACATCCAACTGTTGAATTCAGCTCTTCCTTCTGCCACTTAGAAGAACCTCCTCCCTTTGCAGAAACATATTTCCATGCTCTCACAGACTTGATTCAACAACCAAGTTTTGAGTAGACAACCTCCATTCTGCTTTGAAACTCCAAAGACTTCAAACCTGCCACATCTGAATCTTTAGAAAATAAGTAGTCCACGACTACCCCATAGCAATACCAAAGAATGCCACTTCCCTTAGTAAAGCCATCAAAAGAAAGCCAGAGATAACTGCCACGTATCCTCGACCTTCACAACCAGAGCAAACACTATGCTCAAAAGCACCTAGATCAGAAATAAACTAACCCAAGCTGTAACCATCAAGATTATGATGTCTTCATAGTCTTCCATCTCCGTCTTCAACAGCATCACCATCTGGACAAGTCATTCACAATACTTTCTAGGAACAGACGCTAAGCCAATAATCCCAAGTCAACACCTAGGAGACTTTTGAGCGAATGCAGAACCCCTCCCATGATTCTCCAAACCTCTGGCGAAAAGATGTTAGAACATCTGACAGAACATCCTCAATCTTGACTTTCAAGGATAATCAATTAAATACTTGTGGATTCCACAAATAACAATTGATCTTAAATCCTTGTACAATAACCCTTCTTCACTGCTGCAGCTGAGCTTCAGCAGATCATGTCATGAACACTTATAAAGTATTCAATCCTTTTTGCAAGTATCCTTTTCAAAGGACAATGTTGAGATACCAAGGTTGCCACCCTTGACTCAAGTAACTAAGACTTTCTCTGAACAAGTCTTATTTACCTCAACAACTCTTCAATCAGATTAGATCCACTCTTAGGGTCAAGAGAGATGAATCCTTCCTTGCTTTTTTTTGGATGGTGAAAATAAATCACCTCCACTTTCTTCAGACCGGGTTTCAAAGAAACACCTTCTAGTCAGAAGAGTAACTAGAAGACTCTAGATACATGACATAGATGTCTTTATGAGTGGACTTGAGAGAATTCTCAAGTATCTTTGACAACCTAGTCGTCCAAACATTTATCAAACTCCTAGAGCAAGAACCTGATAAACTTTCACTCAACTCCTCTCCTCTTCAACTGACTCCAAACTGCACTAAGAAACCAAGCTTCCAAGTACCAAGTCACCATACCAGATATCTATCCACAACACATTTCACTCTATCGCCCCCGACTTTGGAATAAAAGAACACAAATATCTTCAAATATATAGAGGCCGACGATTGAGATCTTCCACCAACTGCCTTCAGTAACAACTCCAGAATCCCATAATTCTAGAGCTCTTCCATCAGAAACACATGCAGCGGAACCACCAAGGAACAGATCCTGCTTGCCGTAATAAGATGCATAACATCTTATAAGACACACCAAAAAGAGAACTAGCCACTTCTCCTGTAGTTGTTGTAGAATCTCCTCAGCAACCTGAACAACCTCCGGGTTGCTCCCTTCGATCCAAAACATTCATCTCATCCATTAATACCCTTGGGTATGTTTGAGTTGATTGATCTGATCTCCAAAACTCCTCCTTGTTTAAACGCCAGAAAGTATCTCCCAAAGATCTCACCCAGAACCAGACAGGATCCCTGCTTTGATACCAATTGAAATTCTGGCTTATGCAGACAGCAGATGTCCTAACACATGTCAAGACATTGTGATGTATAATCTTTTAAACTTGGAGGCGCAACAGCAGACTGATACCTTGAATATCAGAACTGCACACACACAGATGTCACGACATCTGACCCAACATGTCAGTCAAGAACATTAACAAAGAATGTTAAAATAAGACCGTAATTGTTAACCCAGTTTGGTGCAATTCACCTACATCTGGGGGATACCAATCCAGGATGAAGACTTCACTATCTGTAGAACTGTTATAAAGCTAAACTCCCCCGTTTACAACTTTATACCTAATATCTACCCAAAAAACATCTTTACCAAGGCTAAACTCAACTGTTTAGAACCCTGATCTGAGATACCCCACTCACATCCTAATCACAACCCGTGATGTCTCTGTCTTCTGTCAATTCAGAACTGTCGCGGTTTCTTGACCTTCAAGTTATCTTGGACTTGCTTCAAAGCTTCATCCAAGAACAATACAACAACCATTACCTACACGTTTCTGGTTGTGTACAAGCACCTATGTCATCCTCTCTGCATCCCATATTACAGAGGGGAGCTACAACCCTAAGAGCCAACGACTCTCAAAACCTAAACCCTTTATTTTTTACAAAAGAGAACTAGGTTACAATTGTTACATAAGGCTGCTAACCCTAGGTTTAAGTCTTCAAATATATAGTCTTCTGTCTTGGGCTTTCTATTTTTGATCCTTGATCCAGTATTAAAAAGCATAGCAAATCTTAAACAGATTTGTTACACATTTAAATCCTGCTATATCAGTCCAGGATGTCGTATCTTGCTGTTAGGACATCTTCTTCGACATCTTTGATCTTGGCAGTTTCTTCATCTTTATTGTTGATATGTTTTACCAAAATTTAGTCAAACTCTAGGAGCTTTCACTTACTGCCAAAGGCATGTATAAAAGAAATACACAAGCTGTAAAGAGGTTTTATCTGGGGTGGTACTGCTGATAGGAAGATACATCATGCTGTTAACTGGAAAATTTTAACACGTCCAAAGATCGAGGTAGGGCTTGGCTTGAGGAACCTGGAAATAATGAACAAGGCAGTTTTGATCAAGAGTAACTGGAAATTGTTAAATGGTTGTGATGAGTTATGGTGCAATGTCATTCGCGGTAAGTATTACATGGACAAAGATTGGTTTTGTAGTAGTTACAAGAGTACAGATTCAAGTTTCTGGAAAAGCTTAGTGAAGTTATGGCCAGAGCTCAATAAGCATTGCGTGTGGAAGGTGGGGAATGGTTCTGTAGCTAGTGCTTGGGATTTTAATTGGTTGGGGAATAAGCTACGAATCGCTGATCTAGAGTTAGACATTCCAACACAGTTGGGACATGCCAAGATAGCATATCTAGTTAGTGAGGAAGGTGACTGGAAGTGGGAGGATTTGCCAGACTGGTTACCGGTGCAGGTACTGAATAAACTAGCGGGTACTAGAGTTCCTTCTGTTGAAGAGGGTGCTGATGCTTGTATGGGATCGGGAGAAAATGGGAGCGACTTTACGGTTGGAGGAATGTATACTCTACTTGACAAGGACAATAATGAAGGAGACAAAAAGGAGTGGCAGGAAGTTTGGAAGGTGCAGTGCACAGAGAGGGTCAAAACCTTTATATGGCTTCTAAAGCATAATGGTCTTTTGACAAATAGTAAAAAAAAGTAAGATGGGATTAGGTAGTGCTTTGTGTCGCTTCTGTGGCGACAAGGAAGAGAATGCGATTCATGTTTTGAGAGATTGTCCCTTGACCTTGCCTGTGTGGCTTGAAGTGGTTCACGTTAATATGAGATCGGTGTTCTTTGCAGGCAATATCTTCGAGTGGATAAAGCTTAATATGGCCAAGGAAATGGGATGGAAGGAGGATGTGGAGTGGAAGTCGATTTGGGCAACGGCGTGTTACAATATATGGAGGTGGCATAATAGAGAGAGCCATGATGATAATTATGTTCGTCCTCCTAATATGGTGAACATTATCCTTAACTATGTCAAAGATTATAACCAGGCCAAGCACAGCAGATTGATAGTGGATCAAGAGGCGAGGAAGGAATGGTTACACGTTAGGTGGGAAGCTCCCGAGGAGGGAAGAGTTAAATTAAACACGGACGGGGCGAGAGATTGTCGAGGGGTAGCTGGTTGTGGTGGAGTAATAAGAGGAAATGAAGGTGAAGGACTTGGTGGTTTTTCCAAACCGATAGGGATATGTCAGGTGTATTTAGCGGAGCTTTGGGGAGTTTTTGAAGGACTAAAGTTAGCTATCAATATGGGATTCAAGAAGATTGATGTGTGCGCGGATTCTCATCAAGTGGCTATAGATATTAACCGGAGTTGCTCTTCGGATAGAATTGGAAGTGATCTCATCAGGAGAATTAGGAAGTTCTATCGGAAGGATCGAGATATCATAGTGTCTCACGTTTTTTGGGAAGCCAATTTATGCGCAGATATTTTGGCCAAAGAAGGGATCCACACAGAGGATTATGGTTTCTTTGACTCGTGCCCTTCTATGGTGCATAAGTTTTACGAGGAAGATCTCATTGGTACTTCGAAGATTAGATTAGCTGCTGTTTAGCTTTGTGTTGTTTGGGGCTTAGCCCCTTCCCTTTATAAAAAAAAATATTTTTATTTCAATAAATTAATTTTTATAAATATATTAATGAAAAAAAGTAATTAACTATATTATTTTAATTATTTGGCTTGTGCATATGCACATATGATTAATTAGTTTGTTGTAGGTGATGATATCAATTTCTTCATAGATATTTTATTAAGAATTTCAAATAAGATTACTCTTGATATTTTATTATTTCTGGTTAAAACATGTAAAAATATATTAAAATATAGGAGAAAATAGATTGATAAATATTATAATATAAATTTTAAATTAATAATATAATATATTTCATCCGTCCCAAATTATAAGACGTTTTGGGCATTTCACACAAATTAAGAAACTTAATTATTATTTTATAGGAAAGACAAATTATGTATAACTCTACAGTAATGCTCCTTATAATTATATAGGAGAGAGAAATTAAAAGAGTTGAAAGAATAAATAATAATAAATATTTGAGAGTATATTGGAGAATATGTCATTTATATTGCATTGGAAATGTAAGGTGACTTATAATTTGAGACAAATTTTTTTGACAAAGTGACTTATAATTTGGAACGGAGGGAGTACTAAATTGTTGAATTTCTATTAAATAATACTGTAAAATTTTACACTATCAATATTTACCGATTAAACTCAAGATAAAGATACAAATGTTCAGATTTTCATAATATTTTATATTTGTAATTACATTTTATAATTTATAACAAAAGAAAATATAGTTGAATTTGATTTGAATTGTGGTGGAATGAATAAGCGAGTAATAGAAAATGTGGAGCCTCAAGAAGCGTGACAACTTATGGATCCTGACTCTCACCGGCGACGACCAAAACCGCCTCAATCCAACCCTAATCGATTCCCTTCTCTCAACCCTAACAAATCTCGCTTCTCAATCCACTCCCGGATCCGTTCTCATCACCACCGCCAAAGGCAGATTCTTCTCCAACGGCTTCGACTTACCATGGGCTCGCGCCGCCGGCTCCAAATCAGCCGCAATGAACCGCCTTCGTTCCATGGTCGAATCCTTTAAACCCGTCGCGGCGGCGCTGATTTCTCTTCCTATGCCAACCATCGCAGCCATCAACGGCCACGCATCCGGCGTCGGATTCTTGCTTGCGATCTGCCACGACTATGTCTTGATGAGGAGTGACCAAGGCGTGCTGTACATGCCGGAGGTGAATCTCGCGCTGCCGATGCCGGATTACTTCGCTGCCGTGATAAGAGAGAAGATTAAATCGCCGGCGGGGCTGCGTGATGTGTTGTTGGCCGGTGTTAAGATCAAGGGGAAAGTGGCGGTTAAGATGGGGATTGTGGATTCGGCGCATGATAGTGCAGAGAGTACGGTAGAGGCTGCTGTGCGCCTGGGGGAAGAATTGGCACAGAAGAAATGGGTTGGTGAAGTGTATGCAGAGATAAGGAAGTGTTTGTATCCTGATTCGTGTAAGGTTTTGGGATTGACTCCGAAATCACTTGTTTCTAAGATTTGAATTGCATTTCAGATTTCAATTTTATGCCATTTTATTAATCATTGGATTCAGAATAAGTTTAACGAAATCACTGAAGCTCCAAAATATAGTCTTTATCAAAATTATAGTGACATCTTTGATTTTGCAATACTAACTGAAAGTCCAAAGATACATTTAGTGGTTGGTTGAAAGAAACTATAAATAATTGTGCATTGAAGTTTCTCATGATTGCTTTCTTGATTTTTACTCAAACTCCATTGCCAACATGGTATGGTTTACAAAGGATTGACTTCTATTTTCTATTAATGAACATGTAAATTGAAGTCAAGGTAACATATACCTTTATCTATAATACATGCATCACTTGCAAACACGGACAACGGAAACACACACTGACACTGACACTTAACACCCGTAATAATTTGAAATAATGAGTAAATTAAACGTAATCACAAGTGTCAGTGTCGGATTCAGACACTGACAGACACATTTATTTTGATGTGTCAGTGCTAGGGAGCTTGCAAGTAGTAGCAAATTCGGGAAACATTTTCAACAATTTAAACAGATACTCACTCAACTAGGTGTCTCTCTAGAGGAAGAAGAATGCAAGAACTCAATGCAATCTGCTACAGCATTTGCACGGTGTGAATCGGCGAGGTGATCTGATAATGAATGAGACCTTACCAAAGTGGATGAAGAAACCTTCATAGTGGATCTCCTTCTCAAAGAAACAGTTTTTAGAGAATTTGTTACCTTTGCTCCAAGCCTTATTAGGAATCTGACAGGTAACATAAGAGGGTCTCTGCTGTGAAATCTGAAACTCCAAGTTCCAATTATTCTCTTCCTGTTTCTTAATACTCTTCTGCAGCTATTATGCTTTAGAATAATAGTTGGTTTCTCATGAATACCGGGACTAAAACATGCCCTTTTGCTTTTTCTAAACATTTCAATAACAAAACAAAGCTTCCCAACTGCACAAGAAGCCAATAGTTTCTGTTTTTCTATATATAGTGAGAGAGGGATAGCATAGCAGTAGGAGGGGACAGTTGGAAAGATTGGAAAATGAATATATAAGGGAATGCTAGCTAGGTAGTGAAATAGAAGAAAGGTATAGTAGGTTTAAAGGTAAATCATTAAGAGTGTGATGTTTCATGAACATTTAAGGATTTAGGTGTATGAGAAGTACAAAAGGAAGCAACTTGATCAGAGAACAAGTAAGCTTCAGATACGTGGATGAGACATGCACACATGGGCTTATTGTGGAATCAAGTTTTTCCATTAATGAGGGAGAGCCCTACCATGATCAAGCTAATTTAGAGGCAAAGTATGAATTAAGACAATTTGTGAGGGATTAAAAAGAGAGAAAAGGGGGGTTTGGTTTGGTCAAAAAGCAAAGGGGTGGATCCTAAGATCAAAGGAGACAAGAGTGAAAATGTTAAGGTTAATATAAAGATACATTAGTAATAGATAGAGAGATATTGTATACTTTTCTAATCAGCTTTTCTTTGAGATGGCATTGAAGGGCCTACACATGTTTTTTGGTTCCTATTTTACATTTGGCTCTGTTTCTGCAATCTGAAATTTGGAGATCATTGCCCCTCTATCATCAGACTCAAGTTTTTAGAGATCTTGTATAGGCTAATCACAATTTTATCATAACAAAACAAATAGGGTGTTTCTTAATACACCACCCAAGTTTCTTAGGCACCATATGAAATTTCATTTTTGCCCCCATATTCCGGATTTGCACATCCGGACGCATCAAATTTTTAAAAAACGCTGATATGTTCCGGATGTGCACATCTGGAAGAATTCCTGATTTGTAAATCCGGAAAAAATAAAAAAAAATTCATAAAATCATTTACTTCTAAATATAATTAAATCCAATCTAATTAAAATCCAATATAATTAAAATTAATATCATTTTTTCAATATAATTAAATCCAATATAATTTTAATAAAATCATATAATTAAATCCAATATAATTAAATCCATAAAATCATTTTAATTATATTGAAAAAATCATATTAATTTTAATCATATTAATTTTAATTATATTGGATTTAATTATATTGAAAAAATCATATTAAGTTTAATTATGTTGGATTTAAATTATATTGGATTTAATTATATTTAGAAGTAAATGATTTTATGGAATTCTTTTGATTTTTTCCGGATTTGCAAATCAGGAATTCTTCCGGATGTGCACATCCGGAACATATCAGTGTTTTTTAAAAATTTGGTGCGTCCGGATGTGTAAATCCGAAATATGGAGGTAAAAATGAAATTTCACATGGTGCCTAAGAAACTTGGGTGATGTATTAAGAAACACCCAACAAATATAAGTTCTATTTAACTAGAATTTAAATGTGACAAATATTTTATGAAAATCTATTTAACTATGATTTATCCTTGATAAATTTTAAGATTTGTGTTGTAGTCCACCCTCAAACTCTATTTAACTATGATGTGCATTGTTTAGAGAAAGAAAGAGAGGCGTGGAGGGAACAAATTTGAATATGGAGAATAGGGTTGGCGTGAAAATTAGGGAATCACTTAATCATATTTTTATTGTTCCTTTTTCTACGTTGGAGAGAAAAATGTGCCTCCATTATGGCATCTCTGCAAATTTATTTCCCAAGTCATGCCTTTTGACCCGTGTTTGATTGGATGCACTTATTTCTTGTCAGTGTCACATGTTTATTTTGTTGTGTTGTCTTTACAAACATGTCTTACAAATGAAACAAAATGAATGGTGAGAAATTGTGGTAAACAAGCTACTTTTGCAATTTTTTTTAATAGCTTAGGTGTTTAGAAGTAATTGGATGTATGCATTTTGTTTTTGATTGTTGATAAGACCTTTAATAATTGAACTAATTCCGAGTGTTGGATAGATTGCATTTTAGGTCAATCATCTCTATCCTTTTTATAAGTTTCTTTTGTAATTATAAATGGTTTTTCCTAAATATATACATATATACCAATATCAAGAGTTTTTTAGTTTTAGTCTTTTGTAAAAATAATCGTGTTAGTCTTTGTAAATATGTCACTTTTTTGGTTAAATTTATCATTTTTAAAGTTTTCTTTATAATGTGAAGAGCATTTGTTTTTAATCCTTTATAATAATGAGTAAATAAAGACCGGACAGAAATAAAATGTGCAAGTCATAACATAGACCATGGTGTTAAGGAAAATTTTTCAACATCTATGCATGTAACTTGAAAAGATTCCATTGAAGACAAATAAAAAATTAAGGTATAGACGATGTTGATGAATGAGAAAAGTAAATAGCGACATTCCTCATTGTTGATAAATCATATAATAAGGGAAGGATTTTTATCACACCACCCTTGTTTTTTAGGCACCACTTAAATTTTTGTTTTTGCCCCCAATTTTCAGATGTGCACATCCGGACGTACCCTTTCTTTAAATTTTTTTAGTTTTTTCCGGATTTGCACATCCGGAAGAATTTCTGATTTGCAAATCCGGAAAAAATCAAAAGAATTCCATAAAATCATTTACTTCTAAATATAATTAAATTCAATATAATTAAAATCCAACATAATTAAACTTAATATGATTTTTTCAATATAATTAAATCCAATTTAATTAAATCCAATATAACTAAAATTAATATGATTAAAATTAATATGATTTTTTCAATATAATTAAATTAATTTTAGAAGTAAATACCATATAATTTTAATTATAATTTAAAAGTAAATACCATATAATTTAGAAGCAAATACCATATAATTTTAAATACCAATATAATTAAATCCAATTTTAGAAGTAAATACTCCCTCCGTCCCAAATTATAAGACGTTTTGGGTTTTTCACACAAATTAAGAAACTTAATTATTACTTTATGGGAAAGACAAATTATGTATAACTTTACAGTAATGACCCTCATAATTATATAAGAGAGAGAAATTAAAAGAGTTGAAAAAATAAATAATAATAAATATTTGAGGGTATATTGGAGAAGATGTCATTTATATTGCATTGGAAATGTAAAGTGACTTATAATTTGGGACAAATTTTTTTAGCAAAATGACTTATAATTTGGGACGGAGGGAGTACCATATAATTTTAAATCTAATATAATTAAATTAATTTTTTCAATATAAAAAAATCATTTAAAATTAAATACCATATTAATCATATTAATTATATTGAAAAAAATTAATCATATTAAATATCATATTAATTTTAATTGATATAGATTTTAATTATATTGGATTTAATTATATTGAAAAAATGATATTAATTTTAATTATATTGGATTTAATTATATTTAGAAGTAAAAGATTTTATGGAATTCTTTTGATTTTTTCCGGATTTGCAAATCAGGAATTCTTCCGGATGTGCACATCCGGAACATATAAGCATTTTTTACAAATTTGGTGCGTCTGGATGTGCAAATCTGAAATCTAGGGACAAAAATGAAATTTCACGTGGTGTCTAAAAAATTTAGATGGTGTATTAAGAAATCCTCTAATAAGGACTAGGTGGCTTTATTAGCCCTATAAAGAAAGCAAAAACGGGTCGTTTAATTAGGCTGGGGTTGTCCAACCCACATCTATGATCATCTATGCATGTTTTGTTTTATTACACGTGAGTGTCCAGGAGAAATCAGATTAGAGGAAGATATGGTTTTCCCTTTATTCCCACGTGCTTGACGGGAAGTTTGGGAAAATTGATTTTCTCCCTATTATCCTATCCAGGAAGTTGTCTATAAATAATTCAACTTCAGGGCTTGGAGATACATTCATTAATTTTGGAAAATCTAGCATACGATGCCTTTTGCAACCATACATGCGCAAGAAGGCTCACCCCATTATTGTATTTCACAAGTATAATTTGGTATCCACTGCGGGGGCTTAATAAAACTAATCTAGATCACACTTAAATTCAATTTTCAACTGCCTCGGTCACCCTATTCAATATGGTGACACACAAGGTGCCACCTGTAACACCCTTTTACTCCAAAGAATATTCACGATAAATAAATGCAATTATATCAGAGTACATCACCACAATGGTGCCACATTTCGTCATAAAACGTCAAAGTAACAAATTTGCTCTGTAACACGGGTTATAACATCACTTAATTCAATCAATAACATGTAGTAGAAAATCAAAACTCAATACGATTATGATTCCAAAACATCTTAAAACAAAACTCATAACATCATAAGTGTCAACAAGTAAAGAACACAATCGTTCGATTCAAACGTCCTGACCCGATGTTACATATCAGAGCAAGATCCTCTAATCGACGAAAACCAAAATACTTCAAAGGCTAAGTCTTTGAGCACCAAGAGAGCTAATCCTGATCATCTTCACGTTACCCACGTAGAGGCAACATTCAAACAGGCAGGGTGAGTAATCACGAATCATTATATAAACTATAAGGCAAAAGATATAATAGGCACACATATCATCATATCATCCAATCACAATCATCATAAGACATCATTTAATTCACAATATCGTCAACGCTTCAAACTATAAAGTAATCAAGCAATGTTACACAATATGAAATGCAACAACGTAGATGTTTACCGTGAAAATTGGTAAACAACTGCTGATCTTCCAAATCTAACTTTGGTGACTCATAGGATCGATCAGATTGATCATAGGACATGTGCTAACAATTAATCTAAGGTAAATTCTGAAGAAATGAATACTTCGACAATACTCATAAAGAAAAGTTCGTTGAAAACACAATCTAAACAACGTTTTAAAGTGTTAAGTTAAAAGGCTAAAAATGTAAAAGAGAAGGTCGAAGGCGTGCAGTAAAGGTTGAAAATATGAAAAGTGCAGAAACATAACTTACGTTAAATAGAAGATAAAAACTTAACGAAAGATTGAAGTAAATTGCATTGAAGGATAAATGGTGTTTACATCACGTACATTCTCACAAGACTCTTTTCTCAACACGCGGATACTTTGAGTAAATTTGGAGTTACTTGTTCAAAGTGAACACAACACCCCGAATCCTATTGCTAAAATCCCTATTTATAATACTAAAACTAACTACTATAAACTGCCTGAAATAATCAACAAATGACAAGTGTCGCATTGCATGCTTCCATTGCTTAGATACACGCCACTTGTCTTTCTTCAAGAGCGAACCAAAGTAACTACTAACTCCTTTATTTGAATTTGAATTTCCCAACGTCACACATTAGCAGTGTTGTCGGTCGAAGGTGACCTCTTCAACTCTTAGAAATATTTTCTAAGTCCCAAAAAGCATCCTCTCTTCTTGTGAGCATCTTCGACTAAAACCTATCATACAGATCCCGTCGAAAGCCTCTTTAAACCTCTTCAAGAGTTTAATATTCCCATAAATACTTCCAACTTCATATAGGCGTCAAATTTATGAGCTAACAAATTGCCCCCCAAAAATGTCTTTTTCGACAGTACTGAAGAAAAGGGCATTTTTTGATAGTGTCCATTCGACGTCATCTTTCGACCATGCATAGGTGTCCATAAAAAATTGACTAACCCACGTCCCAAGAAACTATTCAGTTTCTTTTCAATCAAATCTATGCCGTCACAACCAATTATGATTATGACTAAAACGTCTCCTCAGAAATCACATCAAAACCCAAACCATCATAACCTCTCCTAGAGTCTAGGAGATCGTGGACATAGGTAGCAACTGTCACCGTCCTTACTTTGGCTCCTGGGATGACACGTGTCCCACTAGCTCTAGCTCCTTAATGATGATTAGTGACCTTTTAGCGTTTCCAAAATATTTTATAAATAGTCTCTTCAGAAACTATTTTCATTTTTTCGACTCCAAAGTATCCACTGCGCACTTTCTCCTCTCTTCAAAAACGTTCAACCCTTCACCTCCAACAAACCCGTTTTCCTCAAATTTTCACCAATGGCTTCTTCAACTGCTACTACTCAAGACCCAAAGAAAAGCCAGAAGCTCAAAGGTCAAAAGAGCGTACCACTACTTCCTCCATTCGCCACATCAAATGGACCCAAGGTGGTAAAGAATCAGCAATTCATCCCCGAGCCTCTCAAGGAGGAAAAAAGACACATCTACGAATCCCAGGTACTAATTCCTATTACCGTTTCTGGGAAACCATTAGCTTTATCTGGTCCCTTATCTTCTTTAGATATAGATTATACAACCATTAGTGACTTCTTTCCATCATATTGTAAAACCAAACCTTTAGGGCAGAAAGACAAAGCTAGGGTAACATCTGAACCCCGTGACAATGTAGCCCTAAAGAACATAGATTTGAAGTATCTGAATGATAGGTCTAGGCTATTTAGGGTAACCCCGTATTTTAAGGATTCTGACCTCTATTTGAACTAGTTGACCAAGCTAGAGAAAGTGAAAGCAGAAACTTGGAAGAGCTTAGGAATCTACGATTTGATCGTGATGTCGAAGACAGGTCCCGCTTACTGTCCAACTTTGTTAGCATCATCTTTGTATTTTTGGGATAGTACCCATTATACTTTCCATCTCCCTTGTGGGATGATGACACCCACTCTCTTCGACATAGCCACTATCACAGGGCTAAGACCACATGGGTTAGTTTACGACCCTGAAATAAATGCTCTAGACACTATAGGATTCACCACCACCAAACACACTTATACTCATTTCATGAACCATTACCACGACAAGCAAACTGACACAGTCGAAGACATAAAGCACATAGCATTTCTAGCTATGTGGCTTTCTCGCTGCGTATTCTGTACCAAATCCTTGAAGGTGGCAAGAAAATATCTGACTTTAGCCAATCAATTACACCTTAATCGAGGCATTTACCTAAGCGAAATGATATTGGCCAGTCTGTACGAGTCTTTGAGCGAAGGTGCTGGTCGTCTGAAAGACCAAGAGAGCAACGAGAACCTCCTGCTATCAGGACCCTTTTGGTTACTTCAGCTTTGGCTTAATGCCACTTTTGTAGGCAACCTCCCCAACAAAGGGTCTGTGGACGAAGACGCTGCGGAGATTAAAGAGAGACGAGTCGAATAGGTTCAACTGGTGCAACTGACCCCAAACGAAGAAGGGCAGAAACTTAGGGCATCCTTCTCTGGCTTTATCAAAATGTTTGCCAAGCGCTATGAATTCACACCAAGGATGGCGCCCTTTGCTGAACGAAAATATGGCCCTGAATGGTTTACCAGGCCCTTTCCTCCTTCGTTCAAAAAACATGAAGAGGAATCGCAGCGTGTCTGGGAGGCATTCCTGATCCCTCGACTTATCGTTCATCGACTCAACTTGCTAAAGGGCTAAACCTCTCTGATGACCTATCAACCAAATCTTGTCTCTCGACAATTTGGTTTAGTCCAGACTCTACCCAAGTGTCTGTATGAGAAGAAAGTCCATGTTATCCTTCCCAAGCCTATCTACGATGCCATAGAGAGTTCGACACACCTTGCTCGACATGCTTATCGATCACTCCTAACTCCCGTCTACTTTGAACCTTCTCATCTCTGCACCCAAGAGTTCCACGACTGGTGGTCAAAACATTATGCTGCAGATTTCCTTGATGTCTCCAGCTTCGCTCAGTTGATTGACCAATCTTTTGTTGATGTGCAGGAGAAGATCAAGAAAGGTACATCCACTCACATTAAGGAGATTCAAGCCTTCTAGAAGTACTTTGAAACTGTTTATCGGCCAGATGATATTAGTCGAACCGTCCGTGAAGCTGCAGTTACGCTAAAGGAGAAATTTTTAAAGAAAATGGAGAGTTTGAAACTCCCTTCATATGTTCCTCCTGAGAAATGCTATGAAGTGGCTTTCACACTATTTCCTCCAAAGACTCCTCGACTGCCATCTGCTGATTTTGGAGTGGCTCTTGCCCCTCTATTTCCACATTGGTTCATCTGTGGGGATTCTATAAAGATCCTTCACCAGCAGTCAAAACCCAAGGCTCAGCTGGTGGTTCCGACTAAGCGTATGCTAGACAGTTTCAAAGGACACCTTCATGTCGGTATCGAAGATGTTCGCATCGAATCCGAAATACATGAAGGTTTGGATTCTCCAATTTTATGTTCTTGTATTCGAACTTTATCATTAATGACTTGTGGTAACTTGGTTTGTTTTGTAGCTATACCCAAAAGGAACACACCTCAGTAACTGGTCGAAGCCAAAGGTGAAGGCAGCAAGGTACATCCCACACCCTTTTTCTTTTGCTGATTACTCCTTCTTCCCTTAACGCTTCTCATCATTTCAGGCTTCTCACAAACCACCTCCGACACCTCAAAGGAAGTCAAAGAGGGGCACTGCCCAAATTATCTTCGATTCAGAGGATGAGGACCAATCTCCTCATGAAGACTTAAAACTCAAGAAGTGGAAGAAACCAAGCCAAGAATCCAGTGCTGCTGGTGGCCAATCTGAGCCTACAACAGCTAAAGTCCCCCAAAAGACCACTACTACGAGTAAAGTTGCAAAAGCCTCTTCTGGAACCGCCTCTAAACTAGCTGCAGGTCATGCTGAAAGCAATAACTCTAGCCCTGATGCTGAAGGTGTCAAGGTAACTTGTCATATTTTTTCTTTAAATAACAACTTATTTACCTTATTTCCCTTGATCTGACTTGCTTCGATCTGATTCAGGCTGACGCAAGTGGTTTAAAGCCACCGGTGGATAATCCTCCTTCTCCCATAACTCTCCTAAATAGCCAAGGTGAGCCCACATACCATCCCACTTCTGACTTGGCCTCTGGAATGAGTTCACTAGGTGAAATTAACAAACCTGGTTTTGAAACAGCTCCCCCTTCGCCAGCAAAGACTGCTACCCAGCAATCTCAAACAGATGGCTCCGACCATGAGATAGACGATGTTCAGCAGGATCCTGACACAGAAAATATAAAAGCTGCTACCATGGATGAAGATACACCCTTGGTCGATGAAGAGGGATCCCCAATAGATGAACCCATTGGGGCTGCCAATGTTAACCCAGAAGGAGAGGAAGAAATGGAAGAAGATGATGATGAGACCATGCACCAATCTGAATTTAATGGCCATAATGATGAAAATGATCATGAAAAAATGGACGAAGATGAAGAGGGGGAAGACAAAGATAAGGAGGAGAAGGCTGACAAAGAACCTATCAACGAGCTAACCCATGTCGAAGCTACTACCACCCCAGCAACTACTGCTGCTACTGAAGGCAAGGCCACCTCAACTGTGTATGGAGCAAGCCTTTCTAAAAAAGAGCTAGATGCCTTGAAGACTAGTAATCCTCGACAATACATAAAGATCCTTCTTGGCCGTCGAGGGTGCTCGTCTAATAAAACTCCCAGTGCTTCGACTACCTCTGGGGATCAGCCTTCAAGCAAACCTGAGGACAATATCCTTCTGAAGATAAAAAATAAGATCTTTAAGGGTGACCTTTTCACACTCTTATAGATGGATGATGTCACTCATATCTCTCTGAAAATTCTCCTCCAACAAGTTGACATTCACGTTATTTCTCCAGAATCTGCCAACGTCATCTTAGAGGTTGGCACTACGATTGACCAAGTCCATGGTGACCTCAAACGCCTACCCCAAATCGAAAATGCAATTTCAACCAAAGCTGGTAGTGAGGCTGCCGCTTGGGCCTCTGCCACTGACTCTGATAATAAGGTAGCAGAATTAGAGGAAACCAAAGAGAAGAACAAGCAAGAGATCACCTCCAATGAACAAAACATTGCTTCCTATGAGCAAAAGATCAAGAAGCTTCGAGCCAAGATCTCAAAGGCCAAAAAGCGCAACATTGAGTTGTCTGCCTTTGATGACTCTGGCGCGTCGAAAGAGCTTGAAAATGCCGTCGCTTTTGCTGAGAAAGCTCAACAACTGAAGAAGGAAGTTGTACACTTAAAATCTGACAAGGCCTTGTGTGAAAAGCGTCTTGACTTCCAGAAGTCGAAGTACTTGAAGATGAAGGAGAATCTCTCCTTTTAGCTTGTTACTTTCTTTGTAATTTTTAATTTGATGCTCCATGGCCCTTTGAGGCTTTTATATGTAATGACTTTTAAGCCATTTTGGCATTCATAAATACCATTATTAGCTTTGCCCTTGTTACGTCGAATTACTCTTTAACAATTTTAATTTCTTGAAGTGCTGGTTTATATTTTTTCATATACTTGCCATTTACTTTCAAGATTCTTTTATCCTCATTTAATTCTTCAACTTCACAGGCTCCATTAGAAAATACTTGCGTAATTTGAAACGGGCCCTCCCATTTTGGGGACCATTTACCCAAGGCTCTAACCTTTCGATCCATAGGCAGGATTACCTTCCAAACTAAATCTCCAGGCGAAAAGATCTTGATTCTAACCTTTTTATTATAAGACTTCTCCACTCTTTTCTTTTGTCTCTTCAAAAGTTCTAAAGCTTTAAGTCTTTCTTCGTCCAAATCTACCAGTTCGTCTAACATCATATTCCAATAAAGCTCAGAAGGAATTTCATGATGTATCTGAATCCTAGTCGACTGGAGATAGATCTCAAAAGGTAACACTGTATCGTGACCAAAAGTCAATCGAAACGGAGTAGTGTTGGTTGCTTCCTTGGGAGAGGTTCGACATGCCCAGAGGATCTGGTCCAATGTCTTATGCCAATTTCTAGGCTTCTTTCCCACATGTTTCTTGATCAAACCAATCACCAATTTATTAACTACTTCGACTTGACCGTTAGCCTGAGCATAATAAGGTGTAGAGGTTAAGAGTTTGAAACCCATCTCTTTAGCAAACCCCTGCATCTTTTGACCAGTAAAGACTGATCCTTGATCTGTTGTGATTGTTTCTAGGATTCCAAACCTGTAAATGATGTATTTTTGAATAAACTCGATCACATCCTCTTGATCCACATTTGGTAAAGGTATCACTTCGATCCACTTCGTAAAGTAGTCAATCCCTACCAAAATGTATCTCTAATTCTTGGAGGATGCCGGTCGAATCTCTCCAATCAGATCCAAAGCCCAACCTCTAAAAGGCCATGGTTTGACTATGGAATGCAACTCGCTTGCAGGGATATGCTGTATGCCAACATGAACTTGACATTCTTGGCAACCCTTGACGAATTCAATGCAGTCTTTTAGCATAGTAGGCCAATACATGCCTTGTCGAAACAATAGCCACTTCATCTTATGTCCTACTTGATGTGCCCCACATGCCCCACTATGGACAGTCGAAAGGGCAAGATACGCTTATGTTTCACTAAGACATTTAAGTAAGACTCCCTCAGGGGTCTTTTTAAACAATTCATTGCCTAGAAGGACATAACTTAAGGCTTGATACCTAACTGTTTGCTCTGTGGATGCTGTCGGGTTTTGCAAGTACTCGACTATAGGATTCCTCTAATCTTTATTCGTCAAGCCTTCTATTGCAAAAATCTCAAAATTTTCTTCATCAGCGTATCCAAGCTTTGTCACTTCTAGGTCTGATGGGCATAATCCAACAGATACAACTTTACCTCTAGCTTCGATTGCCTCTTGTAAATTTTCCTTCGAAACCTTATACCCAGAAGCAACCTGAGCCAAGTCATTGGCCACTTGATTCTCTAGTCGAGGTATGTGTCGAATGCTTACTACTTCGAATTTATTTAGTAGTCTGTTGGCCACTACAAAGTACATGATAAGATTTTCCTTAACACATTTGTACTCCTTTGTAATTTGCTTTATGACCAACTCTGAGTCTCCCATTATTTCGACTCGAGTTGCACCCAATTCTAACAAAATTTAAAGTCAGGCTTCATACTCAGCCTCGTTGTTGGAACAAAGTCCTTCGACCCTGTACTTAAATTTTGTTGGAATTTTATCCGGATAAATAATTAGGACACCTACGCCTGTGCCATCTTTGTGGCTGGAGCCATCGAAGTATAACTTCCAAGGTTCCAATTCGACATAATTCAACATGTTTTTGTTTATGGAGTGGTCGACTATAAAGTCTGCTACCACTTGTCCTTTAACTACCTTCAGAGGCTTATATGTTAAAGAGCACTCAGTCAATGGTAGTGCCCATTTACCGATTCGACTATGCAAGATAGGTTTAGACAACATGTGCTTATTAACATCAAAATGAGACGAAACATAAACATCAACTGGCTTTATATATTGCTTCAATTTTGTACAAGAGAAATACAAGCATAGGCATAATTTTTCTATCATGTTATACCTAGTTTCTGCATCATTCAAAACTCTACTGAGGTAGTAAATGGCTCTTTCGACGCCATCCTCATCCTCTTGAGCCAACATGCTCCCTATGGTTTTGTCTGATGCAGCTATGTACAATCTCATACTCCTATTCCTACAAGGTGGTGAAAGAATTGGAGGATGAATCAGGTATTCCTTGATCTTGTCGAAGGCTGCCTGCTGCTCCTGCCCCCATTCGAACCCATCTTTATTGAATCGAAGCAATGGTGAAAAGGCCTGCGTTTTTCCGCTTAGGTTCGATATGAATCTTCTCAAGAAATTGATCTTGCCCAGCAGTGATTGCAGCTCCTTTTTTGTTGATGGCGTTTTTGCTTCCATGATGGCCTTGGTCTTATTCTGGTTGATCTCGATCCCCTTTTTATGGACCATAAAGCCTAGAAAATCCCCTGCTTGCACACAAAACGCACATTTAAGAGGATTCATTTTAAGACCATGCCTTCTCATCCTTTTAAAGAAGTGTCGAAAATGGTCTAAGTGACTCTTCCCTGAAACAGACTTAACCACAATATCATCAATATATATTTGCATGAAAGTCTCTATATAATCATGGAAGATTGAGTTCATTGCTCGTTGATATGTTGCCCCAGTATTTTTGAGGCCAAAAGGCATTACTACCCACTCGTAGGTGCCTAAGGCTCCAGGACAAGGAAAAGTTGTTTTGGGGACATCATCTTCAGCAATGAATATTTGGTTATAACCAGAGTACCCATCTAACATACCGAGATACTCATGTCCTGCGGCGGAATCGACTAGCATTTCGGCCACAGGCATAGAATACTCATCCTTAGGAGTTGTAGAATTTAAATCTCTAAAGTCTATGCAAACTCTTAATGAACCATTCTTTTTAATAACAGGTACAATGTTAGCTAACCATTTAACATACCTGTCAGTGCGGATAAATTTACATCGAATGAGTCTTTTGACTTCTTCCTTTATCTTTGAGAGAATTTCTGGGGCAAACCGTCTTGGATTCTGTTTAACTGGCTTCTTCCCAGGCTTGATCGGCAACTTATGTTCGACCAACTCTCTACTCAAACCAGGCATTTCATCGTAGTCCCAGGCGAAACAGTCTTTAAACTCCTGCAACAACCGGGTAATTTCGACCTTAAGTTGTGGGTCAAGATTAGCACTAACATATGTTGGCCTTTTAGTTACCCCTTCTCCTAGGTCAATTTCTTCCAACGGATCTTGGGCTAGCATCTTAATGTTATTTGCCAGCGGATCCTTTTCGAACCCCAAAGGTTCATCGTCATAAATGGTGTTAAGCCTCTGGCCTTGCTCTACACCCTGAACCTTATCAGGTGGCTTTGTGTTGAAGTCCTTACCAGGACCTTCTTGGTGGAATTCAGGATTGGCTTCGCCAGCCATATATTCGTTAGCAGCCTCCAAAGCCGCTTGCAGTCTGGTTTCAGCCACGTAGGCCAAAATTCTTCTCAATGCTTCGAACTCAGTCATTATCACTAAATTCACTTCCCCACCCTGTGGGGTCTACTGCAGGCTTGCCAAGGTATGAAAGTCTTTCCCCTGGCACCTCCTTATCCCAGCGGAAACCCTCGACGGGATGTAAGTACAATGAGCAAAATGTCTCATCATCTGGGACAAACTCAAAGTCTACTGGGCCATAGAGGGCAATGTGAGCCAAATGTTTATCGAACTGACGCCTGTCGACATGATTTATCGGTGCTTTAAAATACCCCTGATCAGCTTCAATGTTCTCGACTATGCCATCTGGCCTCCAGATGGTGATTCGTTGATGCATCGAAGATGGCACTGCACCAATGCCATGTATCCACTCTCGTCCTAAGAGCAGATTGTAGTT
The DNA here is from genome assembly GCA_022829125.1 of Lathyrus tuberosus. Lineage (NCBI taxonomy): Eukaryota > Viridiplantae > Streptophyta > Magnoliopsida > Fabales > Fabaceae > Lathyrus > Lathyrus tuberosus. The sequence continues at coordinate 472,727 of JALAZF010000371.1, forward strand.
GGCTTTTGTTTCCACTACCATGAAAACAATAGGCCTAGTGATTGTCCCAACTGTTAAGTCAAATTGTATCACACCCAGTGTAGAGCCAACCTTTCCTTCATAATTTGAAAGAACCATATTATGTGGCTTAGTATCAGTATCATGCTTGCCAATCTTGTTCAATAAGAAAAGTGGCATCAAGTTTAATGTTGCGCCACAATCAACTAAAATTTTATTTATTGCTACATTCTCCACTTTTCTGGTAATGTAGAGGGGCTTTAGGTGGCTTTTCATCGCCTCTGTAGGTCACTCGAAGAAGGCGTTCTGCTCTTCAACACACCCATTATTTATAATATAGTAGCACACAGGCTTGTGTGCTGCCATTTCTGCTTGTGTGCAGGCATCCAAATCTTTGACTTTTGTAATCTGGCAGAACACCCTGGGCATTATAGACACCACATTGACTATGATGTCGAGAGAAGCATCAGACTCAGAGTCGAAGTTGTGTGTCATTTTGTCATCATCTTCGACAGTCTTTTCACGTTTTTCCTCTTGAGAGGAAAACAATTTTCGCCCCACGGGCACTTTTTCAGCAGTCTTTATTTGATTCCCTCCATTATTGTCAGTAGGGATATTAGTACTGGACTCTCCTTGATCCTTCGACTGGGCCTCCCTGAGAGCCTTCATTCGACGTTGTTCTCTCCTCCATTGGGATCGCGACATCGGGTTCTTCCCCTTATAGTTTTCAGAGATATACGCCGATTTGTTGCAAGTCTAAAACTCATTTCGATATTCTATTGAAGAGCCTCTGCCCACATCAAACTTCTGCCACTTTTTCTGACCTTTTTCCTTCCCTTCGACGGGTTTCTTTCAGCTACCGACTGGCGCATTACTTGTTGGTTTGAAGGTGTTTGGTCTGGCCCCTGGGAATTATGTTTTTCCACCCACTTGTTTTGACCAGACATTCTTGCTCCCTTCTTTCTTTAGCCTTCCTAACCCCCTCAAGATTCTGAGCATCTTTCTGGTCGAAGATTGCACTGCACCTGGGGCATAGCATGACACCTGATCCCTTTTTTGGCAGCGGTGAAGGAATTCAATGATAGTCTCATCCTATTTTGGATACGCCACTTTGTTACGCTCTTCTTGGCAGCTTGCTTCGTCAACCTCCATGGTCTTATGTTATGTAATCTCGACCATATTTATGTCCATGTCGACATCAGCACTAAGATTCAGATTGCAGAAGTCTACATCAAGGCCTTCAGCAGCCTTATCCATCTTAACGAAACTTTTAGCAGTCTCTTTGGTAACCAGCATCATGTTGGAACTCTCAGTGATCCCATCATTTAAGCCCTCAGTGGCTTCGTCGAAGCTATCAGCGGCCTCGCTCATGAGTTTCTCCACAACATAAATGTCAAGGTCTTCAGTAACCTTGGCTAACACAACATTGTTGGCGAAATCTTCAGTAATTTCCACCATGTTGACTGAACAGTCGAAGTCATCAGCAACCTCAACCATATGTACCTCTGGCTCAGCATAATGGGGCTCTGCTGTTTGCAATGGGTCGGAGTCAATTTTCATCTGACCTTTGCTCTTCTCTCCGAATTTCAGCCTACCCTCCTGAATAGCATTTTGCACCAGATCCCTGAAAAGAAAACACTGAGAAGTTTTATGACCCAGAAAATTATGGTACTTACAAAATCCTCTCTTTTTTCTTTGTTCTAAAGGTGGCATTTTAGCGTCAGGAGGCACTATCATCTGCCCATCTTTTACTAACAAATCAAAAATTTCGTCACATTTAGTGATATCGAAAGTGTATGTTTTCTTGGGAAATTTATCATTCTTCTCAGATTCGACATAATTTTTTCCGTTCGAAGGGGCTAACATTTTACAAGCATACGGAGGACCTTGCTTTAACTCAGCAACGTCTACCCTTATTGAACTTAGCCTTTTCTTCTTTCAGACGTTCTAAGTGTCGAACCCTATCAGCCAGTTGGGTCATATCTCTCAGATAATGGGTATCCAACTTCTTTTTGATAGAGTAATCAAGGCCACCAGCGACCATTTCGACCAACTTATGCTCTGGCACTTGAGTAAAACACCTAGCCTTAAGTAATTGAAACCTGTTTAGGTAATCGTCTATTGGCTCAGTAAACTTTTGCTTTATGCTAGCCAACTCCTTCAAACTAATCTTAGTTTATCCCATATAGAATTATTCGTGGAACAAATGCTCTAACTGGGTCCAATTACAGATTGAGTTAGGAGGTAGGGTTTTAAACCAAGTAAAAGCATTTTTGGTGAGAGAACTTGGGAAATATTTTACCCTAAGACTTTCGTCATTTGCAATCTCTCCAGCCTCAATCATATACCGGGCTACGTGTTTGACAGTAGATTCAGTTGTATCTCCTGAGAACTTGGTAAACTTTGGGACCTTCGTCCTAGGAGGTAATTCTGATTGTAGAATATAATCCACTATGGGTGATGTATAGTTTGGCCTAGTAAAGCCAGAATTTACCCCATTTCGAGCCATTATCCTTTCGACCATGGCTGCTAGGTTACTATCTGCTGCTATGTTGTTACGTCGAACCTATTGTACAACATGGTCAGCATCTTGGTTTCTATTTACTATCACTACCCCTTGTTCCCCTTCTTCAGGAATTGGCACTTGGTTCCTTGGTGGTTCGACTATGGGGAGTTCGACTCTAGGGGCTTCTAGGTTCGCCTCAGGTATAGTCCCTAGGTTCCACCGCGGGATATTCTCCACCACGGTCGCACCTCGTATAGGGGCTGATACCCCCATAAATTCTGCCAGGCATGCCAATTGCGTCGCTAATTATTGGTTAGTTTGGGTAGTGTTCTGAATCAAAGGCTGGAAAATTCCCCCCATAGTTTGGGACAAAGTTTGTACCATTTGTAGGTTACTCTCATCCATCTACTATCTTAAACATGCTATAGAAGTATTTGTCAGACTAGGACCTTGAGTGGAATATCCCACACCTACACTTTGGCTGTTTCGACCTACATTTATCTCAGATCCTGACCCTTGTAATGGCGAAGACATTAAATTTTTTGATAATACTGGGGGGCATTTTGGAGGCTTTGCATTATTTACGTTGGCATTCTATAAGGTGGATTCCTTGGTAATGGTTGTGAGAATCCTGGAGGGGGAAAATGCCTAAACGTCGAAGTTCCTCCTGATGGAGTTTGGGGATTAGATGCTTGTGGCCCAACGTACTCCAAAACAGGTTGAGTGTAAGCCCTTATATATGTCGACCCTGATCCTGTCATTGATGGCATTGGGTCGGGCATAACAGGAGGTGGTATTGGCTCTCCTGTCGAAGGAACTGGAGGTGGTATCACATCATTCCTGGACACATTTTGAGGGTTAGTGTTACTAGGCTGGGCATTCGAATTACTTAACTGAGGATTAGAACCACTCCCTTGAGGGTTTGGATTGTTTAGCTGACTAGTGTTCGTCGCCATTTTTCTAGTATAGCTTCTCTTTGGTCTCTCTTCGTTTGTAGTGGCTACCTTACCACTACTCAATAACATGCAACGAAGCTTTTTAAGAAGGAAACGATGAATGAAGATTTTCAAAATTTAGAAAAATATTTATAAAGTTAGCACTGTCCCACTGGGCGTGCCAATTTGTTTAGCGTGAAAATTGGTAAACAACCGCTGATCTTCCAAATCTAACTTTGGTGACTCACAGGATCGATCAGATTGATCCTAGGACATGTGCTAACAATTAATCTAAGGTAAATTCTGAAGAAATGAATACTTCGACAATACTCATAAAGAAAAGTTCGTTGAAAACACAATCTAAACAACGTTTTAAAGTGTTAAGTTAAAAGGCTAAAAATGTAAAAGAGAAGGTCGAAGGCGTGCAGTAAAGGTTGAAAATATGAAAAGTGAAGAAACATAACTTGCGCTAAATAGAAGATAAAAACTTAACAAAAGATTGAAGTAAATTGCATTGAAGGATAAATGGTGTTTACATCACGTACATTCTCACAAGACTCTTTTCTCAACACGCGGATACTTTGAGTAAATTTAGAGTTACTTGTACAAAGTGAACACAACACCCCGAATCCTATTGCTAGAACCCCTATTTATAATACTAAAACTAACTGCTATGAACTGCCTGAAATAATCAACAAATGACAACTGTCACATTGCATGCTTCCATTGCTTAGATACACGCCACTTGTCTTTCTTCAAGAGCGAACCAAAGTAACTACTCCCTCCCTTATTTGAATTTGAATTTGAATTTCCCAACGTCAGACATTAGCAGTGTTGTCGATTGAAGGTGACCTCTTCAACTCTTAGAAATATTTTCTAAGTCCCAAAAAGCATCCTCTCTTCTTGTGAGCATCTTCGACTAAAACCTATCATACAGCTCCCGTCGAAAGCCTTTTTAAACCTCTTCAAGAGTTTAATATTCCCATCAATACTTCCAACTTCAGATAGGTGTCAAATTTATGAGCTAACAGTAGACTCATGCATGTGGTACTAATTTGTCATATTGATGAACACTGGGTCATCACCCTCCAAAGATCCCCACCAATAGGATCGTTTCTACACAAGAACCGGAGCACGTCATAAAACACTTTAATCCACACAATGAGATTAATGCCACCACTAGACCGGAGTCCTAAATATGCCATGAATGCATGATGCAAACGTCATAATAATCATCATCACATAATCGTCAAAATTGCATCTTCATTCATGAGTATTCATCCAGTAAATCATATTTTATCATACATCACATTCGTCACAATTCAACCTAATACATCATAATTCGTCATTTATAATCGTCACAACACAAATCTCCTATTTTATCCCATTTAGCATTCATTATTAGTTTCCTTATGTTCAATTACGTCGTATTAGTCTCACGGTTTAAGCAAAATTTGCATCACATGCAAAATCGGGACAGAAATCGCAAAACAAATAATTTTCGCAACAGCTCTGCCCATACGCGTATGGCCCTCTTCCTCACCCCTTGGTCTATGTATCATACGCGTAGGGCCACCTGCCCAGGCCTCCCATACGCTTATCACCCTCATCGTTACGTGTATGAGCAAAAAGAGTTTTCCTCTCAAAACCCATTCAACCTTCCCATACGCGTAATGGGTAACCCATACGCGTATGCTCCCTTTACCCAAGATTCCCATACGTGTAATGGCCCTCTATACGCGTATGGCCACCTTCCCTATCGAGTACCCTACGCGTATGAGTAGAGGGCCATGCTGGCTCTGGGGACGGGTGCGTACCGTACGCGTACTACCCTGGGAAGTCTCATTCATACGCGTAAGGCTCCCTCCCTTACGCGTATGGCCAGACGCACCTCCAAAAATCCTGATTTCGCACTAGTGCAAAATCTCCCCCATTACAGCACCCTCTAACTCCCAAATCAGACCCAAAACTATTTTCGATTCATTATAGATCCAAGTTCTAATCCTACTTCATTGTTTTTATCAATATTTTCTAATATCAGATCCTAATTCGTTAACCCCAAACCCTCAAATTTTAGATCTGGTTTATGTTCATCACAACAACAGAAAACTCATATGAATCCAACATCAATGACATCATTCACCACAGAAATTCATAACAGACATCATATACACAGATTCACAAGGATGTCATGCAAATTCATCATAAATTCATCAAAACACATAGCACCCAAAACCTACATCTACCTTAAACCCATACCAGATATAATAACCCAGATTAACCCCCCATACCTTGAATTCTCAGAAAAATGGGTTCTTCCTTTTGTGTTTTACGGTTGATTCTTCCTTGGTTCTCTGTGCCCAAGTCGCTTTTCTCTGTTCTCTTCACTTTCACGATTGCACAGAATAAACTTCCCTAACTACCACTTTTCTTTTTGTCAAACTTACCCCTTGGACCCCAATTATGACTTTCCCATCTTACCCTCACTTAATCTTTCCAATAATATCGTTCCTTTCCAATTCTTTTTGTCTTACCCTTATTGTTCCTCTCCAATTATTTTAAATAATAATAATTTAAATAATATCGTTCAATTATTTTATTATTATTACTAATAAAATAATTCTGATTAATCACTAAATTTCTAAAATGCCCTCAATATCCCTTAACTCAATAATACCTCACAACACAACACAAATCATCATGTGTCACAATATTTCATCAAAATTCACTGAAAACACCAAATAATCATAATAAGTCAATTAAATAAATATTATAATTATTTTGGGGTGTTACAACTGTCCCCCACTTACAGAATCTTCATCCTCGAAAATTACCTGAAGGAAACAGAGTCGGATACGACTCCCTCATCTGGTCCTCACGTTCCCAAGTCCAACTTTCACCAGCTGGTCCACCCCATAATACCTTCACCAAAGTTATGTCCTTACCCCGTAGTTGCTTCATTTCACGTCCATCAATCTGCACAGGTAGTGTTTCCACAGTCAGGTTGTCTCTCACCTGTACATCATCCATCTGGATCACATGCGACGGACCAACAAAAGGTGGAGTGAGCTTCCTAGACTTCAAAGCTCAACCCACACCAATCACTGGCGTAACTCTAAAAAATACGTGATCCCCCTCTTAGAATTTAAGTGTTTTCCTTCTCTTATCGTGATAACTCTTCTAACGACTCTGCGAAGCTCTCATCCTTTCTTGGATCATCTTAATCTTCTCAGTCGTCTCCTGCATAATCTCAGGTCTAAATACAACACTCTCGCCTGATTCATACCAACACAATGGAGTTCTACACCTCCTCCCATACAAAGCTTCATATGGCGCCATCCCAATACTAGCTTGAAAACTATTATTGTACATGAACTCAATCAACGGCAAATGGCTATCCCAAGATCCTTCTTGATCCAACACACAAGCCCTCAGCAAATCCTCCAAGGATTGGATAGTCCTCTTCGTCTGCCCGTCCGTCCGTGGATGATATGCAGAACTTATCCTTAACTTAGTACCCAAAAAATCTTGTAAAATCTTCCAGAACCTCGATGTAAATGTCAGGTCTCTATCTGACACAATGCTCGAAGGTATCCCATGCAACTTCACAATTTCCTCAATGTACATCTCAGCTAACTTCTGCATAGAATGATTAATCCTCATCGGTAAGAAATGAGCCGATTTAGTTAATCTATCCACAATCACCCAAATTGAATCATTTCCCTTTGCAGTTTTCGGCAACCCCGACACAAAATCCATGGAAATGATATCCCATTTCCATTATGGAATATTCAACGGTTGCATCATACCTAAAGGCTTCGGATGCTCAATCTTTGACTTCTGACAAGTCAAGCACGCGTAAACAAACTCTGCAATATCCTTCTTCATACCTGGCCACCAAAACAACTTCTGCAAATCCTGGTACATCTTCGTAGCACAGGGATGAATACTAAATCTACTTCGATGCCCCTCTTCAAGAATACTCTTCTTAATTTCTGGGACATCTAGAATACACACTCTGTCTCTGAACCTCATCACACCATTCTCATATATCCGAAATTCACTTCTGTTACCTTGGTTAATCAAGGTCAACTGATCAACCAACTTCAAGTCAGATTGTTGACCCACTTTGATTTCTTCCAGAATACCACTAGTCAGTTTCAACATACCCAACCTCACATCATCAGGAGTCTCTTCACATAGTAAACTCAGGTCTCGGAACTGCTCGATTAATTCCAATTCTCTCACCATCAGCATTGACATATGCAATAACTTACGGCTCAATGCATCAGCCACTACATTTGCTTTACCAGGATGGTAATTCAAATCAAAGTCATAATCCTTCAATAATTCTAACCACCTTCGCTGCCTCATATTCAACTCTTTCTGATCAAACAAGTACTTCAAACTCGTATGATCGCTGAACACTTAAAACTTAGAGCCAAGAAGATAATGTCTCCAAATTTTTAACGCAAACACCACACCCGCTAACTTTAAGTCATAGGTAGGGTAATTCATCTCATGAACCCTCAATTGTCTCGAAGCATACGCAACAACTTGATCCTTCTGCATCAAAACTCCACCCAGACCCTTCTTCGATGCATCACAATATACCACAAAAGATTCATTCGGATTAGGCAAAATCAACACTAGAGCGGTTGTCAATCTCTTTTTCAATTCCATAAAACTCTCTTCACATGCAACATCCCACACATAAGCTTGCCCCTTTCGAGTCAACTGAGTCAAAGGTAATGCCAATTTAGAAAAACCTTCGATAAACTTGCGGTAATAACCCACCAACTCAAGAAAACTTCGTATCTCGGTAGCAGACTTCGGAGTCTCCCACTGTAGCACAACATCAATCTTAGAAGGATCAACAACGATTCCACCACTCGAAATTACATGGCCAAGGAAACTCACTTCCTTCAACCAAAACTCACACTTCGACAACTTTGCATACAACTTCTTCTCTTTCAACACTCGCAACACATTTCTCAAATGCTCAGCATGTTCTTCTTCAGATTTAGAGTATAATAGAATATCATCAATGAAAACCACAACAAACTTATCCAAATACTCCTGAAAAATCTGATTCATATACTCCATGAACACACCAAGTGCATTAGATACACCAAACAACATCACAGTGTATTCATAGTGACCATACCTCGTTCTGAAAGCTGTCTTCAGAATATCATCAGGCTTAACACGAATCTGATGGTAACCCGACCTCAAATTAATCTTGCTAAACACACAAGCACCTACTAATTGATCCATCAAATCGTTAATTCTTGGGAGTGGATATTCGTTCTCGATAGCCACTTTATTCAACTGCTGATAATCAACACACAACCTCACACTACCATCTTTCTTTTCACTAACAGCACAGGAGCACCCCACAGAGAAACACTCGGTCGAACAAACTTCTTCTCGAGTAATTCTTCTAATTGTTTATTCAATTCACTTAACTCAGAAGCGGACATCCGATAAGAAGCCATTGACATTGGACTCGTACTTGGTACCAAGTCCACTGCAAATTCTACTTCACGTTCTGGAGGCAAATCACTTATGTCATCTGGAAACACATATGGAAATTCACAGACAACAGGCAATTCGACACTCGCAGCTTCACGATCAACCTACAACGATGCAAACATTGCAAACACCACGACTTCCTCTTCTAGAAGTTCGGCCACTTGCTTAGCAGACAAGAACATCAAATCTCCATTATCCCCAAACTCTGGAAACTCTACGGTCTTATTATAACAATTGATATGAACATAGTTAAACTCTAACCAGTTCATTCCAAGGATTACATCGATTTAGCGTAAGGGTAAACACACCAAATCCATCACAAAACTCTTCCCAAATATCATCAAAGGACATCTCGAACACATAAAAGTAGTAGTAACAGATCCATTAGCTGGAGTTTCCATTAACATACTACCATTCATATCAGACAATTTCAAACCCAATCTATTAGCACATTCAAGTGAAATAAACGAATGAGTAGGACCAGTATCAATAATAGCGACCAACTCAACATTATTAATAAAACAAGTACCTCGAATCAAGTTATCTTTCTTGGGAACTTCTGAACCACTTAAAGCTAACACTCTGCCATTGGTTTGAGCAGTAATAACAGTCTTCTTTGGCTTCTGACACTAAGTAATGATGTGACCCTTCTCACCACAATTGAAACAGGTTGGACCTTCATCTTTGCAATCAGTAGCTCTATGGCCTCTCTTACCACATCTGTAACACCTTAACATGTTATTGGTGCATGCCTTAGCGTTGTGTCCTTGCTCGCCACACCTGTAACACTTAACAGAAGCGGGAGCTACTCCTCCACTTGTCTTCTTCCCATCTACAACCTTCTGCTTCCCTTTGTCAGTTGGAGTCACATAAGGCTTTCCTCTAAATTGCCCATTCTCTTTCTTCTCACTAAGATGCTTGTAGTGAGCAGATCGAGCTCGGCTATCCTCATCATAGATCCTACTCTTATCCACCAGCTCAGCATACCTGCGAATCTATTGGTATCCAAAACCCTGCTTGATTTCTGGCCTCAGCCCATTCTCGAACTTGAGACATTTAGACAACTCAGCATCAACACGGTTGTAGTGAGGGCAGAACTTCACCAGCGCTTCAAATATTGCAGCATATTCAGCCACAGTCATGTTTCCTTATTTTAATTCAAGGAATTCCACCTTTTTCTTGCCGCGAACATCTTCCGGAAAATACTTTCTCAAAAATTCCTGCTTGAACACAACCTAAGTTATTTCAGTACTAACGTCTTCCAGTCTCTGATAGGTGTTATCCCACCAATCCTCAGCCTTTTCTGACAGCATATGAGTTCTAAACTGAACTTGTTGAGCGTCAGTACACCCCATCACTCAGAAGATATTCTCAATCACCTTTAGCCACTTCTGTGCATTCTCAGGATCATGTGTACCCACAAAAGTCGGCAGATTGTTCTTCTGGAACTTACCCAAAGCACGAAACTCGTCAGGAGCTCCACAATTCTGATTGTTCTGAGCCATCGCCTGAGCAAATGACTCCAACGCATCACCAATAGCACGATTGTTTCATCCAGCCATCCTGCACACCATCAACAACGTTAGAAGAAACAAATAATCGACAGTGCACATGCACTCAACGACTGACAGGGATTGACATCATGCAAAACCTGGCCGGACAGACCGACCTACTGTGATACCACTAATGTAACACCCTTCTACCCCAAAGAATATTCACGATAAATAAATGCAATTATATCAGAGTACATCACCACAAGGGTGCCACATTTCGTCATAAAACGTCAAAGTAACAAATCTACTTCGTAACTCGGGTTATAACATCACTCAATTCAATTAATAACATGCAGCAGAAAATCAAAACTCAATACAATTATGATTCCAAAACATCTTAAAACAAGACTTATAACATCATAAGTGTCAACAAGTAAAGAACACAATCGTTCGACTCAAACGTCCCGACCCGATGTTACATATCAGAGCAAGACCCTCTTATCGACGAAAACCAAAATATTTCAAAGGCTAAGTCTTCGAGCACAAAGAGAGCTAATCCTGATCATCTGCACGTTACCCACGTAGAGGCAACATTCAAACAGGCAGGGTGAGTAATCACGAATCATTATATAAATTATAAGGCAAAAGATATAGTAGGCACACATATCATCATATCATTCAATCACAATCATCATAAGACATCATTCAATTCACAATATCGTTGACGCGTCAAACTATAAAGTAATCAAGTAATGTCACACAATATGAAATGCAACAACGTAGACTCATGCATGTGGTACTAATTCGTCATATTGATGAACACTGGGCCATCACCCTCCAAAGATCCCCACCAATAGGATCGATTCTACACAAGAACTGGAGCACGTCACAAAACACTTTAATCCACACAATGGGATTAAAGCCACCACTGGACCGGAGTCCTAAATATGCCATAAATGCATGATGCAAATGTCATAATAATCATCATCACAGAATCGTCAAAATTGCATCATCATTCATGAGTATTCGTCTAGTAAATCATATTTTATCATACATCACATTCGTCACAATTCAACCCAATACATCACAATTCGTCATTTATAATCGTCACGACACAAATATCTTATTTCATCTCATTTAGCATTCATTATTAGTTTCCTTATGTTCAATTTCGTCGTATTAGTCTCACGGTTCAAGCCATATTTGCATCTCACGCGAAATCGGGACAGAAATCGCAAAACAAATAATTTTGGCAATAACTCTGCCCATATGCGTATGGCCATGCCCCATACGCGTATGGCCCTCTTCCTCGCCCCTGGCGTGCGTATCATACGTGTATGGCCACCTGCCCTGGCCTCTCGTACGCGTATCACCCTAATCGTTACGCATATGAGCAGAGAGGGTTTTTCTCTCAAAACCCCTTCAACCTTCCCATACGCGTAATGGCTAGCCAATACACGTATGCTCCCTTTCCCCAAGATTCCCATACACGTAATGGCCCTCCATACGCGTATATCCACCTTTCCTTACGCATACCCTACGCGTATGAGCAGAGGGCCGTGCTGGATCTGAGGACGGGTGCGTACCATACGCGTACCACCCTGGGAAGTCCCCTTCATACACGTAAGGCTCCCTCCCTTACACGTATGGCCAGACGCACCTCCAAAAATCCTGATTTCGTACCAGTGCGAAATCTCCCCCATTGCAACATCTTCTAACTCCCAAATCAGACCCAATAGTATTTTCGATTCATTATAGATCCAAGTTCTAATCCTACTTCATTGTTTTTATCAATATTTTCTAATATCAGATCCTAATTCATTAACCCCAAACCCTCAAATCTCAGATCTGGTTTATATTCATCACAGCAACAGAAAACTCATACGAATCTAATATCAATGACATCATTCACCACGAAAATTCATAACAGACATCATATACACAGATTCACAAGGATCGTCATGCAAATTCATCATAAATTCTTCAAAACACATAGCACCCAAAACCTACATCTACCTTAAACCCAGAGCAGATATAATAACCCGGATTAACCCCTTATACCTTGAATTCTCAGAGAAAAAAAAGGTTCTTCCTTTTGTGTTTTACGGTTGATTCTTCCTTGGTTCTCTGTGCCCTTGTCTCTTTTCTCCGTTCTCTTCACTTTCACGATTGCACAGAATAAACGTCCCTAACTCCCACTTTTCTTTTTGTCAAACTTACCCCTTGAACCCCAATTATGACTTTCTCATCTTACCCTCACTTAATCTTCCCAATAATATCGTCTTACCCTTATTGTTCCTCTCCAATTATTTTAAATAATAATAATAATAATTTAAATAATATCGTTCAATTATTCTATTATTATTACTAATAAAATAATTCTGATTAATCACTAAATTTCTAAATTGCCCTCAATATCCCTTAACTCAATAATACCCCACAACACATCACAAATCATCATGCGTCACAATATTTCATCAAAATTCACTGAAAACACCGAATAATCATAATAAGTCAATTAAATAAATATTATAATTAGTTTGGGGTGTTACACCACCAAAACTAGCAGTGTTGGTCATGCCGACTCAGAATTCGCCAAAGCTGTTGGCATTGCTCCTCCCAGGACTCTAGACGCCTTCCTTCTCAAGGCGCAAGCATATATCCAGTATGAGGAGAAAGAGGCGGCCAGCTCCGCCCAGGTATCACGCCACCAAGAAAATGCTCGGGCCTCCAAAAGCGATGAACCCTCGACATCCCGTCGTGGAGATAGAAGACGTGAAGACCGTCCCTGAGAATCACGGGACAACAAAGGGCCCTCTGGCCGCTTCCATGATTATACTCCCCTGAGCGTCTCTAGGGAGAAAATCCTCTCCGAATGCACCAGATCAGAGTTCAAACAAGCAGGGGTTCAATTCCTTAAGCAGATACCGACCAAGCCGAATGCTGATAAGTCAAAATACTGCCGTTTCCACAAGAGTCACGACCACACTACTGACGGCTGCATCCACCTAAAGGATACCATAGAGATGCTGATCAGGGACGGCCACCTGAAGCAGTTTATGAAGAAGAAGAAACTCCCCGGCAAGATGCATAGGAGTCGAAGAAAGTTTAGGAAGATGTGTCTTCCTTAGAAGAGACAAACCTTCAGGTCGCCATGAGCATTTTGTGGCCTGAGGACTTCTATGTTCCTGAAGAGCTCAACGATCCCCCTTACTTCGCAACCCATAGCCTATGGGAAACTTTCACCTCCGCCATGGGCATCTCCGGAGGGGGCTTCAACAAAGTCACCAGGGACTCCTTGAAAAACAAGTTTGAGCACCTACTCAGCACGAGCTCTAACAAGAGTACAACACTCGACAAGGTCCAGGGAGAATCGGTCCCCATCTCTTTCTACCGAGAGGAACTCCTCGAAGGGGCCCCGAACTCAAGCATTCCACTGTTCGCCAGAGCCTAGATGGCAAATTTCGATGTTCGCCAAATCTTAGTCGACCAAGGCAGCTCGGCCGACATCATGTACTCGCAGTTGCTCTCAACCCTCCAGCTAGATGAATCGCATCTTAATCTCTAAGTGGGCTCTGACCTGCAGGGCTTCAACGGGTCGATCACAAAGCCCTGGGGGTATGTCAAGTTGATCGTGACTTTTAGATCTGCAGAGATATCCAGATCTATCAAAGTCCAATTCCTGGTTATCGACTACCCATCTCTCTATTAGTTCATATTCGGGCGGCCAACCTTGGCCGAATTGGTGGTCGTCCCGTCAACTGTTCACCTCAAAATGAAGTATTACACTTCTAAAGGTATGGTCGCCACCTTACACGGGGACATCGAGGCTGCAAGGAGATGCTTTGAAGCAGCCACCAAGGGACTCAACACCACCGCTGCCAAACCGAAGACGTCCAACAAGCCGGCCTTCCCCAGCAGTTCCGAGGAAGCCAAGTCACTATCACGCATCGACCTCGAAAACCACTTCTCTGAAGATGATCAGAAGGAGACCCAGACTTTCCCGAGCAGCTCATCCACTTCGACCAGCACCAGCAACGACTCCCATCCAATGCGCCCAATTTCGGATGGCGAGTTCGAACTCGTCCTGCTCGACGATGACCCTCAGCGAAGAGTAAAGATAGGACCGGTCTTCCTGACATAGTGAGGAAACAACTTAAAGCTTGCCTCCGAGAAAACATAGACTTGTTCACCTGGAGCGCCGCGGAAATACCCGGCTTGGATCCTGCTATCGCCTGCCATCAGCTCACAATTGACCCCGCCGTCAAGGCTGTAGCACAACGTAGGAGAAAGCAGTCTCCAGAGAAAATGGAGGCTGCGGAACAAGCTGTAAAAGACCTCCTCGAGGCAAACTTTATTTCGGAAGCCAAGTACACTACTTGGCTATCCAACGTTGTACTCGTCAAAAAATCTAATGGAAAGTGGAGTATGTGTGTTGATTATACTGATCTCAATAGGGCATGCCCTAAAGATGCTTACCCCCTCCCAAATATTGATAAACTTGTTGATAATTCTGCCGGTTTTAAACTGTTATCATTCATGGATGCCTATTTGGGCTACAATCAAATACCAATGGCGAAAGGTGACAAAAAATACACGGCCTTCATGACCGAGTCTGGCAACTATTACTACAACGTATTGCCATTCGGCTTGAAAAATGCTGGTGCGACCTATCAAAGGATGATGAACAAGGTCTTCCGCGGAGAAATCGGCGACATGCTCGAAGTCTATATGGACGATATGATCATGAAATCCCACGAGGAAATCGATCACACAGCCCATTTAAGAAAGTTCTTCGAGCAAGCCAGGAAATACCAGATGCGTTTCAACCCGGAGAAATGCACTTTTGGGGTGCGGGCGGGCAAGTTCCTCGGCTTCTACCTGACGGAACGAGGAATCAAAACCAACCCAGACAAGTGCAGGGCATTCTATGAATTTCCAACACCCAGCTCAAAGAAATCCATCCAATCCCTCAACAAGATGGTCACTTCATTATCTCGTTTCGTGGCCAAGTCTGCCTAGCACGCTCTGCCCTTCTTCAAACTCCTCCGCAAGGAGGCAGCGTTTGAATGGACGGAGGAATGCGACCAGGCTCTCCTCCATCTAAAACGAGCACTCTCAGAATCGCCAATTCTCTCTCGACCACATAACAGCGAAACCTTGTACCTTTACCTCGCCGTAGCAACTGAGGCCGTTAGCGCCGCCCTCATCTGCGAAATGCCCGACGGGCAAAAGCCTATATACTTCACAAGCAAAGCATTGCAGGGACCAGAGCTGAGATACCAACAAATAGATAAGGTAGCTCTGGCCCTCATTAACATTGCGTGAAGACTGAGGCCCACACGATTGTGGTCCGAACAGATCAACCCATAAAGCAACTGTTAGGACGGCCATAAATGGCTGGCAGAATGTTTAAGTGGTCGTTGGAACTATCCGAGTTCGACATTCAATATAAGAGCAGAAAGGCCCTCAAGGCCTATGCGCTCGCCGAATTCGTCGCTGAAATGACATTCACGGACTTCCCCACTTGCAGGGTGCACAAATGGACCATCTTCGTCGACGAGGCATCCAGCTCATCAGGAAGCGAGGCAGGTATCATCTTGGAAAATGACGAGGGAATCATTGTCGAAGTCTCACTCACATTATCTTTCCCTACTTAAAACAACCACGTTGAGTATGAAGCCTTCCTCGCGGGTCAACGCCTAGTCGAGGACCTGGGGGCCGAAGAGGTCGTCATCTGCATCGATTCTCAGCTCGTGGCCCTTCAAGTTCGAGGAGAATATCAAGCCAAGAATGACAACCTGTCCGAATACTTGTCCCTGGTCAAAGAAAAAATGACAAAGTTCGTAACAGTAGAAGTAAAACATGTTCCCTGCGAACACAACGTCAGAGCAGACGTGTTGTCCAAACTGGCAAGAACGAAGAAAAAAGGCGGAAATAAATCTGTAATCCAGGAGGCGCTTCCTGGACCCAGAATCGAGAAAGCCTCCATGGTCCTCGACGTGCAGGTCATCGACGACAGTAGCTACTGGATGACCCCCGTTTACAATTACCTCGCTAAGGATGAACTCCCGTCCGACCCCAAAGAGGCCAGCATAGTCAGGCTCAGAGTCTGCTCCTACGTCCTGGTAAAAAATAAGCTCTACAGACGAGGATTCTCCATCCCTTTACTCAAGTGTGTCGAGGAAGAGATGGTTGCCCACGTCTTGTGTGAGATCCACGAAGAAATCAATGCCTAACACCTTGGGGGAAGTTCCTTCACCGGGAAGGCCCTTAGAGCATGGTACTATTGGCCAACCATGCAGCATGATGCAAAAGGACACGTGAAGAAGTGCGACAAATGCCAACGGCACGGTGACATGCACTTAGCTCCACCTAACGAGCTTAAAGCTATGTCCTCCTCGTGGCTTTGCATTGTGGGGCCTAGACATCCTGGGACCATTCGTCGTAGGGTCGAACCAGAACAAGTACTTCATAGTAGGTGTTGACTACTTCACAAAGTGGAGAGAAGCAGAGGCTCTAGCCAAAATAATGGCCCACAACATACTTCACTTCTATAAGCGAAACATCCTTGCCCGCTTCGGCATCCCACAAGCAATAGTCACCGACAATGGGACACAGTTCACGGAAAAATCCACTATCAGGATTTCACAGCTAAACGTTCAGGGATTCGACTTAACGAATATAACGTTTACTGACCATTCTTCCAGGATTTTCAATGAGTTCCATCAGTGATCTCACAAGAGTCTAACCCACTACTGGTCCTCTTTGAGATATGACTATCATTGACCCTATTTCAGGATTTCCACAACAACACCAAGCCATTGTCTTCTCAAGTCTCCGATCACACTGATCACTTGAGGAATCCTAATTCACATAGAATTAGTTATTTTGGAGATTGCATAAATTGCTTCTACATAAGCAAATAACTCCTAAATTTAACTACAAAAGAACACATAAGTGTTCGAGCAAGATATGAGCAACAACTCCTTGCTATCTTCAGATTCTACAAAGATGTATGTTGATTTAACAGTTGATGACATCTTGTAGATCTTCTTCTTCATCTTCTTTGTTGAGCAAGCTTCGAGCAACAACTCCTTACTTCAGATCTTCAATATAGCTCAGATGATGAAGTTGGTTGATGACTTGACTGATTTACAATGTTGTCTTATTCATCAACAGCTTCTGTTCTAATTGATTGTTGTTGTGTTGAATGATGATCTTTGAGCTTCAACAACAATGGTTGTGTGTTAATGGTGATAGGTTTAAATGTTTAGTGTAACAACGATAACTGATCGTTGCGACTATCATCACATTGACACCTTCAGAAGCGCATTCTCCTTTCCTTTAAATAGCCAAGTAAATTATAGTCGTTGAAGAGTTGTCGGCTGTTTGAAAAGAGTCATTATGCAATGATGAAAGTTGTACTGCCATATCTTCTTTTTACTATAGATGAAGTGATGAGATAGATCTTTTTAGCACGGTGTACAGTCATTGCTAACGGTAACATTTGTCTTCAAATTTTTCAGAGGCTTCTGATGGTAATTAATTGAAGCATGAGTAGAGACTTTATAACTGGGTCTTCAGAAACTTCAAGTCTTCCGTCTTCAGAACTTGTCCATTAGGAATCTGTCTTCAGAGCTTCAGCACTTGTCTTGAAACCTGTTATCTTCATTGCTTCAAGTCTTCAGAATCTTCAGAACCTTGTTCACTCAGAACGCTGTCTTGAGAGTCTTCAACACTTGACCTTTAGAACCATAATCTTTAGAACACTTCAGTCTTCAGAGTCTTTCTGCACTTGGTCTTCAGAGCCTTTAGCCTTCAAAACTTCAAGTCATGAGAATCTTCAGCACTCCGGTTCTTCACAAGATTATTTCTTCAGAAGCTTCATTATCTTCAGAATCATAACCACTTTTAGAGTAGCATCCACAAGAGCATTGTGTCATATCCCAAATTTTGACCACTAAGATTTCCCATCATTGTGCAAATCATCATCACAATATGGCTGTATCATTATGCTTCATCAGTCTCCCCAAAGATGGGTGAGCATTCACTACTATCAAAATTAGGGTTTCAAGCCCTCTCTGAGTGCTTAGACAAAAGATCAATCAAGGAATGACATGATATTCAACTTGTATAACCTCTCAAACATCCACAATGGATCAATAGGACTCCCACATCAAGGATTAAGCACAAGGTTGCTCCCTTCTAGGTGGATCAAGCTTCAAGATCGCCAGTGTCACCAAATTAGGGTTTTGGTCGACCAGGGCCTCCAGTTGGAAATTTTCCTCTGGGCATGAGCCAATGCTTCGAATCATATCCTAATATACTCCATGGAACCTCATGGACCCAATCATGAAGTCAATTTGACCTCAAGGGATGCATACATCAAAAATCAGGAATTAGGGTTTCTTGACCTAATTCACCCCTAAGTTGACTTTTGGGACAAATCATGAACCAAGACCTCAAGACATGATTTGAGGGTCTCTAATATACTATATTGTTCCATTTGGAACAATGGATTGATCCAAGAAGCTTGAGCAACAAGTTTCAATTTCATCTGAACCACAGTTAGGGTTTTATGAGAAAAGTCAACTATAACTTTGACTTTTGACCAGGACATGCTCCCAAACCCTAAGACATGATTCAATATACCCTATAACACCCATGGAACATGTCCATCAAGTTTGATTTAGGTCAAGGACGTGATTTCCTAAAGGATTGCACAGTTTGGAATTCATCGGATAAAAAGTCAACTGTGCACAAAAGTCAACTTTAACTTTTTGAGATTTTTCACAAAAATAGATTTTTAACCCTAAAATGATGTTAATGTATGATTTGAATCATCATTCATCAAGAAAAATCAAAGAAAATGGGAGAACTTGTAAAAGGGGTAACCATAAAAACTTAGAAATTTTTCTAAGTTATGAAATAAAGTGACAAAGGTACCAACTTTGGAGGATCATAACTCCTAAACCACAAAGCCATTTTTCCCCATCCAAAGCTTGATTTGTAGATCTAATTGCCCTCTACAAAAGCTTCATACTGACCTATGTCCAAATTCCTCATGGGTTTTGAGTTATGGAGTGATCAAAATCAAGAAAAGTCACTTTGTTCCAACACTTAGTGAAAATTTCACTAAGTCAGAATCTGCCTTACTTTTTTCCAAATGTAGGGGGATTTTTCACTTGGATCCCAAAGATTTCAAAACCAAATATGATCAGACAGTTGTTGTATCATATAAGGTTTTTCCAAAATGGCCAAGAACATCACCAAATTCAATTTGGGCCATGAGATATGACATTGGCAAGTTGCCTTGCTGAAATCTGCCAAGGCAAGACAGATTTTTGCACTTTTGTCCGATTTGCCAAAATCAGCCAATTCCAAGCCTTGTCATCACTTTGGACACATCTGAGGATTGAATCTAAAGGGGACAATCACTGAGCCAAGCCTCCAAAGTCCTTGGAACAAGAAATAGCATGTTAAACCTAGAATTGCCCAAAATAGGGACAAGACTCCAATTTTGGATTGGAGCATTCAATGGAAGCACCAAGGTGGCATGGACTGAGCTATTAGCAACTGAATTCAGTCAAGACTTATCCAAGACCAAGGGGACCAGCAGCCTGTGCCCTAACCTCTAGTCAATGGCTAGAGGAGACTTGGATTTTCATTTGCCAACATTGGCCAACCCTACTCAGCAGTTGCCATTCACTATTCCTTGCAAAACAAACTTGCTCTACTATAAATAGAGCTCAATTGTGATCAGTTTAAGTACACCAAAGGCCTACAACACTTGCCTTTCTCAAAATCCACTTCTCACTCTCAAAAATGCCTTTCTTAGCAAGTCACTATCGGGTTTTTCATTAGAGATCAATTCCACTCAAACCAATCACACACACACACCTCATATACATCATATGTGAGCTGATCAAACACTTAAACAACATCTGGAACACTGATTTCTCAGAATCACCAGTCAATTGCTCAAGGTTTTAACCAAGTTGCAGTTGAGATGCCATGAAGTGATCCAACCAATTTCCATCAAGTCCACGCATTCAAACACACTCCATAAGGTGTAGGGAAACTGGTCAGATCATCACAATTCATCTGTAACACCTCCAACTCAGAAATCAATTTGCTCTTGCTGTCACGACCTAGAGGTAAGCCTAAACTTGGCCATCTCTCAATCTATGCATATTTCCTCGCACAATACTTTTGCCAAATGTTCATAATCACGCATGGAATATTTCCCCTCAAGTAATTGCTTTGTTTGAATCGTGTATCAAAAATCCCAGCCTTCATGCAAAATTTAGGGTTCTTGAGGATTTATCGTGATTTCTTTTTTTATGCTTAATTTAAATGAAATTAATTGTCATAAACATGATCGTAAGGTGAAAACGAGCAGATTGATATGTGGATTGCATGATATAATCAAGTATTCAGTGAGATTGGATTGAAAATGTAAATCTGGGCAAAGCTGAAAAACGCGCGTGTTTTTCAGCTGTTCTTGGCGCCATTTCTCTCAAATTCAAATATTTGAATTTTGTGATTTTATTTAATTGATTCAAAATTAATTTCTCTCTGAGTTTTAATTATTTTGAGTTGATTCTTTTTTTAATAATTCACAAAAATGTTAAAATATTTTATTTTATGAAAAAATCCCAAAAATATTATTTATTTCATATAATTGATATTTTTGCAAAGAATTAATGTTTTAATTGTTTTTGACATTTAAAATATTTTTTCCTTCTTGATTTTTCAGATTTTATTGACTTCTAATCATTTTGTAGGGCAAAACTTGATTTATGAAGCATTAATCCAGGATCACAATTTGTTTTCCACATGTTAAACAATTTTGATCATTTTAATTGAATATTTTACTCAATTAAAACACATTTTGAAAACAAATTAGGGTTTTTGATTAATTCAACCCTCATAAGTCATTTTTAAAACTCTTTGGGCCTCTAATAGAGTGTAAGACCCAACCCTTTGTAAATACAACCTATTTTGGGCCCCACTTATGGTATAAGTCCCGTTGTATTTCAAAAAGTTCGACGCGATCATCATCCGTTGAAAAACAAACCTTGGGCCTACCCTCGAGTAGTAAGACCCATTTCTTTTCTTTAAAACTCTTTGGGCCTCTTAATAGAGTGTAAGACCCAAACCCCTTTGTACAAACCATTTTGGGCCTCACTTATTGTATAAGTCCCTCTGTACAAGTGAACGGTGCGATCGTCGCCTTTTAAAAAAAATCAATTGGGCCTCTCCTCGAGCTATAAGACCCATTCAAAACTTTTGGGCCTCTAATAGAGTGTAAGACCCAATCCTCTTTTAACCAAAACAACTTTGGGCCTCAAATATTGTATAAGCCCCTTCGCGTTAAAAGAAAATCTCAGCGCGATCGCCATTTCAAACGAAAATCATCTGGGCCTACCCTATTCTTTTTTCTTTAAACCTTTTGGGCCTCTTGAGAGAGTGTAAGACCCATCCCTTTGTACAGAAAACAATTTTTGGGCCTCAGTCACTCGTATAAGTCCCTCTGTACAAATTCAACAGTGCGCTCACTGATAAAACCCTGGGCCTCTCCTTGAGCTGTAAGCCCCAAAACTTTCTTTTTCAAAGCACTTTCTCCTTTGATTTTGAAATATACTGTTGTTTTCAATCTTTCTTTGTTGAATAACTAACCAAACAGCATGGAAGCTCTACAACCGAGTAAGTGTTTACCCGCTTTCATTTACCGCTTTCATATACATATAACTGTATTGTGGGGCTATTTCGCTGTAAGTCTTCTTTCATAAACTTATATCAACTGTGTAGTAATAGTATAGATATTTAGAGTTTCCCCGACAACTACGTCTAGCATTAAGCCCGTTGATCACTCTTAAATAGTCAAAACTAGATCCCCATAGGATTACCAGACACAGTCTTCCCTCCTCTTGGGGTTAAACAATATGGAGATGTGAAAGGCAGATTCTTTTTGAACCCTTTCTCAGACTGTCACTCGTAGAAGTTGTCAAAGAAACTCTATTCCCCAGAGATGATCTCTTCTCCGTGAATTGCATTTCTTGAGTTTCTTCCAAATTCTCGAACTTTCCTGGCTTGATCTATTCTTTGTGAATAGCCTGTCTTGAATTTCTCGGGGTTTGGGAACCCACAGGCTTCTTAAAAGCACCCTTAGGAATTGTCAAGAAACTCTGCTCCCCAGAGATGATCTTTTCTCCATGAATGGCATCTCTTGAGTTTCTTCCAAATTCTCGAACTTTCCTGGCTTGATCTATTCTTTGTGAATAGTCTGTCCTGAATTTCTCGGGATTTGGGGACCTACAGGCTTCCTAAAAGCATCCCCGCCTCCTCTTGGGCGTTGTACAAGGACCCGTCGACTTCTTAGAAGTATTCACAGCCTCCTCTTAGGCTTCGTATAAATGATTTCTTCCTCTGGGAATGATAGCCTCCTCCTGGCTTAGTACAAATGGTCCCTCGGCTTCTTAAAAGTTTCCAGCTTCCTCTTGGGCTTCGTACAAATTGTCCCGACGACCTCCTAAAGGTATAGGAACAGAATTCAGTCATCTTAATAGAACAGTCTTTCCAAGAGTCTACTACTGTTTCTCAAAGCATAGTACAAAAGATGAAACTCTAGAATTGGACAGTCTAATTTCCTTGAGTCTCAAAGACATTCTCAAGTACCCTTCAAGAATAGGAAGGAACCCCATAGACTCGGACAGTCTCAATACCCATTGGATTTCCCATTTCCTTAAAGAACAGGGAATAACCCCGATCCTTGGAACAAATCCATGAGTACAAACATTACTCATATAAGAACTGATTTTCTCTTTGAACCAATATACTGGACCTGTCACTCAACTAAAACAGCACCATAGCCTCTCTCTTGGGCTTTATACAATGATTCTCCCCAGCGGAGTCAAACACCTTTTAGCCTCCGTCTTGGGCTTTGTACAAGACACAAATCACTTTCTTGTTAAGTATAAAACCCTTGGCCTCCATCTCGGGCTTCGTATGAGATACCATAGAGGAATCTCTTGTCGAGTCACTTTCCTTTTAGCCTCTTTCTCGGGCTTAGTACGAGACACATAAAAAGCACCCTCTTGTTGGGCCGATAGCCTCCTCTTAGGCTTTGTATAAGAAAACCACTGGTTGATCCAATCAACCTTTTAGCATCAAAGTTGTGCCTCGTTCACAGTACATAAACATCAACAACTCCTTCCCCTTCATCTAATCACTGTAAGCGGCAAGCCTCTAGATCATCTACATCCATGCCACTGTCCCTCTTTTAGCATGAGAAATTCCTAAAGAAAGATAGCATTGCTCTACACTGAGTTAAAGTCTTCTCCTTCAAGTTAGAAATCCCCTATAAAGGAAATTATGGCATTGCCGCATTCATAAATCCCGGTTAAAGTCATTCTCTTTTATAAACAGTTGTGACATACAAACCCCTCTTTAGAGATGACAAATTCTCCCTAAAGTCAAAACCTCTTCAGCTTCACATCTTGGGCTTTGAACAAGATACAAACTACCTTTCGCTTCACGTCTCGGGCTTTGAACAAGACACCAAAACACCGTTTCCTCCCATAGAATAGGCGGAACTACGATCGCTCTGATTTCCCTGTTTCGGAAAAATGGGAATACGTAGGCATAAGATTGAAAGAAAAATCTTAGCGAGCACACTAATCCAAAACCCAAAATCCCATACCTCTACATATCAATAAAAAAGCATCAGTCTTAACCTCCCACCAATCGACCGAACACTATTTTTAACAAAATAAACCTAAAAGAGACCCACAATCTTTATAGCATCTGTAAACCAACAGTTATCTGTTCAAACTCAGTTTGCAAGCAGGGTTAATTGGAGACATCTATTTCCCTTCCTTCATCAGCTTTAATAGGATAAAAAATGAATCGAGCTGTAGATACTAAAGAGCGGTAGTGCTTCGCAACCACGTCCGAAATCGCTCGCTACAGAAAAATGGCGACTTCACTGGGGAAGTGTCATTAGGATCTATCTCACCTTAGTCATCATTCGTCACCATTTTCCACAAGAAAAATGGCGACTTCACTGGGGACGACGAGATCTTGCTCTCTTCCCATCTATTAGGTGGAAACCTTAAAAAAGGTGGCGCTCACCGTGGGGCCGTTCTTTCTTTCTTTCTGGGATATGACTCTTTGTTGACTTCATTAGGATCTTAGGTCAAAAAACCCTTTAAGTGGGGAAGTAACCACAGAATGGCGTCTCCGTTGGGGAGCCATTTTCTGTCAGGAACGTAAGATTCATAGCTTTTAAAAAGTCTAGGATATTAGGACAAATATATATACTGCTTTTCCTAATTGATATATGTGTTTATTTTTCTGCTAATGGGAATGCGTGTGATGCCGCATGTGGAAAGATTGAGTATACATTTAAGATAAGTGATGGCGACGAGGTCAACCATCAACCTCAGTGTGACGTCTGAGAAGCTGAGGAGCCAACCCTTTTATAGGGCGGAAACTATCGAAAATAGTTATCACGCGATACTACCCTCATTTGAGGCTGATGATCTATTCTCGGTGAATAGCATTTGCTCTAAGATTTCATACAGCTCGCTGGCGATCCGCTTGCTATTTGTTATCCTGGGAGGAGCTGATGATTTTGAGTACAGGTACAAAAATCACCCTAGTATAAACCTTTGGGGATGGGTAGAGCCTTGACTTCATGACAACGACCCTTTGACCCCATGTTTTTTCTATGTTTTTGTGTGCTGCATTCATGCATCCATTTTTAAAAAAAAAAACATTAAAACATTCAAAAAATTTCTCTTCTAGTCTCTCTGTTTTTTTTTTCAAAATAAACTAAGACTGTGATTGCAAATATCAGAGAAAAGGATTACGCTAATGGATTTCGGTAGAAGGAGAACTCATAAGTACACCTTTAGGATTCCAAAACTAGAGGATTTAAGAGGTTTGGCGAGGATGGTCACAAACCAAGAGGCTTTTAGAGCCAAATACAGAGGTTTGCTATCTCTGCTAAGAGTCCATGTGATTGAGGGAATCATGGATACGCTCGTTCAGTTCTACGATCCGGTCTATCATTGTTTCACATTCCCGGATTACCAGCTAGCACCAACGCTGGAGGAATATTCTCATCTGATTGATCTACACATTACCGATCAAGCTCCATTTTCTGGACTGGAAGATATTCTAAAGAATCAGACCATTGCAATTGCAATTCATTTGGACGAGTCTGAGGTCAGGACTCACATGAACACTAAGTGTGGCATACAAGGTTTGTCAGCCCAGTTCTTGACAAAGAAAGCCCTGTACTTCGCCAGTATCGGGAACGTGACTGCTTTTGAAAGCATCTTTGTTTTACTCACCTAAGGGTTATTTTTGTTGCCCAACATTAATAACTTCGTCGATGTCAACTCCATTAAGGTTTTTCTCATTGGAAACCCTGTGCTGATTTTGCTCGCAGATGCGTATCATTCTGTACACTTGGGAACTTTGTACAGTGGAGGGGAGATCACATGCTGCGTACCTCTGCTTTATAAATGGTTTATCTCCCATTTGCCTAAGTCTGCTGCTTTTTGGGATCACAAGAGTGCCTTACGTTGGTCGTAGAAAATCATGTCCCTCACTAACTCTGACATAGATTGGTGTAATAGGATTTATGACGGAATCAAGATCATTGACCGTTGTGGAAACTTCCCCAACGTACCCCTTATAGGAACTAAGGGAGGAATCAATTACCATCCAGTATTGGTTCGTCGTCAATTTGGATACCCGATGTGGCACGTCCCACGGAGTGTTCATCTGGAAGGTCTTTTCTTCAAGGAAGGAGAAAGTGACAGAGCACTAAAGATGGAAATAGTGCACGCTTGGAAACATGTTCATAAGAAAGGATGGGAGTCTCTAGGAAAATCGGACTGTGTCTCGGTGGAGCCTTATCTCCACTGGGTACAAACTAGAGCTCTCAAGCTAAAGATGCCTTATCCTCGTCACAGAGTTCTTCCACCGAGGGAGTCTGTCATGTGCTTCATGACTGAGACTGAAAAGCTTCAGGTTACTCTCAACAAAGTCCAACGGGAGAGGAGGTCTTGGAAAAATAAGTACCGCACCCTCAACGTGGAATGCATCAAAATACAGCAACTACTGAAAGATAAGGACGCTCTGATTGAAATTTTGGAGCAACATGCTGTAGAGAATCAAGATGACCAAAGGAATTTGCTCGCTCCTTTCACCTGGCAAAGGAATGACAACCCGACAACGGCCCATGAGCCCCGGTTAAAGAAAAGGAAAGTACCAGAGTCAGCACCCGATTTCTCTTCAGATAGGACTCGAGACCCATTAGCTTAGGTTTCTGTTTCTGCACCTTGTAATCTACTGTATTTCCATTTCTGTAATCCTTTGAATTCAATAAAAAGGGGTTTCCCCACTGTTTGATATTTGCAATCTAATTGTTGAAGTTTATTTTGATTAAACCAAAAAAACAATTAATATAATCATTGCATTCATCATTCTCACATCACGTATTCTTCTTACCTACGAATCTCACGTTTGTGTCTCGGTTCTGGAGTCAAACTGTCTCATTCGTACAATACTCAGGTCAATCGTCAGAAAAAGATGGATAATCTTGAGGAAGAAAATAGAGAGTTGAAAGAAGAGATCGACGCTCTGAGAGAGGATATGAGAAAGCTTCGTAACGACATGCAAGCCATGGCAGAAGCTCAGCCACAAAGGACTGTGATCTCAGAGATCACCTCAACGCCCATAGTGGAGAAGTATGATCCTAGGTATCAAATGCCGAAAGATCATCCTTGGGGCATGCCTGTTAACTATATCCCAGCAGGATATGTTCCGCCAATCACTGAAGATCAGGGAATCATAATAGAAGCCGCTGGGCCTGAAGGTTACAAACTTCGGGAAAGCGAAGATGCCAGGGGCATACTGAAGATTCCTGAAGGTTACAAACTTCGGGAAATGCCAAGATTCACTGCCGTAGTCACAGTCCCACCCCCTGTGGTGCACACTGTCCCGAAAGGACAGATTCCGCCGATACCTTCTGGTAAGAAGGAAACTATGTTCGATAGAATGGATGAATTCCAGGAACAGTTCCTGGAAATGCAGAAGGAACTGCAAGCCATCCGCGGTCAGGATTTATTTGGAAAGGACGCCGCAGACCTTTGTCTGGTCCCCAATGTGAAAGTTCCGCACAAATTTCAAGTGCCCGACTTTGAAAAATACAAGGGTAACTCTTGCCCTCAGAGCCATCTGGTGATGTACGCTTGGCGAATGTCAGCTCAGACGGAGAATCAGGACCTACTGATTCACTACTTTCAGGATAGTTTAACCGGTGCCACACTCTAATGGTACATGGGTTTAAACTGTACTACGATGAGTAGATTCATAGATCTTGGTACTGCCTTCGTCCTACAATACAAATACAATTTGGACATGGCACCGGACAGAGATCAACTCAGATCAATGTCACAAAAGGACAAGGAAACCTTTAAGGAGTATGCTCAGAGATGGCGCGAAATTGCCGCTCAGATTTGTCCATCTCTTGAGGAAAAAGAGATGACAATGATCTTCTTAAAGACCTTAAGCTCATTTTACTATGACAAAATGGTTGCCAGTGCGGCCAGTGATTTCACCGAGATGGTGGGCATGGGAGTTCGTCTTGAGGAAGCCGTCCGAGAAGGACGTTTGGTAAAAGACGCTGGATCATCGAGTAGTACAAAACAATACGTAGTGCTCTCCCTAAGAAAAAAGAGCAAGATATTGGGAATACCTCTCTCGGAAAGCAAAGGCGACGTTATCAACCGGTAGCAGCTGTAACTCCAGCTATCTGCCCTACGCCTATTCCTACGTATCAACCTCAGGTTGTGCAAAGCCAACCTAATCAGTAAAGGACACAACAACCTCTTCAGCAGGCTCGTCCTCCATACAACAACAACCGTACAACGCGGCCACCAGGGTTTGATCCTGCACCCATGTTGTACGCAGAACTATTTCCGTTACTACTGGCTAAGGGGCACATCCAGACTAAGTCTCCTCTTACACTACCAGAAAATCCGCCTTTTTGGTTTAAGGTGGATCAAATATGCCCTTATCATCAAGGAGGATCAGGGCATAACATAGAGAACTGTCTCAATTTCAAATCTGACGTGCAAAAGCTTGTTAGGAGCAGGCTCTTATCTTTCAAAGATACGAATCCCAATGTTCTCATAAACCCGCTACCTCAACATGAGAAAGCTGCAGTCAACCTAATTGAGAAAGAATTTAACAATATCTATCAAATTCACGATGTACTCTTGTTGAGGACCAATCTGGTCAAGATACATTGTAGACAGAGTGGGTACGGCCATGTGCCACCTCATAATTATCACCAGTGTGATGTCTGCTCTAAAAGTAATCAAGGATGTTCTGTGGTGCAAGCAGCTCTACAGGAATAGTTGGATCTCGGATGGATCCAAGAGCAATGTGTTCGTGGATTAACATGGTTTACACGAATTCCAACGTCATTCAGAACCATGATATCCGTGCTATGAATGCCAACTTGGTGGCAATGCATTTAAGGCAAAGCCAGTATCATAATCTGCCACGGCACGATTATAGTTCTTGTCTGACATGCTCGGTAAACAAACAGAGATGCTCTTTCATACAGGAGGGCCTCCAGCGTCAGATGGATCTTGGATGGATCCAGGACTACCATGATAGGAATCCCTATTAGATCAATATGGTTCAAATTTTTGATATTCGCATGATGAATATCAACTTGGTAGAGCTGCATGCTGAGCAGGTTCGACTCGGATTCTTAATATCACATAATTATCACAGCTGTAAAGCGGGTTGCGAAAATGATCAGGGATGTGCCCTTGTCCAGGAAGCACTTCAGCACTTGTTAAATCATTGGTGGATGCCAATCTACATGGATGAAGATACTCAACAAATTAGTATCAATAACAGAAACTCCACTCGGCGTCAAAGTCAGGATGTCCGACTCGTGGAAGCTAACCTAGTGAGGTTACATTGTATTCAAAGTGGGCATGGCCAGGTGCCACCACACAATTATGAATGTTGTGGAGTCTGTTCGGAAAGTAACCAAGGGTGCTACCTTGTGCAAGCAGCTCTCCAGGGGCAGGTGGATCGTGGAGATATCCGCCCATATCCAAGTTCCGGACCCATCAACTGGTCGCCGAACTACGTTGCCAATCAAATTGAGGACATTGTCGTCATCTCTGATCATCAGAGGACCAGGAATGTTTTTGCCATTATCCCTCTGCTTGACGAATCAAGAATTCCCAATCGGGAACGGATTGAAATTGCGTACGATGGTCAGAAAAACCAGAAGGTTCCCATAGTCATCTATCTGCCGGGACCACTACCGTATGAATCAACTAAGGCAATCCCTTACAAATACGGTGCAACAACAATTAAAAATGGAAAGGAAATTCCATTACCCTCCATCGTGAATATTGCAGACATCAGTCGAGTAACACGGAGTGGTAGAATCTTCAACAGAGGAGTTGGAGAGTCTAACAGAGAAAAGGAACTTCAGACAAAAGCTCCCGATCCATCAGTCGGTCAGTCCAGTAATCCCGACCTTTCGAAAAACAATGATGAGATACTGAAGCTCATCCAAAGGAGTGAATACAACATTGTCGATCAACTGTTACAGACACCCTCAAAGATCTCGGTATTATCACTGTTACTCAGTTCAGAAGCGCACAGGGAGGCTCTACAGAAAGTCTTGGAGCAAGCCTTTGTGGAACAGGATGTAACAATCAGACAGTTCGATAGTATTGTCTCTAACATCACTTCTTACAATAACTTGGGATTTAGTGATGAGGAATTACCTTAAGAGGGTCGCCGTCATAACATGGCGCTCAATATCACAGTCAACTGCCAGGACGATACTTTAGCCAGCGTACTGGTAGACACAGGGTCAGCCTTGAATGTTATGCCGAAGTCCACTTTGATGCAATTATCATTCAAAGGCCCTCCGATGAGAACCAGCGAGGTCGTCGTCAAAGCGTTCGACGGATCCAGAAAAACGGTTATCGGCGAAGTTGACCTTCCCATAACTATTGGTCCTCACACTTTCCAAGTCACCTTCCAGGTCATGGACATCCGGGCAATGTACAGTTGTTTATTAGGAAGACCTTGGATACATCAGGCTGGAGCGGTCACTTCAACCCTCCACCAAAAGCTAAAGTTCGTCTAGAACGGCCAACTCATCATAGTCTGGGGGAACAGGCATTGCTCGTCAGCAATTTATCGTCATCCACTTATGTGGAACCAGAAGGGATAATCGGAACCCAGTTCCAAGTGCTTTCGCTACACAAGGACGATTAATCCGGAGGAGGAACTTCGATTTACTCATACAAAGATGTTATTAAAGCAGTCGAGAGTACCGATACGACAGGATGGGGACAACTTGTCATTCCTACTAGCAATACAACAAAGAAGGGTCTTGGTTTTTCTGCAACCTGTACCCGGACAGGTGCTAACGATGAAAGTATTCATCCCATTCAGAACTTCTTCCACAGTGGAGGGTTCCTTCACCCAGTGCCTCAGGCAATCCATGCTATCAATGAGAAGGATCCCTCCGACACAGATGAAGAATGGAAGTCCTATCTTCACGAGGACGGTTATGTCTCAGGAAGAGGTGCCTACGCCATTTTGCTATCCTGCACAGAGTCTGAGACTTATACCACGGTCAGATGTCGAAATGATATACGGAGGTTGTGATCCGGAAGGATGTCGTGCTCCGCCAAATTCATTAGAGGAGGACACTCTGATGAAAGACAACTTTGACCACAATAACTATGGCCCGATGGACGGTCTGCCAATGTGGCAGCCTTACCCAGGAGACTTGGGGCCAAAAAGTCAGCCGAGTAATGAAACTCAGCTGAGCATCATTGAACAGAATACCTGTGTCCCCACCATGTCATGGGATCAACACTCAGGTCATTTAGAAAATACTCAACATGACGAAGAATTTGCAACGTTTGCAGGACTAGAATTCATTAATTATGCTTTTCCCGAGGTCAACGTCATCGAGAGGGATGACTCCTCCAGTTCCAAAGAAGTGTGGGACACCCTGGGACAACCGAGTGGAAAATAAGACTATATGGTCAAGTACACCGCTCCCGAAAGCTCTCGTATCAGGCTCGAAGATATCCAACCAACTGGATGGGGAGATACAGCTAAGAGCACAAATGCTATGCAAAATGCAACTGAGGAATTCTCCTACGACAACTCCGCCTGGGAGACAGATTCCAATGATCCTGCTCCACCAGAAATCAACGTCATTTCTGAAGACAAATCAAGGAAGGTGTCAGACTTTGTGATTCACCGAGGAGTTCGCCGCCAATGGGTTGCTGTCGATGTTCTGAAGGTTGTTCGCCAATCAAAGTAATTGCCATCTTTAACCTTTCAACCTGCCCAGGTGAAACGGATGTTTTGATAGGGCTCGCTTTCTGTAAATTTCCCTCTTCGCTTCGCCCAAAGTGATGGAGTTTTGTTTTATAGGGCTGTAGTTTCAAGAATTGACTTGTTTATTAATAAAATAACGTCGTTCTGTAATTTCCGCATTTATTGCTGTTTTCTCTTTTTGCTTTTTCTCAGAAAATGGTAATCCTAAAAAAAAATTCACTAATAAAAACAAGCAGTAAAAAAAATAATAATAAAATACACTGCACACACTTTTGCATTCTCTCTGTCTCTTCTAAACACGAATCATCACGTCATGCAGATTGCTTGTTTTAAACCCCGTTGAAACATACGATCCGATGCCTTCTCCCAACTTTGAGTTCCCGGTATTTGGGGCTGAAGAAGAAGTTGACAACGAAATTCCAGAAGAGATCCCCCGATTACTCAGACAAGAGGAAAGGTCCATTGAACCTCACAAAGAACCGTTGGAAACGGTAAACTTGGGTTCAGAAAAGGAGAGAAAAGAAATCAGGATTGGGGCACTGCTCAGTCCAACTGCCAAAGAGAGTTTGACAAAGCTTCTCAAAGAATTCCCCGATGTATTCGCTTGGTCCTATCAGGACATGCCAGGGTTGAATACCAGCATCGTGGAACATCACTTACAGTTAAGATCGGAATGTCCGCCAGTAAAGCAGAGGTTGAGACGCACTCACTCGGACATGGCCATCAAAATCAAAGAGGAGGTACAGAAATAGATTGACGCAGGT
This sequence comes from Lathyrus tuberosus, assembly GCA_022829125.1. Classification (NCBI taxonomy): domain Eukaryota; kingdom Viridiplantae; phylum Streptophyta; class Magnoliopsida; order Fabales; family Fabaceae; genus Lathyrus; species Lathyrus tuberosus. The sequence continues at coordinate 505,386 of JALAZF010000371.1, forward strand.
TTCCTCGCTACGTCAGAATATCCTCAATGGTTAGCCAATATCGTACCTGTTCTGAAAAAGGACAGAAAAGTCAGAATGTCTGTTGATTACAGAGATCTGAATAAGGCTAGTCCAAAAGATGACTTTCCTTTACCACACATTGACATGCTGGTTGACAGTACAACAAAGTTCAAAGTTTTCTCCTTCATGGATGGATTCTCGGGCTATAACCAGATCAAAAAGGCGCCGAAAGACATGGAGAAAACTTCGTTCATTACCCCATGGGGTACCTTTTATTACAAGGTAATGTCGTTCGATTTGAAAAACGCCGGGGCAACCTATCAAAGGGCCATGACTACTCTGTTTCATGACATAATACATAAGGAAATCGAGGTATATGTCGATGATATGATTGCAAAATCTAAGACAGAGGAGGAGCATGTGACCCACCTGTCAAAACTTTTTGAGCGTCTGAGAAAATACAAACTCCGCTTAAATCCCAACAAATGCACCTTCGGTGTCGGTTCAGGGAAACTCTTAGGGTTCATCGTCATCCAGAAAGGAATTGAGGTTGATCCTGACAAGGTCAAGGCCATTCAAGAAATGCCTTCTCCGAAAACTGAAAAACAAGTCAGAGGATTCCTGGGACGTTTGAACTACATCTCCAGATTCATATTCCTCATGACCGCGACATGTGCGCCGATTTTCAAATTACTGAAAAAGAACCAGGAATGCGTTTGGACAGAAGACTGCCAAACTGCCTTCGACAGTATTAAGGAATATCTATTGAATCCTCCGATTCTATCACCTCCAGTGGAAGAAAGACCACTGATCATCTACCTCACAGTCTTGGAAGACTCAATGGGGTGTGTACTTGGCCAACAAGACGAAACCAAACAGAAAGAGTCTGCTATTTACTATCTAAGCAAGAAGTTCACCGACTGTGAAACTCGGTACACTATGCTCGAGAAAACTTGCTGTGCTTTGGCTTGGGCAGCCAAACGTCTTCGTCAGTACATGATTCGTCACACTACTTGGTTAATCTCCGAAATGGATCCAATCAAGTATGTATTTGAAAAACCTGCTCTCACAGGAAGGATTGCCCGTTGGCAGATGTTGCTATCAGAATATGACATAGAGTACCATGCTCAGAAAGCCGTTAAAGGAAGTATTTTAGCCGATCATTTGGCTCATCAACCGATTGACGATCAAGAATCAATCGGGTTCGACTTCCCAGACGAAGATGTCATGTATTTAAAAATGAAAGACTGCGACGAACCGCTACCCAGTAAAGGGCCAGAACCAGGTTCCCAGTGGGGACTAATCTTTGATGGAGCAGTTAATCATTATGGAAATGGAATTGGGGCAATAATTGTTACCCCTCAGGGTACCCACATTCCGTTCACCGCTCGACTTACGTTCAAATGTACAAACTACGAGGCCGAATACGAAGCTTGTATTATGGGTCTCGAAGAAGCGATGATTTAAGGATAAAAAACTTGGACGTATACGGCGACTCAGCCCTGGTTATCAATCAGATAAAAGGAGATTGGAACACATACCAATCAGGACTGATTCCTTACAAAGATTATGCAAGAAGGTTGTTACCTTTCTTCAACAGAATCGAGTTTCATCACATCCCTCGTGATGAGAATCACATGGCTGACGCCTTAGCCACTCTCTCTTCTATGATTAGTGTAGGTCAATGGACTGACCTACCTAAGATCGACATAATGCGCCTTGAAAGGCTCGCTTACATCTTCACGATTGAAGCAGTCATAGACGACAAACCTTGGTATCACGATATCAAATGCTTTCTTCAAAAACAAGAGTACCCACCTAGGGCACTAAGGAAGGACAGAAAAACCCTCAGAAGACTAGCAAGCAGCTTCTTCCTGAGCGGTGATACTCTTTATAAGAGAAATTTTGACATGGTCTTACTCCGATGCGTAGACAGACCAGAGGCAGACATGCTGATAAAATAAATTCACGAAGGGTCCTTTGGCACTCATGCCAATGGACACACAATGGCGAGAAAAATTCTAAGAGCAGGGTACTATTGGTTGACAATGGAATCCGACTGCTACAAGTACATGAGGAGGTGTCACAAGTGTCAGATATACTCCGACAAAATTCATGTACCGTCAGCGCATCTCAAGGTTCTTTCTTCCCCATGGCCTTTTTCCATATGGGAATCGACATGATTGGCTTGATTGAGCCTAAGGCTTCAAACGGACATCGGTTCGTCCTGGTAGCCATTGACTATTTCATCAAGTGGGTCGAAGCAGCGTCATACGCTAATGTAACCCGACAAGTGGTAGTCCGATTTATCAAAAACAATATCATCTGCCGTTATGGTGTTCCGAGCCAGATCATTACTGATAATGGATCTAACTTGAACAATAAGATGATGAAAGAGTTGTGCGCAGAGTTCAAGATTGAACACCATAACTCATCTCCCTACCTACCCAAGATGAACGGAGCGGTAGAAGCGGTTAACAAGAACATCAAGAGGATTGTTCAGAAGATGGTTGTAACCTACAAAGATTGGCACGAGATGCTGCCCTTTGCGCTTCACGGTTATCGCACGTCTGTCCGCACTTCAACAGGGGCTACCCCTTTCTCTCTAGTATATGGCATAGAAGCAGTGCTCCCCGTAGAAGTATAGATCCCATCAATCCGGGTATTGATGGAAGCTAAGCTTACAGAAGCTGAATGGTGTCAAAGTCGACATGACGAACTGAATCTGATTGAAGAGAAACGAATCACGGCACTTTGCCATGGTCAATTGTATCAACAGAGAATGAAGAAAGCCTTTGACAAAAAGGTTCGACCTCGCATCTTCAGGAAAGGAGACCTTGTGCTCAAGAAGATACAATCATTTCTCACTGATTCTCGGGGCAAGTGGACTCCGAATTATGATGGCCCCTATGTGGTCAAGAAAGCTTTCTCAGGTGGCGCCTTGAGACTTGCAACCATGGACGGAGAGGAATTTGCCTACCCCACAAACTTTGATGTAGTCAAGAAATACTTCGCCTAAAAAAAACGTCTCGGTGGATTGAAAACCCGAAAGGGCGGTCCAGGCAAAAGTTAGAGACAAAATAAAAAAAAAATCATCTCGGTGGATTGGAAACATCATAATACAATCCGGGCAAAAGTTAGGGATATGGCAAATAACTAGGTTCAACAGAGGCAAGTCCCTCAGCAGCAGTTACACCATCCATCGGAGGAAAACTCCAGTCACGGTCATCTTCGACAGAAGCTCAGGATTCCCTGAATTCAAAGTTGGTAGAAGGATAGTGGTCGTTAGGTTTCAACGTAGCCCTTTTCCCTGTAAATTACCATTTTCTAACTTTGTAAATACTCTTTGGAATCACGCGTTTGGCTGATCTCCATCTTATCAATAAAATTTGAGCCCTTGTGCTTTTGTTTGTAATTCTCATTTGTTTTACTTGTAAAACTTTTTCTGCTTTAAAGTAAAGATGGCAATTTCTTTTGACTGTTAACATCAAAAGAACATCAACCGCTTCTCCAGAAGTAAGCAAACTTCAAAGTACAGAATCAAAGTACTCCTTCTAACCCAGTACGCCTGAATGAAGGGATCAACTGTGTCAGAGACCTTGTTTTGTCTGACACGCCTCGGCCGAGTTCTTATCTCCTAAGCCCGACCAACCTAGTTCCCCGCGAGGACTACTTCTCCTAAGCAAGGTAGAATTGCTACTTATTGGACCAACGGTACTTCTTCGCCCCGCGACGGCCGAGTATCCAGTCTTGGTCATCCATTAGTTTGTATGTCGCGTCAGTTTTGTCAGCATATACATACATACATCATGCATTATTTATTTGCATTCACATTTCATATTGCATCACTCTGGTCGGTCTTGTCCCCTAGTGATAACAATTTTCTCAATTGAGTTGTCCATTTTTTCCTCGTCAGGAAATGCTGCGTCTGAACAATATCTCTCTTCCAGTTTAGTTCTGGATCAGAATTGGCCCTCGACCATTTTGATAACTTGAACCTCTAAAAAACCATAGAACCTTCAGTCAACATCACTCTTCGCCATTGAAGATGATATCCTTGCTTTCCCGGATTAAGGAAAATCCCGAGAGAAAGACTCCTAATCAAAGATTCGGTGGTACAGCAGTTTCTCCGAAAGAACCACTGATGAAAAGGTCATCGGCACCTCAAATTGGATCCCATCATATGGCATTTCTCCAGGAAGATCCTGAGAAAAGTATGATGTAAGACCCCAAACAAAGGCAGTCTTTCAGGAGACTCGTCTTCCCTAGTAGAAACAAATGGCGTCTCCAACAGAGAAGTTTGTGCACCTCTACAACTCAGACGACTGGATTCCCCAGCAAGTCTGACGTCAACTTTTTCCGTCAAATGGCATCTCCCCAGGAAGATTCGGTGAGAAGTTTGAGGAAAACCGCTACGAATAGTGTCCCTTGTCAATAAAGTTTATTGACAAAAGAAACTTAGACCAGTTCCTTGGTAGGAACCCAGGAACGAGGGGAAGTTTAAATCAGAAACTAAGACCAGTTCCTTGGTAGGAAACCAGGATCGAGGGGAAGTTTAAATCAGAAACTAAGACCAGTTCCTTGGTAGGAAACCGGGATCGAGGGGAAGTTCATCTCAAAAGAAAACTGAGACAGTTCCTTGGCTGAAGACCAGGATCGAGGGGAAGTTTACCTTTTCTAAGCATCATCGCTTAGCAAAAGAAGATGAATGCGATCTGCCATTTATAACCACCATCAAAATTTCGGGTATTCCGATATTTAATCCTCTTGCACCCCGAATGCCCGAATACTTTCGTCATTCACACCTTCGTGTCTAAGAAGATTAAATAGGGGCATCTGTCATACCCCAAATTTTGACCACTAAGATTTCCCATCATTGTGCAAATCATCATCACAATATGGGTGTATCATTATGCTTCGTCAGTCTCCCCAAAGATGGGTGAGCATTCACTACTATCAAAATTAGGGTTTCAAGCCCTCTCTGAGTGCTTAAACAAAGGATCAATCAAGGAATGACATGATCTTCAACTTGTCTAACCTCTCAAACATCCACAATGGATCAAGAGGACTCCCACATCAAGGATTAAGCACAAGGTTGCTCCCTTCTAGGTGGATCAAGCTTCAAGATCGCCAGTGTCACCAAATTAGGGTTTTGGTCGACCAGGGCCTCGAGTTGGAAATTTTCCTCTGGGCATGAGCCAATGCTTCAAAGCATATTCTAATATACTCCTTGGAACCTCATGGACCCAATCATCAAGTCAATTTGACCTCAAGGGATGCATACATCAAAAATCAGGAATTAGGGTTTCTTGACCTAATTCACCCCTAAGTTGACTTTTGGGACAAATCATGAACCAAGACCTCAATACATGATTTGAGGGTCTCTAATATACCTTATTGATCCATTTGGAACAATGGATTGATCCAAGAAGCTTGAGCAACAAGTTTCAATTTCATCTGAACCACAGTTAGGGTTTTGCGAGAAAAGTCAACTGTAACTTTGACTTTTGACCAGGACATGCTCCCAAACCCTAAGACATGATTCAATATACCATATAACACCCATGGAACATGTTCTACAAGTTTGATTTAGGTCAAGGACATGATTTCCTAAAGGATTGCACAATTTGGAATTCATCGGATAAAAAGTCAATTGTGCACAAAAGTCAACTTTGACTTTTTGAGATTTTTCACAAAAATGGATTTTTAACCCTAAAATGATGTTAATGTATGATTTGAATCATCATTCATCAAGAAAAATCTAATAAAATGGGATAACTTGTAAAAGGGGTAACCATAAAAACTTAGAAAATTTTCCAAGTTATGAAATAAAGTGACAAAGGTACCAACTTTGGAGGATCATAACTCCTAAACCACAAAGCCATTTTTCCCCATCCAAAGCTTGATTTGTAGATCTCATTGCCCTCTACAAAACTTCATACTGACCTATGTCCAAATTCCTCATGGATTTTGAGTTATGGAGTGATCAAAATCAAGAAAAGTCACTTTGTTCCAACACTTAGTGAAAATTTCACTAAGTCAGAATCTGCCTTACTTTTTTTCCAAATGTAGGGGATTTTTCACTTGGATCCCAAAGGTTTCAAAACCAAATATGATCAGACAGTTGTTGTATCATATAAGGGCTCTCCAAAATGGCCAAGAACATCACCAAATTCAATTTGGGCCATGAGATATGACATTGGCAAGTTGCCTTGCTGAAATCTGCCAAGGCAAGGCAGATTTTTGCACTTTTGCTTGATTTTCCAAAATCAGCCAATTCCAAGCCTTGTCATCACTTTGGACACATCTGAGGATTGAATCTAAAGGGGACAATCACTGAGCCAAGCCTCCAAAGTCCTTGGAACAAGAAATAGCATGCTAAACCTAAAATTGCCGAAAATAGGGACAAGACTCCAATTTTGGATTGGAGCATTCAATGGAAGCACCAAGGTGGCATGGACTGAGCTATTAGCAACTGAATTCAGTCAAGACTTATCCAAGACCAAGGGGACCAGCAGCCTGTGCCCTAACCTCTAGTCAATGGCTAGAGGATACTTGGATTTTCATTTGCCAACATTGGCCAACCCTACTCAGCAGTCGCCATTCACTATTCCTTGCAAAACAAACTTGCTCTACTATAAATAGAGCTCAATTGTGATCAATTTAAGTACACCAAAGGCCTACAACACTTGCCTTTCTCAAAATCCACTTCTCACTCTCAAAAATGCATTTCTTAGCAAGTCACTATCGGGTTTTTCATTAGAGAGCAATTCCACTCAAACCAATCCCACACACACACCTCATATACATCATATGTGAGCTGATCAAACACTTAAACAACATCTGGAACACTAATTTCTCAGAATCACCATTCAATTGCTCAAGGTTTTAACCAAGTTGCAGTTGAGATGCCATGAAGTGATCCAGCCAATTTCCATCAAGTCCAAGCATTCAAACACACTCCATAAGGTGTAGGGAAACTGTTCAGATCATCATAATTCATTTGTAACACCTCCAACTCAGAAATCAATTTGCTCTTGCTGTCACGACCTAGAGGTAAGCCTAAACTTAGTCATCTCTCAATCTATGCATATTTCCTCGCACAATACTTTTGCCAAATGTTCATAATCATGCATGGAATGTTTCCCCTCAAGTAATTGCTTTGTTTGAATCGTGTATCAAAAATCCCAGCCTTCATGCAAAATTTAGGGTTCTTGAGGATTTATCGTGATTTCTTGTTTTATGCTTAATTTAAATGAAATTAATTGTCATAAACATGATCGTGAGGTGAAAACGAGCAGATTGATATGTGGATTGCATGATATAATCAAGTATTCAGTGAGATTGGATAGAAAATGCAAATCTGGGCAAAGCTGAAAAACGCGCGTGTTCTTCAGCTGTTCTTGGTGCCATTTCTCTCAAATTCAAATATTTGAATTTTGTGATTTTATTTAATTGATTCAAAAATTAATTTCTCTCTGAGTTTTAATGATTTTGAGTTGATTCTTTTTTTAATAATTCACAAAAATATTAAAATATTTTATTTTATGAAAAAATCCCAAAAATATTATTTATTTCATATAATTGATATTTTTGCAAAGAATTAATGTTTTAATTGTTTTTGACATTTAAAATATTTTTTCCTTCTTGATTTTTCAGATTTTATTGACTTCTAATCATTTTGTAGGGCAAAACTTGATTTATGAAGCATTAATTCAAGATCACAATTGGTTTTCCACATGTTAAACAATTTTGATCATTTTAATTGAATATTTTATTCAATTAAAACACATTTTGAAAACAAATTAGGGTTTTTGATTAATTCAACCCTCATAAGTCATTTTTAAAACTCTTTGGGCCTCTAATAGAGTGTAAGACCCAACCCTTTGTAAATACAACCTATTTTGGGCCACACTTATGGTATAAGTCCCGTTGTATTTCAAAAAGTTCGACGCAATCATCATCCGTTGAAAAACAAACCTTGGGCCTACCCTCGAGTAGTAAGACCCACTTCTTTTCTTTAAAACTCTTTGGGCCTCTTAATAGAGTGTAAGACCCAAACCCCCTTGTACAAACCATTTTGGGCCTCACTTATTGTATAACTCCCTCTGTACAAGTGAACGGCGCGATCGTCGCCTTTTTAAAAAAATCAATTGGGCCTCTCCTCGAGCTATAAGACCCATTCAAAACTTTTGGGCTTCTAATAGAGTGTAAGACCCAATCCTCTTTTAACCAAAACAATTTTGGGCCTCAGATATTGTATAAGCCCCTTCGCGTTAAAAGAAAATCTCGGCGCGATCGCCATTTCAAACGAAAATCATCTGGGCCTACCCTCGTGTTATAAGCCCCACTCTTTTTTCTTTAAACCTTTTGGGCCTCTTGAGAGAGTGTAAGACCCATCCCTTTGTACAGAAAACAATTTTTGGGCCTCAGTCACTCGAATAAGTCCCTCTGTACAAATTCAACAGTACGCTCACTGATAAAACCTTGGGCCTCTCCTTGTGCTGTAAGCCCCAAAACTTTCTTTTTCAAAGCACTTTCTCCTTTGATTTTGAAATATACTGTTGTTTTCAATCTTTCTTTGTTGAACAACTAACCAAACAGCATGGAAGCTCTACAATCGAGTAAGTGTTTATCCGCTTTCATATACATATAACTGTATTGTGGGGCTGTTTCACTGTAAGTCTTCTTTCATAAACTCATATCAACTGTGTAATAATAGTATAGATATTTAGAGTTTCCCCGACAACTACGTCTAGCATTAAGCCCGTTGATCACTCTTAAATAGTCAAAACTAGATCCCTATAGGATTACCAGACACAGTCTTCCCTCCTCTTGGGGTTAAACAATATGGAGATGTGAAAGGAAGATTCTTTTTGAACCCTTTCTCAGACTGTCACTCGTAGAAGTTGTCAAAGAAACTCTATTCCTCAGAGATGATCTCTTCTCCGTGAATTGCATCTCTTGAGTTTCTTCCAAATTCTCGAACTTTCCTGGCTTGATCTATTCTTTGTGAATAGCCTGTCTAGAATTTCTCGGGGTTTGGGGACCCACAGGCTTCTTAAAAGCACCCTTAGGAATTGTCAAGAAACTCTACTCCCCAGAGATGATATTTTCTCCGTGAATGGCATCTCTTGAGTTTCTTCCAAATTCTCGAACTTTCCTGGCTTGATCTATTCTTTGTGAATAGCCTGTCTTGAATTTCTCAGGGTTTGGGGACCCACAGGCTTCCTAAAAGCATCCTCGCCTCCTCTTGGACATTGTACAAGGACCCGTCGGCTTCTTAGAAGTATTCACAACCTCCTCTTAGGCTTCGTATAAATGATTTCTTCCACCAGGAATGATAGCCTCCTCTTGGGATTAGTACAAATGGTCCCTCAGCTTCTTAAAAGTTTCCAGCCTCCTCTTGGGCTTCGTACAAATTGTCCCGATGACCTCCTAAAGGTATAGGAACAGAAATCAGTCATCTTAATAGAACAGTCTTTCCAAGAGTCTACTACTGTTTCTCAAAGCATAATATAAAAGATGAAACTCTAGAATTGGACAGTCTAATATCCTTGAGTCTCAAAGGCATTCTCAAGTACCCTTCAAGAATAGGAAGGAACCCCGTAGACTCGGACAGTCTCAATACCCATTGGATTTCCCATTTCCTTAAAGAACAGGGAATAACCCCGATCCTTGGAACAAATCCATGAGTACAAACATTACTCATATAAGAACTGATTTTCTCTTTGAACCAATATACTGGACCCGTCACTCAACTGAAACAACACCATATCCTCTCTCTTGGGCTTTATACAATTATTCTCCCCAGCGGAGTCAAACACCTTTTAGCCTCCGTCTTAGGCTTTGTACAAGACACAAATCACTCTCTTGTGGAGTATAAAACCCTTGGCCTCCATCTCGGGCTTCGTACGAGATACCATAGAGGACTCTCTTGTCGAGTCACTTCCCTTTTAGCCTCTTTCTCAGGCTTAGTACGAGACACATAAAAAACACCCTCTTGTTGGGCCGATAGCCTCCTCTTAGGCTTTGTATAAGAAAACCACTGGTTGATCCAATCAACCTTTTAGCATCAAAGTTGTGCCTCGTTCACAGTACACAAACATCAACAACACCTTCCCCTTCATCTAATCGCTATAAGCGGCAAGCCTCTGGATCATCTACATCCATGCCACTGTCCCTCTTTTAGCATAAGAAATTCCTAAGGAAAGATAGCATTGCTCTACACTGAGTTAAAGTCTTCTCCTTCAGGTTAGAAATCCCCTATAAAGGAAATTATGGCATCGCCGCATTCACAAATCCCGGTTAAAGTAATTCTCCTTTATAAACAGTTGTGACATACACACCCCTCTTTAGAGATGACAAATTCTCTCTAAAGTCAAAACCTCTTCAGCTTCACATCTTGGGCTTTGAACAAGATACAAACTACCTTTCGTTTCACGTCTTGGGCTTTGAACAAGACACCAAAACACCATTTCCTCCCATAGAATAGGAGGAACTACGATCGCTCTGATTTCCCTATTTCGGAAAAACGGGAATACGTAGGCATAAGATTGAAAGAAAAATCTTAGCGAGCATACTAATCCAAAACCCAAATTCCCATACCTCCACATATCAATCGAAAAGCATCAGTCTTAACCTCCCAGCAATCGACCGGACACTATTTTTAACAAAATAAACCTAAAAGAGACCCACAATCTTTGTAGCATCTGTAAACCAACAGTTATCTGTTCAAACTCAGTTTGCAAGCAGGGTTAATTGGAGACATCTATTTCCCTTCCTTCATCAGCTTTAATAGGATAAAAAAATGAATCGAACTGTAGATACCAAAGAGTGGTAGTGCTTCGCAACCACGTCCGAAATCGCTCGCTACACATTGCAACAACAATATCGACATCCTTGGATCTATCTGATTATGATCAGATACAGAAGCATACTTGCTTCTTGCGACTTGTGTTACACATAGTAACTCGCATATGATCATTTACGCACAGCTTGCTGGTGTTTGTTGGATCTGATATCTTCTATGATTATGATCTGCACACAACACACATTAGAACATAAAATAGTTCTTTCACAAATACTCATTGTTATCATCAAAACATAGAGATGACTTGCAGAGACAACTCTTGCTCTCACAATCTCCCCTTTTTTTATGATGACAAAACCATGTATTTTGATTGAACATTTTATACAAGGTAATCACCAAACATAACATATTCAGAGTCCGGAACAAAAGCTCCCCCTGAATGTGTTAACCCCAAAATTTTATTTGTGATTGTCTAGAATCTTATCTGATCCAAAGACTCACAAAATAACAATTTGAGTTGTCAGAACATAGAATAGAGAAGGGCTACTTCCCTATCTGTCTTAAGGAGACAAAAGTCTTCAGCATCTGGACTTGTTCATCAGAACCTCTATCTTCAGATCTTTAGAACTTAGTTCCTTTGGTCGTCATATCAGAGCTCATAATCTTCAGAGTCTTCTGAAGCAATTTCTACTTTTCAGCAGAATCATTTTTAGCACAGAAATAGAAAAATTCTTCTAATAACTTAGCCATACTATTTATCAGAATTGAGCTTGTCTTTTGACGTAATAAACTCCCCCTGAGTTTCAGACTTGATGATCTTCAGATTCTTGATTTGATCATACTTATTCTGATCATCATTTAAGATCTTGATATTTCAGAGTTTGACTTGAACACAGGCCTTCATCTCAGAACCTTGTTACTTGTCACAACTCATTAGTTCATCAAAGCTTGATTCTTGATTTGATTGAAAAATATTAGTGTGATTAATCAAAGCTTGATTCTGAATCTAATACCAATGTATAAATTTTGGATTTTGTCTTGACTACTTTCAGGAAGGTTTCTTCTTCTGATTCTTATGTTCTAAATACCATATTCTTAGACAGCTTACAGCTTCTGAACAAGGTGAAACAAGAATCACGATAGCTTTGACTTTCAGAGAGTTCTCAACTTCTGAACAGTTTTGGGTAAATCTGATTCTGAACACATGTTCACGAAATGTACAACTTCAAGAGTATGAACAAACATTTCATAAGAACTTTAAATAGAGTTCTTTCAGTTTAACCTGTTCTAAGAATGCCTAGTGAACTTGTTCAGAGTTTCTCGGTTAAACATCAAACATTTGTTAACGGTAAACACATTTTATATCATAGTTATATCATAGTTGATGTTTAGCATTCTTTAACATATAAATCAAAATAATATTCTATTTCTTCCCCTTTTTGACATTATCAAAAAGTTAGAGTATTTTGAACAAGATTAATATGATAATGATCTATCAGAATTAGTGAAATTTTATAATGAACAGAACTAATATATGTACGCCATTTAGGAACAGAACTAATGAATTTCATTGATTGATCGTTTGAGAAGCATACAACAAGCAGAGAATAGAGTATAAACACTAAAAACTTAGATCTAACTATAGGTTATGGCAAAGACTAGTAATACTTTAATCATCAAAGTCTTCAACATTGTCTACTCTAGCACATCTTGTTTCAATCACTGAAGATTCTGGTCCAAGTCTGCTTAACACTCCCCATAACTTTTCTCTTAGCATTATCTCAGATAGTATCCTTCCGTAAGGAACGTAAGAATTCATCTGAGTTCTTGAAACTCTAATAGAGTGTTTCAAGTGATTGAAGATGGTTTTGGGAAGGTCGATCCTAAAGTGATGCATCAGGAGAAAGGCAAAGACTCTGTCATCATGGGACAAAATGCTTCTTGCAGTTGCACGAGGACAAAGGTTGGTTAAAGAGAATCTGAGCCATGTTCTGGGAGAAGGAAGAAGCTTCTCAAGGTTGTTTAATTCATAGGACACTGAGTCATCAAACAAAATTTTGCACCTCTCCACCATGCCTAAGAAGATTGATAATCATCAACAGTGACTCCAGACGCGACGAATTTTGTGATCTTCTCTATTAAGGAAATAGAGATAGTGATTAGGAGATGATAAACTTTTGGCCAGATGGTATTTTCGTCATTACTGATCTTGGAAAATTTCTAGAATTCTTTAACAAGAGTTGGAAAAACAGGACCGTTTAGCAAGGAATAATAACCATGCCAAGATTGGATCTGCATGCTCTTTACAATTTCCAGACCATCATTTTGGAGTCGAGCTAGGTTTGGTCGTTTTTCAGAGATGATTTCTAGAGTCTCCACATTTCCTCTAAAGGTTGGGGCAGCCATTGTTTTAGCACACAGAAGGTTTTAAATTGATATTTGTTTAGACTAAGAATGGAATAAAGTTGGAGGATTAATTCCTAGTATTTATAGAGTAATGGGATTAAGAATTCAATCGTTTGCATTAACTATGTCCTAGGTAGGTTATGAGTGCCTAAGGTATACTACGAGACATAAATAATTGAAAAAGGCAGAGAACAGTTAATTTCTTTAATGAGTGAATATCAACCGATCAGAAATCAATAACTACCCTCTACTTAGTGGCTAAAAATAATTGTCACATATTAACGACATCGAGGGGAAAGGCACGAAACTACTACCCTACTATATAAGAAACATTTAAATGAGGATAATCATGGTTTGATCATTTCCAAGAATTTTACTACCCGATATGCACTCTTAAATAGATATAATGATTTAAGATATAACCAAGTTTGCACGCAATAATCATTTTCTAATTAAGTGACACGTTCACGTCTTTAGAGACTGGAAAACCAGAGGGTTTCCATTTGATAATAGATACTTTTAATCGTAATTATTTAAATATTTTAAGGAGTTTTTAGAAGATATAAGTCATTTCCTCCAAAGGAGACAAGACAATATGACACCTAATAAGATGATTAATTAAACTATTAATTAAAGAAAAGTACAACAACAAGAACACAAAACATGATTAACTTATCAGAACAGGCCATGTTCTCCTAACCACAAAAGTCTTCACAATTAGTCTTCAACAAGCAATCTTCTGGAAAGTTTTCAGAACCATCCTCTGCTATTTTCTCTTTGATTAAATTTGCTATTCCATCTCTGAAGAAAATCTCAGACAAAACTCTTGCATAAGGAATGTAAGACTTTGGGCGATTTCTGGACTCAGAGATGGATTTCTAGAGACAGTTGAAGATTATGTATGGAAGGTTTATCTGAATATCCTTCATCAGAAAATAAATAAATTCATGGTCATGATATCGCAGTTTGTCATGGTTTTCTTCTCTGGGAAGAAAATTGGACAGCACAAGCTTGTACCAAGCTTTGGGAATGGATAGAAGATTTTCAGGATTGGAAGGTTTATATTCTGATGACAGGTCATGAAGAAAGGCAAATTTTTTGGCAGGAAATAACTTATTTCCGTCAAAATCAACAGTGATTCCAACGTTTTCACAACCAGTTGCGAGTGTGATTGAGAAGGGAGTGATAGAGATGGGGACTTCAAACACATAGGAAGTGATACGACCACTTTCATGATCAAGAAATGCATGCTTCCAGAAGTCCTTAACTAGATTCACGTAAATGGGTTTTTCCAACATGGTGGAGTATCTCGACCACTATTGATCATAAAACACATCTACCAGGCTGCTAGCTATGTTATTCGTAAGAGGAGGAATATTAATTACAAGTTGTTTTTCAGAAATAATTTCAAGCAGGTCTTTATTTCCTAGAAAGGTTAGTGGAGGCATGATGGTAAATGGAGAACAGAATTTTGACACTGATGGTTATGTGGTATAGAAATTTGAATGTGATATCTTTTGATGGGGAGAGGTATTTTATATACAGCTAAGTAGGTAAGATGAGTTGTGCCTAACCTAGGGATGACTTAGATCAAGTACACATCACGTGACAAGAGTTTTGATTTAATGATGTGAACAGTATTTATAAAGAGAGAGAAACTATTAAGATTTATAGATAAGATCTTGGAAGTGTTAACGAGGCAGAAGCTGTCATGAGGATAGAGTTACTTATGTCATACGGAAGATCTTTAGCATATTTTCAATAGGACTTATGTTCTTAGGGATATATCATGATTACTAAGGATATGCAATTATGACTTAATGTTACATTGAGTGCACACATTGTCCAGAGATTTGTTCAAAATATTTTTCTTGGAAAGAGAGAATATTTCAGATTATTAATATTTTTACTTACTAGATAATTTTCAGTTTGATCTTGCAATGACATTTAATTAGTCATTGATAAGGAGAGTCGTACCTTAGAGAGTCTGAAATCCTTTCCATGATACTTCATCTGAGTGCTTTCCATTTTGACTCTGAGTTTCTGATCATCATCTTTCAGCTTCTGCTTCCTTCAGAGTGATCTGACGTTGAAGAGTATCGAAATCTTCTGAACCCGGATCTCTAGTTTGAGAACTAGAATTAATCTTCTCTTCGGATGATCCTTTCCTTTTTCTTGTTCAGAATTATTTGTCTGACTTCTGAGAGCAATCCTCAGAGATTCTGATCTTTATTATCAGAACGTCTATCTTTCACCAGGCTTCCATTTCATAATATCTTATGACTCTGTTTCATCGAACAGGTGCAGAGCTTGTTCAGAAACAAGTATCATCAAACATGTGTGTAACACATGACACAGTTTGCATGATGTTGCGGTGAAAATCGGATAACAAATATTAATTAATTTGCATCATATTTCTTTTACAACCGACTTTGATTTATCCAAAGGAAAGGTTCAAGATCGTTAGAAAAACCTAAAGGGGAAGATCTAAGGTTCGGGGGTTGGTTACGCCTAGGGAAGGTATTAGCACCCTAAACGTCCGTAGTACTCTACGAGAAGCTCTTGTTAATGTTATCTTATGTTTACTAAAGGTTCTATGCTAAAGGTTGAAACCCTAGGGGTTAGTATCTAAGTATACTCGACAAAACATCGCACTTTGCGCCTACGTATCCTCGGGAATAGAATCAGACTATGCGTAGTTCTACTTCTACTGAACTGTTGACTATGGTCGATATTCAGAGGGGAAATGAGTACAAGCTCATTGTAGAGTTCAAGAACTCTCTAAATCTAGTTGTAATGGACCTATGTTTTGTTTTAGTCAATAGGGAAAGTGAGTGTTCATTAGGATGAATATCACTAAGAGTTGAAGGACTCTCTCCTAAAGCTAGTTATGATTTCATGGCTCTGATGAGGCCAAGAAATAAAGTCTTCTCCTAAGAGGTTACTTAAGTTAAAGTGGGGGGTCAATGACTTTAAAAGTCAATGTATTCATCTTCCTTTGGAATAGGGGAAAGATGATGATAAAAGAATAAAAGTCATAGAAAATGAAACATTTGATATAAGATAATATAATGAAAGCAACATAAGCATGAGGATGGCAATATGTTTCATGACACATGATGAGTAGACATGAGATAAATATCAAGATATCAAGTAGACAAAGACAAACCAAAGATATTAAACTTGAGAAATATATCACAAATCATAAGTCAAGTCATGGTCATGAATAAAAGATTAATTAAGATGATATTCAAAGTTAAACAATACCAATCTTAAATTAAATCAACAATCAAATGATAGGATAAATTAAAAATGAATTAAAAAATCAAACATTCAAAAATATCAATAAGGCCATAAATAAAAGGTTTAACAATTTAATCAAGATAAAGAAAGTGGAAACTCACATTAATAATAAATCAACTTAAATAATTATTTAAGAAAATAAATTACTAAACAAAATAAATATTTTTGGAGTTTTAGAATAAAACTAAGATTTTCTAAAAAGATAAATAAACTATTTTTTGAATTTTTAATAAGCTTGAGATAAAAAAGAAATTATGAGATAAAAAGAAAATGATGAAATACAAAGAAAATGATTTTAACCAAAAAAAAGAGGAAGTGTCCTATGTAGGGATTGAACCCACGCCCTTACCTGAATTCCCCAAAACTTCCACCAACTGGGTTGTGCGTGTGTGGTGAATACAAAATGCAAACACAAATATATATTTTAAAGAAGCGAAATGGAAAATAAAAAAAACAAAAGGGTTGATCCGCAGGATCGAACCCGTGCAAGGCAAGTGAAAGGCGAAGGCGTGCTAGTGTGTGTGACCGTTGGGACGGCGTGTACATCCGGTTATAAACTTGACTCAATAAACATTAAAACCCTCGCGTGCATATAAAGTAAACCAACCAAACAAAACTTTGCTCACGATCCCTGATGTCTTCTATCTACCACAGACCTAAGGAGAAATCAAATTGCTCAAACCAAACTAGCATATAATATTGATATGTACGTCAAAACCCCAGAGCCAGTAGTGTAAAAAGACAAGGTATACATTCAACATTTCCACTACACATTTAATTACATCATTATAGAGATGGGTCAAGCATTTAATCATGTGTAAAAACAAACAAGGTAAGTGATCAGAAGAATTCTATTTTGCAGCAAGGAGACATCACAAACAAAGGCATGAGCACGTGAATTATTAGAAAACCAAACATCTATCATGACAGCAAGGTTATTATGATACAGCTAGCAAACAACCTGATAATTATCAGTAGAAGAAAACTGAGAAAAGAGAGGTGATGTCACACCAAAAACTTTCATGCTACCTTAAAGTTATATGAGAATTTAGAGGAAAAACATATAAGCATGGACACACATAACTTGAATGCAACATAAATGACATAATGGCAGCAAGAAAATTAATCAGTAATGACCAAACTCAAATCCAATGTATAGTTACTCATGATCAACATGCCAAGAGTATATGACATAGTAAACAAACAGTTAATGTGCAAAGCAGCTAGACCAAGTAATATTGACATGAAATTCCAAAAAGCATATTAAACATACATCCCTAAACATAGACAGGATAAAAAAAACTAGCTTCAATATGAATAACAACTTGGATAATGATCAATCAATGAGAAAGTTTCAACCAGGCAGCCATACATAAAACACTTATTGATAACATTCAAATCAAATTGACACACTTATAGCATACCTCAGGCCTGACAGAACAAAGCATCACTACCAAAAACTAAAGAAAGACAAAATGAACATGCCTAATTTAAACCAGAAAATAGTAGCATGAGAACACATTTGTGATTGGTGTGTGATTGTGTGATCAGTGTGCATATATATAATATGAAGTGACATAGCACTAAAGGGGTAACAATGATCAACATAGTACCTCATTATCACAGACAGAATTTCCAAATGAAGACAAATTTTGGATAGGCAAGCACATACACTCATGCACAGAATTTTAATTTGCACACACACTAAGAGTATAGGGTTTAGGCAATCATGTTCATAATTTTGGAGACAAGTCAATAATCATTTGAGGCATATCGTACAGTCTAATCAAGTGTAGCATGGCATGGAATCAAGTCTCCTATGCATAGTAAATTTCAAATGGCAGCTATAGTATGCATATTATGATGACCAAATGTGCAATATTGAGATACATGGCAAAAAACTGAGAATGAATTTGACAAAAAAGAGAAGTTTAGCACTCAAGAAAAGCAGATACATCAATAGATTTATAAGTGACATCAAGACCACATAATCAATATAAAAACATAGACATCAAGGACTTCTATCCTAACACATAAGGTGGGCATGCATTGATGGATGACATATTATCAAGATAACAGTTCACACTTGAACCAAAAGGAAAGAACACTGCACACATGAAAATATGTAACAACAACAGTTCAAGAAAAAAACATCTTAGAATAAATGGTTACAAACAAAGCTGAATATCTGTCAATGAGTTCACATTAAAAGCAACAGTTCAAAGCTTCATATTATTAACAATAGATCATACATGTGTATGGTTAGTGACAGAACATATAGGTTTGTATGACTGAGGGTAAATCAAGGTAAACATGCTTAGTCAGGTCTAATGCAGTCATGGATAGGTGCCTTAGTACAGGTACATACATGTGGTAGTGGTGGAAAACAGATTGGCTTAGGATTTTAGGAAGTTGACATACATAGAGCATACTAAACTCAAAATAAAACAAGTAAAACTGAAGTATCTCAATTTAGGCACATGTGTAAAACAAAACCTTAGCAAGGCATCCTATGCACTTTAGTCATGCGAAATATTCATGAATTAGGAAGGCACCAAAGGTATACATTAAGAAGGCATAATCATAGCAGGGACAGATGGTATCACAAAACATGAATATGTTTCAAAGTCCAATTTCTGACTACATACACAACTTAATACAAAGATAAACACATATACTGAGTGCACACGAGTTCACAGGCTGAATATGTTCTAGACAAACATGTGTGAGATGGCACAATGAGTTCAATGGCTAAGAGAACATAATTGAATAACCAAACATGGTCAGTGGCATAAATTCAATGAGTTAGCAGCTCAAGTATATCAGTTCAAGTATAAAGACTCACTCAATTCACAGCAAAAAGTCAAGTAATGTCATAGCTTAGCACTTTGGCATAAATTTCAAGAGATCACTAATTCAAACAACAGTTATAGATACATAACTAAATTTAACCTAAGAGAAAACCATGTAATGGCAGCTTATTCACAGATTTGGCCATAACACTTAAAAGTATAATAGCTAGTCACTATGATGTCAACACATAAACAAAGCATGATATGGTAGATGTAATGCTACAGAACTGATGAACATGATTCGAGTGACAAGTAAATGGCATATCAAAACAGGTTTGTTATCTCCAAAGGAAAAAAAACTCATAACTGATGGCAACATACTAACATATTAATCTAAACGTGCAAAGTGAAGATTGGTGGCTGTGGTTATGCTAAAATGATTTTACAGAACATAACTCAACTAGACATAGAAATCAATCAAGCAAATGATCAAATATCATAAACTACAGAAGACAAAACTCATTTGGCAATCTTACCAAGTCAAGTAAAAAAACAATGAAACTCAAACATAGCTCAGCAGTATTAGTTAAGGCAAGACTGATTCAAAGCATATTTTAGACATGTCAACACTGCAGCCATACTATAAAAGATAACTATAGATTAGACATCAATAACTTCAGAATGGCCAAAACAAAATTTCAACACATGGAGGTATTCATATTTGACAGTATAACAACATCAGGGCATTGCACATTATAGATGGTCACGAGCATTCATAGCAACATTAGTAACAACATTCAGAGTAACAACATCATACAAGTAAGAATGATCATGAGCAAAAAAAAAGATACTAAATGAGCATAATGAAATAAAAGGGAGATTAGAATGATACCCAACAGAAGCTTTGCTAATGCCTTGATTGTTCAGAACACCTCCACAACCACTCAGAAATTTACTTCCTCAACTCACACGAAACTTGAAAAAAAAAGGTTTGTGAGGACAATTGTTGATGACTAGAGCTGAATAACTACCCTCCTTATATAGGCATAGTAATGGGTTGATGTTATGGGCCGGGTCAGGATCAACTCCCTCCTCCAAGAGTAATAGCTAGGGTTTTGAAAGAGGATTCAAATGTTGAAATTCTGAGGAGGCAAACGCTCTTCCATTCTGAGCACGCATCAGGCATCGCAAGGTTGAAACAGGTAGCATTTTCCCACCTTTCTTTTGTTGCCAGCCTATGTATGTATTCTTTGGGAAAGTGAGAGCAACGTTGCTCTGCTCCTCTCGCAGGTGGTACAGCAGAACGACGAGAACAAAAAGCTTCAACCTTGCTTTGTGCAATTGGAATCCCATGGAGCAATTGAGGCAATATTAGGGCAAAACAAAATTAAAGTTGTGGCGCCAACGTTTGGGAGTTGAATTTGAACGTTGAGCTTGCAAAGGGTTTGAACGAATTGGTTTCTCTGCAAAATTGAAAAGGAACGAAGAAGGAAGAAGAAAACTATTCCTAGGACGCGTGCCATGTTCCTATTGGTCTAAAACGACCGTTGAAAAGTCAAAGAAGGATAACGCCTTCTGATTGGCTAGTGGCTTTGGTCATTAACCAATCAAAATTTCCAAGAAAGCCAATAAAGTCCAAGTGAAAGAAATGGTGCACGTATTGTTTTTTAACTAAAATTAAATGACATTTTAAATCAAATTTGCCACACTTAAATTAAAGTCTTAAGATTATTTTTAAAAGAGAAAATTAATGATGATTAAATTAATTACTAATAAAATCTAACTTAATTTCAATTAATAAAATATTTTAAAAATTAAAATTAAGGCACTTTGAATAAATTTTAACCAAAATAATAAAAGGATAATTAATTCAAAATCAAACAAAATAAACTAAAATTAAATCATCAACTAAATTAATTAATTAAGCTAATAACCAATTAAACATTAAAAATTCAAAATAAATAAACATAAAACAAATTAAAATTAAATTAAGATAAGATAAGTAAAATAAAATGCTAAATAAATTAAGGCAAAATAAATAAAAGAGATTAGGATAAAAAAACAGAGAAAATAAATCACATAGCAATTAGTAAAAAAAGATGAGGGTAAAATTTGGGGTACAACACATGACAATCTTGTTCTTGCAAAACTTATCTAACTTGTTTATATTTAGTCCATGAGAGGATTGACAGCATATCTGCTTCTGAAAAGAGTGTCAGCCGATTTCTTCATTCTGAATAACATCAATGACTTAGATCATTTTTGGTTTCGAGTGGATGACTTCTGTCCCTGCATCTATTCAAGCATCTTCTGATTCCAGAATTTATGCAATATGAACTTTTGAGAGACATATCAGATAACATTCTGACCAATTACAGTTAGTTCAACTGAGATTGAGCAGAACTCGGTCGTCTATGTCATTTTAACCAAGACTCAGACATTGTTCTTAATCAGATTCCAGATGAATCTCTAGATTTCCTCTTTCTAAAGGTTCTTCAGTTTTGTGCAAGGTTTCTTCTGCGTACTTAATTTTGAAGTTCAAAATCATAGAACAACACATTTTCTTCTTTACATGAAGAAATTCTTAATGAGCTCTAAATGAGAAAGTCAAGGGTGGACTAATCCGTTTCTTGAAAACATCTCAAAACTCATAAAGAAATAAAATTCAGCAAACAAGATTTCTTGTTTTCTGATGATTTAATCTTGAGCAAATACGTAGTCTATTCAAACGTATTTTCTAAGATAGGCATTCAACATATACTACTACATATCTGATGAATCTATCTTGTCAGCTGATTCTTCAGTCTACTCTTTAAGTTTTAGAGAGGAAGATCCGTAGTTGACAAAACTTCAAGAATCAGTGACTTGCTCTGGTAATCCATTTGATTTCAATTTAGTACACAGTCATCTTCTGAACTGATACTGAAATTGTAAGTGGATTGAAATCTTACCCAGAGTATTTCTACACACCATATCTAGATCTTTTTCTGACCTTGTTAAGTGTTTGATATCCATCAATAGCAGAACTGGAGCTCTGATACCAATTGAAGTTGTGAGAAAGACACAAGAAAGAGGGGGTTGAATTGTGTTTTAACTCTTACTAAAAATTTTCCCTCTTATCATTAACATGCAAGAGAATATCAGAGGTACGTTGAGAGACTCTGTCTTGCTAAGTGTCATTCAGATTGTGCTATGTATGAAACATAAGCGACAGGGCAAATCTGAATTAGCGATGCTTGAATCAGACTTATAATGCGGAAGCTCATTAGAGTTTGGTTGCAAGATTCTAACTTGGTATGCAAGGTTCTGATAATTGATACTCAAACATAAACAATTAAACAAAGCATAAACAAGAGTAAAGAACACACGATATATCCTGGTTCACTTGAGCCATTCCCAAGCTAGTCCAGTCCACCCTTCCAAGGTGATTTTGCCTTGAACACAAGGACTTAATACACTATAATCAAAACTAATTACAGATGCACGGGAAACAGCCGATGACTAACATCCTGCACAACCGCAGCTGTGACTAACCCACAATGAACTGTTCAGGGATTCAACTTAATAAATATAACGAACATTGGCCTAATAGATTCCAATCTCGCAAGATCTACTATCAGGATTTCACAGCTAAACATTCAGGGATTCGACTTAACGAATATAACGTTTACTGACCATTCTTCCAGGATTTTCAACGAGTTCCATCAGTGATCTCACAAGAGTCTAACCCACTACTGGTCCTCTTTGAGATATGACTATAATTGACCATATTTCAGGATTTCCACAATGACACCAAGCCATTGTCTTCTCAAGTCTCCGATCATACTGATCACTTGAGGAATCCTAATTCACATAGAATTAGTTGTTTTGGAGATTACATAAATTGCTTCTACATAAGCAGATAACTCCTAAATTTAAGTACAAAAGAACACATAAGTGTTCGAGCAAGATATGAGCAACAGCTCCTTGCTATCTTCAGATTCTACAAAGATGTATGTTGATTTGACAGTTGATGACATGTTGTAGATCTTCTTCATCTTCTTTGTTGAGCAAGCTTCGAGCAAGAACTCCATGCTTCAGATCTTCAATATAGTGCAGATGATGAAGTTGGTTGATGACTTGACTGATTTACAATGTTGTCTTGTTCATCAACAGCTCTTGTTCCAATTGATTGTTGTTATGTTGAATGATGATCTTTAAGCTTCAACAACAATGGTCGTGTGTTAATGGTGATAGCTTTAAATGTTTAGTGTAACAACGATAACTGATCGTTGCGACTATCATCACATCGACACCTTCAGAAGCGCATTCTCCTTTCCTTTAAATAGCCAAGTAAATTATAGCCGATGAAGAGTTGTTGGCTGTTTGAAAAGAGTCGTTATGCAATGATGAAAGTTGTACTTCTATATCTTCTTTTTACTGTAGATGAAGTGATGGGATAGATATTTTTAGCACGGTGTACAGTCATTGCTAACGGTAACATTTGTCTTCAAATTTTCAGAGGCTTATGATGGTAATTAATTAAAGCATGAGTAGAGACTTTATAATTGGGTCTTCAGAAACTTCAAGTCTTCCGTATTCAGAACTTGTCCATTAGGAATCTGTCTTCAGAGCTTCAACACTTGTTTTGAAACCCGTTATCTTCATTGCTTCAAGTCTTCAGAATCTTCAGAACCTTGTTCACTCAGAACGCTATCTTCAGAGTCTTCAGCACTTGACCTTTAGAACCATAATCTTTAGAACACTTCAGTC
This sequence comes from Lathyrus tuberosus, assembly GCA_022829125.1. Taxonomy (NCBI): domain Eukaryota; kingdom Viridiplantae; phylum Streptophyta; class Magnoliopsida; order Fabales; family Fabaceae; genus Lathyrus; species Lathyrus tuberosus. Next base: position 529,452 of record JALAZF010000371.1, read on the forward strand.
TTCAGAGTCTTTCTGCACTTGGTCTTCAGAGCCTTTATCCTTCAGAACTTCAAGTCATGAGAATCTTCAGCACTTCGGTTCTTCACAAGATTATTTCTTCAGAAGCTTCGCTATCTTCAGAATCATAACCACTTTCAGAGTAGCATCCACAAGAGCATTGCAACAGCAATATCGGTATCCTTGGTGTAGCGAGCGATTTTTGTCGGTGACGCGACCACCTTATTGCTGAAGTTTGGGTTTTCCTCCTCAAGGAGAAAGGGTGCTACTTTCTGATTTCTTATTTATCCCATGAAGCTGGAAGGGAAAGGGAAGGTATCTAAAACTAACCTTGCACGCGAATGTTTAACTGAACAAATGCTTAAAAGAGATTGGGGGTTCAGGGGTCAGGTTATACAATGGGTAGTTGTCAATTACCCATCCTATATGTGGTTATCCACAGGATGTTAGCTTTAGGTCTGCTTTGTAATTAATAGTGTTTATCTGCTGATGGGTTGGGAAAGTTTCTTGGGAAGAGTGAGTGAGTGAGTTTTGTTTTTGGTGAAAAATGATGATGATGGCTTAAGGTATGAAACCTAAAGTTTTTATTTATATGAAGGTACTGGACCTAAGGTTTTTGATTGGTATGCTCGCTAAGATTTCACAATCTTATGCCTACGTATTCCTGTTTAAACGAAATAGGGAAATCAGAGCAATCGTAGTTCCTCCTATTCAAAAGGAGGAAAATGAGGTTTTGGTGTCTTGTTCAAAGCCCAAGATTGAAGCTAAAAGGGTAGTTGTGTCTTGTTCAAAGCCTAAGATTGAAGCTAAAAGGGTATTGAGATGGAATTTGTCATCTCTAAAGAGAGATTGTTGACTTTTGTGTGCCTTGATCAAAGCAGAAGGTTGATGCTAAAAAGTTAATTGATTTGGCTAGGGGATTTCTTTATACAAAGCCTAAGAGGAGGCTGGATAAGACTGACTCAATAAGAGAGTGTTTTATCTGTCTTGTACAAAGCCCAAGATTGAGGCTAAAAAGAGATTGACTCTTTGGGGATATCATTATACAAAGCCTAAGAGAAGGCTAAATAAAAAAAGGTTTTGACTCTGTCGGGGAGGTTTATAGGTGTCTTGTATAAAGCCCAAGATTGAGGCTAAAATTGGAAATTAACTGACTCTGGTGAGGATATTTTTTATATGTCTTGTACAAAGCCCAAGATTGAGGCTGCAATGAGTTTGACTCTGCTTGGTGAAGTTATTCCTCAAAGCCTAAACGAAGGCTGGGAGGAAATGACTTGGCTGGGGAAGGTATTTGTCCCCAGCTCAAGAGAGGGAAATTTATGTCTTGTACAAAGCACAAGATTAAGGCTAAAGGGTTCTGACTCAACAAGATAGTGTTTTTATTTGTCTCGTACGAAGCCTGAGATAGAGGCTAAAAGGGGTTGACTCAACAAGAGAGTGCTTGACTCAACAAGAGAGTCTGAAAAGTGATTGACCCAACAAGAGAGTCTGAAAGTTGATTGACTCAACAAGAGAGTCTTTTATACTCAATAAGAGAGTGATTTGCTGTCTCGTATGAAGCCCGAGACTGAGGAAAAAAAAAGGTATTGACTCAACAAGAGAGTCTGAAAAGGTTAGCTCCGCTGGGGATAATCATTTGTACAAAGCCCAAGAGGAGGCTGACTTTGTTGAGGAAGGATCATTATACAAAGCCTAAGAGGAGGCTATCTTACCGCTAAGGATTAGATCCATAGGCAGGTCCAAGGGTGGAGAACTCTCATGAGAGAGACCGGGTTTTCGTTGGAGATTTATCCAGAGTGATCGGTGTTTTTTCCTAAGTTTGAAAGGAACTTGAGAACGTCTTTGAGACTCAAAGGGGTTTTAGACTGTCCAAGTCTACTGGTGTTGAAGAGTTTTATCTTTTGTAGGAGGCCCAAAAGAGGGAAAAGGCCTTCAGGGATGAGAATCAACCCTAAACTGGCCTGAGGTTTGACACTGGAAAGACTGCTCTAGCAAAGGATGACTAAGTTTTGTCTTATACGTTTAAGAAGCCGTGAGGGTCTTTGTATTAAGCCCAAGAGAATGCATGAGAACTTCTAAGAAGCCGAAGGGTCCTTGTACAAAGCCCAATAGGAGGCATGGATGCTTTTAGGAAGCCTGTGGGTCCCCAAACCAAGAGAAGTTCAAGAAATACAATTCACAGAGAAGAGATCATTCCAGGAAAGTTCAAGGGTTTGGAAGAAACTCAAGAGATGCTATTCACGGAGAATAGATCAACTATGTGGAGTAGAATTTCTTTGACAATTTCTAGGGGTGACAGTCTGAGAAAAGGTTCACCGAGAATACTGCCTTTCTTTTTGTTCCATATTGTTTAACCCCAAGAGAAGGGAAGACTGTATCTGGAAATCCTATGGGGATCTAGTTTTGTTTGTATTTAAAGAGTGACCAACAAGGCTTTACCTAGTTCTAGACGTAGTTGCCGGGGAAAACTCTAAATAACTATACTAGTATATATACAGTTGACATATGACGAGTATTTAAAATTTATGAAAGAAGACTAACCATGCGCAGCTTCCCACAATACAGTTATGTATATGAAAGCAGATAAAAGAAAGCGGATAAACACTTACCCGATGTAGAGCTTGCATGCTGTTTTGTTAGTTGTTCAAAGAAATTAAAGAAAGTTTTGATAGCAACTACACATTTGGATTCCAAAATCAAAGGAGAAAGTATTTTGAACAGAGATCGGGGCTTACAGCTCAGGGAGAGGCCCAAATTTTAATTTGTTTGACAAATGGCGATCGCGCCGAGTTTTGAAAACACAGTGGGACTTATACAATGACTGAGGCCCAAAAAATGTTTATTTACAAAAGGGGTTGGGTCTTACACTCTATTAGAGGCCCAAAAGTGTTTTTTAAGAAAAAGAATTAGGACTTATAGCTCGAGGAGAGGCCCAGAGGATTTGATCTTGAACTGGCGATCGCGCCGAGATTTTTTTAACGCAGAGGGACTTATACAATATCTGAGGCCCAAATGGTTTTGGTTAAAAGGGGATTGGGTCTTACACTCTATTAGAGGCCCAAAAGTGTTTGAAAAAAGATTTGTTTAGGGTGATTAAGATCAAAACCCTAAATTAATTTCAACATGTATTTTAATTAAATAAAAACTTAATTAAAATGATCAAAATTATCAAACATGTGTGAAAAACAAGTTGTGATCTTAGATTAATGTTTGAAAAATCATATTTTTATCCACAAAATGATTGGAAACCATTCAAGTTTGGAAAATCAAGAAAGAAAAAATACTTTAAATGTCAAAAAACAAATAAAAATTAATTCTTTGCAAAAATATCAAGTATATGAAATAAATTATATTTTTGGGAAATGATTGTGAAATAAAATATTTTAACATTTTTGTGAATTATTAAAAAAAGAATCAACTCAAAATCATTAAAAACCAGAGAGAAATTAATTTTTGAATCAATTAAATAAAATCACAAAAATTCAAATATTTAAAAATTCAAAAAAGGGCGCCAAGAACACCAAGTTCTTGTCTGCGCCCTCTGTTTCTTCAGATTTTCGTTTTCCCCTCAATCTCACTAAATACTTGATGAAATCCCACAATCCACATATCAATCTACTCATTTTCACCTCACGATCATGTCTATGGTCTTTAATTTCATTTATTTTAAGCATGGAATAAGAAATCAAGACAAAACCTCAAGAACCCTAAATTTTGCATGAAGGCTGGGAATTTTGATACACGATTCATACAAAGCAATTAATTGAGGGGAAACCCTCCATACATGATTATGAACATATGGCAAAATTATTGTACGAGGAAATATGCATGAATCATGAGATGACCAAGTTTAGGCTTACTTGAAGGTCGTGGCAGCAAGAGCAATTTGATTTTTGAGTTGAAGATGTTACAGATGAGTTGTGATGATCTGAACAGCTTCCCTACACCATATGGAACGTGTTTGAATGCTTGGAGTGATTGGAAATGGACTGGAACAGGTTATGGCACCTTAACTGCAACTTGGTTGAAAGCTTGAGCAATTGGCTGGTGATTTTTTGGAATTGGTGTTCCAGATGTTGTTTAAGTGTTTGGATCACTTCTATATGATATTTATGAGGTGTGTGGGTGATTGGTTTAGTTGGAATTGCTCTCAAACTCAAAACCCGATAGTGACTTGCTTTAGAAGGCAATTTTGGAAGTGAGAAGGTGATTTGAGGAAAGCATCAGTTTGGGTGCTTTGGTGTGCTTAAACCGAGCACAAACGAGCTCTATTTATAGTAGAGTAAGTTTGTTTTGCAAGTAATAGGGTATGGCAACAGGTACCGGTCTGTGGCCAATTGGATCATTTTGGAATCTCAAGTCTCCTCTAGCCATTGACTAGAGATTAGAGCACATGTCTATGTGTCTTTGGTTCAGGGATAAGTCTTGACTGAACTTGGGTAACATTGTCTTGATGAATGCCACCTCTATGCATCAGTTAAATGCTTTAAAACAAAATTGAATATTTGAAGCATCTTTGAATTTAGGAGTGTCATGCCTAAACATAGATCCATGGACTTGGGAGGCTGATAGATCAGTGTTTGTCCCTTGGTTGTTCCCCCTTGAGACGTGCAGATGGATAAGCATGCTTGGAATTGCACAATTTGAACAAATCGAGCCTTTATGCACAAATCTGCCTTGCCAAGACAGTTTGTAGCAAGGCATGTTACAGCTGCCATAACTCCTAGCTCAGATGGACTTTGATGGAGTTCTTGGACATTTTGGAAAACCCTTATGTGACACAACACATGTGTGATCATAGTTTGTCTTGAAACTTTTTGGATCCAAGTGAAAAATGCCCCTACATTTTGAGAAAAAGCAAGACAGATTCTGACTTAGTGAAAATTTCACTAAGTGTTGGAAAAAGTGACATTTCATGTTTTCAGCCATTTTGATCACTCCATAACTTGAAATCCATGAGGAATTGGAATGAGGTGTAGTTGACACTTTTAAAGTATGCCATGAGAGCTACAAATCCATCTTTGGACCATCCAAAATGGTTGCTTGGATCTCAAGTTATGATCCTTGGAAGTTGGTACCCTAGCCACTTTGTTCTATAACTTAGAAAAATTCTAAGTTTTTATGGTTACCCCTTTTCAAGTTATCCCACTTTCGTTGATTTTTCTTGATGAATGATGATTCAAATCACATATTGACATTGTTTTAGGGTTGAGGAAGCATAATTGTGAAAAATCTCAAAAAGTCAAACTTGACTTTTGTGCACAGTTGATTTTTTATCAGATGGATACCAAACTGTGCAATCCTTTGTGAAATCAAGTCCTTGACCTAAATAAAACTTGATGGATATATTCCATAGGTGTTATAGGGTGTATTGAATCATATCCCAAGGTTTGGGAGCATGTCTGAGTCAAAAGTCAAAGGTACTGTTGACTTTTTCCTCGAAACCCTAATTGTGGCCCAGATGAAGTTGAAGCTTGTGGATCAAGCTTCTGGGATCAATCCATTGTTGAAAATGGATCAATGTGGTGTACTAGAGACCCTCAAACCATATCTTGTGGTCTTGGCTCATGTTTTGTCCCAAAAGTCAACTTAGGGGAGAATTAGGTCAAGAAACCCTAATTCCTGATTTTTGGTGAATGCATCCCCTGAGGCTAAATTGACTTGATGATTGGGTTTATGAGGTCCCCTGGAGTATCTTAGGTTATGCTTTGAAGCATTGGTTCATGCCCAGAGGAAAATTTCCATCTGGAGGCCTCAGCCGACCAAAACCCTAATTTGGTGACACTGGCGATCTTGAGGCTTGATCCACTTGGAATGTTGCAACTTTGTGCTTGATTCTTGATGTGGGAGTCCTCTTGATCCTTTATAGGTGTTTGAGAGGTTAGACAAGTTGAAGATCATGTCATTTCTTGATTGATCCTTTGTCTAAAAGCTCTGAGAGGGCTTGAAACCCTAATCTTTGATAGTAGTGAATGCCCAAACATCTATGAGGAGATTGATTGAGGCATGTTGGTATATCCATATTGTGATGATGATTTTCACAATGATGGGAAATCTTAGTGGTAAAAATTTGTGGTATGACAGATGCCCATATTTAATCTTCTTGGACCCGAAGGTGTGAATGGCGAAGGTATTCGGGCATTCGGGGTGCAAGATGATTAAATATCGGAATACCCAAAATTTTGATGGTGGTTATGAATGGTAGTTTGGCCATCCATCTTCTTTTGCTAAGCTTTGATGCTTAGAAAAGGTAAAAACTTCCCCTCGATCCTGTTTTTCTACCAAGGAACTGGTCTCAATTTTCTGAAATAAACTTCCCATCGATCCTGGTTTCCTACCAAGGAACTGGTCTCAATTTCTGATGTAAACTTCCCCTCGATCCTAGTTTCCTATCAAGGAATTGGTCTCATTCTTTTATAAACTTCCCATCGATCCTGGTTTCTTACCAAGGAACTGGTCTCAGTTTCTTTTGTCAATAAACTTTCTTGACAAGAGACGCTATTTGTAGCGGTTTTCCTCAAACTTCCCGCTGAATTTTCATGGGAGATGCCATTTGATGGAAAAAGTTTTGATGTCAAACTTGTTGGGAAACCCATTCGTCTGAGCTGCATGGGTGTACAAACTTCTCTAGTGGAGACGCCATTTGTTGACTCTACTGGGGAAAACGAGTCTCTTGAGAGACTGCTTTCGCTTGGGGATATTACATCATACCTTTCCTTGAGATCTTCTCGGAGGAAATGCCATGTGATGTAATCCAAATTTGAGGTGCTGATGGCCTTTTTTTTAGTGAATTTTCCGAAAAAGAACTGCTGTATTGCCGAATTTCTCATTAAGAGGCTTTCTCTGGGGATTTTCCTTAATCCGGGAAAGCGAAGATATCATCTTTGATGGTGAAGAGTGACATTTGTCGAAGGTCTTCATGTTTTTCAGAGGTTAAGTTATCAAAGTGGTCGAGGACCGTCTCCAATCCAGAAATAAACTGGGAGAGACATTGCTTAGATGATTTGCCTGCTGACGAGGAAAGAACTGACAACTCGATTGAAAGGAATTTTTATCACTTGGGAAAAAGACCGACCAGAGTGATAGTGACGCAATATGAATATGAATGCAAATAAATAATGCATGATGTATGAACGTGTATGCTGATAAAACTGACGCGACATACAGGCTAATAGATAAACATGACTGGATACTCGGCCACTGCAGGGGATGAAAAGTATCACTGGTTCAAAATAGCAATTCTGCCTTGCTTAGGAGAGATAGTCCCTGTGGGGAACAACCGTTGGTCGGGCTTAGGAGATGAGAACTCTGACGGGGATGTCAGACGGAATATTCGCATCTGACATAGATGATCCTTCATTCAGGCGCACTGGTTTTAGAAGGAGTACTTTGATTCTGCACTTTGAGGTTCGATTACTTCGGGAGAAGCGATCGATGTTCTTTCAATGTTCAATGGTCAAAAGAAATTGCCATCTTTATTTTAAAAGCGGGAAAACAGTTTGATAATTAAATTCATTTTTGTTTTATTTCAAGAATCGTTAATCATGTTAAAATGTCATTCTGTAAATCTAAAAAAAATGAGAATTATAAACAAAAGCACTAGAGCTCAAATTTTATTGATAGGATGGAAATCAGCCAAACGCGTGATTCCATGGAGTATTTACAAAGTTAGAAAATGGTAATTTAAGGGAAAAAGGCTACATTGAAACACAACGACCACTATCCTTCTACCAATTTTGAATTCGGGACATCCTGAGCTTCTGTAAAAGATGAACTTGGCTGGAGTTTTCCAGATGGATGGCATGACTGCCACTGAGGGATTTTCCCCTTGTGAGACGTAGTTACTTGCCATTATCCCTAACTTTTGCCTGGACTGTACTTTGAGATTTCCAATCCATCGGGATGATTTTTGATTATGTCTCTAATTTTTGCCTGGACCGCCCTTTCGGGTTTTCAATCCACCAAGACATTTTTTTTAAATTTAGGCGAAGTATTTCTTGACTATGTCAACATTCGTGGGATAGGCAAATTCTTCTCCATCCATGGTTGCGAGTCTCAAGGCGCCTCCTGAGAAAGCTTTCTTGACCACATAGAGGCCGTCATAATTCGGGGTCCATTTGCCCTGGGAATCAGTGAGAAATGATTGTATCTTCTTGAGCACAAGGTCTCCTTTCCGGAAGACGCGAGGTCGGACCTTTTTGTCAAACACCTTCTTCATTCTCTATTGATACAATTGACCATGGCATAGTGCCGTTATTCGCTTTTCTTCGATCAGATTCAGTTTTTCGTGTCGACTTTGACACCATTCAGCTTCTGTTAGCTTGGCTTCCATCAATAACCGGATTGATGGGATCTCTACCTCTATGGGGAGCACTGCCTCTATGCCATATACTAGAGAGAAAGAGGCCCCTGTTGAAGTGCGGACATATCTGCGATAATCGTGAAGAGCAAAGGGTAGCATCTCGTGCCAGTCTTTATAGGTTATAACCATCTTTTGAATGATCTTTTTTGATATTCTTGTTAGCCGCTTCTACCGCTCCGTTCATCTTGGGTCGGTAGGGAGATGAGTTATGGTGTTCGATCTTGAACTCAGCGCACAACTCCTTCATCATCTTATTATTTAAGTTAGATCCATTATCAGTAATGATCTGGTTTGGAACACCATAACGGCAGATGAGATTGTTTTTTATAAATTGGACGACCACTTGTCGGGTTACATTGGTGTATGATACTGCTTCGACCCACTTGGTGAAGTAATAAATGGCCACCAGGATGAACCGATGTCCGTTTGAAGCTTTGGGTTCAATCATGCCAATCATGTCGAGTCCCCATATGGAAAAAGGCTATGGGGAAGAGAGAACTTTGAAATGCGTTGGCGGTACATAGATTTTGTCTGAGTATATCTGACACTTGTGACACCTTCTCATGTATTTGTAGCAGTTGGATTCCATGGTCAACCAATAGTACCCGGCTCTTAGAATTTTTCTCGCCATTGTGTGTTCGTTGGCATGAGTGCCAAAGGATCCTTCATGAATTTCTTTTATCAGTGTGTTTGCTTCTGGTCTGTTACGCATCAGAGCAAGACCATGTCAAAGTTTCTCTTATAAAGTGTATCACCGCTCAGAAAGAAGCTACCATCCAGCCTTCTGAGGGTCTTTCTATCTTTCCTGGATGCCCCAGGTGGGTATTCTTATTTCTGAAGGAAGCATTTGATATCGTGATACCAATGTTTGTTGTCTAGAACTGCTTCAATCACAAAAATGTAAGTGGGTCGTTCTAGCCGCATTATGTCGATCTTAGGTATGTCATTCCATTGACCTACACTAATCATGGAAGAGAGAGTGGCTAACGCATCAGCCATGTGGTTCTCTTCACGAGGGATGTGATGAAACTCGATTCTGTTGAAGAATGGTAACAACCTTCTCGCATAGTCTTTGTAAGGAATCAATCCTAATTGGTATGTGCTCCAATCTCCTTTGATTTGATTAATAACTAGGGCTGAGTCGCCATATACATCCAAGCTCTTAATCCTTAAATCAATTGCCTCTTCGAGACCCATGATACAAGCTTCATATTCGGCCTCGTTGTTTATACACTTGAATGTCAGTCTGACAGTGAAAGGAATTTGGGTAGCCTGAGGTGTTATGATGATTGCCCCAATTCCATTTCCGTAATTGTTGATAGCTCCGTCAAAGATTAGTCCCCAATGGGAACCCGATTCTAGCCCTTCACTGGGTAGTGGTTCATCGCAATCTTTCATTTTCAAGTACATGACATCTTCGTCTGGGAAGTCAAATCCGACTGAATCTTGATCGTCAATCAGTTGGTGAGCTAAATGATCGGCTAAAATACTTCCACTTAAGGCTTTCTGAGCGTGGCATTCGATGTCATATTCTGATAACAACATCTGCCAACGGGAAATTCTTCCCGTGAGAGCAGGTTTTTCAAAGACGTACTTGATTGGATCCATTTCGGAGATTAACCAAGTAGTGTGATGAATCATATATTGGTGAAGACGTTTGGCTTCCCAAGCCAAAGCACATCAAGTTTTCTCAAGCATAGTGTACCGAGTCTCGCAGTCGGTGAACTTCTTGCTCAAATAGTAAATGGCAGACTCTTTCCTTTTTGTTTCGTTTTGTTGGCCAAGTACACAACCCATTGAGTCCTCCAAGACTGTTAAGTATATGATCAGTGGTCTTCCTTCCACTGGAGGTGATAAAATCAGTGGGTTCAACAGGTATTCCATGATACTGTCGAAGGCGGTTTGGCAGTCTTCTGTCCAAACGCAATCCTGATTCTTTTTTAGTAATTTGAAAATCAGCGCACATGTCGCGATCATGAGGAATATAAATCTGGAAATATAATTCAAACGTCCCAGGAATCCATTGACTTATTTTTCAGTCTTTGGAGAAGGCATTTCTTGAATGGCCTTGACCTTGTCACGATCAACCTCAATTCCTTTATGGCTGACGATGAACCCTAGCAGTTTCCCTGAACGGACACCGAATGTGCACTTATTAGGATTCAAGCGGAGTCTGTACTTTCTCAACTGCTCGAATAGTTTTGACATGTGGGTCAAATGCTCCTCCTCTGTTTTGGATTTGGCAATCATATCTTCGACATGCACCTCGATTTATTTGTGTATCATGTCATGAAACAGAGTAGTCATGGCCCTTTGATAGGTTGCCCTGGCATTTGTTGTACCCCAAATTTTACCTCTTGGATGTCATAACATCTTGCATAGACATTTGGGATCATCCTATATGCATTGTTTAAACTGACCCAGATCTTGCAGCTTGTTTCTCTTATGTTGAAATTATGGTTTGCACAGAGAGATTCAAGGCCTCCTAAGGCATTCTATAGCTTCATTCAATCATCACAAAGATTCACCATTTGATTGGTATCAAGATCTCAAGACTTTGAATCAAGTCAAGTCAACAAAGGATCACCAGACCAAAAGGTGGAATTAGGGTTTTAACCTGAGAAATCACTGAAGAATTTTGCCATAATAAGTTAAGAATTGCTTGGTTCATCAACCATTTGAGTTTACCTACATCCAAGAGGTCTCACTCAACAAGAATTCAAGATCATTTGGATTTCATCATGAGTAGTTTGAACCACAGTTTCACCCTGCCTCCATATTAGGGTTTTTGTTAAGACAAGTGGATCATGGCCCTTGATCTCGACCAAGAGTTGTTATCAAACCCTAGGACATGACTCCATGAGATAATATACATCCCTAGGGACCATCTATGAGCTTTAGAGGTGAAGGAAGAAACAAGATCATAAGAGATTCCCCCAGTACATTCACAGTTGAAATTAGGGTTTTGACTGAAACCCTAATCCTTGGGATTTTGATCCAAATGACACTTCCAAGGCCACAATTCATCATAACATGTCTTATGGATGAATTAAAGAGCTTGGGATCAAGTGTCAAGAAGTTTCTTGCAAAGGAAGCAAGGTTTTGTTCATAAAACTTTTCATATGTGGAATTTTCCTCTCTTGTGCAAAATTGAAATGGTCATAACTTCTAAACCACACATCCAAATTGAGTGACTCAAAGCCCAAATGGAAGCTCTTTCCATGATCTTTAAAGTGTTAAATATGACTTTTCTCCTAAAAATGCATGGTTTGTGAGTTATGAGACTTGGAAGCTAGACTGCCCAAGGACTTAAGAGAAAATTCAACACTTTTTGCCCTAATAACAAGCTAACTTTGACCTCATTTTTCACTAAGTTCCCTTGTGATTCAGAACTTGGTTCCAACATGAAGGTTGTAGGGAAAATTGAGGGTTTTCCAAAAAGTACAAGAACTCCTCAATCCATTGAGTGAGCTGAGAGATACGAAGTTTCAAAGTTAGGGGTTCATTTCTTGATTTTCAAGTAACCAACTTTTGCATAATGACATAATACCACTTCTAATCACCAAAGCTTTCACTTTTCTGAAGTTTAGAGGCAAGTTTAGTGTCATTAGAACCTCTGCCGTGATTTTTGCAAATTGAAACATTAAAATAACATAGTTTGGACAAGTTGGCACAAGTGGATCAAGCATGACATCATGAGAGAGAAACTTTTCAAAGCATAGGCACTCCAAGCATTGTGCATACCTTGAGCCATGCTCCAATCTCATCAATCCAGCTAGGCAACTCAGAAGCATAGCCTCATCACCAACTATGTCCTTGAAACTTGGAAACCTAGTCATTTCTTGGCACGATGGGAAGAAAGAATGAGGTTTTTGCAAGTTACACTTTTGTCCTCAACTTTCCCTATAAAAGGAGGAGCACCCTCACTTGTTTTGACACCAACATCTTTCACAACACACTCTAATATACTTCTGAGTTTTAAAGTCTTGCAAGTGGAGAAGGAGAATGAAGCTTGCTTTGGGAGCTGCTGCTAGTTCAGAAGGAAGGAGTTTGTTTACACTTGAAGTTGCAGTGGACATATTCCACTTGGTAACATTTCTCCTTCATACTCCATAGTCATGCTCATGCACATCATTATTGTCATTATGCTCTCACCATGAATGTTTATGCAATGTTTTGGCATTTATACTTTCTGCTCATAAGATATAATTATTGTGTTCATAACCATTATGTTTGAAAATGTTCATTATGCTTGTCTATTGGCATGTTAAAGTGAAGAAATACCAATGTGAGTTTTATTGATGTACTGAAATAGGTGAGATCCTTGTCAGGTTTCATTTCATTATTATTAGCCTGAAATATGTGAAACTGTTGCATACTACTTGTCTTTGTTTGTATTATAGAGTTTTTGCTAGCAGGGAGGTTTGTTTTGTTTACACTACATGTATGGGTATGTAAACTGCCATCTGCCTTTGCATTCAAATTCGTGTATCCATCTGATTTTTTTTGGAACACCATGGAGATATCTTGAAAATGACAGATCTCTGAGCTACATTTGCTTACTTGTCTTGTTGACATACAACTCTGTGTGCATTGGTAACACATCCAAAAACTTGTTTTACTATTGTCATGGTGCTGGTTATTTATATTCTGTCTTTGAGGGATTACATGCTTGTGTTGAGAAGAGTTATAGCTGACATCATAAGCTTTTCTTCATGTTCATATGCTTAGGCTACTTTAGAAGCATTTGTTCTGGATCATTTGTCTTGACAGCCCCATATCAAAGTGTATGCCTGCTACCATCATGCCAGACTTGGTGTATTCAATGTGTGTGCTATTTTTTTTATATATTTGTCTGATATGCATTCAAGTTGTGCAAACTATCACCATGCCTCGTGTTCAATCTGTGTGTATGATATTTGTTCAAATATGCAAGTTGTTGACATGCTATTTGTCCTTATACTCAAGCTATTCATGGGCTAGTCATGTTCATATTTGTTAAAACCTGCCCTTAGGGATGAGGATTTGTCACTGATCATTTGTGTTTAAGTATTGTTTTGGTATCCATCCATCAGCCTGCTTAAATTTCACAAGTATATTGTACTCACACTATGCCATGACATTTGTTACTTAAAATCAAGTTAACTTGGTATGCTAAGACTGATATATGCACTTGAGGATCCCTTGAGGTTTTGTTTTTGTGTATTAGTGCCATGTTGTATTTACAGTGCTGCCATATTGATATTGGCTGTTTGCATATTAACCATTTGGTATTGTTGATACTTTGCTCTCATCTGTCACCAATGTCTAACTATTATGTTTTGTTGTTTTGTTTTGGTCTGATGCTATACCACTTCTTCATAACTCTGTCAGTACTTGGTTGTTCTTATTTGATTTAAATGCCATGCCTGGATTTGAACTAATTGAACATGTTGATATCTCTTAGAACATATACCTGGATTTTTCTAAGTCACTAAGACTTGTGTGATAAGGTTCACATATCTCCTTTTGTTTTGTGGTCTGGCATGATTATGCTTACACTACCATATTCACCTGAATCATAACATACTAATATCATTGCCTAGATCTTAAGAATTGGCACTGAACTGACATCTTTGTTCCAATTCTCATCAAGAGTAACAACGTGTAATATGTTTACTTGTTTGATCAACTTTTTTTTCAATTTCCCTTGCTGCATCAGTGTCATTATTTGCCATGATTTGAAAACCTTATGTGCCTTGTTCCTAAAATTCCATATGATGTTAAAATAGCATGAAGGTTCTGATAAAAATGTGCTTGGTGTAACAAGTTCCTTCTTTGTTTTCACTCTATCTATTGATGCATCCTAATATCATCTATAGATTGAAACCATGATGATAAAGTTTGCTCTTTACATGAAGGTATATTGTGTAAGTAGTTGTAAAAACTAACATGTACCTTATTGCCAATACCATGTAGTCTTGTGTTGAAAAAAGGGATATTTGAAAACATGGTGACAACAAAGCCTTGCTTTGTTCTTGATGATTATGCTCACCAAGCCATATTCATGACTCTTGCCATCTTAACAGCTTTCTTGCTTTTTAGTCAATCAATCGTGTGAATAAACTACAGGATTCATGTAAGGCAGTCCTTAAGGCTTTTCCTTATCACATCAGTATACCAAATTTAGATTTTATATGTGAATTACATGATATTTGGTCTAATACTACCCTGCCATCATCATTTGTCCTTGTGAATGCTTGTTTTGGTTGCATCGAAGTCGTATCTCTTCATGGATTCAAATGAATGTACCATGTACTTGATGTATTCTTGTACAATACCAATTTGACAAATTGATGCTTGAACCCCCAAACATTTGTGAAACCTGTTTTAGCATACACATGGCCTGAGTATTTGGTAGATGGTTGGCGTGGCTTTGTTTAACCTTAAGCATGTGGTAATTCACAAGGTGTTGGGGTTTTTATTATACTATCACAAACCATTTGTTATTTGTTCAATTGATGATTACCCTATGTTTTGAATGTATGATAGTGTAGCTGAAGGACTTTGGTTTAAGCATATTTTGTTGAGAGCTAATTGTATGATATGTGCCAAAACCAGCCATATGCCAAGTATCTCACGCATAAAGCTTTATAAGTTTATGGAGTTATGCTTATAACTGGATGTAAGAGCCACCCCAGTGGCAAGAGCATGCGCACATTCACTACCAGGACTGGGGTTCGAATCCCCCTCGCCCCAGTCCTTTTGTTTTTATTTTCCAAAATATCTCTATTTCACATATATTGAATTGTTACCCATATTTATTAAAACGCGCGCATTGGGCAGTTTGGCAAAGGTTTTGGGCTGTACACGCAAGGGCATGGGTTCAATACCCATGAGGGACCTTTCCCATCTTTTTTATCACATATTCCCTTTATATTTTTATGGTTTATACATAAATTTCAAACATTCATAACTTAACCATTTTTTATCCTTTTTCACTCATTCTTTTTGCTAATCATTCCTTAAGGAATCTACTTTTTGAACATAAAAAGAGATTGGTAAAAAATCATTATTTTTTAGGCCTTTATTCATGTTGGAAGTAGAAGGATTTTTAGGGTTTTATTAAACATCTCGGTTTGCTCTTGATTCTTTTATCATGTCATTTTGTTCATATTGCTTAATTATTGCCCAATGCATTTGATCCTAACCTTGTATGATGTTGTAAACCTTGTTTCACTCTAATACTTTATTATTTAATGTTGCATCTTCATGTAAATACCCATTGTGAACTTCTTGTTTCATAAAACTGTAATTCTCCTAATTCCAAAGGAAAGTCCTCCTAAGTTGACTCATGAGTCAATAAACAAATCACCCATCATGTTGGCCTCCTAAGAGGCATCTTCCCCCTAGGCCTCCTAAGATCCTTTCTCTTTTCTTGGCCTCCTAAGAGCCATGAATCATAACTTAGAAATAGGATAGAGTTTCTAAACTCTATGTGGGCTCATCACATTGAGTATCCACTTTTCCCCACTACAACTTAGATTTAGAGAGTTTCCTCAAACTCTAAGATGAGCTCACACTCATTTCCCTTTAGAACTTTTACCATAGTCAATGGTTCCTCACCCTTAATTAGGTGAACTACGGTTGTTCTGATTCTTTAGTCAGATACGTAGGCACAAGATGCAACGTCTTGGCGAGCAAACTTAGTGTACATACCCTTAGGTCTTTATCTTTACCCTTTAGCAGATTCCTTAGCAAACAAACATAACATAACACAAACCTAAACAAGAGGTTCCTGTAGAGTACTACAGATATTAAGGATGCTAATACCATCCCTTAGTATAACCAACCCCCGAACCTTAGATCTCCCCCCTTTAGGTTTTCTCGATCTTGAACCTTTCCTTTAGATAAATCAAAGTCGGTGGTGAATTCAAAGAAATGCGATGCAAGTTAATTAAATAGCTTGTTATCCGATTCGCACTGCAACAACGTTCTTCAAACCGAACGGCATTACCTTGTTACAAAACGTGCCCCATGGGGGTGATGAAGGAAGTTTTCTCCATATCTTTCAGCGCCATTTTGATTTGGTTATAGCCCGAGAATCCATCCATGAAGGAGAAAACTTTGAACTTTGTTGTACTGTCTACCAGCATGTCAATGTGCGGTAAGGGAAAGTCATCCTTTGGACTGACTTTGTTCAAATCCCTATAGTCTACACACATTCTGACCTTTCCGTCCTTTTTCGGAACTGGCACTATGTTGGCTAGCCGTTGAGGATATTCTGACGTGGCGAGGAAACCCGCGTCTATCTGCTTATGTACTTCCTCTTTGATTTTGATGGCCATGTCTGGATGAGTCCGTCTCAACCTTTGTTTTACTGGCGAACACTCTAATCTTAACGGTAGATGATGTTCCACGATGCTGGTATCCAACCCTGGCATATCCTGATAGGACCAAGCGAACACATCGGGAAACTCTTTGAGAAGGTTTGTCAAACTTTCTTTGACAATCGGACTGAGCAAATGCCCCAATCTTGACCTCTTTTCTCTCCTCCTCTGAACCCAAGTTGACTGTTTCCAATGGATCTTTGTGAGGTTTAATGGACCTTTCCTCTTGTCTGAGTAATCGGGAGATCTCTTCTGGAATTTCTTTGTCATCTTCTTCTTCAGCCTCAAATACGGGGAATTCAAAGTTAGGAGAAGACATTGGATCGTATGTTTCAATGGGGTTTAAAACAAGCAATTTGTATGACGTGATGATTGTTTTTAGAAGAGATAGAGAGAATGCAAGAGTGTGTGTTGTGTAATTTCTAAAAAATGCTTGTTTTTATTATTTGAGTTATTTTTAGGATTACTATTTTCTGAAAAAGCGAAAAGAGAAAACAGCAATAACTGCGGAAATTACAGAACAACGTTATTTTATTTATGATTTTGTCGATTCTTGAAACTACAGCCCTATAAAACAAAACTCTATCGCTTTGGGCAAAGAAAAGAGGGACATTTACAGAAAGTGAGCCCTATCAAAACATCTGTTTCACCTGGGCAGGGTGAAAGGTTAAAATAAAGACGACAATTACTTCGACTTATGAACAAATTACGGAACGTTGACAACAACCCATTGGCGGCAAACTCCTCGGTGATTCACAAAGTCTGGTACTTTCCTTCTTGGCTTGCCTTCAGAAATAACGCTGATTTCTGGAGGAGCAGGATTATTGGAATCTGTCTCCCAGCCAGAGTTGTCGTAGGAGAGCTCTTCTATTGTATTTTGCGTAGAATTTGCAATCTCAGGCAGATCTCCCCATCCAATAGGCTGAATTTCTTAGAGCCTGATACGAGAGCTTTTAGGAGCGGTGTACTTGACCAAGAAGTCATACTTTCCACTTGGTTGTCCTAAGATGTCCCATACTTCTTTGGAACTGGAGGAGTCATCTCTCTCGATGACGTTGACCTCGGGAAAAGCATAGTTAAGGAACTCTTGTCCTGTAATTGTTGTGAATTCATTGTTGTGCTGGATATTTTTTGAATGCCATGAGTAATGATCCCATGACATGGTGGGGATGCAGGTATTCTTTTCAATGATGCTCAGCTGATATGCATCGTTGGCCTGACTCTTTTGTCCTGAGTCTCCTAGGTACGGCTGCCAGATAGGCAGGCCATCCATTGGGCCATAATAGTCGTGGTCAAAGTTGTCTTTCATCAGAGTGTCCTCCTCTAATGAGTTTAGTGGAGCACGACATCCTTTCGGATCATAATCTCTGTATATCATCTGGACATCTGACCTTGGTATAAATCTCGGACTCTGTGCCGGAAAGCAAAGTGGCGTAGGCACCTCTTCCGGCAATTCCTCAATACTAAACCCCAAGTTGTTGCAGGAAGTGATGTTGGAGATGATGCTGTCAAATTGTCTTACTGACACATCTTGATCCACAAAGGCCTGCTCTAAGACTTTTTGTAGAGCTTCCCTGTGAGCTTCGGAACTGAGTAAAAGTGATAGCACTGAGATTTTTGAAGGAGTTTGCAACAGCTGATCAATGATGTTGTATTCGCTCTTCTGGATAAGCTTCGGCATCTCATCATTGTTCTTTGAAAGGTCGGGATCACTAGATTGACCGACTGGTTGATTAGGAATTTCGATTTGAGGTTCCTTTTCCTTGTTGGGTTCTCCAACTCCTCGGTTGAAGATTCGACCACTCCGTGTTACTCGACTGATGTCTGCAATATTAATGACGGAGGGTAATGGAATTTCCTTTCCATTCTCAATTGTTATTACACCGTATTTGTAAGGGATAGCCTTAGTTGATTCATACGGTAACGGTCCTGGTAGATAGATAACTACAGGAGCCTTTTGATTCTTCTGACCATTGTAAGTAATTTCAATCAGTTCCTGGTTGGGAACTTTTGATTCGTCAAGTAAAGGGATGATGGCGCAAACATCTTTAGTCCTCTTATGATCAGAGATTACGACAACGTCCTTGATTTGATCAGCAAAATAGTCTGGCATCAAGTTGATTGACCCAGAATCTGGACACGGTCAAATCTCGTTGTGATCCAATTGACTCTGAAGGGCTGCTCGCACGAGGTAACATTCTTGATTATCTTTAGAGAAAACTCTACAGCGTTCATAGTTATGTGGTGGCACCTGGCCCTTCCGCTTTGTATGCAGTGTAACCTCACTAGATCTGTTCCCATTGATCGAGCATCCGTACTTTAATGCCTAGTAGGGTTCCCATTAATCATACTGACTTGTTGTGTGTCTTCGTCTAAATAGATCGGACGCCACCAGTGGTTTAACAAGTGTTGCAAAGTTGTTTGAACGAGAGCGCATCCTTGGTTGCTCTCACGACATCCCTTACAGTTCTGGTAATTATGCGAAGTCATAAAACCGAGTCGGACTTGCTTAGCATGTAACTCCACCAAGCTGGTATTCATCAAGCGAATATCAAAGATCTGAATCATATTCACTTGATACTAATTTCTATCGCGGTAATCCTGAATCCATCCAAGATCCATCTGACACTGGAGGGCCTCTTGTACAAAAGAGCATCCCTGATCGCTTACCGAGCAGACCAGACAGGAATCGTAATCGTGTCGTGGCAGATTATGATGTGGGCTTTGCCTTGAGTGCATTGCCACTAAGTTGACATTCATTTCCAGAATGTTGTGGTTCTGGATGACATTGGAATTCGTATAAGTCATGTTGACCTCACGGATTCGGTGATCTTGGATCCATCTGAGATCCAAATGTTCCTGTAGAGCTGATTGCACCACAGAACATCCTTGATTATTTTTAGAGCAGATATCACACTAGTGATAGTTATGAGATGGTACATGCCCATATCCGCTCTGTCTGCGATGCATCTTGACCAGGTTGGCCCTCAATAAGAGTACATCATGAATTTGATAACTGTGGTTAAACTCTCCCTCTATCAAATTTACCGCAGCTTTCTCGTGTTGAGGCAGCGGGTTCATCTGAACATTAGGATTTGTATCCTTGAAGGATAAGACCCCGCTCCTAACAAGTTTTTGTACGTTGGATTTGAAGCTGAGACAGTTTTCTGTGTTATGCCCTGGTCCTCCTTGATGGTAAGGGCAAGTCTGATCCGCTCTAAACCAAAAAGGAGGATTTTCCAGAACTCTAAGAGGAGCCCTGGTTTGGACGTGCCCTTTGACCAATAATAATGGAAATAGTTATGCGTACAACATTGGTATAGGGTCGAACCCTGGTGGCCGCATTGTATAGTTGTTGTTGTATTGAGGACGAGCCTGCTGAAGAGGCTGTTATGTCCTTTGCTGATATTGTTGTTGATTCGGTTGGCTCTGAGCAACCTGAGGTTGATACATAGGAACAGGCGCAGGGTTAATAGCAGGAGTTACAGCTGCTACTGGTTGGTATCGTCGCCTTTGTTTCTGAGAGAGATATTATCAATATCTTGCTCTTTTTTCTTAGAGAGAGAACAACCATATCTTTTGGTACTGCTTGATGATCCAGCGTCTTTTACTAAACGTTCTTCTCAAACTGTTTCCTCAAGACGAACTCCCATGCCTACCATTTCAGTGAAGTCACTGGGCGCACTGGCGACCATTCTGTCGTAGTAAAATGAGCTCAAGGTTTTCAGGAAGATCTTTGTCATCTCTTTTTCCTCAAGAGGTGGACAAATCTGGGCGGAAATTTCACGCCATCTCTGAGCATACTCCTTAAAAGTTTCCTTGTCCTTCTGCGACATTGCTCTGAGTTGATCTCTGTCTGGTGCCATGTCCAGGTTATACTTATATTGCTGAACGAAGGTAGCACCAAGATCTCTGAAAGTGATGATCTTAGTGCGGTTTAAACCCATGTACCATTTGAGTGCGGCACCGGTTAAAATATCTTGGAAATAGTGGATCAGTAGCTGTTGGTTCTCTGTCTGAGTTGACATTTTCCGAGCGTACATCACCAAATGACTTTGAGGACAAGAGTTGCCCTTGTAATTTTCAAATTCGGGCACCTTGAATTTGTGCGGAACTTTCACATTGGGGACCAAACAAAGGTCTGCGGCGTCCTTTCCGAATAGATCCTGACCGCGAATGGCTTGCAGTTCTTTTTGCATCTCAAGGAACTGTTTCTGGAATTCCCTCATTCTCTCGTCCATACTTTTGTTTCCACCAGACGGCATCTGGGAAATCTGTCCTTCTGGGACAGTGTGTACCACAGGTTGTGGTATAGTTATTACGACAGTGACTCTTGGTACTTCCCTATCCCGAAGTTTGTAACCTTCAGGAGTTGCTGTCATGCCCCTGGCATCTTCGCTTTCCCGAAGTTTGTAACCTTCAGGCCCAGCGGTTCCTGCTGCAGTTTCTGGATCTTCCGTGATCGGCGGAATATATCCTTTAGGGATTAAGTTGATAGGCATGCCCCAGGGATGATCTTTCGGCATGTTATACCTAGGATCATACTTCTCCACTATGGGCGTCGAGGTGATCTCTGAGATCACAGTCCTTTGTTGTTGCATCTGAGCTGCTGTCAGAGCTTGCATATCGTTGTAAAGCTTTCTCAGATCCTCTTTCAGAGCGTCGAGTTCTTCTCTCAACTCTCTATTCTCTTCCTCGAGATTGTCCATTTTCTTTTGTTGATTGGCCCGAGTATTGTACGAATGAGACAGTTTGACTCTAGAATTGAGACACAAACGTGAGATTCGTAGGTAAGAAGAATGTGTTACGTGAGAATGATGAATGATATGCAATGATTATATTAATTAAATTTTTTGTTTAATCAAAATAAACTTCGACAATTAGATTGCAAACATCAAACAGTGGGGAAACCCCGTTTTATTGAATTCAAAGATTGCGGAAATGGAAATACAGTAATTTACATAGTACTGTAAATGGAAATGTCTAAGCTAATGGATCCTGAGTCCTCTTTGAGGAGAGCTCAGGTGTTGGTTTTGATATTTTCCTTTTCTTTGACTGGGGCTCTCGAGCCGTTGTCGGGTTGTTATTCCTTTGCCGAGTGAAAGGAGCGAGCAAATTCCTTTGGTCATCTTGGTTTTCTACAGCATGTTGCTCTAAAATCTCAATCAGAGCATCTTTTTCTTTTAACAGTTGCTGTATTTTCTTACACTCCACATTGAGAATATGGTACTTGTTCTTCCAAGACTTCCTCTCCTATTGAACTCTGTTGAGAGTAACCTGAAGTTTTTCCGTATCAGACATAAAATAAAGGACAGGGTCCCTTAACGGAAGAACTTCCTGACGAGGGTAAGGCATCCTCAGTTTGAGAGCTCTAGTTTGTACCTAGTGGAGATAGGGCTCCACAGAGACACAATCTAGTTTTCCTAGAGACTCTCTTCCTTTCCTATGAACACGTTTCTATGCATGCACTATTTCTGTCTTTAGTGCTCTGTCATTTTCTCCTTCCTTGAAGAAAAGACCTTCCAGATGAGCATTATGCGGGACATGCCTCATCGGGTATCCAAATTGACGACGAACTAAAATTGGATGATAATTGATTCCTCCTTTAGTTCCTATGAGGGGTATATTAAGGAAGTTTCCACAATGGTCAATGATTCTGATCCCGTCATAGATTCGATTGTACCAATCGATGTCAGAGTTGGTAAGAGACATGATTCTCTACGACCAACGTAAAGTATTCTTAGGATCCCAAAATGCAGCAGACTTGGGCAAGTGGGAAATGAACCATTTGTATAGCAGGGGTACACAGCAGGTGATAATTCCTCCATTGTACAAATTCCTTAAATGTACAGAATGATAAGCGTCTGCGAGCAAGGTCGGTACAGGGTTTCCAATCAAAAATATCTTAATGGCATTGATATCTACAAAGTTATCGATGTTGGGAAACAAAAATAACCCGTAGGTGAGCAAGACAAAGATGCTCTCGAAAGCGGCCGCGTTCCCTATACTAGCATAGTACAAGGCTTTCTTTATCAAAAACTGGGCTGGCAAACCTTGGATTCCACCCTTAGTGGTTATGTGAGTCTTAACTTCTGACTCGTCCAAATAAATAGCTCTTGCAATGGTCTGATCCTTTGGAATTTCTTCCAGTCCAGAAATGGGAGCTTAATCAGTGATATGTAAATTAGTCAGGTGAGAGTACTCCTCCAGTGTTGGTGCTAGTTGATAGTCTGGGAATGCAAAACAGTGATAGACTGGATCGTAAAACTGAATGAGCGTAGCCAGTATTCCTTCAATTACATGGACCCTTAACAGAGACAGCAGTCATCCGTACTTGGCTCTAAAAGTATCAGGGTTAGTGATCGTCCTCACCAAACCTCTCAAATCCTCTAGTTTTGGAACCTTGAAGGTGTATTTATGAGTCCTCCTTCTACCGAAATCCATAACGCAATCTCTTTATCTGACATTTGCAATCATTGTCTTAGTTTTATTTGAAAAAGAGAGACTAGAAGAGAAGTTTTTGTTTAATGTTTTTTAATGAAATGAATGCAGCACACAAAAACATAGAAAAAACATGGGGTTAAGGGTTCGGTGTCATGAAGTCAAGGCTCTACCCATCCCCAAAGGTTTATACTGGGGATTTTTTTGTATTTGTCCTCAAAATCACTGACCCCTCTTGGGATAACAACAGCAGGCTGGAATTACCCGAGCAAGCTACAATATCTTAGAGTAATCTCAAATGAGGGTAGTATCGCATGACAACTATTTCTGATAGCTTCTGTACTACAAAATAGTAACATGGTTTCAGTCTACTAAAATCCTCAGCTTCTCAGATAACCCAATCGAACAATCTGCTTTCAACAACCAAAGTCGTATAGGCATTGAATCCGCAAAGGGTATCTCCACTGATTCGATGGTCGACCAGGACCTCTTATTTGGGAGTCACTCCCTGTATGATTACCCGTCTAGTGCCATCACTTATCTTAGGTGTATACTCAATTTTTCCAGATGCGGCATCACACGCATTCCCATTAGCAGAAAAATAAACACGGATATCAATTAAGAAAAGCAGTATATATATTTGTCCTAACATCCTAGACCTCTAGTCCTATGATCCTAACTGTAAATGACTCCCCAGCAGAGTCGCCATTTTTCTGTAGCGAGCGATTTTTGTCGGTGACGCGACCACCTTATCGTTGAAGTTTGGGTTTTCCTCCTCAAGGAGAAAGTGTGCTACTTTCTGATTTCTTATTTATCCCATGAAGCTGGAAGGGAAAGGGAAGGTATCTAAAACTAACCTTGCACGTGAATGTTTAACTGAAAAAATGCTTAAAAGAGATTGGGGGTCCGGGGTCAGGTTATACAATGGGTAGTTGTCAATTACCCATCCTATATGTGGTTATCCACAGGATGTTAGCTTTAGGTCTCGCTTTGTAATTGATAGTGTTTATCTGCTTATGGGTTGGGAAAGTTTCTTGGGAAAAGTGAGTGAGTGAGTTTTGTTTTCGGTGAAAAATGATGATGATGATGGCTTAAGGTATGAAACCTAAAGTTTTGATTAATATGAAGGTACTGGACCTAAGGTTTTTGATTGGTAAGCTCGCTAAGATTTCACAATCTTATGCCTACGTATTCCCGTTTAAACGAAACAGGGAAATCAGAGCAATCGTAGTTACTCCTATTCTAAGGGAGGAAAATGAGGTTTTGATGTCTTGTTCAAAACCCAAGATTGAAGCTAAAAGGGTATTAGTGTCTTGTTCAAAGCCTAAGATTGAAGCTAAAAGGGTATTGAGATGGAATTTGTCATCTCTAAAGAGAGATTGTTGACTTTTGTGTGCCTTGATCAAAGCACAAGGTTGATGCTAAAAGGTTAATTGATTTGGCTAGGGGATTTCTTTATATAAAGCCTAAGAGGAGGCTGGATAAGACTGACTCAACAAGAGAGTGTTTTATCTGTCTTATACAAAGCCCAAGATCGAGGCTAAAAAGAGACTGACTCTTTGGGGATATCATTATACAAAGCCTTAGAGGAGGCTAAATAAAAAAAGGTTTTGACTCCGTCGGGGAGGTTTATAGGTGTCTTGTACAAAGCCCAAGAGTGAGGCTGAAATGGGAAATTAACTGACTCTGGTGAGGATATTTTTTACATGTCTAGTGTCGTACCCCAAATTTTGACCACCCGTCTATTCTTTTTTTGCTTTTTGTATTGAGGGGTTTATTTATTTTAATAGCAGGGGTAGAATAAATTATGATGGCGTTATGAGTTAAATAGGGTTAGATTACTGTTATCTTTATATATAGGGATTAATTAGGGTCATATTAATTTTTAATCGAATTATATTAGGGTCATAGTGGGGTTATTGGAAGATTAATGTTAATATTAATATTATTATTAATATTAATATTATCATTGAATTATTATTAAAATACCCGCTAATGTTGTTTTATTTTGAATAAATAAAATGGTACAGTTGGTAGCAAGGTGAGTATAGGGAGTTACAAGACAGAGAGGTTGTGAGTTCGAATCCACCTTCCTCACTTTTAATCTTTTATTTGTTTTTCCTTTATTACTAACTTTTTTCCTTTTCTTTTAAATCATGAAAAATTATAAAAATAGTTTTTTTATTATTTTAATATCAATTTTCGTATTTCATTTAATAATTATTTTAAAAAATTGATTTTTTCATTAAAATCATGTTTTTATGGAAAAAATCTCAAAAAATCATAAAAAACAAAAAAAATCAATCAAATCTTTTTTTCTCATTATCATTATTATGATATTTCTTTTATTTAAAATATTAATTTTTTTATTTAAATTCACCAAGCCATGAATCTATCCAGATTCATTTGCTTGGGCTCCAAGAAATAGAGGAAAATCAGGTCAGATTAAAACCTTCCTAAACTGAAAAATTTTATGCAATGTCTGACCTAATTTTTCACCTATAAATAGAACCTCTTTTTCTCATATTTTCTCACCCACAAATTCACAATAATCAGTATAAAAAAAAGTTATTGTTCTTCACATTGAAGAACAACAACACTAAAAGGGGAAGAGAGGTCGGAATCTTGTGTTAAGGGAAAAAGGAGAAAAATAGGGAGAGGAAAGAATAGGAGGGAGGAAGCAACAGCTTAAGTGGGTCACGGCACTCCAGGTTGATGAATTCGAATTTTTAAATATATGATTTAATTATGCATATCTGAATTGTTTGCTTAATTGTCTATGTATAGCCAACATATATGTTTGATTTGATGTATGTTGTGGGGATTTTCTTTATGTTGTTTGCATATGATATGTATTCAAAAACTCTTTTAATAATTATAACTTTTCATATAGTTTATCATTAAACTTTTTATACTAGTATAATTAAAATCTTTTTGAAGTTAAAACATTTTGTTATTAAATACTTAGGGATAATTTTTATAAATGAGGACTATTATTATTATTTTTCTTTGTTGAGGATGATTATTTTGGTATTTTTAATATTTGGTTCATGGTTTATTTTAAAGGGAATTTTCATACTTTTGGGGTTTTATTAAATTGAATTAAAATCATATTTTGGGATCAAAAATATTATCTAAATGTTTTGGGTTATAATTTTGGGGATCAAAATTTGGATATTTGGGGTATAATTTTATTTAAATTATTAAATATTTTTGGGATTAAAATATTTTGGTTATTAAAACATGTTTTGGGGTTGAATTTAATTATAATTTAATTATTTAATTTTGGGGATTAAATTTTCATACTTGGGGACATAATTTTATTATTTTGGGGGTTTGAATTCTATTTATTAAAATTTTATTAAATTGGGATTAGATTTTATTTGTTAAATATTTTGGGATTTGGTCTAAATGTCATTTTGGGATTTAAAATATGGGATATAATATTTTCTATTATTACAATTTTTGGCATTTAAATAAATGGATGTACAATATTGCTTAAAATGGGGTTTTAATTTATAAACTGGGTTTTTAAAAATAGTGTTTTATTTATTGGTAAAAAGTATTTTTTTTATTCAACAAATAATGGAATTAATTAATTTGTTTTTTTTGGGTTTGATTTCTATCTTATATTATAAAAAATTTAAGGGATAATTATTAAGAACTTAAGGGTTATAATAGGATTCTTTTAAGGATTTAAAACAAGGGATAAAGCTCTTGGTCTGAGAGCCTAAATAAAGGATGGGATTTGGGATTGAGGAATTAAACTCTTGATATCCGAGAGTATAAATAAAAGGATTAAGGGATAAAGCTCTTGGTCCGAGAGCCTAAATAAGGGATTGGATATGGATTTTTGGGATAAAACTCTTCCTCCGAGAGTATAAACAATGGACAAAGGGATTTAAGGGATAGAACTCCTCATCTAGGAGTATAAACACTAGATTTAAGGGATAGAACTCTTTATCCAATAGTATAAATAGTGGATGGGATTTAGGGATAGGATTTGGGATTTAGGAATAGGATTAGGGGGTAGGAATAGGGGAGGTGAACTACGGTTACTCTGATCTTTCATTTTGAGGGTACGTAGGCATAGGGTTGCAAACCAACCCTAGCGAGTATAATTAATAAAAAACTTAGGTTTTCTCGTATTTTAGACAAACAAGCATACCCTAAATTCAAAGGTGGATCCCATTGAGTACAATGGAAGTGAGGGGTGCCTAACACCTTCCCTTCACTTAACCGACTCCCGAACCGTAGGAATCTCTACCTTAGGATTAGGATATTTAGGTTTATCATTATTTTCCTTAAAAAATATGGTGGCGACTCGAATATTTTTGCCGGCCGCGACAGCTGGCGACTCTGCTGGGGACTCCTTCCTAGCGAGAGTCAATCCTAGCCTTAGGATTTAGGGATTTGTTTGTCTTGGATGTTATTTTGGTTTTTTTTTGTTTTTTTATTATTATTTATTTATTTTTATTTCATATATTTATTTATTTAACATTTTTTTTTGTATTATCATGCAAGGGATTGGGACATAAAAA
The DNA here is from genome assembly GCA_022829125.1 of Lathyrus tuberosus. NCBI lineage: Eukaryota > Viridiplantae > Streptophyta > Magnoliopsida > Fabales > Fabaceae > Lathyrus > Lathyrus tuberosus. The sequence continues at coordinate 557,162 of JALAZF010000371.1, forward strand.
AAAAGGAGTGAAGCTAAAACCTAAAGTGGAACGGAAATGTTTTTGCGGGGGACGCAACGTCCCCTAAAATGCATTGATGCCACACTCAGAGTAGATCCTTCCAAAGTCGTCCTCACGAAAGGGCTAGCCCCTCTCGTAGTGGAATGATTTGGATGTGGTCCGTGACTCTGAGAACCTTAACCTACCCCACACCAATCATGGACCTTATGTATTCAACCCTCAAGGGCTGTTACTAGGCTCCTACCCCAAATGAGACTTATCCCGAAGGATTACCGTAGGAAGGCTTGCTCCTTCTCATGGTAAAACAAGGGTATAGTCTGAACATGTTGGGGTCGTTATGCTGTCCAAATTTTTATATCCTACATGTGAGGGGATTGGGTAGATAAGCTTTAGATCTAAACATATCATAGGGAGCTTACCTAGTTAGGGTCATGTTTGCATTTTCACCCTACCCTAACCAAAAAACAAAGGGTCCATGTCATCATGCATTTAAAATTTTTTTTTTTACATATATACATGTTGTGGGGAATTTCAAGATGCGTTGTAGGAATATGGGAAAGATGGATTCAAACAAAAGGGCTACCCTACGCATTAGAATGCTAAGTGCTGATTTACAAAGTATCAAAGGCCTTTAAGACTTAATGCCAAATCTGCTCAAAGGATGGTTATACAAGCATGGAAGGTTCCTCGATCTCTTGGGGACTCCTAGAAAGGTAGAGGCCATAACTACTCTTGCACAATCCTCCTCTACGTGACTTCCCCTTCAAGGATTTTCAACTAGCTCTTACGCTATACTTGGATTTACAAGGAAAAAAAAAACTTACAAGGGGCATGAAAAAAAAAGGGAAAGAAAAAGCAACAAAAAAAACATAAAAAGAAAAATGGTCAAGCTTTAAAAAAAACTCAGTTGTACCCCTTGAAGATCCATCATCTCACTACAAGGAGGATAGGGAAGTGCAAGGGCTTAAGAAAGGATACTTGGAGGAGTTTAAAGCTCATTTGAAGAAGATATTGGGGGCATCCACTTAGTTTACGCCTTCTTAAGTTCAGGAGCTTCCATCTTGGGATTATTGTTTTGGGTTGTTCCCGAGGAATTATTGTTATAAGGCATTTTGGATTTGGGATTGGCTAATGGATTTGGATTTGATATTCTAGGTGTATGGGTTTCATCCTTTGGATATATTCATCTATGACTACAATGGATTTTGAAATTCCCCCCAAATAAAAATTTTAAAATTATTTAGCATACATCATGCATATTCATACGTTCATCACCAACATGCATTCAATATAAAAAAAAAAATCATTTTTTTTCAAACTTCGTCTCAGGCATACCAATTTGACTTCCCAACCTTACCAAAGGAAAGCTATGGATCAGATGGAGAAGGATATGGTTACTCTAAGAGGAGAAATGGATACTATGAAGGAGAACGTGGAAGAAATGAAAAGCCAGATTGATCAACTGACACTTGCCGTACAGAATTTGATAGCCAGAAGAACCAATTCAAGCCATCAAAGGAAGGTTCCTGCTCCTACCTTCCATGTTGAAGACAATAACCGCCTGCTAGGGTTTGTCCGTGATCTGGAACGTGAGGAGACTAAGACTGTTAAGCACAAAACTATTGACCAACCGCTCGAGGGAACCGTTTCTCCACCTATTTCTAATGGGGCACCTCGTACTACTTACAGACCTACCCCACGTGAGAACTACTCATACGAGGGTGAAAATCTGATACGAGGGGCCCTCGAAAATAAAGGAACCACTGTTAGGGAAAGGAGAAGGATTGATGATAAGTACAAAGCACTTGAGGAAAGGCTAAAGGTCGTGGAGGGACTCAATGTTCTTGGAGTGGATGCCTTGGAAATGTGTCTGGTGCCCGATGTGGTCATACCTCCTAAATTTAAGGCACCTAACTTCGAGATGTATAAAGGAGTTAGTTGTCCCAAAAATCACATCCGGATGTTTTCCCGAAAGATGGGGGCTCATGCTAAAAATAAAAAGCTGATGATGCATGTTTTCCAAGACAGCCTTAGTGGGGCATCCTTGGATTGGTATGTACAACTGGAGAGGACTCACATCAAGAACTGGGAGGATCTGGCAAGTGCCTTTATAAGGCAATACCAATATAATGTAGACATGGCCCCTGATCGTATACAATTACAAAACATGTCTCAAAAAGAGAACGAATCTTTTAAGGAGTATGCCCAGAGATTGAGGGAGCTAGCCTCTCGTGTTCAACCTCCATTGCGGGAAAGCGAGCTAGTATATACATTCATGGGAACTCTGCGAGGACTATACTATGAAAGGATGATTGGGGTAGTCTCAACGGGATTCACTGACTTGGTTATCATTGGAGAGAGGATTGAGAATGATTTAAAGACAGGAAAGATTGGACAGTCATCCTCCGACCAACATAACAATAAGGGGTACCCCGAAAACAACTCAAAGGAAAATGGTGTCAGTATTGTAGACCCTGAAGATCCAAATCGGGGAGATAATGCGCTACTGGGGAACATTGGGGCAACAGTCAATGCCATGGAAGTGATGGGGGATGAATTCCTTATTAATAAGGAAGACCTAACAAACTGGGGCAAACAATGGGAGTCACCTGAGGAGAAGGATTTGTTTGGGCTGGGTTACAAACGAGCTAATGAAGGATTAGAAGGCGATTTCCATGGTGTGGTATTTGGAATTTGGGATCATGTGACCTTAGTGGAAGAGGAAGGAAAGAATGCCTAATTTCAACAATTGGAGAACCATCGGGATTTCTGAGACGATTTTTGTTTCGAAGTAATTTACTTTTTCCTTAAAATAATAATAAGTCCCTTGCTATGCCCAAGGCAAGTGGATAAAGCTTTGTAGGGCCACCTGTTATTTCATTGGATTTATTTCTATCAATAAAATTGCATTTTGTTTTCAATCAAGATCTTTTTCTTTCATTTTCTGTTTATTCAAAATGACAATATACCTTCTTTCGATGTTTTCATTTCTAGCACTTCATTCCAAAAAAAAACAAAAAAAAAATCTTTCTCATGCAAATTTAAAAATGGACCTAGTAAAAATGACACTGCTATAATCTCGAATGACTCCGAATTACCGATTAACCAAGCGGAAGAGGGTGATGAGGACGAGTGTGAGCTTCCCAAAGAGTTAGCCAGACTGTTGAGGCAAGAGGACATGGAAATACAACCTCATCAGGAACCAGTGGATGTGATCAATCTGGGAACTGAGGAAGATAGGAAAGAGGTCAAAGTCGTGCTTCTCCGGATAAGGATATAAAGGAAAGACTGATCGAGCTATTGCAAGGGTACTCCGACGTGTTTGCAGGGTCATACCAAGATACATCAGGACTTGATACAAGCATCGTCAAGCGCAAACCACTACTCGAACTAGAATGCACGCCAATCATGCAAAAGCTGAGGAAGACTAGATCAAATATGATCCTCCAGATCAGGGAAGAAGCCAAGAAGCAATTCGACTTTTTGTCACAAGGTAACGCCTGTTGGGTTAGAAAACGTAGGAGTAACTTATCAAAGGACTATGGTAATATGGGGCATGAGGAGATAGAGGTTCATATGGGTGATACGATTACCAAGTCACAAAAGGAAGAAGATTACATAACTAACTTGCAAAGTTGTTGGATCAGTTAAGGAAATTCAAGTTACGACTGAAGCCCACAAGGTGTACTCATGGAATCAAATCTGGAAAAATACTAGGGTCCATGGTCAGTCAAAGGGGAATAAAGGACAAAATGAAAGTCATTCAAGGGATGCCAGCTCTAAGGATAAAAAAGGAAGTTCATGGATTTTGGGGAGATATCTCCCACCTTACAGCTACTTGTGAGCCAATCTTTAAATTACTCAGAAAAGGACCAAATCATTGAATGGAATGAAGATTGTCAAAAGGATTTCGATTGGATCAAGGAATATTTGCAAAAGCCACCTATATTGGTGCCACCAGTCCCAAGGAGACCACTCATAATGTACTTAACAAAATTTGAGAATCCCATGGATTGTGAAACTTTGGACTCCTATGAAGGACCTAGACCTGGATCTCGATGGAAACTTTTATTTGCATAAGGATATGGCCTTCAAAGAAGGGCTATCAATTGGGGTGAAAATTCATCATCTAGGATCTTAAAGGAAGCTAAACTGGATAAGGCAGAATGGGTGCAAACTAGGCTCGATCAACTAACCTCGTATAAGGGAAACGTGTGGCTGTGGGCAGTTATATCCACAAGGAATTAAGAAAGCATTTGACAAAGAAATTCGTCCTCGCCTACGCGAAGAGGGAGACTTGGGGTTAAGGAAAATATTACACATCCATAAAGACCACCACGTCAAATGGACCCCACCCTATGAAGGGCCATATGTCATGAAGAGTGCCTCCTCTGGCGGAGCACTAATATTAACAACCCTGGATGGAGCGGATTTACCACGACCGGTGAACTCCGATTCGGTCAAAAATGCTATGCCTAGAAAAAGAGGATAAAAGCACGCTAAGTCGAAAACCCTAAAGGGCGACTCAGGCAAAAATTAGGGCGTCCCGGTGGATTGAAAACTCGAAAGAGCAATCCATGAAAAAATTAGGGATTTGGATAAAAATGATACCCGACAAGTCGAAAACCCTAAAGGGCGGCTTAGTCGAAAAAATGGTATATCATCCCGGTGGACTAAGACTCTAAAAAGAGCGGTTCAGGAAAAAGTTAGGGATATCCAAAAGGCATATGACTGAAAACCCTCAAGTCACCCCGTAACAGGAATTCAGAAGGGAGCGATCATTCCAGCCGTCATCTTGAGAAGCGAAGTGTCGTGATCTTGGAGTCTTAGGGATATTAGCTGGTGTTAAATTTAATAGGATCATAAATAAATTTGTTTTCTTATTGCCATTTTACATTTTTCTGGATTTTCGGTAATATCTCCTTATGAGAATTACCCTCCTTGCTTATCATTGCCCATTTGCGGGCCAATTCTCAATAAATTTGCTTTTCAAATACGTTTCTTTGCCTCCTAAAATTATTCCGTTCGATTACAAGGTGTCGGTTAATTGTGAGATAATGCATTGAAATATCAGGTATAAATAAAAGCTTTAAAAAGGGAAAATGGATTTTACTTCGGTTTTTGGAATCATCAAAGGGATCATATTCTTCCAAAGCAAGATATAGGGTCTATACACTGACAGGAATGTACGTTACAATCTAACCAACAGGGGAGGTTCTTTAACGGCATGTTAAACAGGAATCAAGAGTATTATGGCTCACTACGATTATCAAGGTCTCAAGGGTCAGGGAGTCAGGACATTATGGAAAGTTTTATTTCGGACAACACATGCATTGCATATCATAAAAGAGGCGTTAGCCCAAATCATGCATCAGTCATGTCGCTACGCTCTAGCATTTAACATGCACTCATAAACTCAAACATGCATACATGCGCTCATATACCCAAACATGCATACATGCATAAGGTTCATATTTACTCTTAGGGGTTTAATTCCCGACTGGGCAACATGACCTTCATAAGGGATAGGTTTCATCAGGTATCTAAGGATTTTCATCAAGGGTTCCACTAAGGGCTTTTTTTTTCAAGGGTTCTATTAAGGGTTCTACTAGAATGCTATTAAAGGATTTCACCAATGTCTTATCATGGGGTTTCATCAGGGTTTTATTAAAAGGTTTCACTGGGGTCTTATCAAGGGGTTTTCTATCAAGGGATTTCGTCAAAAGGGTTTTTTCCAAAATCTCATCCAAGGGATTCCAGCAAAAGGGTTATACCATATTTTAACAAAGGGTTTTACCAAGGGATTTATCAAGGAGGTTTGCGTAAGGGATTTTATTAAGGGTTGTCAATAAATTTTAAGAGATTTCATCAAAAGGAGTTATCAAGGGGTTCCACTAAAAAAATTTCAAAGGGGTTCAATCGGGTATTTCGTCAAGGGTTTATTACTTGGGATCTTAGGATGATCAGCGTAGTACCTACCGGACTCTGTGGTCAAAATTAGGGTCCTTCTTATATTTAATCGTCTCCGCAACAAAAGAGGAAGACTCAGCAACATCCTCTTTCTGATTCGAAGATAAATAGGGGCATCTGTCGTACCCCAAATTTTGACCACCAGTCTATTCTTTTTTTGCTTTTTGTATTGAGGGGTTTATTTATTTTAATAGCAGGGGTAGAATAAATTATGATGGCGTTATGAGTTAAATAGGGTTAGATTACTGTTATCTTTATATATAGGGATTAATTAGGGTCATATTAATTTTTAATCGAATTATACTAGGGTCATAGTGGGGTTATTGGAGGATTAATGTTAATATTAATATTATTATTAATATTAATATTATCATTGAATTATTATTAAAATACCCACTAATGTTGTTTTATTTTGAATAAATAAAATGGTACAGTTGGTAGCAAGGGGAGTATAGGGAGTTACAAGACCGAGAGGTTGTGAGTTCGAATCCCACCTTCCTCACTTTTAATGTTTTATTTGTTTTTCCTTTATTACTAACTTTTTTCCTTTTCTTTTAAATCATGAAAAATTATAAAAATAGTTTTTTTTATTATTTTAATATCAATTTTCGTATTTCATTTAATAATTATTTTAAAAAATTGATTTTTTCATTTAAATCATGTTTTTATGGAAAAAATCTCAAAAAATCATAAAAATAAAAATAAAAATCAATCAAATCTTTTTTTCTCATTATCATTATTAGGATATTTCTTTTATTTAAAATATTAATTTTTTTATTTAAATTCACCAAGTCATGAATCCATCCAGATTCATTTGCTTGGGCTCCAAGAAATAGAGGAAAATCAGGTCAGATTAAAACCTTCCTAAACTGAAAATTTTATTCAATGCCTGACCTAATTTTTCACCTATAAATAGAACCTCTTTTTCTCATATTTTCTCACCCACAAATAGGGGTGGCAAAACGGGCCGGGACCCGCTACCCGCCAAAAAATGGCGGGCTGGGCATTGATTTTGGGCCCGCCTACCCGTTTTGCCCGCCCCGCCAAAACAAAAAACCTGGAGGGCGGAATCTATAATGGGGCGAGGTTAGCCCGCCAGCCCGCTAAAAAATTATATAATATATTTTTTTTAAATTAACCCAAAAGAACAAAATTAATGCAAATTATAAAAAGTAACCCAAATTTTATTTGACCTATACTGACTTTCTCTCACTCCAGTATTCACAATCACAATCACGTTGGCTTGCCTCCTCTCTCTTCTCTAAAACAAAATCCCAGCCGAAACCTAACTCTTCACGCGACGGTGGTGGTTCTTCTCAAAATCAAAATCCCTACAGAAACCCCTCTCTTCACGCGGCGGTGGTGGTGAGCGACTGAGCGTTGCTCCACTTTTTTTTCTGCTTCTCGCGGCGGTGGTAACACTGGTAAGTGATAAGTATGTTAGTTAGATTAGCAATTTCATCAAGATCTGGAATCTAATGGAAATTTCATCACTTGATAGTAGATTTCTTTAAGCCGACATGTTAGTTAGATTAGCATGTGCTATTAGTAACCTTTTTGTTGTAAAGAAGAACAGTAGGTTACAGGATGTGAAAAGAATAGAATTTAGAGGTGCCTATATAGCTCAGACTTTGACTCATTTGATATTTAGAGATGGCTCTCACATTTGGAAAATGTTCCTTTTATCATTATGTTCCTTTCAATCTATATACATAAATGATTATTGATTTCATTTGATATTTAGAGATGGCTCTCACTGAACTTGTTTTTTTTCCTAACTTGGAACAAACTTGTTTTTCACCTGTCATGTTCATATATATCATGTAATGGAACAAACTTGGATTATTACTCATATTTGGAACAAACTTTAATTATTACTCATATTTAAGAACAAACTGTGACTTATATATCTAAGTAAAGCTAACTGTGCATTCTTGCATTCTTGTCAACTAGTAGCGGTGCTAGAAGTTTTAGAATATTTCATGAATATTATTTCCTTGTTGCTATAGTGTCATGAGAAATTTTAATGGTCATATTTTGATATTTAGACTGTGGTCGCAGTTTAATTTATCTAAAATCAATACAATCATACAACAGGTGTAATGACTTTCAAAGTTTCTTGCTGTAAGTTTCTGCATTGATTTTGTGATTTATATATACATAATTTATAAGCTTTGTGCATGCTTGTTACAGGGCTTGTTAGATATGGATTTCTTAGCTCCAATTGATGAGAGTGATGATGTGGATTTGGATCTAACAGTTGAACAAGATTGTGAGTCGGTGGAACCGACTAGTAATGTGTTAGGGGAACCCAGTAGAGAGAAGAACACTAAAAGAACAAAAAAATCTCAGGTGTGGAAGTTTTTTACTATGATAGAAGGTTTGGATGGTGAGGGAAGGCAAAGAGCAAAATGCAATGCATGTGGTACATCATATGCTTGTGGAGGAAAACGATATGGAACAACTTCTCTAAATCGTCATCTTGAAGTTTGTAAGAAAGTTAATTTTGGAGATGTTGGTCAGATGATGTTAGACATGCAAGGAAAGCTAAAATCATCAAAGGTTGATAATTTGGTATCTCGTGAAATGTGTGCTCGGCTAATTATCAAGCGGGATCTTCCTTTTAAATTTGCTGAGTTTGAAGAGCTTACAACTTGGCTTCAGTACTTGAATCCTGATTACATTCCTATCACTAGAAATACCGCCAAGGCTGATGTTGTGAGAATATACAAAAGGGAAAAGGAAAAGATTAAGATAGAAATGGCCAACACTCCTTGTAGGATTTCTTTAACTTCTGATTTATGGACATCAATCAATACCGAGGGCTATATTACTTTAACTGCTCATTATGTTGATAAAAGTTGGAAGTTAAATAGTAAAATCCTCAACTTTTGTCACATGCCTCCTCCTCACACTGGTTTTGAGTTGTGTAAAAGAATATCTGAGTTTTTGACCGATTGGGGAATAGAGAAAAAGGTTTTTACCATTACTTTGGATAATGCTTCTGCAAATGATGTCATGCAGCAAACTTTGAAGAGTCAACTAGCCTTGCAAAATTGGTTGTTATGTAAAAGGGAGTTCTTTCATATCCGTTGTTCTGCACATATCTTAAATCTAATTGTGCAAGAGGGTCTTAAAGTAGCTTTTGGTGCTTTGCAAAAGGTTAGGGAAATTATCAAACATGTTAAAGGTTCAGAGAGTAGGATGGTAAAATTTAAGCAATGCATTGATATGGTTGGCAACATTGATCTATCAAGTGGGTTGGTTACAGATGTGCCTACAAGATGGAATTCAACATATTTGATGCTCAAAAGTGCCCTTAAATATCAACGTGCATTTGAAAACCTTCATTGTTATGATGCAAATTATAAAACTAATCCTTCAAAGGAAGAGTGGATGAGACTTGAAAAACTGAGTAGGTTCTTGTTGCCATTTTATGAAATTACCACTTTGATGTCCGGAACAAGCTATCCCACTTCCAATTTGTACTTCTTGCAAATTTGGAAAATTCAACGTCTTTTGATAGACAACCAAAAAGAGGCAGATGTAGTTATACAAAAAATGGCTGAAAGCATGCTTTTGAAAGTTGGATTCATTAGGCTATTGTTATAAAGTGGTTGATCCACTAAATTGGGAATTGAAGTTGGAAAACATAAAGCTGAAATTGTACAAGTTGTTTGCAGAATATTCTATTTCTACTTCCAAGGCTTCAACTTCAAGTTCTCATCCTACTACCTATTCAACTATGTCAACTGAGCCAAGCCTATTTGATGTAAGTTTATGTTATTTTTCAATTGTCATAATTTTATGTTAACTTTAGTAAATTGGTTTTATAAATTGAGTTTATTTAGGAAATTGGTTTTACTAATTGAGTTTATTTAACTTTGTGTTATTTTTCAATTGTCATGATTTTAGGAAATTAGATTGGGTAGACAACAATCTAGTACGGCTAAAAGAAATGGTCAAAGCCAACTTGACATGTATTTGGAAGAGCCGGCTTTGGATCTTGATTACACAGAACATTTGGATGTACTACAATGGTGGAGGAACACTAGACAAAAATTTCCCAAACTTTCAGTAATGGCTCGAGACTTGTTAAGCATTCCTATTACCACTGTTGCATCAGAATCTTCCTTTAGTATTGGTTCTAGAGTGCTTAACAAGTATAGAAATCGACTATTGTCTGAAAATGTGGAAGCATTGCTTTGTTCTCGCAATTGGTTGAATGCCTTTGATGATGGTAATTATTCTTAGTATGAATATAGTTATCTAATATTTTTTTTAATAAATTGTTTAGTAACCATTGAATTTATTTCATTGTCTTGTAATGTAGATGGAAATGATGATGACAATGAAGATGAAAATGAGGGTCCAACTTGTTCTAAGAGTGCATCTAATATTCTTGACCTTGATGATTAGGATTTACATTTTAGAATGCTTCACTTTTGTTTTGTTAGACAATGTTATTAATTATTATGGTTTTGGTTGTTGAACTTAAACTTTGGTTGCTTGATGTTGTACTTAATACTTTTATGATTTTGGTTGTTGAACTTAAACTTTGGTTGAACTTGATATTCATTTTTGTTGGATAGAAGTTAAAACTTATTCATGGTTGTATTGTATTTCTATTTTAGGTGAAAACTTGTTGAAAGTGCTATTTGATGCTTTTTTATTGAAAAGTACAAAAATAGAGTATTTTAGTTTATTTAAAAAAATGAAGAAAAAAAAAAGGAAAAAAGAAGGTGGGCCGCCCGCCGCCCGCCAACCCGTCGTCTTAGCGGGGCGAGCATGATTTTGATGCCCGTGTCAAGTTAGCGGGCATGCCCGCCCCGCTATTTTTTTGGCGGGCATTGGGCGGGGCGGGGCGGGCGGCCTGTTTTGCCACCCCTACCCACAAATTCACAATAATCAGTATAAAAAAAAAAGTTATTGTTCTTCACATTGAAGAACAACAACAAGAAATACTAAGGAGAAAAGGGATACGCGAGGAACGTAAAGAATAGGAGGGAGGAAGCAACAGCTTAAGTGAGTCACGGCACTCCAAGTTGGTGAATTCGAATTTTTAAATATATGATTTAATTATGCATATCTGAATTGTTTGCTTAATTGTCTATGTATAGCCAACATATATGTTTGATTTGATGTATGTTGTGGGGATTTTCTTTATGTTGTTTGCATATGATATGTATTCAAAAACTCTTTTAATAATTATAACTTTTCATATAGTTTATCATTAAACTTTTTATACTAGTATAATTAAAATCTTTTTGAAGTTAAAACATTTTGTTATTAAATACTTAGGGATAATTTTTATAAATGAGGACTATTATTATTATTTTTCTTTGTTGAGGATGATTATTTTGGTATTTTTAATATTTGGTTCATGGTTTATTTTAAAGGGAATTTTCATACTTTTGGGGTTTTATTAAATTGAATTAAAATTATATTTTGGGATCAAAAATACTATCTAAATGTTTTGGGTTATAATTTTTTGGATCAAAATTTGGATTTTTGGGGTATGATTTTATTTAAATTATTAAATATTTTTGGGACTAAAATATTTTTGTTATTAAAACATGTTTTGGGGTTGAATTTAATTATAATTTAATTATTTAATTTTGGGGATTAAATTTTCATATCTTGGGGACATAATTCTATTATTTTGGGGGTTTGAATTCTATTTATTAAAATTTTATTAAATTGGGATTAGATTTTATTTGTTAAATATTTTGGGATTTGGTCTAAATGTCATTTTTGGAATTTAAAATATGGGATATAATATTTTCTATTATTACAATTTTTGGAATTTAAATAAATGGATGTACAATATTGCTTAAAATGGGGTTTTAATTTATAAACTGGGTTTTTAAAAATAGTGTTTTATTTATTGGTAAAAAGTATTTTTTTTTATTCAACAAATAATGGAATTAATTAATTTGTTTTTTTTTTGTTTGATTTCTATATTATATTATAAAAAATTTAAGGGATAATTATTAAGAACTTAAGGGTTATAATAGGATTTTTTAAGGATTTAAAACAAGGGATAAAGCTCTTGGTCCGAGAGCCTAAATAAAGGATGGGATTTGGGATTGAGGAATTAAACTCTTGATATCTGAGAGTATAAATAAAAGGATTAAGGGATAAAACTCTTGGTCCGAGAGCCTAAATAAGGGATGGGATATGGATTTTTGGGATAAAACTCTTCCTCCGAGAGTATAAACAATGGACAAAGGGATTTAAGGGATAGAACTCCTCATTTAGGAGTATAAACACTAGATTTAAGGGATAGAACTCTTTATCCAAGAGTATAAATAGTGGATGGGATTTAGGGATAGGATTTGGGATTTAGGAATAGGATTAGGGGGTAGGAATAGGGAGGTGAACTACGGTTACTCTTATCCTTCATTTTGAGGGTACGTAGGCATAGGGTTGCAAACCAACCCTAGCGAGTATAATTAATAAAAAACTTAGGTTTTCTCGTATTTTAGACAAACAAACATACCTTAAATTCAAAGGTGGGTCCCATTAAGTACAATGGAAGTGAGGGGTGCCTAACACCTTTCCTTCACTTAACCAACTCCCGAACCGTAGGAATCTCTACCTTAGGATTAGGATATTTAGGTTTATCATTATTTTCCTTAAAAAATATGGTGGCGACTCGAATATTTTTGTCGGCCGCGACATCTTGTACAAAGCCCAAGATTGAGGCCGCAATGAGTTTGACTCTGCTTGGTGAAGTTATTCCTCAAAGCCTAAACGAAGGCTAGGAGGAAATGACTTAGCTGGGGAAGGTATCTGTCCCCAGCTCAAGAGAGGGAAATTTATGTCTTGTACAAAGCCCAGGATGAGGCTAAAGGGTTCTGACTCAACAAGAGAGTGTTTTTATTTGTCTCGTACGAAGCCCAAGATAGAGGCTAATAGGGGTTGACTCAACAAGAGAGTGCTTGACTCAACAAGAGAGTCTGAAAAGTGATTGACCCAACAAGAGAGTCTAAAAGTTGATTGACTCAACAAGAGAGTCTTTTATACTCAACAAGAGAGTGATTTGCTGTCTCGTATGAAGCCCAAGACTGAGGTAAAAAAGGTTATTGACTGAACAAGAGAGTCTGAAAAGGTTAGCTCCGCTGGGGAGAATCATTTGTACAAAGCCCAAGAGGAGGCTGGCTTCGCTGAGGAATGATCATTATACAAAGCCTAAGAGGAGGCTATCTGACTGCTGAAGATTAGATCCATAGGCAGGTCCAAGGGTAGGACCAAGTTTGGAAAATCAAGAAAGAAAAAATACTTTAAATGTCAAAAAACAAATAAAAAATAATTCTTTGAAAAAATATCAAGTATATGAAATAAATAATATTTTTGGGAAATTATTGTAAAATTAAATATTTTAACATTTTTGTGAATTATTAAAAAAAGAATCAACTCAAAATCATTAAAAACCAGAGAGAAATTAATTTTTTAATCAATTAAATAAAATCACAAAATTCAAATATTTAAAAATTCAAAAAAGGGCGCCAAGAACACCAAGTTCTTGCCCGTGCCCTCTGTTTCTTCAGATTTGGGTTTTCCCCTCAATCTCACTGAATACTTGATGAAATCCCACAATCCACATATCAATCTACTCGTTTTCACCTCACGATCATGTCTATGGTCTTTAATTTCATTTATTTTAAGCATGGAATAAGAAATCAAGACAAAACCTCAAGAACCCTAAATTCTGCATGAAGGTTGGGAATTTTGATACACGATTCATACAAAGCAATTAATTGAGGGGAAACCCTCCATACATGATTATGAACATATGGCAAAATTATTGTGTGAGGAAATATGCATGAATCAAGAGATGACCAAGTTTAGGCTTACTTGAAGGTCGTGGCAGCAAGAGCAATTTGATTTTTGAGTTGGAGGTGTTACAGATGAGTTATGATGATCTGAACAGCTTCCCTACACCATATGGAATGTGTTTGAATGCTTGGAGTGATTGGAAATGGACTGGAACAGGTTATGGCACCTTAACTGCAACTTGGTTGAAAGCTTGAGCAATTGGCTGGTGATTTTTTGGAATTGGTGTTCCAGATGTTGTTTAAGTGTTTGGATCACTTCTATATGATATTTATGAGGTGTGTGGGTGATTGGTTTGGTTGGAATTGCTCTCAAACTCAAAACCCGATAGTGACTTGCTTTAGAAGGCAATTTTGGAAGTGAGAAGGTGATTTTGAGGAAAGCATCAGTTTGGGTGCTTTGGTGTACTTAAACTGAGCAGAAATGAGCTCTATTTATAGTAGAGCGAGTTTTTTTTGCAAGAAATAGGGTATGGCAACTGGTACAGGTCTGTGGTCAATTGGATCATTTTGGAATCTCAAGTCTCCTCTAGCCATTGACTAGATGTTAGAGCACAGGCCTATGTGTCTTTGGTTCAGGGATAAGTCTTGACTGAACTTGGATAACATTGTCTTGATGAATGCCACCTCTATGCATCAGTTAAATGCTTTGAAACAAAATTGAATATTTGAAGCATCTTTGAATTTAGGAGTGTCATGCCTAAACATAGATCCATGGACTTGGGAGGTTGATAGATCAATGTTTGTCCCTTGGTTGTTCCCCCTTGAGGCGTGCAGATGGATAAACATGCTTGGAATTGCACAATTTGAGCAAATCAAGCCTTTATGCACAAATCTTCCTTGCTAAGACAGTTTGTAGCAAGGCATGTTGCAGCTGCCATAACTCCTAGCTCAGATGTACTTTGATGGAGTTCTTGGACATTTTGGAAAGCCCTTATGTGACCCAACACATGTGTGATCATAGTTTGTCTTGAAATTTTTTGGATCCAAGTGAAAAATGCCCCTACATTTTGAGAAAAAGCAAGACAGATTCTGACTTAGTGAAAATTTCACGAAGTGTTGGAAAAAGTGACATTTCATGTTTTCAACCATTTTGATCACTCTATAACTTGAAATCCATGAGGAATTGGAATGAAGTGTAGTTGACACTTTTAAAGTATGCCATAAGAGCTACAAATCCATCTTTGGACCATCCAAAATGGTTGCTTGGATCTCAAGTTATGATCCTTGGAAGTTGGTACCCTAGCCACTTTGTTCCATAACTTAGAAAAAATTCTAAGTTTTTATGGTTACCCCTTTTACAAGTTATCCCACTTTCTTTGATTTTTATTGATGAATGATGATTCAAATCACATATTTACATTGTTTTAGGGTTGAGGAACCATAATTCTGAAAAATCTCAAAAAGTCAAACTTGACTTTTGTGCACAGTTGACTTTTTATCAGATGAATTCCAAACTATGCAATCCTTTGTGAAATCAAATCCTTGACCTAAATCAAACTTGATGGATATGTTCCATAGGTGTTATTGGGTGTATTGAATCATGTCCCAAGGTTTGGGAGCATGTCTGAGTCAAAAGTCAAAGGTACAGTTGACTTTTTCCTCGAAACCCTAATTGTGGCCCAGATGAAATTGAAGCTTGTGAATCAAGCTTCTGGGATCAATCCATTGTTGCAAATGGATCAATGTGGTGTATTAAAGACCCTCAAACCATGTCTTGAGGTCTTGACTCATGTTTTGTCCCAAAAGTCAACTTAGGGGTGAATTAGGTCAAGAAACCCTAATTCCTGATTTTTGGTGAATGCATCCCCTGAGGCTAAATTGACTTGATGATTGGGTTTATGAGGTCCCTTGGAGTATCTTAGGTTATGATTTAAAGCATTGTCTCATGCCCAGAGGAAAATTTCCATCTGGAGGCCTCAGTCGACCAAAACCCTAATTTGGTGACATTGGCGATCTTGAGGCTTGATCCACTTGGAATGTTGCAAATTTGTACTTGATTCTTGATGTGGGAGTCCTCTTAATCCTTTATAGGTGCTTGAGAGGTTAGACAAGTTGAAGATCATGTCATTTCTTGATTGATCCTTTGTCTAAAAGCTCTGAGAGGGCTTAAAACCATAATCTTTGATAGTAGTGAATGCCCAAACATCTATGAGGAGATTGATTGAGGCATGTTGGTACATCCATATTGTGATGATGATTTGTACAATGATGGGAAATCTTAGTGGTTAAAATTTGGGGTATGACACTTGGATCTATCTGATTATGATCAGATACATAAGCATAGTTGCTTCTTGCGACTTGTGTTACATATAGTAACTCGGATATGATCATTTACGCACATCTTGCTGGTGTTTGTTGGATCTGATATCTTTTATGATTATTATATGCACACAACACACATTAGAACATAAAATAGTTCTTTCACAGATACTCATTGTTATCATTAAAACATAAAGATGACTTGCAAAGACAACTCTTGCTCTCACAGAAACAACATTTCGCGTCCGTCGAACATCCCCAAATAAACGGGCAGGCCGAACCGGCAAACAGAGTAATCCTACGAGGCCTCAAATGAAGGTTGGATGAAACAAAGAAAGCCTAGGTCGAGGCACTGTACAGCTTACTCTGGGCCTACCGCACTATGCCCCACTCTTCGACCGGGGAAACTCCTTTTCACCTAGCTTACGGGACTGAGGCAGTGATCCCCATTGAGATACACGTGCCATCCCGGCGGACTGAATCACCTCTGGACAAGGAGATAGACGAAGAGGCACTAAGAGAGGAGCTCGACCTCGTCGAAGAGGTCCGATCAGGAGCAGCTCTCCGCGAAGCCTCATTAAAGCAGAAAATTACAATCAGGCACAACGCCAAGGTTATACGGTGAGAATTCCAAGTGGGTAGCCTTGTCTTAAGAAGGAACCACAAGGATTCTCGAGAAGGCAAACTCGCCGCAAACTGGGAAGGACCCTATCACGTCCGAGCAAAGACGGAGAATGGGTCCTACTACCTAGAATATCTCAACGGGGAAGAACTTGCTCGAGCATGGAATGCCGAAAAGCTAAAACAATATTATAGCTAAGGCCCTGATCTTCGGTTTGCTTCGTCGGAGCGACGAACATAATATCCCAACTACGATGCACACCCAGGTACAAGCATCGCATACCAACTAAGGTAGGATCCCGCTCAGGAGCGAGCAGGACCCCTGCCCGACGGCGGTTCCTCAACCGAACCTGCCATCGTCAAAGTACCATGATAGGCAGAACACCCAGCTCGCGATGAGAGGTTCACGACGCGAACTCAGGCCTCAAATGCGACCTGAGCTCCGGTCTCATGCCCGAAAGCTACCCAGACCGTTCGACCAGTCCCCCTCACTGCCGAACTTATCTAAGTCGAGTAAATCCCGAAAGCAATAAACAAATCAAAGTTACCCTTATTACGGGCACACACGCGTATCGAGCAAAGTTACTACACTTAGAGAAAATAAAAAGTGAATAAAGCCATGCGCGAATATACAACATATAAAATAAACCAGGACGGTCGGACACATACATTTCAAAATAATTAAGTGGTCACGAGGACCACGATTGTGCCTGTTACATGATAAAGGGGCTACGCCCCAAACTAAATAATAAAATTACATAAAACATGGCACCCAGGCCAGAAATATCACAACAACAAAAAGGAGACATCATTCCTTCATCTGCTTGGCCTCCTCAGGGATAGGCTGCCTCGGCTGAGACTCCTCGTCAAGGATATGGGCATGCTCATCGCCAATCTGGAGGAAGTCGGGATTGACAATCTTGCCATCTTCGACATGACTCAAAAATCTGGTCCCCTCCGTGGACAACTGAACCCCTGGATTCACAAGTTTGAGCTGAGCCACAACATTGTTGAAGGATTCATCCTCGATGGCATAGACATCATCCTCCGCCTGCACAATGCGAGCAACCAGATCAGCCTGAGTCTTTAGCGCCTTTAACTCGTCAGATTCATCTTCAGCCAGAGCCGCCGCAGACCTCATCTACTTGACCAAGTCCTCGACAGCTTTCTTCTCAACGATCAAGGTGTGATTTTCCCCTTTTAACTTAGCAGACTCCTTCTGGAACTTGCTCCTCGCGTCATCAGCAGCCTTAGCCTCCTTCTTGGCCTTCTTCACCGTTTCTTCTAGGGTTGATATTGCCGCCTGAGCCATCTTTAACTCGGATTCGGAGGGGGATTCTTCCTCGGTGTAGTCCGCCGCCATCTCCAGTACCCTGATCAGCGCAGAGGCATCCTTCGCCAGCATTTCCCTCTTGCTTGGGCAGTTCATACCCTCGAGCTTTAGGGACTCTTCCCGAGGAACTGTCAAGGATGAATCCTCGAAGAACCTTATGTCGTGAAGGCAGGGAGTAAGCTCAAATTTGCTCTTCTCTCCTGTCCAGCTGAGATCCACCACCTCGTTCCGATGAATCAGCTTGAACCTTGTTATCCCAAGCACCGGGGAACCCTGAGCAGATGAAAGAATGGGCGAGGAGCTCCCCGCAGCCAGCTGAGGAGGGGGCACCCACTGGGTAAGTCGAGTCTTTAGATTAGTCGCGCCCGCCTTGCCCTTCGCCAGAGCATTCTTCACCATCCTTTCGTGGGCGGAAGGCATTTCACATGCAAAAACATAACGAGCACGTTAACGAACAAAGAAAACTATAATCCAGACAAGCTAAAAAAGTAAAGACTACCAAGCAACTTATGGGCATCAGCATGGGTCTTGCACTCAAGAAGCCCTTTTGTGTTGATATAGCGGTGTTCCACCCTTTGTCCGCCATATTCCTTGAAGATCGGGTCCCCTTTCTTGGTCCAGCACTCCGCGAGTTTAAAACTGTTAACATAATTTACCAGCGCTGCATAGCCAGCTTTGTCATCCTCATTCAGCATCTCCAATTGGGAAAGGTAATGGTCAGTGTCCCGGGAAAAATGGTCCCCGCTCCAACAGAAGGGAAACTTAAACACTCTGTCCGCCACCAACTTCCCATGCTCATCATACATGTCATTATCGTCCTCGTCTATCGAAACTTCCCAGGCGTACGTAGTATCCTGGGCTTTCTCCGACACGGGTTCAATGATGTAGAACCTCTCCTTAAAGGTCCTGATAGACTCTGAGAAAGGTTTGAACAATTTCTTCGCATGCTTCAGCGAAACCCAGCCATACTTTCTCCCCGAAACCTGCCTCTAGAGGTGAAAGATGGTGAAGAACAAAGGGAGGGTGGCTCCTATCTTCAGGAACTCACACGTCAGCTTGAAAGCACTAATGAACGCCAGTGAGTTAGGGTGCAGCTGCGACGGGGTCAGGTCCAAGTATACGAAAACGGACCACTGAAAGTCGGTGAAGGGCAGCCTCAACCTTATATCTTTAAAGGTGTACTCATACTTCAGGAACATCTCCCCGTAATCTGTGCAAATACGGTTGTCCTCACTTGGGAAGTGCACCTTCCACTCTCCTTATGGCCCCACGGTTATAAAGACATCCCCGGTATATGAAGCGAGGAAGGAAACATGCTCGACGGGCTCCGCAACTGTCCACTCCTCCACAGAGGCCCTATCTGGAGGAGTCTTCTCGACATCACTAGGGGCAGTTGAAGCTTCAGTGTCACTAATCTCCAGGGAGCTCTCCTCGAACGAGTCTATAAGGATCTTATTTTTAGGTTCGCGGGCCAACTCATTCACCTGAAAAGCAGAGGACAAAAGTGAATTCGACTGTAAAATCAAATCCACCCTTCCACCGCTAGTCAAGTGAAAGGACGCACGAAGGGCCAAAGACGACGTCCTCGGCCTAAGCCCTAATCAAATGAAATAAATATACTACGTAGGGGATGCCCAGGCAACCCTCCAGCGCGTGCGGGAAGATTCTCCCCGGATTATTGCCCAGTTTTCCGTTTGGAGCTTCACTGGAAAACTCAGCGCGTGCGGGAAGATTCTCCCTGGATCATTGCCCAGTTTTCCGTTTGGAGTTTTCCAATATGGGGCATCATTTACCTTTATGCCCCTCTACCGGGCACATATGGTCAGAGGGCTCACAGGGTCACCTGCTCCTACTCGGCATTCCTGTCCGTCATGCACGGTTTTACCATCCAGAAACAGCCACGGCACCCGTGCCCGAAACTACGTCTTTTCCCGTGGCAACGGCTAGTTTCGGGAACCTCTGCCCGTCCTAACGACTAGTTTCTGGCAATTACCTATTCTTCGGGAAACGGTTATTACACCCCGAAAATAGGAACCGTTGGCCACACGCTATGGGCACTATAAAAACCCTCTTATTTGAGAGGGTCAGGTATTCAAAATCATCCTAAGAAACACATACTTTTGTACTTGCCCTTTTCCTCTCCGGATTCTTACTTTAGCATCAGAGTGTCTTGCAGGTACACCCCCTCCTCATCTCACGCACCCAGCATCACAGACGTCTTTCTTGCCCCACTTCAGGTTCTGATCAACCGTCAATGTCAATAATTTTTTTGTTTTTTTTTTTTATTTATTTGTATTTTTTTAGATAATATTTGAATTTTGTTTACTTATATTAGGAAATACTTGTTAATTAAGTTTAGAATTATTATTTTGTTTTTTTGTTCATTTTGGTGAAAGAAAGATACTGAGTCAGGACAACGTAGCCTGCATGCGCCATGTACTTCCTGGGTGTCATCCTATCCCTACTCTTACTTTCACTCATCTTTTACTCTTTTCAAATTTCAAAATAATAATAAAAAAATATTGAAAGACACATATGTTATTCTCTCATTTGTTTTTAAAAAATTAGAACAATTAAATAAAAAAGGGTGGCATTGAAAAGGAAACAAAAGGACTGCATTTGAAGGAAATACTACAACCATTTTCATTAAGTTGAGAAGGACCCCTCATGATATTTTTCATACACGAACCACCCTCCTTACAACTGCTCCCGGAAACTATTTCAATCTTCCACACCCTACATCCGCCGCAAAGCCTTTTTTTTCTTTTTCATACGAGACACCATTTTATTCCACACGTAAACCTCTTAAAACTCATCAACTTCCTCTTCATTTTCTTTCCACAAATCTATGCGCAAACCACCATAATAACCCCTGCCCATTTCACATTTTTCTCATGTTACTTCCTTCAACACAAGCTTTCACTCCCATATTAACATTCTTTTTCACAACCTCAGTAATAAAAACTCAACACCACCGCGTCTTTCTCTGTCGTTTCAATCACGCCAGTAACGAACAATAACTTGAAGTCGTGTCGGAGTTCGTAAAGCTAGTGAGAAGGGAAATAAGACGTTGAGTCTTTTGCATGCGTTGGGTAACTCTGCTTTTCTTACTGTCTCTTCTACTTATTTCTTTGTTTATGGTGAATTTTTTCTTTTGTCTTAAATGCATGTGGTGATGAGAATTGTTAAATGTGGTATAATGCTTTTGAACAGTGTTCATGTTTCTTCTAATTCATATGACATTAAAAGCAAAAAACAAAAGTTAATCTCATTTTATTTTATTTTTTTCAGTTTAATTATTTATTTGTACATTAGACAAGAATACCAAAAAAATATTCATTATCATTCATATCTTTTAATGTTCTCTTTTCTAGACATTTTTATTTTATTTATTTAGAAATAAAAAATGCAAAAATAGTTTAATCTTTTCATCCAAAATATTTTAATTTTTTCTCATTAATTTAAGGGTCCTAATTTGTTTATGTTTTACTAACTATTATTAATCTAGTTAATTGTTTAATTTTTTTTGTGTTTAAATTTTATTAAAATAGTTGATTAATTATTTAATTATTTATGTTAATAATTTGATCATTGACTTTGCCTGGCTTTATGATTGTACTTTCTATTCGTTATTCACGATGCTTTGTCGTGACTGTTAATATTTTCTCACAATGTTTTGCCGTGGACTGTGTTTGTGGATTTTATATGCGTGTCTATGGATTTTCACACGATGCTTTTCCGTGTATATATGATTGTCTGTTATTCTCATGATGCTTTTCTATGTATGTTTTCATTGTCTGTTATTTTACATGATGTTTTGCAGTGATTGTTCGTTGCTTTCTCACGATGTTTTTCCGTGATTGTATTTTCTCTCTGTCTCGCGATGCTTTGCCGTGACTGTTAATATTTTCTCACTATGTTTTTTCGTGATTGTATTTTCTCTCTGTGTCTCACGATGCTTTGCCGTGAATGTCTGTTATTTTATCACGGTGTTTTGCCGTGCACTTTCTGTTTATTTTACATGATGCTTTGTTGTGTGTTTTTTTTATCTATTTTCACTGTGATGTTTTGTCACGTGTATCTGTTATTTGTATTCACAATGTTTTTCCGTGATTGTTGTTGTATATGTATGCGGATTTTATCTGTTTATTTTCACGATGTTTTGTCGTGTATGCACTTGTTGTTTCACGATGTTTTGCCGTAACTTGTTTGTGGATCCTTATCGCGATGCTTTGCCGCGAATCTTTGTCTGATTACCATGATGTTTTTCCATGTGTATATGTGTATCTTTGTATGTCTTCACGATGCTTTTCCGTGATTGTATATTCTTTTTGTTTTATTTCGCGATGCTTTGCCGCAAATGTCTGTTATTTTACCACGATGTTTTGTCGTGTCTGTATATTCTTGCTTGCCATTTACATGATGTTCTTTCATGTATCTGCTGCTTTCTATTCCTTGTTGAACTAATCCAAGGGGAGGGATTGTATGTTGACTTATTGTCATTGTGCATATCCCTCGTTTGTTCTTTACATGTCTTTGTTGTTTTTGGTTCTTAGAACCTGGCAACTCGTAGTTCCACGAACTACAGACGCTCTGATTTCTCAAGTTCCTCTTGAGAATACGTAGGCACAAGGCCCCGATCCTTGGCGAGTAACCTTTTCTTTTTTTACAATCTTTTCTTTTACACCCTTTTCCATCGTAGTTCTGAACTACAATTGCTTTAACTTCCTGTATAGGATACGTAGGCATAGGATTGCGATGATCCAGCGAGCTACCTTTTTCTTTTTCCACTTTTTCTATTTTCTTTACCCATCCTTACCTTATCAAACAATTTTAGAAAAAACACAAATATTTCAAGAGGTTCCTGTAGAGCACTACCGATACTTAGGGTGTTAGTACCTTCCCTTAGTATAACCAACCCCCGTACCTTTGATCTCTCTTTGCTTAGTTTTAGGCCTTGCTTGTTGCTTTTCATTTTTACTTAGGGTTTTTGTTCGATTTTTTCTCCCTTCCGTTGGATAAAATAAAAGTTCGGTGGTGATATCTTGTTTTGTGAGCCAAGCTGATCCGATAGTTTTGGTATCCGATTTTCACCGCGACACTAGGTCATAACCAAAATGTGATACAGGAAACATTATCCATGCCTAGCACAAAGAAACAGAACGACGGTGCTATAAACATCGCCAATGCCCAAAGTTGGATGACCTCTATAGTACGCTACTTGACAACATAAGAGCTTCCTTCATAGGTCGTAGAAAATATATCAGAAGGTTAGTTGTGGAGTATACCACAGTATAGAGGGGGTGTAAATACACCTCCCAAAAATAATTTGATAGATTTTAGAGAGAGAGTGTGTGTGAGATAGAGATAGAGGGTGTTTAGACAATGGTAAAGTCTACCCATCCTAATGACGTTGAGAAAGAGACATAACAACCATGAGAGACACTCCATATTAAAACTCATACATACCCGCATGAAGCAAGTAATAGAAGTGGTCAATTGGGAAAAATATGTCTCGAACACACCATACTAGCCACAACATGGGTAGTTTCAAAAGGGCTCACTCATTCTGAAGGACCCTTCTAAAACTCATTAAAGAAAAAAATTAAGAGAAATGATGTTAGAGGAACAAAAACTGGAAAAATAAATGCTCATGAGAGGAGTGTCAACGAGATTCCAAACTCCCACGTCCCATTATTAATAAGGGAGTTTATGTCTAATTTTGACGTGTGAAAGGTTTTGGTGGACCAGAGGAGCTCACGCGACATCATGTACATCGATATATTAGAAAATTTACGCTTTACGAGAGAGAGAGAGAGAGAGAGAGAGAGAGAGAGAGAGAGAGAGAGTACACCAGATATATAGTGGTTTGGCTATCGTCCTCGCCAAGCCTACTCCACTCTCCAATGGTTTCCCATTGAAAATTTTAGGCTTGTGTTATGATTTTTACAAGAATTACAAGATGTTCAATAAAATCACAATCTAAATAATGCTAAAAATATAAAATATTTGATCTTGAACCTCGTTGACTTGTACACAGTATCCAAAATTGAATCCTCATGAAATCTTTACCCGAAATCATATTAAATCTTTTATCACCAAGAATGCTTCTCTGAATTCCCCATTCTGTAGTGATTTTTCCTTGATCCTATTGTTATCTTGGGCCTTGACTTGTCAAAAAATTGAGAAGAACTCCCACTTTGTCCGTAGGCTTCCACACAACACTACCAAAGTAATTATGGAGAGAAAAACTTCATTTTTTCCTGCAGAATTTGTCAAAACCAACCACAATCACACATAACTTGCAAATGAGAAAAATTAAGAAATCTTCAAAGAAATGTTAATCACAATACCAAAGCTTCCTCACATATTTCATATCTCAATGATGAAAGTTAGATCCAAATGAAAATGGATGAAGACAAAGGTAGAAGATGAAAGGTTTTGCTTGCAAACACTCAAAACTAAATTCAAAGATCTTTTGGAAATTGAGAGAAAAATGTGTTGTGAAATTTCAAATCAATAGTGAAACTGTATATTTTTCAACATTGTGAATGTTTTTGAGTAAAATTGTGATGACAATTAGTCATCAAATAATTTTAGAAGAAATTTTCATTGTTTTTTAGTAGTTATTAGTGAAGAAATTATGAGTTTTAGAGGAAAAATCAACAAAATATGAGAGAAGAATCAAGGATGTCAAAATAAGAAAAGATGAATTTAGAAGAAAGAAAAGGAAAGAAGTTATTGTAAAAATCATGGTGCAATTCAGACGTGTTTGAATTCATATTTTAAGAACAAATTATGTTACAATGCCTATCTATTTCTTTGATCATATCTTGAGTTTCGTAACTCTGATTGAGATGGAACAAACGGCAAATGAAAGCTATTAAAAAACCCAGCTGCTGGAAAAATTGAATCGAATTGAGATGGGACAAGATATGGCATGGTATAAAATTTGAATCGACTTTTGCGTTTATCCTTGTAAGAAAGCTCATTTGGTTTGAGATCATCCTGGTATAAATAACAGATCAATTCGAAGGATAGCCAATTTAAAACTCTATCTTGGTTCTTGGTCATCCTTTTTATAAAATCGTAACTCAGTTCAGAGGATAGCTAACTCAAAACTCCATATTGGTTCGAGATCAACCTTTGCAAAATCTTTGTTTGGCTCAGAGACTAACCACTCAAAGCTCTATTTGTTGTTTGGATTGGAGACTAACTGCTTCAAGCCATTACTTATTGTTTGGTTATAAGATATGTCGAAAACTTCATTTCCTTGCATAATGGGGTTTGTGGACTTAACCTTCTAAAGGCTCTCAAGAAATAGTGAATACTCTCAATATTAATTCTTGGGGAGAGGATACTTTATTAGACCGAACCTCTATAAACATGGGGTTTCATCTCTCTTCCTTTATCTCTTTTATTTTCCACTTAATTTCTTTACTTTGAATTTTTGTTGCATATTTATTCAAATATTTTATAAAATGTTTTCAAATACTAACATCGAAGATGATTTCATTTTAAACCAAAGATTTTTAAACCTCAACAATTCACCCCCTATTTTGTATGGAGTCACATGTCATATAAGTGGCATCAGAGCCTAACTCATGTTTAAAGACTAATCGTCTCAAGAGGAAGATGACTTCTAACACTATCATTAATAGGAAGTCTATCCTAAACACACCTCCACGATTTAATGGTGATAGGTTTGAATTATGGAAAATTAGATTTAAAATATTCATTAAAAGTTTTGATCTTTAATTGTGGGAAGCAATAACCGATGTTACATTTATCCCTACTCAATTTATTAATGATGAAGTGATAGATAAACCTAATTTTTTGTGGACTGGAGAAGAAAAGAGAAAGTTTGAAATTAATTTTAGAACTATTTTTGTAGTCATGTCGTTAAATGGAAATCAATTTTTCTATGTTCTTTATTGTAATTACACCAAGAAAATGTGGAACACTCTTGAAATGATCTATGGAGTTTCTCCAAGTATAGAACAAGAGAGAATGAACACACGAGGCAAAGAAGATGAATGTGAATGCTTCTTTCCTAAATTTGTTTTTAACCATTAGAAATTTTGAAAATAATATTAGAAACTTTATCTCTAAAAAATATCCAAGAATTAAGAATTGGAATCAGAAACCTGATCTAATGTTTACGATTTTAAGGAACAATCTAAGAAGGAAGAAATCATCAAAAAATTAAATGAGTCGATTCAACTGTTAAAGGATAAAGGAATGAGCTCAAATCTAGAATCATCTCTGGCCACTTCATCAAAGAAATCCTATAAGGAATAAAAAATAACTCCAGTAATCTCCTTCGAAAGAACAATCTCAATGGCTGAACAATCCTTAGAAGATTCAACGTCCAACGGAGAAACTTCATCAAGAAGAGAATATGAAGAAGAAAAAGCTTCATCAAGTTGAATCCTTGAAAGAAGTAATAAAAATGAAGAATCAACCTCTAGTAGAATCTTCTAAGAATATTTTTCCAACAAAGATGAAGAAATTTTTTTGAAAGCTTCTCACAAAGAAGATGACTGTGAGGTAGCAAAGTTATCATACAAGCAATTCTTTAAATTGAGCGCTAAGTTAATCGAAGAAAATGATAAAAATAAATAGCGTAACTTCAATCTTAAAGACTTTATTAAGACTCTATAAAGCAATAATAAATAATTAAAATGTAAAATAACTAACCTTAGAAACCAAACTAATAATTGTGAGACTTGTGTCTTGATGAAAAAGGAAGTAAATGATCTGCATGAAGCCCTAAGTAAATTTACTAAGGGGAAAGCAAACCTGTATTTGAATCTATCAAATCAAATCTCTTCCTTGAATAAAACTGGATTATGGATTAAATCTAGTAGATCACATAATAAAGGCTTTAATAGGAAAAAAATGAATCGCCTTGTTTACAAATGCTCCCATTATGATAAATTTGGCCACTTAGAGCCATTTCGTTTTGATAAATTAATAATGTCTAAAGGTTGTAACATTAGACCTCTTATAACTACTAACGCACTAGAACCCAAGAAGATTTGGGTACTAAATGTGAAAACCTAGTGTATTTTGTAGGGATGCTTTGCAGATTTAATGAAGTCGTAGTGTGTATCAAATGAAGTTGTACAAAGAAATATATATACATTTAAGTATACATGATTTGATTAGTAGTGTTTTATTATACCAATGCTTGTGATCCAAGAATGTTCGTTGATGGTGTATATAAATGGTCATGATTAAAGCAAATTTTTGTTCAAGATGGACTCAAAAAGACATATGATGATCAGTTAACCTCTTGGTAGGATGAGAAGATAAGTCTGTAATATACCTATTTACCTCGTGGTTTTAACCAACTATGGTATCCAATGATTCACATAGAAGGATTTACGACACTGTTTTGCCGTTACCTCAAAAGGGGTGAGGTTTTATCAAGATTACTTGATATTTAGGTAGTACACTTATTAGAGGTGGAATAATAAAAAAAAAAACTTCAACTAACCCTCTAAATAAGTGGTTTAATATTTTCTCATCAATTAAACATTATTATTACTAATAAAAGGTTTGAGTTTGAAACACTCTTGAAGAATGGGGTGCAAACAGGATGAAAATGGGTCAATTCTCTTGTTGTTCATGTTTTAGTAAGATTCAGGTCTCATATTTTTTGGGTCAATTCTTCAAGGATTTTGTGTAACTTTTGCACGCTTAACCTTTCATAAGGAACGCTATAAATATGTAATTTTATTATATTTTCTTGCATCATTTTTTTCTCTCTTATCTCCTCTTTCTTGTTCTTTCTATGTGTGTGTGAGAATACTACTTTAGTTGTAATACTCCATATTATTTAAATGCTCAGTTGGATATCATATGAGATCAGATGAGTATCTATGTGCTCTAAGTATTGTCAATTGGGATCAATAGAGCAACTGGAGAACTCTGAAGAGATCAATTATTTAGTGAAAGAGACAGATTGCCATTTATTAGTTCAAGAGAGTATTTTAAGGTAACTTTAATAATTGATCAATTGGTGTGAGACGATAAAATATCAATTGGATATATTTTACCCTATTGGATTATATTATATAATAAGTTTATATATATATATATATATATATATATATATATATATATATATATATATATATATATATATATATATATATATATATATATATATATATATATATATATATATTATAAGAGAAAGAAAAAGAAAAGTTAGTAAAGAAGAAGAAAAGAAGAAAGTGGGAGAAAGAAGAGAAAGAGGAAAATAGAAAAGAAGGAAGAGCTTGGATCTTCATCATCTCTTCATTGATTCATCATCTTCTTCAACCTCCTCTTCGATTATCAGGTGGGTTTTAGTTAGAAACTCTAAGTTCTAGAAATCCATAATTTGAACTTAGGTTAGATTTGAGAGAAAATGATTAAACGAATAAATCAATGAAATCTAACGGATGAAATGCGATATAAACTGCGTAGAATACTTGTTTGTGTGTTTGATTATGTTTTGGACAAGATTTGTGGCCCTAAAGACCTACTGTTACGTTGCTGAGAAATTCTGGGTTTTTCAGGGTTCGCCTAGAGAACCCTTGGCGAAGGGCAAAACGAATGGTTCTCGAGGGTTCGCCTAGCGAACCCCAAAGCGAAGGGAAGGCGAATGTTCGCCTGGTGTTCGCAAAGAGAAATTTGTGCCCTTTTGACTCTTTCTTGGTTCGCTAGAGGTTCTCAAGGCGAAGGCGAAAGCGAACGTTCACTGGGGATTCGCCTAGCGAACATGACAGATTGTCCCGTTTTGTTTCCTTCATAACTTTTGATCCGTAACTCGGATCGAGACGTTCTTGGTACTGTGTATGAGGTGGGATTAATTAAATAGTGGTATTTGAGTGATAACAATGTTATGTGATATGTTGAAATCCATATCTTTTGGATCGTAAATCCGATCGAGGCATAATTATAGCCGATGTAAAGCTGTGAAAATATCCTATGGGATAAAAGTGAAAAGTATTGATTTTGATACCCGATTAAATGAATCAGAGGGAACCCGGAAGTGATGTTTTATGTGATGTGTTGTTAAATGGTAATGTGAGACCATGATTTTAACCAAGGATGCTTGGTAGAGGATAGCAGTGGCTTGTATGCCTTAAAAATGTGTGTGAACTACTATGTGGTTATGTTTGACATATTATGCTATCATGTGTGTTTTATGATTGATATTGTAATATGCTTGTCTAATATTGTTGTTAAGTATGAATGAGAGAATATGCATGTTAAAATGAATTAGGAAGAGTGAGGAAACTTTACCCCAAAACAAATGACATAGTTAAGATTGTTGTAATTCTAGGTTGTGAATAGAATTATGATAGAAACTCTGGATGGTGACGCTCGTGTATTTATTGACGATTTCTGGCCTAGAGTAAATAAACTCTGGATGGCGACGCTCGTGCATTCATTAACGAGTTCTGGCCTAGAGATGTAACTAGGTCTTGGTAAATGTTTGAATGTCACAATGCTTAGACATCGATACTAGAAGAGTGTCTTTGTTAAGTAGTTGTTAGTGGAGGATTGTAATTCCTCCAATTTGTAGTTTATCCCTTAATAAATATCGTGACCCGTGTTGAAGAGCCCCTTGTGCGGGATGGTCGGGGAGAAGTATTTATTAAGTAAGTAACCGTGACCCATGTTGAAGTGCTCCTTGTGTGGGCTAGTCAGGGAGAAGTTACTTAGTGGTTGGTACCGTGACCCGTGTTGTAGTGCTCCTTGTGTGGGCTGGCCGGGGAGAAGTACCATTTGTAGATAACAGTGACCCGTGTTGAAGTGCTTCATGTGTGGGCTGGCCTGGGAGAAGTTATCTATGTTAAGGATCGGTGACCCGTGTTGTAGTGCCTTGTATAGGCTGGCCGGGGAGAAGATTCATTAACTAGTTTTCATTTTTTAGATAATCGTGACCCGTGTTGAAGTGCTCTGTCTGTGGGCTAGCTGGGGAGAAGTTATCTACGTTAAGGATCCGTGACCCGTGTTGTAGTGCCTTGTATAGGCTGGCCGGGGAAAAGATTCCTTAACTAGTGTGTCGTTTTGTGAATTGTACGGTTGTTTCTCTAGTCAGAAATGTTTGAACTCAAGGTCTAGTTCCCTTCCCCTTGACCTGAGTTAGGCTAAGATAGAACCCTGTAAAGCCGAGATAATCCATAAGATAGGGAACTCACTGAGATTTGATGTATCTCACCCCACTATTGTTGATTATTTTTAGGAGGTATTTGCAGGTTTGATTTACAAGTGGAGCTATGATTGGATGTTTCAAGAGAAGCTTAGTTGAGTTTATTCCGCTGTGTATTTGTTGTATACAATTGAGGATATTGTATATTGATCTTAGTTTTTATTGTTTTGGCTAATTTCCATATCTTGTACCATGGATTGTATTTATGTTTTAGAAATGGTCAAGTATGTGAATTACGCCATTAGGCACTTATGATGGTGTCAGTACCAAATAAAATGCTTGTATTGTATTATTCTAGATATATATTATACAGGGCATTACATTAGTGTTCCATCATCATCATGGAACCTAAGTGGTTAGAATTCGCCCCTTCCATTCTTCTCTCTGAAGATTTCTCATCCCAAGAACAATAAGGAAGATTCTTTCAATATTTCACAAATATGATCGTCTTAAGAATTCATACCTTGGTTGCTTGAATCCTTCAAGAATGTGAATTCTTCAATACCTTTGAATATTTGAACTTAGCAATCTACATTTGAAGCCCTCCAAAGAAAGTATACACATCCTTAGTCAAGATGTTCCTTTTAAATCTCTACTTCACTAATGAGATTATCTACTCCAAAGTAATAAAACACATGATATTTCTTTTTTTTTTTTGACGTGTTTCCTGATATCTTGAATGTACCTCTTGTCGGACCTCACATCAAGTCAGATGGACAAGAAGAAAGTGACAACTTTAACTACTAAAGTGAATCCTCCGCTTTTCTGATGAATCCAAAATATCTGGTATTCTCCCCTATTAACTATATGTTTTGTACGCCCATACATTTGTCTAATTCATTATATGGCAAATCATATACTCTTTCTAAAAAAACAACTTTAGTCACCTAACAAGATCTGATGTTGTCACTGTATGGTTGCTTGTCAACAAGATTGAAACACACTGGGCAAGTGCAGTAATACAATACATGTTGGGATAAAAAAGAAAGGGAATGTGTTTACCATATGTTGACTTAGTCAAAAAGATCCTATAATATGTTGGGTACAATTTTGAAGGAGAAAAATACATACAAGATATGTCAAAAATAGAAGAAGCAGCAATAGGGATAATGTGGTACAAAATTGTTGATGGGAAAATAATTCAAAAACTTCCTAAGGGAAAATAGGGACACTGAGCAACAAAAACAAAAAGCTTTTATCGGTCTAGAGTATTTCGACTATGGCGTTCCTAAAACATCCTAAGTTGAAGATTTACTTAAGGACATCATCAAGAGACTAAAGCGGACGATTGAGGAGATCAACTTCCTGACGTTTTACTTTTCACAGGACCTAAGACACCCACCTCTTGGGATGTTCACTGGTGATGATGTGGATATTGAGGAGTAGTCTTACTTCTATGTCTTTAAGTGTTTAATTTTCCACATTTCCCGTCTATTAAAGTTATTTCAATTCTACAATTTCATGCTTTCAATAATTTGAATTCTAGCTTTTGAATTAAAAAAGTAATGTTTTTTACTTCTTAGCAAAATATGTTTGATCTATGTTAACTATGTATTGTATATTTACTCTTACTGTCAGGCATCTTTACCTGTCATTTTGATTATGACAAAGAGGGAGAAGTGTGACACCCCGATTTTTAGTAATTAATTATTTATATTAATTAATTGAGAGATTTTATGAAAAAATTGATTTATGTGATTTATGTGATTTATCTAATTTATTTGAATTATTTGATTTAAATGAATGACTTGATTTGGTGAATTTATATGAATTGTTTGATTTATACAATTTATTGAGTTTATATAAATTAATTGGTTTATTTAATTTATGTGAATTAATTAATTTAATTGATTAAATTGAAATGTGTGATTTATTTGATTATTTGAAAATAATTGAATTGTTGGATTTATCTAATTATTTAATTTAATTAGATTATTAGAATTAAGTAACTTATTTAATTATTCTATTTGATAGAATTTTATAGAATTACTAGAGATTGGTTGGGTTTAAGTTGGCGTGTTAATTTTAAGGCTCTGTTTCGTAAAAATAGCGGTTGGCTGATAAGTTAGCTGATAGCTTATAGCTTATGACTGATAGCTGGTGACTAATAGCTTATAACTTATAGCTGATGGCTGATGACTTATAGCTGATAAGCTAATTAAAGTGTTTGGTAAAATTAGCGGTTTAATTAGGTGATAAAATAAAATGACATAAAAAATATTTAATAATTATTATTTTATTTTAAATTATAATAAATTATAAAGGATGGTAATGGATTTTAGTTAAAATAATAAGGGTACAAATGGAAGAAAAAAGGATAAGCTATAAGCTATAAGCTAAAACCCTATTTAAAATAGCGTCTGAAAAATAAGCTATAAGCTAATAAAATAAGCTATAAGCTCGTGGTGAAAAGAACGTTACCAAACAGATCTTTTATTACCATATGAGCTTATAAGCTATAAGACATAAGCTATAAGCTCAAAAAGTTTCTTCCCAAACAGAGCCTAAGTGTATTGGGTTGAGTTACGCCCACTTCGTTTTAAGACTAGTTAGGGTTTTAGAGAAAGAAAGTTAGTAAGAAATTTGGATCACAAGAGAAAAGAGAAAGAGTAGAAGAGAAGAGGAGAAAAGGGAGAAGAGAAGAGGAACTCAAGAACAAATTCATCAAGAAAATCTAAGCTAAGGGTGGATTTTCACTCATTATTGAGATTATTGGGTGATGATTATTGGGTAGAAGTAGGGTTAGAGTAAAATCCCCAATTTTTTTTATGAGATTGGTAATTGTTAGGTTTGATATTAATCTTTGAAATGTGTTAATTTGATTGTGTTAGGAATTAATATATTGGTATACTATAGAGACCCATTAATAATTATAATATAGGAATTGAAATAATATAATAACTCTTTCCAACAAGCTTGAACAGTAGCGAGTAGCGATATCCATTGCTTGAACTGTATCGATATACAAAAACTAGGATATAAGGATGGCTTCGAATCACTGTAGCAAAAATGTACATATATTATTAAGAGATATAATGTGAGTAATTAACTTGGGGGTAGCTACATTATACAGCGTATGGACTAATCGATAGAAATGAAAGTACATTTTATTCCTCTCCCTTCCTTTATACTGTAGCTGCAGCCAATTGATGACAGGAGTTATGTACCTTGAATAATGATAGGCATGAGTAGTAGAATTCAATGTTGTAACACCACCAATTGATGAGGAGTTATGTGCCTTTCTTTGTATTTTTGTTTCTTTTATTCCAACCATGTATTCCCGAGAGGCACATGCCTGTTAAACAGCCAATTTTTATAGAATAGCCTCATTGGCTAGATTGATAAAGGGCCAATTGTTTTCAGGTCAAATAAGACCAATTTCACGTAAGCATGTTTATATCACATAGCTTGCCCTGGGTTTATGTGGACCTGGCTGGCTGGGAAGTGACTCAGACCTTTTCTTTACAGATACCAATGGAGTTAACCTTCTCAAACATTATATTAAATCCCTCAAAGTAACACGGTACTGGATTGGTGTAAGTATATCTTTAATCCATGCCACATGCACCCTTTTTGGTTTAGTCCTTAAAACTTACGGTTGGTTTTAATTCCTGAAATATGTCAAATCTGCTTTTAGTCCTTGTTTGTTTGCAGTCCCTGTGATATTTGCCCATGTTGGAGCCAGCCCTATATTGTCTCTATTCCAAGGACTAATTAATATGATAAACATGTAAGAGGGATGCAATTATGTTGTGGATAAATATTACACTGACTAGAACTAGAAAAATATTACAGTTTTGGTCTCTCTGTTTTGGTTTACTCACAGTTTTAGATCTCCTATTTTCTTTTTAAATAGTTTTGGTCCCCCATTTCAATTTTGATCCCAAAAAAACGTTAACTGTACATGTATTGTTCATGAACTGTGCATGACCGTACCTGAACAGTACATGAACAGTACATGAACAGTTGGATCAAAATTGAGATGGAGACCAAAACTGTTTAAAAAGAAAATGAGAGGACAAAAACTGTAATTTAGCCTATATATTAATAATACTACTACTTTTTAATAGGACAAAAATATTATGAAATGAAAAGTAATAATATATTATGTGAATATTGTAACGATACGATGGAAAGGTTAATAAGTAGTGACATTATTTAAATTCAATATTGTAGAGTACCACTTGGAAAGGGTAAAAGGATTGTGTGACATTTTACGAAACTCTTTTTCTAATTTAATTATATATATGTTATTTCATTAATTATTTATATTAATAATTTAGTTTCTCTTTCTTATTTTTAAATTAGATTCTTATTTAATTTCAAATTAACTTTAATATATGGGAAAAAATATACCGATAAAAAATATTTTGTTCATAAAAAATGATTTTTATATATAGAAAAAATTGTATTTGTGATTCAAATTTATATATATATATATATATATATATATATATATATATATATATATATATATATATATATATATATATATATATATATATAATTGGATTTGGTTTAAAAAATTCAATCAATGATCAAGTTTAATGTCTATGTATACACAAAGCAACATACATGATCAAATATTAAATAAATGAATTAAATATTGAATAAATGGGGAAAACTTTATCACTGATTCAAATAGTAAATAATAAAAATATATCGACCGTTATTTTCAAATATGTGAAAAATATAAGGGAGTTTTAAAAAGATTGAGTATATATTTTAAAATTGTATTCTCTTATAAAATAACATCTCATTTGTAAAAAAAAAAACTAAAACGATAATTTAATTTTTATTTCTGTTACTATTATTATTAAGTATTATCTTTATTTCTATATCTTTATATCAAATAAAAATTAATAAGTTTTGTTTTCTCATATCGTGGAAATGATTTGAAACAGGGAAAATGAAATAAGTGATCCAACTATTGTTATAAATGGAAACAATTTTATTATTGATTCAATTTTTTTTTTGTATACGAGAACAACTTTACTGTTGATTTAAATAATTTATAAATAATATTAAAACAAAATTAATATTTATATACAGGAAAAATACATTGTTGATTAAATATTTTTATATATGGGAAAAATACTATTGTTATAAACGGGAACAATTTTACTATTGATTCAAATATTTTTATAAATACTATCAAAACAAAAATAATATTATGATTTAAATATTTTTATAAACGGGAACAACTTCACTATTGACTCAAATATAATTATAAATAATGTCAAAACAAATATAATATTTATATACAGAAAAAATATATTGTTGATTATAGTATTTTTATATACGAAAACAAATACTATTCTTATAAACGGTATCAAATTTATTACTGATTCAAATGTTGAATAATAGAAATTTATCGATCATTGTATTACCTTTCAATATTTTTTTAATCATATTATTATTGATATTGTTGCTTACCTTTCATCTCTTATATTTAATAATTATATTAATTTATTTTTTAATATATAATTTTATTTAAATATTTTATGGGACAAATTTGTGTCATTCATAAATATTAAAAAATACTAAAAAAATACTTTGTTGATTCAAATATTTTTATATAGATTCAAATATATAAGTAATTTCAAAACAAATTTAATATTTATATACGGAATCAAATTCGTTGTTGATTATAAACACTAATTTATTATATCTTTTAAAAATAATAACTATTTTAGTTGAAAATTTTAAAGTTATTATTTAATTTTTATTATAATTAAGAAAAAATACGCGTACAATACCAGTACCCGTGAATACACGGGTCTCCCACTAGTTTTGGATCAGTCCTTAAAACTTACGGTTGGTTTTAATTCCTGAAATATGTCAAATCTGCTTTTAGTCCTTGTTTGTTTGCAGTCCCTGTGATATTTGCCCATGTTGGAGCCAGCCCTATATTGTCTCTATTCCAAGGACTAATTAATATGATAAACATGTAAGAGGGATGCAATTATGTTGTGGATAAATATTACACTGACTAGAACAAGAAATATAATTAGAATAATAATGTGACAATGCTTTATATATATATATATATATATATATATGTTGCTAAATTACAGTTTTGATCCCTCTGTTTTAATTTACTCACAATTTTAGAACCTTTTTTTCTTTTTAAACAGTTTTGGTCCCCATTTCAATTTTGATTCCAACACAGTCAGCGTTTTTTTGGGATCAAAATTGAGATGGAGACCAAAATTGTTTAAAAAGAAAATGAGAAGACTAAAACCGTGAGTAAACCAAAACAGAGGACCAAAACTGTAATTTAGCCTATATATTAATAATACTAGTACTTTTTAATAGGACAAAAATATTATGAAATGAAAAGTAATAATATATTATGTGAATATTGTAACGATATGATGGAAAGGTTACTAAGTAATGACATTATTTAAATTCAATATTGTAGAGTACCACTAGGAAAGGAAAGGGTAAAAGGATTGTGTGACATTTTAAGAAACTCTTTTTCTAATTTAATTATATATATATATATATATATATATATATATATATATATATATAAATATATATATATATATATATATATATATATATGTTATTTCATTAATATAGATAATAATAATAATAAATATATTTCAATTTAATTATTGATATTTTATTTTTAGTTGTTATTTAAATATTGATTAAATATTTAATTATTAATTATTTATTAAATATTGGTTATTTATTTAAATATTGATTGTTATTTAAATATTGATTATTATTTATTGAATAGTGGGATTTTATTGAATATTGAATGATTTATTAAATATTGAGTAATTATTAAAGTATTGGATTTATATTGAATATTGACTATTTATTGAATATTGATTCAATTATTGGTGATGGATTAATTATTCTATATTTAATCGGTAATTTGTATTTTGTGAATTGAGATGGAATTGTATTGATACTTATGAATTATTTGCTAATTGTGGTGATGATGCTTGAAGTAAGAATGCCATGATTTTTGGAAATGCATTTGTGTGTGCAAATGTGTGGTAATTCAAGTGTGATGATTTATTGGAGATATGTGTGATATTAAGATTAGGGAATGGTCTTAATTGCATATGGTTGTTGATTGCATACGCATCATTTGTGTCAAGAGGCAATGCTTGTTAGTTCCGTGGGAGCTAGTGACTTGTCCCAAACCTAGAGTGGGGTTTGAAAGCTTAGGGGACGGGCTTTTGTTTGTTATTGGTCTAGGGGACGGACCCAGTTTAAGTGTAAAAACCGAAAAATAATAACAAGTGTTGGTACCACATGGCATGAGTTGCATTGAGTTTTGCATCGAGTTACATAGCATATATGTTTATTATATGGAAGTTTGTGGATGTATGTGACTTGTTGTATTGGCAGAAATTGTGAATGGTATGGTTACTTGAGTGATATTTTGTTGATGAAACTTTGAAGTGTGAGAATAATTGTGATTATGCTTGTATGCCTTAAATTAATTATCATCTTATGATTCCAATAATTATGTGAATTCTCACCCTTCTGTTGGAATGGTGTTTTATACGACATCGCTCTGGTACTGAAGATTAGAGTTGCTTGCTAGTACGCGGATAACTATTTGGAGTAGCGTGTCTAGCTTCCTTATTTATTTTGGGTCGAGTCGTGCTCTGATTTTGTAACACTGGGGAACGTTTGATTCATGTTTTGAGATATACGATTGTATACTCTATTTATTTGTTAATCTGATTTGAATTTTATGGTGAAGTGGCTTTTTATGCCTAAGTTGATTTAATGAAGGAAGTTTATTTGAGACTTGAATGTTATGAGATTCTTAATGGAAGTGATTCCGCTACTACATGCTAGTCTGAATTTTTTTTGAAAAGCATGAAACCAGTTAAGTGCTAATGAGCATGACAGTTTTTGAGATGATTTGAGTTTATGTGTGACACCCTTTCGTGAAATGCATGATATTTACTCTGATTCATTTATATATATTTCGCTGGGTCTAGAAGGGGGTTACATTAGTGGTATCAGAGTAGGTCGGTTCATCCGTCCAGGTTGTCTAATGTTGTTTGTTCTCTAGTATGCGACATATGTGTGAAAACATTGTCGGTACATGTTTATTTTCCTAACCTTTGTCTGCAGGAGTGGGATTGAAACAAGTGGGGGAGAAACTTGTGCTTCTCCAAGATGCTTCAAGTGTGGAGAGGTGGCTCAGTGTGTCGTTGAATGCTGTTATAGTTTGGTAAAGATGGTTTATGCCCTATCATGATTATCGGCTGTCTATTGACAAATTGAGGAACTGATCACCCTTAATCTCTTGTTGATAGTAGACGGGATCGTGTTGGATGGAATAAACGTGTCTTGCAAGCTTAGATGGTGTGTGCAGTGAATTGTTTGGAGTTAAGCCAAGTGCTTACATATTGTTTTGAAGAGCCGGTGCAAGATGGTGCCAAGGTTTTTATGTTGATGGCAACTTTGAGTATTGGTGAAAGTGGAGAAGTTGGGGTTTTGTCGACTGTTTGTGATTTTCTGGAAGTTTTTCCTGATGAGATAAGTGATTTACTGCCGAAACGCGAGGTGGAGTTTACGATCGACTTAGTTCTTGGAACTAGCCCGGTATCGATGGCTCCATATCATATGTTCACATCAGAATTGAAAGAGTTGAAGAGTCAACTTGAGAAGAGGTTTATTCGTCAGAGTGTGTCACCGTTGGGTGCACCAGTTTTGTTGGTTAAGAAGAAAGAAGGTTCTATGAGACTTTGTGTGGATTATAGACAATTGAACAAGGTGACTATCAAGAACAAGTATCCACTTCCGAGGATTGATGATTTGATGGATCGGTTGGTTGGTGCAAGTGTGTTCAGTAAGATAGATTTGAGATCTGGGTATCATCAGATTCGTGTGAAGGTTGAAGATATTCAGAAGACTGCTTTTAGAATAAGGTATGGATATTATGAGTATTTTGTGATGCCATTTGGTGTGACTAATGCACCGGGTGTATTTATGGAGTACATGAATAGAATTTTCCATCCTTATTTGGACAAGTTTGTGGTTGTGTTCATTGATGATATTTTGATCTATTCGAAGAGCGAAGAAGATCATGTTGAGCATCTGAAGATTGTGTTATCTGTGTTGAAAGAGAAGCAGTTGTATGCTAAACTTTCTAACTACGAGTTTTGGTTAGAGGAAGTGAGTTTTCTTGGACATGTGATTTCGAGTAGAGGTATTGTAGTCGATCCGTCAAAGGTTGAAGCGGTATCGCAATGGGAGACTCCGAAATTAGTTTTTGAGATTAGAAGTTTTCATGGTTTGGCAGGTTACTATCGGAAAGTCACTAAAGGATTTGCTAAGTTATCTTTGCCGTTGACGCAGTTGACTAGGAAAGTTCAAGCTTTTGTTTGGGATGCAAAGTGTGAAGAAAGTTTTCAAGAGCTTAAAGATTGACGACAACCCCTGTTTTGATTTTACCGAATCCGTCAGAACCATTTGTTGTGTATTGTGATGCTTCCTTAATGGTTTGGGAGGTGTGTTGATGCAACATCGGCAAGTTGTAGCTTATGCTTCAAGGCAATTTAAAGTGCATGAGAGGAATTAACTGACGCATGACTTAGAGTTGGCCGCTGTTGTGTTTGTGTTGAAACTTTGGAGGCATTATTTGTTTGACACGAGATTTGAGGTGTATAGTGGTCATAAGAGTTTGAAGTATCTCTTTGATCAGAAAGAATTAAATTTGAGGCAGAGAAGATGGTTGTAACTTCTGCAAGATTATGATTTCGGTTTGAATTACTATCCGGGTAAAGCAAACGTGGTAGCGGATGCATTGAGTAGGAAATATTTGTATGTGTCGATGATGATGGTAAGAGAGTTGGAAATTATTGAGTAATTTCGTGATTTGAGTTTAGTTTGTGAAGAGACTTCTTATGGAGTTAAGCTTGGTATGTTGAACCTTACTAGTGGTATTCTTGATGAGATTCGAGAAGGTCAGAAATCTGATTTGAGTTTGGTTGATCGATTGACTTTGATCAATCAAGGTCAAGGTGGTGATTTTCGAATTGATGAAAACGGTATCATGAGATGTTGTGATAGAGTTTGTGTTCCAAATATTGTTGAGCTGAAGAAGAGTATTCTTGAGGAAGGGCATCGTAGTGGATTGAGTATTCACCCCTGTGCTACCAAGATGTATCGTGATTTGAGGAAAGTATTTTGGTGGCCTTGTATGAAGAAGGATATTGTAGGGTTTGTGTATTCTTGTTTGATTTGTTAGAAGTTGAAAATCGAACATTAGAAACTGTCGGGTTTGATGCAGCTGTTACCTTATGCCGAGTTGTTCGTTAGAGGTAATTTTTTAGGGAGAAAATCTTTTAAGTGGGGGAGGGTTGTAACACCCCGATTTTTAGCAATTAATTATTTATATTAGTTAATTGACTGATTTTATGAAATAATTGATTTATGTGATTTATCTAATTTATTTGAATTATTTGATTTAAATGAATTACTTAATTTAGTGAATTTATATGAATTGTTTGGTTTATATAATTTATTGAGTTTATATAAATTAATTGGTTTATTTAATTTATGTGAATTAATTGATTAAATTGAAATGTGTGATTTATTTGATTATTTGAAAATAATTGAATTGTTTGATTTATCTAATTATTTAATTTAATTAGATTATTAAAATTAAGTAACTTATTTAATTATTCTATTTTATAGAATTTTATAGAATTACTAGAGATTGGTTGGGCTTAAGGTGATGTGTTAATATTAAGTGTATTGGGTTAAGTTAAGCCCACTTGGTTTTAAGACTAGTTAGGGTTTTAGAGAAAGAAAATTAGTAAGAAATTGGGAACATAAGAGAAAAGAGAAAGAGTAGAAGAGAAAAGGAGAAAAGGGAGAATAGAAGAGGAACTCAAGAACAAATTCATCAAGAAAATTCAAGGTAAGGGTGTGTTTTCACTCATTAGTGAGATTATTGGGTGATGATTATTGGATAGAAATAGGGTTAGAGTAAAATCCCCAAAAAAAATTTATGAGATTGATAATTGTTAGGTTTGATATTAATCTTTGAAATGTGTTAATTTGATTGTGTTTGAAATTAGTATATTAGTATACTATAGAGACTCATTAATAATTATAGTATAGGAATTGAAATAATATAATAACTCTTTCCAACAAGCTTGAACAGTAGCGAGTAGCGATATCTATTGCTTGAACTGTATCGATATACAAAAACTAGGATATAAGGATGGCTTCAAATCACTGTAGCAAAAATGTACATATATTATTAAGAGATATAATGGGAGTAATTAACTTGGGGGTAGCTACATTATACAGCGTATGAACTAATCGATAGAAATGAAAGTACATTTTATTCCTCTCCCTTCTTTTATACTGTAGCTGCAGCCAATTGATGACAGGAGTTATGTACCTTGAATAATGATAGGCATGAGTAGTAGAATTCAATGTTGTAACACCATCAATATTTTAATTCAAGTAATGATTTCTTTGTATTTTTGTTACTTTTATTCCAACCATGTATTCCCGAGAGGCACATGCCTGTTAAACAGCCAGTTTTTATAGAATAGCCTCACTGGCTAGATTGATAAAGGGCCAATTGTTTTCAGGTCAAATAAGACCATTTTCACGTAAGCATGTTTATATCACATAGCTGGCTGGGAAGTGACTCGGACCTTTTCTTTACAGATACCAATGGAGTTAACCTTCTCAAACATTATATTAGGGAGTTTCTTAATGCACCACCTAAATTTCTTAGGTACTATGTGAAATTATTTTTTTATCCCTTAATTTTGGATGTGCACATCCAGACGCACCGGATCCTTAAGAATTAAAAACTTTTTCCAGATGTGCATATCCGGAGTGTCTCCGGATCTGTATATCCGGAAGACATTCTGAAATATTTAAAGCTGCGTGATCACTCCCCCTTCCCATAATCAACCTTCTTCTTCCACACTCACTCTCACCAAGTCAAAAAACCCTACTTCATCAATCCCATTTCTCACTCAAAAAGTTCAAATTTTTGGTGCAACAAATCAAAGGGAGCAAGGAAAGACTGAATTTCAGGTAAACATTCAACTTCATCCACTACATTGCTCACATTATCAATCTACATTTTTGGAAAAACAAGTTACGCTACTTCCAGATGTGCACATCCGGAAAGAATTTAGCATGAACGGTTCCGGATGTGCACATCCGGAAAAATGCTTGAAGCTAATTAATTTAAGTTTTCAGCATTTTTGAATAAATCTTATTTATACATATTAATTGTTCTATTCTTGTTTATAAATAAATATGGTGCATCCTGATAACATGGCAAAAGAATTAGTTGCACCGATTTCCTCGAAAGATGAAGGTATGCTCGTAAAGTCGGTTGATGTCGGCGGTGACTTTAATAACAAGCAAGACTTTGATGATCGTGAAAGCATGATCGCATACATTCGTAGGACGGCTATTGAGCTCGGCTTCGGTGTAAATATCGGGAGATCGGATAATGGGTCGGATAGAAGAAAAGCTTTTGTAATTTTGGGGTGCGAAAAAAGCGGCAAATATCAAGCACCTCTATGGAAGTTAAAGAAAGACGAGACCGGTACTAGAAGATGTGAGTGCCCTTTTAAGATTGGTGGTTACATGTTAGTTTCCAAGAAATGGAGATTTACCGTTCGTTGTGGTATACATAA
This sequence comes from Lathyrus tuberosus, assembly GCA_022829125.1. Classification (NCBI taxonomy): domain Eukaryota; kingdom Viridiplantae; phylum Streptophyta; class Magnoliopsida; order Fabales; family Fabaceae; genus Lathyrus; species Lathyrus tuberosus. The sequence continues at coordinate 600,068 of JALAZF010000371.1, forward strand.
CCACGAAATGTGCTCAAAGCTAGAAGGTCATCCAAGTGTATGCCGGCTCAAGGCGAAAGAGAAGACATGTATAGCCGACATGACCTTGAACCTTGTCCAACCGAAGAATATACTTGCGACGTTGAAACGGAAAGAACCCGAAAATGTTGCAAACATAAAGCAAGTGTATAACATGCGGTATCAAATGAACAAGGCAATTAGGGGAGATAGGAATGAGATGCAACAACTGTTGAAAGTGTTGGAGGACAACGATTACGTGTCTCGGTACAGATGTCGCGATGATGGAATTACGGTACGAGATATTTATTGGACTCATCCGGATTCCATCAAGTTGTTCAACATGTTCTCGACAGTGCTCATTCTCGATAGCACCTACAAGACAAACAAGTATCGTCTTCCATTGTTTGAGATGGTTGGCGTTACGTCTACGGATAAGACATATGTCGTCGGCTTTGCCTTTTTGGAGTGTGAGAAAGAGGACAATTTCACGTGGGCGTTGGAGACGTGTCGGTCACTTTTGAAGAAACATGTTCAAATGCCAAAAGCAGTTGTTACGGACCGCGACAACGCCTTGATGAATGCGGTTGCGAAAGTCTTTCCGTCTTCCAATGCACTACTTTGTCGATTTCACATAACAAAGAATGTGCGAAGTCGGGTTAAGACCGCGGTGGGTGCGAAGCAAGTGGATTCGGAAGACGGAAAAGTGGTCAAGTCGGGTGTCATTGTAGAGAAAATTATGGATGCATGGACTCATATTCTAAATTCTTCCACAACGGAATTATATGCCGATTCGGTCATTAAATTCCGGAAAGTGTGTGAACGGTACCCCGCTTTGTTGAAATATGTTGAATCCACCATTCTTGATCAAGTGAAAGAAAAGATTGTTTGTGCGTGGACCGATAACGTACGACATCTTGGAAACACTACCACCAATAGAGTTGAGTCGGCACATGCCACTTTGAAGAATTGGTTGGGACTTAGTTTTGATGATGATGCTTGTAAGGAAGGAGATAAACCCGATATCTCTATTTTGGCCAAATTGGAAGCGATTCAAATGAGATTTTCGAAGGCCGACGACAATATGAAGCTACACATCAAAGAAGAGTTGAGGAAGATTGCCTTCCCCGAAACAACCGCAATGATACCTCCGTCTCAACCGGTTAAGACAAAGGGTGCTCCGAAGAAGTTGAAGCCTACACCAAATGGCAACTCAACAACTCGGTATCCTTCGTATTATGAGCACGTTGACCAAATCTTTCCGGACTCTCCGACTCCTAAATCTCTACAAAGTGTCGTGAAAGGAGCTCGCATTTCCAAACCGGCTCCGACACCGATTCCACGAGTTCCGACTCCGACTCCAACTACACGTATGATTTCCTTTATTGACGAGATGCCGGTTTTTATGCACAAGCATATCGACGGTATAATCGATGTTGTAGGGGATGGTAATTGCGGTTACCGAGCCGTGTCGGCTCTACTCGGTAAAGGAGAGGAAGGTCATGCACTTGTACGTCATCAACTTATCCTAGAGTTAGAGACACATAAAGAAGCATACTTGCGTCTCTATGAAAATCAAGAAAATTACAACAAGGTTCACGAGTCACTTGTTCCGTGGTTGAGTGGTTCGGCACCGGTATCGAAATGGATGAGCTTCCCCGAGATGGGTCATCTTATAGCATGCGCCTACGATATGGTGTGTATCGACTTGACGAGATACGGATTTTCGGAAACCTTTTTTCCACTACACACCGCACCTCCGTCGAATCCAAATGATCGCATCATGTGTATCGGATGGCTTGCGAAATCAAGACATTTCGTACAAGTTATCTTGAAACCCGGATGCCCGATACCACCTAAATCACCGCAATGGGCGACGCATGCAACTGCAATTGCCGAGTCTTGGCCGGATAATTTTGTCGAAAGGATGCTTGAATTCGAAAGATTGCACGCAATTGAAAAGGCATCAAATGCGGAAAAATCAAAAGTTCTAGCTCCAATAGATTTAGACGGAGAATTTTGCTTTAACTCTTTTGTATAATCATACGACACAATGTACATTATTGAAGTGAAATATATTGTATTTTTATCCATATGTCTTTTTAATACACTTACGAATTTTATTGCACTGAAAGTATTCCAAGTGACTGCATAAGCTGTTCAATTCTGTTTTAAAATTGTATCAGTAAAACATTCTGATTTGCAGATCCGGACAATTTCCGGATGTGCACATCCGAAAATAATATTTGTAGGGTTTGTCCGGATCTGCACATCCGGAAAGAACTTGGGCAGAAATAACTTTACCCTAACTTTTCTTTAAATTAGGGGTTTCATTTTATATCTTTCACAAAACCTCAAAATGTCTCAATTGTATCAAATCAAATTCCGTTGGTATGCCGCAAGTGTCTCCTTCACCGACGGCAAAACACGCGGTTAAAAGTTTACGATAATGAGGGACATCCCCCTCGACCAAATCATTGACGACATCGAACATCTCCTACCTTACAGAGACAAACGGAAGGTTGCGAAGCTTCAGTATCGTTCACCTTCGGTTGACAACGAAGGGAACATCGCTTACATCCTTGTTGAGCTCAAGAATCAAGACGATATTAGAGCGATGTGGCAAACTTATTTGGGTTACGAGGAACAATTCCCGTTCGAGTTCGAGGCGACCGTCAAAATCCGAAGAACGGTCGATGATATCTTAGAGATGTGCAAGCGTCCACCGGGCTATTGATCTTGTAATATTTAAATTTCTGTCGATGTCATGCCGATTTTCTCAATGTAATCCCAATTTTATTTTATGAATGTGAGAAACATTTTTTGTTTTGGTGTTCTGCTTCAGTATTTTTTCTGGATTTGCAAATACGAACTTTTACCGGATGTGCACATCCAGAAAAAAATTAAAATTTTAAAAAAAATGGTGCGTCCGGATGTGCACATCCAGAAATTAAGGGACAAAACCAAAAATTCAATTAGTGCCTAAGAAACAAAGGTGATGTGATAAGAAATTCTTTATATTAAATCCCTCAAAGTAACACGATACTGTATTGGTTTAAGTATATCTTTAATCCATGCCACATGCACCCTTTTTGGTTCAGTCCTTAAAACTTACGATTGGTTTTAATTCCTGAAATATATCAAATCTGCTTTTAGTCCTTGTTTGTTTGTAGTCCCTGTGATATTTGTCCATGTTGGAGCCAGCGCTATACTGTCTCTATTCCAAGGACTAATTAATATGATAAACATGCAAGAGGGATGCAATTATGTTGTGGATAAATATTACACTTACTAGAACAAGAAAAATAATTAGAATAATAATGTGACAATGCTTTATATATATTAATAATACTACTACTTTTTAATAGGACAAACATATTATGAAATGAAAAGTAATAATATATTATGTGAATATTGTAACGATATGATGGAAAGGTCAATAAGTAGTGACATTATTTAAATTCAATACTGTTGAGTACCACTTGGAAAGGGTAAAAGGATTGTGTGACATTTTAAGAAACTATTTTTCTAATTTAATTATATATATGTTATTTCATTAATATAGATAATAATAATAAATATATTTCAATTTAATTATTGATATTTTATTTTTAGTTGTTATTTAAATATTGATTAAAAATTTAATTATTAATTATTTATTAAATATGGTTATTTATTTAAATATTGATTGTTATTTAAATATAGATTATTATTTATTGAATAGTGGGATTTTATTGAATATTGAATTATTTATTAAATATTGAATAATTATTAAAGTATTGGATTTGTATTGAATATTGACTATTTATTGAATATTGATTCAATTACTGGTGATGGATTAATTATTCTATATTTAATCAGTAATTTGTGTTTTGTGAATTGAGATGGAATTATATTGATACTTGTGAATTATTTGCTAATTGTGGTGATGATGCTTGAAGTAAGAATGTCATGATTTTTGGAAATGTGTTTGTGTGTGCAAATGCGTGGTAATTCAAGTGTGATGATTTATTAGAGATATGCGTGATATTTAGATTAGGGAATGGTCTTAATTGCATATGGTTGTTGATTGCATACGCATCATTTGTGTCAAGAGGCAATGCTTGCTAGTTCCGTGGGAGCTAGTGACTTGTCCCAAACCTAGAGTGGGGTTTGAAAGCTTAGGGGACGGGCTTTTGTTTGTTATTGGTCTAGGGGACCGAAAAATAATAAGTGTTGGTACCACATGGCATGAGTTGCATTGAGTTTTGCATCGAGTCACATAACATATATGTTTGTTATATGGAAGTTTGTGGATGTATGTGACTTGTTGTATTGGCAAAAATTGTGAATGGTATGGTTACTTGAGTGATATTTTGCTGATGAAACTTTGAAGTGTGAGAATAATTGTGATTATGCTTGTATGCCTTAAATTAGTTATCATCTTATGATTCCAATAATTATGTGAATTCCCACCCTTCTGTTGGAATGATGTTTTATACGACATCGCTCAGGTACAGAAGATTAGAGTTGCTTGCTAGTACGAGGATAACTATTTGGAGTAACGTGTCTAGCTTCCTTATTTATTTTGCGTCGAGTCGTGCTCTGATTTTGTAACACTGGGGAATGTTTGATTCATGTTTTGAAAGATACGATTGTATACTCTATTTATTTGTTAATCTGATTTGAATTTTATGGTGAAGTGGCTTTTTATGTCTAAGTTGATTTAATGAAGGAAGTTTATTTGAGACTTGAATGTTATGAGATTCTTAATGGAAGTGATTCCGCTACTACATGCTAGTCTGAATTTTTTTTGAAAAGCATGAAACCAGTTAAGCGCTAATGAGCATAACAGTTTTTGAGATGATTTGAGTTTATGTGTGACACCCTTTTGTGAAATACATGATATTTACTCTGATTCATTTATATATATTCCGCGGGGGTCTAGAAGGGGGTTACAAGAAGTATACTCTCATGGGGAATAAAGTATACTCTTTACTCATATAAGGGGAGAGTTTAACGACTCCAAAATTTATCTACTTGCTTTCTATTTTACCACCCTCCTTAAAGATACGATGTCATCATTAAAAAGGGAGAGAATGTGGATCTATGTGCTTGCAGGAACAATCAATAAGGGATCCAATACGGTGAAGCTTATGGATAGCAAGGTACAAGTCAATCAATAACTTCTTAGCTTTGATGATGATATGATTTTGATTAGAGTTGGCAAAACTGGTTACCCGGCCGGCTTCGGGGCGACCCATGACGGGCTCGGGCTTTTAGCGAGCCAGGTCAAAAAGCCCGAAATTTAAACAGGCTACAATTTAGTTGTCCAAGCACGGCCTTTACGGGCTACGGTTATTCGGGTCGGGCCGGTTTATATTTAATATTTATTTTTTAATAAAAAATATTTAAAAAAATTAATATATCATAAATCAAAAACTAAAAGTATCGAGTATTAAAAAGATACAATTTAACTATATGCATAAATTTAAAGTTCAGCTCATGCAACATCCACCATATAACAATGTTCCTTAGAAGAAATTGTTTTATTAAGAGCAGGTGTTACACTAATATTTAATACATTCAACAAAAGTCAAATCAGTTCAAATTGGTAAGTTAGCCATGGAAATTGTTTTTTTTTGGAAGAAATTGTTTTTCCTTATGCATTTTAATCTTGTGATTACAATTGAAATAAGAAGTGAATCACAAAGTTTGAGCAATTAATAGGGTAAGTTAGCAACAAATAACATCTCAGAAAAATCAACTAAGAGTATACAATGTTACCTAAATACATAGTTGTATATGTGAAGCAAATTATTTTTCAATTTACCACGTAAAAGCCCAATTTTTTTCTCAACTCAAGCAATTAGTGTTGCTTGAAAAGTATAGTTGGATGGTGTATTAAATATATACACATTAAATGATGTAATACTTTGAGTGAACATGAATAGTGTGAAGTGTGATCAGTTATATTATATTATATATTTAATATAAATCAAAAAATCAATCTTGTATTTATGTTTAAAAAAATATGTATACTAGTAGATGAGTAAGTTAGAGTTTTTGTAAAAAAATAATTAAGCGGGCTACCCGCAACTCGGTCGGGCTAGCTCGTTTAGACTTCGGCCTTTTAACGGGCTCGGCTTAAAAGCCTAGATAATAAATGGGCTCTAATTTTTGTGTTTAAGCCTGGAATTTTTTACAGGCTTTTGGGCCGGCCCAGTTAATCTAGCTCGTTTTGCCAGCTCTAGTTTTGATGATGACAACACTTAAATTCAAGCAAATTTTTTAAGGTAGTTCAAGCGGTAAAAGATGCACATGATTTGACAATGACATGGTTGATCAAACTATCCTCCCGAATCAAGCAGAACATTTGTTTAAAGTCAACAATGTTATCCAACGACTCTCAACTGAAGGCTTAAAGTTTATAACTGTTCGTGGTTTAAACTTTCAACATCTCTGATGGTGGTAACTGACATGGAAATATCTCAAGCCTCATCAAGAAGACTCTAGGTTCTTATGTGGTGCTAAAGTCAAAGATGATGATACCAAGACCTGAAGCTTCGGAGTATGAAACAGAGGAAGTGTGAAGCTCGTTTTATCGTGTTCGTTTGAGTGATTTGTGTCTTGTAAAGCAATTGATAAAGTCACTATTATTATTAGTTTCTCGCCAAACAATATTATTAACAAACAATTGATAACATCATTAGATTATTATTATTATTATTATTATTATTATTATTATTAAAATGAAAGTTTTAAACCTACCTACCTAACTTATTAAAAATATAAATGGCTATAAAAAAATTATAAAAAAAAAACTATTAAATTTTAATCATTATAAAATTTTCAATAAATTTTTTTATACCATTTTAAAAATATAATTATTGTTGTGTATTATTATTCTTATATATAAATAAAAAAAAATAGTTATTTCTAACTGGTTCAACTTTGATCTAACCTTAAAACCCATAATCCATAAATCTACCAATTTAATATCCAGTCCGATTTTGATTACCTTGCTAACAACATAACATCTGATACATCCATGTTTTTATATGCTATTTCTCATCATGAATTAGGGTCAACAAATGTTGCATTTTCATGTATGTGCCTTTAATAATAGATCAATATGTTTATCTTGCCTTATACACATGTGTTGTAGTTGCCAGATTATCAACATCCTTATATCAATGCAGAGGCGTCTGAAATTTTTGGAAATCTTGTGTAAATTAGTCACAGTTTAACCATGACAAAACAAATAGAGACCCTATTTAAACACAACTTAATCCGACAAATATTTTATTTAGCCATAGTTTAATCCTAACAAATTTGAGGTCATGTGTGATAACCCATCTTACACTCCCTCAAAGACGACCCTGTTTTAATGTAGTCACTATGAACCTCGGTATCATGTGGTATTTTGTCATGTCATTCACAAACTGTCTTTTATAGAGTTTTAGACGACCTAATACATCATGATCGTCTAAACCATAGCTAGATCATGGTTGTGAATATCACATCTAACCGTTATGTTCCGACCTTTACCGCTTGACACAAATCTCAACTTAAATGAGTATTTAACTCTTCTACTACAAGTGAATTAAAATGAATTTTAGTTCTTATAGTGTCCTTCCATCTCACAACTCATAACCAATTTGTCTCTCTTTTTTCTCAATTGTTGTACTAAAACAAACTGTAACAACAATAATACCATGTTATCTTTTGATAATCTGGGCCCGTGATAACACTTAGGTACAGTGGAAAAATATCTGTCAGTTAAAATTTATAATAAACAACTCATAGATATCATAACTCGATTAAAAATATCAAAAGGTTCATATACAAAACATGTAAGTAAAATGTAGGGGTGGCAACGCAAGAAAATTTTACCCCATACTCCTACATTTATCCCTATACCCCTACAAATTTTCAAAAATTCCAATTTTATCCTTTTTTTAATTTTTTTTTTTTTTTTACTTTTTACCATGCAGTCAGATGAGTCCAAAAGTAATTTTTGTCAGTATTCGACGAGTACCGGAGAACCGAGGGTAAGGATTTTCGGAATGTCTTTTTTCCAAACCGGAAAACTTTGTATTATGAAATCCGGTTAAGTATTTTTCTAAACCGAAAAACACAGCATAGAGATTTTCGGTTTGCGTTGTGAATGCCAGGCATATAACCGGATAACTTGTCTCCAAGATATCCGGTTGGTATACCTTTCAACACCGGAATACTTGTTGTTAAGTTATCCGGTTTGGGCTTTTTTGTTTACCGGATAACTTGGTGCATAGTTATCCAGAGCGTTTTTTTTTTGTTTTTTAAAATTTTTTTTTATATTTGTTTAGGAGACATGGACATTCCTTTGATGATATGCGACAAAGACCAGACAAGTGTAGATACAACATAGATATTCTCAACTGTAGAAAAATTTCCTACAAGTGAAGAGGCGACTAGGTGGATTAAGGAGGTTGAACTCAGGAATAAAGTCACTGTTATAATAACCCGGTCGGACACCAATACTGGCAAGAGAGAAAGAAGTGACAAAGTTATATTTGGCTATGATAGAGGTGGAAAATACAAAGAAGGGGATAACGAAATACAAAGTGCTACCAAAAAATGTAACTGTCCTTTCAAAGTAAGATCAACACCTTCAAAAGATGGTTCTGGTTGGAAAATTGATGTAAAATGTGAGGTTCACGTTCATGGTTTACCTGATAAATTTGAAGGTCATGCGTTTGTAAGTCGACTCAATGATGATGACCAACAACATATTATTGATTTGTCAAAATGTCATGTTCCTCCAAGACACATATTATTGTCATTGAAAGAACGGGATCCGGAGAATGTGACTCGAATCACCCAAATATATAAACATAAGAGTAAGATTCAAAAAAACATTAGGGGACCTAGAACGAAAATGCAACAGTTGTTTAAGTTGATAGAGGAATCTGGTTATGTTTATTGGAGTAGAAAAAAAGATGAGTCAGAAGTTGTGAGAGATATCTTTTGGGCCCATCCAGACTCTGTGAAGTTGTTGAATATATTTCCTATTGTGTTGATTATGGACAGTACTTACAAAACCAATAAGTATAGGCAACCTTTGTTTGAAATAGTTGGTGGGACATCAACTCAGTTAACATTTGTTGTTGCATTTGCCTATATGGAATCAGAGCAAACAGAGATTTTGTGTTAGGTACTAGATAAATTGAAACAGTTATTCACTAAACAAGGGTTATGGCCACAAGTAATTTTAACTGATAAAGATCTTGCTTTGATGAAAGCAATTGAAACAGTATTTTCTACGATAGTTAATTTGCTTTGCCGATTTCACATAAACAAGAATATGAAAGCGAAGTGCAAGGAGTATGTTGTGAATGATATGCGAAAACCGATTGAGGAGATTTGGTACGAACTTGTAAAAGCTAGTGATGAGGTGGAATACCATCAAAAGTTGAAATTGCTTGAGCATGCCTGTTTGGAATATGGACATTTTCTGGATTATGTGAAAGACACATGGTTGACACCTCATAGGCATAAATTTGTTGAAGCTTGGATCAATAAAGTGTTGCATTTAGGCAACATTACGACTAACAGGTAATGTGTCTGTTTTATAGCCATAGTTTGTTTATGGTAATATTAATGACACTTATACTGAACTTCTAATTTTTTTTTGTTAGGGTCGAATCTGCGCATTGGAAGCTAAAACGTATGTTGGAGAACAATTTAGGTGATATGTGCAAATGCTGGGAGGTTATGAATGGCAACATCAAGGTTCAAGTGGGCAATATTAGAGCTTCATTTCAGAAGAGTTTTTATGAGGTTGAGCATGCACACACTAGTCCATATTATTTGAATTTGCGTGGATCAATATCTAAAGCTGCTCTGCGGCACATTGCTGAAGAGTGGCATATGGTTGACATGGTGGGTACAAACACCCAAATGTGTAGGTGTTTTTGTAGAACAGTATACGGGTTACCTTGCGTCTGTGAGTTAGGGAGATACACATTGAGTGGTGAACCAATACCAATTAATGCTATTCATATCCATTGGAGGAAACTGAGTATGGAAGGTGAACAAGAGGTAGATACAGAGGGTGGAGCAGATGTGGACATGACAAATGCGATTGAAGCACTGTGGAAAAGGTTTCATTCATTAGATGTTGTAGGAAAGAGAGCACTAAAAAGCAGGGTGTGCGAAATTGCTTACCCCACTACAACAAAGATGGTACCACCACCTGAAAAAATAAAGACCAAAGGAGGAGTGAAGAGAAAAGGGAAGAAACATATTGGGTATGATGTTTATCGTGATCCTTCATATCATGAGTATGTTGATCAAGAACACAACAATTCCCAAAAATCCTCAAAGAGGCCTTGTTCACAGTTATCCCAGACCTCAAAGAAAAAACCATCTCATAGGTACATTGTACAATTTCCAGAACATATCAGACCATTTATTGATGACATTGTTGATGTAAAGGATGATGGAAATTATGGGTTTAGAGCTATTACATCTTTGCATGGATATGGTGAGGAAGGGTGGTCAATGGTTCGTCGTGATTTGGATAATGAAATGAGAGGCCCCATAAAGAGTCTCTATGAGAAGTTATTTGAAACTCGTTATTCAAAAGCGAGAGAATCCTTGTTGATATCATCTTTAGGTTAGATAAATGGACGACACTACCAGAAATAGGTTACGTGATAGCAAATCGGTATAACATCATTCTTGTCTTACTAAGTGCTCTTAGTTTGAGTTACTTCCCTATGAGACTTCACTTAATCCTAATGTGTCAATTTACTACATTGGTTTTGTAAACTTAAATCATTGGGTTCAGGTAAATATTATAGTTTTTTATATTACTTAATTATATATGATTTACGTCTTACTTATTAACTTTCTTAACAAGTAAACATGAATGAGGGATTTCCCTTGTCACCAGTCACAGCAGATTGGAGGAACCATCGGACATCAGATGCAACATAATGGATAATTGGATTTGTTAGACGTTTACAACACTGGCAGCAACTTACGCCTCTGCTCCCAAAACATGTTAATTTATGAGTGACGTTTAACTTCATATTATTTTTTACATTTTTATAAGTGACGTTTACCTTCATATTATTTTTCATATTTTTTATACATCATCAATCATAATATAATTCTGAATATTATCACATAAATATAAATCATAAGTCTGAATAATACATAAGTAACATAAGTAACCGGTCTGAAGAATACATCAGGCCACCCCTGTACATGCAAATATCAGTAAATGGTATGGTCTGTCTGTGATCCTCAAACGAGCGCCAAATGACTTCAGTATGTGTCAATCCATCCAGCACTACCCTAATCTCATCAACCTTCCGCGTCCCTTGCTTGTATTGCCACTTCATCGCCCTGGGAAGTGGACTACCAACACCAGCAATCTTCTAAAATCCTCTCTTTCCAACAGTTGGGAAATACTCATGAATCCAACACTGTGACACATCAAGAATATCATCAATTGAAGGTATTATAAATAATATAATACAAGTCTAAATGAAATTAAAATTAAGCATTTGTACCTGTAGTAGAGAGGCATATCCACCAAGCTGTCTGCAACTATAGAACGAAGCATCTCCGAGATATCTATATAATGTGACAAGTGCAGCAGCCCCCCAACAGTATCTACCACATTTGTCCAAGTCCTCAAAGAGTGGTAAATACTTTGCCTCTACAAGAGTAAAGGTCTTATCTGTAAGAATAGTGTAGCCTAGTAGCAATAACATATACGCCCTAGCTGCACAATCAAATCTGCTCTCAGCTCGCAGACGGACAAATAGCTTCTTCAACCAATCTAGCCTGTAGTAAGGACCTCTGTTTATATGAATCTCCTCAGCTGCATCCTCTAGTGAAACACCCATAAGACCAATAGTCTGGGTAATAACATCCGAGTCAGTAAACCCTTGTGCAGGGTTACATAACTCCCCTTTAATCGGTATATGAAGGAGGCAAGAAACATCGTCCAGTGTAATCGTCATCTCGCCAAATGGCATATGAAAGGACAATGTCTCGGGATGTCACCTCTCCACAAATGCAAATAATAAGTTCTGATCTATCCTCGATAAACTGGTATTCTGCAGAGAGGATAAACCAGAACCAGATACCCACAGCTCAATCATAGGTGGGAGACTATGAAGAACCCATTCAATCAGTTTGCTGCCATGTGCAGCAACCTTCAGCTCCTTCTTCGGAGCTCTCTCCTGAAAAATAATTCGTAGAATATGTCAGAATACATAAATAATTAAAATTACATTTTATTCACCATAGAAAGGTCATAGATTTACTTACTTGGACATCCCAAAGATAACGAGCCACGTGGTTTTGATACCTCACCAAAAGTGATGTATCAGTCGGTCCTCCAGGAAATGGTGGATGCGGTGGAATGTGAGCCGCTACTGGTACAGGTGCAGGATCAACTATCTGATCTTCATCTTGAATATACTGTGCTCGAACTACCGATCCATCAGCGTATCGTCGATAAATAAATTCGTCGCGTCCTCTAATGCGAGCCACTAAATAAATTAAATAACGAAACAAACCGGAAGACCTAACAACAAGTTCTCCGGTGAAGAACTTTTACGAACCGGATAACTTGACATCGTGTTATCAGGTGTAGGAATTACACAAACCGGATAACACGATGCCAAGTTATCCGGGGTGTACCAAAAAAAAAGCAAACCGGATGTAGCTTACTCGAGTTCTCCAGTTTGCAAAACTTGTCCTCCGGAAGTAGATTGTGCTGGTTTTCCGGTTTGCAAAATTTGTGAACCGGAAGTAGCTTGTGTTGGTTCTCCGATTTGCAAAACTTGTGATCCGAAAGTAGCTTGTGTGGGTTCTCCGAGAGTGAATTTCTGTGAGATTTTTACCATTCGTACAAAGACAAAATGAGGAAAAAAGTGAAATTTATGAAATATAGACTATTATATGAGGGTATTTTCGTCCAAAAAATTGATGAGTAGGGGTATGGGATAAAATTTTCTCCCTGCAAATGCCCAAAAAAAAAACGGGGCAGGGCGGTCATAGTTGAGGATGCGGGCCTAAAATCTAGGCGCACCCCGCAAAAAATTGAGGGCGGGGCGGGAAAAGTCCGCGGGCACTGTACTTTTTAAGCCTAAAAACGCAAAATTTTATGTAAATACTTGTGCCCGCAAAAGCCCGTGAAGAAAACGGGACGGAGCGGTGCGGACACATTAGAGGGTGAGGGCCTAAATTCTTGGCCCATCCCGCGCTAAAGTGCGGTTAAAACAGACATGTTCAACGGGCCGGATCCGTTTTGCCACCTCTATTAAAATATATCAAGTCAATGATAAAAAAACTATGTAAAATCTATGGGACAATCATCAATCTCAAACACATTTAAGGAGAACATGCTTGAATAACCATCAAATTTTTATGCGTAAAAAAAATCTAATATATCAAAAGATTTTTGAAATTTTTAATAAACAAAAACCATTCATCGAATATTTTGAAAATCCGACAAAAACTTACTGCATTAAAAAAAAAAAAAACAATATCTTTGGATAAGTAAAAAGTGTATCAGATTTTTTTAATATAATTATCAGATTTTTTGCGTTTTACTCATTTTTTACAGTAAATCTTTATAAAAAGTGTACATTTCAAAAATGATAAATAATGAGAAGGTATTTTTTATTTTTTTCTCTTTCAAAAAAATACGGTCCCAACTGAGTGAGATTCAATTTCATCTCCATCTTCCAGCGCTTCTGCAACTTCTTACCACCGAACAGAAACATAAACCCTAGCAACCGTAGCCATAACCATGAACTGGAAGCTCCTTCGCAGCATTGCGACGGACATCGGAACCAGAAACAGATCATACTACACCAGCAGGACCAAGAAACCGAGTCTCTACTCCAAAATCAGCCCCCTCGGAAATCCAACCACAAGCGTCATTCCTCAGCTCGACGATTGGGTCTTCAATGGAAACAAAGTCAGTGTCGGTGAGCTTCAGCGCATCGTTCGTGATCTTCGCAAGCGTAGTAGGTTCACTCAAGCTCTCCAGGTTTTCAAATTCTCCCCCTTCTAAATTCTATCAGTCGCATAATTTCAAAATGAAATCCTAAAAATGCTTTTTTTTTTATCGTGGTTTTGAATATGTTGCGTAATTGGTACAGGTATCTGAGTGGATGAATAAGAATGGTGTGTGCATATTTTCCCCAGTTGAAGATGCTGTGCATTTGGATCTTATTGGCAAGGTTCATGGATTTGTTTCTGCAGAAACCTATTTTAATAGCTTGAAGGAACAAGACAGGAATGAGAAGACATATGGTGCTCTCTTGAATTGCTATGTACGCCAGCGCCATGTTGATAAGTCTCTATCGCATTTGAAGAAAATGAAGGAGTTGGGGTTCGCTTCGTCGCCTCTAACTTACAATAACATTATGTGTTTATACACAAATATCGGACAGCATGAGAATGTTGCTGGTGTGCTGTCTGAGATGAAGGAAAACCATGTTTTACCAGACAATTTTAGCTATAGGATTTGTATAAATTCTTATGGTGTGAGGTCTGATATTGAAGGAATGAAGTTGATATTGAAAGAGATGGAGAATCAATCGCACATTGTGATGGACTGGAACACTTATTCTGTTGTGGCTAATTTCTATATAAAAGCAGGGCTTTCGGGTGATGCGATAGATGCTCTAAGGAAATGCGAGGCGAGGCTAGAGGACAAAGATGGAGATGGTTACAACCATCTTATCTCACTTTACGCTCGTCTGGGTAAAAAGAATGAGGTTTTAAGACTATGGGAGATGGAGAAAAATGCTTGCAAGAGGTGCATAAACAGGGACTATATAACCATGTTAGAATCTCTGGTAAAGCTTGAGGAGTTTGATGAAGCTGAGAAAATACTCAAGGAATGGGAATCCTCTGGTAACTGTTATGATTTGAGAGTTCCTAATGTGGTAATTGTTGGGTACTCTGAAAAAGATTTTCCTGATAGAGCAGAAGCCATACTTGAAGATTTCCAGAACAAGGGGAAGGCCACTAACCCAAACTCTTGGACTCTAGTCGCAAGTCGATACTTGCATAAGGGTGAGATAGAGAAAGCGTTTGGGTGCTTGAAAATTGCCCTCTCTATGTTTTCGGAAAATAAAAAATGGAAGCCTAACCCTAGGGTGGTTGCAGCTTTACATAGTTGGATTGGTGATAATGCTTGTGTTGAAGATGCAGAAGCTTTGGTGAGCTTATTGGAAAATGTCCAAAAGAATATTCACATGTATCATGCCCTGATTAAGGCTTACGTACGAGCTGATAAAGAAGTGAATGGGGTCTTGGACCGCATGAAAAAAGACAACATTAAGGAAACCAAGAAAACTATAGAAATTATCAACATGAGGAAGGTGGGAAATTTGTAAACACACTTTCACATGTGATATTAGATGCACCTTTCACATTTCATAACTCATTTCTCAGCCAAACCAAGTTCTATCCTGCAACTCCATTTCCCTCACTGTGGAACCACATTTGTTAATGGTATAGCAAATCTTACAAACCCAGTAAAGTAAAGTGTTCGCATACGCAGAGGAATAAGCGTCAAAGGAAAACCAGCTCCCAGCACTACAGCACATGCTGACCTAAAGAATAGATTTGTGCAGGGGAGAAGAATCAGGTGCTGAACAAGCACTTATTAATGTTTGGTTCATCTGAAATTTGATTGTAGGATCCCATTGATAACAAATGCCTCATGCTAAAAAGTATTGTTCCCTCAAAGTTGAATGTCTGCCTCGTGATAAAAAATATTGTGTGATTTTGCCTCATATCTAAAAATCTCCTTCACTAATTTCTAGAACATTCAGTAAAGCATCTAAATGATAGTTTATGCAATTCTTAAATTATACTCCATCCGGTTCAAAATGACTGTCGTTTAAGGTTTTTTTACACAAATTAAAAAATATAATAAAGTTATCATAAGATATATCACTTTTACTAAATTAACAAATTAAGAAATGTAATAAAGTTATCATAAGATATATCACTTTTACTAAATTAACCCTATTAAAGTATTGAAAGAAGTGCACAAAATAAAAATTAAAGGAAAAAATTGAAAAAAATGTAATCATTATTACATTAAAAAGTGAAACGACAGTCATTTTGAAACGGATGGAGTATATCTCATATTTGATCTACAAAGTAATCTTTATTTATCCTGGATCCAAATTTCTCTCTCAATTTTTATTTTCATCTACAATGTAAGCATCATAGACTTTGATAGTAATAAAAAGAACACATTATAGAATCTAAGATTTTCAAAGTATATTTTCATAGATCATGATTCTCATATCCACACCAGACACTGAAAACAAGTTTACTGATTTTCAAAGTATATTTTTATAGATCATGATTCCCATATCCACACGAGAAACTGAAAACAAGTTTACTTTCTAATTACAACTAGAAAGTTAAAATAAAACCAAACATACAAACTATGGAAAGCACAATCTATCGCAATTCGAAAGCATCATTGTTTAAGCAGCAAAGGCCTTAGCAATCTTCTCAGTAGGAACCAACGGAAGATAAGCAGAAACTCTGTAACCTTTCTCCGCACTCAAAGCCACAGCTTCATTATACTTCTCAGTGCAATAAGCAGCTTTTGGCAAAACCACGTTAGCCACCTGAGGAAAAAGCGGAAGCTGATTCAACTTCTTCCACGCCGAAACAGCGCACTCTTCCGCCTTAGGCTCATACTTCGAGTAAACAGTTTTTGCCAATCCAGAAGCCGATTCAACAACTCCGGCGCGGCGGACTTCGGTTACAACAGATCGAGCTTGAGTTGAAACTTTCTTGACGTTAGTAGGAACATGACGATCCAACTCGGAAACGGACTCATCGACCTTGCGATCAACGTATTTGAGAAGCTCAACGGGGACTTGGTGGAATTTGTCGTAGACTGGACCGACGACGGTCTTAACGGCTTCTTCAACGGTGTCGACGCCGGTTTTGAGTGGACCGGATCGTTCCTTCGCGTAGGAATAAAGGATCGCGCATCGCATCAAGGCGTGAATCGTTGCGAATTGCACGAATTGAAGATACTTCAGTTGTTGTTCATCTTGATTGTTGTTAATGTTCTCCTCAGCCTTAAATTAAATCAAATTGAAAAAAAAAACTTAGAACCCTAAATTAACATGTATAAAACGACGATAGAGAAGAGAGAAGAGAGATTTACCGGTTGTTGTTGAGGCTGTGATTCGGCTTGATCTTCGGCGGCCATGATCGGAAAGTTGATCGGTGATGATTTATGGTTTCGGTTTCAGGGGAAAATTCGGGAATGAGAAAATGGTGAGGTTGGATTGGTTTTTATAGGAAAGGAAAAGTGACGTCGTGGGAAAAGGCGTAAATTTAGGGCAAGAGAAAAAACGAAGGGTTGTGCTAAGAAAGCGAAAGAAAAACGCGTATATTTTCTTACTATGCTAAACAAAGACTTTGTGTTTTTTTCTTCATCGTTAAGTTATTAGAATATCATTCGATACCTTCTTCATTTTTTGTTTTTTTTTAATGGTATTTAATTAGATCACCTTTTCTAGTAATTTTCTTTTTCTATTAATAACCTAACAATACTATTTATTAACAAAAGTTGATCACTAGCAAAGCAACAATATAATTTAAATTTTGAATTTTACAATAATTTTATAAATAACTAATTTTAAAATATGAAAGTATATTGAATTGATATAATGTAAAATATTCAAAATTAGAATTATAATTTATTTTACATTTATAAATGTAGGGGTGACAAAGGAGAGACTCGTCGTGTTTAGGTCCGTCCTATTTAAGCTAGTCTAAAAGTGGGGTTGTGCGGGTTAATCTAAGGGTTCAAGTTTAAAAGTCAAGTTCATCTTATTTATTAATGAGTTGACCACCAAGTTTTTTTTCTTTTCACAATTTGATTTATTATAGAATTTTTTTAAAGTTCTAATCATTAAAAGACCGACAAAATATATTTTTTAACAACGCATAATAGAACTTTAACAAGTTTTAATGTCAATGTTATATTCTTCAACATAAACAAAACTACATAGCTATAACACCATGAAACTGAAAAGTAGCATACTAAAACACCAAAATAATCTACTTGGTTCAACCATGTTATGACATTAATATCACAATACCAAAAAATCAACATGCACAACCTAATTGAGGACATCCAGGGGCACAAATCATCAAAATAAACTAGCACAAGTTAAACAAATACATCCAAGAACTAGTAGCAAAAATCGAATCCCAAAAGGTTCATGACAAACGCTTCATCAATCATCATCTATGTCGTAAACATATGAAGCTTTGGTTGATGTTATAGCAATTGAATAGAACCATCCACCATTCATCTCTTCATCGTCACACACTACAACTGTATAAAATAATATGCAAAAAAAAAAAAAACTCACAGCCATATATTTTATTAGCCAAACAAACCACATAGAAATGAAATAAAACAATTAAAAAGCATGATTAAATATGATTATATACCTGAACTATTAACACCGTTAAGCCAATAACGACCGCAAATCAAAATCTCTAAATTTTTCGACAATAAATGACTTTTATACTTGTTATGAATGATAGAACCAATGCTAAAAGTCTATTCAGATGCAACAGTAGTGATAAAAATCTCTAACAAATCACATTCATTAAAGATAAATCTTTAAACTGATACTTATTTTCCTTCCACCATTGAAGAACATGCAAAGTCATCATAGTTTTGATAAGTAGAATCTAAGCTAGGCTCCTCCATATAAACATCAAGTTGAGACTTTTCTATTGAAGTTGCAAGTTGTTGATTGTGTTCTTTTAATTTCTACTATATTATTCAAAGTTAAAAGTTAAGCCTACGCCAAACAATAAATAGAAAAATATAATTAATTGCTTCACATATTCATGTATCATGTGATCCAATTATAGAAAATAAATATATTATGATTAAGTTACTTACATTAAACAAGATGAAAGTCGATTTTAGGTTGATGATGTAGCGGAAGATGAAGTGGTAGAAGTTGAGGTAGATTAATTAGAAATGGAAGAATAATGCTCAAAGAGATTGTATAACTTCTTTTTAATTTCTTTCATTTAAGTTTAGAAGTAAGTGGATCAACATTTAAGTAACAAAATTCCAAAGTAGAAAGCTTTATCCTTGGATCAAGAATCGCTCTTAGAGCAAGCATCACACTATAATCATGTCAATACTTCTGAAATTTCAACATCATATTAGTAGCCATTGTTCTAATAACATTGAATTCGTCTTTCATACTTTCAATCAAAACACGCTGAACTTCTAAATTTACAGCAAAAAAAAAATACAAATTGAAAGTAGGATAAGATGTTCAAGAAATCAAGTTTGTGGTCTCATAAAATGGCAACAAGAATGCACATATTTTCTCTCATCTTTTCTAATGTCATCATGAAAGTTAAGACATGAAAATACACTTTGATACTTCAAAGTACTCTATATCATCAATAAGTAGAGTTCCATCTTGTTGGAACATCAAAAGACAAACCAACTGAAGTGCAAACACTACCAACGAGTTCAATGCATTCCTTAAATTTTTTTGTTCTAGCCTCCTAACCCTTCACAAACTTAACATTATTTCTAATATTTTCCAACGCATCTCCTATAACTTTCAGCCCCTCGGGCACAATGAGATTTAAAACATGCCCCATACAACGCATGTGAATGAACTCTCCATCACATAATAGCAAATTTGCAAGACAAGTTATCTTTCCAAATGAGCTTGCATTACATCATTAGCTGAAGCATTATTCAATTTAAGGAAAAATATCTAGCCTCCTAACCCTTCACAAACTTAACATTATTTCTAATATTTTCCAACGCATCTCCTATAACTTTCAGCCCCTCGGGCACAATGAGATTTAAAACATTCCCCATACAACGCATGTGAATGAACTCTCCATCACATAATAGCAAATTTGCAAGACAAGTTATCTTTCCAAATGAGCTTGCATTACATCATTAGCTGAAGCATTATTCAATTTAAGGAAAAATATCTTCTTTTCTATTCCTCAACCACTTATCAATACAAGAATCTTCTTTGACAACTCTGGTCCACAATAAGAGGGGGGGGGGGGGGGGGGGGGGGGGGGGGGCATGTGTGTAAAGTTGTCCAC
Source organism: Lathyrus tuberosus (assembly GCA_022829125.1). Classification (NCBI taxonomy): domain Eukaryota; kingdom Viridiplantae; phylum Streptophyta; class Magnoliopsida; order Fabales; family Fabaceae; genus Lathyrus; species Lathyrus tuberosus. The sequence goes on from JALAZF010000371.1 coordinate 620,228, forward strand.
AAATCAGAGGTTAATAAAAATCTTGGTGGAATATTAACCAATAATAGTTAGATAAAACCCCATAATTTCTCAATTAAACCCGAGCAATTATAAATCATTTTTTATTTAAAAAAATAGATTTAAAAAACAAGTCATATCAAATTTATATTGAATTCAAATATTTGAATTAAACTGAAATACTACTAAACCACTTTATGTTTGGTTAGGATCAATCATGTTCGATTTGAACTAAAGAGAAAAAATATCAAACAAACACTTCAATTGGATAATCAAACTGAATGTCAAAATTAGACAGCAAGAGATGTGTTTCAACACATGGAAATCAAAATGTGATTATGCATTTTAATTAAGAGTAACTCCTGAAAAATAAATAGATAGAATAAAAATATAGCATTTTTCAAACATTTTAATCAAACAAAATAAACTTCAATATGACAGACATTTTGCTGTCATTCAAAACATATAAGCTACCAAACATTAGCTACCACACAGTGTAACGGTCCGTTTTTAAATATTGGTGGAATATTAAAAGTTGTCCACAAATCAGAGGTTAATAAAAATCTTGGTGGAATATTAACCAATAATAGTTAGATAAAACCCCATAATTTCTCAATTAAACCCGAGCAATTATAAATCATTTTTTATTTAAAAAAATAGATTTAAAAAACAAGTCATATCAAATTTATATTGAATTCAAATATTTGAATTAAACTGAAATACTACTAAACCACTTTATGTTTGGTTAGGATCAATCATGTTCGATTTGAACTAAAGAGAAAAAAATATCAAACAAACACTTCAATTGGATAATCAAACTGAATGTCAAAATTAGACAGCAAGAGATGTGTTTCAACACATGGAAATCAAAATGTGATTATGCATTTTAATTAAGAGTAACTCCTGAAAAATAAATAGATAGAATAAAAATATAGCATTTTTCAAACATTTTAATCAAACAAAATAAACTTCAATATGACAGACATTTTGCTGTCATTCAAAACATATAAGCTACCAAACATTAGCTACCACACAGTGTAACGGTCCGTTTTTAAATATTGGTGGAATATTAAAAGTTGTCCACAAATCAGAGGTTAATAAAAATCTTGGTGGAATATTAACCAATAATAGTTAGATAAAACCCCATAATTTCTCAATTAAACCCGAGCAATTATAAATCATTTTTTATTTAAAAAAATAGATTTAAAAAACAAGTCATATCAAATTTATATTGAATTCAAATATTTGAATTAAACTGAAATACTACTAAACCACTTTATGTTTGGTTAGGGTCAATCATGTTCGATTTGAACTAAAGAGAAAAAATATCAAACAAACACTTCAATTGGATAATCAAACTGAATGTCAAAATTAGACAGCAAGAGATGTGTTTCAACACATGGAAATCAAAATGTGATTATGCATTTTAATTAAGAGTAACTCCTGAAAAATAAATAGATAGAATAAAAATATAGCATTTTTCAAACATTTTAATCAAACAAAATAAACTTCAATATGACAGACATTTTGCTGTCATTCAAAACATATAAGCTACCAAACATTAGCTACCACACAGTGTAACGGTCCGTTTTTAATATTTCCTTTTCCCGTGTTTTTTGGTGTTAATTGGTCGAGTCTTTATTTTTAATTGAGCAATATTTATGTTAATTGCTAATTGGTGTGATTATATGTTATTTTTGCACATTGTGTATTTTTACCGTTTTTTAGAGTTTGCGGGGAAAATTGGAATAGAGGGTATTTGACATATTTCATAATTAATAGTGTTAGTTAATAATAGTTAGTTTAGATATTTATTAGAGATGTTTAGAATTTTTAAGTTAAGAAAATATAAAAGAAAATAGTTAGTATAAGTTTAGAAAAGAGAAGAAAAAGAGAGAAGAGGAAAAGAGAAGAGAAAGAAGAAAAGAGAGGAAAAACTTGTGAAGGAAGAAATCAATCTCCCGATTTTCTAGAACACGATTAAATCGGGTAAGGGTGCGAAACTCGATTATACTATGCTTGTATATGATTATGTATGAATGAGTTTGGATGATTCTCTTGCTTTCCATGTTTTTTTACTTTTAGGTCGAAAACGATAAAATGAGTAGAATCGATGGTTTAACGGTTGGAAATCGATGTAAAGGTGGTAGTTTGCTTGTTGACATGATTAGAATAGGTTCTGATTGAAATATGTTGATTTGGAAATGGTTTGGGTTGGAAAATATCATTTTTGGGTTTTCAACAGCGCTGAAGGATTCTGAGTTTTCGCAGGTTCGCCTAGCGAACCATTCAGCGAAGGGTAGCGAAGGGTAGCGAAGGTTCGCTACGGGTATTCGCCTAGCGAAGGCGTGAGCGAAGGTTCGCTAGAGTGTTCGCCTAGCGAAGTTTGGGTGTTTTAAATATTGGTAGTTGCTGCCTTAGTTCGCCAGGGGGTTCGCCTAGCGAACTTAGTGTCTGTTTTTATCTAACAGTTGGTTCGCTGGAACATTCGCCTAGCGAAGGAGCTAGCGAATGCTCGCGAGGGATGTTCGCCTAGCGAAGCAGCTAGCGAATGCTCGCGAGGGAGATTCGCCCAGCGAACAGTGTTGTTCGTGTAATTTTGTTTTCTGTATAACTTTTGATCTGTGATTCGGTTTGAGGCGTAGTTTGATGCGTTGGAAAGCTAACGAGATGTTCTTCCTAGGAAAAATAGTTTTGGGGTCTGAACTTAGTCCAATCGGTACAGTTTTTATGAACCGTTTTGTGGTGTCGGGCGTCCAGTTTATGTTTTTACGTTATTTCGAAATATTCATATCTTGTTAACCGTTTATCATATTTAAGAGTTCTTTATACCGAATCGAAGCTGTCGATGAGTACTTTTTGATGATGATAGAAAATATTATTTTTGGAAGACTTTTAGCCGACTTTTTCGGAAAACCGAAAAATGGAATTTTGAGTTATTTTTCAATATTGTAAGACATATTATGATATGTTATGAGATGGCTTGTGTGATGATTCTTTGATGGGAATTTGATGTTGTGGAATGGTATATTGGTGTTTATGGCCATTTTGGGCAATTTTGTGCATTACTTTATATGTACTTAAAATACATGATTATTGTTAATGCATGAGCATTTGATGTTGGCATGAGTCATTAATGTGTCAAGTATCATGATATGCATTCTTGCATTGGAAGATTCATAAATGAATCAGTTTTATCGTCTTACGCCCTGAAATAATGGTAGAAGCGATTAATCATAAATGATTGTGCGCCCTGAAATAGTGGACTATGGCAATCAGATTGTGCGCCTTGAAATAGTGGACTAAAGCAATCCATAAACGTCGTACGCCCTGAAATAATGGTTTATAGCGACGGGGAACCTCGTAGGCCCGACGGGGAGTTACTCTATGTAACGAGCGATGATTCCAAGAGTTCCTGGGGGACTAATGAATTACAAGGTTGGATTGGTACCGCATGCGTAGAGTCGTTGTGTCGGTCTCTGTGCATTTGCATAATTCATTACATGTATGTTTATGTGTTGAATTTTGAGAAGGATTTGTTATGCATTGTGTTAATGTATATGCTTATGTGATTGATGTGTGAAATGGGTTTAATATGTCTTGTGTTGTTTACAAGTATCGTATTTGTGTGGTGAGAATAATTGTGCATATTTTGCTAAGTGTTATATAATGATATGCAATTATATTATAATCCTGTTTCTCACCCTTCTGCTGTGGTTTAATGTTGTAATGGCATTGCAGATTAGACGCTGGAGGTCTTTTGCGAAGATTAGTGTCTTAGTCTTTTTGTCGTTCCGTCGGCTCTGATATGTAACACGGGTAGTCGGGGTTAGAGTGTAGATGTTTCTTTTAGCTTGTATATAGTGGCCTTGTATGAATATGTATATGACATACTTATATTTTGTGATGGCATCAGTTATGGATGTTCCGCTTTAATTCTGTAACTGAATGCTGATATTTTGGAACGGAGTTCCTTTGTTTATAAAAACTATCCAGGTGTTATATATCTTTATGAGCAGGTTGTTTTTAGTTCACGTTGATGTGACATCTCTGTTTATATCTAAATGACTTAATCTTTGCTCTGATGTTTTATTATAAGATTTTTTTTTTTTATTATTACGTTTTTGTACGGGGTATAGAAGGGGTGTTACATTAAGTGGTATCAGAGCCAGTGTTTGTTTGGTCTGTCCGACCGTGTCTTTGTGTCGTTGTTGGACTGTTGCACTCTGTTGAGTGGTTGTTTAACCATAATTTGCTATCATTGGGAATGTTCAGATTATGGCGGGAAGACGTGATGCTGCTATGACTGCGGCCATGCAAGCTATGGCGCAAGCGATGCAGAATTTACCCAATGCTGCGGCGGACGAGGAATCGCGTAGTATGGATAAGTTTCAGAAGAATAATCCACCGAGCTTCAAGGGTACTCATGATCCTAAGGGAGCACAGATTTGGCTGAAGAAGATTGAGAAGATCTTCCGTTTCATTAGGTGTTCCGAGGATCAGAAGGTGCAGTTTGGTACTCATGTGTTGGAAAAGGAAGCTGAAGACTGGTGGGCGAATGCTTCTCAGAGGTTTGAGGAGGATGAGATAGTGGTTACATGGGCTGTGTTCAAAGATGCTTTTCTTGAAAAGTATTTTCCGGAAGATGAGAGAGGTAAAAAGGAAATTGAATTTCTTGAACTGAAGCAGGATAATTCCTCTGTTGCGGATTATGCTGCTAAGTTTGAGGAACTGGTGAAGTTTTATCCCAATTATAATACGGTTGGTTCGGAGAGGTCTAAGTGTCTGAAATTTGTGAATGGCTTGAGGCCAGAAATCAAGCAAGGTATCGGTTATCAGGAGATAAGACAGTTTTCAGTGTTGGTGAACAAGAGTCGGATTTTTGATGAGGATAGCAAAGCGCGTGCTACTCATTACAAGAATCTGAATGATAAGAAAGGGAAGAGGCAGTTCAGAGGTAGGCCTTATGCTACCCCTGTTGATAAAGGGAAACAGAAGTTTACTTTTGATAGGAAGCCTAGTGGTGGAGGAATGAATTCTGCTGTGAAATGTTACAATTGTGGTGGTTTAGGTCATCGTATATCGGAATGTAAGAGGAATATGAATAATGTGGATAAGTGTGCTAATTGTGGTTTGAAGGGTCATGTGGCTGCTGATTGTAGGAGGAAGAATGGGGTTACATGTTATAATTGTGGGGAAGTTGGTCATGTTAGTACGAGGTGCACGAAACCGAAGCAAGCTCAACCTAGAGGGAAAGTATTTGCATTGGCGGGAGCTCAGCCTACTAATGCAGATCGTTTGATCAGAGGTACTTGTTTTATTAATAGTAATCTTTTAATTGCTATTATTGATACTGGAGCGACTCATTCGTTTATTTCGATTGATTGTGCGAAACGTTTGAATTTGGTGTTGTCTAAGATGGGTGGAGAGATGGTTATCGATACTCCAGCTTCGGGGTCGGTAACTACTTCTTTCGTTTGTTTAAGTTGTCCTTTGACAATTTTTGGTAGAGATTTTGTGATGGACTTGGTATGTTTGCCATTGAAGGGTTTGGATGTGATTCTGGGAATGAACTGGTTAGAGTTCAATCGTGTTCATCTTGATTGTTATCTTAAGCGGGTGAGATTTCCTTCTCTTGAAGAAGAAAGGGAATCTGGTTTCTTATCTACCAAAGAGTTGAAGAAACTTTTGGCGGAGGAAGCTCAGTTATTTGGATTGTTTGCATCGTTGTCTGTGGAGAGTCAAGTTGCAATTGGAAGTTTTCCTGTTGTGTGTGATTTTCAGGAGGTGTTCCCGGATGATTTTTCAGATGTGCCGCCAGAAAGAGAGGTGGAGTTTTCTATAGACCTAGTTCCTGGCACTAGACCTGTATCTATGGCACCATATCGGATGTCAGCATCTGAGTTGGTGGAGTTGAAAAGATAATTGAATGAGTTGTTGGAAAAGAGGTTTGTAAGGCCTAGTGTATCAACTTGGGGTGCTCCTGTTTTGTTGGTCAAAAAGAAAGATGGAAGTATGCGTTTGTGTATCGATTATCGGCAGTTGAATAAAGTGACGATTAAGAACAAGTATCCACTTCTAAGGATCGATGACTTGATGGATCAACTAGTGGGTGCAAGTGTGTTTAGTAAGATTGATTTGAGGTCAGGATACCATCAGATTCGGGTTAAAGAGGAGGATATTCAGAAGACGGCCTTTAGGACACGATACAGACATTACGAGTTTTCTGTGATGCCGTTCGGGGTTTCTAATGCGCCGGGTGTGTTTATGGAGTATATGAATCATATATTCCATGAGCATTTAGATCATTTTGTTGTTGTTTTTATTGATGACATTTTGGTTTATTCTAAGTCACAGGAGGAACATGCGGAGCATTTGCGTATTGTGTTGCATATTCTAAAGGAGAAGAAACTTTATGCCAAACTTTCCAAGTGTGAGTTCTGGTTGTCAACAGTGAGTTTTCTGGGGCATGTGATTTCAGGTAATGGTATTGCTGTGGATCCATCCAAAGTAGAGGCAGTTCTACAATGGGAGGCTCCTAGATCTGTTACTGAAATTCGAAGTTTTCTGGGTTTAGCTGGATATTACCGGAGGTTTATCGAAGGTTTTTCCAAGTTGGCACTTCCGTTGACTCAACTGACTTGTAAGGGTAAGGCATTTATTTGGGATATTCAATGTGAAGAAAGTTTCAACGAGCTGAAGAAGAGATTGACTACAACTCCGATTTTGATCTTACCGAATCCTAGTGAATCGTTCGTGGTGTATTGTGATGCGTCTATGATTAGTTTAGGTGGTATTTTGATGCAAGACGGTAAGGTGGTTGCTTATGCTTCGAGGCAGTTACGAGTTCATGAGAAGAATTATCCTACTCATGATTTGGAATTAGCTGCGATGGTTTTTGTATTAAAGATTTGGAGGCATTATTTCTATGGTGCTAGATTCGAAGTCTTTAGTGATCATAAAAGTTTAAAATACTTGTTTGATCAGAAAGAGTTAAATATGAGGCAACGAAGATGGTTGGAACTTCTGAAGGACTATGACTTTAGCTTGAATTACCATCCTGGTAAGGCTAATGTGGTAGCTGATGCTTTGAGTCGGAAATCTTTGAGTATATCTGCTTTGATGGTGAAAGAGTGGGAACTATTAGAGCAATTTCGAGACTTGAGTTTGGTATGTGAGCTTTCACATGAGAGTGTGAAGCTTGGTATGTTAAAGATCACTAATGATTTTCTGTTGTCTGTTATAGAGAAACAGAAGTTGGACTTGAAACTTGTTGATTTGTTTCTAGTTGGAAATCAAGAAGTGAACGGTGACTTTAAAGTGGATGATCAGGGTATTTTGAGATTCCGTGGTAGAATTTGTATACCGGATGATGCAGAGTTGAAAAAGATGATTCTTGAGGAAGGACACCGGAGTAGTATGAGTATACATCCTGGTGCTAATAAGATGTACCAAGATTTGAAGAAAATATTTTGGTGGTCTGGTTTGAAACGAGATGTGGCTCAGTTTGTTTATGCGTGTTTGACTTGTCAGAAGTCGAAAGTGGAACATCAGAGGCCTGCAGGATTAATGCAACCGTTGGATATTCTGGAGTGGAAATGGGATAGTATATCGATGGATTTTGTGACGGGTTTGCCTAATTCTCCGAGTGGGCATAATGCTATTTGGGTGATCGTTGATAGGCTGACTAAATCGGCGCATTTCATTCTGATTGATATCAGTTATTCTATGGAGCGTTTGGCTGAGATTTATATCCGTGGGATTGTGAAGTTGCATGACGTCCCGTTGAGTATTGTTTCTGATCGTGATCTGAGGTTTACTTCCAGATTTTGGGAAAGTTTGCAAAAGGCGTTAGGTTCTAAGCTGAGATTGAGTTCTGCTTATCATCCGCAGACTGATGGTCAGACGGAGAGAACAATTCAGTCATTGGAAGATTTACTGAGAGCTTGTGTTCTTGAGCAAGGTAGTGCTTGGGACAGTTTTCTTTCGTTGATCGAGTTCACGTATAACAACAGTTTCCATTCGAGTATTGGAATGACACCTTTTGAGGCACTGTATGGAAGAAGATGTCGAACACCTTTGTGTTGGCATGAATCTGGTGCAAGTGCGGTAGTTGGACCGGAGTTAGTTCAACAGACGACGGAGAAGGTGAAACTTATTCGGGAGAAGATGAAAGCTTCTCAAAGTAGGCAAAAGAGTTACCATGATAAGAGGAAGAGGGATCTGGAATTTCAAGAGGGAAATCATGTGTTTTTTAGGGTTTCGCCGGTGACTGGTGTTGGACGTGCATTGAAGTCGAGGAAGCTTACTTCGCGGTTTATTGGTCCATATCAGATATCCGAAAGAGTTGGTGCAGTGGCTTACAGAATAGCATTGCCACCGAATCTTTCGAATCTACATGATGTTTTCCATGTTTCACAGTTACGGAAGTATGTTCCAGATCCGTCTCATGTGATTCCGATGGATGAGGTTGAGGTAAGAGATAATCTTACGGTTGAGGTTTTACCGGTGAGGATTTTAGATCGCGAGTTGAAAAGGTTAAGAGGCAAGGAGATTGCACTTGTGAAAGTGGCGTGGGGAGGCGCTGCTGAGGGCAATTTGACTTGGGAATTGGAAAGTCGGATGCGGGAGTCGTATCTGGAGTTGTTTGGATCAGGTAATATTTTCGATGACGAAAATTTCTCAAGTGGGGGAGAGTTGTAACGGTCCGTTTTTAATATTTCCTTTTCCCGTGCTTTTTGGTGTTAATTGGTCGAGTCTTTATTTTTAATTGAGCAATATTTATGTTAATTGCTAATTGGTGTGATTATATGTTATTTTTGCACATTGTGTATTTTTACCGTTTTTTAGAGTTTGCGGGAAAAATTGAAATAGAGGGTATTTGACATATTTCATAATTAATAGTGTTAGTTAATAATAGTTAGTTTAGATATTTATTAGAAATGTTTAGAATTTTTAAGTTAAGAAAATATAAAAGAAAATAGTTAGTATAAGTTTAGAAAAGAGAAGAAAAAGAGAGAAGAGGAAAAGAGAAGAGAAAGAAGAAAAGAGAGGAAAAACTTGTGAAGGAAGAAATCAATCTCCCGACTTTCTAGAACACGATTAAATCGGGTAAGGGTGCGAAACTCGATTATACTATGCTTGTATATGATTATGTATGAATGAGTTTGGATGATTCTCTTGCTTTCCATGTTTTTTTACTTTTAGGTCGAAAACGATAAAATGAGTAGAATCGATGGTTTAACGGTTGGAAATCGATGTAAAGGTGGTAGTTTGCTTGTTGACATGATTAGAATAGGTTCTGATTGAAATATGTTGATTTGGAAATGGTTTGGGTTGGAAAATATCATTTTTTGGGTTTTCAACAGCGCTGAAGGATTCTGAGTTTTCGCAGGTTCGCCTAGCGAACCATTCAGCGAAGGGTAGCGAAGGTTCGCTACGGGTATTCGCCTAGCGAAGGCGTGAGCGAAGGTTCTCTAGAGTGTTCGCCTAGCGAAGTTTGGGTGTTTTAAATGTTGGTAGTTGCTGCCTTGGTTCGCCAGGGGGTTCGCCTAGCGAACTTAGTGTCTGTTTTTATCTAACAGTTGGTTCGCTGGAACATTCGCCTAGCGAAGGAGCTAGCGAATGCTCGCGAGGGATGTTCGCCTAGCGAAGCAGCTAACGAATGCTCGCGAGGGAGATTCGCCCAGCGAACAGTGCTGTTCGTGTAATTTTGTTTTCTGCATAACTTTTGATCTGTGATTCGGTTTGAGGCGTAGTTTGATGCGTTGGAAAGCTAACGAGATGTTCTTCCTAGGAAAAATAGTTTTGGGGTCTGAACTTGGTCCAATCGGTACAGTTTTTACGAACCATTTTGTGGTGTCGGGCGTCCGGTTTATGTTTTTACGTTATTTCGAAATATTCATATCTTGTTATCCGTTTATCGTATTTAAGAGTTCTTTATACCGAATCGAAGCTGTCGATGAGTACTTTTTGATGATGATAGAAAATATTATTTTTGGAAGACTTTTAGCCGACTTTTTCGGAAAACCGAAAAATGGAATTTTAAGTTATTTTTCAATATTGTAAGACATATTATGATATGTTATGAGATGGATTGTGTGATGATTCTTTGATGGGAATTTGATGTTGTGGAATGGTATATTGGTGTTTATGACCATTTTAGGAAATTGTGTGCATTACTTTATATGTACTTAAAATACATGATTATTGTTAATGCATGAGCATTTGATGTTGGCATGAGTCATTAATGTGTCAAGTATCATGATATGCATTCTTGCATTGGAAGATTCATAAATGAATCAGTTTTATCGTCTTACGCCCTGAAATAATGGTAGAAGCGATTAATCACAAATGATTGTGCGCCCTGAAATAGTGGACTATGGCAATCGGATTGTGCGCCTTGAAATAGTGGACTAAAGCAATCCATAAACGTCGTACGCCCTGAAATAATGGTTTATAGCGACGGGGAACATCGTAGGCCCGACGGGGAGTTACTCTATGTAACGAGCGATGATTCCAAGAGTTCCTGGGGGACTAATGAATTACAAGGTTGGATTGGTACCGCATGCGTAGAGTCGTTGTGTCGGTCTCTGTGCATTTGCATAATTCATTACATGTATGTTTATGTGTTGAATTTTGAGAAGGATTTGTTATGCATTGTGTTAATGTATATGCTTATGTGATTGATGTGTGAAATGGGTTTAATATGTCTTGTGTTGTTTACAAGTATCGTATTTGTGTGGTGAGAATAATTGTGCATATTTTGCTAAGTGTTATATAATGATATGCAATTATATTATAATCCTGTTTCTCACCCTTCTGCTGTGGTTTAATGCTGTAATGACATTGCAAATTAGACACTGGAGGTCTTTTGCGAAGATTAGTGTCTTCGTCTTTTTGTCGTTCCGTCGGCTCTGATATGTAACACGGGTAGTCGGGGTTAGAGTGTAGATGTTTCTTTTAGCTTGTATATAGTGGCCTTGTATGAATATGTATATGACATACTTATATTTTGTGATGACATCAGTTATGGATGTTCCGCTTTAATTCTGTAACTGAATACTGATATTTTGGAACGGAGTTCCTTTGTTTATAAAAACTATCCAGGTGTTATATATCTTTATGAGCAGGTTATTTTTAGTTCACGTTGATGTGACATCTCTGTTTATATCTAAATGACTTAATCTTTGCTCTGATGTTTTATTATAAGATTTTATATATATATTTTTTATTATTACGTTTTTGTACGGGGTATAGAAGGGGTGTTACACACAGGGTATCCAATAATTCAAACATGCTTAAATTTCAGCTCAATCCATTCAAACTCAAACACACAAAATTTCTCTGTCTCAACACTAAAAATAAAATAAAAATTAAAAACAACTTTTATGGAACAAGATCAATAGCTATAAACATATCCAATAAACACATTAATAACGAAATCCTCAACAATAAAATAACCTCTCCAAAACCCGTTTAAATATAAACTCCTTATAATCACTCCTTACAGGAGCAACACCTAAGTTCCTTTTCATCTTATAAACCTTAATCTCATCAACACAGAGACATAAAAAATATTAAGACCACAAAAGACAACGAGTGAAATCAAAATTGCTAACTTTTACTCACCTATATAGTGAGACATAAGAATCTGACAAAAACATCATGTGTGTGTCTTAGAAAGCAATTCATTTAAAATAGGAAGAAACTAGAATGTCAAATCCAACGTGAAAGTGCAAGAACAAAGACAAAGGAATAACATTATCATTGAACCTTTGAAATAGATAGATTGAGTTAAAGTTTACCTTAAACATGTGTATCTCTGGAGATGAAAAAGAAGAAAACAGAAGTAGTGGATTTGATGATCAAATAGAACGTATGTGGAGTAGAGTGATAGGCGCGACGACAGATGAAACAAATGGAAAGAAACCTAGTTTTAGAAGGATGTAATAAAATAACGTTCAATTTTTACGAATAAAAAATAGTGGATTAGACTCCTCAATACAATGCCTAATTTTCATTCTATGTAAAAATAATAATTTAACAAAATGCCCGCGAGGAAAACCTGCCCCACCTCACTTCCTCGTTGTTTTTTAAGTGGGTTAGACGAGAGGGGCCAACTTAAGGCGCTGAGCCAGAAACTTCGGCCCAACCCATAAAACGTGGTGGTTCAAATGGGTCGGTCCAATGAGCTCTACCCATTTTTCACCCCTACATAAATGGACATTTTGAAATTTTATAAGATTGGTTTATTAGTTATATAATTTTAAAATAATTTTTAAAAGTATATTATATTGTAGTCCAAAAATAAATATTATTTTTAACATAAAAAAAAAAAAATTTCTTTGAAATAATATGTTTTTAAGTTTTGAAGTTTCTAATTTTCTAAACCCTAATCAACAACCATAACCAGGGATGAAGCTAGAAAATTTGTGTAGTGGGGACAATAATATATATAAATTTATAATTTTGTTTTAATTTTTTTAATTTTTAATTTAAGAAAACATAATAAATATTTGAAATATTTTATTAATTAAAATAATATCCTTTATATTTAAAAATAATAAATAAATATGCAAAATTTAGGTGAAAAAGTTGTATATATATATTTTTTAAAAATAAACTAGGAAAGTATACATTATCAGTGATATGTTTTTTTTTTTTATCTTTCTAAAATTTAAATGAATTAAAACATAAAAGCGTTGGAGATATACATACAATGCATATACATTTTAGTTTTGCATTGTTACATTCATATATGATATTTGAAATACATAGTGTTTGCAATGAAAATTAAGTGGAGGCACATGCCTACAGTATTGGCAATGTGGTTCCATCCCTGACCTTAAGACACGGCGGAATAAAACCTTCATGAAAGGAAACCTCTCAACTGCCACCTAACCGACTCCTAACTCCTTCTTCTCTAATCATGGAACAATCGAAAGTAAATCCATGGGCATTCCTTGATTCTAACAAAAAAGAGCCACAATCTTCACACTCAGTAATAGAGAAACCAATCGCACGAAAGAAATCTTTTTTTAAGAGATTAATAACTTATGTGATATTCCATTGAGCTAACTACCTCAAATGATCGTAAAGGGGATAGAATAGATATAATGATTCTGAAGTTGAATATTTTGAAAAATTAGGAACATGCAAACATAATCTACACATGAGAATAATTTAGCCAAAAAGTACAATGTCTTTGAATATAGATGCCTTAAGGCTAAAGATATCTACAATATGGTAATTCATAGGTAAGTGGGGACTCATATCTCTAGGAAAAGGGTTATATGAATTTTTATTCTCAAACACTAAAGAACTACAAAGCGTTAGAACCATAAAGTGTTGGAGTTTGAAACCTGGGATTTTGAAATTGTTTACTTGGAAAAAAGGAATTTAATCCCAATCTGCAACATCGATTTTCTACTCAGGGTTGAATAAGAATCTATGGACTTTTCCTAAAATATTGGAGGCCCAAGATTTTAAATTCTATTGCAAGTGTTATAGGTAGCCCAATTTGTATAGATGAGTCAACAACAAATCTATGTTTGATAAATCCTTTGGTCATAAGGCTAGAATTTTGGTAGATATGGATTTGATAGGGAGAATTATGAATAAGATCCTTGTTCAAAGGAAAACTTATGTCTTCTTTTTGAAAGTCTCCTATGAAAACATCCCATACTTTTGTGACTGTTGTATATTCATTGGCTATAATGTTAGAAACTGTTGGAAAATTATTAGAAATGGTGACATAGAAAAAGGTAGCACGAGACAAGAAAACATAAGAGTCTATGTTGCAAAACAAAATGGAAATCAAATGAATAGAAAAAGTTCTACTTCTGTAGAAAAAGAACATGTCTTTTAAAACAATGAAGGAACCTCAAAGGATGTGCGTCTTTCAAATGTAGATGTGGTTGAACAGGTTGCAAATGTGTTTGCTTCTTTCGGGCTTTTAGTTGTATTTAGTGAAAATCACATGGAAGGGCCTGGTGGGTTACATGCAGTTCAAGAAACAATAAATGTTAAAGAGAACATAATTGAAAATTTGACTGAGTAAGATGCATTAAGTTCCAATGGCTCAAAATGTGTGGACGCAACACAAATGGAAAATGAGATTGAAGTTAGGGTTGAAGACAATGCTTTTCCCAAAAGAGTTCAACATGAATTGGATTTTCTTAAGCATTAATGGACCAACATGGTAGAGGAGCCAACTGAAAATGTAGTAGACATTGAGAACAAATTCTAATTGTTGGTCTCAAGGAAAACTAAGAAAGAGAGAAAACAAGTTCAAAAACCAAGCATTGTTGAACCTAGCACTAGGGCAAGGGATATTTCTTTCAAAACTACCCAATGAAGTGCCTTTTTGGAATATTAGTGGGTTAGTTAATTACCCTTACAAATTAGCTCTCAAAAGGCATATTATGAAGTAAAAACCCTGATTTTTACCTCATTGTTGAACCTCGAATGACTTTGGAGAATCTTCCTACTAATTTATATGGAATTTTGTGCTTGAATGTTTAATCAAGAAGTGATCAAAGCTCATAGGAAAGCAAGATATTCCTAATCTTAATAACATCATGGTTTTGATTATGATAACACTTAAAGCAGTTGAAGTGTTTGTAACAAAAACATCTGAAGTTGCAACAACTCTTGAAGAAATCTTGATGACAAGACATAAAGACAAGCAAAATATTTCAAGCTGTTAAAGATTCTCAAAATGGTTGATCAAGCTGCTCCTCCAAATCAAAGTGAAAGACAGGAAGTGTGACAGCTAGCCTAATCATGTCTGAGTATTATGTGTTTTGTAAAAACACAAAGGGGTTTTAAAAATTAATATGGATTAATCACACACTCACTAAATCTTTTTTGAAGCCTATATTTTCAAATAAAATCACCTAAAATGAGTCTAAAATCACCTATGATATGAGAATTGTCAGATTGATTAAGGCAATTTTTTGAACTTCATAATCGATTAGATAAGGGAAAATGAGTCTATAATCGATTATGACAATGTATCAATGAATGGTAATGACTCTATCAAAACTTTCAAATTGGGCTCAAATAATCGATTATTTGTGGTCGATAATTGATTAACATACGGACCTAATTGATTAGGTACTCAATTTTGTCCATGGATCCTTTTCTTTTTTGAACCAGCCTTTGACCTATAAATAGAGGTCTTCTCCTACACATCCAGAAACATGAGATATCTCACCTTCCTCTCTCTCTATTTCTCTCTCTAACAATATTTTCTCATTTCTCTCACATATTTTTAGCCATAGCGCTTTGAGAAAAAGTTCTCGTGTCTGGTGAGGAACTTGTTCTAGAAAAGGGTAATATTGTAAATTCTTTAAGATTTCATTTTCCTCTTAGTTGAATTATTCTTTCTTAGGAAGCGTTTGTTTAGGTTAGGATCTAAACCCGTTAAAAGCTCTTTTGGGGGATTGAGTGTTAACTCTCCATTTGGTTCGTCAGTTTGGCCACATAAGGAAAAGTTTTCCATTTGTGTTTGTGAAAAATAACCATAAAAATTCTTCACAACTGTTCGAGATCAACCTATTATAAAATCTCTCTCGGTTGCTTAATTCAACGTGTGTAAAAGCTTAGTAGGTTCGGATCATTAGAGTAATCTCTAGTTAGAGTTAGTTATATTTAGTTATATTGCCTATAGAAAGGTAGTTAGGATGTGAAGAAAGTTAGTTAAAAAAGTTGTAACCGATCGGTGCTACTATATAAACTTAATTTCACTCTCATGTAAATCATAATGAAAAAGACAATGCAAGAAGATCTTTCTTTTCCTTGTTTTATTTATGAAATTCATCTTTCTCATTTCATCCATATATGAATTCTCATCTAACGAATATGAGTTGGAAGACACAACATTTTATTTATTCTCTATGGTGGTATCTCATATATTCATTTTTAAGATGTAAACTTCTTACCATTAATTTAATTGATAAAAAGATAACTATTATGAAAATCTTTTATTCATATTATTTATAAATTTACCAAAACATGATTACAAATTTCACATGTAAAACTTCAACAATAAATGGACAACATACAATTTATAAATAATCTACAAATAATATATTTAAATATCTAAATAGAGTCTAACAAACACTTTAACAAAATCAACAATATGCCTCTATATAATCAATGAAATTCAATAAAAAATGTAAATTCTTTCCAACAAAATACATTACACAAAATCATTAAACATTTTTAAAAAGAGAAAATTTAATCATTTGATTTAAGTTACAATAAATAATTATTAATGTCTATTCCTTTAAAAATTGAAAGAATAACATTTAGAGGGTAAGCGGATTAAAAAACCAAAAAAAAAAACTATTTAGTTTCGTTCAAACCAAATTAAACCAATAAAAACCAAACTTGTTTGGTTCGACTTTTGCTATTTATTTTTAAAAATTATATAACTGAATAACTGAACTAATGTGTATAATCATCTCATGTTTATAGCTCATAAATAGTTGATCCAACACAACACAACTGTGTTGCTTCACTTCACTTTTTCCCTTCACAAATTACAACAAAACCTAAGATAAGATTACATGATGCTTGTAAGAGGCACCCCCTTCCACTAGGCTGTTGTGTTTTTGTTGTCTATTTCTTTGCATCAAATATATATATTACAATATTTCAATCATTTAATTCCATAATAATTTTAATAAAATTGAAATTTATTTCAATCATTTATTTATTTTATTTTATTTCAGTTTAATATTTATTATGATTATATTTAATAACTTAGTTTATTTTTAATAAATATTTAGATTTAATTTATATAAACTATATTTATATATAATAAATATTTACTATATTTATATTTAATAATTTATTTTATTTTTTAAATATTAAATATTAAAATATATTTAATATTTTAGACCACACATGTTAAAATAATATCTTAAAATTTTAGTTTATTTTTTATACCACACGTGTTTATTAACGTTTTAAATAACACATGTTTTTATTTTGTTTTGATTATATTTTAAAAACGTTATTATTAATTTAGTTTATTTTAAAATTTAGTTTAAAATAATTTAGTTTATTTTTTTATACAAACGTATTATGTAATGTTAAAAAATAATTTAGTTTATTAAAAATATTTAAGATATATATATATATATATATATATATATATATATATATATATATATATATATATATATATATATAATCTTACTGGACCGAAGTTAATCAACATCCAGTAACACGTCGTGAGCTCCTAGTTCGTCGGTGGTGGATCAGTGGAGGGGGTGTACCTACAAGATACTCCAATGCCTAAATGAGTTTAGAGTACAAGTAAGCAAGTACATAAAAAGCGTGAGAATAGAATACTTGACCTTTAGTGAAATAAGGTATTTATAATGTGACCCCAGCGCTGGGCCAACAATTATTTGCATTGGGTTGGATCATTAGGCTCAATACCAATAACTGTCAGGATCTACGTGGCGTAGGGAAGACCAACACGTGGTCTTCGTCCTGGGTCAACTTCCCCGTGAACTTCGGAAGGTGGAGGACCCGTTCTTTCGCTCGTGGGTAATTGGCTGATGACGTGTCCCCGCGTGAGGGTCACGTGGAGACCGTGGGGAAGACGCGTGAGCGCTTCCCGTGTGATTTGATGAGTTGGGCCTTCATTGGGCCCCCCCGATGGGGAGATGGGTTGGGTCGTGCCCAAAAGTGGGGCAGCCTTTGGCCCAGTCCATAACAGGAGTCCCCCAAGTCGTTGCTCTGAAGTGGAGGAGTAATGACTTAAGGGTCAATTCTAATGTCGAATAGGGTCGTAGGAACTTGCCCGAAGGAGTGTCGTGCGTGCTTGAGGCTCTGAGCTCGTGGGACAATGCGCATGACTAGGCGTGGGAGCCATTAGGTGCGCCCGACAGCGGGTTCGACAACAGGGTCGATCAGGCATTCATCGCGGGGAGGCCTGCCCGTCACACGCAGTCATGGCTCTTTTTTAACTTCTCCCAGGGAAACGTTCTCGGTCGTGTAAGGGTCAGACATTATGCTCGACGATGTGATGAAAGCGAAAGGGAACATAAATGTCATTTCCTCGAGCAGGGCGAGGGATTTGAAGGGACACGCGTGGTGTCTTTTAGAGCTACGTGTCAGGAGCAATAAATGCATATAACGGCTATGAGTAAGGGTGTTTGAGTTCCTAAGTGATGCTTCGCTTCCCATGCTAGAGCTTATAAATAGGGGGAAGTCCGATTCATCTGCACGCTCCCCTCATTCTAACTCAAGAATTTCCCCAAGTCTCTCAAAGCTCTCTTTGCTCTCCTAAAGTCCGCTTGTCGCCGTAGACGTCGTCAACCCTTTTCTTCGTCGTCTAGATTCTTCTTCGTATAAGTAAGTATTTTGTCATTCTTCATATTCTATGAGTTTTATGAATTTTCCAGGGAGTTTCTTGAGTCTCCGATGAATTTTCCAGGAGGCCCATGAAGTTTCCGGCGATTTTTCCGGGAGCTCTTGAAGTTCCTGGCGGCCTCATGAAGTTCTCGGCGGAATCATGAAGTTTCCGATGAAGATTCCGGGGACCTCATGAAGATTCTGGGAAAATGAATGGAGTTTCCAATGAAGGTCTCGAGGACCTCATGAGGAAACTTTCTCCCCGGGGATGCGTGAGTGCCAAGAGGAAGTCACTCATCGAGGAGACTTCCTGCGCTTGACTCTGGCGGGGAACTTAGGTGTCGAGGAATCTTTTCCCCACAGAAGGGGTTTCATGTCCTGCGTCGAGGAGGATTTCCTCACAACCATACGCTTGTCGGCAAGGGCTTCGGTCGAGGACGTGTGTCGAGCGTCTCCTCGCCCTTTCACTTGATTTGCGGGGGAAGGGTGGATTTGATCTTATTGTCGAATTCACTATTTCCTTCTATTTTTCAGGTTAAATGGATCCCAAGCCCAGGGATGTCGTCATGGTCGACGAAGAGGTCGTCGACGTGGAAGACGTTGACGGGGATGTAGAGGACAACTCGGGGGATGCGAACGATGAATCTCCCTCCACGTGGACCGAGCTGGAACCCCTGTCCGTCGTTACACAGTTTGTCCACGACGACTCAGAAGTTTTTGCCACTGTCGAGAAACAGGAGGAAGGAGCCCCAGCGAATTGGAAGGTTTACATGCCTAAGGAAATAGACCGGATTCACTCGACCTACCAGAGGAAGCGCTTCCCAATGTATGAGTTCATCTTTCAGGGAGCGGGGTTTCACCTTCCCTTCATTGATTTCCAAACGGGGGTGTTCCAATGGCTGGACTTGGCGCCCTCGCAGCTTCACCCCAACGTCATCACGTTCATGCGGGCATTTGAGTTTGTCTGCCAATATCTTAAAGTTGGCGCTACGCTCCCGTTGTTCTTCCGCCTCTTCCACCTGCAGCGTCAAACTCATCATGGTCGACACAGCTGGGTGTCCTTGAAATAATCGAGGAAGTTGTTCAAAGTGTATTTGGACTCTATTTGGTTCTTCAAGGACAGATATTTTGTCGTGAAGCCCGTGACTCACTCCGCCATCGACTCTCTATTCGACCGAGTGGAGACGCTCATTGACGGGCGACGGGAGGTGACCCTGGAGGCAAAGTTACCCCTCGAATGACAGAATGCCCATTTTAAAAGAGGGATGAAAAGTTACATCACGAAGCCCTACGACTTATACGAAGATGATAGGCTCGCCTATGACAGGATATCGGGCTTCGTCAACAGCTTTACCCTCGCCAAGTGTGTGACCAAAGACGGAAGTTTTGTCTGGGAGGCCATCGGGGACATTGCCCTCGAGGCCCGTTTAATTAATACCAAGGCACTCCTCGAGTACGGTTCCGACGGGGAGGCCTTGAGGCTCTTAGGTAGTGAGCGTTTTTACTTATTTGTTTGCTCGTCTCTCCTCGCTATACTGACTCATTCCTTTCTTTGTTGCAGGTCAGATGCCGAACCTCCAAGAGCGCGTGTTGAAGCTTGCGGCGACCAAAGGCGTGAAGAAGGCTCCTAGGGTCGTGTTTCCCAGGTCTAGCAGATGGCGAGGGTCGACCAACATCCTGAGGGTTCCTCCTCTCCTCAGGGGAGTCAGTCTACGGTCCCTCATGATCCTCCGGCCAAGAAACCACGTCTCGAGGAGTCTGATCTCGTCAACCTCCTAGAGGGTATTCTTAGGGAAAGGTTCGTGTTGCCTCTCTGTCATCTCCATCGGGTCTCTTTGGTGGGGATAACTCTTTGATTGTACCAACAGAGGAGTCTAAAGCAATTATGGGCGTCGACAAAGCAAGCATGAGAAAAGCTTTGTGTGATGACATGGAGGCCGTGATGAGGGTTTTTTAGACGACCCTGGTCCTTAACAATGAGACCATCCCCTCCTCCGAGCTGAACAAGTTGCGAGATGAGAATACGATCCTCTAGGCAGAGAAGAACAAAGTGGACAATGACTTTCTCGACTACAAATCGAAGAACGAGGTCCAGGTTTGTCTTCTCCTCGAAATGGATGAGATGCGGGGAAAAATGAGTGAGGTCGTCGAAGAGAGGGATCGGCTCCAAGTGAAGGTTGTTGAGTTGGAGGCTGCTGCCCGGCCCGCCGAGGACGAAACTGCTGAAGAGAGGGCCTTGGCAACTCAGGGTGACTTGGTTTCTCGGATCAGGGAGCTCGAGCAGGATTGCCTAGGCACCCTCGAGTTGGGCTTCAACATGGTGGTGGGGCAACTCCAGATCGTTAACCCCAGGCTCTAGTTCGTCACAGAGGGGACAAGACCTTTCCACCAGGTGGTCGGCGGCTAAGTGGTTGCTCCTGAGGTGTCTGACAGTGGATCTGACCAGACCGACGGGGAGACTCGGCCCGAGGAGGAAGTCTTTATTTATTTCTTTTTAGTTGTTTTGGCATGCGCGCCACATTTTGAATTTTGGCTTTGCCGGGCCTGCGTGCCGTATTTTGTAATCTGATTTTTCCTGGCCTGCGTGCCATTTTTTTTGATATTGTCTGGCATGCGCATCATGGTTTGTAACATTTGAACAAGGGGCTTTGCCCGCCCTACGCAATCCATTGTTTCTTTTATTGTTAGTATTTTTTGCATTTTGTGTGTGCTATTTGTTGGGTACTTATTTTCCTTGTTAATATGTATGCAATATTGTGTTTGCTTGTTTTTATGAAGTAATTGGGGCCTTTTCTCGACATAATTGGTCCTCGACAGTGTAGAGAACTGGTCGAGTAGTCGGAGTCGTGTTTCGACCGTCGACGAAGCTAGGAGCTCGATCGAGGTCTTTGCTTCGTGGCGTGAACTTCCCATCGCGAGCTGGGCGTTCTGCCTAATTGGTACGACAACGGTGTAGCTCGGTTGAGGTGTCCTCATCAGATCAAGAGTATGCTCGCACACACAAGAGAGGGATCTTATCTTTTTGTTTCATGTTTAGGAGTCGCGCTTGTACCCTAGTGCTCTCCTGCGGTCGGGACGCACTTCGTCGCGATCAAACCAAGTACGCTGAGGGCAGTGTTTAACTGTAATATTGTTTAAGCTTTTCAGCATTCCATGGTCGAGCAAGTTCCTCCCCGTGCAGGTTTTCAAGGTAGTAGGCCCCGTTTTCCATTTTCGCGCAGACGTGGTAGGGGCCTTCCCAGTTCGCAGTGAGTTTTCCCTTGCGCGAGTCTTTCTGGTTCCTTCGTAGGACTAGGCTGCCTACTTGGAACTCGCGTTTAATGACTTTGTTGTCATGTCGCAAAGTTATATTTTGTTTGAGCGAGGCTTCGCTGAGGGATGCCCCTGACCGGATTTCTTCGAACAGGTCAAGCTCCTCCCTTAGGGCCTCTTCGTTCTTCTCCTCGCCGAGGGGAGATTCGGTCCTCCTAGAGGGTTCCCTTATTTCTACCATAATTACTGTCTCAGTTTCGTACGTTAGTCGGAATGGGGTCTGCGCGGTGGTCGAGTGTGGGGTCGTCCTGTAGGCCCAAAGCACGCTGTGTAGCTCCTCGACCCACCTCTTCTTGGCTTCGTCTAGTCCTCGCTTCAGCCTGCCCGTTTTCCTGCGGATGCCCGACAGATTTGAAATGTTGCTTTGTGGTTAGCTTGGTAACGAAGTTCTGGAAGTTCTTGTCGGTGAATTGCGTCTCGTTGTCGGTGACGATTGCTTGGGGTACGCCGAACCGGGCAAGTATGTTCCTTTTGTAGAAACATAGTATGTTGTGCGTCATGATTTTGGCGAGGGGTGCAGCCTCTATCCACTTCGTGAAGTAGTCGACGTCGACTATCAAATATTTGTTTTGATATGATCCTATGGTGAAGGGTCCGAGGATATCCACCCTACCACCCGAAGGGCCACAGGGGCGAAAGTGATTTGAGCTCGTTGGGGGGTGCTAGGTGCATATCCCCGCGTCGTTGGCATTTTTCGCACTTCTTGACGTGCTTCTTGGCGTCCTGCTGCATGGTGGGCCAATAGTACCCTGCTCGCAAAGCCTTACGGGCGAGGGACCGTCCACCGAGGTGCCGAACATTGATTCTTTTGTGGATCTCCTGGAGTATGTGAGGGATCTTGGACTCCTCGATGCACTTGAGGAGGGGGATGAAGAATCCCCGCCTGTACATATTGTCCTCGATCAAGACGTAGGAGCAAGCTCGGCGTCTGACTACGCTAGTCTCCTTAGAGTCGTCGGGCAGCTCCCCCGTGCTGAGGTACGTGTATACTGGGGTCATCCAGCAATTGTTGTCGCCGATGGAATTTACTTCGATGGTCGAGGTGGGTTTCTCAACGCTTGGTCGAGAAAGTACCTCCTGGATGACAGACTTGTTTCTGTCCTTCTTCTTTGTGCTCGCGAGCTTCAACAGGATATCTGCCTTGGTATTGTGCTCGCGGAGAACATGCTTCACCTCCATGGAGTCTAACTTTTTCATCCTCTCTTTCACTAGGGCTAAGTACTCGACGAGATTATCATTTTTGGCCCGATACTCTCCCTGTACCTGAGAGGCGATGAGCAGGGAGTCAGTATATATCTTTACCTCCTTCGCGCCAAGGTCTTTGGCTAGGCGCAATCCGACGAGGAAGGCCTCATACTCGGCTTGGTTGTTCGAAGTTGGGAAGGATAGAGCGAGGGAGACCTCAATCAGGATTCCGTCTTAGTTCTTAAGAATGATGCCTTCCCCACTTCTTGTCGAGCTGGATGCCTCATCGACATAGATGGTCCATTTGCGGGCTCCATCGGAAGGGGAGATCTGGGCGGTCATTTCCGTGACAAAGTTGGATAGCATTTGAGCTTTGAGGGCCTTCCTGCTCTCATATTGTACGTCTAACTCAGAGAGCTCGAGCGACCATTTGAGCATTCTATCCTCCATGTCGGGGCGGCTAAGCAACTGCTTTACGGGTTGGTCCGTCCTAATCACGATCATGTGGGCCAGGAAATAGTGTTGCAACCTTCTGGCCGCATTGATGAGGGCCAAAACGACCTTCTCGATTTGCTGGTACCTGAGCTCGGGGCCCTGGAGGACTTTACTGGTGAAGTAGATTGGTTTTTGTCCCTCAGGGCTTTCACGAATGAGAGTCGCACTGACGGCCTCGGTAGCGACAGCGAGGTACAAATATAAAGTCTTTCGGTCGCGATAAGACTGGGGTTTGCGAGAGGACTTGTTTGAGGTGGAGGAGGGCTTGCTCTCACTCCTCGGTCCACTTGAACGTGGCCTCGTTGCGCAAGAGCTTGAAAAATGGGAATGCATATTGGGCAGACTTGGCCACGAAGCGGGGCAGTAAGGTGAGCATCCCGTTTAGGGATTGGATTGATTTCTTCGAGTTCGGTATTGGGAACTCGGAAAAAGCCCTGCAATTTTCGGGGTTCACCTCGATTCTCCGCTCCGTCAAACAGAATCCGGGGAATTTGCCTGCTCAGACACCGAAGGTGCATTTCTCCGGGTTGAATCTCATTCTGCATTTCCTCGCCGTGTCGAAGACTCTTCTGAGATGAGCCATGTGGTCAATTTCTTCTCGTGATTTCACGATCATGTCGTCTATGTAGACCTAGAGCATGTCCCCGATTTTTCCCTGGAAGACTTTGTTCAACATCCGTTGGTAAGTCGCACCGGCATTTTTCAGGCCGAAGGGCATTACGTTGTTGTAATAATTGCCCGACTCGGTCATGAAAGCCGTGTAATGCTTGTAGGCCTTTGCCATGGGGATTTAGTTGTATCCCGAGTATGCGTTCATGAACGATAGTAATTTAAAACCTGTAGAATTGTCGACCAGTTTGTCGATGTTAGGTAATAGATATGCATCTTTGGGGCATGCCCTGTTAAGATCGGTATAGTCAACACACATTCTCCATTTTCCATTAGATTTTTTAACTAATACAACGTTGGATAGCCAGGTTGTGTACTTGACTTCCGAAATAAAATTTGCCTCTAAGAGGTCTTTTACAACTTTTTCGGCAGCCTCCGCTTTCTTGAGAGACTTCCTACGCCTAAGTTGTACTATGGCCCTAGCGGACGGATCTATAGTGAGCTGGTGGCAGGCCACGTTGGGGTCGAGCCCAGGCATCTCTGCAATGCTCCACGCAAACAAGTCAGCATTCTCCCTGAGATAGGCTTTCAGCTGCTTCCTCGCCAAGTTGGGGAGTCCTGTGTCGATCTTCACGCTCCTGTTGGGATCGTCGCTGAGAGTGATGAGCTCGAAGTCGCCGTCTGAAATAGGGTTGCATGGGATGGAGGAGTTTCCCGTCTCCACCATTTGCTGGAGGTGTGTCGACCGCTTCTTCATTCTTCCCCTACTTGCCGGGGAAGCGGCTGTCAAGGTCGACCGAGTTGACGCGCGACAATGGCTTCTGCTCCTCGGCGCTGGCTGGCTTTCCGACAGTCTTAGGCTTGCTGTTGATTGAGTTCATCCCCCTTGGTGGCCGCCTCAAAACATCTTCTAGCGGCTTCAATATCCTCGTGGAAGGTGATGACGTGACCCTTGGCTGTGTAGTACTTCATCTTCAGGTGGACCGTGGATGATGCTGCCCTTAGCTCGGCCAGGGTTGGCCTTCCCAGAATACATTGGTATAGAGAGGGGCATTCTATTACCAAGAAACAAACCTTGACCTGCCTGGTAGTCTCCTCATTCGCGAAGGTGACAAGTAGCTCAACGTAGCCCCATGGCCTTGTGGTGGTGTCGTTGAAGCCTTGCAAGTTGGAGCCGACGTACAGGGTCAGATGCATCTCGTCGAGCTGGAGGGTGGTGAACAGGTGAGCATACATTATGTCAATTGAGCTTCCCTAGTCGACGAGGATGCGGCGGACGTCGAAGTTCGTCGTCTGGGATTTGATCAAGAGAGGGATGCCGGAATTGGGAGCGCCACCCGATAGCTCCTCGAAGTAGAAAGCGATGGGGTTTGATCTCCTCTGGACTTTGTCGAAGGTGGAATTCTACGCCGAGCTTTCCTTGAACAGCTCGTCAAACTTTCGCTTCATCTACCCCACAGAGAGCTTGTTGAACCCTCTACCGGATATGACCATGGCGGCGGGGAAGCTCTCCCATGGGCTACGAGCGGACACGGGTGTGTTGGCCTCGTAGGGGAGGTAGAAGTCCTCTGGCCAGGAGACGCACAGAACGACCTGCAGCCCAGTGTCGTTTGAGGGCAGCGTCACCTCCTCGACTTTCTTCGCCTCGCGGGCTTCCTGTCGAGGAGTTTCATTCCTCCTAGTGTACTGCTTCAGGTGCCCTTACTTGATCAGGATTTTGACGGCATCCTTGAGATAGATGCAATCTTCCGTAATGTGTCTGTGGCTCCTGTGAAATCGAAAGTATTTGGACTTGTCGACGTTGGGCTTGGGGGTGCCGGCTTCAGAAAGCGGACACCACCTCTTTGGAACTCTGAGTTGATGCACTCGTCCAGAATGCGCTCGCGGGGAGCTGTGAGTAGTGTGTACTCGGTGAAGCGGCCTGCTGGCCCCTTGTGCTCTCGGGAGTCACGGGGCCTATCCTCTCTTCTTTTCTCCCCACCACGTCGGGGAGCAACGGAGTCTTCGTGCCTGGAGACTTTGGCACTCTCCTGGTTCCGAGAGTCGCCGACACTATTGGCGGCCTCCTTCTCCTCGTATTGGATGTAGGCTTGAGCCTTGTGGAGGAGTTCGTCCAGCGTGTTAGGTCTTTCGATATCAAGCGCCTTGGCGAAATCAATGCAAGGTCGCAACCCTCGCTCGATCAGGTGCCTCTTCATGCTATCCGTGGTAGATACTTAGATAACCTCTGGATAAAATCTCTCTATATAGTCCCGGAGAGATTCGTCATTCCCCTGAATAATAGCTTCCAGGGACGCCTCTGTCTTCGGATGTCGCTGGGAGGCGGTGAAGTGCCTGGAGAACTGTCTTTTCAGCTCCTTCCAGGAGGTGATAGATTCGGGCTCGAGGCTCTTGTACCACACCATCGCACCCTTCCTCAGGGTCGTGGGTAAAAGCCTGCATTTTATGGCTCCCTGGACGTTTCGGTAGTTGAGCATCGTGTCGATGCTCTCAATGTGGTCGTCCGGGTCGATCGTGCCATCATAGGTAGCCAGACTCGGGGGTTTCTCCATCCCGATGGGCAAACAAGTTTCCATGATGGCTTTGGATAGTGGATCACGGGGGTCGTCCTCGTCGCTTCTGATGGGCGACTGCGACTGGGAAAGGTCATACCGAGAGCTCCTTTCGCGGCGGGGAGAACTCCTAGGTCGACTCTTCGATTTCTCTGTATACCTGTCAGCTTTGTTTCTCTTGGGAGCCATAGAGCGTCGCTCTTTTCGGGGAGGAGAGCGGTCACGCTTCTGGGTGGCCACGGGCTGAGGCCTTTCCAGTCGTGGATGATGTCCAGGTTGTCGCAGAGAGGGGCTTCGAGACTTATCGTGTTGAAGTCTCTGCGGGGGAGAGGAAGGTTGGGTTTCTCATCGTCGCGGGGACGGGCTGCCAGAAACTGGACGACGATGTCTCCACAGGGGAGAGTGTGATTGTCGTTCTTTTTTCAGCATCCCGATTCGCTCGTTCTGTTAGAAGATTATTAGGTTCGTCTATTTGATCGCCGCGAACAGGGCCACCATGGTCGGCATTGGGCGGCACAGGGATTGACTGGAAAACAGTCGGGCTGTCGAAGCGTTGGGCGGTGTTGAAGGCCACATAGTCGGGGGAGGGTGAGACGGTGCGCCCGTCCCTGGCGTCACCCTCCTCGACGAAAGCAGTCACGTTGGGATCATGATCGTCGTCGTTGGTGAAGGTGGTGAAAGCGGTTTCATGGACGTTATCGTCAGTGTGTGGGCTGGTCATGATCAACGGAAGTTGATGTATGCGTGAGGGGCATGTGGAGACAGTGGGGAATACGCGTGAGCGCTCGCCGTGTGATTTGATGAGTTGGGCCTTCATTGGACCCTCCCCAACGGGGAGATGGGTTGGGTCGTGCCCGTTGGGTTGGGCCTTCAATAAATATTAAATATTAATTTAGATAAACGTTAATATTAGTTTAGTTTAGTTTAATTTATATTAATATTAGTATAGTTTTAACGTTAATATTAATTTAAATATAATAAATATTAAATATTTATTAATATTATATATAAACATAAATAAAATAAATAATATTCAATATTTAATATTAAATTGAAATTAAACTGAAATATAAGTGATATAAATATAATAAATATTAAACTGAAATAAAATAAAATAAAATAAATAAATAAAATAATAAATTAAAAATAAATAAATATTTAATATTTTTTTCAAACGTAATTTATTTCATTTCATATTTAATACTTATATTACTGTAACATAAGTTATATATATAAATATAGGTAATACATTTTTATATATTATTGTAATATATATGAAATACATTTCATATATAATACTTATCATTAATGGGCAAATAACCTTTTTCGTCCCTTAACTTTACACCAGGGTCCAAGTTGGTCATTTAACTTTAAAAAGTGGCGATTTCGTCCTTTAACTTTTTAAAACGTGCCACGTTTATCCTTCTGTTAGCTTCCGTTAGTCCCTTTTTGATAACGTTGTCCACGTGGGAGATTTACCTGTGACGTGGAAGTGTTGAAGGTTTTAATTAATCTGCAGAAAATGAATAGTCCATTCAATCTCTTTCTAAGTGGTGTAGCACTCTGCTAGGGCAAGCGAATTGGAGAGACGAAGTGCAAAACGAAGGATTTCTCACCAGACGAGACGGTTCCAGACAAAAAGGAGTGAAGATCTTCATCTGCCATTGATCAAACGATTAGTTAATTCGTCTTTCATATTAGTTAGGGTTAAAAGTTACGAAAATTAGGGTTCGTATTCAGTTTTAGTCTTCTTGTAAATTTGATAGGGTAAACCCTAATTTTGTAGATATTTTGGTCTGGTTAGGTATCATGGATGAAATTATTGAACTCAAAATTCATCACAGTGGGGAATTTACTGATGAGGGTCTGAGTGTATATACGAATGGTGTAGTTGATGATTTGAGGGTAGATGTAGATAGATGGAGTTATTTTGAGCTAGTGGGTGTGTTAAAAGATTTGGGTTATAGGGAGTTTGAAACAATCTACTACAAGGATCCACAGTTTGGTATGAATGCACTAATTAATGACCAGGGTGCATTAGAAATAGCAGACCTGTATAGGGTTCACAAACGTGTTGATATTTACATTCAACACACGTTGTCTCAACCTGACTACTGTGACAAAGTTGATGTGGATGACATAGTTGGTGAGGGCCCTGAAGAAATTGTGGATGAGGTGGAGGAGTTACTTAGTAAGCTGGTTGATGAAGTTGTTCATGGTGAAAATACCACCCCTGTTCAGGTTAATGTAGAAGAACAAGTTAATGTAGAGGAACAAGATAATGGTGATGAACAATTTAATGGTGATGAACAAGTTAATGCAGAGGAACAAGGTATGAATGTTGAGGAACATGTGACTGGTGAGGAGAAAGTTAATGTTGGGGAACAAGTGAATGTTGAGAAAGAAGTGGAAGTTAGAGTTGATGACGGTTTAAGTACTAATGATAGTGAAGATGAGGACTACAAGTATGATAGTGCACAAGATGTGGCTTTTGATGATGAGTCTGATGGGTTTGATGAGGTTGAGCAGGATGAAGTTGAATCCCTAATTCATGATGAAATTGAAGGTAGTAGCAAAGTTCATAAACACAATGGGAAGGCTGGTGAAGATAAAGGCAGTGACAATGATACTGATGACATGGAGAGTGGTTGTGATAGTGATGAAAGTATTGGACTTCCAAGAAAAAAACATCCTATTTTTAGACAACCAAAAGACATGGCTGATTACAAGTGGGATGTGGGAGTCTATTTTAGTTCAAAGGGTGACTTTAAGGAGGCAATAACAACTTATGCTGTGCAAAATGGTAGAAACCTTAGGTTTGTAAAGAATGACAAAGTTAGGGTAAGGGCTAAATGTAAAGATGGTTGTAAGTGGGAGGCATACTGTAGCAAGCTGCCCAATGAAGACACTTGGCAACTTAGGAAAGTGGTTGATGGATGTTTTCTCAAGGGGTTGTGTGGAGGCCAGATTCTGGCTGCTATAGGAAGGGATCCTAATGATCAGATGCTTCCCATAGCATATACAGTTGTGGAGGGTGAAAACAAGGACATCTGGACTTGGTTCTTAGAGCTCCTAATTGATGACCTTGGAGGCAAAGAGCAATGCATGACTTACACCTTCATATCAGACCAACAAAAGGCAAGTTTCTTATGTTTTTCTTATCATTTTCCTTAACTTTTTCTTATATTTTTCCTTATCTTTTTTCTTATGTTTTTTCCTATTGCAGGGGTTGTTATCCACTATGGAAGAGCTATTGCCTAGGGTGGAGCACAGGTTTTGTGTTAGGCATCTGTACAACAACTTTAGGAAGAGGTTTCCTGGCAAAATGTTGAAGGATATTATATGGAAGGCCGCCAAGTCAACTTACCCACAAGCATGGGAAAGAGAGATGAAGGGAATGAGGGCTATAAATGAGGAAGCTTTTAAGCATATGATTAAGACCCCACCAAGGTTTTGGAGTAGGTCATACTTCAGGACTGAAAACAAATGTGATGTTGTTCTCAACAACATGTCTGAATCATTCAATAGTGTGATTCTTGAGGCAAGGGCCAAACCTTTAATCACTATGCTTGAAGACATAAGAATCTACATGATGGAGAGATGGGCTATCAACATAATGAGGTTTGGTACCTTGGATGAGAATGACATATTGCCCAATATTAGAAAGAAAGTTGATATCACAAGCACCTACACCAACAATTGGCTTGTAATGTATGTCAGCTCAATACACTAGTATTTATTCAGTTGAATTAACAATTGCACGCAAGTGAATCATTTGTTCTGTTTTCTTTGGTTCTTTAGGATGTCTGATGAGCATATGTTTGAAGTAAGGCACTTGGAGAATCAGGTTGATAAGTATGTTGTGAACCTGAAAGACCACGTGTGTTCATGCAGAAGATGGGAACTTACAGGACTCCCGTGTGTGCATGCATTGTCTGCTATGAAGAGTAGGAATTTCAGGATAGAAAGTTACATCCTGAATACTATAGAGTTTCAAAATACAAGGCAGTTTATAAACATGTCATCTACCCTGTTAATGGGTCTAACTTGTGGGTTAAGACACCATATCCTGATGTGCAACCACCCAAGTTCAAGAAGATGCCTGGTAGGCCCAAAAAGATGAGAAGAACTGGTTTCTTGGTGAAGTGCAGCAGGTGTAAGAAATCAGGGCACTACAAGTCCACTTGTAAGGACACAACAAGTCAGGCTGCACAACAGAGTACTCAACACTCTGCCCAAGAATCTACTCAAACTGTTACTCAGCCTGCTGTGCAACCCAGTCAAGCATCTCAAATTGTGCAACCCAGTCAAGCATCTCAAACTGCCCAAGAATCTACTGCTCAGAAGACTCATGGTCCTGCAAAGGGGAAGACTCAGAAGCTACCAGTGAAAAAAGCTCCAAGGCCATTTGTTCCACTAGGCCCTACAACCAGGCTGTCTGCATCAAAGAATGTTGTTGGTCCAGTCACTAGGAGATCTACTCCCACCAAGAGAACATCTGCAAAGAAGAATCCCTAGACATATTTAGGATTAGGTGTTTTAGTCACTATGGTTTTGTGCTTTTTGTTATGAAGTGAACCTGTTTTTTGTTTTGCACTTTTAAGGTTGTGATGTAATGAACAAGAATGTTGTTTTGGTTCTGAACATGTTATGAACCTATTTTTAGTTATGTTTCTGGTCTGTTATGTAATGAACAAGAATGCTGTTATGGTTCTTAACCTTTTATGAACCAGTTTTTAATTATGTTTCTGTTATAAACCTGTTATGAATCTGTTATAGGTCAATTTTGTCACAACAAATGATACGATATAAGTCCCAATTATAGGGCAATAACAGTCAACAAATGATACGATATAAATCCCAAAATAACTTTCCCATGTTCTTCACTGTTTTTGCCCTTTGAAGTATAGCCATGTCTCCACAATAGCACATGGGCTTCCTCCAACGATTTCCACTGCCTGTTGAATCCCCATTTTCTGCATTTCTCTTGCTCAAAGAAGAAGAAGAAGAACTACCCGATTTCATTTTCCCTAAACCCTAGCTTTTACTTTGGAGAAAAATTGTAAGGATGGAAGATGATTTGAGTTTGCCCTAACAAGGAAGAAGATTGAGGGAAACGCGTCTGCAGAATGCACAAACAAGGAAAAAGACGATAAACATATTCCAAGTCACCTGCCACGTAACAAAATATAAACAGACGTTTGACCAAACTAACGGCAGGACTAACTTGGCACGGTTTAAAAAGTTAAAGGACGAAATCGTCACTTTTTAAAGTTAAGGGACCAAATTGGACCCTGGTGTAAAGTTAAAGGACGAAAAAGATTATTTTGCCTATCATTAATTGAAATGTTGTAATATATTAATATTTCATTAACCACAAAACTAAGCACCCTAGTGGAAGGGGTGTCTCTTGCATGCAACATGTAATGGATCGACAATGACGGAATCTGTCATTTTTTACATAATATTTTTAAGAATTCTCCTCAAATAACAGATGGCAAAAGGTGTATAAATCCATTAATTTTTAATCTCTTTCCATTTCTTTTTTTCTTTTCCATCTTTTTTATTTCATATTTTATTGGTTAATTTTAAATCTCTTTTCATTTTTTTTTCTTTTCTCATCTTTGAAAATGAATTAGAATTTTATTTTGATTGTATTTTTAATTTTATACTTAATTTTAAAGTGGTAGTATTTGTATATGATGCTGAACTATCATCTTTTTGAATATGTAATATTATGAATTTATTTTTATTTGATGGTAAAATATCATTATTTTTACTATGTTGTATGAATTTATTTAATTTCAAAGTGAAAACATTTTTATTTTATGGTGAACTATGTTCGTTTTGAGTATGTTATATAGATTTATTAAATATTGAGTGTGTTGTATGAATTTATTTAATATAATTTGAACTTGTTTGAAAATCAAAGAGCATGGAATAATTTATTTGAAAAAATGATCATTTAAAAAAACAAAAGCATGAAATATAATTGCTACAAGAATGTATTGTTTGAAAAAAAAAGGTATTTCAAACCAATCAACTGATCGAACCAAAGTTTGGTTCAGTTCCCCTTCTTAAAATAATGAAAATCGAACTGAATCAAATTGATATAAATTTCATTGATTCACATATTTTTTTACTAAAAAATCTGAATTGGATTGTTACACCTTAGTAACACCAAATTGAATTTGAATGACGTGTGTAACAATTCTTATGTTTTTATCATTTAAAAATTAATTAATTAGATGTCGTAACTTCGAAGTCGTGCTCTTATATCTAATGTCTTTTACAACTAAACTGTTTTAAGAGGTATCCCAATTTGTATAGATGACTTAACGACAAATCTATGTTTGATAAATCCTTTGGTCATAAGGCTAGAATTTAGGTAGATATGGGTTAGACACGGAGAATTATGGATAAGATCCTTGTTCAAAGGAAAACTTATGTCTTCTTTTTTAAAGTCTCCTATGAGAACATCCCATACTTTTGTGATCGTTGTATATTCATTGGCCAAAATGTTATAAACTGTTGGAAAATTATTAGAAATGGTGACATAGAAAAAGGTAGCATGAGACAAGAAAACATAAGAGTCTATGTTGCAAAACAAAATGGACAACAAATGAATAGAAAAGTTCTACTTCTTTAGAAAAAGAACGTGTCTTTTAAAATAATGAAGGAACCTCAAAGGATGTGCGTCTTTCAAATGTAGATGTGGTTGAACAGGTTGCAAATGTGTCTGCTTCTTTCGGGATTTTAGTTGTATTTAGTGAAAATCACATGGAAGGGCTTGGTGGGTTGCATGTAGTTCAAGAAACAACAAATGATGAAGAGAACATAATTGAAAATTTGACTGAGTA
Source organism: Lathyrus tuberosus (assembly GCA_022829125.1). Taxonomy (NCBI): domain Eukaryota; kingdom Viridiplantae; phylum Streptophyta; class Magnoliopsida; order Fabales; family Fabaceae; genus Lathyrus; species Lathyrus tuberosus. The sequence continues at coordinate 653,616 of JALAZF010000371.1, forward strand.
AGATGCATTAAGTTCCAATTGCTCAAAATGTGTGGACGCAACACAAATGGAAAATGAGATGGAAGTTAGGGTTGAAGACAATACTTTTCCCAAAAGAGTTTAACATGAATTGGATTTTCTTAAGCATTAATGAGCCAACATGGTAGAGGAGCCAATTGAAAATGAGTAGACATTGAGAACAAATTCTAATTGGTGGTCTCAAGGAAAACTAAGAAAGAGAGAAAACAAGTTCAAAAACCAAGCATTGTTGAACCTAGCACTAGGGCAAGGGATATTTCTTTCAAAACTACCAAATGAAGTGCCTTTTTGGAATATTATTGGGTTAGTTAATTACCCCTACAAATTAGCTCTCAAAAGGTATATTGTGAAGTAAAAAAAAACCTAATTTTTACCTCATTTCTGAACCTCAGATGACTTTGGAGAATCTTCCTACTAATTTATATGGAATTTTGTGCTTGAATGTTTAATCAAGAAGTGATCAAAGCTCATAGGCAAGCAAGATATTCCTAATCTTAATAACATCATGGTTTTGATGATGGCAACACTTGAAGCAGTTGAAGTGTTTGTAACAAAAACATCTGAAGTTGCAACAACTCCTGAAGAAATCTTGATGACAAGACATAAAGACAAGCAAAATATTTCAAGTTGTTAAAGATTCTCAAAATGGTTGATCAAGCTGCTCCTCCAAATCAAAGTGAAAGACAGGAAGTGTGAAAGCTAGCCTAATCATGTCTGAGTATTATGTGTTTTGTAAAAACACAAAGGGATTTTAAAAATTAATATGAATTAATCACACACTCACTAAATCTTTTTTGAAGCCTATATTTTTCAAATAAAATCACCTAAAATGAGTCTAAAATCACCTATGATATGAGAATTGTCAGATTGATTAAGGAAATTTTTTGAACTTCATAATTGATTAGATAAGGGAAAATGAGTCTATAATCGATTATGACAATGTATTAATGAATGGTAGCGACTCTATCAAAACTTTTAAATTGGGCCCAAATAATCGATTATTTGTGGTCGCTAATTGATTAACACAAGGACATAATTGATTAGGTAATCAATTTTTTCCATGGATCGTTTTCCTTTCCCCTTCACATCCAGAAACATGAGATATCTCACCTTCCTCTCTCTCTCTCTCTCTCCATTTATCTCTCTAAAAATATTTTCTCATTTCTCTCACATATTTTTAGCCATAGTACTTTGAGAAAAAGTTCTCGTGTCTGGTGAGGAACTTGTTCTAGAAAGGGGTAATATTGTAAATTCTCCAAGAGTTCTTTTTCCTCTTAGGTGAATTATTCTTTCTTAGGAAGCGTTTGTTTGGGTTTCGATCTAAACCCGGTAAAAGCTTTTTTTGGGGGATTCAGTGTTAAGTCTCCATTTGGTTCGCCAGTTCAACCACATAAGGAAAAGTTCTCCATTTGGGTTTGTGGAAAATGACCATAAAAAATCTTCATAACGGTTCGAGATCAACCTATTATAAAATCTCTCTCAGTTACTTAATTCAACGTGTGTAAAAGCTTAGTAGGTTTGAGACCAACCTGGTAAAAATCTCGATTCAGTTAATGGCCAGCCCGTATAAAACCTCAATTCAGATCGAAGGATAACCAATTCAAAACTCCACATTGGTTTGAGAGAAGTCCGTACAAAATATCATTGGAGTTTGGTTAAATGGGTACTAAGGTATCTAAGTGGGACCATTACACATCAGTTGCTGCTATCACTTACTAATCCACTACACCAAATATCCTTGCGAACATATAATGATTCTGACTGTACAAGCGATTCGGATGATAGAAAAACATCATCTGGTTCTTGTGTATATTTTGGTCTTAACCTTGTTGCATGAAGCTCAAAGAAGCAATCGCTTGTCGCACGCTCCATTATAGAAGCTGAATATTCACATCAACTATTTCACTCCTACTTAGCTTTGTGATAATCTCAGTGCGATATTGTTTTCCCATAATACTGTTTTTGCATGCACGAACCAAGCATATAGAACTAGACATTTATTTTATTCAAGAGAGAATAATAGAAAACAAACCGCACATTTAACATGTACTTGTACATGCACAAATTGTAGATATTTTACTACACCACTTCCTTCTACCTTGTTTGCTAAATTTCGCTCCAAACTCAAGATCACTACTCTACATCCCCAAAGAATTTGAGGGGGGAGTATTAGAGTAATCTCTAGTTAGAGTTAGTTATAGTTAGTTATATTAACTATAGGAAGGTAGTTAGGATGTGAAGAAAGTTAGTTTAAAAAGTTGTAACTGATCGATGCTACTATATAAACTTAACTCCACTCTCATGTAAATCATAATGAAAAATACAATGCAAGAAGATCTTTCTTTTTCTTATTTTATTTATGAAACTTGTCTTTCTCATTTCATCCCTACATGAATTCTCATCTAATGAATATGAGTTGGAAGACACAACATTTTATTTATTCTCTATGGGGGTATCTCATACAGGGCAGGCACAACGCATTTAGAGGCTTAAGGCGAAATTTGATTTAAATTATTTTAAAAATAATATTTAATTAAAATTAATTATATATATATATATAGTTTTTACTAATTTTGTTGTTTAATAATTATAGAATTTGTTTTAATGAAATATGCAATCACAACTTACCATGTGCCAAAACATAATTGTCAGGATCTTTCACTACAAAGCCATTACATTTCCTATTATATTTTATGAAACATTCTTTTATTATATAAAAATTAAGGTTTTATTATTTTACATTTAAGGCCTATTTTAAAGGTCCATATATTTGAGGCCTAAGACGATTGCCTCACTTGCCTTAGGTTTGGGTAGGCCCTGATCTCATATATTCATTTTTAAGATGTAAACTTCTTACCATTAATTTAATTGATAAAAAGATAACTATTATAAAAATCTTTTATTCATATTATTTATAAATTTACCAAAACATGATTAAAAATTTCACATGTAAAACTTCAACAATAAATTGACAACTGTTAGAATATTGCAGTTACAGCTACCATTACTAGCACACGTGTCAGTTGATGGTAGGATAGTTAGTTACAGTTCTGTTATGGTTAGTTAGTTGGTTAGGCTTAGTTGATGGTTATATAAACTGAGTGTAATCTTCTTCCATTTTTGAGCTCAATAATACAATGATTACTCCTTCTTTTCTCTCTTCTTCTATTTGTGTAATGATCACATCAATACTCTAATATGGTATCATTCGCCATTACGATTCAACCTTACTCTTCCGCTTCTTTCATTCTCTGATTTCTTGTTTTCATCTTCTTCAATGGTGCCACCGCGTACTCCTCCTCTTGATCCTCAACTCGACCAAACCAGTCCATTTTTTGTTCATCCAAGTGATGAACCTGGTTCAGTCAAGGTCACACCTCTCCTCAATGGTTCGAATTATCATTCTTGGGCACGATCGATGCGACGTGCACTTGGCTCCAAGATGAAACTGGAGTTTATCGATGGTTCCATTTCTACTCCAGAAGATCCGTTTGATCCATCCATGCGTGCTTGGAATCGATGTAACATGTTAATCCTTTCATGGATTATCAATTCTGTTTTTGAATCGATTGCTCAGTCCATCGTGTATATGGAAAACGCCATTGATGTGTAGAACGATCTCAAGGAACGTTTCTCACAAGGTGATCTTATTAGAGTTTCTGAGCTTCAACAAGAAATTTATGCTTTGAAGCAAGATTCCAAATTTGTTACAGATTTCTTTTCAGAACTCAAGATTCTTTGGGAAGAATTAGAGATCTATATGCCAATTCCAAATTGTGTTTGTCGAATTCGATGCTCTTGTGCAACTATGAGGAATGCAAGAGATCATCATAATTTGCTCTATGTTATACGATTCTTGACAGGTCTGAATGAGAACTTTGCTGTGGTGAAGTCACAAATCTTGTTAATGGAGCCTCTCCCACCCATGAACAAGATCTTTTCCATGGTGTTGCAACATGAAAGGCAAGGTAAACTTGCTCCCTCTGATGATTCTCAGGTTTTGATAAATGTTGTTGGTTTCAAAAGATCAGGTCCAAAATCAGGCAATTCCACTTCTCAGTCTAACACCTCAAAGTCCAAAATGTGTACTCATTGTGGAAACTCTGGTCACACTATAGAGGTTTGTTATAGGAAACATGGTTTTCCACCTCATTATGGTAAAGGATCTATGGCCAACAATGCTTCTGCAACTGAAAATGATGATGATAACAATGTCTCTACTCAATCACAAGTTGATCAGAATAGCTCTGCTCATATCACTCAAGAACAATACGACAAGCTGATGCATTTGCATCAGAATTCCAATCTTAACCAAAGCTCATCCTCAGCTGTTTCCAATCAAGTTGGTTCTTCCTCATTTACAAGTCATACACTTGTAAATGCCACAGGTAATCATCATTCATCCATTTCCAAATGTTCCATAATTGACTCTTGGATCAAAGATTCAGAAGCTAGTGATCACATTTGCTCCAATAGTTCCTAGTTTACATACATTAGTCAAACTAATCCTATTACTGTAAAATTGCCAAATGGTCAATTTGTCATGACCACAAGTATTGGCACAGTTCATTTTTCTCCTGATTTCATCATCTCAAATGTTCTATACATCCCTGAATTTTCTGTCAATCTTATTTCAGTTCCAAAGTTATGTCAGCATGCTCAATATCTTGTTAGTTTTAATGACACTAACTGCTTTATTTAGGATCCACTGTCTATGAAGATGATTGGTTCAACTAACAAAATTGAGGGATTATATCATTTGGTTCTTGAAGGAAAGCAGGCAGCTCCCTCTAGCATTAACCACACCTCATCATGTACTATACCTGAAAATGCATTATGGCACTTTAGGTTAGGACACCTCTCAAAAAATAGAATACAAGTTTTACATTCCACACTTCCTTTTATTACTGTTGATCATAAAGCAGTTTGTGATGTATGCCACTATGCCAAACACAAGAAATTATCATTCAATTCCAGTTTTAATAAAGCTTCTAGACCATTTTACTGGCCACTCTTATTTTTTAACTACTGTAGATGATTTCAGTAGGTACACATGGTTAATTTTGATGAAAACAAAAGCTGAAACAAGACAAAATGTTGTCAATTTTATCAAAATGGTTGAAACTCAACATAACTCTACTGTTAAAACCCTTAGAAGTGATAATGGTCCAGAATTTCTCATGTCTGACTTTTATGCTTCACAAGGTATTTGCCATCAAACAAGCTGTGTTGAATCCCCCCAACAAAATGATAGGGTAGAAAGGAAACATCAACATATATTAAACATTGCTAGAGCCCTTCTTTTTCAAGCCAATATACCTAAAACTTTTTGGTCTTTTGCTGTTAGTCATGCTGTCTTTATCATAAATCGTGTCCCTAGTGTTATCTTGAAAAACAAGTCACCTTATTATCATTTATACAATAAGGATCCTGACTTACATGTTTTAAAGATTTTTGGTACACTTACTTATGCCTCCACATTACAAGCCCATAGAACCAAACTAGACCATAGAGGAAGAAAATGCATTTTCTTGGGATACAAGCAAGGGGTTAAAGGAACAATTCTCTTAGATCTTGATAACCATGAAGTATTCATTTCAAGAAATGTTATTCACCATGAACATATTTTTCCTTTCAAACCACATTGGCAATATCACACTGGTGGAACCACATCTTATCAACCAAATGACCCTCAAGACATTTCAACATCACCTGAAAATCAATTGTCCCCACTTCAATCTGAACCCATCCCTTCTGAACAATTTTCAGATACACCTTTCAACATGGACAACTTAACCCAATCCTCCCCAAACAATAACAGACCTGCTAGACAAAGGCAGCCTCCTGCTCACCTAAAAGACTATATGTGCAATTCATCAAACAGTTTGGTTGCATCATCATCTTCAGGTATTTCTTACCCTATTTCTCTTTTCCATTCTTTTAAGTCATTATTATCTCAACATAAATCATTCAGCATGTCAGTTACTCAAGATTCTGAACCTAAATCTTATGAGGAGGCTTGCAAGAATGAAAATTGGAGAGCTGTTATGAATTCTGAGCTAGCAGCACTTGCTGCCAATGGTACTTGGATCCTAGTGGACATGCCACCTAATGTTAAACCTATAGGAAACAGGTGGTTTTATAAAATCAAGCACAAAGCAGATGGATCAATAGAAAGATACAAAGCCAGATTAGTTGCAAAGGGTTATAGCCAAGTTGAGGGCTTAGATTTCTTTGATACTTTCTCACCGGTTGCTAAATTGTCCACTGTCAGGATTTTACTTGCAGTAGCATCTGTCAATAATTGGCATTTACATCAGCTTGATGTAAATAATGCTTTTTTGCATGGAGACTTGGAGGAAGATGTTTACATGAGCATACCACAAGGTGTCACATGTGTCAAACTAAATCAAGTTTGCAAACTAGTGAAGAGCTTGTATGGTTTGAGGCATGCCAGTAGAAAGTGGTATGAGAAACTCATTTCTCTCTTATTAAAGCTTGGTTATGTACAATCAACTGTTGATTACTCCTTGTTCACTTTCAAGAAGGATGAACTCATCACCATTCTACTGGTATATGTTGATGACTTAATACTGGCAGGAACATCATTAATGGAGTTTGATCGTATCAAGCTGATTTTGGATGCAAATTTCAAAATTAAGGACTTGGGAATATTGAAATATTTCCTTGGTCTTGAGGTAGCTCATTCAAAAGAAGGCATCACTATTTCTCAAAGGAAATATTGCTTGGACCTCTTGAATGATACAGGATTACTCGCATCCAAACCTGCTACCACACCATTAGATCTATCTCTCAAGTTGTGGCAAGATGATAGTGAGCCCTTCAAAGATGTCACATTGTATAGAAGGCTCATTGGAAGATTAATCTACTTAAACAACACCAGACCCGATATAACACTTGCCACACAACAGTTGAGTCAGTTCTTGCAGAAACCTACTCAACTCCACTATTGTCACTCCCAGGATTTTCATCCAGGTACAAACGCGAGAGTGGCGCGGAAAATAGAGTCGCCAGCCGTGTAAATTTATCCCAAGAGAGGGAAAGGGAACACCGCATAAACCTGAGGAAGAGGGAAAGGAATGGTCATCGCAACCATAGCCTGGGTTCGGGAGTCGGTTACGCGAGGGGAAGGTACTAGCACCCCACACGTCCATCGTACTCGATGGGATCCACGCTTGTTGTCTATTCTAAGGGTGAGTTATCCTAATATATATGGCTGCACTAAAACGGGGAAGGGAAAGACAAAGACAGACTCGGTAGGACGTCGACGTCCTAGGCCTATGTACCCCCTTTGTGCAATGGGGAATTCAGAGTCAACGTAGTTCGGACCAAGGTCTTTTTGTGTTTTTTTATGAGCGACGTTAAGTTCGCGTCCGGCAGTTAGGGTCGATGCCTGTTTGCGACTCAGACGGAAAGTAACGTGCCCTTTTTGAAAATAGCCTTTAGTTTGACAATCCCGCAGGATAAAAAAGCTTTGAAGTTTGTTTATATTTTTTAAGACAGAAGTGACTTGAGTTAGTTCATAACTCAACTTGAACCAAAGTCTATGGCACGGGAACGAATGCGTCGCATGGTCGTCCCCAATGGGACGTATGCTCAACACTCTAGAAGAGAGAAGGGGGACCCCTCAATCTTCATTTCCTATGTTTAAGGCTCGTGTGCAAGGCAAGTTGACCTTATTAAGTATCTTAGAGATGTTAAGATGAGAAGAGGGACTCAAAAGAAAAGAAAAACACTACGGGGAAAAATCTATCCTAATGTTATCATGCAAAGATGGCCCTAAGGGGAGGTTTGACAACAACCTAAGCCTAAGGAAAGGAAAAGATGGGAGAAAGAAAGAATGAGAGTGGACATGGATACTTATCCACACCCTTAAATAACTTACCTCAGCCCCTGCATAAAAGGTTAGTACAAACAGAAATAAGTGACGATAAAACAAATGAAACCCAAATAAATCACAAGCCAAAGAGAAATGATTATAAACCAAGTGAAATTCAACCAAGACAGAGTGTGGATGACCTAAACATGAATTAGGAAGTCAAAGAAGCAAACCCAAATGATGGCACAAGTGCCTTCTCAAACAAGTAGTCAGACATGATCGAGGATGTGCATACAAGAAGACCTCAAACAAAGAGCAATCACATAATTAGTAAAACATCTTATAAAATTACCAAATTAATTATCAAAATAGTTCAACCAGAAACAAACATCATGTTAAAAACTCATGCAAAAATTCACAAGATAGGTCACCCAAACAATTATGCAAAGTTCAGACAAGGAACATGACTCAATATGCAAAAGAGGAGGACTAAAATGCAATATGAAATGATTTTAAAAATGAGAGAAAAATATTTTAACGCAATTCAATGTGTTGGTGAAACAATGCAAAAAGAATGAACTCAAAAGGTTTTATAGATGATGAGAAATAAAATAGACAAGTTAGGGTATGCATAATAAGAACAATTCAAGAAGAAATCATTCAAATAATTAATCAAGAGGCTAAAAATAAAATAAAATGATAAAATAAAATTTGATAAAATTTTATAAAATGCTAAAAATGATTCATGAATTTTTTGGGATTTTTAGGATGCAATTACCTATTTTTAAAAATTAAAAATGAAATGATATAATTAAATGTAAAATAAAAATAGAGAAATAAGCATAGGGGTGTGTTCAGCAGATAATGCACGTTGGAAAACAATAAATGGGCTGAAGGAGGGGTGTGAAAAGCAAGGCCCAATCACTAAAATCCATCAGAAAAATAAAAAAGGTACACGTGAACCCAGTCACCTAATTGACTTAACACACACCATGTGATCAATCTGACGCTTCCTATCAGTCAACGTAACCTCAAGATAAACAAAACCAAAGGCCATGATCCACACGCACACCATAATGACAGTACACATACACACACCAAATCAATTCAGAAATTAGAAAGTAACACGTGAGAGGCACATGGTATTTTAATTCGTTGGCAAACATCTAGCCACCTGATTAATCAAACGCACCAAATTGAGTCAAACAATAAGAAAAGTAATCAAGATGAGAGATTAAGGTCTGAGGTACACGATAGTTAACATGGGGTAATAAACACACAACTAAATAAAATAAAAACAAAATTTAAAACGCGTGGCAACATGATGACCGCATGATCAAACCCATGGACGGTCACGATTGCGTCCCTTACCTCCAAAACCCTAGCCTCGCCGGAGACTGCACCAGGCGCCGGAACTAGGGTTCCGGTCGTCTTCTCCGACCACCTGCAACCCAAAAGAACCCAGAAAATGCAAACAAGCACACCTTCTTGACCAGAATTTGATGAGGATTCCAAATATCATGCTACTTTTAACAAACAATCAACGTACATGGCAAATCGAAGGAAAAAAGTCACGGTTCAAAAACTTCAAACTCACCATACAATCAATGTAAACGTCCAAAATCAAAACAAACTATATCAGGATTATCAGCACACACCACAGATCATCATGCATGTTTAAAAAGAGAGTTTTAAGATCATGAAAAATTGCACTAACCTGAGATTATACAACCTTTGCCCTTGCTATCAGCTTCAAGTGATGGGTGATTTGTAGTCTATAGATGCCAAGGATAAAGGTTGTGAAGGAATCTTGTGAAAAACCCTTGTGGATTGTGAGATTCGAATCAATCAAGCTTTAGGGTTGCAAACTTTGTTCTCCTCAAAATCACGTATCTTCTTCCATGAGTCTATGATTTTTTGCTTAAATATCTAGGGTTATTCCACATCTGATCATTTAGGTCTTAATCACTCCTTGGTTAATGAGTTTTGGGCCATTTGACAAATTTGCATAATGTGAAATACGCCGTCCTCCATGCATGCACACCCAAGCTTTTCATGATGGATCACTTATGTTTCAATTGCTAATCACACCTGAATTGGATTTGGGCCTTGAGATGTCTTGGTTCATGAGTTCTCAATGATCTTGCAATTTGGCATAATGGAAAATAAGTGATGAATAAACCATGGATCCACTTGATTCAAAGGCCAAAAATGATCCTTATGGATTGTTCTTTGATGTTAGAATGTGGCTTGAAACAAAGGAATCAATTATAGGTCACTATGTCCCAAAATGCAAAAGTTGTGAAAATGGAACCATGAGAAAACCCTAAAAACCACTTTGCCTTCTTTTGATCATAACTTGAGTTTCACAAATGATATGGAGACCATCTAGTACTTGTTGGAAAGGGGAGAAAAAGATCTTCAACTTTCATGTTTGAGGAAAATTCATTCGAAGCTTATTTGATGATGAAAAGTCAAGTTGAATGTAGTGTAAAAACTTGCCCAAAATGGAAACTTTCAAATTATAGGTCATTTCCATGTTTAGTAACTTTTGTATCAACCCTTGATTCTTGATAAATGGTATGAAACTTGACCCTTGAAGACCACCTTCTCCTCTTGAACTGCCTCAGGCACCTTGACCCCATGCTAAGAACCAATGATATGCACACATGATAATGCAAAATGAAATGAAATATAAGCCAGTTAGTACTAAGGTAAGAGAGCAAATTTTGGGGTGCTACAGCTGCCCCTATTCAATCAACTTGGTCCTGAAAGGGTGATAGCAACGGCTCTCAGACCTTCAAGGTAGAAGGTGATTGAATACAAAAAAGAACCCAGAAATTTGCAACCTGTGGATGGATACAAAATGAAGTGCTAACGAGGACGGCCGAAGACGAACTCGAAAGGGTAGACCGACCGAAGGCAGACTACGCTGGGAGATAAAGTGAAACAAACTTTTTTGAGTTATGCCATCTCTGCTGAGAAAGAGAACTGGGTTTCACGAAATAAGTCAGACGAGAACTGCCTACCAGGCGAGAACTGGGTTTCACCAAATAAGTCAGTCAAGAACTGACTACCAGACGAGAACTGGATTTACAGAATAAGTCAGACGAGAATTGCCTACCAGGCGAGAACTGGGTTTCACCAAATAAGTCAGTCGAGAACTGACTACCAGACAAGAACTGGATTTCATAAAATAAGTCAGACGAGAACTGACTACCAGACGAGAACTGGATTTCACCAAGTAAGTCAGACGAGAACTGACTACCAGGCGAGAACTGGGTTTCATAAAATAAGTCAGACGAGAACTGACTACCAGACGAGAACTGGATTTCACCAAGTAAGTCAAACGAGAACTGACTACCAGACGAGAACTGGATTTACAAAGGAGATTGGCCAATCCAAGGCAAACTCCTAGCAAGGATACGGTCGTGAACCGAAAGGGGGAGAGGTGAAATCAACGGACTTACAACCCACAGATAAGATGACTCCGCTGGGGAAGGAGAAGTCTAAATAAAAGACTCTGTCGGGGAGCACAGGTAGGATGAACACATTCCTCGGTGATCTCACCGAGGATGAACCAAAATCTCCTGAGTTATGCCATCTCTGCTGAGAAAGAGAACTGGCAAAGAAAGTATCAAACCTGGCTTATGCTTCGAATGCATATGTTTGAATTTTGCCGTAATGCTCCACACGAAGTGGAAATGCTACGCGTTTGAGGATGCAATGCAAATGCTTGTGATATGCGAAAGGGGTCCCTCCAGCAAAATAAATGCTGGAGAGAAAAGACCAATTCAGCTGGGGATGACAAAAATAAATTGTCCTCTGAATCCAAGAACTCTGCTGAGAAGGATCGCACCGACCGACCCTTTGGATCAACAACTTCTGCTGGGGATGAAATCCAAAAGCATATACACTCTACCGGGGATTACACAGGTCCTTTACTGAAGGTGACATTGAACCTGAGATTCCTCCTCTGCTGGGGGAGTTGAGAATGAATGCCAATAACGGAACCAGAAGTCTGTTACTGGGGATTGCAAATAACAGATGAGCTTAGGACCTGCTGGGGGATGCCAGCCCCTAATACCATCCTGCTTGGGGAAAACAGTCCATAATACCATCCTGCTTGGGGATACTGCTAAACTTAGCCTGCTAGTAGGGAGAATGACTTTACTCCCGCCTTGTTGGGGACTAGAATATGACATTGTCGGTGAGAGCGCGCTTCCTGACTGGATGGGGAAAGTGAACAATCCTGATTCTGTGGGGAAATAACGTCTTGATCCGGAGAAAATACTTCCCAAGTCTCCTGCTGGGGAAGGTCTGCTCTGCTGAGGAAAGGTGCAATCTCAATGCTGGGGAGAGCAGCCCTACTGGGGAAGTACGATCCTGTTGTCACTCAACCTGACCTGTCTCTATGCTCATAAACAGCCCTTTGAACTCTCCACTTGCCCCGGACCACCAGGTCTAATGGAAGAAATCATCTCAAGAGTATTTTACAGAAGACCGGACATTCGCACTGCCCCAGGGTCTCTCAAACTCTTGGAGAGATTTATCAGATCTTGACATAACTGCCCCAGGCTTCATAATCCATGAAGTACATTACCTCGAAAGGATTTGTAATGACTTGAAAATACTATGTCCCAGTATTCTAAACTTTGAGGAGGTGTTTTAAATTAACCGTTTTCAGGAGTGGACAATCTCTCACGCTCTGGAGGTGGTCAGCCCCAAGTCTTGAAGGAACTTTTTTCCCTGACTGATCTTACAGAGATTTGTCAAATTGACCTGATTACCCCTGTCTGGCTGCTTGAGGGAGAGTTTTCAGCGTGACTGCTCCAGATTAGCTGCATCTTATCACCATTTATCGGGAACCTCCAGGCTGCGCACAGTCTCTTGGCCACATACCCCTTGACATGATTGTCCTTCGGAGTTTTCACCATCTCAACTTGGCGTGATCGAGCTTCTCGACTGTCGTTCATCGTGTAAGCTTTTTGATATCAAACACATGCAAGCAGAAAATGTTTATTATGAGAATGATAATTATAATGCAACACTCATGTTAACCTTGAAGTTTTATTGAAAATGCGTCGCCAAGCCTTGTGAACGAATCACTAGCTGGGATGCGACCTTGATTTTTGAACGAAAAACAATATGCACATGTAATACCAACAAGAATCTTATTAGCACAACTCATAGGAGTCAGGAACGTTATCTCAATGAAGTACGCCGTCGGAATAAGCCCTGTTTCAATTAGGACTTTTGAGGGTTGTAACGTGGTCTGGTTCACGGTTTCAGAAAAAGGATTTATGGCTCAAAATTTATCGGTGCCCACCCACTCTTCGTGATGTTCTCCAGTCCTATGTTTAGCTAATTTAGCGCAAGCGCTCATCTCTCAAAAGGTTCTATGATCCTTAAGGAAACCCATGCATCTAATAGTTTGACACCTCATGAGGTTTTGGAGTAACAGTCACCCCTTTTTATCTTTTGTGTCTGTAATCACACGAATTTGTTCTTATCGAGGATTTTCTTTTGTAATTCTTTTCGCTTTTCGCTTTTTCTTTCTTTTGCTTTTTTTGATCCCTAATTTTTCCTGGACTGACTCTTTTGAGTTTTTCGATTTTTAAGTCCAGCGGGATGCCCTAACTTTTGCCTAAGTCACTTGTTTTCAAGTTTCGACTTAGCGGGCTTTCCATTTTTTTATTCCCCCTTCTGAATAAAGAGTGTGACATTGGTTGTCTTACTTGTTTGAAAGGGTCGTGACTGACTCACTCCTTGATTGTTGATAGATAACCATTGTGGTTTCACATCTCTTGACCTCTTGACGGTGGGATAGAAGGTAATGGTTCCTCGGATGCACACTCTCCTTTAAATTTGAACGCTCGGTCAAACTAACTGACGCCTACCCTGCCCTTGGGTTAAGCATGAGGGTTTTTTCGTATGAAAGAAACTCCTACTTCAAGGCTCAAAGGGGTTAACGAGGGTCTATCTCCCTTATATCTCCAATGTTTGTGAATTGGAAACAATGCCTGTACATCCTTAACAGGGTTTTATCCAAATGCGCACCATTAGAAATCTGCGTTCTTATTTCGTCATCCTCCCTCAAGAGTTCTAAACAAGAAAATTGGTATTGCAGTGCATATAAACATTTAAGAGTGAACACGAATGGATTACTTCAAGAAAAACATGCTCATTGTATTATGATTGTCATTCAAAAAACAAACAAGTTTCTACATGCATACAATGCTTTAACAAGAAATGAAAAACTACAAATGAAAATGCAGTAAAGAAACTGAAGATTGCCATCGTTGAGGAGACTTGACTCCGCTTGGACTACTAGCTTTAGGAGACGACCCTTGAAGTCTTCAAACAGATGAGAGGTCGACATGCACAACCAAGTCTCCTTCTGGAAATGATATATACCCTTTGTCAATTAATTGTTGCACTTTGGCTTGGAAGGCTTTGCAATCTTCGGTTGAGTGCCCCATAGATCCTCCATGATATCCACATTGCACATGGGGATTATACCCCGGAGGGTATGGTTCTGGAACAGGCTTCAAAGTCTTAGGCTCCACCAATGAGTTTCGAACCAGGTGTGGCAAGAGTTGACTGTACGACATGGGAACTGGATGAAGAGGAGCATTCCTTCTTTCCAAGTTGTTGCGCGGCCTATGCTGATTCTGACGCTGATACTTCTGTTGTTGAGGAGCATAAGGTTGTTGGTACTGAAAGACATTAGTCTCTCCTTCTTCTCCCCTGTAACGTTTCTTCGCATTTTCAGAATAACCAGGAGCAACTTGAATCTTTCCCGTTTTGATGCCGTTTTCAACTCTTTCTCCTGCCAATACAAGACCTGAAAATCCAGCTGACAAACATCCAACCAATTTCTCATAATAATGCCCCTGAAGCGTATCCATGAATATATCAGCGAGCTCTCTTTCCAACATCGGAGGTTAAACTCGGGAAGCCAATTCACGCCACCTCTGGGCGTACTCTCTAAAGCTTTCATTGCTCTTTTGAGACATATTATGCAGCTGTGTACGATTGGGAGCCATGCCAGTGTTATATTGATAGTGTCTAATAAATGCCCCTGCCAGCTCTCTCCAACTACGAACGTTTTTCCTCTCTAGCTGCATATACCACTCCAGGGATGCCCCAGATAGGCTATCCTGAAAGCAATGCATCATCAACTTTTCGTTCTTTGCGTGAGCAGCCATTTTACTCGTGTATGCCCTGACGTGAGTCCTTGGGCAAGTCATACCATTGTACTTTTCGAAGGTAGGAGTCTGAAACTTGCGCGGGATAACGACGCCTGGAACCAGCCTAAATCCTCCAAATCCATACCCACAGAATCCTGATTTACAACACCCCTTAGTTGTCCCTCAATCAACCTGAATCTCTGATCAGTGTCAATCTGGGAACCAGCATCCCCACCTGGCACAGAGAATGCATCATCTTAAACATCATCAAACTGACGGCCATGAATAGCACAGACACCCATACCACCCCCCCAACATTTTCAATCCCGCCCAGAGGGATCACAATACCAGAAACAGGAATACCTCCGCCCGGAGGGCCATTCTGAACATTAGTACCAGTAACACCAGTATGGACTCCTCCATGAAGGACAGCTTCGTCATCAACCCTTGCAATCAGTGGTTGGACGACAGTTCTTAACTGCTCTTGGCCCTGAGCAACCCCTTGCATTAAATCCATGAATTGGTTCATGCGGGTCCGCATCTCAGTCATCTCAGCTTGTAGTTGATCCATGAGTCTTTTCTGATCTTGTCTGGTAGAATATCGGTGAATGTGTTGATCTGCAATCCTGTACTGCGGAGGACAACCAAGTAAGAACGCCAGAGATAAACACCTGTTATGTAAAATGATTATGGATATGCGAATGCAAATGAACATGTTTAAAAAATCGTAGGGCGATCCACCCCTTGATTCCAGCTTAATAATAAGATAGAACGAGACTTTTGCTCATATATTAAGAAAATCAGAGGAAACCAATTGTCAACAATCACAACCCAAGATAGTAAGTCTGAACACAATAATCATGTATCCCAACCAACAAGTCTGGTGGTGATCCAAATACAACAGAGAGGAAAAGAACTACGTCATGTCATCAAAGTTCACAAGTGCCAATTCCCTCGGTTCTGCCATAGAAACAACCTTGCGAACAGGATCCAGAATAAGTGATGGGAACTTGTACACTATGATGTTCTTTCTCTTCTCAGTACTCATCCTTGATAGTCTTCAAAAACCAGAATCAAAGTTAGGATACAGCCCTGCAAATGAATAAACATCTCAGGATGCAAAAATGATGATGCAAATGCACACGTGGGATCAAGGATGCCACACAGACTGGACAACTACTGCATTGAACCATTGTATAATCTCAAAGGTCTGCCCAAATACCCAGAATACCAAAACAACCATAGTACCACACTGATAAATCTGCCGATCAGAAAACCGGGTATGTTGAAGGTCAAGGTTACCTGCAAACCTGTAAACACCCTGCCCTCTCACATGTGGGTACTAGAAAGCCGAGGATCCTCAATATCACGGGCTCTCAGGTCGAGAAATGATGATACGTTCACCATTTCTGGTTTGGCATCATCACCAATCGAGGAGGCCTCAACTGATTCCCCTCAAAGTGAAACATCCTATGGCAAGTCCTCAGTTTCGGCACTGAGGTCGAGAAGTAATAGTACATTCATCCCTCGGGGTACAGTACTATCGCTAATCGAGGAGTGCTTCCACTGATTCTTTCCCAAAAGGAAACCCTATAGCAAGTTCCCAGCATTGGGTCCTCGGATCGACATGTGTAATGGGTTTGCCATTTCTGGTCTGCCATTATCATGTCTCGGGAGGAGTGTCGTTACTGAGTTCTCGAGAATGGTCGCCAGAGTCGACAGTTTTCCAGGTTACATTCAATCATCTGCACCAATGCGCAGGATAGAACATCACCGAAGAAAACCTCGTCTGGATGTGGAGTTTTCATGTATACTACGTCTGGCCAAACGCCACACGAGTCACACTACTTGCCACACTAATCCTACGTGTATGCTCAAGCCTGGGTATTGGGCTTATCTCTTAGAACTCCCAACCCGCCAAACAGAAAAACAGTGCAGAAGCTGATAATAATATGCAATGCAAAAAATGCGGTAAAATAAAATACAACAAATAAAGCAAAACAGAAACAAAAACACCCAAAGAGAACAAAGACAAGCAAGCGCTAGGATTGACTCGCTTAGGGATGGACCAGCATAGGTCAACCAGTCGCCAGCAGAGTCGCCAGCTGTCGCTCCCAGGATTTTCATCCAGGTACAAACGCGAGAGTGGTGCGGAAAACAGAGTCGCCAGCCGTGTAAATTTATCCCAAGAGAGGGAAAAGGAACACCGCATAAACCTGAGGAAGAGGGAACGGAATGGTCATCGCAACCATATCCTGGGTTCGGGAGTCGGTTACGCGAGGGGAAGGTACTAGCACCCCACACGTCCATCGTACTCGATGGGATCCACGCTTGTTGTCTATTCTAAGGGTGAGTTATCCTAATATCTATGGCTGCACTAAAATGGGGAAGGGAAAGACAAAGACAGACTCGGTAGGACGTCAACGTCCTAGGCCTACGTACCCCCTTTGTGCAATGGGGAATTTAGAGTCAACGTAGTTCGGACCAAGGTCTTTTTGTGATTTTTTATGAGCGACGTTAAGTTCGCGTCCGGCAGTTAGGGTCGATGCCTGTTTGCGACTCAAACAGAAAGTAACGTGCCCTTTTTGAAAATAGCCTTTAGTTTGACAATCCCGCAGGATAAAAAGGTTTGAAGTTTGTTTGTATTTTTTAAGACAGAAGTGACTTGAGTTAGTTCATAACTCAACTTGAACCAAAGTCTATGGCACGGGAACGAATGCGTCGCATGGTCGTCCCCAATGGGACGTATGCTCAACACTCTAGAAGAGAGAAGGGGGACCCCTCAATCTTCATTTCCTATGTTTAAGGCTCGTGTGCAAGGCAAGTTGACCTTATTAAGTATCTTAGAGATGTTAAGATGAGAAGAGGGACTCAAAAGAAAAGAAAAACACTACGGGGAAAAATCTATCCTAATGTTATCATGCAAAGATGGCCCTAAGGGGAGGTTTGACAACAACCTAAGCCTAAGGAAAGGAAAATATGGGAGAAAGAAAGAATGAGAGTGGACATGGATACTTATCCACACCCTTAAATAACTTACCTCAGCCCCTGCATAAAAAGTTAGTACAAACAGAAATAAGTGACGATAAAACAAATGAAACCCAAACAAATCACAAGCCAAAGAGAAATGATTATAAACCAAGTGAAATTCAACCAAGACAGAGTGTGGATGACCTAAACATGAATTAGGAAGTCAAAGAAGCAAACCCAAATGATTGCACAAGTGCCTTCTCAAACAAGTAGTCAGACATGATCGAGGATGTGCATACAAGAAGACCTCAAACAAAGAGCAATCACATAATTATTAAAACATCTTATAAAATTACCAAATTAATTATCAAAATAGTTCAACCAGAAACAAACATCATGTTAAAAACTCATGCAAAAATTCACAAGATAGGTCACCCAAACAATTATGCAAAGTTCAGACAAGGAACATGACTCAATATGCAAAAGAGGAGGACTAAAATGCAATATGAAATGATTTTAAAAATGAGAGAAAAATATTTTAACTCAACTCAATGTGTTGGTGAAACAATGCAAAAAGAATGAACTCAAAAGGTTTAATGGATGATGAGAAATAAAATAGACAAGTTAGGGTATGCATAATAAGAACAATTCAAGAAGAAATCATTCAAATAATTAATCAAGAGGCTAAAAATAAAATAAAATGATAAAATAAAATTTGAGAAAATTTTATAAAATGCTAAAAATGATTCATGAATTTTTTGGGATTTTTAGGATGCAATTACCTATTTTTAAAAATTAAAAATGAAATGATGTAATTAAATGTAAAATAAAAATAGAGAAATAAGCATGGGGGGTGTGTTCAGCAGATAATGCACGTTGGAAAACAATAAATGGGCTGAAGGAGGGGTGTGAAAAGCAAGGCCCAATCAATAAAATCCATCAGAAAAATAAAAAAGGTACACGTGAACCCAGTCAACTAATTGACTTAACACACACCATGTGATCAATCTGACGCTTCCTATCAGTCAACGTAACCTCAAGATAAACAAAACCAAAGGCCATGATCCACACGCACACCATAATGACAGTACACATGCACACACCAAATCAATTCAGAAATTAGAAAGTAACACGTGAGAGGCACATGGTATTTTAATTCGTTGGCAAACATTTAGCCACTTGATTAATCAAACGCACCAAATTGAGTCAAACAATCAGAAAAGTAATCAAGATGAGAGATTAAGGTCTGAGGTACACGATAGTTAACATGGGGTAACAAACACACAACTAAATAAAATAAAAACAAAATTTAAAACGCGTGGCAACATGATGACCGCACGATCAAACCCATGGACGGTCACGATTGCGTCCCTTACCTCCAAAACTCTAGCCTCGCCGGAGACTGCACCAGACGCCGGAACTAGGGTTCCGGTCGTCTTCTCCGACCACCTGCAACCCAAAAGAACCTAGAAAATGCAAACAAGCACACCTTTTTGACCAGAATTTGATGAGGATTCCAAATATCATGCTACTTTTAACAAACAATCAACGTACATGGCAAATCGAAGGAAAAAAGTCACGGTTCAAAAACTTCAAACTCACCATACAATCAATGTAAACGTCCAAAATCAAAACAAACTATATAAGGATTATCAGCACACACCACAGATCATCATGCATGTTTAAAAAGAGAGTTTTAAGATCATGAAAAATTGCACTAACCTGAGATTATGCAACCTTTGCCCTTGCTATCAGCTTCAAGTGATGGGTGATTTGTAGTCTATAGATGCCAAGGATGAAGGTTGTGAAGGAATCTTGTGAAAAGCCCTTGTGGATTGTGAGATTCGAATCAATCAAGCTTTAGGGTTGCAAACTTTGTTCTCCTCAAAATCATGTATCTTCTTCCATGAGTCTATGATTTTTTGCTTAAATATCTAGGGTTATTCCACATCTGATCATTTAGGTCTTAATCACTCCTTGATTAATGAGTTTTGGGCCATTTGACAAATTTTCATAATGTGAAATACACCCTCCTCCATGCATGCACACCCAAGCCTTTCATGATGGATCACTTATGTTTCAATTGCTAATCACACCTGAATTGGATTTGGGCCTTGAGATGTCTTGGTTCATGAGTTCTCAATGATCTTGCAATTTGGCATAATGGAAAATAAGTGATGAATAAACCATGGATCCACTTGATTCAAAGGCCAAAAATGATCCTTATGGATTGTTCTTTGATGTTATAATATGGCTTAAAACAAAGGAATCAATTATAGGTCACTATGTCCCAAAATGCAAAAGTTGTGAAAATGGAACCATGAGAAAACCCTAAAAACCACTTTGCCTTCTTTTGATCATAACTTGAGTTTCACAAATGATATGGAGACCATCTAGTACTTGTTGGAAAGAGGAGAAAAAGATCTTCAACTTTTATGTTTGAGGAAAATTCATTCGAAGCTTCTTTGATGATGAAAAGTCAAGTTGAATGTAGTGTAAAAACTTGCCCAAAATGGAAACTTTCAAATTATAGGTCATTTCCATGTTTAGTAACTTTTGTATCAACCCTTGATTCTTGATAAATGGTATGAAACTTGACCCTTGAAGACCACCTTCTCCTCTTGAACTGCCTCAGGCACCTTGACCCCATGCTAAGAACCAATGATATGCACACATGATAATGCAAAATGAAATGAAACATAAGCCAGTTAGTACTAAGGTAAGAGAGCAAATTTTGGGGTGCTACAACTATCAAGCAGCTTGCAGGATTATCAGATACCTTAAGAAGAATCCTGGATATGGCTTAATGTTTCCTCGAGCATCCAAGCTGCAAATCCTGGGTTATTCAGATGCAGATTGGGCAGGCTGTGTGGATACAAGAAAATCAACATCAGGTTATTGTTTTTTCTTAGGAAGTTCTCTCATTTCATGGAAAGCTAAGAAACAACAAACTGTGTCAAGAAGCTCATCTGAAGCTGAGTATAGAGCCTTAGGTTCAGCTACTTGTGAACTAATATGGCTGTTATATGTTTTGAGAGATCTGCAAGTCTTGTGCTTCAAGCCTCCGGTTTTGTATTGTGATAACCAAAGTGCTTTGCATATAGCATCAAACCCTGTGTTTCATGAGAGAACGAAGCACCTTGAAATAGATTGTCACCTGGTGCGAGAAAAAGTACAACAATGAGTATTGAGGCTGCTACCCATTTCATCTCAAGAATAATTGGCTGATTTTCTTACAAAGCCAGTGCAACCAACTAAATTCAACATATTCATATCCAAGCTTGGCATGATCAACATATATCATGCTTAAGCTTGAGGCAGACTGTTAGAATATTGCAGTTACAGCTACCATTACTAGCACACGTGTCAGTTGATGGTAGGATAGTTAGTTACAGTTCTGTTATGGTTAGTTAGTTGGTTAGGCTTAGTTGATGGTTATATAAACTGACTGTAATCTTCTTCCAATTTTGAGCTCAATAATACAATGATTACTCCTTCTTTTCTCTCTTTTTCTGTTTATGTAATGATCACATCAATACTCTAATAACAACATACAATTTATAAATAATCTACAAATAATATATTTAAATATCTAAATAGAGTCTAACAAACACTTTAACAAAATCAACAATATGCCTCTATATAATCAATAAAATTCAATAAAAAATGTAAATTCTTTCCAACAAAATACATTACACAAAATCATTACACATTTTTAAAAAGAAAAAATTTAATCATTTGATTTAAGTGACAACAAATAATTATTAATGTCTATTCCTTTAAAAGTCGAAAGAATAACATTTAGAGGGTAAGCGGATTAAAAAGACAACAAAAAAAAAAAAAATTCAGTTTGGTTCAAAACCCAAATTAAACCAATAAAAACTAAACTTGTTTGGTTCGACTTTTGCTATTTATTATTAAAAATTATAGAACTGAATAACTAAACTAATGTGTATAATCTTCTCATGTTTATAACTCATGAATGGTTGATCCAACAAAACACAACTGTGTTGCTTCACTTCACTTTTTCCCTTCAAAAATTACAACAAAATCTAAGATAAGATGACATGATGCTTGTATGGCTGTTGTGTTTTTGTTGTTTATTTGTTTGCATCAAATATATATATATATATATATATTACAACATTTCAATCATTTAATTCCATAATAATTCTAATAAAATTGAAATTAATTTCAATCATTTATTTATGTTGTTTTATTTCACTTTAATATTTATTATATTTAGTTTATTAAAATTTATTATATTTATTTCAATTATATATATATATATATATATATATATATATATATCATTAACAACAAAACTAAACACCCTAGTGGAAGGGGCGTCTCTTGCATGCAATATGTAATGGGTTTGCAATGACGAAATCTGTCTTTTTGTTTTTTTTTTTTTTACAATATTCTTTTTCAAATTCGCCATAAATGACCAGGGGCAAAAAGTGTATTAACATATTAATTTTTAATCTCTTTTCATTTCTTCTTTTCTTTTTCATTTTTTTGTTTCATATTTTATTAGTTAATTTTAAATCTCTTTTCATTTTTAATGCCAAAGTGAAAACAATTTTTTTTATGGTGATCTTTCGTTCTTTTGTTATATGGATTTATTAAATATTGAGTGTGTTGTATGAATTTATTTAATATAATTTGAAGATGTTTGAAAATCAAAGAGCATGGAATAATTTATTTGAAAAAATGATCATTTAAAAAAACAAAAACATGAAATATAATTGTTACAAGAATGTATTTTTTGAAAAAAAAAAGTATTTCAAACTAATCAACTTATCAGACCAAAGTTTGGTTCAATTCCATTTCTTAAAATAATGAAAATTGAATTGAATCAAATTGATATAAATTTCATTGATTCACATATTTTTTTACTAAAAAACCTGAACTGGATTGTTACACCTTAGTAACACCAAATTGAATTTGAATTACGTGTATAACAATTCTTTTGTTTTTTTTTTCCAAATAATTTAATAGTTAAAATTTTATCTTTTAAAAATTAATTAATTAAATGTCACAAATTCGAAGTCCCGGTGTTTGCAACCAAACTGGTTTAAGAGGTAAACAATTATGTTTTACTTACACCACATATTATCAAAGTCTATTTCTTCAAAAATCGAAAAATTAACACCAAAATAGGCTGTATCCTCAAACTTGTGTGAAATTGTAAAAAGAAACTAATATGTATGGTCTCCCTGAATAATTTTTTTATTTTTAAAATGTGTTTTAAACAAATTTAAAAAAAATATAATTTTGAAAAAATATATATATGTTTGTTAATTTTATTTTTTAAAAACTCTTTCAGAGACTAAAAAAGTTGTTCGATAGATTTATTTTCAATATGATTTATATAATTTTTAATATTTTTAAATTGCACAATAAACAAATCTACTAAAACATGTTATTTTTAACTTTTTAGTTTTCAAAATTTGTAATAACTAAAAAAATATTTTTAAAAAGACTTTTGCAAACAAGTTTCGCTATATGGTGAGACTATGAACCGGAAGAGTTCAAAGCGTAAAATAATCATTGATTCTACAATTTAGGTGTCATCTTATAAATTAAGGAGTCTAGATTTCACTAACAATTCAAACACATACTTAGATTATTCAAGAGATAATAAATAAATAAAATATGAATAGATTTAAAATATTAACACTTGATAATAATATAAACACTGAGTTTCTTAAACAAATATAAGAAATCCTATAAAGTTTTATAAAAGATAGAGAAGAAGAAAGAAGAATAAGAATAGATTAAAATTATTTTTCTAATCACTTACTCAATAAGAGTTCAAAGATTACAAATTAATATCAATAATTAACCATTCTCAACAACCCGAGAGAACTAGTCTATTTATAGACTTCTAAGCTAACTTATGATACAAGCTAACTTAACAATTGGACTTAGAAGCAAGACCTAATTCGACATACTAACTTAAATTACAAGTTAATATATTTCGACATTATGCTCGAACAGACTTCGACTACGGCATACACAACTTTTGTTGAACCATGAAGCTACCATTGTCGACACTAGAGTTCGATCCAAATACCACAAATCTTCGCCTAGGAACATACTCTATATTAACAAGGGAACAAACTAGTTTTCATCATCCATGACTTTCAGCCATTCAGTCTTATTTTGACTTCTCATAACTTCTTTATAATCTCTAGGTTCTTCATCAAGAACCTCACTTGCAGAGATTAAGGTATAAGCTTTGAGATCTACATAACCAAGTCTCTGAGGTGGCTTGATGACTCTTCTCGACCTGTCTCTTGCCAGCAGGTAGTCATTATCAGTCTCCGCATCTTCATCAGCAACTTGAGATTCTTCTTTGACTTCATCTGGGTTATGCAATTCAGCATCAATATGCTCCACCTCAACAAGAATCTCTTCATGTTCCAGCTTTTCTTCACAGATCTTCGAACTTCGACCAATGTCGTCTGTTTTCTTGAAAGTTATCTCAACTTCATTGAAAACTACATCTCGACTTGTGATACACCTCCTGTGACCTGACTCTAGGCACCACAACCTATAAGCTTTGACTCCTTTAGGGTATCCAAAGAACATATATTTCAGAGCTCTAGGTTCGACCTTGTCTTGCCTAATATGAGCATAGGCTAAACAACCAAATACTTTAAGTCTTTCATGACTAGGTGGATGTCCCGATCAGACTTCTTCATGTGTTTTCATTCCCAAGGCTGTCGAGGGACACCTATTTATCAAGTATGTTGCAGTCGCAGCAGCTTCTGCCTAAAACACTGTCTTCAATCCTGCATTTACCAACATGCACCTCACTCTTTCCAGAATGGTTCGATTAAACCTTTCAGCCAAACCATTTTGTTGGGGAGTCCCTGCAGTAGTTTTGTGCCTTGCAATACTATACGTCGCACAATAGTTGTCGAAAGCCTCATTGCAAAATTCAAGACCATTGTCGATCCTCAACCTCTTGACCTTCCTGCCAGTTTGGTTTTCGACCAGAGTCTTCCAACTTTTGAAATTTTCAAAAGTTTCATCTTTAGTCTTTTGGATGAATACTCATAACTTTCTAGAGTAATCATCAACTATGGATAGAAAATACTTTTCACCTGAGTGTGAAGGATTCCTTGCAGGTCCTCAAAGACCAGCATGAATGTAATCAAGGGATCCATGTGTTCTTTACTTACCTTTGTTAAACTTCATTCTACAGGATTTACCAAATACACAAGGTTCACAAAACTTCATTTTTTCGACCTTGTCCCCACCCAGCATATTGTTTCGAAAATTCGACCAGACCTCTTTCACTGATATGGCCAAGTCTCTTGTGTCATAGCTCAGTCTTCGACACAGGTTTCGTGGATGCCACATCTGCTGAACCACTTACAACCTCGGCCTCAAAGGCAGGGGTGTTCGCGGTTCGGTTTGGATCGGTTTTGAAGCAAAATATCATCCGATCCAAAGGTAAATTTACTCACGGTTTGGTTCGATTTTGGATGATTGATTAAAAAAATCCGATCTGATCCAATCCATATTAATGCGGTTTATTTTGGATCAGTTTTTTGGATATCCAAATTATAAATTATATCCTTTATTAATATTCTAAAAGTACTAATAAATAATAAGTTTGACATAATATATAATATACTAAATCAAAAGTTAAAGTTAATATTACAAGATGAAAATAATAAAAATAAATATATTAAATCAAACTAATAAATATTATTTAAAACAATAAGTATCATCTAATATTAAATTAACACAGCACATATACTAATAAAAAATAAATAAGTATAAAAAATATATACATGCGGTTTGGTTTGGTTTGGATCGGTTTTGAAAAATCAATTCGAAATCCGATCCGAACCGATCGATTTTTACAAAATGACATCCAAATACATCCAAAAAATTTCGGTTTTTTTGCGGTTTTCGGTTTTTTTGGATCGGTTTGCGGTTTTTATTTGGATTGGTTTGGATTTGAACACCCATACTCAAAGGTATACAAGTCTTGTTTCTTCACGCCTCTCAAGACTTCCTTCGACCCTTTCATTACCCTTAGGATGCTTTTCTCTCCTTAGAAAACATATCCTTTCTTGTTAAATTCACCAAGAGAAATCAAATTCCTCTTAAGATCAGGTACATACCTAACATCAATCAATAGCCTTATTAACTCATCATGGAGCTTGAATCTCACATATCCAATACCTGCAATTTTGCAAGCTTTGTTATTTCCCAGCAGCACTGATCTACCATCTTGCTCCCATAATTCTTCAAACATGTCTTTGTTTAGAGTCATGTGCTAAGTACACCCTGAATCCATAATTCACTCCTTGTTAGAGTCACTGCTTGAAACCACCAGGACATCAGATGATTCATAACCATCTTGCACAATGACTGCATTACCATTATCCTTTCCACCATGATTGTTCAGTAGATCAGGGCATACTTTTTTTGTATGACCCTTATTCTTACAATGATAACACTTAATAGTATGAGCATTACCACCGTATGAATTTTGTAAAATTTTATCCTTTTTCTTCTCAAACATACCATCTTTCTTCAAGAATTTCCCCTTAACGGACAAACCTTCACCTACAGAAGATGGCTTGTGCTCCTTTCGTTTGTTCAAATCCTTAGAGTACAAGGCAGATTGAACATCTTCAAAAGTCAACGACTATCTTCCATATAAGAGAGTTTCTTTGAAGTGAGCATGAGACTTAGGTAAAGAACACAACAACAACAACGCTTGATCTTCATCATCAATCTTGACCTCGATATTCTCAAGATCAAGAATCAACTTGTTGAACATATTCAGGTGCTCAGCCAAGGCTTTGTCTTCACTCATCTTGAACGATTACAAAGCTTGCTTCTGGTAGAGACGATTAACTAACGATTTCGTCATATACAAACCTTCAAGTTTCGTCCACACGCCAGCTGCAATTTTCTCCTTTGAAACCTGTCGGAGAACCTTATCATCAAGGCTCAACACAATGGCACAGTGGGCTTTTTCGACCATCGTTGTCTTCTCCTTCTCTGATAGAGCAACACCTTTCTTCTCTGGTCCCTTCAACACTTCTAACAAATTATGTTGAGCAAGAAAGACTCGCATCTTCAAGCGCCACAAACCGAAATCATTCGTACGGATGAATTTCTCAATCTCATACTTTGTTGACAACATCTTCTCCTTCATGCTCACCGCTTTAGTTTGTTGTGAATTAATGTCGTCAAGAACAAACTAAAATATGAGAAAAAGATTGAATTTCTTGAACAAATACAAGAAATCCTATTAGGTTTTACAAAAGATGGAAAAGAAGAAAGAAGAAAAATAAGAATTGGTTAAAACTGTTTTTCTATTCACTTACTCAATAAGGGGTTCAAAGATTACAAGTGAATACCAATAATTAACGTCTCTCAACAACTTGAGAGAACTAGTCTATTTATAGACTATTAAGCTAACTTAACTATTAGACTTAGAAGTAAGACTCAATTGGACATACTAACTTAACCATAAAGCTACCCTTGTTGATACTAAAATTCGATCCAAATACCATAAAGTCTATCACAAAAGAAGCACAATGATCATTCAAGATCTATGAATATATATTTGATTAACTCAGTGGTAGTGAGAGATCATTGGTCTAAGCCTTAGAAGCAGGACCTGACCTGAGCGCCTATATTCATTTTTTAAATAAAATAGAAACTTAAATATATCTCTACCATTTTAATTTTAATTGAAAGTCGGAACCATCAAATCTCTAAAGAGTAATTTTTTATTTTAGAATATCTTAAAATTGTGGTTAAATCTAACTCAATGTTTATAAAACCAGCTTGTAAATTTCCTATTTATATAGAATATATAAAGTCCCTTTTATAATTCAACTAGGTAAGGTTGACATAGTCATCCATCTAGAATGTATTTATAGTCATGCCTAGAGAATGAACCCATAATCACCACCTGTTTTTATTCTTAAACCGTTAGCTTCCCCAACAACATATTTTGACCAACACTATTATCGTGACTGACTTCAACCAAACTAAAGCATTTTTC
The DNA here is from genome assembly GCA_022829125.1 of Lathyrus tuberosus. Taxonomy (NCBI): domain Eukaryota; kingdom Viridiplantae; phylum Streptophyta; class Magnoliopsida; order Fabales; family Fabaceae; genus Lathyrus; species Lathyrus tuberosus. The sequence continues at coordinate 681,688 of JALAZF010000371.1, forward strand.
GACATGTAAATATAATCTTGAAGAAAACCATTCATATGACCTCAACTGAGTCAAAGCTTCATAAGCCGTACATGCAAGTGAAACAACATTTGCATTTCACAAGCACGGACAATAATTGTGCGCAATGTTTACAGAATCACATGTGCCAAACAAGAGACAAAACTATACTCATTGATTTGGATCTTTATACTCATGAAAACTATATGGGACCAAACAACCAACCCACTCCCACAACCTCAATTCCAAAATTGACCAACTTTAACTGCTATGCTAGCACATCATGGAAGTTAGACGGCCACTCATTGTTAGCTAACAAGTAATCAGACTTTCGCATGATAAACCGCCACTCTTGGTTCAAAACAAAATTGCTATGCTTTGAAAAAACTCAACTGTTTTCGGTCAATGTTATCTAAGCGGATCAATATTGTTCCAGCCATTTCTCCTTCAACCCACTTTATAGACTCTTGCTCTAATAGTTTTAATACCTGTCCAAAATCAAAGACCATTCTTAAATTAAAAAAATCACTGGTACATTCAAAATAAACATAAAATTGTAAAGTTAAGCTTAAAAAACCACCCAATCTTACCAGTCGTCTGCAAGACCTTTTTTTGTTAGCTTGGTCATTTGCATCAAAGATAATCTTGAGGTGGTCGAATGCTGATGAAGATACAGGATTTTTAAAATAAAACCATGTAAAATTAACAGGAGGAAATTTAACAAGGATCAATAGTTATAAACTTATTAGTAGATCAATATCATAACTTACTTGAACAACCAGAAAGAGAAGAAAGATGACACTTCAGTAGCCTAACAGCATCCTTTGGATCATTTTCATGCAAGTCGAGTGTCATTTCTAAGGGTTCTGAATCCCTGCCAACAAATACAACAAAAGAAATACTGTCAACTATCATACGAAATTTTCAGGCTAACCCCCTTGAAAAGAAGAAAAAAGAAAGTAAAATGAAAAGTAAGCACAATTGGATCACCTAGTTTGAAGAATCATTTTGCTAGATTCTTCGTCAGCTTCACGTGCCCTATTCTTGTAAAATTGTCCCTGGGAAACACCATAGCATACACCAGTGAAATGGCAACATTTGAGTAACACAGGTAATTATATGTTAAAACTGGACACATATCTGCTGTGGTTAAGGCATACATAATCATTGAGAAGAAATTGTGATATTATAAATTAAATGCAGTGACCTCTCTCATTTCAAACACATGCTTTCTAAAGTATCGGTGTCTAATCATAAATGCTCAAAGGAGTTTCCCTTTCCAATATAGTACTACCTCTGTCCCTAATTATAAGACCCTGTTGAGTTTTTTTCTTGTCCCTTTTTATAAGACCCTCTTCAACTTTCAAAATGCATTAATTATTTTTTTCTACACATACCCCTAATTATATTACATCTTTTTTTGTACTATGTAATAAATACAGTTACATACACATTAACTATTTCTCTCTCCTAAGGATAAACTTGTAAAATTATACAAAATAGTCAATACATTTAATAGTCTAACCAACTTTCTTAATTCCCGTGATTTTCTCAACGGGGTCTTATATTTAGAGACGGAGGTAGTATTAGTAAGAAAGAACTGAATGCAATATGAGCACGCCTATCAGAAGACAAGAAAGCAGCACTAACAGAAGTGCATAACAAAAGAACAGACATGGCAATGAACTGTCATGGACAAATTCTATGTTTAACATATCATCAAGCAAATTATGGCCAGGCACAATTCAATTAAAACCTTACCTGTTCAAGAAGTTTTTCAGCTTTTATATGCTCTCCCTTCGCAAATGCTTCAACAGCCTAAAGTGACAAGTGAACCATGAGTATATGTGTACTTTGCAGTGTCCAAACCAAAGATCAGAACCGCCGGGTTAACTGTATTTAACAATCAAATGTGGGACAACAGTATCATCTCCATAAGTTGGAAAAAGTAATGCAACATACAGCTTTATAGTATTCCTTCATTGTCGCCCGATATTCCTTCACAGCTTTTCGCACGCATTGGTAATCTGCTTCATCCTCAGGATCTGCCACACAACACTCAAGCTTATAAAACATAAAACTATATTTCGAAGGAAGAGAGACAGAAATATCCATATTATGTGCCAAGAAGGGAAAAAATAAAAGAATGGTGAACGGATTTTGCTTCTAAGAATGAATTGAGCAATTCTTCTACTTAAAAAAACCAAAACTTCCGATACTGCCACGGTGAGTCCAGCATAAATATTAAATAATAGCAAGGCTCAATTCTCACCCTTAGGAAGCACAAACAAGTTTAAGCATCACAACTCACAAGATACTTTAATAAATTGAAGAAAATCCATACTCTCACAAGAGATAGATTAGTAATCAATATCAATATTTCCAAGATTGAGTATTAGGTTTGCCAGGACAATAGATAGGAAGTACCATCTTCATTATCTCTTCTCCTGAAGTCCATGTTGATCTTGTTATCCTCCATTGAATCTTTGGGAGGTTCAAACACCACATGTCCAACTCCATAGGCTGAACTTGTATTCTCACCCCTTACAAACCTCTTAGGAGGCTCCTCAACATACTTGCGGTAACTAAACAAATTAGACCAGACGTCTTTCTGAATGTCATGTCTCTCTTTTTGCCGCTGATGTAGCTCCACTTCTTTAGCTGAAACTGTGTTTCCATTACTGCATAGAAAAAAGAAAACACATTACCCAAAGTATGCTCTGAAATTTGTTGAGTATGCAAGAACATAATAATGATTAAAGCAAAAGATAAACAAGAACTTCATTAATCTTTAAAAGAGAATTGGATGATGACAGAAGTAGGGGATACTGACACAAACAAAAAACCAGAGGAAAAAGAGAAAAAATATACCCTCTGATATAATTTAAATCCATAGACTGTTTTTCAAATCCTGGTGCTTCAGACTTTCTTTTCATATCTGCAACCTATAAAAGAACATTGATTGAATATGAGGTAAGAGGCCTGCTATAACACTTCTAGCTTAAACAGCAATCAGCACATAACCATCAGAGAAAGATATAATTTCTGCACAAAAACCATTACAATCAAGAGAATACAAAAACCAAGAGAGAACAAAAGAACAGAAACAAAAACTACTTCTATTCTTTGATGATAATCAAGTGCAAGAATAAAATAACATACACAGCAATACAAAATAAGATAACATAAAATTTGAGGGGAAAAGGCAGCATAGAAATATACATTTCACAACATATTATGCGCTCAATGTAAACAATTGGTTACATAAACATTCATGTATATCACTACTAGACAACTGTCAAAAGAAAGGCTGGTCCGTAACAAAAAACTTTCATAACAGAAAGTAATCCATACTCCCTATAGCATACAACAGACAGCATAGAAACTAAGATAACATAAAATTTGAGGGGAAAAGGTAGCATATAAATATATATTTTGTTGGAATTTCCGCCTTCACCAGTCGCCTAAATTGCGGCATTTGGCTTGCTTTCATTGCAGCCTCCAACGCCTTCATTATGTTGGGTTTGAAGGGATGGATTTAGTCTCACATTGCTTAAAGATATGGTTTTTGTAGTGTTTATAAAGTTTGGACAACGCTCACCTTACAAGTCGGTTTTGTAGGAATGAGTTAGACCTAATCACACATCATAAGATGGTATCAAAGACTATCTAGATCACTTGGTGGACTTCCCGCATCATCCATGATTCGGCCTCATTGAGTCCTGAGCGTGAGGGGGGTGTTGGAATTTCCGCCTTCATTGTGGTCCGCTCCTAGTCGCCTAAATCACGGCATTTGGCTTTCCTTCATTGCAGCCTCCAACACCTTCATCGTGTTGGATTTGAAGGGGTGGACTTAGTCTTACATTGCTTAGAGATATGAACTGATATGGTCTGTGTAGTGTTTATAAAGCTTCCCTCAATTTACAAGGCAATTTTGTAGAGATGAGTTAGACAATCACACATTCTAAGACATTTCACAACATATTACGCACTTCATGTAAACAATTGGTTACATAAACATTCATGTATATCATTAGACAACTGTCAATAGAAAGGCTGGCCCGTAACAAATAACTTTCATAACAGAAAGTAATCTCTCTTCTTTGGTGAAGATGGAATTTAATCTCAAATCCTCACACGTTATTTAAAGTTACAAAGTAAAATAAGAATAAGCATAGCTTAAATTACAAATAATCATGGCCTCCATACTCACCTTCCCAGATGCATCACGAACATCAGCTGGCCTTTTGTCCAAAGCCATCGCCGATCGATCTAGCAGGTTTTCCAAGCTCTGAATGATTTCAATTTATATATTGATTAGATATTTTTCAAAGTACCACAATGATGTCATGCAAGTTAGAATGTCATTAGAAATTGGACATTGGAAATTCGTCAAATATAAATTGTGTATATGTCAAACTAAGAAGAAAATTAGAAAAATTGAGGTAAGTCTAGGATAAAGCAGAAAAAATAAAAGTGAAAGATGATATCCTCTAAAACTTACGCTGCTTGAACCCTAAATGAAATTTTACATATGAAAAAATGAAAACTTGTAGGTTGTGTTATGAGCACCGGACAAGAGGAAAATAAAGTAAGATACATCATCGGTGGAAGCGTAAAATGCTTGTGTACCTTTTTCATGTCATACCCACAAGTACCTGCATGTTTGCAATAAATTCAGGCAGCTGTTAATACAAATAAAAGATATAATGTCACAATGATATAGTTCATCTAATGGGTTACTTGTCTCTGACTCAGTCATGAAATTTATAATTAATAAATACCAACACGTATTAGTTTTCGGTAGATTGAATCATCGATTTGATAACTAGTAAGTGCAGATTAATGCAAAGTAAAACCAAATTCATTTCCACAATGAAATAATGGCACTTAATATAAAATCGAATGTCAAATTGGTATAGTTGAGTGCAAGCAGAGAGCATTCGAGATTCACATTAGACCAACCCACATACGATTTTACTTTCAAGGCATTAGTTAATAATCGAAAGTGTTAAGATATTAAAAACAACAGCATAAAGTAAGAGAGTTCTGTACCTAGAACTTCACGTATGACATTCCTTTCCAGCTTAAAACCATCTCCAAGCATTTTAAACAAAAATTCCTCCATTTCCTCTTGAAGCTGATTCTTTGAAGAATCAGCCTTTGGCGCACTCTTTTCACGCCAGATTCCAGTCATCGGCATCGTCCTCGCGTCCAACTTAGGCGGTTTAGTCATACTGTTATACCCATTACCAGATACCGTGGGTCTAACATAACTTTTACCAATAACGCTCGAAACAGTGCCTGCTGAAACAGGGCGAACCTTCGGCTTGAAGCCTTTCCTTCCACGGAATGAATTTTCAGAGGAAAGTCCATCCGATGATTCTGACAACTCTTCCACTTTCGCATCCGAGTTAGACGACTGATTCCCAGAAGTCGAGGAGCCCCCCTTCATATCATACAAAATTTCCCCCGCCAAATCTATATTCCGATTCGCCTTGCAATACGCATACGCTATATTGTCAAGAGTACACGAAGCTCCAAAGGCATCATACAAGTGTTTCAACGCCTCGTCTTCATCGTACACGACAGCATTCTGGCCAGCGACTTCCATCCTAATCACGCACGAACCACTGCCAAATAAATCGATATAAATATAAAAGAATCAATCAATTTTTCAAAATTATACTTAACAAGGGTTTGTCCTTGAATAATGCTTAAAAAAGGGAACGAAGAAAATGTAGTTCCCTAACTTGAAATAGGGTTTATTTGGATAAATCTTAATTTCTCATTCCCTATAAAAGCACTTTCCAAAGTAAGTTGATACTTTTTCTCTCTTTCCCAAACAAAGCCTAAAGAAAATGGATATCTAAATCACAAAATCAGAAAACTAAACCGTTCAATAACGCAAGAACGAAACGCATTTCAATCGAACGATAATCAAATAGCAAAAATGAAATCTAGACGGAAAAAAAATCGAAATGCGTTTTCACCGTAAATGTGAATTGCAAGAATCATAGATTGAATGAATAGCGAAGAAAACGAGTATTGAAATTCAACAAACCCATCGATTCACTACAAAATGAACGAAATGCAAGAATGGTAGAATTGAACTGAAGAAAAGAGAAAGAACATTGATTAAACTAATTAATAAACTAATTAGTTAACTAATTTATTAATTAATTACCTGAATTGAGTTATGTTTTTGTGTGATTAGAGAATGAGAGTAGAAAATTACCAACAATTGCTTGCAGTTTTGTTTTGAATGATATGATATATAGGCAACTGAAAGTGAGAATTGAATGATCAATTAATCAATTTCGATATAAAAAAATAATTCAAAAGGTACGGATTAGATTCTTATTAAAGAAGCAGCTTCTTTCGTAAGTTTCTTTTTTTTTTTTTTCGATTATGTATTTGTTTGTAATAAAATTAATCAAAACTAAAGCAATATAATCCGATTCTATCTATGATGAGTACATTTATTTATATGCACTAATGCATAAAGTTAATTTTAGATTTATTAAAGTTAATCTTATTCTCTTTGAATTAATGTTTGACCTCAAAGTTAATGTTAAAGCTATTAAAGTTAATTTTATTCTCTATTAATTAATGTTGAATTAAAGTGTGGAAAATCACAATATTTATAGAATTTACTGGGACACGGGACACTACGCGTACAGGTATGAGTTCATGAGAATTTGGAATTCAAAGGATTAAGGAATTTAGTAATGTGTTGCATGTTAAATGTTACTCATCTAAAAGAATAAGACGTTTGAATATTTCATATGAATTAAAAAATATTATTAATTGTATGAGAAAAAGAAATTATCCGACTTTATAATATTATATTTTATTTATTATAGATAAAAGAGAAATTTAAAAAATTAAAAAAAATACTCTTTTCGTTTCACAATAAATGTCCTCTTTAGTCTTTATGATTTTCACATTTTTTAAAATAATTATTAATTATGTTGATTTTAATAATAAAATAAGTGTCATTTACTAAAATAACTTTATTAATAATAGATAGTGGAATAGTTATATGAATTAAAATATAATAAATAAAGGTAAGTTAGTGGGAAAAATAATGAATATCACATTGGTATTATAAATAGACAAACAATTTCAGACAAATAAAAATAAAAAAGAGAATACCTATTGTAAGACAGACGAAATAATAATAAATAGGCTAAAATACAGTTTTGGTCCTCCTGTTTTTCAAAATTCACAGTTTTGGTCCCCCTGTTTTTTTTTCAACAGTTTTGGTCCCCCACCCCTCACTATTCATGTACGGACGTGTACTGTTCATGTACGGACATGTACGGACAAGTTACTGTTCATCACTTTTTTTGGGCCAAAATTGGGGTGGGGGACCAAAACTGTTGAAAAAAAAAACAGGGGGACCAAAACTGTGAATTTTGAAAAACAGGGGGACTAAAACTGTATTTTAGCCTAATAAATAATATAATATATAGTAGAAAAAATGTCATTAATATTATATTAAAAATATAAAGTGATTAATGTTACATTAAAAACATAACTTATAATTTAGCACATAGGGAGTAAACATTAACAAAGAGAGTTTATGGCATAAAGTTTTATCTCATAAATATGGTTCGAAGCACAAATTTATCGGTCTTTAGTTCTATGATGATCTTTAGGTGGTGGAAAAATTTGAACCTTGTCAAAGAAGGCTTTATGACTTTTAAAGAATATTGGTTTGATGATATTATTAGGAAAGTGATTCATAATGGATATAATACTAACTCTGGCGTTGACTTAATTGGCTTTCAAGGCAATAAAAATGTGTATATGGTGGAGATGTTCAAATCAAGGTATGGAGTTGAATGTTTTTGTTTTGTTTGAAAAAGATAAAATATATTTCTGGACAAGAACAACACCTACAATCACATGAGTGAAACAATCTTGCACACTAAATGTGATGAGAACTTATATTCGACATATCTGAAAAACTGATTTCCTATTGTCAACAGAATTGCACACATGCTAATAATGTCGGTAACAATTTACAATATTGAGTTGACATAACAGTTCCAAAAAAGACATCAGTTAGCCTTAGCTTTCTGCGCCTTCCACCATCTACCAGACTGCCTTGCCCTCCAGGAAACATCAATACTTGATCATGGGAGAACTACACAGTTAGTCTCAATAAGCGTTCGATACACATCTAACCACCCTACAACAATAGAAAGCCAATTCGGCAAACAACCTTAAGCAGCATATGACCAGGATCCAAACACTGTGGGCACACCAAAACATAAACAACAGACAGAAAAACATGGCCAATCACACTGATTCATGATACATATAATTCTATCCAACCACACATGGTCCGCGATAAATCTGCAAGGCAAATGGATATTGATCCCGCAAAAACCATTGCTCGTTTCATTCCATTTTCTCAACTTGATCACAGCAAAACAGAACCAGAAACGATGTTCTTGATATAAACATTTCCACTTCCTCATGAAGCCTATCACGACCATTCTTTAACGGAATCCCAAGCATGGCGACAAATTAATCACCCATTGATTTAGCGGATAATTGAATCCTTTCAGTTTGCACTTCAACCAATTCCATGAGATGATTTTAATTTCATCACTTCATTGTTGTACCGCTCTAATTCTATCTCTGAACACTTTTTCATTACGCCGTGTCAATATTAACCATATGCATGCGGACCAGATCACACTAAATATCTCTAAACGTGTTCTTCCCATTCCGTAGAGTCCTTCAAATTGCTAAAAACTTTCTATGGCATTATTGTTGAGAGGTGCAGACATGTTCCACCAACCTAAAACCAATGACCATACCTAAAAAAATAACCCACATTCAAAGAAACTGTGAGAACACTTTTTGTAACCGCACATCCAAAAGGGCATTCTGTTTAAGATTGATTCACCACTCCTCTCTTTAGCAAGTTGTCATTCGATGGAATCTTATTTTGAAATAATTGTCAAACTAGGACTCTCACCTTCAACGGTACATATTTATTCTAAGCTTTTTTGAATTTTGCTCCCTCATCAATTGATATGTTCATTATAATTGTCTCATAAGATTCTTTGTGTTAGCCTGTAATTTCTACTTGAAGAAAAGTCAACAAGAAATTCTACGTTTAGGAAATACTAAGTGTTAGTATTTATTGACAAGCTTCGACATGAACAAACATGTCGACTGAAGCATTTCGACTAACATGATGAACATGGTTTAGAATAATCTCAAGAACAGATCTAGTTGATCTTTTGACACCCTGTTGAAGTCAAAGCGTCCGATAGACGTAATAGACTTAGGATATTTAAGAATCCAAAGACTTGAAAGAAGTTGTCTCAGCACAAGAGTTTTCCATAAACTGCATTCGACAAGAAGACAATAATCTGCTTGAAGCAGTTACGAATGTGGGATAATGGTTTTTAGCAATTTGCAAGTTCTAACAACTTGGTGGTACTTCAAAAGATTGAAGTGCATGTTATTGATACATGTCCACTCTCTAGGAACAAACTCTCAAAGACGATTATCTTTAGTTTAGTATAAATAACAGGCTTATGTACTATAATCAAGGTCGCAAAATTCATATATTTCTCAATAGAACTAGAGTACCTGATTCAAAGAGCGAAACAGTTTGTGAGGAACATGTATGAGTATGCGTCCCTTTCTTTCATTGTTTTATGTTTCCTTAATTGAAACATTTTGCTTTAATTATCATCTACTGAATTTTATGTTTAATGTAATTTGTTGCACTTTTCGTTTATTAAATTAATTCAAGCTTTTTCGATATTAAAGTTTGTGTCCATTTTGCCTCCGTACAGACACTCGCATTCAATTCACAAACATTTTTCCTGATACATTTGTTTTGCACAAATTGCTTCCGAGATTTTTTTAGTTAATCTCACAAGTGAACTAAACTCCTGATTGTTTGCTAAAAACACATGCAAACAAATTCGCACACCCAGTGAGACCTTTTGTGCAAAAATTGTACTTTTACAAGAAAGTGTTACATTAGTATGTTATTTTCGTTTTTACATGATAATATTTTCAATGTCTGGATTTTTATGTATCAGAGAAGTGGTAGGACTTTGGCTTAAATGGTTCCTCCAAAAGATACTTCCTGTCCCCAAGATGATGCTCTAGACACAGAACCATCAGTCACATCGATGGTTGGCACTGCAAGGACATCACACCTTGTTGGAGTAACATGCTCAATCCTTACCCTAGTAACAACTTCGACATCATTACCATGAGTGGTAGTCTCGTTACCACCAGTAGCAAACATCCCAACTACCCCAAAGGTTAGTCTGACTATTATGGAGGTCTCTACGCCTCTTTATGTCCCAAGTTTTATGCTACCTCTAGTCACTAGAGATTACCCATATGGCATGCCAACTGCCAGGATGATAGGTTTGCAAAGCCACGCTTCAACGTTTGTAGATAATGCTGCAACGATAACGTCACCCCTGAATCCACATTTAGTGTCAAGATCTTCCATAAGCAACCCTGGTCGAATGGCACAACCACAAGGAGGGATATGATATGTTCCTCCAGGTATGTCAGCCTTAACTACAAACTCTCTTGTATCCATGAGGACACAAATAGATGAAAGTAACCATAAGATAGTGAACATGCTTACACAATAGATAGGTATTGTGTTCCATCCATCAATTCATAACACAACCCAGAGTTACCGACAATCGGCCCACCAGATGAGTAGAATTGCTCGCTTTTTGGTGTGCCTTAAGCTCTAGTTGTACCAAGGGTAGTCAAAGGCAACCAAGGCCAAAATGGCCCAGATGTAGTTATGATGCAAAGAAACCAGGATGCCGACTAAGTGCTTAGGAATGTCCAACAAAACAATTTTAGGGGGCAAAACAATATAACTAACGTGGTCAAACAAATTTAGGCCCAAAATGGCCTTAAAGTTTCCATTTCATAGGCCTACTTACGTATTTCCACTGTCGAAATATGTGCGGAAGACTAAACTGCCCAAGGGTTGGAAGGTCCCCAAACTCACCAAATTTTCTGGCGACACCAATGAATGTACAATCGAACATGTTTCTAGGTATCAGGTTGAGGTTGGTGATATAGCCAACAACAAAAATCTTAAAAAGACATATTTCCAAAATTCCTTGACAAAGAATACCTTATGTGGTTTACCACATTACCTCCACATTCCATATTTAATTAGAACCAGCTATAAAGGATATTCCATGAGCAGTTTTGCATGTGCCAATCTAAGATTAGCCTCAAGAAATTATCCAGTGTGAGGCGAAATGGGGCTAAAATAATAGACGACTACCTTAACAGGTTTAGGATAATGAAATCAACGTGCTTCACTCAAGTTCCCGAGCATGAGGTAGTTTAATTGGCTACATGGATTCTTGAATACTCCATTAGGAAAAAGCTAGACACCCAATACTTGAGAGACATGGCCCAACTAGAAGACACAGTTTGATAGGTCGAACGTCTGAAGGCTGAAAAGGACAGGTCGAGTAAGTATCAGAAAAAAGAGAAAGTAGCCTACGTCTAAGTAGAAAAAATAGAAAATTTATCCGACATAGATTGTGATTAAGTCTAAGAAAGTGAGGTTAATGTGGCAGAGTTAAAGTCAGGGCCTCCGTATGTATGTAAATTTCTAAAACCTTGGAATGGGAAAAATCTTGTCGAACCCAAAAACAAGAAATTTGTCACAAAAACATACACGTTTGATGTAACTAAGTGTGACAAAATATTTGATCTTTTAGTCTCTGATGGCCAAATCGTAATCTCTAAGGGGCTTAAGACACCGCCATTAGAACAAAGAAAGAAAAAAGGTTTTTGTAAATTTCATAATTTCCTAGGTCATAAAACTTCTTAATGTGTTATTTTCAGGTACCTAGTGCCAAATTCCTTGAAATACGGGAGGCTGAAATTTGCAGAAAAGAAAAAGCCTTGAGTGGAGGAAAAGGTTGATCCCAAAGTTGATGAGGCTCTCCTTGTCGAGCCTGTAGACGTATTGATGGTTGATATCTCTGATGATAATGACACAAAGGAGGTCAAAGATAGTTTTGAAGATCAGATGAAGGTAGTTTTTGTTGGAACAAGATTTGTTCATGACATATATCTCTCGGGTTTTGATGATAACAACATATTAAAAGAACAATGGTGTTATCTAATATGTGTTCCAAGTATGCAAGTTCTAAGGCTAGAAAAGAAGGCATTCAGAATCCGATATAAGGACGCATTTGAGAGGAGCCGAGTTACTAGCCTCTGATGGATCAAAACCTGAAATCATTATCTAAGTGATGTCTGGCGTGGACTTTGAAGCTGAAGACCTCAATATCAGAAGAGCAACATATTGTCTCTACACTAAGTTAATGTATCAGCTTCTAGTGAGCATTCAAATTTAAGTAATAAAGCTTGAGTTATTCATATTGCAGAAAGCAAGCTGCATTGTCAAATCAGCTTATCAGCTAGAGTCTATTTTTTCACAAGGCTCAAGAAGAGTTAACATGCTTTACGAATATATACTCTCAACGAATCTATAGTACAAAACTACATGGAAGACACAATGGTAGAATATGTTACACAATGAATTAAGATCTTTTGGTGTATCTCTCTTTAACATCTCTTGTACTATGGAGAAACAAAGACACTTATTCAAGTTATCTCTTCCAACGGCTAGTCTTCTACAACTGCTATATAAGCTACTAAAGATTCAAAATGAAGTCTTTAACAAGGGAGCAATCAAAAGGGAAAACATAGAAGGAAAGTAAAGAAGGATAGAATTCTATCTGGATGGAGGAATAACAAGATCATACAATAAGTAGCGTAATCGAGTATGCGGATTTTCTGTTATATGTTGTAAATTGTAATAAGCCTTAAGATTTCTTAAGCATTGAATATCTTAGAAATCTTAAGTGCTTAGAGGTCTTTTTAAGGTGATTACCTTGTACCTCTAATTTTGTATCAAGTACACCTTGTTCTCTATTTTGCTAAACATGATTGTTTAGTAGTTTAGACAAAGGTCTCTTGTTATGTGCTTAAGCGTCAAATTCTCTTGCTGAAAGGCTTGAGCCAAGTAAGTCTCTTGTCATGTTCTAGAGCATTGGAAGTCTTGATCAGTTGCTGATTGAACATAAATTATTAGACTGAAGGTTTAAGCAAGAAAGTCTTGGGCCTGAGGGGCATGAGCAGAAGTCTTGGATTCGTGGAACCTAAGCAAGGAAGTCTTGAGTTCGTGGAACTTAAGCAAGGAAGTCTTGGGCCTGAGGGGCTTGAGCAGAAGTCTTGGATTTGTGGAATCTGAGTAGGGAAGTCTTGGACCGAGGGTCTGAGCAGAAGTCTTGAGTATGAGGGGCTTAAGCAAGTAAGTCTTGGATTCATGAAATATAAGCAAAAGACTTGGACTTAAGGGGTTTAAATAGAAAGTCTTGGGCTGAGCGTCTCAGCAAAGAAAAGTCTTATGCTTAAGTGCAGAAGTGATTGTAATCATGTTTTAGTTATAATGAAAATCTCTTGTTATGCAAGGGGACTGAACTACTCTCTTTTGGGAGGAATTAGTATAAATCTTTGTGTGTTCTTTATCTTTTATTTGCTTATGTTAACATTCCCCTGCAACGTATAATCATAATTTGAACACCAGTTTTATTTTATGAACTTTGACTAGAGGCAAAGTTAAGAAACAAAAAACACAATCAACCCCCCTTCTTGTGTATTTTTCTCACATTCACTTGTATCTAAAGCTGAGGAAGAACTTATTGATTTTTTGAGCAAGTGTAAGCTGAAGGACTATAAGGTCATGTTGTGCCCACGTTGCAGTGTCGTTTTTTAATAAGGAGGATGCAAAGAAGTTGAAAAAGATCAACCCATATCAATCAAGAAGAAGTGGTCGACAAGATAAACAGAGAGAGTTTTTCTTCAACAAGAGGGGAGTGCCTCAAAAACCCAGAAAAGCAAGACATATGTCCCTCATTCCAATGTTCCCCCTAGAGAGTGGATTGGGCCTGCAGGAAGATCAATTACTGACAAAGGCAAATGGAAGTTAATAGAATTTGGTGCGGGATCTTCCTACCACGACAACTCTTAAACATCTAAGAAGTACTCTTACATTTTTAAGAACTACATGGGAAAATCCCTTGACTAGAACGCGGTGGAGAAGGCATCCACGTAATAAGAAAGTTGCCTTCGAAGTAGGAAATGTGAGTAAAAGTAGCAGTGTCCAAGCTACAAATGAAGGTCAGACGACAAGAAAGCTTACCAAGAAAATATTGTTTCCCCCATTGCCACCTGTGGCGAAAAATGAAGAACCAAAGGCCACAATAGGTGACGACGAGGAAATGGAAAGCAATGATTTTGACTCTGGGTCGGAGGATGAGTTGGATATAATATTTAACATGATATATGTATTGCCTTTAAAGTATGATACAGTTACTGAAGTAACTGAGAGGAATGTGTTACCTTTATGTTACTATGTTATAAATGATGGCCCTGTCAGTGAAGATAAAGCCATATTTGAAAGACCTAACATGACCATGCAACAACATTTGAATCCTTTATATATAAGGGCTAAAGTTGAAGGTGTTGGGATAAACAAGGTTCTGATAGACCGTGGAGCCTGCATTAATGTGATGCCACATTTCTTACTCAGAAAAATTGGCAATTACGATACAAATTTTAAATCTAACAATATGGACTTGTCGAACTACGAAGGAAAGACCAATATACCCTTGAGGGTTATACAAGTAAACATGGTTGTAGGAACCACCACTCGACCAACTTTATTCATGGTAATTCCAACTAAGGCGAATTAAAATCTGTTACCTGGTCAATAATTTATACATAAGGTAGGTTGTGTTCCTTATTACATGCACAAACGAATCACAATCTGGAAGCTTGACGGGATTTTGGAACATATCCAAGCAGATAAAAAAAAATTCGTGCAGAGGTAAACCATATTGACAGGAGGAACTTTGACCGACAATTGACGAATATTTCACCATGTACGCTTGTAGGTACATGCTATGACTTCAAAGGGGCTGATGCATATTACTTCATAAAGCTACATCTTATGCATGGCTTTATGTGGGAGTAAGAGATCATTAGGGGCTATAACAGATGGTCTGAATCAGATGTTAATGATGTCTTAATCGAGCACACTGGCTCGAATTTCAGCCTATGTGGCTGAAAACAAAATAATAGCGGCCTTTGAGGCCGAATCTCAAGAAATGATGGTTGTTGAAGCCACAACGTTTGAATATGTTCAAACAAAGAGAATTGTCCGGAATGGCCCAGAAACAACTTCAAAAAGTCGCAAGCTCGATTATATATAAAATGATGAGACTTTGGAATTTGAAAAAGATCCATTAACCTCAACCAAAAAGATGCAAGCTTAAGATCCTTCGGAAGAGGTAGATTTAGGAGATGGTATGAATAAAAGGCCAACTTAAAAAAGTGTCAAACTCGACTCAATCCTGAAAACATAAGTAATCAATGTTCTGAAGGAGTTCAAAGACTGTTTCACTTGGGATTACGACAAAATGCCTGGACTTAGTAGGTATTTGGTGGAGTTGAAACTACCAACTATGCTTGACAAAAGGCTATTAAAGCACACCCTAAGGAGATTTGTGCCAAAAGTCATTTCAAAGATCAAGGAAGAGGTTGAAAAACAAATCAAAAATAAATTATAAGACCTGCCATGTACGTCGAATGGCTAGTGAATATTGTCCTAGTGATTAAAAAGAACGACACTCTTAGAGTATATATTTACTTTATAGATTTAAATAATGCCACTCCAAAGGACGAATACCCAATGCCAGTAGCAGAAATGTGTAGCCACGCGAGATGGACCCCCGCCCTTTCTACATGTGAATTTTTAATTTATCCCAAAGGTAGGGAAGGGAATTTTTTTTGGAATAAACCCTTGAGTGGTGTGCAATGCAAAAACAATGCACTTGAGAGACCGGGAATCAAGATTGGTTATACAAAGGGAATGTATTAGCACCCTAAGTATCTATAGTATCCTATAGGAACCTCTTGTATATATTTGTGTTACTGTTGTTTTACTTGCTGTGTAATGGGGATTTATTGATTGATTTTGAGTAAGTGAATGGGAGATGTTTTTGGTATTTTTGTAATGCAAAGTAAGCTAAGATAAAGTATAAGAACCTAATGGTTTTGTTTATTATAATGCTCGCTAAGATCTCGCAATCTTATGCCTACGTATTTTCAAAAGGAAATTGAGAAAGCAGAGCGTTCGTAGTTCCACCTACTAATGGGTGGAATTGGGTTTGTTGGTTGTTGAGAAGTGACAAGTTGTCATCTTAAGGGAGATATCTCACCTATTCACCACAAACATTTTGAGAAATAAAGGGAAGAAGCTTTAAACTTGGATGTAGAAAATCCAGAGTAATGCCACATCTTCCTTTAAATGAGTTTTTGCATATTAAGAGAAGGACCTTGACTTGGATATAGAATCAACAAGTATGCCACTTATATCACTTAAATGAAAGACATGTTTTGTACATCATAATAAGAGAAGGACTCCAGCTTGGATCTAATTTATGACCAAAGTTGAGTCTCCATATACATCCAAAATTTTGATCCTTAAATCATTGGCTTCTTCAAGTCCCATGATATAGGCTTCATATTCAGCTTCATTATTTGTGTATTTGAATGTCAACCTTGCGGTGAAAGGAATATGGGTACCTTGAGGTGTAACAATAATTGTCCCAATTCTGTTCCCATAAGCGTTGACAGCTCCGTCGAATATTAATCCCCATCGGGATCTTGGCTCAGGTTCTTCGTCTGGTAACAGTTCATAGCAGTCTTTCATCTTTAGGTACATAACATCCTCATCAGGGAAATCAAATTTAACAGATTCATAATCATCAATTGGTTGGTGAGCTAAATGATCAGCTAGAATGCTTCCCTTGACAGCTTTTTGAGCATGGTATTCAATATCATATTCTGACAACAGCATCTGCCAGCAAGCAATCCTTCCGGTTAAGGCGGGCTTTTCAAATATATACTTGATTGGGTCCATTTTGTAGATCAACCAAGTAGTATGACAAATCATGTATTGTCAGAGACGTTTAGAAGCCTAAGCCAAGGCACAACAGGTTTTTTCAAGCACAGCGTAACGAGATTCATAGTCTGTGAATTTCTTACTCAAGTAATAAATGATGTGCTCCTTTTTCTTAGTTTCGTCTTGCTGTCCAAGCATACAACCCATGGAATCTTCCAATACTGTTAAGTATATGATCAAAGGTATTCCTTCTACTGGAGGTATCAGGATAGGAGGCTCAAGCAGATATTCTTTGATACTGTCAAAGGCCTTCTGGCAATCTTCTGTCCATATACAACTCTGGTCCTTTTGAAGAAGTTTAAATATCGGCCCGCAAGTTGCAGTGATATGGGATATAAATCTGGAGATGTAGTTTATACGACCCAGAAATCCTCTTAATTGCTTCTCAGTTTTGGGCGCTGACATTTCCTAATTAGCTTTGACTTTATCAGGATCAACTTCAATTCCCTTTTGGCTGACAATGAAGCCCAAGAGCTTCCCTGAACGAACACCAAAGGTACACTTGTGGAGAATAACAGAGACATCTCTTCCATAGAGATGACTCATGTCTCATCTCTAGAGAAGTGTTTGAGTTTGAAGCCAAAGGTTGGCTAGGGTTTGACTTGAAGTTTTGAAGGTATTAAGATTTGAAGCCATAAGAGGCATTGTGTTGACTTTAGGACTCCAAAGGGGAATTCTCATCTCTCTGAAGAGTTTTGAGTTTGAAGTCTAAATTCCTTGTACAAAGCCCAAGAGGAGGCTAAGTTGATAGTTGGCACTTCAACATGAGGAAACCTAATGTTTGAACTAAGTTATAGCTGAAGGGTATCCTAATGTTTGAACTAAGTTATAGCTGAAGGGTATCCTAATGTTTTTGTGTATAAACATAAAAGAAAAAGCTAAGAAAGGTTTGGTATTGTACTCGCTAAGATCTCGCAATCTTATGCCTGCATATCCTTAAGAGGAAGTAAGAGCAATTATAGTTCAGACCTAAGCCCGAAGTGTAATAAATGTCAAGAGAAACTTAACAAGGTAAGTTTATTTTAAGCTTTTAAACAAGTATAGTCATCAAGGATGACATAAGCATGAAATGATTATGCATGATATATCAAACAAGTGGAAGTGTATCAGACAAGAAGATATGTTCATCATGGTAAGAGTTTATGAAGGAAATACTTGAATGTGTGAGTAAAGATTTAATCTATGAAATAAAACACAAGAAAGTTCAAGCAAGTATATATTTAAGATGATCAAAGATCAAATGAATAATGGAGGAGGGTAATCAAAACCCTAATGACAGTTTATACAACAAAGCTCCTGAGCAAGACATTCAACCATGGTTGAATCAAGGGTCTTGGGGAATCAAAACACAAGTGGAAGCCCAAGTCAAGCATCAAGGATACTTTCAAAATAAGAGAAAGAATATATTTGAAATGAAACCCTAGGATTTCAAAAGAATAACCAATGTATTTTCAAAAGAAAACAATACCTAAACACGGTATGGATGAAGTATAAGTTTAAAAAATCAAGTTAAGTGTTTTGAACAAGGTTTACACAAAGTGTACTATGACCATAAGGACATGTATGTACAGTTAGGTCAAAGAAAAAATCCGAAGAAATTATGAAAGTGGCATGAAAAGCACCTTAAAAAGTCATGTTTTTCCACTTAATAAAAATGGCTAAGTTAAATATTATTTTTGGAATTTTTAAATGGATTCTCAAAATATACAAAATAAATGAAGAGTGTGCAAAAAATTTCCTCAAAATAATTATTTTTTCTTATTGAAATAATTGTGTATATTTGTAAAAAAAATTGAAAGGAAAAGTGATAAATATATATGAAAAATCCTTTTGAAAATGGTTTAAAATAAATAAAACCAAAAGGTCTGGGGCGAGGGGGATTCGAACCCCAGACCTCACACTCACAAGCCTCACAAACACACGCCTTAACCACTGCTTAACCATTGGGGTGGTGATACATCCGTGTATAAAACCACACCCAATTAAATATATTTTAAAATAATATGAATTGTTAAAATGGCGCCACCACCACCATTGTCGTCTTCATCATCTTCATCAGAATTTTTGAAAATCTTAACTCCCTCAATACACAACCAAATTGAATGATCTAAAAATGAAAATTGTTTGATTTTTCAAGAGGAATTGAATGCCATTACTCAATTTTATTTAATTTCAGTATAATTTGAATTAACACGTATGAACACATGAAACCTAAAACTGGAAAAATCAATATGAAATTCTGTACACAACAATTTATACACAATTGGTATAGGGAAAACATTCACGACATCATGACAAACAAGTTTGTAACTTAAAGGATAAAATTTGATGCATGAATCATAGAGTTTAGTTTTGAAGAAACTTACCTTGCAAGTGAGAATCGAATTCTCTGTTGGAGGTGTTACAAATGTGATTTGATGATCTGGACAACTTTAATGACCCTCAAGGATGGTGTTTCAATGCTTAGAATGAATGGAAACCTTCTGGATCACTCGGCTCGATGCAAATTATAGCTTATGATGTGTGATGAGCAAATGGCATGTGACTTTGTAATTTTGGTGTTAAAGTTGAGGTTTGAGTGTTTGGATCACTTACACATGATGTATGTGAAGTGTTTGGATGCTTGGATTGGGTGGAAATGGACTGGTTTGAGAATTCCAAGTTTTCACTCTTTGAGAACTTTGAATTTTAGTAAGGATGAGGAAAGAGAGAAAATAAGCTATTGCAATGTTTTGGTGTGTCCTAGAATGTTAAAAATGACCTCTATTTATAGGGGAAATGTGTCTGATATTTTGAATTTGAAAGGATTGGGATGCAATCCATTATCTAACAAGTGATGGCATGCACCTATAACTTGAAAGTTAAGGTACACATGGGTTATTCTTCACATGGCTTGAATTCTGATCTTTTGAGCTTGGTTCCTCATGGTTTCATCCCATCCCTTTATGCTCTGACCAAGTTCTATTAGATTGGAGGGTTTTTGCTCAAAATCACAATTCCACTTTAATGCTAGAGGACAAAACTTCACTTCCTAGCTTTCGAAATGAGCATTTTCACATGCCAAGTGATGAATCTTTGAAAATTCAGTTATGCTTTGTAGAGCACATGCTTGTATAATCATTTGGGAATTTATCTTGTGAAGATTTCAGGTTTGCAAGACTTATCCAAATCGCGTGGCACAAGTAGGTTAGGCAATTCTGTCATGACAATCAGCTTGATCAAGATATGTTGCAGCATCCATAACTTCTTGCTCAAGTAAGGGATTTTGATGTTCTTGATCAATTTGGAAAGCTGGTATATCATCCTTCAACTTTGATGTTTGAAATTGGTCTTGAATCATTGTAGATTATAATGAAAAATATCAAAGTTGGCTCCAACATAAGACAGATTTTGTCTAAAAAATTGTCTAAGTGTCAAAGTTCAAAAGTATTGAAACCCTAACTTTATGACCTTATATCTTAAAATCTAGGCACTTTTTAGGAATCCACCCTAAGTGACAAAGTTGTAGTATGTAACAAGCTCTTCAATTTGATATTTGGATCAAAGAAAATGGTTACTTGGTTTGGAGGTTATGCTTTTGCAAAGTAGGGTACAAATCATTGTTTTTTTATGATTTAGAAAAATTTTAAGTTCTCCATGGTTGCCCTTTTTACAAGTAACCTCACTTTTCTTGATTTTTCTTGATCATACATGATCCATATCACATATTAACATTGTTCTTGACTTGAACAGATCATGTTTGACCAAAAACTCCAAAAGTTAAACTTGATTTTGACCACAGTTGACTTTTGTATCAGATGAAATTTGAACTTTGTGATCCTTTATGAAATCAAACCCTTGGGCTATTTAAACATCGTGGGTGGTCTCAAAAGGTGTTTTTGAGTGTCTTGAGTCATGTCCCAAGGTTTGAGATCATGCCTTGGTTAGAAGTCAAGGGTACAGTTGACTTTTCCTTAAAAACCCTAGTTTGTGGACCAGATGATTTTAACTTTTTGCATAACTTATGAATCAAGTCCTTTGAGTTAATACAATCATATGAAGGGATTAATATGAGGAATTTTAGGTCCTTGAAACATTTTTGGGGGTTTGGGATCATACCTTGCTTCAAAAGTCAACTCAAGGAATGAATTAGGTTAAAACCCTAGTTATGGTGAACTGAGGGTCTTAAGGCTTAATGAGCTTGTTATGATGCAATTTTGTACTTGATTATTGATGAAGGGAAACTCTTGATCTTCATTGATGAATAAGGGATTTGAGATGTTGAATATGATGCACATCCTTTGATAATTCATCTGTTTGAGCTTTAGGGGGATCACCTAACTTGTGAAGCAAGTAAGCACACATATCTTGTACTTGTGATGGGTTAGTGATGCATAAAGACATGCATAAATGTTGTTAGTTCTTGTATTAGCTATAATTTTGGTAAAACAATGTTGTTGTTGAAGATGTCATTTGTCTGATGCCTTAACATGAGTTCTTAACATTCAGTTTACATTAAGTTTGTTAGGGGTGCAGTTTTGTGTACTGATGTCAAAAACGATGTCTTGACATTGAGTGACAGAACATCAGTTGTTTTGTTTTTAGGGCTGCGCGTGTTTTAATTAGTTATTAGAAGATCTGATTGAGAGATTGTAGGTGAAGATCTTGGATTAGATTCTTTCTGTTGCAATCAAATATGGAGCATATCTAGTTATTTTTTGGGCTGAAAGATATGAAAAGATTTGAAATTAAAATATGTTTTAAATTCAAATCAAATCAGATATTTTCAAGGAGTCCAAGCCCAAGTCTGAGTTTCTATTTAAAGCAGCCTCAACCCTACTTGGAAGACACAAAGCAAGAGATTAAAGACTGAGAGTCAAGTGTGTGTTTTCGTCTGTGTATTGTAAGCCATTCATGTTTGAAGTGGTGTAATTGTTTTGAGTTGTTAATTGTTCTTGATCAAAGCTTTTAAGCAAGATCAAGTTGTGTTTTAGAAGTGTGACTTCTATACTTTGTAATCCTTGAATTGTATCACTGTGGTGATTTAGGGGGAGTGAGTGGTTTCTCATATCTAAGTGTATCTTAGGTAGAAGTGTCATTGGGTAGTGATTAAGTTAGTGGATTGTCAACTGGGATTGTTGAGTCTGTAATTTAATACTACTAATAGTGAATTTCCTCCCTGGCTTGGTAGTCCCCAGACGTAGGTTGTTAGACCGAACTGGGTGAACAATTCATTATGTTGATTGACTGTTTTATTGTCTTGTTCATTTAGCGGATTGTGTTGTTGTGACATCACACTTAACATCACACATCTGATACCAGAATTTTAATTGGTATCAGAGCAGGCATCCTGCTCTACATCTGGGTGAGATCTAGGGCTGTTACTTTCTGGTACTATGGACAAAGAGAGTGGTGGATTTGTGAATAGACCCCCTATTCTAGATGGCTCGAATTATGATTATTGGAAACCTCGCATGGTTACCTTCTTGAAGTCCTTGGACAGTAGGGCTTGGAAGGCTATTTTAAAAGAATGGAAACATCCTGTTATTGTTGAAAAAGATGGAACATCAAAGCTAAAACCTGAGGAAGAGTGGACCAAGGAAGAAGATGAACTTGCGCTTGGAAACTCTAAGGCTTTGAATGCCATTTTTAATGGTATTGACAAGAACATCTTTAGGCTGGTCAACACTTGTGAAGTGGCTAAGGAAGCTTGGGATGTCTTGAAAACTACTCATGAAGGAACCTCCAAAGTCAAGATGTCAAGACTTCAACTGCTGACCACAACGTTTAAAAATCTGAAGATGAAGGATGATGAGATCGTTCATGATTTTCACATGAATATTCTTAAGCTGTCAAATGCTTCTAGTGCCCTTGGAGAGAAAATGACTGAAGAGAAGCTGGTAAGGAATATTCTTAGATCCTTTCCTAAGAGATATAAAATGAAGGTGACTGCTATAGAAGAAGCTCAAGACATCAGCAAGATGAGGGTGGATGAGTTGATTGGTTCTCTTCAAACTTTTGAATTAGGGATGGATGAGGAATCTGAAAAGAAGACCAAAAGCATAGCATTGGTGTTTAAAGATGAAAGGAAAGAGTGTGGTCCTAAAACTCAGGAGGAGCTTTCAAATGCCATTGTTCTGCTGGGAAGACAATTTAATAAGGTTCTAAAAAGGATAGACAGGAGCTACAAACCTAATGTCAAGAACATCACATCTGACATAAACAGGTCAGGTGATCAGGGGAAGAAATCAAGAGATGAAGAAAAGTCCAATGATGACAAAGGAATTCAATGCTATGAGTGTGAAGGTTATGGTCATATCAGAAAAGAATGTCCTACATATCTCAAGAAGTAGAAAAAGGGGTTATCTGTTTCCTGGTCTGATGAGGATACTGATAGTGAACCTGAAGAAGAATCAGCTAAGCTTGTTAGAGCAATGATTGGGATTTGTGAGTCTGAAAATGATTCAAGTGATGATGAGGTTACTTATGAAGAGCTTGCTGCCTCTTATAGAAAGTTGTACATTAGAAGTGAGCAAGTCTGTCTAGAAGGAGAGAAACAACAGAAAATCATAATGCAGTTAAAGGCTGAAAAGACTGAGCTTGAGAAGGAAGTCAGTATGTTAAACACTAAACTGGAATCTATGTCAAAATCTGTCAGAATGTTGAATAATGGAACTGATGTTCTAGACAATATTCTTAATATTGGAAAAACTGCTGGAGACAAAAGTGGTTTGGGATTCAACAATGTTTCAGCTTTAAATAATGTTATTTCTATTTCCAAGCCAGTGATGTTAAAACAGATGTTTAAACATCCTGACAGGACTACCTCTAGGAAGAAATTCAGGCGTTGGAGATGTCATCATTGTGGGCGTTTTGGACACATAAAGGCTTATTGTTATAAGCTACATGGGTATCCTCAGAAGGCACATCAGTTGGCTCCCAGACAGAACATTCACAAAGGTAATCAAGTCATCAAACCAAAGAAGTAATGGGTTCCTAAAGGAAAAGTTGCCAGCTTAATAGCTCATACTTCTCTTAGGGTTTCTACTAAAGAAGATTGGTACTTTGATAGTGGGTGTTCAAGACACATGAAAGGAGTGAAGAATTTGTTGGTGGATGTTAAGCTACATTCTTCTGGACATATACTTTTGGTGATGGTGTCAAAGGAGAAATCAAGGGTATGGGAAATCTGAATTGTGCTGGTGCTCCTAGGCTGGATGATGTACTACTGGTCAAAGGGTTGACAGCAAATTTGATCAGTATTAGCCAACTATGTGATAAAGGGTTCAAAGTTAACTTTACAAAAACTGAGTGCATTGTCACAAATGAGAAATGTGAAGTCATCATGAAGAGTGCTAGGTCTAAGGATAACTGTTATCTATGGGTGTCACAAGACTCAAGTCTTTCAACATGTGTTTTTGCTCAAGAAGATGAAGTCAAAGTCTGGCATCAAAAGTTGGGGCATCTTCATTTGGAGGGAATGAAGAGAATCATATCCTCAGAAACTGTCAGAGGAATTCCTAAACTCAAAATTGAAGAGGGGAGAGTTTGTGGAGATTGTCAAATAGGGAAGCAGACCAAGATGTCTCATCAGAAGCTTCAACATAACACCACCTCTAAAGTCTTGGAACTGCTCCATATGGACTTAATGGGACCTATGCAGGTAGAAAGCCTAGGTGGGAAGAAATATGCTTATGTTGTTATAGATGACTTTTCCAGGTATACTTGGGTGAACTTTATTAAAGACAAAATAGAGGTGTTTGATGTTTTTAAAGATTTGTGTCAAAGACTCCAAAGAGAAAAGGAGAGCAATGTCATCAGAATAAGGAGTGATCATGGGAGAGAGTTTGAAAATAGCAAGTTTGCTTAATACTGTTCTGCTGAAGGCATCAGTCATGAGTTCTTCTCTCCTATTACCCCTCAGCAAAATGGAGTTGTTGAAAGGAAGAACAGAACTCTCCAAGAATCTGCTAGGGCAATGATTCATGCCAAAAAGCTTCCTTACCATTTCTGGGCTGAAGCCATGAATACTGCTTGCTATATTCACAACAGAGTTACTTTGAGAAGAGGCACTTCAGCTACATTATATGAACTGTGGAAAGGGAGAAAACCTACTGTGAAGTACTTTCATGTTTTTGGAAGTAAATGTTATATTTTGTCAGATCTTGAATAAAGGAGAAAATTGGATCCTAAAAGTGATGAGGGAATCTTTCTGGGATACTCTACAAATAGCAGAGCTTATAGGGTTTTCAACTCCAGAACCAAGGTTATGATGGAGTCTACAAATGTGGTAATTGATGACAGTGACATGAAGGAAGATGCTGATGTCTTGGATGATGTTGGAACATCGTTAGAAGATGTTACATCAGAAACTGAAGATAGAAGTGTTGCTCCCAGTCCTGTTGATGTTGAGGTTGAACCTGAACAACCTAATAAAGAACCATCTATTAGAGTGCAAAAGGACCATCCAAAAGAGCTTATCATAGGTGATCCAAAATCAGGGGTTAGCACTAGATCAAGAGACGTTGTGTCAAATTCTTGTTTTATGTCCAAAATTGAGCCCAAGAATGTCAAAGAAGCACTGACTGATGAATTCTGGATTAATGCCATGCATGAAGAGCTGGAATAGTTCAAGAGGAATAAAGTGTGGGACCTTGTACCAAGGCTTGATGGAGTTAATGTGATAGGCACCAAGTGGATTTACAAGAATAAATCTGATGAACAAGGAGTGGTCACCAGAAATAAGGCCAGATTGGTTGCTCAGGGATACACTCAGGTTGAAGGAATTGATTTTGATGAAATCTTTGCTCCTGTGGCAAGACTGGAATCTATTAGATTACTTCTAGGTGTGGCTTGTAATCTCAAATTCAAGCTTTTTCAGATGGATGTTAAGAGTGCTTTTTTAAATGGGTACTTAAATGAAGAGGTTTATGTAGATCAACCAAAAGGATTTATTGATCCAACATTTCCTAATCATGTTTACAAACTTAGGAAAGCTCTTTATGGTTTGAAGCAAGCACCAAGAGCTTGGTATGACAGGCTTACTGAATTTTTGGCTTTGAATGGTTACAGAAAATGAGGGATTGACAAGACTTTGTTTGTCAAAGATGAAGGAGGAAAACTGATGATAGCTCAAGTATATGTTGATCACATAGTATTTGGCGGGATGTCAGATGCAATGGTTAAACATTTTGTGAAACAGATGCAGTCTGAGTTTGAAATGAGTCTTGTTGGAGAGCTAAGCTATTTTCTGGGTCTACAAGTTAGACAAATGGAAGACTCCATATTCATCTCTCAGAGCAAGTATGCTAAAAACATTGTTAAGAAGTTTGGTCTGGAAAATGCTAATCACAAGAGGACACCTGCTCCTACTCACTTAAAGTTGTCAAAGGATGAACATGGTGTGAGTGTGGATCAAAGTCTATACAGAAGCATGATTGGTAGTCTATTGTATCTCACTGCTAGCAGACCTGATATTTCTTTTACTGTTGGAGTTTGTGCCAGATATCAATCTGAGCCTAAAGTTAGTCACTTGAATCAAGTGAAGAGGATTTTGAAGTATGTGAATGGGACTAGTGACTATGGCATGCTTTACAGTCATGGATCAGGTACTGAGTTAAGTGGTTATTGTGATGCTTATTGGGCAGGGAGTGCTGATGATAGAAAAAGTACTTCAGGAGGTTGTTTCTTCTTAGGGACTAATCTGATCTCTTGGTTTAGTAAAAAGCAGAATTGTGTGTCTCTTTCTACTGCTGAAGCTGAGTACATAGCAGCAGGGAGTAGTTGTTCTCAACTTGTTTGGATGAAGCAAATGTTGACTGAATACAATGTCAAGCAAGATGTCATGACATTGTACTGTGATAATCTTAGTGCTATCAATATCTCCAAGAACCCTATTCAACATAGCAGGACTAAGCATATTGATATACGTTATCACTTTATAAGAGATTTGGTTGAAGACAAAGTAGTTGCTTTGGAACATGTTGCTACTGAACAACAATTAGCTGATATTTTTACAAAGGCCTTAGATGCAAATCAATTTGAAAAATTAAGAAGCAAATTAGGAATTTGCATATATGAGGATTAAGTGTGCTGGGAGGTATCTTGTGGAGTTATGAACTTTATTGCATATGTTTAGTTTAAAGGAAACATAATTTTATTCAACTGCTGAAAGCATACAAGATTAGAGTTTAGTACATCAAAAACAACAAATAAAGGGTCTAAAGAATATCCCAACCCCCTGAATCAAGAAAAGTTTTCCAATCTTCATCCCATTCATCATCAGAAGCATGAAGTTGCACTGGAGGTTTTTTCATGGTTTTTATCCTTGTCTCTGATGTTTGTCTTGTTCTTGTTGCCCTAGCTGTAGACAGTGTTTTGTTCTTCAACATCTGTGGATCTGGGTTCTTGACCTCTTGCATGTGTTTCTTTCCTGCATCTTTATTGGACTGACTCATGGTTCTATCTGTGGTATGTTGTTAGAAGCAAGGAGGCTTGGTTTTTATACTGCATAAAGAGTCTTTATGTGTATCGCCTGACTAGTCAAAATGGTCTTTGGTTTGGGAACTTGTTTTTCTTGGGAAGCCATTTATTTGACCTTGTCAAAGTGGATGTCAGAACTTCGTGTTTGCTGCCTTGGTAGGTTAAGAGGTTGTCCAATTGTGGCTAAAAAGGGGGGAGTTAGCCTAGTGTTGTTGTGGTTCTTGGTTTGAGGGGGAGCTTGTGTTGTGCAGCTTTGGAAGTTGTTGCTACTGTTTATATTATTTTTTTTACTGCAGGTATCTCTGATGTTGGCTGAGATTGTTTTAGCCAAAATTAACCAAAGGGGAAGATTGTTAGTTCTTGTATTGGCTGCAATTTTGGTAAAATAATGTTGTTGTTGAAGATGTCATTTGTCTGATGCCTTAACATGAGTTCTTAATATTCAGTTTACATTAAGTTTGTTAGAGGTGCAGTTTTGTGTACTGATGTCAAAAACGATGTCTTGACATTGAGTGACAGAACATCAGTTATTTTGTTTTTAGGGTTGCGCGTGTTTTAATTAGTTATTAGAAGATCTGATTGAGAGATTGCAGGCGAAGATCTTGGATTAGATTCTTTCTGTTGCAATCAGATATGGAGCAGATCTAGTTATTTTTTGGGCTGAAAGATATGAAAAGATTTGAAGTTAAAATCTGTTTTAAATTCAAATCAAATCAGATATTTTCAAGGAGTCCAAGCCCAAGTCTGAGTTTCTATTTAAAGCAGCCTCAACCCTACTTGGAAGACACGAAAACAAGAGATTAAAGACTAAGAGTCAAGTGTGTGTTTTCGTCTGTGTATTGTATGCCATTCATGTTTGAAGTGGTGTAATTGTTTTGAGTTGTTAATTGTTCTTAATCAAAGCTTTTAAGCAAGATCAAGTTGTGTTTTGGAAGTGTGACTTCTATACTTTGTAATCCTTGAATTGTATCACTGTGGTGATTTAGGGGGAGTGAGTGGTTTCTCATATCTAAGTGTATCTTAGGTAGAAGTGTCATTGGGTAGTGATTAAGTTAGTGGATTGTCAACTGGGATTGTTGAGTCTGTAATTTAATACTACTAATAGTGAATTTCCTCCCTAGCTTGGTAGCCCCCAGACGTAGGTTGTTAGACCGAACTGGGTGAACAATTCATTGTGTTGATTGACTGTTTTATTGTCTTGTTCATTTAGCAGATTGTGTTGTTGTGACATCACACTTAACATCACACATCTGATACCAGAATTTCAAATGTAATGATGAATGTTATGTAAATGATGCAAATGAGGTGGCATCTTGGGGGGTACAAAAATTAGGGTATGACAGATGCCCCTATTGAAGTTTCTCCAATCCGGAGAGATGCAGATTGACATCTTAGTCTCGACCAGATAGGGGAGGCTTAAATACAATAATACATAATTTTGGCCCCAAAGAAGCCACGAAAGGTGATATGATGTGAATGCGCTTAAGAATGCAAGACATAAGACCTGTGGGAAATGATGCCACATGAGATTGAGAATAGTCTAAACCACAAGGGTATAATAACAGGATTATCCACTAGGGAAAAAAATTGGGAAAAATGTTGTAACTCTTATTTGGAGAGAGACATCAACTTCAGTGGGGATAGAGGAACACAACTCCATAGGGGATGGTGTTATAACTCTGACAAATTTGAACTTACATCTTTGGAAAAATGATTTAGCGTCCTCTTTGACTAAGTAGTATTACTTAGCAAGGGTAAAAGTAAACTTCCCACATTTCAGGTCGTACGCCACGAAACTGGTCTCGGTTTTCTAGAATAAACTTCCCCTCGTTTCTTGACATAAGCCATGAAACTGGTCTCATTTTTCTAGAATAAACTTCCCCTCGTTTCTGGACATAGGCCATGAAATTGGTTTCAGTTTCTTCTTTAATCAAGTCTTCTTCTTGAAAAGGGTAATCACTTGCTGAAATAATAACTTTATCGGGGATCTTCAAAGAGATGCGGGTCAGTTAACCTTCTTTGAAATAAATTTCTCAAATAAAGAGAAACTTTTCGTATGGGACTTCATCAAACTTCTCATTGGGATTCATTGGGGGAGATGCCATTTGATGGTAAATAAACTTCATTATACTTCTCTTCGAGATTTTTCTTCTGAGAGATGCCATTTGATAGAGAATAATTATTCACAACAAACTTCTCTAGAGAGATGCCATTTACTGGAAAAATATCTTCATCATACTTCCCTTAGAGATTTCTTCGGAGAGATGACATCAGATGAAACAAAATTTGATATGCTGATAACTTTAATGGGGATAGACAAACTGCTCAGAAAGAGACTGCCATTTGCCGATTCACTGGGAGATTCAGGGATAGAAACAAGCTTCTCAAATAAAGAGATTGCCACTTATTGTCATGTGTAGATTCCAAGGTGGAATAAATTTATCTTGATGGGGGGACCCTCAACAGATTCTTACTAGGTACGTAAACCACCTAAAAGGCGCAAAATAAATGCCCTCTTAATTGAGAGGTTTAAGTTATCAAAATGGTCAAAAGACCAACTCAATCCAGGAATAAGCTGGAGAAATACCGTCAAACAAGATGCCAAATAGTGAGGAATAAACTCAAACTAGGATTTATCTTATCCAAGTGTGGAAAGGAGAACTAAATCAACACTTCCATGAGGATTAACTCAGAAGGAATTTTTAGAAAGGATATATTTTTCCTGCCTATGGCTAACCAATATATTAGAGATATGAAACATACCACTCGGGGACAAATACAACCAAGGTGAATGAAACAAATATTATCAACAAATGCAACATGAATATGAATTCAACTATGCATGATATAAGTATGATATGAATGCGTGTTATGTCTTTATGCTGACAAAACAGATGCAAAGGACATATTAGTGATGAAATATGCATCACAATGTGACCGTGTACTTAGCCAGTTGGTGGCGAGTAGTTACGACGAGCATTGGGTCCTTATTTACCAGAGATATGGGATTGTACGTCCAACACATTACAACCATATGAAGTAAATACCCATCTTTTGGAGATACCTTTCGAGGTAAATCACAAGAATCTTTGATCCTGTATTCCGAAGTCTTAACCATTCTTAGAGCAACTGTTGATATTTCTCTTTATGTTCACAAATCAAAGGAAAGTAAACACAAGCATTTAAAAAGCAAATTTTAACCTTTTGTTTCAAGAATTTTTATCAAAGTAAAAAATGGCATTTTACAAGATATAAATAAAACAAAAGTTGCAAACAAGATGGACAGAAGCTCAAATTTTATTGATAGAATGGTAATCCGCAAATAGCGTGATTCCATAGATTATTACAGAAGTTCGAAAAAACGGTAATTTAAAGGGAAAAGGGTTACATTAAAAATAATGACCGAATCCTCCCTAACAACTTTGAATTACTAATGTTCTTTGATATTTGGGTGAAGGAATTTTGATTGGAGAAATTTTTAATGGACGTGGCTGCCTCAGATAATCCAATCTGGTTTGATGCAGTTACTTGCCAAATATCTCTAACTTTTGCCTAGATTTCCCTTTCGGGTTTCCAATCTACTGGGATGATTTATCTCTTTTTATGTCTCTGATTATTGCCTGGACCGCCCTTTCGGGTTTTCCATCGAGACACTCTTTTTTTCTTTTTTCTAGGCGAAGTATTTCTTAACTGCATCAACGTTTGTAGGACGAGTGAATTCCTCACCATCCATAGTCATAAGCATTAAAGCACCACCTAAGAAGGCTTTCTTAACGACATATGACCCGTAATAACTAGGAGTCCATTTTCTCCTAGAATCAGTAAGAAATGATTGAATTTTCTTAAATACAAGGTCACCTTCTCTGAATACACGAGGTCGAACCTTTTTGTCAAAAGCCTTCTTCATTCTTCATTGATATAACTGACCATGACATAAAGCTGTCATTCTTTTTTCTTCAATTAAATTCAGCTCATCATATCTGCTTTGACACCATTCAGCCTCTATCAACTTAGCTTCCATCAGGAATCTCACTGATGGGATTTCCACTTCTATGGGGAGCACATCTTCCATGTCATATACCAAAGAGAAAGGGGTTGCCCCAGTTGAAGTACGAACAGATGTACGATATCCATGAAGAACAAATTATAGCATCTCATGCCAATCCTTGTAAGTCACCACCATCTTCTGAATGATCTTTTTGATATTTTTATTAGCTGCTTTAACAACCCCATTCATCTTAGGTCGGTAGAGAGAAGAGTTATGGTGTTCAATCTTGATTTCAGCACATAATTCCTTCATCATTTTGTTGTTCAAGTTCGATCCATTATCAGTAATGATCTTACTTGGAACACCATATCGGCAGATTAGATTGTTCTTGATAAAACGGACCACCACTTGCCTGGTTACATTGGCATACGATGCTGCTTCAACCCATTTGGTGAAGTAATCAATGGCCACTAGGAGGAATCGGTGTCCGTTGAAAGCTTTAGGTTCAATCATGCCAATCATGTCTATTCCCCACATAGAGAAGGGCCAATGAGAGGAAAGAATATTGAGAAGAGTCGAGGGTACATGGATTTTGTCGGCATAAATCTTATATTTGTGACACTTCCTCACGTATTTGCAACAATCAGATTCCATTGACAGCCAATAGTATCCTTCTCTCAACATTATTTTTGCCATTGCTTGCCTATTGACATGAGTACCAAAAGAACCTTCATGAATTTCTTCCATTAATATGTCTGCTTTGTGTCTATCCACGTATCTGAGCAAGACTGTTAAGATATTTGGGTAAAAAATACACTTCATATACAAACTGTTAAAATATTTGGGTAAAAAATACACTTGATATACAAATAGAGGTGTAGATATAATACAACTTAGAAAGACTCTAAGACTTGAGAACTTATAAAATATACGAGTGTTAAGATTTCTATGTCTAGCAAATTTGACAAAGTAGCTTCTCTTTAAAATGTCAAGGTTGAGAGTCTTGTATTGTAGTATATTGTATTAGTCTTCTTCTTCAGACCTTCTGCTCCTTATATAGAGGGGAAGAAAAGAGACTTTGAATACTTTCACCAAAAGGTTGGGCTGGCTTTGTACTTGATTAGACACGTCAAGAAAGCACCTTTCTGCAAAAGGAATTATTTGTTGAAGCTATATACAACAAAGTAGAAATTTTTCCTTAAGTATTCACATGATCAAAAAGTCTATGGGTGTGTCAAAGTTTCCTCAATTGAAGATACTTTGCTTCAAAGGTTGACTTTCTTCAAATTTCATTCTTCAAAGGCTGATCACTTAAGAGTCTTCTTGGCTTATGAAGCTTCAGAGTCTGGGTCACCAGAGGCTGACTTTCTTCAGAGTTGACTTCTTCAGAGTCTGGATCTTCCACCAGAGCCAAAGTCTTCATAAGTGATCTTCAGAGCCAGAGTCTGATCTTCAGATGCCGAATCCTCAATCTTCTCTTTATCTGTTCTTAGACTTAAAATCCTGCACTTCAACAAATGTTAGAATGCCAATTGTTCTTTAAATACTTTGTTATAATCAAAACCAAAGAGATATGGTATTTAAGAACATTTTTGTTTCAAGAATCTCCCCCTTTTTTATGATGACAAACATAAGTATTTAAGAACAGTGGTTGTTAATTTAATTAACATGTTGACTTAAGGGTCTCAGGTATGTAAGTTCCCCCTAAGTCTGATAGCCTAGAGGGTGAGGTTTGTAAGATCCCCCTAAGTCGTATCCAGGTTAATTAAATTCCTTTAAAAGCACAATAACATTAATCTTCAGAAATTAAGCAACACTAAAAAAATCATCAGATTCAGGTGCTTAAATACTCTTTATCATCTCCCATTTTTATCATCAACAAAAAGATAAACAAAAAAGACATAAAAGATACTGAAGAAAATTTTTCGTTAACCAAAAAAAGAGATGCATATCATAAGTTCAAAAAAGATAAAACAAAGGGTGACTAAATCCTAGAGCCTAAGGTATCTGCTTCAGAAGCTCCAAAACTACAATGAGACCTTTAACAAGAAGAACATCATCTAGGCTAGGAAGGCCTGGATAATCAAATTTCCATTTTCCAATGATCTTACCTTTAGCACCATCACCAAAAGTAACATAACTATTTGAGTAAGGTTTTAACTTTTTAAAATAGTTCTTTTCTCCTATAATATGCCTGGAGCAGCCCCTGTCAAAATACTAATCTTCTTGAGATGAAGTTGTTAGAGATGTGTGGGCAATATGACTTTACATACTTGTTGACAACCAATTTTTGAGGTGTTCATGGAGGAATGGTGTCTATAATGGTAGTAAGGCCTTCCATACAATTTAAAACACAAAGGTCTTATATGACCTTGTTGGTTACATTAGTGACACACCCAAGAGCTTATGCGGTATGCATTATTATGTTGTTAATGATGTCGAACATGATGTTATGACATATAGTTTAACAGATTGAACTCAGTCTTCTTTACAGGAGGAACAAACTTGGCTTTAGTATTTCAAGAGCTATAATCAAAATCAATTCCTTTCAAATCACTAGTAAAATTTCATCAAGAGTTTCATAACCACAATTTAGCATACAAACTGATTTGGTCATACCTTCAAGTTTGGATTTTAGGTGGTCAAATTCTTCCTTTAACTTTGTGATTGTTGTAACAAAATTTGCCTTATCTTGAAGCAGACCACTATTTTGAACTCTTTGTTTCTCACTGGATATGCATTCTTATTTCCACTTAAGATACAATTTCCTGAAGGCTTTAACAATATCTTCATTTGAGAGATCTTCATCACTAGATTCCCCGTCATCGTGCACGGTTGGCTTGGATCTTACACACACTGTGAAGGTAACCACACAATTTACCCTTTCTCTTTCATTGTCATCTTCTTCTTGGTCTTTACAATCTTCATAATTGACTTCAACTACAATCTTTGGAGGATTCTTAGTACCATCAAGAATCGTTGGTCGATTAACTAATCCTCCTTTTTTGGCATCCTCCATCTTGAACAAAATAAGAACCCTGGAACACATCCAAAATAGAACATAGTGTCTGCTCTGATATTAAATTAAATTATATTCTTCAAATGACAAGATGTCAGACACAATGTTGTAACAATGTGTATGACAAGTTTAATACATGGCCGACAGAATAAAAGCAAAATATAAATGACACGTGAATTGGTGATCCACTTTGGTGCAAAATCACCTACATCTGGAGGACGTTAACCCAGTGAAACGAAATTCACTCTTAATAGTCAGAAGTACAATTTGGTCATATTTAAATCTCCTAATTCAACGCCTCTTTTCCTAATACTACTTATGAATTTCTATTCATGGTTCCCTATAGAAATGAATCCACTCATAATTGTTAGAAGTACAATTGGTCTTATCTGAACTCGCTTCATCCAGTGCCACTTTCCTAATACTCCATATGAAGATCAATCATCTAGTTAAAGTGAGAGGTTTCTCAGGTTCAGGGGGAGCCCTGAATAGGAAAGTGGACTTGCAAGATGTGAGTTCACATGAGACCAATTATTCTTATCACTATTAGGGGTGAAGTTATTTCTATAGGGAGTCCTGAATAGAAATCCACGAGTAGCATTATGAAAATATGCATTGAACTAGGAGAGTTCAAATTAGACCAATTTGTACTTATGACTATTAAGAGTGAATTTCGTTTCATTGGGTTAACGCCCTCCAGACGTAGGTGATTTTTCACCGAAATAGGTTACCAATTCCTATGTCATTTATATTTTTCTTTTATTCTATCAACCACGCATTAAACTTGTCATACACACTATTACAACATTGTGTATTTGTCATCTGAAAACAAAATCTCAATCTCTCAAGAAAAGGATTTAGAACATAACCTCTCCCACAACTAAAGCGCACTATAAATCATCTTTAAAAGAGATTGGTGATCTTCTCATTAAGTGCAAATTCAAAAATTGTAATAGAAGAAAATCCAATTAAACCCCTTCATAGAATATTTGTTTAATTGCATCTTTAATTAATATCTTTTCCAAAACAACTTTAGCATAATATTGGCTTAAATAAAACTAAACCAAATTTTCCTTCAAAGCATATCTATTTAAATATTTTATTCAATGGAAATCCAATCAAATTTTATTTAATTAAATCAAATCTAAATATTTTTATTAAATCATATCTAATTAAATCTTCTTCAACCATTGTGGATTATGATTTAATAAAATATTTTTCCAAACTAATTTAGATTAACAAACTTCTTCCAAAAATAATCTTCAAATCGTACTCGAATTGAAACAAACTTTCTAACCAAATGTTGAAGCGATACTATAACACAGACTGAGCAGTATGTGCGTTAGTATGTCACACAACATGTCTAAGACATCTTTCTCAACAAATTGCCTACAAAAATAAGCCAATCAATTGTAATAACACTTACCTTCCTCAATACGAGCCATAACCTTTGAAGTTACCTCCATGGAGAAGACCCTCAAAATATCTAGTTCCTTCGCCATAAATGTCACATTCTTTTGACGCTTTCGAACACTCTTTATGATAAAGTCCATCATGGATTGTAACTCACTGATTGTCTAAAGATGTTTTTCTCGCTGGACTTTCGTCACCAGGGGACATCTCAACATTTGAACCACCAACGGGTTTGTTAAAAATAAAGGAGACTCATTATGAAGTGACTGATAGTCACTAGGAAAATTCTCTGAAAAAATAGAGGAAACACCTAGAGAATTCCACAACATTAAAAGAAGGATCACTCCACAATGAGGGTCGAGAAACTCCGGCTGTGAGAATAGGTCCTCTACCTATCTTTCCTTCTTCATTGGTTGTTCGGTGGCCTGCATTGAAGATTACACACACTAATTGAGAAGCAATCTAAA
Organism: Lathyrus tuberosus; assembly: GCA_022829125.1. Taxonomy (NCBI): domain Eukaryota; kingdom Viridiplantae; phylum Streptophyta; class Magnoliopsida; order Fabales; family Fabaceae; genus Lathyrus; species Lathyrus tuberosus. Next base: position 718,113 of record JALAZF010000371.1, read on the forward strand.
CGCATAACAACATTGTGTCTCAAATGGTGAAGAATTTAATTTTTAGGAGGATTAATTTTCCCATCTACAAAAAGATAGCGACGTAACTTGTTACTCATTTGCCTTTCATTTATGTGTAAATAATGTTATCCTCTATTACTTAAAATGAATTTTTTTTTTTGTTTGAAATGTATATATCAATTAGTTTTTTTTAATATGTATTTGTTTTCAAACACTACAAGAAAATCAGTCTATAGCCACGTGAAGTTGTGACGTGATTATCACGTGGCAAAAAAAAAGTTGGTTGCGGCGTGATAACCACGTCGCTACATTATTTTATAATAAAAAAAATGTAACGTTAGCACATGGAATGTCAGAAAATAAAATTTAAAAATATTATTTGCGACGTGAGAACCACGCCGCAACAAAAAAAATAATTTTTTAAAAACAAAAGTCTGCAGCGTGCAGATGTTGGGAATGATGAAAATTTTAAATTTTTATTTGCGACGTGATTATCACGTCGCAAATTTTTTAGAGGGAAAATTAAAATTTTAAGTTTGACTGAATGCAGGTAGTGGGTATATAATTTATGACCGTTGGCTGGTTGTGACGTGATTTTCACGTCGCTAAAGGGCTTATATAATTAATGCTTTCGTTACCTCTCCCTCAGATCAATTTTAATAATTAAGAAAAATTTTCCAACTTCTTCTTCACCGTTTCCTATTTCGTTTCCTCTCCCTCTCATTTTTCCTCTTCTTCTTTGCCATTTCCTATTTCTTCCTCTCTTCTTCTCCGCAGAAAAAAAATTTCTCTCTTCTTCTTCAAGCATTTCCATAGTTTTAAAGGTACGTTATTTGATTTTATTCTTCCTCTCTTCTTCTTCCTCTCTTACAATATTTTTTGGTTATTATTAATATTTTGTTTTATGATATTGAATAGAAGAAGATTGAAGATTTGAGATTTACGAAGATTGAAGATTGAAGAGTGAAAAAAAGATTGGACTAGAAGATTGAAGGAGATTGAAGAAGAGGTATTTTTTGCTATTTATTTTTTATATTTGAAGTATATATAATTTATGTAGTATATATAATATATAAAACAAAAATATTTTTTGGTTAATAGTATATAAAACGAAAATATTTTAGGTTAATAGTATAATTTATTTTAGGTTAATAGTATATATAATTTATTCTGTTAGAAAATATTTTATATATAAAACGAAAATATTTATTCTGTTTGAAAAATTGATTCTGTTAGAAAATATTTTCAGAATTATTTTATATATTTATATATATAAAAAACGAAAATATAATATATTATATATTAATATTCTAAAAAACTGTTTTAACATATTATATATAAGTTATAAATGAAAATTGATTTGAAATTCTAAAAAACTGTTTTAAAATATTCTAAAACGAAAATTGATTTGAAATTTTTATTAAGTTATAAATGTTATATTCTGTTTTAAATGTTATAAATGTTATAAATTTTTATTAAGTTATAAATGTTATATTTTGTTTTAAATGTTATAATTTTATTGAGTCTTTATTAAGTTATAATTTTTTTTTTCTGAAATTTTTATTAAGTTATAAATGTTATATATAAAAAAACTGTTTTAACATATTATATATAAATTATATATAAATTCTGTTTTCTAAAAAATTATATATATATATATATATATATATATATATATATATATATATATATATATATATATATATATATATATATATATATATATATATATATATTCTGTTTTAACATATTATATATAATTTTTTTTTCTGAAATTTTTATTAAGTTATACATGTTATAAATGTTATAAATGTTATGAAAAACATAATACATAAAAAACTGTTTTATAAACAAAAACATATACATAAAAACTGTTTTAATATATAAAAACATTATACATAAAAACTGTTTTATAAAGAAAAATATATAATATAAGTTATAAATGTTTTAATATATTATATATAAAAACTGTTTTATGAGTAAAAACATATATATGCATAAAAAACTTTTTTATAAACAAAAAACATTATATAAAAACTGTTTTATAATTATTATATATTATATTGTTTTATAAAGTATAGTAAAAAAAATATTTTATATGTAAAAACATATATATAAAAAACTGTTTTATATTTGTTATTATTATAGTGTTTTATAAAAACTGTTTTATATAGTATTGTTAAAAAGTATTAAATAGAATGTTAATAAAAACGGTTTTATAATAAAAAAGTAATTTATATAATTTTTTTTTCTGAAATTTTTATTAAGTTATAAATGTTATAAAAACAGAATAATATATAATGTATAATAACATTTAATAAAAACAGAATTATTTTATATATTTATATATATAAAAAACGAAAATATATTTAATATGTTTATATTTTAGGTTAAAAGAATATTATGAAAAGTTATATATTTAAAAAAAGTTAATTATAAAAAAAGAAAATATATTTAATATGTTATAAAAAATATTGTATTTTATGTAGTGATTAAAAACATATATACATATATATAAAAATGTTTTATAAAAAACAATTTTATTGTTAATATATTTTTTATATACATTTATAAAAAATTGTTTGAGTAAAAACATATACATAAAAAACTTTTTTATAAACAAAAAACATTATATAAAAATTGTTTGAGTAAAACCATATACATAAAAAAGTTGGAACAAGTATTTCCGCCTGGTTTTTTTGACTCCATGGAACATCTACCTGTGCATCTTGCATATGAAGCTTATCTAGGAGGACCTGTTCAATATAGGTGGATGTATCCGTTTGAAAGGTTCATGGGTGATTCAAAGCGATCAGTGAAAAATAAAGCTAGAGTTGAAGGATCAATATGTGCACATTACTTGCATCGAGAAACTTCACATTTTTGCAGTCACTATTTCAGGCACTTGATGTTAACTCCAAGAATCATAAGGAATCCTGTAAATGTTATCGAAAGAAGTCAGTACACCTTATCAGTCTTTGGGCTTCCAGGTCGTCCCTCTGGAAAGATGGGTGAGCATTGGTTGACCCAACAAGAAATGCAATCCACACATGTTCATGTCTTGATCAACTGTGTTGAAGTTAAACCATATCTTGAGTAAGTATAACCCAACTTTTTAATTTTCTTTACAAGGGTAGTAGTATGCCAGTCACCTCACTCTGTCATATGTCCTCCCCCGCAGAGTCAGGTTCATCCTATGTCCATGGATAGTACTCAGCCTTTTATGCCATTACTCTCCTCTCAGTATCCTCTTCAGTTCCCATCTGGGAGTCCATCTTTTATTAGCCCATCTGGGGCCCCATCTTTTGTTAGGCCACCTGGTTTTCCATTCCAGCAGAGTCAGGTGCCCTCATCCTTCCAGCAGAGTGGAGGATACAGTTTTCCACTTCCCACACAGATGCCTTCATTCGTCCAGCAGACTGGAGGATCCAGCACCCCACTTCCTACACAGATGCACCCATCCGTCCAGCAGACTGGAGGATCCACCTCTTCACGGCCCACACAGACTGGTCGCACCCCACATCCCACACATGTACCTGCATCCGATGATCATGCAGAGGTGGGTGATGGCGATATTGGTGTGGACGATGATGAGATAGATGGGAGAGATCTTCGAGGGGATGATGATCCGAGTCAAATTCATACCATTGATGGGAGATTTTGGATTTGGCCTGAAGGAAACTCGTAAGTTTGTTATTTATTGATTTTTATTTATAAGTACACATTTCCATTTTAAATATAAATTTATATAATTAATGCTAATTCAATTATTGTTGTTTAGTTTCGGGCCGAGTCGGACTGCTGCCAATGTTATAAGTTATATAATTCAGCAGAATTATAAGAAATTGTATAAGACTTTTGGAGAAGTTAAGGACAAAGACGAATGGTTTAAGCAATTTCAGGTATCATTAATTTATTTGTTAAGTTATTGTTATTTAAATGAATTTTTTATTATTGTTATAATTTATCTAACTATTTATTTTAATGTCATACAACATTGCTGGCGAAATGTGTTTGGGATCCACTGAACCATGAAAAAGTAAAAAAAAAATATTTTGGCAGGAGTTCAAGACGACTTTCTGACATGCTACGACGTGTTAGAGAGCGTTTTCTACTGTTGGGCATCCGTCTCAAATGGATAGGCAAAGAAATTTTTGACGACCTTCTTAAGTATTGGGAAACGGATGAATTTAAGGCTAAATCTGAAAATGCAAAGAAGATGAGGGCATCAGAAAAAGGGGGTTGCCTTAATGCTGTTGGAAGTATTAGTACTGCTGAGCATTCTCGACGCATGGTAATTATTACCACTTTTTAAAGTCATATTTTGATTTATAACATATATTATTAATTTAAGTTAAGTTTATTATTTAGGCTAAGCGTTTGGGGAGACAACCACTGATGATTGAGCTGGTTACCAAAACTCGGACAAAGAAATCGGGGGATTTTGTTGACGAGCGTACACAAAATGCTTTGGTAAGTAAATTTATGTTGTTTATATTTTTTTTAAATTTATTAGCAACTTAGTGACGTGATTTTCACGTGGCAAGTGAGATGTTGTGGCGTTAGAATCACGTGGCAATTGATAAGTTGTGGCGTTAAAATCACGTGGCAACTGATAAGTTGTGACGTTAAAATCACGTGGCAATATTTTTTTTATTATTTATTTTTATTTAATTTAATTTAATTTAATTTAACTTATATTAACTTGATTTTTTTAATTGTATGTGTAGAAGGATTATCAGGTCTTGATGGCAGAATTTCTGACCCATAATCCCCAGTATACTCCTCCTCCAGGACAACCGGTTCATCCAGATGTGGATTTCTATATTTGGAGTCAAGCTATTGGGGGAAAGGGGGATAACGGGTGCTTTTTTGGTGGTGGAAGTTTGGCGGGCACCTTGAAGAGTGGGGATAGAACTCTGTATCAGAGATCTATGGACGGTGAAGGAGGGTCACGTCAAACAAATTTGACTCCGCAGCAGTTAGAAATGGTAAGACAATTGGCTAGACGCGAGTCAGAGGAACGTGAGACGGCATTGAAGGCCCAAATGAAGGCGACAACGAAGGCCCAAACGGAAGCAATGGAGGCAATGGCGAAGAGGCGGGCTGATATGGAGGAGCAAATGCGGCAACTTATGCAAGCATATCGTGGAAATCGCAACGATGGTGGTCAATCGAGGAATAATAACAACTAAAATGATGTTGACTTTACCGACTATTCCGACCGGATGATCCAATTATTTAGTTTTATTTTTATTTTCTTTTTACTTTTTAATTTGTGTACTAATGAATTTATAATTATATTTTAGAAATATTTAGTTTTATTTAGAAATATTAAATTTAAATTTTAGTTTATTAATTTTATTATATTAAGTTTATTAATTTATATATTTAAAAATATTTAGTTTTATTTTTATAAATTTGATTTATAATATTGAATTTAGTAATATAAATTATAATATTTAATTAAATAAAACATAAATTATATAAAACAGAAAATTATATTTAAATAATATAATTTTTTTTAAACAGAAAATTATATATAAATAAAATAGAAATTATATTTAATAAAAATCAGAAATTATTTAAATGCAACAGAAAATAATTAAAAAAAAAATACATCATTTGCGACGTGATTTACATGTCACAAATTAGTGACGTGAAAACCACGTCGCAAAATAAAACGTACAAATAAAAAAAACATTTTGCCACGTGATTTTCATGTCACTAATTTGTGACATGTAAATCACGTCGCAAAAAACTTTCTGCATTTTCTGACCCACCTCTGCTCACCTGCTCTGACTCTGTCTGTAGGGATTTCTATCAACTTTTTTGCGACGTGATTTTCATGTCACTAATTTGTGACATGTTTATCATGTCACTACATGATTGTCACGCGCTCTCCTGCGACGTAGAAGCTCACGTCGCAAAAAACGTGTAGTGACGTGTTTTCATGGTTTGCGACGTGGGAATCACGTCACTAAAGACAACATATTTTGTAGTGAAAAGATATCTTAAAATGAATAACATAAAAAAAAATTATCATTTTTTCTTCTTTAAAATAATTTTAAAAAAAATAAGATTACCAAACACTTTTTTTTTCTTCTTGAAAACATTACTTCAAAATTAGTATATAAAATAGATTTTAAATACCAAAAAAACAAAACACTTTCAAACATACCCATAATATCTAACAAATAAAATTTGGATAAATGCACCCAAAAATAACATATGTTTGATTTCATTTTTGAAAGAGACAAAAATGATTCTAGAGATATAAAATTTATTTTATTAAATTTAATTAAAAAAAATTCGTATCTAAAATTGATTTTGTTAGAAACTACTCCTTCCGGTTCTTTTTATAAGGAACACTTTATTTTTTTAGATTCATTAACTAATTAATGTATCTGGTCTGCATTATAGACCAGATACATTAATTATTTAATGAATCTAAAAAAGTGAAATTTCCTTATAAAAAGGACCGGAGGTAGTAAAATTTATAGCTCTTGGATTTAAATAGACTTTTATACTACACTTTATTTTTAACTCAAAATTAATTTTCTATGGTCGCAAAATCATACACATGTTTAATCAACTAAAGGTTTGAATATGTAATTAAATCCTATGTAATACCCTAGTTCTCTAATGCTAGTCATCACTCTATTAGTGATGATTTAGTTTGCCTAATGAGGAAGCTAGAGTTAACCAAACCCTAATGACAATAATTAGCAATTAGAGTTAAGTTCCAAAGGCAATTGAGTCATTTTGTGATCATCCATTATAATTCATAAAATGTGAGAAACTTTCTCATGTTTTCACTTTTGCTTCTCTCACTAAATCAAAATTTTGGAGGAGAAAAACCCTTGGAGGAAGAAAGGAGAGAGATTCTTGATCAAGCTCCATATTTCCACTTGCATGTGTGAGGGTTTTTTGATTTATTGAAAAAGAAGGATTGAGACAAGCTTGAATCATCATCTCCTTCTCATCATCACCACCAAATCATAGTTTAAGCTTCAAAAGGTGGGGTCTCCATAGGTTTGTGATTTGGGATTAGCACTATTATAGGATAATGCATGAAGGGTGAGAATCAGATAACTTTATTTTGTGTTTCTTAATTGATAATTCTTCTTGTGTTCTTGCTTGATCATGTTTGTTTGGTATAAAATTTGAATGTTCTGTTTTCTTGTCTCAAATATTTTAAACCATGTTTTCCTTTTATTAGAATTGAGGCAAATGATGATATAGTGATAACATGATATTCTCCTTGTTGTATATGAATAATTCATGAAAAATCTTGCACTTTGAATGTGTATGAATTTGTATTTGTATTTGCATGTGTTGTTTGAAGTGTTGCTAATGCTTATCATATGTTAGTACATGATTTCATTGGGTTAGGATTGATGAAAATATGCAAAATTGGCAAAAATATGTTAGTTCATGGTCCCTTTGAATTAGGATCATATAGGGAGAGGTATCACACACACACACACACACACACACACACACACACATATATATATATATATATATATATATATATATATATATATATATATATATATATATATATATATATATATATATATATATATATATATATATATATATAACTACAAAAAATTTGACTTCTAGTGACAGCAAAAATCTGTAGGTAAATGTCTATTTGCCGTTGGTATAACACAAAATACCTATACCGATGGAACTTTTTTTCATACCCTTTAATTCGTTGTACCTACAAATTCTTTCCGTCACTATAGGTTATAGTTACGGATTTTTAACCGATGGTATAAATCATTTAGTTATACCTACGTCCTTTAGCTGTAGATGTAGATGTTACTTAAGAGCTTATCATTTTATTTTATTTTTTGGATTTTGATAGTGATTTTTTTTTTACAATTTATTATTCTCACATTTAATTTTCAATAATATATACATCAATTTTTTAGCTTTACATAGACACTCCTTATACTAAGCAATTATTAAGCATATTTAGGAAATAAATTCTAACAAAAAATGTTACACCATTTATTTATAGATAGACATAAAATTAACTCAGTCTTACAAAATTAAGATTAAAGATAGATAAATAATGTTAATCCTAGATTACTTTAGACGATTATAATAATAACAACAAAAAAAAATAGTTTTGTGATCATAAAATAAGTTACAAATTTCAACTTTAAAACAAATTGTGTCCACTTAATGACGTATAACTTTAATCTTCAAGTCTCCAATACTAATTTTAAATATTCACCTACAAAATATTAAAAATAGAAGATGAATAATAACACAATTCAACAAGAATAATATGAATCCTAAAAATATTAACAATTTAAGTGAGAACTAATTAATACCATTTTAAAATAAATAACTATAGCAATCACTAACTTACAGTGTATTACAAGTACAAGACACTTTATTTTGTTGATATTATGCATAATTTGAAAAGCACGGTGTATCACTAACTTACATGTAATGCACCATTGAGCTCTGACACCATTTGGCTATGCTAATCAACATCAAAATCCTCTAAGACCTATCAACAAATTTATGATAAAAGTTTAAATAGTGCATTCATGTTACCCCTTACCAATATTAACACAAATAAAAATGAGCTAAATCCATTAAATCCTAATATCTATTTATAAATCTAAGGATGACTAAACCTTAAAGTAGCTAGCTACATAGTATTATCAACAGTTATTATATAAGATTTCATTCATGGTGAATTTTGACACAACATAATGTAAAATGTTAATGCTCAAAATAAACTAAACAGGACAAAATAACATAGTTATCAAATCCGAGATTCAGTATTGAATTAACGTACCACTCACATGTATCATATGATATTGATCAAGGCCGTCTCAAACAATTTGGAGGCACTGTTCTAATATTTTATAAAAAATTCTAATAAAAAAATAAAAAATTCCTACATTAATATTAACCAACATTCATGTTTTCAAAAAATAATTGTGATTTTTAGAAGAGTTTTTATTTGAGGTTAAGTTAACTTATCAATTTTTTTATGTTTTTTTTATGTTTTTCATATTCAAAATTAAACTTTCAAATCTTAAAAGACAATTTAGGAGGGGTTAATAAAGAATAGAAAGAATAACATAAATTACAACCTCATTTTTTTTTATCAAATTCGCAGCATTGAAATTTAAACTAAATAGACAATGTTAAGTTGAACCAATAAATACAATTAAGATTTAATTAACAATTAGTAAATAAAACTACAAATTAAAAATTAAAAATAAAAGAGAAGAAAATGCTAATTAAAAAGAGAAGAAAATAATAATTAAAAAGAAACTTATAGAATAGAAACAATGAAAACTTTCATTATAGTATACATCTAAAATTTTAAATTAAAATGTCTACGCAAAATAGTAAAAATATAATATTAAAAAATATAATCGTGGAATCCATCTTAAATATTCACAATTTAAAACATATTAATAAATTAAATTTAAATAAAGTATGACATATTAACTAATTAATGAGAAATGAAATAATTAAAATATTAAATTGATATTCATAAAAAAAATTACAATTCACAAATCCTATACATATGCATATTACTAATAATAAGAATTAATTATATGAATCTTACTATTTAAAAATCCTTATAGGAAATTTGATAGAAAAAGCAGAAAGTAAAACGTGTAAATGCTTTTAGGTATTGGTTGAATTTGATACGTAGCTTTATTATTTAATGATGTTTAAACACATGTTTTTGTAGAAAGTCAAAATTAAATTTCACTGAATTAGCTAGGCACACAAACTTTGTTCTTTGTTCTTTTCAATTTTAATTGGACTGACTTATTTGGAGGCCCTTATATGTTTGGAGGCCCTGTGCAGTGGACCAGACTGCACAGGTGTATAACCGGCCTTGATATTGATAACTATGACAACAAGTACCAAATATCAAAGAACCACACAAAATAGCAATCAACCGATTTCAAGGATGAAAATAAAATTGAAACACATGCTTGGTGCCTGCTACTGCTATTGCAGAACAACCTAGTAATAGTAGTAGTAGAAGGAAATCTCTCCCCCTCCGCATGCTTCTTCAAACCGTGTCAACACAACAACAGAAAGAGCTACCAATGTCGACGTATTCACTCAGCCCCAAACATACCAACACAACTGCACAACATGTGAAAACAGAGTCGACCGGCAAGAATTACCGCTGCCGAAAATCAATAGACGTCCAATTGGGATCCAAGACCACTCATAAAACATATAAGATGAACTAGCCAACCACTATAGAAAGTGTTGTTCCACCAAAGTTATTTTTTATTGAACCAAAACAAACACCATATTTATTATTTAGTGTTGCAGTAACTTAACATCAATATAAAGTAAAAACAAAAATAATAAAAATACATTAGACAACAAGAACCATGCATCCAGAATCATTATTCCCACATTAGACTACAAGAATCATGCATCGACCACAGTTTACTACAATATAAATGCTCACAAAACACAACGCAACTGCAACAATGACCACAATTCAAAACCAAGACAAGAACAACACAATGGGAATCTAAATCCTAACTATAGTCTAAAAAAAGAAGTTACATTAGTCCCTAAGAAAGTATAAAGCAACATCTTGTGTTTGTTATTTCTTAAAAACTTTAAATTCACTGAAGATAAAAGAAAACACTTTAAAAATGTGAAACTGGTTAAGTTTATGTATGTATTAGGACACACAGAGTTACATAGAAATTCAACCAACCACAAATATGAGCAAGTAGTACAAGAACACATAAGAGTTTATGTTCTAAGTTGTTTATCCAAATAAGACATTAAATGATATGATACCTTTAGAAATTTCCTATTTATCATTTTATATTATTTTCTTCCATGATGAATCAACTCCTTTGTCAAGAGTACTGGAACAAAGGAATCATATTAAACACCGCATTTCTTTGCAACCTACAACACACAATATCAAAAAAATGAAGCAATTGAATTAGAAATTTTGATTTAAATTTCATAAAGTAATGAAACTTAGTATAATCCTGTTTAAAAAAAGACTCTAATTGTGCCATATATCTTAGTTGTGTGTATGGATTTACAACGAGTTTGACAAACAACAACACTGTAATTTTGTTAAAGTTTTCAAAAAGTAGATTTTACCAATAAACATGAGTGAGCAACGCAAGCTGTTCAACGACCATGTATCTAGCGGTGGAGAGAGTATCAGAAGCAAGATCAACGACTGAGGTCCAATGTGTATGCCAACAACAACGGTCACCACAATTAAGCCTAGGTTCATGTCTCTGAGGGACAATAGAAACTTGACCACTCTAGAGAAACTAAAGCATCAATAATAAAACCTCGTAACACACCGAGTTAACATGTATAACACCAGACCTTATTGCTGAGTTGACTCAGTTACCTGAGCGACCGAGTCCGGAAGGTGGGTGATGAGAGAAAGAAAGGGTTACTGTAATTGTTTTTTAGGGATTCATATACATGGAGTGGGTATATCCTGTTGGGATGAGAAATTTGATAGGAGATATTTTGGAGAGAGAATGAAAGAGGATTGAAATTTGGGTGGCTATTCTGGGCGGCTAGGCTGTTCATAAAAATAAAGCTCAAAATTAGGGTTAAAGAATTTTAATGCATCTGAAATCTGAAGAAGAAAAGAGAAAGAGTGGTAGAGAAAGGTTTGATTCTAATGAAATTAGGGTTAATGTTTTTTATTTTATTTTGGGGGGAAATGAAAAGCTAGAAAAGAGTTACAGAGGGCAACTAAAGCGCTCAACTTTAAAAAAAAATGCTCAATTTTTTTATTGGGTAGTGCTAACTTGTGCCCCAAGGGCACAAGTTAAGAGTTAAATATAGTAAAAATTTATTGAAAATTGTGTATTGAAATTAATACAAGATTATAATTAATGATTTTATTGCTTTTTTTTATACATATTTTTTATTTATTAATTTTTTAACATGTGCTCTTGGGGCACAAGATAGCATTACCCTTTTTTATTTTATATAAAAGTACGCTCAATATTTTATTATATTTTTTTTAATGCTTATCAAATCTATACCTTCAGATTTATTTGACCGTAACTATAAGCATCTGTAGGTATAAGAAAGGAGAGAGATTCTTGATCAAGCTCCATATTTCCACTTGCATGTGTGAGGGTTTTTTGATTTATTGAAAAAGAAGGATTGAGACAAGCTTGAATCATCATCTCCTTCTCATCATCACCACCAAATCATAGTTTAAGCTTCAAAAGGTGGGGTCTCCATAGGTTTGTGATTTGGGATTAGCACTATTATAGGATAATGCATGAAGGGTGAGAATCAGATAACTTTATTTTGTGTTTCTTAATTGATAATTCTTCTTGTGTTCTTGCTTGATCATGTCTGTTTGGTATAAAATTTGCATGTTCTGTTTTCTTGTCTCAAATATTTTAAACCATGTTTTCCTTTGATTAGAATTGAGGCAAATGATGATATAGAGATAACATGATATTCTCCTTGTTGTATATGAATAATTCATGAAAAATCTTGCACTTTGAGTGTGTATGAATTTGTATTTGCATGTGTTGTTTGAAGTGTTGCTAATGCTTATCATATGTTAGTACATGATTTCATTGGGTTAGGATTGATGAAAATATGCAAAATTGGCAAAAATATGTTAGTTCATAGTCCCTTTGGATTAGGATCATATAGGGAGAGGTATCACACACACACACACACACACACACACACACACACACACACACACACACATATATATATATATATAATCATTTTTTTAAATTAACGTGTTCATTCCATTTCTAGCATTTTGAAATCTTTCTTTACCTTTTTTTTTTTGGGGGCTTTTTTATATATTAACAATTAGTTTATTTTAATTGAATTAAGAGTATCTTAACAATTAGTGAAATTCTGGTACCAGATGTGTGATGTTAAGGTGCGATGTCACAACAGCACACTCTGCAATAATGGACAGAATAAGCAACAGGAAAACACAAGGAATTGTTCACCCAGTTCGGTCTAACTACCTACGTCTGGGGGCTACCAAGCCAGGGATGAAATTCACTACTTGTAGATATAATTTACAGACTCAACACACCAGTTGACAATCTCCTAAACTTATACTCTACTAGTGACTTTCTACCTAAGAAACCACTTAGATATGAGAACACTACTCAATCCCCTAAAACACTCAAAGAACAACCTCTTTGAGATCCCTTGATCTTGCTTCCTAGCTTCGATCAATCAACAACTCTCTATTGCTTCACAGCTTCTAGAGAGGACAGAAAATTCAACACCTATTCAAACCTAGAATAGTGTGATTACAAGTACTCTAAACAAACCCTAGACTCTAAGCCTCCAGCTCTTGATCTTCAATCTGTTTTCTGTACCTTCTTCCTTGGTCTTGTGCGCTTTATATAGCTCCTTGAATTTGGATTGGATTTGTCACAATATTTGATCCGATTTGTTAATTAAAAACTGAATCTTTTAAAACAGATTTTATCCCCAAAATCTTTTTAAATCTTCCACCTTTTAATTCTCCAACAAACCTGCAATCAAATCTCCCATGTAACAGAAAATATCTAGCCCAAGATATTCTCATCCAACGAGTCAACACTCTCCACAATTCCAGCTAATACGCGACCCTAATAACAACAAGCCCATGATGTCATTAGCTTCAGTTCTGCAGGTCTGATGTTACAACATCACCTATGTGACATCAGACATCCACTTCAGCAACTAGCAACCTTAACACAGCCCAGTGTTAAGTGCAATGTTATGACATCAAGCCCATGACATCAAACAAAGTTAACCTTCACAACTTAGTACAGCCCAGTACTAAGACTCAATGCTGCAACATCAACACCATGACATCAGCATTGAACACCTTGTTGTTTTACCAAAATTCCAGCCAATCCAGGAACTTACAATTAGTTCATCTCAACTATATTGACATCAATTAATATCCATATCCCTTGCCCCTAACTCATATATTAAATAAAAATAAAAACATGAAAAATATTTACAACAAGGACGAAATCAAAACCCCGAACAGAAAAAAACAATATTAATAGCATTATGAAAGGCGATAAATTTGATATTCCAACTTAATTCTAAAACTCTTCTTTCATGAACGGAGGGATTGCATTCCACCAAACTGTTGAATAATCAATATCCGCGGTAGAATTATCCTCTCTGAATCATCTTTTGATTTTGGGATGCCTTAACCCCCTATGTTCCAACAACAGAACTTCATAGAGCTAGTTTTTGTTGGTCACCCTTGGATCAGATGGAATAGAACCTTGTACTAGATGTTTTTTTATTGTTCTTCTTGTTTTGCATCGACATTTTACTTGTGTATATTCCTGTTCATTTTCTCTCTCATCTCTACATGCATTACTTATAATATGTAAATCTCATTGTAGCACCTCCGAAAAGAGAATTGTTATTGTTTTTAGTCATGCAAATTCTTGCCTCAGTTAGTGTATTTGGGATTGTCGAGTTGTTGGTGTTGCTACGTTAGGATACTACGCCACTACTCATTTCTTTTCTTGCGTCTTCACGTATTATCGAGATAATCCTTTCTAGGGATCCTTGTATCCCCTCCGGAACTCCCTCCTTGTGTGAACTGATGCTTGGCTATCCCACTATAGTTTGGTTTCCATATGAGTTTAATTCCTCTATGGCAAACATTTAGAATATAGTGTTCCATATGATGTTGTAGGCGGCTAATTTCGACGCCAGGGAAATGGTTCAGAAACAAAGGAAAATTTGACAATGTAATTCGACCAGATCTTGCAGTTAGAAAAGTTTTGGCGAAAAGATGCAAGTCGAAAAAAGCATGGTACTTAAAAGAAACATTGGCAGATTTTTCCAAGTAAGAAAGCTAATTTCGACGAGAGAAGGTTTTCGACCATTCGACGGTTGTTTTGAATTTTGAATTTCTGGAGGGAGTTTTCATTTTGAAATGGGACGCGTGGAACGCATCGAGAAGGCAAATACATGCAGAATGACATTTGTCGCCATTAGAAGAGATAGCTGTTATGGGTAGTTATTTCGTTTGTATATAAATAGGGGGTCTTGATGTTAGATTCAGGGTGTTCCAAACTTTGTACAAATTACCGTAAATACTCAAAGTAACCGCGCGAGAGAAACGAGTGTTCTGGAAAATGTATGTGTGGGAAACACCAGTTTACCTTTATGCATTTCAATAAAATTTCAAGTTTTCTTTCATTTCTTTATATTCAAGTCATCTATCATTTCAGAAAATTTACTTTCAGTTTAAGTCTGTTTCAATTACTTTTTCGCCATTACAAGGTTTTGTTCTATTAGTCGAATTAATTGTCAAAAGAAATCTTAGAAACATAGAACGAATACATTACTTTTCAAAATCAAACACATTCTCAAAAGCACTTTGTCCTAGGATTTGTTTGGTTGGTCTTGTTAGTAAACTAATTTTTATAAATTAGGAAACCAGAGATTGTTCGCCAAATTCACCAGCGAACAAATTGGCACACCCAGTGGGACCTAGTGCATTCATTTGTTTAGTTTATCCTTTGTTCTTATAGCAAATTCTTAGAAGAAAAGTTTTATTTCGTTGTATGATTCTAAGGAGTGGCAAGTTAGCCGTGAACAACGAAGAAAGACCAAAAAGAACAAGAACAAGAAAAATGGCGAATCAAAGCACGCCTAATAATCAAAATGTTAACCCAATGCCTATTCCTTCGACAGGAGATAATACGACGTCAGTTTCTGTGTCAGAAGCCATACCATCATCAACGGGGTCAATTCCAGCGTTTTCGGCAGCCCAAAACGCACCCAATATTTCTACAGTGGGACCCCAAATGCCTCAGATGACTCCCCCTCCTTTAGGGGGTGGTCATAGGCCATTTGTGACGAATTTTTCAATGCCTCCCCATAATAGGGAACAGCCTTACGGAATGCCAACAACGGTGATGGAAAGTTTGCACAATTCGTCGTCATTATATTCTGATCCTTTGATGAATGTTACTTCGCCCCTGCAAGGATCAGGGTCTGGTGCGAACCACATAGGCAGAATAGGTCAACCTGTATCAACGGGATACCAAACTTACATGCCTGCAATCACTAATAATTCTGTACAAGTCATTAGGCAACAAATGGACGAAAGTAACCATGACATGGTGCAGATGTTAACACAACAAATGGGGGCCGTGTTTAATCCCTTAATCCAAAACACCACCCAAATGAACCAATTATTAGCAGCGCAAATGACGCGCATTGCTGACTTCTTTGGAGTTCCTCAAACCCAACCAAGGGAACAAATAGTTCAGAATCCCAGGGTAGTTGTCGAAGAGGAGCCCACAATAAACCAGAGGCCCGCGAATATGCCTCAAGGAAATCCTAGAAACCAAGAGGCAGTGGTCGAACAACCTCATATTGAAATTCCCGTCCAACAAGAGCCTAGAAGGGTGTTAGTCCATAGAGACCAAGACGCTGATAATGTTGTGCAATAATTACGCTATAATAGCATGCCAGCAGAAAACAACTTAGCAGCCATGGTCGAAAGGATTATGGCCAGAAATGGTGTGAATGTGGGGCTGCAAAGGCCCAGTTATACATCACCGTTGTCTGAATATATTTTGCAAGAGGAATTACCCCCAAGGTGGAAGGTCCCCAAGTTTACCAAATTTTCAGGGGACACTAGCGAATCCACTGTCGAACACGTGGCCCGTTACTTGATCGAAGCAGGAGAAATCGCACGCAATGAAAATTTAAAAATGAAATATTTTCCAAGTTCTTTGACGAAAAATGCCTTCACATGGTTCACATCTTTACCTGCGAATTCAATCCACACGTGGGTCCAGTTAGAAAGACTGTTCCATGAACAATTTTACATGGGACAAACAAAAATAAGTTTGAAGGAATTGGCTAGTGTTAAAAGAAAATTCTCTGAGCCAATCGATGATTATTTAAATAGGTTTAGGCTACTTAAGGCGAGATGTTTTACGCAAGTGCCTGAGCACGAGTTAGTCGAAATGGCAGCAGGTGGTCTAGACTATTCAATTAGGAAGAAGTTAGATACCCAATATTTGAGGGATATGGCATAATTGGCGGACAGGGTGAGGCAGGTCGAACGTTTAAAAGCCGAAAAGGCCAGAGCAACTAAAAATAAGAAAGAAAGAGTGGCATATGTAGGCGTATGTCAAGAAGATGATGATGACGAGAGCGAATAGTTTAGTTTCGACGAACAAGAAGTTGACTTAGCAGAATTGAAACAGGGTCCGCCATACTCCTGTAAAGTATTGGCTCTGTCGAACGGAAAAAACCTTGTCGAACCTGAGAAGAATGATAAGTTTCCTAAAAGGACCTATACATTCAACGTCATTAAGTGTGACGAAATATTTGACTTGCTGGTTAAAGATGGCCAAATGATAGTGCCACCTAGCACCAAAGTGCCTCCCATAGAACAACATAAAAAGAGAGGTTTTTGTAAGTACCATAACTTTTTAGGTCATAAAACATCTCAATGTTTCCTTTTTAGGGATCTGGTGCAAAATGCCATTCGTGATGGAAGGTTGAAGTTCGGCGACAAGTCGAAGCCACCAATGAAGGTTGACTCAAATCCAATGCAGATGGTCGAAGCCCACTACGCTGAACCATCCACTGTGAACATGGTGGAGGTCGAAGAGGGTTCTGACTGCAGCTTTGAGATGATAGAAGCCACTGAAGGTTTCGACGCAAATGTGAACATGGTAGAAATCACTGAGATCCCTGCAGTCGAAAGTGATGTGGAGGAAATATCTGAAGATTTCGTCAATGAACCAATGATGATCAAGGTTACTCAATACCTTGACGAAGGAAGCTTAAAGAATTGCGTCAGCAAAGAGGCCACTGAAGACCTCAACAATGTGAACGAAGAGAAGACTACTGAGGGTCTCAACTTTGTGAAGAATGACGAAACTACTGAGGGTTGCGTCGATAAAGAGAAGGAGACTACTGAGGGTCTCAACTTTGTGAAGAATGACGAAGCTGCTGAAAGCTTTGTCGAAGACAAGAATAAGGCTACTGAGAGCCTTAATGAAGATAACATGAAGTTCAGTGTTGCTATTGACCAAGCCAACAAGGCCAGTACTGAGATTGGCGAAGATTTTGCTAAGATAAATGCAAAAACCACTGACGGCCCTACAAAACAAACCGTTTATGGGATTTTACGAAAAACAGTAGAGGATCCCAGAGAGAAATGTGTGGGTTTTTGCGGCCAACATAACGTTAATAAGCCAGAAGGGGATTTCGACCTGGCTAAGAAGAAACATGAGATTGAGGAGGGACTCACTTTGAAAATGAATAAGTTAAGTATTGAAGATGGTCAATCGGCCAACGTTAATATGGTCGAAGTATCCCAGAAAGCTCCAATGCAGACTGACGAAGAACGCCGCAGGGAAGAATATCAAAAAGTGGCGTACCCTAAGGAAGAAGAAAATCTGATTGAGTTCCTCCAAAGGTGTCAAAAGAAAAGGTCTGAGGTTATGTTGTGCCCCCACTGTAGTGCCGTGTTCGACAAGAAGGCAGCAGACAACCTGGAGGGAATCGAAAAAGCCAAAAGGAAAGGAAACTGGGGGGCAGTTCCACCTGCGAGAACGGAAAGGTTCGGCCCAAAGCGAAGTGATCAGAATCAACAAAGGTTTGGACGAAGGTACCCAAATACCTTCAAACCCACCAACAAAGCTCCTAATGACAAATGGGTTCAACCAATAAGGGAAGCCCAGGGACAGAAAAAGTGGAGAAATTTCGAAGTTCAGAGGGGTTCGTCTATGGCTGGCAACAAGGAAGGTGAAAGGCCAAAACCAAGGCCTTATCCCTCAGAAAATTATAAAGGCAAGAATCCCATGTCGAGGTCCCAATGGAGGCGTTTCCAAAGACAAAAAAGGGCGGAAAAGGAAGCTGCTGAAAAAGGAGCTGCTGAGGAAGTAGTCATCGAAAGAAGCAAGCCAAAGTCAAGTAGCAATACTGAAGTAGCAAATCAACAAGGAGCATCTTACAGCATCAATTCATGCAATGCAATTGAGCCGGTACAACCCAAGGAAAAAGTGGTGGAAGATGACGAAATGACGGATGATTTCAGGTCCGAATCAGATGCATCTCTCGACATTGTGTGCAACGTGGTATCTGTCCTTCCAAAGGAATACGACCAAATCATGGAGGTCGAAGAAGAGGAGGATGTTGTCGAGAGTGAAGTTATAGGACACAGGCCAGTGTGTTACTATATCATGAATAACGGCTGTGTCGAAGAACAAAATGCCTTTTTCGAAAGGCCAGATGACTCCATGCGTGGCCACCTCAAGCCCTTATTCATAAAGGGGAAGGTGGAGAATGTAGGAGTAAACAAAATCCTGGTGGATGGAGGGGCTGCAGTTAATTTAATGCCCCATTACCTGTTGAAGAAAATTAGGAAAGATGATTCCGACACAAAACCCTACAACATGGTACTATCAAATTATGAAGGCAAAGTAGGAACAACTATGGGCGTTATCCAAGTGGACTTAACTATTGGAACAATAACTAGACCAACGATGTTCATGGTCATAGCCTCGAATGCTAATTATAACTTACTTTTGGGAAGAGAATGGATCCACGGAGTAGGTGCTGTGCCCTCGTCGATGCATCAGCGCATAGCTATTTGGCGATCTGATGGTATCGTCGAAAACATAGAGGCGGATCAAATCTATTTCATGGCTGAGGTAAACCATGTCGATCGGTGCAGTTTCGACAAACACTTGGCTCACATAGCTCCATGCAGTCCAGCAAATTTCGACCTGAACGCTACTGATAATGCGTTTTGTTCGCTGTATCTCCACCCCACATATGGTTTCCAGTGGGATATAGAAGTGGTCGACGAAGCAAACTACATCTTTGGGGCTGCACATATAGAGCCAACAGGCTGGGGAAGCGAGTTTGGTGACGATGAGTGAATCATCAGCGCTCAAAAGGATTACGGCTTATGTAGCCGAAAATAAGCTCAAGGCGGCTCTAGAAGCCAAAGTAAAGTATATGGCTGTCGAAGCCAATAAAAAAGATGTCAACAAACAATGTCCTAGAAGGGACGTTGAAGAAGATCTGTTCCACACAGAGATTGGCGAATGGCAACATCAAAAGCTAGACGCCATTTATGATGACGAACCCTTGGGGTTTGAAAAGGATCCAGCTTCGACTGATATGAAGATGGTGGCGCAGGATCCATTAGAAGAAGTCGATTTAGGACTGGGGGAAGAAAAAAGGTTGTTCTGGACTGGGCCGAAGCTGCCCAACAGTCGAGCAGGCCCAACCCATACTGCCTGGGGAGGCCCAATAAGACCCCTCTGCGGGGCACTTGACCGCCGCGAGCATGCACCATTCCCCCGGGCACCTCACAGTGTCGGGCATCTGGGACACACAAGACAGGAGAACCTCGCACCCCGGTGGAAAGGTACCTCCCCGACGTATCAGCTTCTCCCCGCGAGGATGCCACATACCACTCCTCGACAGACATGGTTCCTCCCCGCGAGGCCATGTCCGTCGTACGGCTTGATTGGTCCTCGACACATAAGGCTCCTCCCCCGCGAGGAGTGTCCAACGGTCCGTACCATGTGGACACGTTCCAAGTAACCGCTCCACTCCCGAAGGATTCGGTCTGCCCTAATCCCAGAAATCTAGGAGCGGTTACCCCAGGGCGAAGACCACGTGCTGGTCTTCACTGCGCCACGTAAGCCCTAGCAGTTACTTGGGTTGGGCCTGGCAATCCAGCCCAATACAAGTAACCGTTGGCCCCGCGCTGGGGGCTCTCTATAAATACCCTCTCACTTGAGAGGGTCAGGTTAAGTTCATTTTCTTACTCACCTCTGTACTTGTTATTTCTCTGACAGTCTCCTCACTTGAGCGTCGGAGTGCCTTGCAGGTACACCCCCCTCCCCCCCCCCCCCCCCCCGCCGTCCTTCAACCTCACCGGAGCCGGAGTTCAGCAGACGTCGTTGGCCACCTGAAACTGTCTGATCCAGGTACGATCAGTGGCGCCGTCTGTGGGAAATTTATAAGCTTCCCCGTTTTCTCCTCGATAAACCAAAGCTTCCTCTATTCATCACCAACATGGCCAATCCGACCGTCAACCAGGCTCTGGACACCGTGCTCGCGCAACTGGAGAACAGGAGCCACCGTGAGGACGCCATCATCCTCCACGGCGGCGAAGGCGACATAAGAGACGGACAGACCGCCTCCCCGGACTCCCAGGATGCGACCAACAACGTCGTCCGCACGGACGACCAGCAAACCACTCTCCAGCCAGTTGCTCCGCCGCCCAACGCGGACCCAAGCACCGTGGCCCTGTTTGCATTAATCAACCAGACTAATCAGCTGATCGCATAGCAGAACACCAGAATCGAAGCCTTGGAGCAAGGATGGGCACAACGATCTTCCCCGCGAAGACATCGTCGTCCCCCGTCACCTCGCCGCTCTCCTTCCCCACGAAGGACCCCTTCCGAAGATTCCCAGACCCCGTCGCCAGTACGCCATGGTCGACGACCGCGTCTCGAGCGTCCCCAGCCGGCGATCACCCAGAAACGCCCTCGTTCCCCGCCTCGGAAGGAACCCAGGGCCTCCACCATCTCCAAGAAGTCCAAGCAGACTGAAGAGAGACCAAAGAACCGTTCGAGGAACTCCCCTCCACGACACCATCGATCACCTTCGAGATCCCCGGCTGGTAGCGACGACGAGGACCAGAGGACCCCTTTGTCGTGGGAAATCATGGACGCCCCAATCCCTCCAGGCATGGAGAAACCTCCACCATTGGGGACCTACGACGGGCTGACCGACCCCGACGATCACGTGGAGAGTTTCGAAGCGATGCTCGACTTTCGAAACGTCAGGGGAGCCATCAGGTGCAGGCTATTCCCCACCACCTTGCGGAAGGGAGCCATGACATGGTACAAGGGTCTGGAACCTGGTTCGATCACGTCATGGAAACAACTGAAGCAACGCTTCACCAAACACTTCACCGCGTCTCGTCGACACCCGAAGACAGAGGCTGCCCTAGAAAAGATCTTCCAAGGGAGGAACGAATCCCTCCGAAACTACATCGAGAGGTTTAACAAGGAAGCCGTCGAGGTCCATACGACCGACGACATGAAGAAATACTTAATTATCCACGGACTACGTGTCGGGTCGGACTTTGCCAAATCCATTGGCCTCCGAAGACCCCAGCGTCTCGAGGACCTTCTCGCTCGAGCCCAGAAGTACATCGAACTCGAAGAGACGGAAGCAGCCCAGATCGCTCTTGAGACGAGACGTAGGGAAGGCCCCCACGGCCACAAAGACGATGACGCTTCTCCCCGACGGGGAGGAGAAAAGAAGAAAGAAAACTGCAATCGAGATCCCCGGGAACAGCGCGGGCCAGCTGGCCGATTCACGGAGTACACCCCGCTCAACACTACCCGGTCTCGGATCCTCTCAGACTGCCAGAATTCCGAGTTTGTGAAAGAAGGAGTTCGCTTCCCGAAACCCGCTGCTCCCAAACCAAACGTTGACAAATCTAAGTACTGCAGGTTCCACCGAAGCCACGGGCACGTGACCGAAGATTGCATCCACCTCAAGGATGCCATTGAGATTCTCATCAAAGAAGGGCACTTGAAGAAGTATGCCCAACAGAATGACCCTCCTCGTCCCAGCTCAAAGGAAGCACAGAACGTCGAGGAGGCAACACCTCATCCCGGCGACAGCCAGCTTCAGGTCGCCCTCTGCGTCACTCGACCCGAGGACTTTTTTGTCCCCCCAATCATCGAGGGCGAAGAGGCAATCCGCAACATGTGGGCGACTTTCCCCGACGAGGGCCCCGTCACGCCCCGCAGTACCTGGGAAGGCTTCCCCAAAGCAATGGTTATCTCCGGAGGCGATCCCGGGAAAGTATCGGTTGGGTTGATCAAACAGAAGTTTGACGAACTGGAATCCACAACATCGTCGAAGGCGACCACCCTCGAGAAAGTGCGGGGAAACTCCAATCCCATCACCTTCTACCTCGAGGAACTCCCAGGGGGAGCACCAAACGCCACTATTCCCCTCCTGGTCAGGGCACAAATGGGGAACTTTGACGTCCGAAGAATCCTAGTCGACCAGGGGAGCTCGGTCGACATCATGTATTCTCATTTGTTCGGGACCCTTCAGCTGGATGAGAGGCATTTGACCCTGTACGTCGGGTCAGACCTACAGGGGTTCAATGGAACCACCACCAGACCATGGGGTTACGTGGAGCTGATGGTTACGTTCGGGGCCGAAGACACCGCCCGACAGGTGAAGATCCATTTCCTGGTGGTTGAATGCCCATCCCTGTACAAATGCGTCCTCGAGAGGACCACCCTTGTTGAACTCACGGCGGTCCCCTCGACGGTCCACCTCAAAATGAAGTACTACACGAGGAGGGGACGAGTAGTGACGATGCACGGGGACATCGACCCGGCCAGAAGATGCGTCGATGCCGCCGTCAAGGGCCTAAGTTCTACAGGTACCTCTCCCGCCCGTCAACGCGGTCGACCTCGACAGCAGGTTCTCCGGCGAGTCCGACGAAGACAGAGTCGAAGACCCCAACCACCAGGCGGAGAACAACGGGCAGCCTCTCCACCCAGCGCGCCCCATCCCAGATGGAGACTTCGAGCTCGTAGCCCTCGGGGACGATCCTGATCGCAACGTGAAGATCGGCGCCGGGATCCCCGACCTGGTGAAAGAACAGCTGAAAGCGTGTCTGCGGGAGAATGCTGACCTCTTCGCATGGAGCGCATCCGAGATGCCTGGCCTCGACCCCGAAGTAGCCTGCCATCAGCTCGCGGTAGATCCGGCCGCTAGGGTCGTAGCACAACGTAGGCGCAAGCAGTCTCCCGAGAAAGCGGAGGCTGCTGAGAAAGCTGTAAAAGACCTCCTAGAGGCAAATTTTATTTCGGAGGCCAAATACATGACATGGCTGTCCAACGTTGTACTTGTTAAGAAAAATAATGGAAAATGGAGAATGTGCGTTGATTATACTGATCTCAACCGGGCTTTCCCGAAAGACTGTTATCCCTTGCCTAACATCGACCAACTGGTCGACAATTCTGCTGGTTACAAACTACTATCTTTCATGGACGCCTATTCAGGATACAACCAAATTCCCATGGACAAGGTCGACAAGCAACTCACGACCTTCATGACCACGTCGGGCAACTACTATTACAACGTAATGCCCTTCGGTCTGAAGAATGCCGGTGCGACCTATCAACGGATGATGAACAAGGTCTTCCGGACTGAAATTGGCGACATGCTCGAAGTCTACATGGACGACATGATCGTCAAGTCTGCAGAAGAAGTCAACCACGCCGCACACCTCAAGAAGGTGTTCGACACGGCGAGGAGGTGCCGCATGAGGTTTAACCCAGACAAATGCACCTTCGGTGTTCGGGCGGGAAAGTTCCTCGGATTTTACCTCACGGAACGAGGAATCGAGGCAAACCCCGACAAGTGTAGAGCCTTTTTCGAGCTCCCTACTCCGGGCTCAAAGAAGTCAATACAATCATTGAACGGGATGCTCACCGCTCTTTCCCGGTTCGTCGCCAAATCCGCACAGTACGCACTCCCCTTTTTCAAACTTCTCCGGCAAAAAGCGGAGTTCGAGTGGAGCGAGGAATGCGAACGAGCACTCGCACACTTGAAACAAGTCCTATCGCAACCCCCGGTACTCTCGCGACTTGAGAACGGGGAAACACTCTTCTTGTACCTTGCGATCACGAGCGAAGCGGTCAGTGCCGTCCTCATTCAGGAAACCTCGGACGGACAGATGCCAGTTTACTTCACGAGCAAAGCTCTCCAAGGCCCCGAGCTCAGGTATCAGCAGATCGAGAAAGTCGCACTGGGCCTCGTCACCGCGGCCAGAAGACTACGCCACTACTTCCTCGCCCATACCGTCACCGTAAGGACTGAACAACCTATCAGGCAGCTCCTCAGGCAACCAGACATGGCGGGGAGGATGCTCAGGTGGTCGCTGGAGCTCGCCGAATTTGACATCCGGTATGAAGGGAGGAAAGGCTTGAAGGCACAGGTACTGGCCGACTTTGTAGTAGAGATGACCGTCCCAGAACCCTCGACCAACGGGTCCCAGAAATGGACAATCTATGTCAACGGAGCATCCAGCCCGAAGGGAAGCGGGGCGGGAATCATCCTCGAAAACGAGGAAGGCATCCTCATCGAGGTGTCCCTCGAACTGTCCTTCCCGACTTCGAACAACCAAGCCGAATACGAGGCCTTCCTCGCGGGACTCAGGCTGGCCGAGGACCTTGGCGCCAAAGAGGCCAAACTTTTCACCTATTCTCTGCTCGTAGCCTCGCAAGTCCGAGGAGAATACCAAGCCAAGAACGACAGTCTCATAGAATACTTAACCTTGGTAAAAGAGAAGATGAAAAAGTTCACCTCGGCGGAAGTAACTCACATCCCCCGGGAGCATAATGCCCGAGCGGACGTCCTGTCAAAATTGGCGAGCACGAAAAATAAAGGCGGGAACAAGTCCGTCATACAAGAAGTGCTTTCCCACCCAAGTATCGACAAACCGGTCACGGGTTCGGACATCAACGCCATAGGGGACAGCAGCTGCTGGATGACCCCGGTATACGAATACCTCATGACAGGCAAACTGGCCGAAGATCCCAAAGAGGCAGGAATGGTCAAGAGACGGGCATGCTCGTATACCATAGTCGAGGACAAGCTATACCGCCAAGGGTTCTCTATTCCCCTCCTCAGATGTGTCGAGGAGACCAAGGTTCCCGGCATACTCCAGGAGATTCATGAGGGAATCAACGCGCAGCACCTCGGCGAACGGTCGCTAGCTCGTAAAGCGCTCTGGGCAGGATATTACTGGCCCACCATGCAACAAGACGCCAAGGAGCACGTCAAGAAGTGCGATAAATGCCAACGGCACGGGGACATGCACCTCGCTCCTCCCAGCGAGCTCACGTCGCTATCCTCCCTGTGGCCGTTCGTATGGTGGGGGATGGATATCCTCGGACCTTTCGTCCAGGGGTCGTATCAAAACAAATACCTCATCGTCGGGGTAGATTACTTCACGAAGTGGATTGAAGCAGAAGCATTGGCCAAAATCACTGCCTTCAACATACTACGCTTCTACAAAAGGAATATCCTCGCCCGGTTCGGAGTGCCTCAAGCCATCGTCACCGACAACGGAACCCAGTTCACCGACAGGAACTTCCAAGACTTCGTCACAAAACTAGGCACGAAGCAGCACTTCACGTCGGTCGAGCACCCTCAAACGAACGGACAGGCTGAGGCTGCGAACAGAGTGATCCTTCGAGGATTAAGACGACGACTGGGCGACGCCAAACAACGGTGGGTCGAAGAGCTACACAACGTCCTCTGGGCCTACCGAACAACCCCACACTCCACGACCGGGGAGACCCCTTTCCGTTTAACCTATGGAACGGAGGCAGTGATCCTCGTGGAGATCAGGGAACCCTCGAGGAGGATGGAAGCCCCTCTCGACGGGAACGCGAACGATGAAGCCTTGAGGGAAGAACTCGACTTCGTCGAGGAAACACGCTCGGGCGCTTCTCTCCGAGAGGCGTCACTTAAACAAAAAATAACACTACGTTATAACGACAAAGTCATTAAACGTGATTTTCAGGTGGGCACCCTCGTCCTACGAAGGAACCAGAAAGACTCGCGAGAAGGCAAACTCGCCGCGAACTGGGAGGGCCTGTACCGCGTCTGCGCGAAAATGGGGACAGGAGCCTATTTCCTCGAAAACCTGCACGGGGAAGAACTTGCTCGACCATGGAACGCTGAAAAGCTAAAACAATATTACAGTTAAACACTGCCCGCGGCTCACTAGCACCGCGATTACGGGGACGCGCTAGGGTACAAGCTCGACACCCCTATAAGAACACGACGATCAGAGACCGCGTTGTGTGTGCGCGAGGACATTTGATCCGGCGGGGATACCTCGATCGAGGCCCACCGTCGTTGTGCCAACCGGGCATAACACCCAGCTCGCGATGGGAAGTTCATGCCACGAGACTAGGACCTCGACCGAGCTCTTAGCCTCGTTGAAGGTCGGAGTACTCCTCCGGCCGCCCGACCAGCTCTCCACGCGGTCAGGGTCTATCGAAGTCGAGCAAATCCCAAAGCCTTATTACTTAGGCAAAAATAAAGTATAACAAATAACACATCACACACGATCAAAATCAATAAAGAGGTATTACGAAGTACGCATATTGGGCAAAACCCTTAGTACAAAAAAGTTACAAATATAAGCCCACAAGTCGGGCAAAAATAACCATTGTGCAAATAGTACATCAACTAAGCCCACAAGCCGGGCGAAACAAAACGGCTCGCAGGCCGACCAAAACAAAGATAAAAAACCTACTCAGCTGCGGTCCCGTCAGGCTCCTCGTGCACATGAATGTCGTTCTCCCGCAGAGGATGCACGATCTGGCCATCCACCACCTCAGCATCGGGGTCAATCCCTTCGGTGACGAGATCAGGGTTGAGAACCCGAAGCTGAGCCACGGCACTGCGGAACCCTATACCCGCGGTTTCAATAGAATCATCCTCGGACAACCGGAGATCCTGCTCGAGCTTCCGGAGCTGCACCACAAACGCTGCACGAGTGGTTAGGAGCCTGTCTTCCTCGGTTTCCCCTTCGGCCGGCCGCACAACATCTTCCAACTCGACAATCCTTTCCTTAAGCCACTTCTCCTCCAACTCCAGTTCAGCGATTCGGGCAAGGTGGCCTTTCTCCGTCTCCTCGGCTTTCTTAACCTTGGCCTCGACCCGCTGCTGCTGCTCGCTTTTCTCTTTGTTCAGATCTTGGCACTCTTTTAGTTCCTTGCGCATATCGAGTATCTCAGCGCCCAAGGCATCCAGCTTTTCCTGCAGGCGGGCAAGTTCAGCAGCAGGGCGGGTCTCGTCATTGAGAATGATAGCAGTCGAGCAGATACGCATGACGGCCGACAGATCCTCAAAAATTATCCTCCTCCTCACTTCAGTAGCAGTCCCCAGCACCGTTTGGATCTCGGAGGGATGGGCGCGAGGATAAGTGACCTCGGAGAAGAAGTGAGGTTTTTGATGACAGGGTGGAAGGTCAAAGCTGGAAGGAACCGGGGGACTGTCTTCACCACCCAGATCGACGACCTCCGCAACGCGTTGCCTCTTCGGAGTCCCTTGGGTGGCCGGGGATTGGCTTCCCGCAGGAGTTGTGCGACCACCCACGGTCCCCGACACAGTGGCAGCAGGCTGAGACTGACTGGATCCTTCGGGCATGGCGGCTGGGAAACACCCTCGGGCGGGGCCCCAGAAGGGACAACCTCTTGGTCTTTTGAGCGCGACGCCTCTCCCCGGGCCTGTGCTTCCCGGGCCCTCTTCGCCTTGAGCTTCTTGAGCCTCTCCTCGGCTCCGGCCATTGTTCCTGCAAAAAGAAGGAAAACATTAGTAAGGCAAGGAAAACAGGGGCGAGGAATGCTTAAAGTAGGGACATTTTCACCACCTAACAGCTCGATCGCTTCTTCGTCGGAGAAGGTCTCGAGCAGAACGCGAGTATTTATCAGGCGACGTTCTTTTTTCACCTGCCATCTGCACCCACTATCGGCTGGCCGTCCAACGTTTCGTGCTGAGCCTCAGTAAAGCTCTCCACGAAGGCGACGATTTTATCATAAGCTTCCCGTTCATAGGCCTCCAACTGAACGTGCTTCGTCTTGTATTTATCGACTCCCTTCGTAAAGTGGGCCTCCGTCCAGTAAAGAGGGAACTTCGGCTCTAGCACCTCCTCGGGACGACCGTCGACCTCGCGGGTGACTTTCCGGTACAACGAATAGACAGCCTCGAGGGTGACCGGTTTTACGAAGTAGTAACGGAACTTGAAATCCCGAATGGAGTCCAAGTAAGTATGGAACAGTGCCTTGCTCTGCTTGAAGGACACCCAGCCATGTCGTCCACCGGCCGACGACCGTTGGAGATGGAATATGCGGAAGAAGAGGCGAACGGTGGGCACGATCTCCAAATATCTGCAAATAAGCTCGAATGCCCGAATAAAAGCTAGCGAGTTCGGATGAATCTGGGAGGGCGCCAGCTGCAACCAGGTGAAGATCCCCTCTTGTAAGTCGGTGAAGGGCAACCTCCACCCCGCTTCCTCGAACATAAATTCGTACAAGGGGATGCGCATTCCCCGGTAAGGTGAGCATATCCGATGATGCTCCTCGGGACGAAAGACCTTCCAAGATTTGCCGGATCCTATCAGTCTGTGCTCGACGGTGCAAAAAGCGTCGTCCTCGTCTGGGTAAATGAAGATAGACGACATCTCCAGGGCCTCGTCGTAGACCCAATCCTCGAGCAGGCGCTCTTGCGCGAAAGCCATGTGAGCCATGAGAGATTCAGGCTGGGTGTCGTCCTCCTATTCGAAATATCCTACGGCCACCTTCGCAGCCAAATCGTCCATTTACCTGAAAAGCAGAAGGAAACGGTGAATTCGATCGGTCGTATCAAATTCACCCCTCCACCGCTGTTCAAGCGAACGGGCGAAGAAGGGGCGAGGCTTCTCTTCTCCCCGACATAATCGGTCAAGGATCATAACTTGTTCACCGGGGAGTGTATCGACTCCCCGGAAGGTTCAGCCCCGTGTCCCCGCGGCGCTAGTAAATATACTAATTATCAGGGACCCCGAGACATTCAACAGGTCCCCGACATGTTCGTCCCTGGTCCCCAAGATATTAGTCAAAAGTGAGCAAAGTTCTTCACACTCTCTCCCTCAACAACTAAAGATTCCCACCGTATTCGCCGGAAATCCTTTCGTTTCCCATGGGAACATCATTAGTTCACCAAGGCAACGTCATATACTAGTTGAAATTAAAGAAAAATGCAAAAGAAGGGTCGAGTTTGAAGCAAGTACCTGTTAAACGGCGGATTAGGGGTTCCGACACGGAGTTTCCGGCGGTTTCGCGGCGGCGAGCGACGGTTGTAGAGGAGAAAAGGTCTCCGGCAGGGAGTGTCCGGCGGTTAACGGCTGCAAGCTACGGCGGAGGAGAGTAGAGAGAGAAGGAGAGGATTCTTGAGAGAGAAGCGGAAAAGTGAAAAATGAACGAGGGGAGCAGCTTTATAAGCGGTTCTCGCGAGACTCGAGGGGCATAAGGCACTCAAGTGCGCTACCCTAGCCAGCCTCCCTAGGTAATTATGGCAGGCGACACGTGGCACGCATGCAGCCTCCCATCTCCCCACTCGTGTCGTTTCGGTTTTCCCCAACGCTTCGAATCCGAGACCCTTCATCTCCCCGACCATACGACCGGACACGGCTGTCCGACTCTCGACTCTCAGACGACCAAAGGAACTTCGCGCACGGGAATGGCCTCCTCTGTTCCTCTCTTGGCGTGTCCTCGACGTGCCAATAACCCTTAAGTCATTACTCTGACACCTCAGAGCAACGACTTGGGGGGCTCCTGTTCTGGACTGGGCCGAAGCTGCCCAACAGTCGAGCAGGCCCAACCCATACTGCCTGGGGAGGCCCAATAAGACCCCTCTGCGGGGCACTTGACCGCCGCGAGCATGCACCATTCCCCCGGGCACCTCACAGTGTCGGGCATCTGGGACACACAAGACAGGAGGACCTCGCACCCCGACGGAAATGTACCTCCCCGACGTATCAGCTTCTCCCCGCGAGGATGCCACATACCACTCCTCGACAGACATGGTTCCTCCCCGCGAGGCCATGTCCGTCGTACGGCTTGATTGGTCCTCGACACATAAGGCTCCTCCCCCGCGAGGAGTGTCCAACGGTCCGTACCACGTGGACACGTTCCAAGTAACCGCTCCACTCCCGAAGGATTCGGTCTACCCTAATCCCGGAAATCTAGGAGCAGTTACCCCAGGGCGAAGACCACGTGCTGGTCTTCACTACGCCACGTAAGCCCTGGCAGTTACTTGGGTTGGGCCTGGCAATCCAGCCCAATGCAAGTAACCGTTGGCCCCGCGCTGGGGGCTTTCTATAAATACCCTCTCACTTGAGAGGGTCAGGTTAAGTTCACTTTCTTACTCACCTCTGTACTTGCTATTTCTCTGACAGTCTCCTCACTTGAGCGTCGGAGTGCCTTGCAGGTACACCCCCCCGCCCGTCCTTCAACCTCACCGGAGCCGGAGTTCAGCAGACGTCGTTGGCCACCTGAAACTGTCTGATCCAGGTATGATCAAAGGCCAACCTACATAAGTGCCAAGATGGACCCTCCGTTAAAAGTCGAAATAGTCTAACTGCTGAAAGAATTTAATGATTGTTTCGCGTGGGACTACGAAGAAATTCCTGGTCTCGACAGGAGTTTGGTCGAATTGAAGTTGCCAATAATGGCGGGAAAGAAGCCTGTAAAGCAAACTCTAAGACGCTTCGCACCAGAAATTTTGTCGAAGATTAAAGAGGAGGTCGAAAGACTTCTGAAATGTAAGTTCATCTGCACAACGAGGCGGGAGATTTCCTTGGCTTTGTGGTCCACAAGAAGGGGATCGAAATCAATGAAAACAAGGCCAAAGCAATAATGGAGGCGAAAGCGCCATCGACAAAGAAGGAGTTGCAGTCTCTGCTTGGGAAGATCAACTTTCTCAGAAGGTTCATCTCCAACCTTAGTGGAAAAACGCAAGCCTTCTCCCCTCTACTTCGACTGAAGAAGGAAGATTTTATATGAGGGTAAGATCAACAAGAGGAATTCGACAAAATCAAGGAATACTTGACCCATCCCCCAATCTTGATGTCTCCTTGTAGAAGTAAAAATATGAGGTTGTATATAGCGGCATCAGATAAGACATTAGGAAGTATGTTGTGTCAAGAGGATGAGAATGGCGTCGAAAGAGCCATCTACTACCTCAGTAGAGTCTTAAATGATGCCGAAACTAGGTATAGTATGATAGAAAAGTTATGTCTGTGTGTTTACTTTTCGTGTATGAAGTTAAAGCACTACATAAAGCCAGTCGATGTATATATTTCCTCTCATTTTGACGTAATAAAGCATATGTTATCAAAATCAATTTTACATAGTCGAATTGGGAAATGGGCTTTAGCACTGACTGAATATTCCTTAATGTATTTGCCGTTAAAAGCTGTTAAGGGACAAGTGGTGGCTGACTTTATAGCTGACCACGCCATAAATGAAGATTATGTTGGATATGTCGAAATAGAGCCATGGAAATTATATTTCGACGGTTCCAGCCATAAGAATGGAACCGGCATTGGGCTATTGGTTATTTCTCCTAACAGAATTCCAACAAAATTCAAGTACAAAGTCGAAGGCTTATGTTCGAACAATGAAGCAGAATATGAAGCTTTGATAATTGGACTTGAAATTTTATTGGAATTGGGGGCAACTAGAGTCGAAATAATGGGAGACTCTGAGTTGGTAATAAAACAAGTGACCAAGGAGTACAAGTGTGTTAAAGAAAATTTAATCATGTATTTCGTAATAGCTAACAGGCTCTTGAAGAAATTCGACAGTGTAACTATCAGACATATTCCTCGAATGGAAAATCAGGTGGCGAATGATTTGGCACAACTCGCATCCGGTTATAAAGTGTCGAAAGAAAAATTAGAAAAGGCCATTGAAGTAAGGGGAAGAGTTGTATCAACTAAGTTGTCCCCATCAGATTTGGAGACAATAAAGTTAGGATATGGTGATGAAGAAAGTTTCGAGATATTTAATATAGACGACTCGAGAGTCGAAGATTGGAGAAATCCCATCAAGGATTATTTACGAGACCCTAATCAGAAAGTCGAAAGGAAAGTTAAGTACATGGCGTTAAGTTACGTGCTTTTTGGAAATGAGTTGTTTAAAAAGACTTCAGAGGGAGTTTTGTTAAAATGTTTAGGCGAAGATGAAGCTTTTATAGCATTGTCGAATGTGCACAGGGGAGCATGTGGTGCTCATCAAGCAGGCCATAAAATGAAATGGTTATTATTTCGACAAGGGATGTATTGGCCAACAATGTTGAAGGATTGTGTCGAATTTGCAAAAGGTTGCCAGGAATGTCAAGTACATGCAGGGATACCACATATTCCTGCAAGCGAGTTACATTCAATTGTGAAGCCTTGGCTATTTAGGGGTTGGGCTTTGGATTTAATTGGAGAAATTCGACCATCATCGTCGAAAGGCCAAAGATACATTTTGGTTGGAATAGATTATTTCACAAAATGGATAGAAGCCATACCTTTAGTAAATGTTGATCAAGAAGCAGTCATAGAATTCATTCGAAAGCATATCATCTATAGGTATGGGATACCTGAGACAATAACAACAGATCAAGGGTCTGTGTTTACTAGGAAGAATATGCAAACATTTGCAAGAGAGATGGGATTTAAGCTTCTCACTTCGACGCCTTATTACGCTCAAGCAAATGGACAAGTCGAAGCAGCGAATAAGGTGGTGATAAGTTTAATTAAAAAGCACGTGGGGACAAAGCCTAAGAATTGGCATAAGACGTTGGATCAAATCTTATGGGCTTGTCGAACATCCCCTAAAGAAGCAACAAATACTACTCCATTTAGACTGACATATGGACATGATGCAGTTTTACCAGTTGAGGTTTATTTACAGTCGATTCGAATTCAGAGGCATCGTGAAATTCCATCAGACACATATTGGAGTATGATGATGGACGAGTTAGTTGATTTGGACGAAGAAAGATTAAATGCGTTGGATTTATTGAAAAGGCAAAAGGAAAGAGTCGAAAAGTTCTACAATAAGAAAGTAAAATATAAGACTTTTCTAGTTGGTGAGTTAGTTTGGAAAGTAATTCTTCCCATGGATCGAAAAGATAGACTTATGGGAAAGTGGTCCCCCAAGTGGGAAGGACCTTTTCAAATCATACAAGTATTTTCCAATGGCGCATATGAAGTCGAGGAAGTGGATAAAGATAAGCGTATATTAAAAATAAACGGGAAATATTTGAAGAAATATAAGCCCACATTACAAGAAATTAAAATAACAGTCGAATAATTGTGAAGAAAAAGCAATATGGCGGAGTAAAAATCTTCTCGCCAGATAATATAGATCAATTGTCATTACAAAAGGGCTTTAAAAAGCCAAACAAAAAATTACAAGTATTTAAACAGAAAAAGATGCTTTCAGCTTCTCAAATTTCGACCTCTGGATTTGAAGACGTCGCTCATAAAGCGTCTTGCTTTTCGAAATCTCCTCACCAAGCTTACGGGCCCTGTCAACATGATGAACACCAACTTCAAGCTCTTTGCGAATTTCCTCTTGATCATTCTGCTGCAGTTCTGCTTGGCACTTTTCCGCCTGCGAAATTTTGCTTTGGAGAGCAGCAATTTGTTTCTTCCATTTAAGGATATTTTCGCCACACAAAGCTGCTTCCTGTTTATTTTGCTCAGACACTTGCTCCAATTCAGTTACTTTGTTGGACGAATTCGACGCAGCTTCCCACTCAGCAAGTTGGGTTTCTGTTTTGTTTTCAAGCTTCTTGGAATACTCTCGAAGTCGGTTGAAGTCAGTTACCACAAGATCTATCAAGGTAGTAAGGTCCAACACCACATCAGTGACTTCAGGAGGAGCCTCCAGGACGTTGACTTACTTTAGGATTTTCTTCAGGTCGAATTGAGCAGAAGAGTCATTCTCCAGAATTTGAAATAAGTCAATATCAAGAACCTTCTGTCGAATGTTGGCCAGCGATTCGTCCATTGATTTGGCATCAGAAGTAGTCCCTGACGTGGTCGAACTACTGATGGTAGTGTCAGCAAAATTGTAGCGGGAACTGAGCATGGTCTTGAGGTATTCGAAGGGTCTTTGTACCTTCATATTTTCTAGCTCCTCATGGGAGAGTTGGGTCGAAGTCGTCCCGATCGAAGCAGCTTTATTTGTCTTGCCGAGCTCTTTTTCGACGTTTTCTGTCTCTTCGTCAGTATCAGCGGCAGGGGATGGCGGTTTTTCGTCCTCTTTTTCTTCTTCCTCTTCAGTGTCAGTTGCACCCTCTTCATCTTTCTCTTCGACATCAAATCCTGAGTGGGGGGGAGACTGGTCTTCAGGTTCATTTCTTGTAGCAGCCATTGCAGTGGGCGTCACAGTACCCCCACCAGTTTCGACTAAGTCTTCAGTTTCAGGACCAGTTTCTTCTTCCACTACCTTTGGAATTCGTGAAGAAATAGTAGCGGGTTGATTTACTTCAGTAGCTGATTCCTTCGCCGAATTCTTAGGAGAGGATTTGGAGGCGCTGGCTGGATTATAAGTGGGATCACTGCTGGTCTTGGGGAGAACTTGGACCATGGGATGTCCATGAATATCGACAGCTACCTGAAAGATGAACAAATCAAAAGAAGGAAACACAAATCAACAGCCTTTGAGTATCGAAAGGAGGGAAAATCGTACCTGTGGAATTTTGGTCTTCAAGCTAGAGCTTGCGCTGTCTGCTGGAGCAGGAGTAGCTTCTTCGCCTGGATTTTTTGATAAAGTTTTTTCTAAAATTCTGGGGGTAGGAGGTTTCTGTGGGAGAGGTTTGGTTGTTTTCTTCTTCTTTTTGGTGGGTTTTACTTGATCAGGTGACTCATCACCATCATTAGTGTCAGCAGCGGGGACTTCTTTTGCTTTCCTTTTCTTTGGCGTTGATTGGGGTTTTCGACTGCCCCGTGTATCAAGAAAATTTCATTAGTTAGTTCAAGAAAATAAAGCATTTGGTGAACTAAAAGAAAGTAAATTGATACCTTCGCCAAAGGTGTCTTGGCAGTATCTTTCTGAGGCTCTGCATCTCCTGCAGTTGTTGCTTCGCCTGTGGCAGGTTTCTTGATTGGAATCTTGATAGCTAGAGAAGAAAAGAAGAAAAGAGTTAGGCATAAAATAACATACATTCGAATAAATAAAAGTGAGATTAAACTGCTTCCCATTTTCCACACCTTCATATATAGGAGTTTCCACGCGAACGTGTTCTATGCCAATATGAAGGTGGCCTTTGAAATTGTCCAGGGTGTACTTAGTCGGAACCACTCGCTTGGCACGTTTTTGGTTATCTTGGCGAAGAACTTTTAGAGACTCCCCACAAATGAACCAATCTGGGAATGAAGGGCTAAAAGCCACGCCAAATTCAGCAGATGGTAGAGGGGGAAATTTTGGGCGATAAAGTTTAAAAGCTACCTCATAATGTTGTTCTGGTCGAACATACGAAGGTAGTTTTAACTCATCAAGTTTTTCTGTAAATTTTTGTTTCAAAGTAACTGCTGCTTCGCGTATGGTTCGACTAAGATCATCAGGCCTGTAGGCAGTTTCAAAGTATTTTTGGAAAGCTTGGATTTCTTTGATGTGTCGAGAAGTACCTTTCTTGGTCCTGTCCTGCACAAGGGCAAAGGCTCTAGTCAGTTGAGTAGTAAAAGAATCCACGTTAAACATTTGAGACTCATAGTAAGCCCTCCACCATTCATCAAACTCTTGAGTACAGAGGAAGCTAGGTCAAAAGACCACTGGTTGGATTTCGACCAGGTTAGAATACTTCGCCAACAGCTCAGAGCATTCATCTTCAGTGTGGGTCATGTTGTAATGAATCAGAGAACCTTTCCTGGAGAAAAGAGGTTTTGGTATTATCTGTATCAACCCAAACTGTCGAGAAACCAGGTTGGGCTGATAGTTGACAAGGGAAACTTTGAGTTTTGAAGGGCCAAGTTTGGAAACTAGAAGTCTTGGAGTAAGGAAAGATTCCCAGACGTTGAGGAATTCGTCCTCCAGAGATTTCGATTCCAAGGGGAGTTTTCTAGTGAACCATGAGGGTTCAACCTTCCTCTCAGCAAAAGGAGCCATGTTGGGTGTAAAACTATAACGTTTAGCAAACATCATGACGTAGCTAGTAAAGGTTTGTCGGAGGCTCAGACCTTCGTCCTGGGGTGTCAGCTGCGCCAAACGAAGACCTTCGACTCGCCTGTCCCCTAGAACAGCTGGGTTCACAGTTGGTTTGTTGGGAAGAGAGGCTTCGAAAGTGGCATTGAGCCACAATTGTAAAAGCCAAAAAGGCCCTGATAACAGCAAAGTTTTCTTTTCCTTGATGTTCTTCAAGATGGTGACTCCTTCGCCAAGCAATTCCTATAGATTTTCCAGAATCATTTCGCTAAGACATAGCCGGTGCCCAGCATGAAGCTGATTCGCTATGGTAATATAGCGCTTCGCCACCTGAAGAGATCTGGAGCAAAAAACACACCTCGACAGCCAAAAGGCCAGGAAGGCTACATGCTCTTGGTCAAAGACTTCCTTGGTTTCCTTGTCATGGTAATTAGCAATATAGGCTGTAAAGGTGGCCTTGTTGGTATCGAAACCTATTGAGTCATCAGCAAGCAAGTTGGGATCATAGTCGACTCCTAGGGGACTTAAACCAGTGATAGCGGCTATGTCGAAAAGCGTAGGGGTAATCATCCCACAGGGAATGTGAAAATTGTTGTAAGTACTATCCCAGAAATAGAGAGAAGCCAAAAGCATGGAAGGGCAATATCCTGGCCCTACTTTCGATAATTGGACAAGGTCGTAAATGCCCATGGTTTTCCAGTCATTGCTCTTAACCTTTTCTATCTTTTCCAGCCAAGCCAAATAATCAGAAGGATTCTTCGACAAAGGGCAGGATCTAAAAATTCTAAAGTTATTCATGTATTCTAGGTTTATTACTTCGTCAGAAAGGGTCCCTTGACCATCTACTTTGGATTTTTCATCGATAATCTTCTCCTTATCCGTCCTAGGTCTAACACCATTTGCTATGGGTTTATAGCGATGATAGGTTGGGAAAAACTCTCGTACCTTAACAGGATCTAATTTTAAGTCAGGTAACGGTCCTAACATGGCATGAGACTTTCCAGAAATTAAGATGAGAATAAGTACCTGGGATTGGTAAATGGAGCGCTTTTCTTCCTCGTTGGGAGGTTCTGGAACATACTCTTGGTTTCCCACCACCCTGGGACCAAGGATCCTTTCCACCGGTGCTAAACTGTTGGACTTCCGGGGATCTTTACCGGCGACCTTTTGAGTAGCGGAGGACGCCATTGTTGGTTGTAGAGAAGTGGAGAGAAATGAGGAAGATGAAGTTTTGAAAAAGTTTTTTGGAAAGAAAGAACATAAAAGGTGGAAAAAATGAGGTCTCTAGCTTATATATAGGTGGTGAAAGCGGAAACGGTTGATATTCTGGAAGTAAAGTGGGAAAAGTAGTGGGAAAGTTTTGGGACACGTGGAAACTGTAAAGTGGATAGTGCTGACGGTGGCAGTTAGGGTTTGACCCACGATGTGATAGGGGTTAGATTAGGAATGATGAAGATCTAAAAAAAACGTGGGTTGAAATGACGTTTTGGGAAAAGCGTAATGATGATTCTGACATTTCTAATGTCTAAATCATATGAACAGTCACTAGTCGAATGCTCTATGGCGTCGAATTGCACTAACAAAAAATGGTTTTTCTCCCTCGGTCGAAAATGCATTTTTTTGGGGGCAATTTGTAGGCGGCTAATTTCGACGCCAGGGAAATGGTCCAGAAACAAAGGAAAATTTGACAATGTAATTCGACCAGATCTTGCAGTTAGAAAAGTTTTGGCGAAAAGATGCAAGTCGAAAAAAGCATGGTACTTAAAAGAAACATTGGCAGATTTTTCCAAGTAAGAAAGCTAATTTCGAAGAGAGAAGGTTTTCGACCATTCGACGATTGTTTTGAATTTCGAATTTCTGGAGGAAGTTTTCATTTTGAAATGGGACGCGTGGAACGCATCGAGAAGGCAAATACATGCAGAATGACATTTGTCGCCATTAGAAGAGATAGCTGTTATGGGTAGTTATTTTGTTTGTATATAAATAGGGGGTCTTGATGTTAGATTCGGGGTGTTCCAAACTTTGTACAAATTATCGTAAATACTCAAAGTAACCGCGCGAGAGAAACGAGTGTTCTGGAAAATGTATGTGTGGGAAACACCAGTTTACCTTTATGCATTTCAATAAAATTTCAAGTTTTCTTTCATTTCTTTATATTCAAGTCATCTATCATTTCAAAAAATTTACTTTCAGGTTAAGTCTGTTTCAATTACTTTTTCGCCATTACAAGGTTTTGTTTTATTAGTCGAATTAATTGTCAAAAGAAATCTTAGAAACATAGAACAAATACATTACTTTTCAAAATCAAACACATTCTCAAAAGCACTTTGTCCTAGGATTTGTTTGGTTGGTCTTGTTAGTAAACTAATTTTTATAAATTAGAAAACCAGAGATTGTTCGCCAAATTCACCAGCGAACAGATGTATACATAATTAGGGAGCTTCTAGGGTGAAGTCACTAAAATGACTTTTTTGGTGAAGTTTATTAATCTGACCAATGAGAAACAAACCCTAATTTAATCAATGTCACGTCAGCGTTATAATGTACTTCAATATTACACTTATAGTGAGTCCTTTTTATTTAAAACATTTCTTTATTGCATATCATCCTTCATTAAATTAATAATAATTTACAAATTCACCAATAATATTTATTTAAATTTAAATTGTATAATAATTTGTAATTTACAAATTAAAAAACAATTAGATCTACTTCTTCCTTCTTCTTTGTTCTTCATTTTTCTACCTTCAAACCACCATTTTCGGACCACTCCAAACACCAACCTCACACGTCTCCCACCGTTTTCCCTCTCCCCTAAAATTCTAAATACGAATCACAACCCTTCAATTATTCAAATCTTAAAAACCCTAAATTATCTCTCTAATCTCCCTTGAATCAATTCATCCAATATCTCTTTCAAATGCTGTAAATAATATCTTTCAAATGCATCCATAGAGTTCATTTGGATAAACTTTTAACGAAGCACTTAAAAATAGGTGAAACCTATGAGAGCGCGGTGTGCGGCCGATGAGAGAGCAGCGTTCCGGCGCGATAACAACTATAGGGGTGGCCGAAACGACCGGCGCGGATGGGGTAGCTCGGGTAAGGTTCGTTTTTGACCCGTTCCGGTTTTAGTTTTTCAGTCATTCGATTGTTTCAATTCAGTTCTGATTAGATTCTCGACTCAGTTCTGATTTCGATTTACCTTTTTATTCAATTTGGTGTTGTTCTGTTGATTTCGACTAAGTGTTGAGGTTTCATACTCAATTCAGTTTCGATTTGTTTTTCGAAGCAGTTTCTGGGTGATTTTTACTTAGTTCTCCTATTGTGTTATGTCTTTCCTCTAGTTTAGATTTTATTAGGTTTGTATATTGGATTTCAACTAGTTTGTTCTGGATTTTGAACTTGTTTTCGTTCTGAATATGTCTGAGCTGTTTATGTTTCGGTTTCGATTCAGTTCGGTTTCACGATTCCGACTTTGATTAGGATTGATTTAATCTCAAATTTGGTTGGGATTGATTCTTACTTGTTTGTGTTTGGATTTCAATGTTGGTTTCTAATGGTTTAGTTTAGAAAAATTCTGCATGGCGGTAGTTGTTTAAGGATTTGAAACTGTTTAGTGTTGGATTTCTACATGGTATGAAACTTCCTTACCGCAATACAGGGAGCAAAGACATATGGAATTCCGGTAGCTCTAACTTCAAGGGCGGTTGCTTCTCCAATCTTTTTTATTAGCACCGGATCCCTAATAACAAAACAGTAGATCCCATTACAATAAAATCAAGAAAACGCTGGATTTGTGGTTTATCAAAAAGGTTCGCATCTTCAAATATAGTAACTTCCAACAACAGTATTACTTCATTAGGATTTGGAAAAACAAGATCCTTTCAGTTAACTACGCTACGCATTCTCTATTTTTATTTAATCATTTCATGACTAATCAAATTCCTGCATACACATAAACTTGCCTGGTAACTCCTAGCCCAACATTGTGAGGAAAAATAGTAGCATTGTAAACATTATTGTGACCATGAACAACATCTATCCCATAAATCATGTAAATGTAGCTCAAATGTTAACTTTCTTTAACGCTCATTGTGCTTACTCATTGATCCATTTGTTGAAATTGATTTTGGTTTTTGTTTTTTTGATTAATTTGATTCTGTTTGGTGTATTTGCAGATTGGTTATATATTTGGTTGTTGAGAATTTGAAATGGGGAAATTTTCAATCCCTATTTTGTGTGTTCTGCTGCTGTGCTCTCTGGTTTCATTTTCAGAAACTGAGTATAGAAAGTATAAAGACCCTAAGGTGCCATTGAGTAGAAGAATCAAAGACTTGTTAAGTAGAATGACTCTGGAGGAAAAGATAGGTCAAATGACTCATGTTGAAAGGAGTGTTGCTACTCCTGATGCCATAAGCAAGTACTTCATTGGTAAAACCACTCAAATCTAGTTTTTTTGTATTGTTTGTTGCTGTCATGTTTTCTGAATCTGAGTGTTTGATAGACTTGTGTAAAGGCGGTGTCAGTTAGTGTCACTACATCATCGGTGTCGACTTGTCAGTGTCGTGTGTTGTATCTGTGTTATGGTTTTATATGTGTTTTATATTGTTTTGCTTTAGTAAAGTGATATTATGGATATGTAGGGAGTGTGCTGAGTGGGGGAGGGAGTGTTCCAGCTCCAAAAGCGTCTGCGGAGACATGGGTGAAAATGATTTAGAAGTTTGGACTTCATTCACTTTGCTCATATATTAGAAAATGTTGTTTACGTTTTTACATGTCACTTTAGATTCAATTTTCTTTCATGATTTCTTTTTTAATTTCGAAAATGCATTGTCTTTTTTTTATCCGGCATATACATGTTGGTCTAAGTATGTTTACTAAATACTTGTAATTTTTTTATCTTTTCATAGATTGTTGGGCACTCACTTGGCGGCGGTACTGCTGCACTGTTAACATATATTCTTAGAGAGCAGAAAGAGTTCTCGTCAAGTACTTGTGTCACATTTGCCCCAGGTATGTTGTCCACAATTCTGTGCCATGTCTGTTATCTCATTCATGCAGTGCGTTTGTCCACCTCTCCAATTTCACGCTTCTTAAAAGTCACGATTAAATTTCCCATGGATATGAGAAAGAAATACTATTGTAACGAGTTTCCAAACATATGCTCTAATTGATAACTTTAAGAATTTAGTTTTCGCTAATGTTAGTTTTCTCTAATGTTATTTCTTTAGTTTTATGATATAGTTTGTCTCTCTCTTACATAAATTGGGTTTTATCAGGTCACCGCATCCTCTTGGTTGAATGATTTACGGGATCAGATTGAACATACAAAGGTCCTGAATGTTGTTTATCGCTCTGTAACTGCACTTGGGTCTCGCCTACCGACTATATTTAGTGCAAAAGCTAGAGTAGCTGGTGCAGGTGCTATTTTGTGGCCAGTAACCAGTGGCACTCAGGTAGCTTCATCTCCATGTTTCCTGATCTTTAATTAACATTCATGGCATGCAGCGCATAGTGGTTTTCAGGATATAATATGAAGAGGTGACTGAACAATTGATCATGACACACATATTTGCATTTTGCTATGTGATTTGTAGTTGATCTATCTTGAAACTCCTTGATATATAATGTGATCTTGATCTTATGAGTGCCGTATTTTATTAGCAGGTTATGATGAAGCGGGCACAAAGTGTTGCAGAAGCTGTTATCCGAACTCGCTCGTCGCTGTCATCATGGTCTTGCATGACTGCCCGCCGACGAAATGTTGCTCCATTGCCGAACTCTGACACAGAAGACTTAACTACTGGAGTTTCTCTATTATCTGAGAGAATATCCGAGTCTCTTTTGACTGAAAAGGTAGCAACAGAGTCTCTGCTTACTGAAGAACACAATTCCTCAGTCGCAGGACCAGGCCATGATGACACAGATGAAGAGGAACATCTCATTCCTGCCAACAAAGACATAACCACATCCTCCGTAGATGACATAATAGAAGGCCAGTTATGGTATGAACTGGAGAAGGAGCTTCATAAACAGGACGACACCATTGACATTCATGCTCAGGAAGAAGAGGCTATAGCGGAAAAAGAAATCACTGAAGAAGAAAATCAACTTGTCGACGCTGCAGAATGCAGTAATTCAATCACAACATCCGATAACTTAGATAACCATCGGTTCTATCCACCAGGCAGAATCATGCATATTGTATC
Organism: Lathyrus tuberosus; assembly: GCA_022829125.1. Lineage (NCBI taxonomy): Eukaryota > Viridiplantae > Streptophyta > Magnoliopsida > Fabales > Fabaceae > Lathyrus > Lathyrus tuberosus. The sequence continues at coordinate 761,161 of JALAZF010000371.1, forward strand.
TATGCCTTCATCTGATAGTTCAGATTCAAATTCCGATGATCATCCTATAGAAGAACATGTCCGCTTATATGAAACCCCGAGAGAGCTGTACAGCAAGCTTAGACTGTCGAAAACGATGAAAAATGACCATTACATGCCAATGGATAAGAAGATGATGGAATTATTAATCCGAGAATTAGAGAAAGATAGCAGTTCTAATAGTTTAATGTGACACAAACACACACAAACAAGTGCATTTGGAAAGTTATTAGTGAATACAGATTTCAGTTATTTTATAATCTCAATGCTTCCTTCTTCAAGAGTCTTGATAGGATATTTCTTTCTGTATATACACACAACTTATTGAAGCATTGATTGATTATGTGTACCATAATAGGTAAAATCTGAGAATGATATTTCTTTCTTACAAAAAGAAAGTTGTACACACCCTGGTGAATTGTTTCATGCTTATTCTTATTACTGAATATATATTGTTTTACAAATGACATGAAAACATAAGTAAAAAAGTAAAAAACTGTGTTGAAATAATTATCCGCCATAGCGGATCTTGAAGGATTCAGGGGTTCCTCTTCCATTATACCAGAACCTGTGGTTGCCAAGTACTTGCGAAAGGTTGTTTTGCGGTCTGCAAGGTAGGTATGATCCAGAAAATTGTTGTAGGCTGTGTCACCAAGATTCTTTGATGCCGGTACACTGCAAAAAAATGGTTTACTAAGTCATTGTACTATGTGATCTCTTAAACACATAAGCTTTCATCCGAAAAGTGCTTGCCAGTGTCGAAGATAGGCGCGGCAGGGAAAAATATCATCTCTCCAAATTTTATCAATATTCCATCTTCCATATTGCTGAAACAAAATTTCCTTGTTTCCTGAACAGAATCAAAATACAAGTCTGTTTCTGTCATCTATTTGACCATTATTACTCTCTTATCCTTACTCATCAATGAAGAACAAAGAATCAATTACCTTTGCATCTAATGTTGAAAAATTCCTCATCACTATAACGTGCACAAAGGACCTGAAAAAAAAGATATAGTTACTAGTTAAACAAACATGTTCTTATGATGCAATAAGCATAGAAATAAAAAATATCACCACATACCGCTGGAAAGTCATAAGATTTTCCATCCAGAGTTTCAGGAAGAACCTAAGACAAACAAAGAATTAAACATCTCAAACCATGCATAAAAACACCATTAAGCACATACAATAGACTAAAATTGATACATCGACACCATGTTGTGTGGTACCTTTAACAGGAGCTGTCACAATGGAAACACACCTTCGACATCGACAATAGACAAGCTAAGAAATCCATAAAACGAATATATTTGAACCTGCTGATGTAGCTCCAACAATGGCTGTGTAACTGCTGCCCAGTGAAGTGAGGGGATTTCGTGAATGCACCGGTGCGATAAAGCGGAACTATAGTTGAGTTGTTGCATTGAAATGATGACCAAGAAATCCATAAAACTAATTGATTCATTCAGGGTTTTCAGAGAAGAGCTATTGGTGGTTGGAATCCTGTCTTCAAACTCAGGGTTTTCAGAGAAGAGCTATTGGTGGTTGGAATCATGTCTTCAAACGAAGGCATCAACTAGGTTTTACAAGATTTGAGAAAAAGCAGAGAAAGGTGAAAAATGAATTTGAGCAAAGATGCTACAAGTGCCAAAACTAACAGTTGTTGAGGTTAGAAAGAGCGTGAAGTTTGAGCGACAGATGAGACCCGTTGAGCATCGCCAACATACCACCGACAAAGCTCACCAACTCGTCGCCATGATTGGAAACAATTGGAATAGTTAGGGTTATGGTTTGGGATTATTTGAATTGCGATATAAGAAAATGGAACGAAGAAGAAACTGAGAAAGGGTTTGTTACGATGAAATTAGCAGAAGAGAAAAGAGAAAGATGAAGTTTCGTTGAGAAAGATGAAGTTTTGTTCATCCAAAGGATTTTGGCACTTTTGATTGATTTTTAAATTAATCAATTAAAATTTTTGATTTTCAATTTAACAATTAAAATTATTGATTTTCAAATTATTAATTTTGTCATTTTTAATATGATAGGAACTTAATTGCAATATTAATAAATATGATAATACATAGTAAGTGGTATGTCCAATATAATCCTATGTGGCACTGATTAAAGTAGGATTTATTTCTTTCGTATTGATCAACTTAATGACTTCACCAAAAAAGTCATTTTGATCATAATTATTATCAGTCTGTGCAAGAATAACTCTATCCCACATTGTTTCCGCGTTGCCTATGCCTTCATTTGTTTTTTCCGCCACTTTATTCATGCCACGTGTGTCCGTACATTCCATCACTATGCCATGGTTGACCGCGAATGTATTGCACTATGACAGTATGACATAATTCCAAGTGTGCCATGAAAGTTTATTATGCCACGTGTGTTATTCTCATGTTCTGTATAAAAATTTTGGCCTGCCGCTCCTGCCGCTTAAGTAATCTGTTTTGCATGGAATGGTGCCTCCATTGTAGTATTCTCATGTGTGTAATTCTCCCTTTCTGTTTTTGACTTCCGGCATTCCACATCCTCAATCGTTTATTCTGTTATAAATTATTAACAATAATAATAATAATTATGAGTGTGTTCTAAAATGACAAGAATATATTTAAATATATATTAATTTTTGAATTCGAAAAGAAGCATCATTTTGTGAAGGGTTGCTACAGAATGAACATAGGCAATGGTTAGAGACATGACAATTTTTGGTTAAAAGATGTTGTTTCATCAAGGGTCGCAACCTTGTGAAACAACACATGCATGACCTGTAAATACATCATTCCGAAATTCAAAAAAATACATCCAAAAAACCAAATATTATCTTGTACAAAATTCCAGATACTCTTCGCTACATAATCGAATTTTCATCGGTCTTGCGCAGATTCGATAAAGGCTGAATTATCCTGGGTATTCTTGCGTTCCAACTCTAAGACATAAAGAGAGTGCTCGAAATACTTTTAAGGAAAGTGATTCCGTTCACGATTCTAGCATCGATCCATTCGGTTTATGTTAATTTTTTCCAACAATCTTAAAAGTATAGAAAGCAATGACGACCGAGGCTTCCGTTTCAAAGATCAAAGAATAAACTATTGTACTGTGAACACATTTTGAATAGAAAAAAAATCACTATTATAAATCCGGTAGAATTAAAATTGCAACATACTAAACTGTGTGCACTATAAGTATCTAATTATTTATTTAAATAAATAAATTGTAATTTGGAATTATATATTAAAGGATAAATTCTTTAATTATTAAAGTAGTCAAATTCATTGATGTTTATGATTTCAAAAAATTATGCTATTGAATTTTGATTTGAATTCTATATGAATAACATGTTTGTATTCTATAAGACTCATTACTGTAAGACATATAAAGATCATCCAAAGATGAATCATGACTTATATAGATGTCTAAATTTGAAGTCTAATGTAACTATTGAATATCGAAATGTGGAATTTTAAGATTCTTATCACAGATGATAGATTTCCACAGATGAAGAACCTCGTAAGGAAGGTTCTCCACAGAGTGTTAAAATACAAACCGAAAATTTGTCACTATTGAAGAATCTCGTGAAGAAAGATTCTTCGTGGATTGTTGAAATTCAAACCACAAATCGTATTTTTAGAGATGATGCTCTAATCAAGAAATTCAAAATTCTTGAGAAAGGAATGCACAAAAGAAATGAGTAAAAAAGAAATACCAAGAAGGAATGCTACTTGCTTTGAATGCGGAGAAACAGAACATGTTAAAATGAATGTCCTACACCTCAAAAGAAGAATAACTTCAAGAGTAAGAGAGCCCGAAAGGCTAAGGATCTAGTACTGAACAAAAATATTTTTCGACATACTTCCTTTATTTTGTGGAAGGAGATGCAAAGATTTTTGTTCGAAAAATTCCTATTATTCTTCAAGTGGAAGATGATCCTAAGATTTACAAGGAAGTAGTAACTTCAAGAGAATTTTAATTTTATAAGGATGTTGTTATCCAAGACAAAATGAATTCAATTATGTCAAACCACATTTGGGATTTTGTTAATCTACCTAGAGGATCAAAGCTCGTTGGATGCAAGTAGGTATCTAATAGAAAATATCATAACGATGGTACACTAAATACCTACGAGGATAGATTAATGACCAATGGTTTTAGACAAAAAGAAGGTGTTGATTATTTCAACACATATGCACTAGTTGCAAGCACAATGAAATTAGAGTATCATTTGCATTAGCTTATTTGCATGATCTTATACCTTATCATATGAATTTCAAAACGGAATTACTGAATGGAGATCTCGATGAGGAGATTTACAAGGAGAAACCAAAAGGTTATGTGCTTCTTGATAATGAACAAAAGGCGTGCAAACTTGTCAAATCCTTGTATGGATAAAAACATGCACCAAAATAGTAACATCAAAATATTCGACTCTATCATTGTAAGATTCACCAACTAAGGGGAGACACACAACTTAAAGGGAAACTTTTCAATTATTATTAAAAAATAAAGTCAAAGAGTTTGTCGTCATAAAAAAGGGGAGATTATGAAGAATATATCCTATATAAAGTTCAGTTTTGATGAAGACAAAGATTATCAAAGAAGAAAGGATAAAAAATGTCATGCACATCAATGATGAAGTCGATCAACAAGGTTCAACATAGAAATTCAAGTAAAGATTCAAGACAAGTAAACATATATAAGGTGCTCATTGTAATTTATACTATACTACTTTAAATTACTCATAATTTCATCTCTCACCATCATCATGCATGAGTATCCAAAAATATTCTTCTTCTGATTCTTGTTACAAGTGTTTGTACACAATATTGTGTGAGAATATTGTGATATTCATTTGTCTCCATGTTGATTATATGATTGATCATTAGCAACGAGATGAATAGAATTTTAGAAACGAAGAGGTTTTTAACTTCCACAATATTCAAGTTGAATGATCTTGGAATAGTTGACACACTTTTGGGGTCAAAGTAAAGCAAAATAGTGGGGGTTATGAACTTAGTCAAACACACTATATTGAGAAAGTGCTTGATAATTTCAAACACTTAAGCTTTAAGGAAGTGAGCATTCCATTTGATCCTAGTGTCAAACTTCAAAAAATGATGGAATAGTCGTGGCTCAATTGTAATATGCAAGTACATGCAATTTACTAGACCCGACATATTTGCAATTGTAAAATGAGTAGATTTTACTAGCAATCTAAATTGCGAGTACTGGAAAAACCATCATTAGGAATTTCAGTTATCTTATGAAAACCAAAAATCTTGATCTCCATTATGATAGATTTCCTGCGATAATTAGAAGAATATACTGATGCGAGTTGGATATCAAGTGTTGAATATAAAAAAAATATGCATTTGGGTGGATATTTACACTAGCAGAGGGTGCAATTTCTCGGAAGAGGAAGAAACAAATGTGGATCACTCTCTCAACCAGAGAATCAGAGTTCGAGGCTCTTGCTTTCGCCTGTGAAGAAGTTGAATGGTTGAGGGACCCCTTCTGTTGGAAGTTCCATTGACTAAAGACATGTTTCAAAGGTCAACTTTACCTTTATAAAAACCATTCTCAAGTAGAAAATTACTCAGTCTCTCATACCAAGCTCTTGGAGCTTGTTTGAGTCCATAGAGAGATTTCTTAAACTTGTAGACAAAGTCTGGATGGTTTGGATCTTCAAATCTAGGAGATTGTTTAACATAGACTTCTTCAGTAATAACTCCATTCAGAAAAGCACTTTTGATGTCCAACTGATAAAGCATAATGTTGTGATAAATAACATAAGAGAGAAGAAGTCTTATTGCCTCTAACCATGCCACATGAGCAAAGGTTTCAAAGAAGTCAATTCCTTCTTGCTGACTGTAACCTTAAGCTACAAGTCTAGATTTGTTCCTCACAACTTCTCCTTGTTCGTTCAGCTTGTTTCGAAAGACCCATTTAGTACCAATGATGTTCTTCAAATGTGGTCTTGGAACAAGATCCCACATATCATTCCTTTGGAACCGATTAAGTTCTTCTTGCCTAGCCATGATCCACCTATTATCTGACAAGGCATCATCAATAGAGGTAGGCTCTGTCAAGGAGATAAGTCCAAGCATTGATTGATCATTTTTGAAAGATGATATGGTTCTCAATGTCTCGTCTTTATTTCCAATGGTTTGCACTTATGGATGAGACGATTTATATTTAAATGATCTCTTAGGTGGAACAGGGACTTCAGAACTATTTTGAATAATTACTAAATTTGTAGCAGTAGGATTATTTGGAGTTACTTTAGTTTCTACATCTTCCGGTGTTCCCTCTGTTATAGTATTAGACTCTGATAGACCATTATCTAAACTCTTTTCTTTTGGAATACATACCACAAGTTGTTCTTCAGAATTCTGAATTCCTGCAAGATTATAATCTGGATCCATATACTCAGACTTTTCATAGTCAAGCATTTTGTCATCAAATTTAACATGCATAGACTCTTCAACCATTATGGTTTCTGAGTTGTACACTCTGTATGCTTTTGAGCATTCAGAGTATCCCAAAAGATACCCTTTTGAGCTTTGACATCAAATTTAGGTAGACTTTATTATTCAAAATGTAACAAGTACATCCAAATTGATGAAAACAAGAGATGCTTGGTCTCCTACCTTTAAATAATTCGTACAATGTTTTATTAAGAATTGGTCTAATATAGATTCGGTTCTTAATGTAACAAGATATGTTAACAGCTTCTGCCTACAAGTACTTTGGAAGTTTGTTTTCATGTATCATGGTTCTTTCCATTTCTTGTAAAGATTCGTTCTTTCTTTCTACAACCTCATTTCGCTGTGTAGTTCTAGCAGAAGAGAACTCGTGGATAATTCCATATCTTTCACAAAAAGATTCAAATGGCTCATTTTCAAACTCTCAACCATGATCACTTCTAACTTTTAAGATCTTTACTTCCATTTCAGATTGTACTTGAATGCAAAAGGTACTAAATACTTCGTACGTTTCATCTCTAGATCGGAGAAATTTTACCCAAGTTCATTTACTGAAATCATCAACAATGACCAAACCATATTTCTTTCCAATAATCGAAGCAGTCCCAATAGGACCAAATAGATAAAGGTGAAGTGATTCTAAGGGTCTAGAGGTAGAGACAATATTTTTAGTTTTAAAAGAGGTTTTCACAATCTTTCCGACTTGACATGCTCCACAGAGAGCATCTGAGTGATAGTTAAGATATGACAGCCCTTTGACAAGTTTTTGCTTGCTAAGTTTGGAGATTAATCTCCAATTAGAGTGACCTAACCTTTTATGCCAAATCTATTTCTCGTCACTCATTGTCATCAGGAAAACGACCTTCTGATCAGTCAATTCTGAAAGATTGACTTTATAAATATTTCCCTTCTATTTCCCTTTGTACACAATGGTTTTGTCAGCATTAATAACTAAACAAAAGTTATTATTAAATATCACTTCACGACCACTATCACACAATTGACTTGTGCTTGGTAGATTATGCTTTAAGCCATCTACCACTCAAACTTTATTGATAAGGGTTAGAGAGTTACCAATGGTACCTGTACCAATGATCTTTCCTTTCTGGACTCCTAAAAAACCCACATTTCCTTCATCTTTTAGATTCAGGGTTTGGAACACATGCCTTTCTCCCATCATATGACATGAGCATCCACTGTCCAGATACCACGATTGGTTTCCTATCCTTTCCTTTAGGCATATCTGCATCAAAGACAATTTGAGATTTAGGTACCCATACACATATGGGTACTTTCATGTTAGTATTGACAGGTTCTTTCATATCACATACTTTTGCCGTGTAGAAAGGTTTAGCTTCACTCCACGCGTTCTGTTTCCAAAAACTTTAATTGAAGTGATTTTCAACCTTAGTTTCTGAATCCTTTTTAGCTTGTGATTCAGATTTATTGGATACTGGTGTAATCAGAACTTTTGGACTATCAGGTTTTGATATTACAATACCTTTTAACTTCTGATCAATAGGTTCTGTTAGATTCATAACTTTTACATTATTAGCAGTAGGAACAAAATAGTTGCTTAACAATGTCTAAGCAATGCTAGAGGAAGAAGGATATGAGGACTCTTTACACAATGACATATTAGAACTTGAGCATTTCTCATTGTACCCCAAACCTTCTCTATTGCTTTTTCCAATTCCATAAATCATAGATGTAAGTTTAGTTCTATCAATCCCATAGGTGATGAAATTATGAAATGCTTTATCATGCTTACCTAGAGTAGAACATCCATTTTGAGATATGCTGATTTCTTTTAATTCTTCTTTTAAAATGAAGTTATCTCTTTTTAAAATTTTGATGCGACTGACTTGATCTTTGCAATGATTCATGAGATTATTCATGCATAAAATAAAGTCAGAGTAAGAGTATGCCTCATATTCGTCTTCAGACCCTGTTTTAGATAAAAGTCCTTCTTCAGATGTGTGAGCCATCAGCGCCAGATTGGCTTCATCTTTTTTTTTTCGAATCTTCATCGTCTAGCTCTTCCCATGTTGTCATAAAATTTTCTTAAATTTGTTCCTGGAGTTATCCTTCTGATGACTTCCTTTCTTTTGACTATCTTTATGAAAATCAGGACAATCAACTTTGAAGTGACCAGGTTTGTTGCAGTTGTAGCAGATTTTATCTTCATCTTTCTCTCTAGAGTTAGATCTTCTAAAGCCACCGCTTTTAGAAAATCTTTTATTCCTTTTGAACATTTGTTTAAATCTTCTGATGAAGCATGCCATATCATCGTCATCAAATATACCATCAGAATCTTCTTCAGAAGTTTCATTAGGTTTACTGATCTTTGAACGCCTTTTGGATTTTTCACCAAAATTTTCATAAGAAAATCTCAAGGCAAGAGATTTAAATTTCTTTGAAGACTCATCTCCATTCAGTTCCATCTCATGGCTCTGAAGGATGCTGATTAGACTTTCAAAAGATAGCGTATTCAGGTCTTTAGCTTCATGAATAGCTGTTACTTTAGGTCTAAATTTTAAAGGGAGACTTCTCAAAATCTTTTTAACATGATCTGATACAAAGTAACTCTTAATTAACACTTGAAAGCCTGATACAAGAATCTGAAACCTGGAGAACATGGTTTCAATATCCTCATCATCCTTCATTTTGAACAACTCATACTTTTGTACCAACAAGTTAGCTTTTGCTTCTCTAACTTGTTGATTCCCTTCATAGGTAGAGCACAATAATTCAAAGATGATCTTAACAAAAGACTTATCAATGGTTTTTAGATACTCAGCGTGTGATAGAGCATCGACCAGAATACCTCCGACTCTGTGGTGTTTTCTATAAATTTTCTTTTGAGTCGGAGTCAAAGTTTTTCTGTCAGATGCCATACCAACACTATCAACGGTGATCTCAATACCATCTTCAAGTATATCCCACAACACATCATCAAGTCCAATGATATAAGTGTCACTACTACGAAAAACCCATTTAACAACGGTTGGGAATGACATATAATGACGCGGGCAAAGGCGTTGTTATGTAGATTGTTGTTGTAAGTTCGCTGTTTCTACAACGGTCTGGAAACCGTTGTTGAAAGGCAGGACGCGCGCCATATTTTACAACGATTATGATAATAAACCGTTGCGATACATACACTTAGGTTCTGGGTTCGAAACCCATCAGTAGCGAATTTATATAAAACATAAATTACTTATGATATCGGTTACAATATATAACCGTTGTTGTAAGTACCCTAAGTTTATTATATTAAATGTAGATTGCTTGTTTTCCAAACACCTCACTAAATAAATATACATGGATTAAATTTGATGAAGATGTCTATAAGCTGCAAATTAAATTGTTCTTGAAAACCAACTTAAACAAACCAATGTTGTTTTCTGATTGCATTCGTCTCATCGTGCATTTCACGCTCTTTTACATATATTGTGGTTTATTGATCTGACTCTTTCGATATATCGCTATCTTCGATTATAGTTAAATTTCCATAACAAGACATTGGATAATTTGCCTCATCTTTGATTTAACTATATTGGAAGATGGCGATGCATCTAAGGAGCCAGATCATTATACCATAATCTATATATAAAAGAACGTGAGATAAATGATGAGAGGCATGCAATCAGAAAACAACATTGGTTTGTTTAAGTTGGTTTTCAAATACAACTTAATTTGCAGATTATAAGTATCTATGTCAAATTAACTGAATGTATTTTGAGTGAGGGTTAGTGAAACAAACAATCTACATAGAATATAATAAACTCAAACAAAATTCTATACCAGATCCAGATATTATAAACTCATATAATACACTTGCTACCACCGGCAAACTTTAAGTAAGGGTTAGTTAAACAAATAATGTAAATAGAATATGATAAACTGAAACAACATTCTATACCAGATCCAGAAATTATAAACTGATATAATACGCTTGCTTCCACCAGCATCATCACCCTGTATCATCCCCTTAACCTGAAAGGAAAAAAAGCAAACTTCAAAAATGAGCATCCTCAGTTGAAAACAAACCCTAAAACCATAATCCAGTGATGAGTAAAGAGAGGAACAGGAATAACGCACCTTTTAATGAAACTAATCGCGGAACAGGAATCAATTATGATGTTGAACTAGTTTGGGAAGCCATGAAAAAGAAATATAAGGAGGAAGAAGCTTACACAAAAGCTTCATACTTCTTATACTTCTTTTCATTGCTTCTAAAACTAGATAAAGTTTGCTTACACTGTTGTTTCTTCATTTACTAACATCTTGTTCGTGATGCTATGAAAAAAAGGTACAAGGTGGATGAAGTTTCCATCATAGCTTCATGCTTCTTATAAATTTTTCCATAGCAACACAAACATTATGAAGTTTCCAAAGTATGGTCTTTGTTAAGGTAGTGAAAACGAATCTGAAAAAATGAGAACAATCAACAAAAACAACATGCAACAAACGAAATAATGGGAAATATCTAACAATAGATGGAAGAAGAAGAATACCTTAATGTATGAAGCACAAGATTCACGGCTAATGGTGAAAACGAAGAGAAAAAATTGGTTCTAGGGTTTCACTTTGAAGGCAACGGTGTTACTGTCAATTAAGTGAAAGTTATTTCGCTTATATATGGGTAAACTATTTCACAACGGTTAACAATAACAACCATATAGATATGTATTTATTTATTATAAATATATCACTACGGTTTACCAGAATAACCGTAGTGATAACCCTTTTATCTGTGAATTTTAAAATAAATAAAAACCGTATACATAGGTATTTATTTATTATAAATATATCACTACGGTTGACTAGAAGAACCGTAGTGATAACCCTTTTATTTATGAATTTTAAAATAAATAAAAAAGAAAAGGTGCGCCTTAACTTCTAACTTAATGCATCTGCAGTTTAAACATCAAAAATGTAATTCACAATGCATCTGCAGTTTAAACATCAACAATGTAATTCGAACCCTAATTCAACTATTACATTTCATAACAAAGTAAATATTAAACATAAAGGAGACAAAAAAACATAACATCTTGATATTTTCAGAAAATATCTCTGATTTCAGTTTGTTCTTCAAATTCTTGTTCTTTTTCTTTAAATCCTCATACATAACCTTCAGATAGCCCACAACTTCCAACTCTGACTTCATAATGCTCTCATCGTAATTTCCATCTCTTTCTCCCACGTCTTCATCCCATATGAACAAATTACATGTTTCATCGCTCCTCCAAAATGGACATCTCCAAAAAAGCCTTCCTTTATTTTGTCCCTTCTTGCATTGATACGAAACCATACGACCATCACAACCACAAAAATTTCCAGATCGAGATTTTACACTGGAACAAGACGTAGAAACACCTTTGGATGATTTTGTCTTCAAATGTGACATTGCAACACCTTAAAGTATAACACTTTGTTGTTGTTGTTGTTGTTGTCTTCTTCCCGACAATGGTTACGGCGTTGGTGTTAGGGTTGTTTCAATGGATAAATTGATATATATACTTGGTGTTTAAAATACATAAAAAGAAGCTTCAATTTGTAACAACGGTTTTGAGAAATATCCGTCGTGATATCCTTATTATTTTTTAGTTAAATATTAATAAAACTTAAAAAGGGAGTATTTACATCAAAGGGATAAACTATTTGAGGGCGATGAGGTTCGAACCCATGATAGCTAGATTGTATCACCACGGTTTTCATAAAAACCGTTATTATACCCTTGAGATTTCTAATTAAAATAATGCGCGCGCATCCAGTACGCACTATAAGAACGGTGTATAGGATACCGTTGTAAACCTGGCGTTGTTGTTTGGCCGTTTTGTAGTAGTGTGTACATCTTGTTTTTCCACCATTCGAACTCAATGGAATCACCACTAAATAAAGAAGGCTTAGCAGAATAATGATTTCTCTCAGAAGCACTGTAATCATAGGAAACTCCTATTCCTGAAGTACTAGCAGTAGGATCTTTAGTAGACATATTTTTCTCTTTGGATCTTTATATGTACCACTGTTAAGTGTTACGCACATACCTTACTCTGATGCCAACTTAAGGTGAGAAAAATACACAAGAAGAAGGGTTGAATTGTGTATGCCAAATTGATTTTACTTCTGAACCAGAGTTCAGAATATAAATAGAAGTTCATAATCTGATTAACAAGTGCAGCAGATAAAATAACATAAGTAAATAAATAGGCAAAGAACACACAAAAATTATCCTGGTTCCTCTCCAACTGAGAGTAGTACAATCTCCTTGCATCATAAAAGATTTCTACTATAATCCAACAGATTACAACTGCTTATACCCTCAAGTATAAGACTTTTTTTTGCTCAGATCTACAGCCTAAGTCTTCCTTGCTCAATCAGCGCCTGATCAAGACTTCTTGCTTAGATCTATAAGACTTCCTTGCTTAAACCCCTTGGATTCAAGACTTCCTTACTTATATCCTCGAGTACAATATTTTCTTGCTTAGACCTACAGTCCAAGACTTCCTTGCTCAGATTCCACGAATCCAAGACTTCAATGCTCAAGCCCACAACAAGAGACTTTATCTAAACTTATTGTTTAAAGAAGGAATAACTTACAAACAACACTTGATTAACAATCAGAGGTGTTCAAATATAATACAACACATTTAGCACTAAAGATTCTTAACACTACTACGAAAAACCCATTTAACAACGGTTGGGAATGACATATAATGATGCGGGCGAAGGCGTTGTTATGTAGATTGTCGTTGTAAGTTCGCTGTTTCTACAACGGTCTTGAAGCAATTGTAGTAAATTGGAAAATGCGTTACCTATAATGACGGTTATTTTAAATACCCGTTGTTGTATGTCTTTTAAAAAAATGCAGCACTAGAACTACCTATTATGACGGTTATTTTAAATAACCGTTGTTGTATGTCTTTTAATAAAATAAAAAAAAAATTGCAGCTTTAGAGCAAGAACATTAGCAAGAACAAGAACAACAACAAGAACAACAAGAACATCAAGAACAACAATAAGAATAACAACAACAACAACAACAACAACAACAACAACAACAACAACAACAACAACAACAACAACAACAACAACAACAACATCAATAACAACAACAACAACAACAACAACTAACAACAACATCAATAACAACAACAACAACAATAATAACAATAACAAGAAGAAGAAGAAGAAGAAGAAGAAGAAGAAGAAGAAGAAAAAGAAGAAGAAGAAGAAGAAGAAGAAGAAGAAGAAGAAGAAGAAGAACAACAACAACAACAATAATAATAATAACAATAATAACAATAATAACAACAAGAACAACATTAATAAAAAAGAACAACAAGAACAACAATAATAAAAAAGAACAACAAAGAACAACAATAATTAAAAAAGAACACCAACAACTAACATTGCTAACTCGAGTTCTGAAATTTGTTCTGAAATTTGGTTTAGTGGAGAAATAGAGTATCGTAAATGAAAGATGATGTTTAGAGGTAGAAGATGTCTAAGTTTTAGGTTTCACGCGGATCACTAATAGTAGTGTCTTGGCCGTTGATAATCACTAAATGGACGACCAAGATTTGTTTAAGGATAGTGAATAAACTCAATATGCACGCCACCTATAATGTTGGTAATGAGACTTGAAAAATGCTGGTGCTGGGACTTGAACCCATGACAAAACGATACCTATAATGACGGTTGGTTTAAATTACCCGTGGTGAAAGGTATGTAAGCATTTTGAAAAAATAAGTAAAAAACGCCACTTATAATGACAGTTGGTTTAAATAACTGTGGTTAAAGGTCTGTCAGCATTTTGGAAAAATAGGAAAGAAGTAACATGATTAAAATAAATTCAGAAAAATCTAAAACACGAAATTTAATCTAATTAGGTAAAATAAGAATTTTGAGATTTTTTTTGGAATTTTTTGAGACTATGAAAACAGTAAAAAATTCATTAAAAATAGAAAAAAGATGAATTTGGGATTTTGATGGTGAAGTCCCGTAACTCTTTTAGAGTACGGGACTAATGACCGCGCGATTTTTCTGCTTCAGATGCACGAAACAGATCTAAAAAAGGAGACGATTTTCCCTAAAATCGATTTTTTGAAGTGCAAGACTTAAAATTGAACTATAAGCTATAATGACGGTTGCAAACATAACCATGGTGAAAGGTTGTTGGCATTTTGAAAAAATATTTAAAAACCATAAATGCTGGTGTTGGGAATTGAACCCATGACCAGACGCTACCTATAATGACGGTTCTTTAAATACCCGTGGTGAAAGGCCTCACATTTCACCACGGTTGTAATTTTAACTGTCATTAAAAAAATGCGCGAATCTATTACAACGGTGTATAGGAAAGCCGTTATAAGCCCGACGTTGTTGTTTGCGCGTTTTGTAGTAGTGTAAGCTATGCAAGAATAAGAACTCTTAAAAGATTAGCTTCTCTTGATCTAATACAAATGGTGTGAAGTGTATGTATATTTTAGTTGTAGTTGTAGTGTTATTCTCTTGGTTGATCTTCAACTTTTTTGCTCCTTTTATAGCTGAAGAAATAGAGTCGTTGGAGCAACCTAATGACTATATTCAAATTAAATCTTTTTGCACATCTTCTTTTCCAATAAAGCAGGGGTTGGAACTCGTAGCCAATGAATTACCCACTGAACAAGGCATTTGTCCAGAGAACCTATGAAACAAGTACAACACATTCTTTTGAAGATAATGTCAACTACTTTCGAGTCCCGTGATTTCTGAGTTTGAGTTGATATCCATCAGTTTCAGAGGCAGGGTTATCACCCTTCTGATTTTGAAATATGCAAAAGATATCTTTTCGGTCAGACTCTCTCACAAGAACCTGATCAGAACCGAACCATAGCATGTTACCATGACAAAACTTGTTTGATCAAGTATATTGAATTATGTACACATATACCAACTAGTTAGAAATCCTAATTGTTTTTTAAATACTTTGTTATCATCAAAACCTTAGAGGATACATGATATGAACCAAATTTGTCTCAACACAAAAGAACGCTTCTTGTAGCCTCATCAAACATCAATGGCATGCCTACACCTCCGACAATTTCAAATAAAACTCGGGGCCGCCAATACGCTTGTGGGAGATCATATATTCTCAACCATGACTGAACTTGCGTGTCTGTCGATGAGTGTGAGGATTGAAATAAGTCTCCCAGTTTGAGATTATATGTCACCAAAGACCAAGCTTTCCTCTTGTCATCTGCAGAGCTGAATAAGAACTCAACAAAATCCTTTCCCAGCGGCACCAATCTCCATGGTGCAAGGTCTTTCCATGTTTCATCCTTTTTTTTTTGAGAGATCTCTTGTTGTCATAGGTTTATCCCCCTTTCCCATAACTAAGCGGCCATGTATGTGATTACGGTAGTTATCGACACCTTTATTATATTCATCTATCATGATTTTTACACTGATTATACCCCTTCAAACTCGGCTTTGGGAATGAGTTTTGGGCCATATGCATTCTTCAACACTGTTCAAAGCTTGTAGAAAAGTTTCAGTTATGAGTTTGGTGTTATTCGCGACATGGAGAAAAGTCGGGTCCGGTGGTTCTCCAGGTATTATGCATTTCTACTCGCATTAAAAATGTTGAATTATCATGAAAAGCAAACCCTAGCATAGCGCCTCCTTCATAACATTATTTTATTGAGACAAAACTATTTTTGCTTTGAAACCGCAACTATTTTTAATTGAAATTATCAAAAAGATTGAAAAGAGAACTTCACTGCAATTTGCAGTCACAAGTTCACTGTCAATAAATGCAAAGAAACATAACAAGAAATTTTTTCTGCCCTGCCATTGTTTTTAAATATAATTTCTAAATTGCCCTAGTTTTCAAGCAAAATCCCAAAATGCCATCTTTTCAAAAATAATTTTTTTTTCTGCAAGGTGTGCCACCCAATGAAAGGGCGGAAGAGTATAAAAAATTAGGGTGTCGCCCATCCAAAGGGCGGCAGTGTATACACGAATTTTTTTTATTTTTTTATTTTAGTTTTTATATTTTTTCTGGTTTATTAATTGGAATAAATAATAATTAAATAATTATATTAATTAAATAATTTGGATAATTATATTAAAATTTAAAAATGTTTTTATTGTTATTATTTTATTAATTTGGATAATAAATATTAATTCAATAATTATATTAATTGAATAATTATATTAATTAAATGAAGGTAGAATAATAATTATATTGTTTTATTAATTTGGGTAGAATAATAATAATAAAACAAAACAAAAAATTATTAAAATAATTATATATTTAATTAAAAAAGTACATGAACCCCTAACTAGTCCCGATTATGACCCGGTCGACGTAAGCGTTGGTGGGTTCCACAGGTAGGTGCCTGTACATTTCTTGTGGACCGTCTACGATCAACATCTACATTTTGGGGCTGAGTAGAAGGTCCTGCATCATTGATAGGATTCATGAATTCTTCAACCATGTCATCATTGAAGTCACCCACATCTGGTATTGCCGCCGCACTGCCATAACTTAGTCTTGTTCCCTCGTTACTCCAACTTGGTAGGTTGGTAGGTGGCAATGTGTTAGTCATGAAGGGGGTGTAGGGGTGTTGGTCTTGAGAGGTATTAAGGTTATAGGATTGTGAGGGGTAGAAGGGGACTTGTGTTTGGGGTGTTTGGTAGATGTTATCTTGTTGGGTAGGTTGGGAGAATGAAAATTGGTTATATTGGGTGTATGAAGAAGTTGGGTTTTGTTGTTGGGTGTTGAATGGAGTTGGGTTTTGTAGTTGGGTGTTGAAGAGGGTTGGGTTAAATGGTAGGTATGGTTGTTGGTAGTGTTGGCTGGAGGTATAAGGTTGTTGTGTTGGGTTGAAAGGTTGTTGTGTGTTAGACGGTTGTTGTTGGGTGTTAAATATTTGTTGTGGGGTGTTAAAAATTTGTGGTGGGGTGTTAAAAATTTGTTGAGGGGTGTTAAATGTTTGGGGTTGGGTGTTACAAGGTTGTCTGGGTTGTTGGAAGTTTGCAGATGTGGGTTGGTTACGAGGGTCCCATAAGTATCTATTTTGTGATAGATACAAAATTGTCACAGATCTATACCAATTCATGTATTCCCTACTGGGTTTACATTCGAATTCCATGACATTTCCTTGTAGGACAGTTTGGCGACGATTTATCCATTGTTGTTGTTCTTCTCTGTTATGGTCTCTCCAATCAGGGAATTTCCACGCATCGTTTATGATACTAGTGTGGTACCTCTCCATGGACGTGGGTGGACCAGAAATGTCTTGGTGAATCCCAAATTGAAGTTTCACCCTGTCTGAATGATGCATTTCGACATAAGTGAAACAAAAAATGAATGTTTTTGAACTCCACATGTCTTGTTCAGTTGGATCTGGATCATGAAGGTCAAGATATGGCCTCCATACAAACTGTAATGTAGTTCAAAAAAGGATTAGAATTTAAAAAATATAAAATAATTTTAATGGAAGCAATGTATGCGTTAGAGATAATACGTCGTCTTCCTCGAAATGATCGAAGAAAGTTCGATATCCGGGAGCACAATGATGAGGTGTTTTTTCATAATTCATCCCATATGCGGACCACCTACAAAATAAAAAAGTATTTAGTAAAATTTGTAGGAAAAAAATATATATAAAGAAAAGTATTTACGTATACTTACTTGGTCGCATATGGAAAGTGGTATGGATTGGGGTTTATTGGTGCCAATCTTGGCATTCTAGACCATCCCCAAGCTTGAATCAAAACGCCACAACCAAAAAAGTTATGCACATTTTTTCTTGCGCATCTACACAAATTTCTGTACAGATACGCTAAGGTAGCAGCGCCCCAACTATAACTACTTATTTGGTCAATATCTTCTAGTAATGGTAAAAATTGAAGATGGATACTATTACCATTAGTATCAGGGAATAAAAAGCATGCGAAAAGCAATAAAATATAAAGTCTAGATTTATAAATTTTCAGATACTCGGGAGAATCCTTGGTCAATGCCAAACGATTGTAAATTGATCTTAGCCATGAAATTCTAATGTTTTGGCCCTTCCTATTAACACCTTCTTCCAAGGACACCCCCAATAGTTCTTCAATTAACGAGTACCTCACGTTTGTGTTACCAACGACAGTTAAACCATCCACACGCAGACCTAACAACATATGGACATCCTCCAAAGTGATTGTGCATTCACCTGTGGGGAAGTGAAATGTGTGGGTTTCAGGTTGCCATCTTTCGCATAAGGCTAGTAGAAATTTTCGATCAATTCCATATGAAGTTATGTTGATCACGTGACCGAAACCCGCTCGTTCCAAATACGGGATAATAATATCATCGGGTGCCATGTATTTGTGTGAGCGTGGTTTGAACAATTTTTCATCCTATAAAAAAAATAGTTAATAGCATTATAACAATTTTTATAACAATATTAAAAGTATAACAATTTATAATAAATATATAACAATAATTATATATATTATACACTTACATATGAAGCAATGTTGGCAAGAGTTCCTCGATGATCTTCTCCAAGTGTTAGCAATGCCATGTTATTTGAAAAAAAATTTGAGAAATTTTTGAGCTGAATGGTAGAGAGAATTGGGTAAAATGTGATATGGTAGAAATTTATGAGTGATATGTTGAGATAAAATTTGATGTATTTATAGGAGGGGGTTAAAAATTATTAGGTAAAAATTAAATGTTGAAATGTGAATTGGTTGCATGCATTTATTCACGTGCTCCCCATGCATGCAGCATGCATTTATGCCTTGTTCACTTCCGCCCTTCCAATGGGCGGCACACATGCAACGTGTCAGGGTGCCGGTACCTGATTGGGCGGCACTGTCTACCAGATTCCTGACTGCCGGTACCTGATTGGGCGGCACTGTGTAATAATTATGTAACTTCCGCCCTTTCAATGGGCGGCACTGGTAGACGACTTTGACCAAATAATTCACGTACCAGCATGCACCGTGTTCTCTCTCATATCCAATTTTCTTTATAACTTGTATGCTTTCTACATTCAAACCCTCATCAAATATACCTTCATCAATTCTACATTCTAGCACTCATTCATCAATTATACACATATTCTTATAGCATGTCTAACAATTCCAAATATATTATTAATGCCCATTACAATGGTAGTGTAATTGTATCTGATGAAGTGGGTTTGATCTTTGAAAATACTGAAATTTGTCGTTTCAGTATTAATAGAAGGTCGTCTTTCCAACAATTTAAAACAAGGGTAGACACGAAGGTTCAAGCAGGATCGGTGATACAAATTACTTACAAAAATGCTATTCATTTTGGGAACAATCAATTTAAATTTGTTCCATTGAAGATCCGCGACGACGAGGATGTTGAAACGATGTTCTCGAACCATGAATGCTCTGGGTTTCCGTACATTGAGTTATACATAACATTTGAACAATGTCCACAAACCCAGAATTCTCAGGTCATCAATGCATCCGTAGAAGAAACGACTGCCATAATTCCATACGAAGATGTCGAAGAAGAAGACCTCGAAGAAGAAAATGAGGAACAGGTTGATGATTTTTATACTACTTTGTTTGAGGAAGGAACCAGTGTTAACGAAGTCAACAATGATGAACAACACATTCCAGTTGGGAATGTTTTCTGCCCACCTGCCCATATGACAACCCTGCCCCTGAATGTAGACGGGACATCATTTGAATGGGGGAGTGAACCCTCATATTCCAATTGAGGGTGACATAGAAGTCGGTAACCAATTTAAAAATAAAGCCGACTGTGTGCGTGCCATAAAGCAATATCACATGAAACACTGCGTGGATTTTAAGGTGATGGATTCCGACAAGAAGAGATACATAATTTGTTGCAAAAACGATTCCTGCAAGTTTCGTTTACTGGCGTCTTACAGAAAAAGAAGTGACTTGTGGGAGATAGGAATTATAAACCCACCACATAGTTGTTCAACAACTATGTTTAACCAGGATCATCGACAACTAAGCTCCCAATTAATGTCTCAACTATTAATGCCATTTGTAGAAAAAGATCCTTCTGTGAAGGTGAGTATATGCATCAGTAAAATTGTTTCTGAGTACAATTTTACTCCGTCTTACAGAAGGGCATGGATTGCAAGGAACAAAGCAATCGAACAAGTATATGGTAACTGGGAGAACTCATATAATGAACTTCCACATTTTCTGTTAGCACTTAAAAAATTTGTTCCGGGGACGGTGCTGTAAATAGAAACACTACCCATGTATACAGATGACGGAACAATTGTTGAAGGGAAACACATCTTTCACCGACTATTCTGGGCATTCCAACCATGCATCAGAGGTTTTGCATATTGCAAGCCTATTCTTCAAATTGATGGAACCTGGTTATACGGTAAGTACAAGGGCACCCTGCTTATGGCGGTGGCACAAGATGCAATAGCAATATTTTCCCAGTTGCATTTGCCATTGTGGAAGGTGAGACGGCTGAAGGTTGGGGGTTTTTTCTACGCAACTTGAGGAGGCATGTTGCGCCACAGCCAGACCTATGCTTGATTTCAGACCGACATGCATCGATTGACAGTGCATACAAAAATCCAGAAAATGGTTGGCATAATCCCCCATCGGTGCATGTTTATTGTATCCGACACATTTCGCAAAATTTTATGAGGGAAATCAAGGACAGGAGACTACGGGAGAAAGTCATTAACATGGGTAAGTATATTTGATAACATTAAGCCTTCGTCAATAACATATATTATATCTTGGTCAATAAGTATATTTTATACAATTTTCTTACAGGGTATGCATTAAACCAACCAACATTTCATTACTACCGGTCTGAAATTGGCATGGCGAATGCTGATGCTTTAAAGTGGCTAGACAATATTCCGGTCGAAAAATGGACAAGGGCATTTGACGGGGGTCGACGTTGGGGTCACATGACTACCAATCTTGTTGAGTCGTTGAATGCTGTCTTTAAAGGCACCCGTAATTTGCCCATTACAGCATTGGTAAGTGCAATATATTATAGATTGGGATCATTATTTGCTGAAAGGGGAGCAAAGTGGAGTGCTGTGTTGAGTTCTAGACAGACATTTACAGAAAACTGCCTTAAGGTGATGAAAGAAGAAACAACAAAATCCGGCACACATCATGTCAGAGTATTTGACTACACTAACAATCTTTTTAGTGTGAAGGAAACAAAGGACCATGGTGAGGGAAAGCCTATGGGACATTATAAGGTCAACCTACTAAATCATTGGTGTGACTGTGGAAAGTTTCAGGCATTCCGTGTCCCTTGCTCACATGTAATCGCCGCATGTTCTTATGTGCGCCACGACACTTACACTCTTTTGTCAGACGTTTACAGGGTTTCAACCCTTTTTGGGGTTTACAGCACAAGCTTTCCAGTGTTGCCTTACGATGAATATTGCCCCGTTTATGAGGGAGATCAAATTTGCCATAACCCAAGAATGCGGAGGAACAAGAAAGGTCGCCCAGTGAGCACACGTATTAGAACGGAAATGGATAACTTTGATAAGCTTGAGAGAAAATGTTTCGTGTGTCGTCAAACTGGTCACAACCGAACCAAGTGTCCCAATGTGGGGACAAGTAATCGTTAGTGTTTTATTTAATCAATAGCAACATTTCAGATATCACATCCAAACAACATTGTGCTTCATTAGATTATTTACTTAATAGCAACATTTCAGATATCACAACAAAACAACATTGTTCTTCATTAACTAACACACCACATACATGAATAACACAACATCAACAAAGTTCAAAATAATAACAAGAAAAATTTAACATAACATTTGGTACAACTTCTCTAACTACTGATTACAACTAGCAGTTTGATTTCGTTCCGGCCAAACATCATTTCTCTGGCTTCCTTATCAGACTTGATTCGCACCCACCCACGCCAAGCATCAAACCTCTCAATACTTTTGATTTTTTCCCCTTCTGGTATATCTCCTTCTAACCAACGCTTCAACTCCCTGTGTAGTTGCTCTAAACTACGGATGTTCCAGAAAAGCATGTCCATTGCCGGCTTGTCTCTCGAAAAAATTACTTTCCCCCAGCGGCGAGGATACATCTTCAAAGTACTAAAACGAATTTCAAATGGATGTGAAAAATTGATCACACCCAACCTCTATTTATATCAGTGCCGGCACTGTGCAAAAATATTTAAATATTAAAGGGTGCCGCCCATTGCAGTACCGACACTGTACAGAAATAATAAAATATTCAAAAGTGCCGCCCATTGCAGTAGCGGCCCTGTAGCGGCACTGTACAGAAATAATAAAATATTAAAAAGTGTCGCCCATTGCAGTCGCGGCACTGCACAAAAATATTAAAATACAAAAATATTAAAATATTAATATTATTTTATATTAATTTATTTTATAAATATTATTAATATTAGAATTGGAAACTCTAATATATACAATTTAGTATTAACTAATATTATAATTATTATTTAATATTAACTAATATTATAATTATTATTTTATATTAACTAATATTATTATTATTATGTAATATTAACTAATAATATTGTTATTATTTAATATTAACTCATATTATTATTATTATTTAATAATAACTAATATTATTGTAATTATTTAATATTATTATTATTATTAATATTATTCATATTAATAAAACGAAAAAAAAAAAAAAAAAAATGGACAGTGCCGCCCTTTCAATGGGCGGCTGTGTAGAGAAATTTTAGGGGCCGCATATCCAATGGGCGGCACTTCCCCACAGATACGTTTTTTTATTTGAAAGTGTGGCATTTTGGGATATTAAATAAAAAGTGTGACATTATAGTATATTGCTTCTAAAAGTGTGGCAGGAGGGAAAAAAATTCACATAACAACTCAGCTTATACCCTCTTTCTTCCTCATTCAACTCAAGTGAAAAATATTTTAAGAAAGTCATATCAATATTTTCCATAACCATGTAATCCCGTTTCATATTATATTCAAGATATAGGCTATATAAGGTTTACATCCAACTTCTCTTTTCCAGATTCAAATTTTCATCTTTTATAATATTATTATTATTCAAAGAGAATGTTGTATAAGAAGTTCTTAAGAGTGGTCCTTAATATATGGTTACTATTTTAGCTACCGATTAGCTACAAATTTTTTTATATATGAATTATATTGACTTTGATCATTTGATATGCTATGTCAGCATCTTGACACATTGCCATTATTATGTGTATGTCCAGTCACATAAAACTTTTCACGTAACATGTCATGTCAGTTTCTGTTAATGGTCATTAGCACAAAAAAATTAAAAGTGTGGATGAAAAATATTATAAAGAAAAATATGATGATGACAATTCTTTAAAATTTTTTTTTAAAAAGACTACAAGTAAAATTAGTCATATTTAAAGGGAAAAAAATTTTATTTAACTCTTCATTTTATATGCAAATTACAATTTTTTGTTTCAGTACAAAAGTTTTTGTGAAATTGTTTACATAAAAAGTGCAATTGTGGTAAAGTTACGCTGAGAATCTTATAAAAGTGGTATGTATCATTCTCATTTGAAATTATTTTATTGGTATGTTCTAATATATTTCTTTTTTACATTAATGTTGTAGATTAAATTGAGCTGCTTTTAACAAGTTGAATACATGAAACTATAAGGTGTGGGCATTTAAGCATTGTATTATTATATAGGATAACTGTGATTTTAAATAAATGTATCTATTTTTTAAATATTATTTATTTATTTATGGGTTAATTATATGAAATCCCCCTGCCATTAGGGCGACATTTAATGTTGCCCCCTTGAAGTTTTTTTTTTTTTAAACTCCCCCTTATAAAACTTAAAACCAACTTTTACCACACTCTTTTACTGGACCTGCTGACTGGGCAAGGATTGCATATTAAATTCCACGTTCCCTCTTCTTCCTCAAAAAGTCAAACTGCAAGTAACCTCATTTCATTTCACTTTTGTTAACACAACAGCAACCAAAATGCTTGAGTTCGTGCTGTTCTACAAGAACCCATTTCCGGTTGTGTACTTTATTTGCAGGATGGGAGTTAGTTAGGTTATAGCTGCTGATTATTGAAGCACTAAGCAGAAGGCTCAATAGCACAACAACACAGTTTCTTTCGAGCTCGATTCACCAAATCTGTTTTGACGGTTTCGAACTCGCGAAGTTGGTGCTCTGTTTTGTGTGGATTGTTGTGTAATGTTGTTTCGATTGCGGGCCTTGGTTTGAGCTATGCCGTTTCGATTTTGCAGCTTTCAATTTTGAAATCATTGAGAAAATGTGTAGAACTAAATATTGAGTGATATGTTGAAGCATAGTGTTACTGATGTAATCTTGTAAGAAATTCCGCAATTGTTGTTCGAAATTCTGCTTCCACTGTGTAGTTGGTTTGAGTTCATTAGATGAATCGAACTCGCCATTGGATTGCGTTACATGTTGTTTCGTTTAGGTGTTAGTTTCTTTGTTTTTGTTGCGAATAATCTGCTACATATCATGTTGTTTCAATCATGTAGGCGCTTCGTTTGTTTTCCCATGAGTTTTCGCTGTATTGATTTTTAGTTTGCTTTGCATAGTCGTTTTGAGTTTAGTTTCGACTTCTGAGTTGAGTTTAGTTTTGACAGCAGAGATTGTCCGAGATGCATCAACACCGGTCTTTTGAATTTGATGCTTAGAAATTGAGGCTAATAAAAAATTTGTAAAACATGATGAACTGTAGTTTCATTGTAAGGTAGGCAAGGTCATGAGAGTTTAAGGTAGCTTTTTTATTGGAATACCATAAGACCTTCTGACGTAAGGCCTGACTGTCCAGAGCTATGAATGGATGTTTGTTGGCCAGATGACGATTGAATTTTCTGTGATTATTAGCAACAAGATCTCCAAAAGCATGATGACATTTGATCTAATGTTCATTCAATAGGTTGTTAACTGATTTTATCTTGTTCTTGACCAAATTAAAATTAACGAAACACTCAAACCAAAATTGAAATTGTAAGGAATTAAGAATAATCATGTATCTTTTCACTATTGGAATAACCATGTATCTTAGATAAGCAAATACAGAACTTGATAAGTATGAAAACTATAATATGAGGTTAATCACTATTGGAATAACCATGTATCTTAGATAAGCAAATACAAAACTTGATAAGTATGAAACTATAATATGAGGTTAATCGGTCTTAAAAAAAATGGTACTGATTCACATGTATGTGAATTAGCATGTTTCCCCTAAACCATATATGAATACAATGTAATTTTCTCCACAAAACCAAGAATTTTGGTAAGTCTACTCTTGCTTCGTGTTTAAAATTTTGGTTACAACCTTGTGAATATCAAACTTTAACTCTCTTATTCTCTATCAGAATTTTTGATCGACAATTTTGTATTCTCAGCAGTATTTTTCATAGATTCTCAGACCTTAACTCTCTTGACCTCTGGTTCAACTCCCATGATCTAGACGCAGGCATTGTTTCGGCTCTTCGTGACAGAACAACATTGAAATCTTTATCTATTTTCAGAATTGAGCTAAAGGATGCAAATTACGTTACTTCACGGGTGATTGATTCATTAGTCAGCTTGAAGGTGAATCTGGAATCGGTGATTCTCATTGAACAATTCACGGAAACGGTGAAACGGCGAAGGGCGAGGTTTGAGTGTGGGAGGGAGAGAACAATTCATGGTGTGATCTGGAGAATGTGGCAGCGGAAGTGGTGGGGGAGAAAGTGAGGGATGGAGAGGATAATGAGGAAGAGAGAGAGAAAGTAGAAATTATATTCTATCCTTGCCTAGTCATCACTTTCCTTGTCCAGTCATCACTTTGGATACCCTAATTGGACAGTCAACCGGCCTAGTCAGCAACACCAGTAAAAGGGTGTGGTAAAAGATGGTTTTTGGTTTTATAAGGGGTGGTTAAAAAAAAAAAACTTCAGGGGGCAATATCAAATATCGTCCTAATGACAGGGGGGTTTCATATAATTAACCCTTTATTTATTGATGATATATGAATTGTAATTCGATGGTCGTGTTTTTTTCAAATTTAAAAAACACTAAATTTTGAAGTGAAGTTAAGAAAATTATATTGATTATCTGAATCCTAATGTACATCATGTACAAGATAAACCATAACTAATTTATTTTATCTTCTTTCTTTAAATTCAATATACTATGAAACTCAAGAATTGCGTATGGTATTTTATGAGGACTCTAATTTTTATTGTAGTTTAAACTCTAACTCCGAAGTGAATTATGTTCCTGGAATATGGTATCAGCAATGTAAGCCATGAAAAGATGTAGAATATCTTTTGGAAAAAATTTATATGCGGGATGATTATTAAAACTTCTATTCATTCCAATGTATTATCTAGCTAAAATTTTCAATGTCAAGATGGATATTTAGTTATTTATCTTTCTATATTGTTGACTATGCATTAAAATAAAATTTGTGGTGAAATACATGAATCCAACATTATTAGGTCCATTTAACTAGCCTTTTTTCCCTTGTTTTGAGGAAAATTTTACCTCATACCCCCACACTTATTCTTATACCCTTACACTTTTGCAAATATTCCAAAATTAATCTTGATGATTTTTTTAAAAACTTTTTTTAATTTTTTACTGCGCAGTCAAAGGAGTCAAAAATTACTGTTAAAATTGACACGATACTAACCGAATAACTTTAGGTAAAGAAATCCGGAGTGTTTTTTTTTCAAACCGAAAAACAGCAAAAGAAGATATTAGGTTGTTGTTTTTTTCAAACGGTTTATATTATTTTTCCGGATTACTTTTTAGATGAATTCCGGTTTCCTATTCTGAAATTGATGATACACACAGTAATACGATTATGGGATGGCCGAACAAAATATTGTGGTAGAGAGAAATAGATTTCTTCACTAAATTATTTTAATAGTTTAATTGTGTGGTAGAGGTTTTTTTATCAGATGATGTAGTAGTACGCTAGATTTAAAAAAAATTAACTTTGTTCTTAATCAATACCCAGCCAGCCAGCAAGAAGAGAGAAAGATTCAGTAAAATGATTTGTGGTCATTGTGTTGAAATTCGTTTTTTTAATGGCAATGAAATTTGTGTTTGGCTATGTTTTCACTATTTGGTATGATTAATCTTGAGAGGTATTTGTGGACAAAGAGAAAATGAGGTTATAAAATAATTTGGTGAAAAAATTGATACCCAACATAAACCAAAAAAGAAATTTCGCTTCACATCGAAGAGAATTTTGGTTAAAAAATACAACATAAACTTTATCGTCCCAAGCAGAAGAGAGAAAGGTTCAGTAAAAGGAGGAGCAGAAAATATAGGAGAAAGAACCTCACCAGAATAGCAAACCGGAACTCATCCTAGAAAGTAATCTGGAAAAATACTGTGAACCGGATAACTTACATATAAGTTATCCGGTTTGAAAAAAACAACAACCGAATTTCTTTCTTTGCGGTTTTACGATTTGAAAAAAAACATTCAGGATTTCTTTATTTAAAGTTATCCGGTTAGTATTATGTAAATCCCAACAGTAGCTTTTGACTGCGCTGTAAAAAATTTAAAAAAAAATTATCAAGGATATTTTTGGAATATTTACAAAAATGTAGGGGTATAGGGATAAGTGTGGGGGTATGGAGTAAAATTTTATGTTTTGAGTCTTAGCCGTTACTTTTCTTTTCCGATTTTATCTTTATTGCTATGTTTATAAATAATAATTACTTTTTCACCTGTAAAGTTAACTATTGATATATAAAATAATATTGCTTTTGGATTCTTCTCGGATAACGTGGTCCTCTGAATTCTAAGTAATCATGATTAATTACCGTTGCGTCATGTGTTAACATGGTATCACGAGCATGAGATTGCTTTGATATTTTTTTTCTTTCATATTCTCTTATCCTCTTCTTTGTGGCTTACACCACATGTTGACCATTGGTTGAATTTTTTTCTTTCATTTCACCAAATCGTTTCTTTCACTTTCTTTCCCAGATTTTTTCATTCTTTCGTTTTCGTTTCCCTTCATCTTTTTCACGCCCTCAAGCTTTTCTCCGTTCTTTCGCTATCCTTTTTTCGTGATTCTTGTTTTCCCCTTCTTCTTTCACCATGGCGGATTTCTCCGATCCACCACCTTCCCAAAAAAAAACGGGGCCTGAAACACAAAAATCCACCACCACTCGCTCTTATCAGCAAGACATGCTTGATCCCTTTTTTATGCACCCTAGCGACAACCCCGACTTAGCCATCGTTTCGCCACCGCTGAATAACACTAATTACCATTCTTGCTCTCGTTCTTTGAAGTTAGTACTCATGTCTAAGAACAAGTTAGGGTTCATAGATGGAACCCTCACTCGCCCTTCTATCACCCATTCCGCCTATGTTCTTTGGTGTCGCTACAATAACATGGTCATGGCGTTGATTACGAACTTCATCGACAAAGATATCTCCGAAAGTATTCTTTGGACGGACTCTGCAAAAGACATATGGGATGAGCTTCATGAATGATATCATCAGGGCGATATTTTCCGAATTTCAAATCTCCAAGAAGAAATCTATGCTTAGAGGTAGGGAGATCAAACCATCACCCAGTATTTCACCACTTTGAAGAAGCTTTGGCAGGAATTTTACAACTTCAGACCTCTTCCCACATGTACATGTGATCCCTTTTGCCACTGTGATCTCATTCCTACCATCAAAACCTACAGAGATAATGACTATGTCATTAGATTTTTTAAAGGCCTCAATGATCAATATGCGGCGGTGAGGGCATAAATCTTGCTTATGTCCCCTCTACCCAATGTCAATAGAGTTTTTTCCCTCCTTATTCAACAAGAACGGCAACTGTCATCACCTATTCTTGAAGATAAATTCATTTCTCAGGTGCAGAAACCATACATGAGACGTCATTCCACATACTATGGCAACAAACCCTCAGTCCAACCCAAATCCAAAGGTGTCAAAATTTGCTCTTATTGCAATAAACCAAGTCACACAATTGAAGTGTGTTTCAAGAAACATGGCCTACCTCCCTATATCAAGAAGACGAATCTGGCTTAATCATCTCATGAGGATACTCCTACTGATACATTTACCTCAGGGAAAAATGAAGCTGCTCCTGACACCCATTGCTTCACCACTGAGCAACAACGTGCCCTACTAGTTCTTCTTCAACAAACTGTTGTGTCTCTGGAGGCAAATATTTAACATATTCATACAACTCCAACTTAGCAATCAGGTTTTCCTTCTATTCATAATATTCATGGTATTACTCAGTTTGAATGGTTGCTTGACACAGGGGCAACAAACTATGTTTGCCATGATAAGTCTTTTTTTATTAACCTTAATCCCATTAAACCTATAATGGCGAGGCTTCCCAATGGAGCCTCTATCACCACTAATTTCTCTGGATCTATTCATTTCAATTATTCCTTTTATCTTCATGATGTGTTGTGCATTCCCTCATTTTACACTAATCTCATTTCTGTTTCTAAGCTAGCTAGTTCCTTAAATAATGCTTTTATCTTTACTGCATCTCACTGTCTCATACAAGGGCTCCATACCCTGATGAATATTGGTGCAATTAGTTTACACCAAGGCCTTTACACTTTGGTCTCCCTCTCTCTTTCTATCAATCCTCCCCTCTCCCAATATTAATACATGTACTCTTTGGCACAATAGGCTAGGCCACCCCTCTTATGACACTCTTGTTCAAATAAATAAAAATTCCCCTTAGAAAATTTACATGACACTAATCATCCCTGTGATACTTGTTTCAAAGCAAAACAAAAATGTTTGCCTTTTGATACTAGCACAACTAACACTTCCAACTGTTTTGAAATTGTTCATATGGATATTTGGGGCCATATTTCATGCCCTTCAATCATTGGTCATAAGTATTTTTTGACTGTGGTTGATGATTATAGTAGATATTACTGGATTTTTTAAGGAAGTCTAAATCTGAAACATCCTTATTAAATAAGTCTTTTGTTAAACTGATTGAAACTCAACTTAAAACAACCATTAAGACCATAAGGTCCGACAATGGGCCTGAATTTCTCTTAAAATACTTCTTTCCACACATGGAATTCTTCATTAAACATCCTATATGTATACACCCCAACAGAATGGGCTTGTCGAACAAAAACATCAACACCTGCTAAGTGTTACACGAGCCCTTATGCTCCAATTTAATCTCCCCAAAATTTTCTGGTCTTATGCTTTATCTTATGTTGATCATATTATCAATCGATTGCCTTCTAGATTATTATCACATAAATTCTCTTTCACTATGCTATATGAATCTATCCCTGATTATTCCACTATCAAGACCTTTGGATGCTTAGTATATGCATGTAGCACTACTGTCCAACACACTTAACTAGATACTCGATCCCACAAGTGCATCTTCTTAGGATTCAAGAATGGTGTCAAAGGCTCCATCCTTTACAACCTTCACACTAGGAACATATTCATATCTAGAGACACAATTTTTTATGGGCATATTTTTCCATATACACCTTCAAACATTGCGTCTCATCAAACCTCACAGCATATTCATCATCCTCATCAAGATGATTGCTTGGATTACTCCCCACATATCATAGAATCCACCCAACCTGCTGACATTTCCATTAACCCTCCAACCCCATCAACACCTCCTTCTACCGACATTGACACACCTGGTCCTACTACTGCCCTAACTTCCCCTGCAGAACCTGCTACTACTTTTAGAAAATCTACCAGACCTTCTAGGCAACCCACATATTTGCAGGACTATCATTGTTCCTGTAACGCCCCATTTTATTATAATTAATTAAAATTATCCGGTGTTGTGTGTATGTATGTGTTTATGTGTGTTTCGTTATGTTGGGGTGCCCTGCGGTATGGGGTAGTGACCTTAGTGTTAATGACCTTAAGGGTGAGGGATGTGTGGCTAATTTTGTAGAATTTGGTGGTGTAGTGAGAATGATTAATAAAGTAATATTAGTAATATTTGATTAATATTATTAATTTAAATTATTAGGAGATATTGTTATTATTATTTAAGTTGTAAAATTATTAATAATAATAATATTGGAATAACAATAATAGTAATTAAAATAAGAATATTAAGGTGAAAAGGGAAGCATGGCCCAATCCACTTATACACCCAGAACGGCCCAATTGCCTAAATCTCGCCAGTTAAGGGCAAAAGGAAGCATTTTACCTTTCTGCCCCTCTGCCGAGGAAGGCTGACCAGTTGACCTCCAGGATCAGCTTCCCCTCCTTGCATTTTTTCCCGTCATGCACGGTTCCACCATCCAGAAACAGTCACGACGCATGTGTCCGCAACCACGCCCTTGCCCGTGGCAACGCCTAGTTTTGGACACCTCTTCTCATCCCAAAGACTAGTTTCTAGAAGTTACCTATTCTTTGGGAGCGGATATCTCTCCCCGAAAATAGGGACCAATGGCCAAGCGCTGAGGGCACTATAAAAACCCTCTCATTAGAGAGGGTCAGGTATTCTAAATCATCCTACGACACACATACTTTGTACTTGCCTTCTTTTCTCCCGATCCTTACTTTAGCATCGGAGTGCCTTGAAGGTACACCCCATCCTCATCTTTGGTACCCAGCATCGCAGAAGTAGTCTCTGACCCACTTCTGGTTCTGATCAGCCGGTAAGATCAGTGGCGCCATATGTGGAAAATTTTCCCCCCGTCTTTCTTTCATCGTAAATCCAAGACCAAAACAGTTCTTTCAAAATTCCGATCATGGCCAGCCATGACAATGTCCATGATGCTCGCAACAATGCCTTCCTCCCTGTCAGCAAGACTGACGCTGACGAAACAACCCCCTTTCTTGGAAGCGACGTCCATCAGCAGAGAGATGGAGCCACTGCGTCTCCCTCCCCTATTCGCGCTGACAACCTTGAGGTCTAGCCCTCCCAAGACCATCAGCGTGTCCCAGTTCCGTCCAACGCTGATCTGACCATGGAGGCCCTACTCGAGGCCCTTAACAAGACAAAACTGTTGATCCTCCAGCAGAACTCCAGAATTGGAGCCTTAGAAGAGTCCAGCCGACGAAGATCTCCTCCACCGAGTAAAGAGCGCCGGAGATCTCAGAGTCCTCCTCCCAGACAAGAAAGAGACCGCCGGGCACCACCAGAGCCATAGCTTTTGGCAATTAGAAAGCGCGACCACACCTCTCCTTGGAGCCAGCACTCCTCAGGGGCCAAGAGGACCAGAAGGGACCTACGGACTGAGCATCTGCGTTCGCTTTCGCCCAGATCCAAGGGCCGAGCACGAACTCCGTCTCCCCGTCGAGATCGCCGTCCTCCCCTTGGACGAAGTACCTGCTCTCCATCGCGGTCCAGCAGCAGCAGCGACGATGAGCCCCGGGGGCCGTTGTCCCAAGAAATCACGGTCATTTACCTACCAAAAGGGCTAGAAAAACCCTCATCACTGGGTACGTACGATGGCACTACAAATCCTGACGAGCACATCGAGAATATCGATGCCCTAATCGATTACCGTAGCGTCAGAGGCGCCATCAAATGTAGATTGTTCCCAACCACGCTGAGGAAGGGAGCAATGACTTGGTACAAGAAGCTCCTCGACGAATCCATCATATCTTGGAAGCATTTGGGGAATATGTTCTCCAGGCATTTCACGGCCTCTCGACGTCACCCAAAGACAGAAGCCTCCCTTGAGGCCATCATTCAAGGGAAAGACAAACCTCTTCGAGCCTATATCGAAAGGTTCAAAAAGAAGTCACCCAGGTCTCCACGACTGACGATATGAAGAAGTTTTTACTCGAGCGAGGACTCCGTCCCCAAACCGAATTTGTCAAGGCGGTTGGCATTGAGACTCCAGCAACGCTGGAAGCCTTCCTCCTCAAGGCACAGGCGTACATCCAATATAAATAGATGGAGGTTGCGAGCTCCGCTCGGGACTCGAGGCACCAAGAGAGTGCCAGGTCCTCTAAGCACGACAACCCCTCGACATCTCATCCAGGAGAGAGAAGACGAGATGATTGCCCACGGGAGTCCCGAGACAACAAAGGGCCTTCTGGCCATTTTCACGAATATACTCCTCTGACCGTCTCTCAAGAGAAGATCCTCTCCTAGTGCGCCAACTCGGAGTTCTGGCAAGCAGGGGTCCGATTCCCGAAACAGATACCGGCCAAGCCAAATACAGATAATTCAAGGTATTGCCGGTTCCACAAGAGCCACGACCATAAGACCGACGACTGCATCCATCTGAAGGATGTGATTGAGATATTGATCAGGGAAGGGTCTAGCACCCTAAATATCCCCCGCGTAATTTGAATAGAAATCAGATTATTTTCCACACAAACCTATTTAGGATGCCACAATTCAACATAAACATGCTCATGCTATCAGATATGCAACACATGTCCTTTTAAAAATTATTATTATCAACCATAATTATAAAACTTCCATAAAGTCTAAACATCAACTTTATTACTAGCAACGAAGTATCAATAATTAATTAAATATTCAAAGTATAATCATGCTATAAAGTAATCATAATCAACATCAACTAAAGAGATATCCAAACAATCTTTGGCCTAAAATAAAGGACATAAAAGCGTTCTAAAACCCCAATGTTACATATCAGAGCAAACACCGACACTAAAAGCATAAACGAAAGACTTCATCTTCAACTCACATCTGATCTCCTACAGCGGATTATATGCATGTTACCCACGTGGATGTAACATTCAAACAGAAGGGGTGAGATATCATAACTAGATAAAGGAAAGCATGATAAATGACAACATAATTCATTTTATGCATAAGTCACCCATTCAACAACATACATCCACACAATCAATACCACCATCACAAAATGCAACAACAATCACAACTACGATACAATGCAATGAGACTCACAACTTTAACTCAATGCATGTGGTACCATTCGATCCCTTTTTCATGATCATAATTCCCGTTGGAATTTCCATATGAGTCGCTCACACCCCACATGGGCACATAACATCCGTGATCGCTTACACCCCACATGAGCACACGAACACCTCAAAAACAACAACAACAACATGATTCCATCTCAAGGAATCTAGATAAGGCGCTCACACCCCATATGGGCACACGACTTATCACACAACTTATGCTACATGATATGCATTCAAAGATAACATACAACGACAACAAAATGCATATGACTATCACACAGCCAATACATCACACCACAACTGTCCAACACGCAACATATACCTGCCAAAATATACAACAATCGCAATCCACAGCTATAACACGCATTCGCACAACCGAACTCAACATTTCACAGTTCAACACATTGCAACATACACGGAAACACATATGGCATGTCTAATATTTGGAATTATGTCATTGAAAATAAATTTAACAGAAATTACATGGAATCAACTTTCCAACGATTCGAACGGCACGCGAATCGGACACCCGAAACTAAAGTTATGAATTTTTGAAGTTTTTCAACAAACACCGACACTGACATCATATACTGACACCATAAAACCTCATTACATACTAGTTAATTTTAATTCCATAACTTGAAGCTATTTTTATAAGAAGTTACACTAGATTAGCTCTCCACGGGTTTAAACGGCGCGTCAAACGGACACCCGAAGCTCAAGTTATGAATTTTTGAAGTTTTACAAAAAAGTCAGTCTCAGGGTAATCGATTACCACAAAACTGGTAATCGATTACACCCTAGAAAAATCCAGTTTTTAACATTTTTAAGTTGTCCAAGTGGTAATAGATTACCGCATTTAGAGTAATCGATTACACCTGCTGCAGAAGCACTTTTGTGCTATATTTTTACATGAAAATCACTTTTCTCATCACCCAAAACCCCATTTTTCTCACAAATCATTTGGAACTCATTTTAACACGGAAAATCACCTTTTTAAAGTCTCAAATCTCAATCCTTTCTATCAAAATGACTCATAACCTTATTTTGACTCTGACTCGCGATTCACAAACAACCAACAACACCAATAACATACAACAATCACATATATGATTCCAACAACGGAATTTACCACAATACATCATTCCATCATCAATCAAAACATCAACAACATATACAATTCATAAAGAATCCAATCCAACACACAACATCAATTCATCAAAATCATGAATAATGAATAAAGAGAAGAAACCAAAAACCCTACATGTTAGAACCTACCCACCAATCATCATGGCAACCCTTAGATAGTTAGAACTCCACCCTTACCTTAGAGTTCTTGAAAAAAAAGCTTCAACCTCAACAATGGTTCTTCTCTTCCCCTTTGCCCTAGCTCTCCTCTTTCTCTTTTCCTCTAAAACACATACTGACAAAACACCCATCTCAAATTCCCCTTATATTATTATTATTATTATTATTATTATTATTATTATTATCATTATTATTATTATTATTATTATTATTATTATTATTTTCTTCCAAATAAATAATAACAAATAATAGTAATAATACTAATTATTTAATCTAAATAATATCCACCCACTATTATTCAAATAAATAATTACTAACTAATATTACTAATTAGTTACT
The DNA here is from genome assembly GCA_022829125.1 of Lathyrus tuberosus. Classification (NCBI taxonomy): domain Eukaryota; kingdom Viridiplantae; phylum Streptophyta; class Magnoliopsida; order Fabales; family Fabaceae; genus Lathyrus; species Lathyrus tuberosus. The sequence continues at coordinate 797,248 of JALAZF010000371.1, forward strand.
AACCACATCACCCACCCTTAAGCAATTGGTTACACACCCTCAACTATTCCCTCAAGGTCTAGTCTTAAGGTCACTACCCCATACTAAGGGTATCCCCAACCACAAAAATTTACACGCAATCACATACATACACACCATAACACCTAATTCTAATTACGAAAAATAATTAAAATAAAACGGGGCGTTACAACTCTCCCCCACTTAGAATATTTTCGTCCTAAAAAATTTACCTGATACGAACAACTCAGGATACGCCTCACGCATCCTGCTCTCCCACTCCTAAGTCATGAAAGGAAACACCACGAATAACACAAAACAACAAACCACCTCATCAATAACAACAACAAGATGCAATGCTCACGCAATGCACCCGACGACCAACTCAAGATGCCAAGAATAACCGAGTTACGCACACACAGGTTCACTCTTGAACCAGAACACAACACGGTCGTTACCATCACCATAGGAAACGAGGCAACAACAAAGATAAGAACATAAAGTTCCATGACACAACATCATCTTAACCACATCAACATAACCAGAATACCAACCTCGTTGTCACACAACATCAAGACAGCAATTCTACGATTCACCAATCGAACATGTAACTAGTAGTACATGATTAATATTTAAACCTTTCACCATATCACTTCCATTCTGGAACGTCCAATGGTCGCATCATTCCTGCCGGTTCTAACGTTCAACCTTTGAACTCTTACAAGTCACGCACGCATATACGAACTGCGCTACATCACGCTTCTGCTGCGCACTCTGATTACTCGCAACTATCAAATCTACCAATTTCACATCCAACTTCTGACTCTCTCTAATATTCACCAGAAAATCATTGTTCGCTTTTAATATACCCAACCTCTCACTTTACTGCGTTAGCTTACACACCAGACACAAGTCTCTGAACTGCTAACTCAATTCTAATTCTATGACCATCAAAGCAGACATATGAAAAGACTTCCGACTTAACTCATCAGGCACGACATTAACTTTACCAATAGGATAATTCGAGCCAAGGTCATAACTCACCAGGAATCCCAACCATCCTCGTTGTCTCATACTCTATTCCTTCCGACCAAACATGCATTCTACACTCTTGTGATTACTAAACACTTCGAACCTAGATCCATAAAAATAATACCTCCAGATTTTCAACACAAATACAACCCCAGCCAATTCCAAATCTTGAACGGGATAGATCCTTTCATGAATCCTCAATTGTCGTAAAGCATAAGCTACGACTTTACCATCTTACATTAACATACTGTCTAAACTCATCATAAACACATCCCAATACCCCACAAACGGTTTATTAGTATCTGGCAGAATCAAAACGGGAGCCATAGTCAACTTCTACTTCAGCTCTCTAAAACTTTCCTCACAACGAACATCCCCAAACAAACGACTTACCCTTCGCAAGTCAACTGAGATAACGGAAGTGCTAACTTGGAAAATCCTTCCATAACCTGCGGTAATAACCAATTGAGTCCAAAAATCCTCTAATCTCCTTAACCAACTTCGGAGCTTTCTCATTGTAGAACTGCATCTACTTTGAATGGATCCACAACAATACCCTCATCTGAAATAACATAACCAAGAAAACTCACCTTTACCAACCAAAAATCACACTTCGATAACTTAGCATAAAACTTCTACTCTTTCAATACTTATAACTCAATTCTCAAATACTCTACACGCTCTTCTTCTGATTTTATAATAGATCAGAATATCCCCAACGAACACCACTTCGAACTTATCCAATTAAGTATGGAAGATACGATTCATATTCCCCACACACACCCCGGGTGCCTTACAAACACCGAACAACATCATCATATATTGTAATACCCAAGCCGAGTTCCAAAGATATGGATTTCTAAAAGAAATTCACAAAATTTACACTGGTTAATCAGTTAACGCCATATGGTTAACCGGTTAACCGGATACTTACAGTGGCAAAATGATAATTAGAGACACCTGTTGGAAGGCGGTATAACGGCAAGCAACAAAAGTTTTTGGAAGTATTTTTCCGGGAATTTATTGTGTCCACAGAGATCAGTGCTACTGAACTGCCGTTCGACAATTTAAATGTTATTGAGTTTGGGATAAAATGGTTTGAATAAAAGCGGAAAAGTAAATATCAACATAAAAAGAATTCATTCTTCGGAGAAAAGAAACTTATCAAGCATACATATAATCCACTCGTCACAAACATAAATTTATCGATCATTTTCACTCTACTACAATACTCGTCAAAATTATCCAGTATCGCTCACAACAGTGTCCATCTCTGGCACACTGAGCTGAGAGAGCAACCGTATCACTCTCGTTGTCGCTCTCGCGCACGACGCCTCAAAACACGGAAGGCATTAAGTTCCGACACCAAAAAGATTATTATCTAAATCTATCTCTAGCATCTAGACAATAGATATTCATCCCTAATCAAGATTCATGATGTTTATCTCTAACACAACACAAATCCAAACATAAATGCAAAAAGATCAAGGAAGACATCGATAATGATTTGTAAAGCAGATTTTATACAATATTATGATCAACAAAGATACATATGTTCATAGTAACTATACAACACCCAACAAAATAGAAATTACAAAGAGAAGAGAAGAAGAGGAACCAAACATTTCTTGGTTTGCCAACACCAATCTACGAGAGATTCGACTCCAGATCATCCAATTGCAAGCTCCATTGTTGTTTTCCAAGCTAATCCTATGAAGAAATGAAGTATGATGGAGTGGGAGCAAAAAATACCCAAACCATAACCTAAAAAATGTGTTTTTACCCCTATTTATTGCTGTCATCATCGCAGACCCCGCTTAGCCCGGTTTTGGGCGCTAAGCGCGCCCTTATTAATGTTAAACCGCCTTAAAAGCACGCTAAGCGCGGTCGGGCGCGCTTAGCCCGGTCTGCTCGGGAATGAAAAATTTCTGCACTTGTTTTCTTCATAACTTTTGAACCGTAACTCCGTTTTTCGCCCGGTTCGAAGCGTTAGAAATCTTATTCAATGCTCTATCTAACAATGCTCCAATATCAATGCTTTAATACCTACAAAAATAAATGGAAAACAATTAAACTCAATGATATTTACACGATAATGCAATACATACACTATAAAGTAAAGTAAACGTATTTACAAACAAAGTGGAGTTTATTCGAACGATTTTAACAAAAAGTATCGATAAGTGCAACAAAACTTATATACAAAAATAGATACAATTTGCACTTATCAACTTTCCTCAACTTACATAATTGTTTGTCCTCAAACAAAGCCAACATCTAAAGGAACAAAAGCGAAATCCAAGAAATCACACAACAAGTTTTTACAAACAAAAACAAATGCAATGGTTCAATCGAAAATGGTACACACAAAGTAAATACTTACCACTAAACTTCAACGATAACATAATCACGAAACAAATGCTAAATATAAAAGTCATGCCAAACATTCTAAAACAACACAAGTTCAAATGTGAATCACACCAAGCAAAAACAATCATCGGTAGATGAAAAACATAAAATGAGGGATTTTTCACTCACACAACAATCTTGCAAACAAAAGACTAAATTATGCAATCATCCAAAAATCAAGCTGAAAACACAAAAGCAAGAATCAAAAGGACTTTCAGGGCTGTAATGTGGTCAGGTGAACAAACAAGGAATAATTCCTAAAGTTAATCGAAACAAAAAACTTGCCTAAGCCTAAGGGAGTGATCAACTCACAAAATTTCAAAAACAAAATTTCAATCAAACTTCTTCCAAAATCCAAAGTGTTACACCAATACATAGAACTTATTAGCACAACATTATTCTACTCTTTTTATTTTTCTTTTTCAAAGCTTTTTCAATTTTTTTTCTTTCTTTTTCTTTTCTTTTCTTTTTCATATTTTTCTCTTTTTTCTTTTCTTTTTCAACCTCATAGCAACCAACAACATAAGTGAGTAAACATTGCTCTCCCCAACTTGAATTCAACCACATTATCATGTGAATACTCCCTACTTTCTAAGGCAAGGTAAAAATTCATACAACAACACAAAGTTGAGGGCTCAATAAAAAACAACAATCAAGATTCACACAAAAAATGATTTTGATACTCATAGACAAGCATCAAGCTCAAACAACCTGGATAAAGACTAAAGGCTTACAGGGGTTACAAAATGATCACACACTCACAAGGTGAATTGACTATTTGGCTAGGTAGTTGTGCTCAAAATGAAACAAAATACCTTGATCCTTTTCATGCTTTCACATAATCAACACAAACAAAAGATTAAGCATAATAAAATCCAGTTAAAACAAGAATATTGGTACTCCGAGCACATATGAACAATGGAAGGCTTCTTCACAAAAAGGATGGGAACTAAAGTGATTCACATACGAACAAGTATATAAAAGAATGAATGGCATATAAGTTGTAAAAAGCCTAAGTATCATGAATATGCTAAAGTCTAGAAAGCGATAAACACATACCTTGAACGTGTACAAAACTTTAAACACTATCATTACCACGCATTCGCAAGTTGAAACACTCAAAATCGAAAAATCACCGAATGCGACTTCAAGCTATTGATCCAAAATTTGAGTCCAAACAACAATAAAAGAATTAGTTATACTACGGTTATGTACTATCTAAAGCCTAGGAGAAAGTGGGAAAAAGGAAGGCAAGTGAAACAAAAAGAATTCACTGGCTCATCTCAGCAGAGCGCGCTAAGCTAGCACACCCGCGCTAAGCGCGCTACACCAGAAGCAAAAAAACAGGACAATAAAAATGCATTTCATGCTACCTCCACTATCACCTACACAACTCAATTACAAAACATACAATATTTACACATACAAACTTCCTCAAGTTAAACACGACAAGCTTGAGGAAAACAAAACTTAACACCTTAACACGAACTACCATAAACATACTAAAAGAATGGGAGAAAAAAATATTAGAAACTAACAACAATAAAACATGCTTGTTTTACGTCATAAGTTCGACGCCTATTATTTACAAACCAATACGTTGCTTCGGAAGAGCCAAATGCTTTCACTCCCGCCTTTGCGTTCATCTCTTCGAGCTCTAACCAGAACTACAAATCTAACCACACTTTTGGCAAACGTGAAGAGAAACAAATATATACACTATATTCACAATTATGCAAAACATGTAAAATTCACAAATATGGTAAACATATACAAGTATCAATATAAACAAGTGAAAATAGACAATATATACGATATCTACAAAACTCAAAAACAAAGAAACTGTCGCAATGCGATCCAATAAAAACACCAAACCCCGGCAACGGCGCCATTTTGTTGGAATGCAGTATAGCGGTAAGCAACAAAAGTTTTTGGAAGTATTTTTTTGGGAATTTATCGTGTCCACAGAGATCAGTGCTACTGAACTGTCATTTGACAATTTAAATGTTATTGAGTTTGGGATAAAATGGTTTGAATAAAAGCGGAAAAGTAAATATCAACATAAAAAGAATTCATTCTTCGGGGAAAAGAAACTTATCAAGCATACATATAATCCACTCGTCACAAACATAAATTTATCGATCATTTTCACTCTACTACAATACTCGTCAAAATCATCCAGTATCGCTCACAACAGTGTCCATCTCTGGCACACTGAGCTGAGAGAGCAACCGTATCACTCTCGTTGTCGCTCTCACGCACGACGCCTCGAAACACGGAAGACATTAAGTTCCGACACCAGAAAGATTATTATCTAAATCTATCTCTAGCATCTAGACAATAGATATTCATCCCTAATCAAGATTTATGATGTTTATCTCTAACACAACACAAATCCAAACATAAATGCAAAAAGACCAAGGAAGACATCGATAATAATTTGTAAAGCAGATTTTATACAATATTATGATCAACAAAGATACATATGTTCATAGTAACTATACAACACCCAAAAAAATAGAAATTACAAAGAGAAGAGAAGAAGAGGAACCAAACATTTCTTGGCTTGTCAACACCAATCGACGAGAGATTCGACTCCGGATCATCCAATTGCAAGCTCCATTGTTGTTTTCTAAGCTAATCCTATGATGAAATGAAGTATGATGGAATGAGAGCAAAAAATACCCAAACCATAACCTAAAAAAATGTGTTTTTACCCCTATTTATTGTTGTCATCATCGCAGACCCCGCTTAGCCCGGTTTTGGGCGCTAAGCGCGCCCTTATTAATGTTAAACCGCCTTAAAAGCACGCTAAGCGCGGTCGGGCGCGCTTAGCCCGGTCTGCTCGGGAATGAAAAATTTCTGCACTTGTTTTCTTCATAACTTTTGAACCGTAACTCCGTTTTTCGCCCGGTTCGAAGCGTTAGAAATCTTATTCAATGCTCTATCTAACAATGCTCCAATATCAATGCTTTAATACCTACAAAAATAAATGGAAAACAATTAAACTCAATGATATTTACACGATAATGCAATACATACACTATAAAGTAAAGTAAACGTATTTACAAACAAAGTGGAGTTTATTCGAACGATTTTAACAAAAAGTATCGATAAGTGCAACAAAACTTATATACAAAAATAGATACAATTTGCACTTATCAACTTTCCTCAACTTACATAATTGTTTGTCCTCAAACAAAGCCAACATCTAAAGGAACAAAAGCGAAATCCAAGAAATCACACAACAAGTTTTTACAAACAAAAACAAATGCAATGGTTCAATCAAAAATGGTACACACAAAGTAAATACTTACCACTAAACTTCAACGATAACATAATCACGAAACAAATGCTAAATATAAAAGTCATGCCAAACATTCTAAAACAACACAAGTTCAAATGTGAATCACACCAAGCAAAAACAATCATCGGCAGATGAAAAACATAAAATGAGGGATTTTTCACTCACACAACAATCTTGCAAACAAAAGACTAAATTATGCAATCATCCAAAAATCAAGCTGAAAACACAAAAGCAAGAATCAAAAGGACTTTCAGGGCTGTAATGTGGTCAGGTGAACAAACAAGGAATAATTCCTAAAGTTAATCGAAACAAAAAACTTGCCTAAGCCTAAGGGAGTGATCAACTCACAAAATTTCAAAAACAAAATTTCAATCAAACTTCTTCCAAAATCCAAAGTGTTACACCAATACATAGAACTTATTAGCACAACATTATTCTACTCTTTTTATTTTTCTTTTTCAAAGCTTTTTCAATTTTTTTTCTTTCTTTTTCTTTTCTTTTCTTTTTCATATTTTTCTCTTTTTTCTTTTCTTTTTCAACCTCATAGCAACCAACAACATAAGTGAGTAAACATTGCTCTCCCCAACTTGAATTCAACCACATTATCATGTGAATACTCCCTACTTTCTAAGGCAAGGTAAAAATTCATACAACAACACAAAGTTGAGGGCTCAATAAAAAACAACAATCAAGATTCACACAAAAAATGATTTTGATACTCATAGACAAGCATCAAGCTCAAACAACATGGATAATGACTAAAGGCTTACAGGGGTTACAAAATGATCACACACTCACAAGGTGAATTGACTATTTGGCTAGGTAGTTGTGCTCAAAATGAAACAAAATACCTTGATCCTTTTCATGCTTTCACATAATCAACACAAACAAAAGATTAAGCATAATAAAATCCAGTTAAAACAAGAATATTGGTACTCCGAGCACATATGAACAATGGAAGGCTTCTTCACAAAAAGGATGGGAACTAAAGTGATTCACATACGAACAAGTATATAAAAGAATGAATGGCATATAAGTTGTAAAAAGCCTAAGTATCATGAATATGCTAAAGTCTAGAAAGCGATAAACACATACCTTGAACGTGTACAAAACTTTAAACACTATCATTACCACGCATTCGCAAGTTGAAACACTCAAAATCGAAAAATCACCGAATGCGACTTCAAGCTATTGATCCAAAATTTGAGTCCAAACAACAATAAAAGAATTAGTTATACTACGGTTATGTACTATCTAAAGCCTAGGAGAAAGTGGGAAAAAGGAAGGCAAGTGAAACAAAAAGAATTCACTGGCTCATCTCAGCAGAGCGCGCTAAGCTAGCACACCCGCGCTAAGCGCGCTACACCAGAAGCAAAAAAACAGGACAATAAAAATGCATTTCATGCTACCTCCACTATCACCTACACAACTCAATTACAAAACATACAATATTTACACATACAAACTTCCTCAAGTTAAACACGACAAGCTTGAGGAAAACAAAACTTAACACCTTAACACGAACTACCATAAACATACTAAAAGAATGGGAGAAAAAAATATTAGAAACTAACAACAATAAAACATGCTTGTTTTACGTCATAAGTTCGACGCCTATTATTTACAAACCAATACGTTGCTTCGGAAGAGCCAAATGCTTTCACTCCCGCCTTTGCGTTCATCTCTTCGAGCTCTAACCAGAACTACAAATCTAACCACACTTTTGGCAAACGTGAAGAGAAACAAATATATACACTATATTCACAATTATGCAAAACATGTAAAATTCACAAATATGGTAAACATATACAAGTATCAATATAAACAAGTGAAAATAGACAATATATACGATATCTACAAAACTCAAAAACAAAGAAACTGTCGCAATGCGATCCAATAAAAACACCAAACCCCGGCAACGGCGCCATTTTGTTGGAATGCAGTATAGCGGTAAGCAACAAAAGTTTTTGGAAGTATTTTTTTGGGAATTTATCGTGTCCACAGAGATCAGTGCTACTGAACTGTCATTTGACAATTTAAATGTTATTGAGTTTGGGATAAAATGGTTTGAATAAAAGCGGAAAAGTAAATATCAACATAAAAAGAATTCATTCTTCGGGGAAAAGAAACTTATCAAGCATACATATAATCCACTCGTCACAAACATAAATTTATCGATCATTTTCACTCTACTACAATACTCGTCAAAATCATCCAGTATCGCTCACAACAGTGTCCATCTCTGGCACACTGAGCTGAGAGAGCAACCGTATCACTCTCGTTGTCGCTCTCACGCACGACGCCTCGAAACACGGAAGACATTAAGTTCCGACACCAGAAAGATTATTATCTAAATCTATCTCTAGCATCTAGACAATAGATATTCATCCCTAATCAAGATTTATGATGTTTATCTCTAACACAACACAAATCCAAACATAAATGCAAAAAGACCAAGGAAGACATCGATAATAATTTGTAAAGCAGATTTTATACAATATTATGATCAACAAAGATACATATGTTCATAGTAACTATACAACACCCAAAAAAATAGAAATTACAAAGAGAAGAGAAGAAGAGGAACCAAACATTTCTTGGCTTGTCAACACCAATCGACGAGAGATTCGACTCCGGATCATCCAATTGCAAGCTCCATTGTTGTTTTCTAAGCTAATCCTATGATGAAATGAAGTATGATGGAATGAGAGCAAAAAATACCCAAACCATAACCTAAAAAAATGTGTTTTTACCCCTATTTATTGTTGTCATCATCGCAGACCCCGCTTAGCCCGGTTTTGGGCGCTAAGCGCGCCCTTATTAATGTTAAACCGCCTTAAAAGCACGCTAAGCGCGGTCGGGCGCGCTTAGCCCGGTCTGCTCGGGAATGAAAAATTTCTGCACTTGTTTTCTTCATAACTTTTGAACCGTAACTCCGTTTTTCGCCCGGTTCGAAGCGTTAGAAATCTTATTCAATGCTCTATCTAACAATGCTCCAATATCAATGCTTTAATACCTACAAAAATAAATGGAAAACAATTAAACTCAATGATATTTACACGATAATGCAATACATACACTATAAAGTAAAGTAAACGTATTTACAAACAAAGTGGAGTTTATTCGAACGATTTTAACAAAAAGTATCGATAAGTGCAACAAAACTTATATACAAAAATAGATACAATTTGCACTTATCAACTTTCCTCAACTTACATAATTGTTTGTCCTCAAACAAAGCCAACATCTAAAGGAACAAAAGCGAAATCCAAGAAATCACACAACAAGTTTTTACAAACAAAAACAAATGCAATGGTTCAATCAAAAATGGTACACACAAAGTAAATACTTACCACTAAACTTCAACGATAACATAATCACGAAACAAATGCTAAATATAAAAGTCATGCCAAACATTCTAAAACAACACAAGTTCAAATGTGAATCACACCAAGCAAAAACAATCATCGGCAGATGAAAAACATAAAATGAGGGATTTTTCACTCACACAACAATCTTGCAAACAAAAGACTAAATTATGCAATCATCCAAAAATCAAGCTGAAAACACAAAAGCAAGAATCAAAAGGACTTTCAGGGCTGTAATGTGGTCAGGTGAACAAACAAGGAATAATTCCTAAAGTTAATCGAAACAAAAAACTTGCCTAAGCCTAAGGGAGTGATCAACTCACAAAATTTCAAAAACAAAATTTCAATCAAACTTCTTCCAAAATCCAAAGTGTTACACCAATACATAGAACTTATTAGCACAACATTATTCTACTCTTTTTGTTTTTCTTTTTCAATTTTTTTTCTTTCTTTTTCTTTTCTTTTCTTTTTCATATTTTTCTCTTTTTTCTTTTCTTTTTCAACCTCATAGCAACCAACAACATAAGTGAGTAAACATTGCTCTCCCCAACTTGAATTCAACCACATTATCATGTGAATACTCCCTACTTTCTAAGGCAAGGTAAAAATTCATACAACAACACAAAGTTGAGGGCTCAATAAAAAACAACAATCAAGATTCACACAAAAAATGATTTTGATACTCATAGACAAGCATCAAGCTCAAACAACATGGATAATGACTAAAGGCTTACAGGGGTTACAAAATGATCACACACTCACAAGGTGAATTGACTATTTGGCTAGGTAGTTGTGCTCAAAATGAAACAAAATACCTTGATCCTTTTCATGCTTTCACATAATCAACACAAACAAAAGATTAAGCATAATAAAATCCAGTTAAAACAAGAATATTGGTACTCCGAGCACATATGAACAATGGAAGGCTTCTTCACAAAAAGGATGGGAACTAAAGTGATTCACATACGAACAAGTATATAAAAGAATGAATGGCATATAAGTTGTAAAAAGCCTAAGTATCATGAATATGCTAAAGTCTAGAAAGCGATAAACACATACCTTGAACGTGTACAAAACTTTAAACACTATCATTACCACGCATTCGCAAGTTGAAACACTCAAAATCGAAAAATCACCGAATGCGACTTCAAGCTATTGATCCAAAATTTGAGTCCAAACAACAATAAAAGAATTAGTTATACTACGGTTATGTACTATCTAAAGCCTAGGAGAAAGTGGGAAAAAGGAAGGCAAGTGAAACAAAAAGAATTCACTGGCTCATCCCAGCAGAGCGCGCTAAGCTAGCACACCCGCGCTAAGCGCGCTACACCAGAAGCAAAAAAACAGGACAATAAAAATGCATTTCATGCTACCTCCACTATCACCTACACAACTCAATTACAAAACATACAATATTTACACAAACAAACTTCCTCAAGTTAAACACGACAAGCTTGAGGAAAACAAAACTTAACACCTTAACACGAACTACCATAAACATACTAAAAGAATGGGAGAAAAAAATATTAGAAACTAACAACAATAAAACATGCTTGTTTTACGTCATAAGTTCGACGCCTATTATTTACAAACCAATACGTTGCTTCGGAAGAGCCAAATGCTTTCACTCCCGCCTTTGCGTTCATCTCTTCGAGCTCTAACCAGAACTACAAATCTAACCACACTTTTGGCAAACGTGAAGAGAAACAAATATATACACTATATTCACAATTATGCAAAACATGTAAAATTCACAAATATGGTAAACATATATAAGTATCAATATAAACAAGTGAAAATAGACAATATATACGATATCTACAAAACTCAAAAACAAAGAAACTGTCGCAATGCGATCCAATAAAAACACCAAACCCCGGCAACGGCGCCATTTTGTTGGAATGCAGTATAGCGGTAAGCAACAAAAGTTTTTGGAAGTATTTTTTTGGGAATTTATCGTGTCCACAGAGATCAGTGCTACTGAACTGTCATTTGACAATTTAAATGTTATTGAGTTTGGGATAAAATGGTTTGAATAAAAGCGGAAAAGTAAATATCAACATAAAAAGAATTCATTCTTCGGGGAAAAGAAACTTATCAAGCATACATATAATCCACTCGTCACAAACATAAATTTATCGATCATTTTCACTCTACTACAATACTCGTCAAAATCATCCAGTATCGCTCACAACAGTGTCCATCTCTGGCACACTGAGCTGAGAGAGCAACCGTATCACTCTCGTTGTCGCTCTCACGCACGACGCCTCGAAACACGGAAGACATTAAGTTCTGACACCAGAAAGATTATTATCTAAATCTATCTCTAGCATCTAGACAATAGATATTCATCCCTAATCAAGATTTATGATGTTTATCTCTAACACAACACAAATCCAAACATAAATGCAAAAAGACCAAGGAAGACATCGATAATAATTTGTAAAGCAGATTTTATACAATATTATGATCAACAAAGATACATATGTTCATAGTAACTATACAACACCCAAAAAAATAGAAATTACAAAGAGAAGAGAAGAAGAGGAACCAAACATTTCTTGGCTTGTCAACACCAATCGACGAGAGATTCGACTCCGGATCATCCAATTGCAAGCTCCATTGTTGTTTTCTAAGCTAATCCTATGATGAAATGAAGTATGATGGAATGAGAGCAAAAAATACCCAAACCATAACCTAAAAAAATGTGTTTTTACCCCTATTTATTGTTGTCATCATCGCAGACCCCGCTTAGCCCGGTTTTGGGCGCTAAGCTCGCCCTTATTAATGTTAAACCGCCTTAAAAGCCCGCTAAGCGCGGTCGGGCGCGCTTAGCCCGGTATGCTCGGGAATGAAAAATTTATGCACTTGTTTACTTCATAACTTTTGAACCGTAACTCCATTTTTCGCCAGGTTCGAAGCGTTGGAAAGCTTATTCAATGCTCTATCTAACAATGCTCCAATATCAATGCTTTAATACCTACAAAAATAAATGGAAAACAAATAAACTCAATGATATTTACACAATAACGCAATACATACACTATAAAGTAAAGTAAACGTATTTAGAAACAAAGCGGGGTTTATTCGAACGATTTTAACAAAAAGTATCGATAAGTGCAACAAAACTTATATACAAAAATAGCTACAATTTGCACTTATCAACTCTCCCCAACTTACATAATTTTTTGTCCTAAAACAAAGCCAACATCTAAAGGAACAAAAGCGAAATCCAAGAAATCACGCAACAACAAGTTTTTACAAACAAAAACAAATGCAATGGTTCAATCGAAAATAGTACACACAAAGTAAATACTTACCACTAAACTTCAATGATAACATAATCACGAAACAAATGCTAAATACAAAAGTCATGCCAAACATTCTAAAACAACCCAAGTTCAAATGTGAATCACACCTAGCAAAAACAATCATCGGTAGATGAAAAACACAATATGAGGGATTTTTCACTCACACAACAATCTTGCAAACAAAAGACTAAATTATGCAATCATCCAAAAATCATGCTGAAAACACAAAAGCAAGAATCAAAAGGACTTTCAGGGCTGTAATGTGGTCGGGTGAACAAACAAGGAATAATTCCTAAAGCTAATCGAAACAAAAACTTGCCTAAGCCTAAGGGAGTGATCAACTCACAAAAGTTCAAAAACAAAATTTCAATCAAACTTCTTCCAAAATCCCAAGTGTTACACCAAACACATAGAACTTATTAACACAACATTATTCTACTCTTTTTGTTTTTCTTTTTCAAAGCTTTTTCAATTTTCTTTCTTTTTTTTTTCTTTTCTTTTCTTTTCTTTTTCATATTTTTCTCTTTTTTCTTTTCTTTTTCAACCTCATAGGAACCAACAACATAAGTGAGCAAACATTGCTCTCCCCAACTTGAATTCAACCACATCATCATGTGAATATTCCCTACTTTCTAAGGCAAGGTAAAAATTCATACAACAACACAAAGTTGAGGGCTCAATAAAAAACAACTATCAAGATCCACACGAAAAATGAATTTGATACTCATAGACAAGCATCAAGCTCAAACAACATGGATAATGACTAAAGGCTCAAAGGGGTTACAAAATGATCACACACTCACAAGGTGAATATACTATTTGGCTAGGTAGTTGTGCTCAAAATGAAACAAAATGCCTTGATCCTTTTCATGCTTTCACATAATCAACACAAACAAAAGATTAAGCATAATAAAATCCAGTTAAAACAAGAATATTGGTACTCCGAGCACATATGAACAATGGAAGGCTTCTTCACAAAAAGGATGGGAACTAAAGTGATTCACATACGAACAAGTATATAAAAGAATGAATGGCATATAAGTTGTAAAAAGCCTAAGTATCATGAATATGCTAAATTCTAGAAAGCGATAAACACACACCTTGAACGTGTAAAAAACTTTAAACACTATCATTAACACGCATTCGCAAGTTGAAACACTCAAAATCGGAAAATCACCGAATGCGACTTCAAGCTATCGAACCAAAATTTGAGTTCAAACAACAACAAAAGAATTAGTTATACTACGTTTATGTACTATCTAAAGCCTAGGAGAAAGTGGGAACAAGGAAAGCAAGTGAAACAAAAAGAATTCACTGGCTCATCTCAGCAGAGCGGGCTAAGCTAGCACACCCGCGCTAAGCGCGCTACAGCAGAAGCAAAAAAACAGGACAACAAAAATGCATTTCATGCTACCTCCATTATCACCTACACAACTCAATTACAAAACATACAATATTTACACATACAAACTTCCTCAAGTTAAGCACGACAAGCTTGAGGGAAACAAAACTTAACACCTTAACACGAACTACCATAAACATACTAAAAGAACGGGAGAAAAAAAATTAGAAACTAACAACAATAAAACATGCTTGTTTTACGTCATAAGTTCGACGCCTATTATTTACAAACCAACACGTTGCTTCGGAAGAGCCAAATGCTTTCACTCCCGCCTTTACGTTCATCTCTTCGAGCTCTAACCGGAACTACAAATTGATAACGCGAAATTATATCGTGTATTTGACTTGACATGCATGAATTTATACTATGGTTTATTTGCTTTTGCCCGATTTATGCTTTATTTTACCCATATTTATTTATGTTTTTCAGACACTCGAGTCGAATCGGAATCTAAGGAAAAATAAAGATTTATTGACGAAAATGAAGAGAAAAGAAATGGAGAGGAAAGAAAAGAAGAAAAGAAAAGAAAATGAAGAGAGAGAAAGGGAATGGAAAGAAAAAGAAAAAAAAAATATAAAAGGGTGGGCCCACCACCACACATGTGGCGCAAGCCACATTGTGGGTGGCGCCCACCACCATATGCTAAAGTGGCGCAAGCCACATGGGAAGCAAAGGAAGAGGTGGCGCGAGCCACCTATTTTCTGGGAAGAAAAAAATAACTTCCCACCTTCCTACTTTCTCTAGGTTTTTCAACTTCCATCCGGTCTTCTCTCAAGCGGACTCCACGGATTCCACACGACTCACACGTTCTCTTCTCAATTGCCAAGGATCATGATTATAAAAGGGAGTGACAAGCTCCATTTGGGGGGTCGGAGAATTTTCATGCGAAGAATGATTTTGTTTCAACATTCATTCAACAAGTTTTATTTCTCTGTATTTACATTCAAGTGGATTTATTTTGTACCTGTTCGAAGCCTGCCGGCATTAGTTCGTATTCAATTTTAATTTCAATTCGATTTAATTTTCCAGGTTTCAATTACTCTTTTTATTTATTTATCGTATTACATCATGATTATTACTGTTATTATTCACTATATTAGCATGTTTAATTTTCCAACCTTGTCTGGCTAAGTAGTTGATATTGCTATGTAACAAATTGACCAGAAGGGATTAAATAATAGTTGGTGTTAACTTTTACAAATTAGTTTTTAGGCTTTGGTTTCTTATTTTTAATCGACGAGCTTTTCTTACGAAAGTAAAAAGGTATTTAAGGTTAAGGTCAAGATAAACGAGAGTTTGAGAGTTTAACCAGATAGCTGAAACTAGGCATTAATTTCAAATACAACGGAAGCACTTTAGAATCAATTAGGACTTATTTATTTTCAAAAAGTATTTTTAAATGCAAATGATACAGCGAGAGCGCTCATTTTGATTTAACAGTATAGTCTGAATCAATAAACACGAGAGTGTGAGATAAGGTCTTTTAAACTGGTATTTTCTACTGAAAAGTAATTTGGCACTTAAACCTACACCGATGACTTATTAAATTCCCAACGATTAATGCGTTACATACTGATATCTCGTTATTAAATATTCTTATTAAAAGTTTAGCAGTCTTAGATTTAATTCTTGTCGCCCGTAATTTCCTTAGAACGATTAGCCTTAGCTAAACATAGTAACAAATCAGATAGCACTAGTTTGATTATCAGTCCTTGTGGGATCGATATCTTTTTAAAACTACGCGATAGACTGTGCGCTTGCAGTTAGTAACCCTGTTAGACTCATAAAGTCGCGATCAAGTTTTTGACGCCGTTGTTGGGGACTTTGATTTAGTCAATAGTGCGATTCTTTGTTGCGCAGTATAAACTAAGGAAACAAATTTTATTTCCCTTTTCTTTTTCGATTGTATGCCAAGTACTCGCTCACAAAGCGAAGACTTGCAACCACCAATCGCCGAATTAGAGCGTTTCTTACATTTAAGACGCAGAATACTAGAGTATCAACGCAAGTACAATATTCCCGATCTCCTTGCTCATACTCCTGAACCAGTCAAAGAACAAAACATGGGTGAAAGAACGCATAACCGTCCTCTTAAGTTCTATGCTACCCCGTCTGAGCAAGAACCACATAACAACATTGCTGTCCCTGCTATCATCCGAAATGATTTCGAGTTGAAACCTTCATTATTGTCAGCCGTACAACAACATCAATTCTCTGAAAACCCTACAAAAGATCCTAACGAACATTTGACCAAGTTTGTGCAGTACGCAGACACAGTAAAGGAAAATGGTGTAACTGCAGACGCAATAAGACTACGTCTTTTTCCTTTCTCATTAAGAGACAGAGCTTGAGCTTGGTTGCAATCCTTACCATCAAACTCCGTTACTACGTGGGATGAGTTGAAAAAGGTATTCTTAGCACGATATTTCCCCCCAAGCAAAACAGCTATGCTGAGAGCCCAAATTAATAGTTTTCGACAGAAGGACAACGAATCTCTTTACGATGCATGGGAAAGATACAAAGACATGATGAGGATGTGTCTGCATCACGGTCTTGAAGATTGGTTAGTCATCCATACATTTTACAATGGTCTCTTGTACAATACAAGATTGACAATAGATGTCGCCGCTGGTGGTACACTTATGGATAAACCTTATGAAGAAGCCTATCAACTAATCGAAAGCATGGCTCAAAACCACTACCAATGGGGAGGAGAAAGAACTGCAGTAGAAAAATCCCAAACAAAAGGTGGAATGTACGAGGTTAGTAGCCTTGATCATGTCAATGCTAAGGTAGATGCCCTTGCCTAAAAGATTGATAACTTGACCATAACGCCTGCAACCACCGTGGCTGCTGTAGCTCAAAATTGTGAATTATGCGGAACACCTGGACATGTCGCCACTGAATGTCAAATTTTGGCAGGAGTCTCCAGTGACCAAGTGAATTATGCTCAAGGGAACCCTTATGCAAATACCTTTAATCCGGGCTGGAAGAATCATCCAAACTTCTCCTATAAAAACAACAATGCATTGTATGCACCTGGTCAAGCACCTGCTACACCACCAGGCTACCAAAAGGCTGTCGTAATTGCCCCTAATGTTCCTAGGAAGTCCAACCTTGAACTAATGATGGAAAACTTTATAGCTACCCAGGCTCAAACAAACAAAGACTTCCTGAATCAAAACATACATACTAGTGAGCAAATTAGGCAATTAGCAAACAAAGTAGACGCTTTAGCCACCCACAACAAAATGCTTGAAACACAAATTTCACAAGTGGCACAACAACAAGCACCTACTGCTGCTCCTGCTGGAACATTTCCTGGACAGCCACAACCTAATCCGAAAGGACATGCAAATGCCGTTATATTGAGAAGTGGTAAAGAACTAGACGGACCCATTGATCCAAGACTTCAGAATCCGCCCATGTACCAAAAGCCTAATACTGAGAAGGAAAATGAACCCAAGGAAAAGGAAGATAATGACCAAGAGGCCGTAGAAAAACCTTATGTGCCTCCACCACCGTATAAACCACCTATTCCGTATCCTCAAAGATTTGCAAATTCTAAAACTGCAGGGCAATTTAAGAAATTTGTTGAACTTCTGAAACAATTGAATATCACAATACCTTTTACAGAAGATATCACTCAGATGCCCTCATATGCTAAGTTCCTTAAAGAAATCTTATCCAATAAGAAAAAGATTGAGGATAACAAAACAGTTACACTTACTGCTGAGTGTAGCGCAATAATTCAAAACAACATGCCTCCTAAGCTGAAAGACCCAGGTAGTTTCTCCATACCCTGTGTAATTGGAAAGTTCGTCATAGACAAGGCTCTATGCGACTTAGGAGCCAGTATTAGTGTAATGCCCTTATCCATATGCAAAAGGCTTGATATGGGAGAATTAAGACCAACTAAGATGTCCATTCAATTAACTGACCGCTCTATTAAATATCCTGTTGGTATACTAGAGAATGTTCCAGTTCGTATAGGACAATTCTATATCCCTACCGATTTCATAATCATGGATATTAAAGAAGACTCCACTACGCCTATCATATTAGGAAGACCATTCTTAGCTACCTTCGGAGCCATTATAACGTGAAGAGAGGTAAGCTAACCTTTGAAGTCGGTGAAGTGAAGGTTGAATTTATCTTGACACAATTCTTACAAGCACCAGCTATAGAAGACACATGTTATCTATTAGATGTCATAGATGAGTGCGTAAGAGAAATGGAGATGGAACCGACCACATACTCAGATATTATAAAAATCCCAATACCTCCGATTTTTGAAGATGATAACTGGCGTGAACCATACCAAGATGATAGCTTAAGCGAATGTTTAGCACTTACACCTGATCATCTTCCTTGTCCAAAGAAACCAGCTTTAGAATTGAAAACACTACCCAATAGCTTAAGGTATGAATTCCTAGACACAGAACTCGAACGACCTGTAATAGTCAACGCAGACTTAGGACAAACCAAAACTAAGAAACTTTTAGATGTCTTAAGAAAATACCCAACTGCGTTAGGCTACATCATCGCTGACCTTAAAGGGATAAGTCCTTCTATATGTATGCATCGCATTATGCTAGAGGAAGACTGTAAGACCTCTAGAGAACACCAGAGAAGGATCAATCCAATCTTAAGTACTGTAGTCAAGGATGAAGTGAAAAAGCTTTTAGAAGCAGGAATTATATACCCGATATCAGACAGTAAATGGGTTAGCCCAGTACATGTCGTACCGAAGAAGGGAGGTGTTACAGTTGTTAAGAACTCCAAAGGCGAATCTATAACACAAAGAGTTGTAACTAGAAGTAGAATGTGTATCAATTATAGAAAATTGAACAAAGCTACTCGTAAAGATCAGTTCCCATTACCATTTATTGACCAAATGTTGGAACGATTGGCAAAACATTCTTACTTCTGCTATTTAGACGGTTATTCAGGATTCTTCCAAATCCCTATTCATCCTGATGACCAAGAAAAGACAATTTTCACATGTCCCTATGGTACATATGCTTATCGACGAATGCCGTTTGGACTATGTAACGCTCTCGCAACATTCCAAAGATGCATGATGTCAATTTTCACTGATTTTATAGACGACATTATGGAAGTGTTTATGGACGATTTTTCTGTTTGTGGGAAGAGTTTTGAAGGATGTCTATCGAACCTAGAAATGGTACTTGAAAGATGTGTGAAAGTCAATCTCATATTAAACTGGGAGAAATGCCATTTCATGGTAAATCAAGGAATCGTACTTGGACACGTAGTATCTGATAGAGGGATTGAAGTTGATAAAGCCAAGATAGAAATTATAGAAAATCTTCAGCCTCCGAAAACCGTACGAGAAATACGAAGTTTCTTAGGACACGCCGGTTTCTACCGACGATTCATAAAAGATTTCTCAAAAATTACCAAACCACTGACCGGTTTATTAATGAAAGACGCTGAATTTATCTTCGATGAGAAATGTCTAAAAGCGTTTGAACAATTGAAAATGGCTCTCGTTACCGCACCTATCATGCAACCACCTGATTGGAGATTACCATTTGAAATCATGTGTGATGCGAGCGATTATGCCGTAGCCGCAGTCTTAGGACAAAGAAAGGACAGAAAGCTCCATGCAACTTACTACGCAAGTAGAACCATAGATCCTGCTCAAATGAACTACGCCACCATTGAAAAGGAACTCCTAGATGTCGTGTTCGCTTTGGATAAATTCCGTTCTTACTTGGTAGGAGCGAAAATAATTATCTATACCGATCACGCCGCAATAAGATACCTATTAAGTAAGAAAGATGCCAAACCAAGACTTTTAAGATGGATCCTACTCTTACAGGAATTCAATTTAGAAATAAAAGATAAAAAGGCACCGAGAATGTAGTTGCAGACCATTTATCAAGAATAGAAGGTATTAAGCCTGAGCAAGTGCCTATTAATGATGATTTCCCATATGAGCGACTCATAGCCCAATTGGAAAGCAATATGTCTGAACTAACCTTGAACGATACCGAAGCAAAGGAATTAGTGGAAGAAATTCAAACAAATACGACACTACCATGGTATGCTGACTTTGTTAACTACTTAGCTGCCTGGGTACTTCCACCAGATCTAACTTACCAACAAAAGAAGAAATTCTTTCACGACCTTAAACAATATTATTGGGACGAGCCTCTGCTTTTTAAGAGAGGTGCCGATGGAATTTTCTGTCGATGTGTCCCCGAAGATGAAATAGAAAACATAATCTCACATTGTCATTATGCTCCTTATGGCGGACACGCAAGCACTTCAAAGACTTGCGCTAAGATCTTACAATCTGGCCTAATTTATGGAAAGATGTCCATATCGCGATATTAAACTGCGACCGGTGCCAACGCACTGGTAACATCTCTAGACGTGATGAAATGCCACAAAAGGGTATCTTAGAAGTGGAAGTCTTCGATGTATGGGGGATTGATTTCATGGGGTAATTCCCATCTTCTTTTGGTAATAAGTATATACTCGTTGCTGTTGATTACGTTTCAAAATGGATCGAGGCTGTAGTCTCTCCAACAAATGACACACGAGTGGTAATTAAGCTTTTCAAGAACATAATCTTCCCTAGATTTGGTGTGCCCAGACTTGTCATCAGTGACGGAGGCTCCCATTTTATATCAAAGATATTTGAAAAACTTATATTGAAGTATGGAGTCCGACACCGTGTAGCAACACCATATCATCCACAAACAAGTGGACAAGTCGAAGTCTCGAACAGAGAAATCAAACAAATCTTAGAAAAGACTGTTGCAACCTCTAGGAAAGACTGGTCATCAAAATTACACGAAGCTCTGTGGGCATATAGGACAGCTTATAAGACCCCAATAGGAACCACACCTTTTAAGTCAGTTTACGGAAAATCATGCCATCTACTTGTAGAATTAGAGCATAAGGCCTACTGGGCCATTAAGACCCTCAACTTAAACCATACTGCCGCAGGTGAGAAAAGAATCTTAGACATTCATGAACTAGAAGATCTTCGCCTAGACGCATACGAGAATGCTAGGATATATAAAGAAAGAACTAAAAAATGGCATGACAAGCGTATTTCCCGAAAAGAATTTAATGAAGGCGACGTAGTACTACTATTTAACTCACGCCTTAAACTCTTCCCAGGAAAACTTAGGTCTAGGTGGTCAGGTCCCTTCATAATAAATAAGGTCTTCCCAAGTGGTGCCGTAGAAATAAAAAGTAAATCTAGTCAACCATTTATAGTAAACAGACAGCGCTTAAAACATTATCATTGCGTAGACATTAGAGATTACTCAGCTAGTCTAAAGCTCCTAGAGTTGCCCGTTCATTCTGAAAACGGACATTGCACTAGAACTATGTCAGGCTTAAGACATTAAAAACAGCGCTTGGTGGGAGGCAACCCACGTATTTTAATTTTAATTCTCTATTTATTTTATTTTATTCCTTGTTTAGTTCCTACCTTTTATTGCATTTTTGTTTTTTTTTGTTTCCTCTCCTTCTCCCTATTTCTTGATGCCATAATTTACATGTTCATTACTAACTTTGCATAACCATCTGCTTACTTACAGGCTAACTTAGCTTAGTTAGTAACTAACATTCAAGATGCAACAAGTTGATTACATGGACATTATTTTCAGAGGCAGAGCTCAGAGGAGGAGATTTGAGATGTTAGCTCAGAGTGATATGGCTTTGACCATATACTATGACGGACCTACCATGACTAGGTTAGTTATCAGGGATAGTGTTATGTTTCTGTTTAGCCAATAGGGGTGGGAGAATGCTGCTATCAAAAGAAGGTTTACTTCTTATCATAGGCTTACCCTTGAGTTTCTAAGCTCCCTTACCCACATACCTGACCATGGTTACGGATTCCATAGAGGGATGATTACTTTTAGAATGTTTGGTAATGACTATACCTATAACCATAGAGAACTTGATGAACTCCTAGGATTTGCTAGTGGACCTGATGTGGTTACCGTAGTCCAAGATGAACTACTCCTTAACCTTGACCTAAACTATTTTTGGGGTAATATAACTAGAAATCACAACCCTGAACCTCATGACATGTTTTCTGAAAGTATCCACAACCCTGCTATCCGATATTTTCACAAAATCCTAGCCCATACCATTTTCGGAAAAGAACAGGCCGATACCTCTGTATCCAGAGATGAACTTTTTATTTTGTACTGTGCCTCCCAGGGCCGTCCTGTAAATGCTGCTACCTTTATGATAGCTAATTTTGTCAGTATTGCTCTGGATGCTCGTGCACCAATAATAGTAGGGGGTTTAGTCACCATGATAGCAAGTGCCATAGGACTGAGACATCCTCTGATCAGGCTTAACCCTCTTGGTACCATCCGACCTATGAACATTAACTTCTACTTTAACCGACGAATCATAAGAAACCTTGGACCGGATACCTTTGACTACCTAATTGATAATGAGGTCGTCCATCTTTTCACTATACCAAACCATGAGCGCACCAGTGTCCATAACCGAAACAATTGGTTTTATGACTTAACTGAACCACATCACGCCCCACCATCACCACCTGAGACGCCACAAATTTATGAACATTATGATAATTATATTTCTGATGCTGAATCTCATACACCTATTGTAGCTCCTCCTCCACCCATTGATTTCACCGCTGCCATTACCGCCTTAGAGAACCGAGTGACTAGCCTTCAAGGCGAATTCACACTATTCGCACTGAGTTTCATGGATTTATGGATATCGTAGTGGAACAACTGGATCATTTTCATCAACAACTATTTTCTAGAGGACTTGCTAACAATCCAAATCAAAGTGGCTAGGAGAGCATATTTTATAGCATCCAGGCTTCAACACTTTAACAGTGTGGACATTGTTAATTTTAAGTGTGGGAGAAAGAAGAGAATTTTTATTTAGCTTTTCGTATTTTTCATTTCCATAACTTTAACTTTCTACTGTTGTTTACAATTATCAGTTTAGACAATTTTTTTTATTTTTGATTTGGATTTGGATTTAAATTTAATGTACTTTGGTTTTAATTGGTTTTAATTTTAGTTTTAATTTCCACCTTTTTGTCTCGTTCTAGTTTCATTTATTTTCTATTCAAATTTTTATTGACTGATACAGTACAAGAGCATACTGACACTGCTATATTATTCTGCTATATTATTCACTGTTATATATGATGTATCTTGTTTTCGTATACTGGTAAAAGAGAAGAGTGTGTAATAGAGACAAATATCATGTGGTGCAACGAGTTTTCATGCATAATTTTTCGTTGTCCAATCGTATCACATGCAGAGGAAAGAGGAAAGAGGAAATTTGAAACATTTTTTGCCTAATAGTGACCCTGTCTATGTCCCACTTACCTTAGAATTTCTTAGTTCAATTATTTTTGACCCAGAAGGGACAGTCCAGTTTAGAATGTTTAATACTGAATTTCTATTCACTTTTGATGAACTGGCTGCTAAACTTAATTTTCCAGTAGGAAACGATGTGCAGTGTAGTATCCCGAGTGGATCTCAGTGGGTTAACAGTTACAAGTGTCTTTGGAGAGGACTAACAGGTACTCATACACGAAGTTGTGAAGGCAACAAAGCCACTCTCATTCAAAACCCGACTTTTCGATATTTTCGCCAACTATTGGCTACTATAATTTTCGGCCGATCTAATTCTAACAAAGTGAATGAGAAGGAGTTTTTATATTTACTTAACGCCTTTGCAGACCGCCGAATAAACCATGTTTCATTCATGTTTAATCATATGTGCTCCATAACCGCCTCGAACAAATGCGCTATCACATTCGGCGGTTTAATAACAACTATAGCCCGAGCCCTTGAGCTCGAAGCTCATTTCGCATCCTTAACACCGCTTCCTTCTCTTACCATCGATCTAAAAATGACTGAACGTATGAAATTGGTTAAGAAAAGAGAAGATGGTAGGTATGATTTAATGATTGACAATAAAGTTTTCCCAAATTTTATACTTCCTAACCCAAGTCGCACATATGTGCGGCAAGAGGAAAACTACTGTTATACTGATAACCCAGGCCCCGCGCACATTCCTGAGAATGTTGCTACTGGCGGGGACGGAATTGACACACAAGCACACACCACACCATCCACCTCTGATTTTGTTGCAGGTACCTCATCAAGGCGTGCACCTAGAAGACGAGACGAAGAGTCATCTGAAACTCTTGATAATATATATGCTGAGATGATGAGACAGAGCGAAGCAAACACTCTCTGCGACCAAAGAATACAAAGCATCGCGACTCAACAAGCTCAAATGATGGCTCAGCAGAACCAGATGTACACTCAACAAGCGGAGATGATCCAGATTCTACAGCAAATGCAGCAAGGCCAGAACAACATGGCAGAGCTGATCCAAGGGATGGCCGGTATGTCCGTTCAAGCACATGATCAATATCTGGATCTGGGTACCTTAGACCAACAACCCAGAAATGTTAGGCGACCACGAACTCGAGGAAGAGGCCGCCAATAGCCCGACGTTCCAGGTTTCTCCTTCCTTTTCTACCTTACGTTGTTGCATTGGGGACAATGCTCAATTTAAGTGTGGGGGAGGAAGTTTTATCGCTTTTAATTAACTGTTTTAGTTATTTACCGTTTTTCTAGGTAGATTTAAAATTTTTTATGCTTATTTCCTTTCATTAGTATGCTTAGTTTCTTTAGTATTCAATAAAATAAATTCATGTATTGTCGAGTCTCTATACATAGTTTCTGCTATTACTTAGATTCTCCCAACTTTCTTGAGCCATAACAAAAATTTATTTTGGTTTGATACATGACATGTAGAGCCGTCAAAATGGGCTAGCCCACATGGGCCGGCCCACCAGGCCCGAAGAATCATAGGGCTTGGGCCTTAAAATTAGAGCCCATATTTTTCAGGGTCTTTTTAGCCCATCTATAAAAAACCCGCTACCCATTAGGGCTAGCCCATATGGGCCGTGGGTAGCCCATTAGGCCCATATCACTATAAATTTTAAAAAATTATACTAATACTTATATTATCTTACTCCAAAATAACACGTTGATTTTTCTCACCTCATTAAATTTTATATATATTCTATTCAATATTTCTCTTTTAAATATTATACATTAATATAATCAACACTCTTTTCTCGTATTCTATTAGTTTCTCTTATGTTAAATATTCGAGTATTATTTTATACAATTTAGACATGTATTGTATTTAAAAACATATTATACTATTGATAAAAGATAATATAGTACTTAAAAATGTATTATAAAAGTGTATTATGTTTAAAATAATATAATTTTTAATTTTATTTATAATAAATATTATGGCATTTTTATTTTAATTTTTTATTAAAAAAATCCCATTTAGGGCCGGGTAGCCCGAAGACCGTCTAGGGCCGGGCTCGGGTAGTAATTTTCGAGCCCACATTAAAAATGGGCTTTTTTGACCCAGCCCTAAAAAGCCAGAGCCCATTAGGGTCGGCCCGTTTAGGGCTGGGTAGCCCATTTTGACAGTTCTAATGACATGGCACTTTAAAAGCCTATTAAGCTAAGTTAGAAAGACTTGGAAAAGTGTTAATAATATCGGTACTGTCTTGACACCCTGAACCCCTTGATTATGCAAATGAATTTGAATACTTGTTATGCCAAGACCAACCTCTTAAGTAGTTTATACTAGCAGTCAGCACCATCCTAAAGCACAACCTAAGTGATAAGCCGATGCAAATTTGTGTTTGATCTCAAAACCGCAAAATTTATAAATTTGATGCCAAAAGCGAACTAAAGAAATGTTCCCTCTAAGTTAGGTGGTCCTTACCCGACCATTTAGCCCAACGGATCAGACTCTTGAAATCCAAAATTAAAAAAAAAAAAAAAAGCAAATCCAAAGGAACATGAAAAATGAGATCAATAAACACTAACAGGTACTTACCATGGGTGTGTAGGGATAAAAGGCTTAATGTGATTGCACTAGAATGAAAGAGAGATGCGAAAAAGTATTGGTCGAGTTGTAATAACATGATTCAGATTCGTTTGCATAAGATATTAGTTTTTGAAAATGTTTCACTACGGTATCCTTACTGTTGATATTCAGTACCTATCTTTTTAACTAAAGCTTTACTTGAATATATGTCTGTTTCGAACCCGTGCCTAAAGTATCTTATTTGCTTGAGGACAAGCAAAGGTTCAAGTATGGGGGAGTTTGATAACGCGAAATTATATCGTGTATTTGAATTTACATGCATGAATTTATACTATGGTTTATTTTCTTTTGCCCGATTTATGCTTTATTTTACCCATATTTGTTTATGTTTTTCAGGCACTCGAGTCGAATCGGAATCTAAGGAAAAATAAAGATTTATTGAAGAAAATGAAGAGAAAAGAAATGGAGAGGAAAGAAAAGAAGAAAAGAAAAGAAAATGAAGAGAGAGAAAGGGAATGGAAAGAAAAAGAAAAAAATATATAAAAGGGTGGGCCCACCACCACACATGTGGTGCAAGCCACATTGTGGGTGGCGCCCACCACCATATGCTAAAGTGGCGCAAGCCACATGGGAAGAAAAGGAAGAGGTGGCGCGAGCCACCTATTTTCTGGGAAGAAAAAAATAACTTCCCACCTTCCTACTTTCTCTAGGTTTTTCAACTTTCATCCGGTCTTCTCTCAAGCGGACTCCACGGATTCCACACGACTCACACGTTCTCTTCTCAACTGCCAAGGATCACTGATTATAAAAGGGAGTGACAACCTCCATTTGGGGGGTCGGAGAATTTTCATGCGAAGAATTATTTTGTTTCAACATTCATTCAGCAAGTTTTATTTCTCTGTATTTACATTCAAGTGGATTTATTTTGTACCTGTTCGAAGCCTGCCGGCATTAGTTCGTATTCAATTTTAATTTTAAGTCGATTTAATTTTCCAGGTTTCAATTACTCTTTTTATTTATTTATCGTATTACAACATGATTACTACTGTTATTATTCACTATATTAGCATGTTTAATTTTCCAACCATGTCTGGCTAAGTAGTTGATATCGTTATGTAACAAATTGATCAGAAGGGATTAAATAATAGTTGGTGTTAACTTTTACAAATTAGTTTTTAGGCTTTGGTTTCTTATTTTTAATCGACGAGCTTTTCTTACGAAAGTAAAAAGGTATTTAAGGTTAAGGTCAAGATAAACGAGAGTTTGAGAGTTTAACCAGATAGCTGAAACTAGGCATTGATTTCAAATACAGCGGAAGCACTTTAGAATCAATTAGGACTTATTTATTTTCAAAAAGTATTTTTAAATGCAAATGATACAGCGAGAGCGCTCATTCTGATTTAACAGTATAGTCTGAATCAATAAACACGAGAGTGTGAGATAAGGTCTTTTAAATGGGTATTTTCTACTGAAAAGTAATTTGGCACATAAAGCTACACCGATGACTTATTAAATTCCCAACGATTAATGCATTACATACTGATATCTCGTTATTAAATATTCTTATTAAAAGTTTAGCAGTCTTAGATTTAATTTCTGTCGCCCGTAATTTCCTTAGAACGATTAGCCTTAGCTAAACATAGTAACAAATCAGATAGCACTAGTTTGATTATCAGTCCTTGTGGGATCAATATCTTTTTAAAACTACGCGATAGACTGTGCGCTTGCAGTTAGTAACCCCGTTAGACTCATAAAGTCGCGATCACAAATCTAACCACACTTTTGACAAACATGAAGAGAAACAAATATATACACTATATTCACAATTATGCACAACATGTAAAATTCACAAATATGGTAAACATATACAAGCATCAATATAAACAAGTGAAAATAGACAATATATACGATATCTACAAAACTCAAAAACAAAGAAACTGTCGCAATGCGATCCAATAAAAACACCAATCCCCGGCAACGACGCCATTTTGTTGAAATGCAGTATTGCGGCAAGCAACAAAAGTTTTTGGAAGTATTTTTCTGGGAATTTATCGTGTCCATAGAGATCACTGCTACTGAACTGTCGTTCGACAATTTAAATGTTATTGAGTTTGGGATAAAATGGTTTGAATAAAAGCGGAAAAGTAAATATCAACATAAAAAGAATTCATTCTTCGGAGAAAAGAAACTTATCAAGCATACATATAATCCACTCGGCACAAACATAAATTTATCGATCATTTTCACTCTACTACAATACTCGTCAAAATCATCCAGTATCGCTCACAACAGTGTCCATCTCTGGCCCACTGAGCTGAGATAGCAACCGTATCACTCTCGTTGTCGCTCTCGCGCATGACGCCTCGAAACACGGAAGACATTAAGTTCCGACACCAGAAAGATTATTATCTAAATCTATCTCTAGCATCTAGACAATAGATATCCATCCCTAATCAAGATTTATGATGTTTATCTCTAACACAACACAAATCCAAACATAAATGCAAAAAGATCAAGGAAGACATCGATAATGATTTGTAAAGCAGATTTTATACAATATTATGATCAACAAAGATACATATGTTCATAGTAACTATACAACACCCAATAAAATAGAAATTACAAAGAGAAGAGAAGAAGAGGAACCAAACATTTCTAGGTTTGTCAACACCAATCGAAGAGAGATTCGACTCCGGATCATCCAATTGCAAGCTCCATTGTTGTTTTCTAAGCTAATTCTATGAAGAAATGAAGTATGATGGAGTGGGAGCAAAAAAAACCCAAACCATAACCTAAAAAATGTGTTTTTACCCCTATTTATTGCAGTCATCATCGCAGACCCCGCTTAGCCCGGTTTTGGACGCTAAGCGCGCCCTTATTAATGTTAAACCGCCTAAAAAGTTCGCTAAGCGCGGTCGGGCGCGCTTAGCCCGGTCTGCTCGAGAATGAAAAATTTCTGCACTAATTTTCTTCATAACTTTTGAACTGTAACTCCGTTTTTCGCCCGGTTCGAAGCGTTGGAAAGCTTATTCAATGCTCTATCTAACAATGATCCAATATCAATGCTTTAATACCTACAAAAATAAATGGAAAACAATTAAACTCAATGATATTTACACGATAACACAATACATACACTATAAAGTAAAGTAAACGTATTTACAAACAAAGCGGGGTTTATTCGAACGATTTTAACAAAAAGTATCGATAAGTGCAACAAAACTTATATACAAAAATAGCTACAATTTGCACTTATTAACTCTCCCCAACTTACATAATTGTTTGTCCTCAAACAAAGCCAACATCTAAAGGAACAAAAGCGAAATCCAAGAAATCACGCAACAACAAGTTTTTACAAACAAAAACTAATGCAATGGTTCAATCGAAAATGGTACACACAAAGTAAATACTTACCACTAAACTTCAACGATAACATAATCACAAAACAAATGCTAAATACAAAAGTCATGTCAAACATTCTAAAACAACACAAGTTCAAATGTGAATCACACCTAGCAAAAACAATCATCGGTAGATGAAAAACATAAAATGAGGGATTTTTCACTCACACAACAATCTTGCAAACAAAAGACTAAATTATGCAATCATCTAAAAATCATGCTGAAAACACAAAAGCAAGAATCAAAAGGAGTTTCAGGGCTATAATGTGGTCGGGTGAACAAACAAGGAATAATTCCTAAAGCTAATCGAAACAAAAACTTGCCTAAACCTAAGGGAGTGATCAACTCACAAAAGGTCAAAAACAAAATTTCAATCAAACTTCTTCCAAAATCCCAAGTGTTACACCAAACACATAGAACTTATTAGCACAACATTATTCTACTCTTTTTGTTTTTCTTTTTCAAAGCTTTTTTAATTTTTTTTCTTTCTTTTTCTTTTCTTTTCTTTTCTTTTTCATATTTTTATCTTTTTCCTTTTCTTTTTCAACCTCATAGCAACCAACAACATAAGTGAGCAAACATTGCTCTCCCCAACTTGAATTCAACCACATCATCATGTGAATACTCCCTACTTTCTAAGGCAAGGTAAAAATTCATACAACAACACAAAGTTGAGGGCTCAATAAAAAACAACAATCAAGATCCACACAAAAAATGAATTTGATACTCATAGACAAGCATCAAGCTCAAACAACATGGATAATGACTAAAGGCTCAATGGGGTTACAAAATGATCACACACTCACAAGGTGAATTGACTATTTGGCTAGGTAGTTGTGCTCAAAATGAAACAAAATGCCTTGATCCTTTTCATGCTTTCACATAATCAACACAAACAAAAGATTAAGCATAATAAAATCCAGTTAAAACAAGAATATTGGTACTCCGAGCATATATGAACAATGGAAGGCTTCCTCACAAAAAGGGTGGGAACTAAAGTGATTCACATACGAACAAGTATATAAAAGAATGAATGGCATATAAGTTGTAAAAAGCCTAAGTATCATGAATATGCTAAAGTCTAAAAAGCGATAAACACATACCTTGAACGTGTACAAAACTTTAAACACTATTATTACCACACATTCGCAAGTTGAAACACTCAAAATCGGAAAATCACCGAATGCGACTTCAAGCTATCGAACCAAAATTTGAGTCCAAACAACAACAAAAGAATTAGTTATACTACAGTTATGTACTATCTAAAGCCTAGGAGAAAGTGGAAAAAAGAAAGGCAAGTGAAACAAAAAGAATTCACTGGCTCATCTCAGCAGGGTGCGCTAAGCTAGCACACCCGCGCTAAGCGCGCTACACCAGAATTCTGTTAATCGATTAACCATTCAAAATTTAGTGCAAAACACCATTTTTACATGTGTTAATTGGTTAACTCCATATGGTTAATCGATTACTACTGCTGCAGAAAATGAAAACTCTATTTTTTTTATACGTAATCCCAACCAAACCATTCCAAGTCATCTATTCTTGAAAGTGGACACTTATTCTTAAGCACTTTGGAGAGTTATCAATCTGCGTAAAAACATACTTATCCACTGGAGTGCCTAGTAATCAAACGGTACAAAAATCTCATTTATGTACGTCAGTAGAATAACCTCCCTGTCAACAAACAACCGTTTAGTATAGGTTCAACACTCTCCAAATGATAGAGATGCAGGAGTAATACTACTACAACCATAACATATACAACCTTCAAAATTCATTCTGAGCTCGAAATAATTTATCCAAAATAGCTTAACAACCTCTGGTTCTAGTTACCACATTCCATATCAATTCTTCTTATGGGGTTCCGACTCACTCAAGGTTTCTGTTAACATAAGATCTCAAGGCATAACAAAGTAATACCATCAAGGAACTTCAAATCATTCGCGATTCGTCACAATTCAAAACTCAAACTATCTAGAACACAACTGCGAGTTTCCATACTACTCACCGATTAACACGCAACCTCATGCTATCATCCATTTCTTTACTAACAATACTGAAGCTCTCCAAGGCGATACCCTTGGTCTCACAAATCTCCTTTCTAGTAAATCTTCTAATTGCTCTTTAAGTTCTACCAATTCCAACGTCGACATCCTGTATGGTGCCATAGAAACATCTGGTACCAGGGACAAGATCAATAGAGAATTCCACCTCTCTCTCTAGCGGAACATCAGATATGTTATCCGGGAACACATCTGGAACTCACACACAACTGGCAGTTCGTCGTTGTGACTTTACTGCTAATTTCCAGAACACCATCATCGCAAACATGGCAAACATCTGAGCCTCATATCCTACGAGTTCTTCTACTTACTTAGCAGATATAAACCTTAACTCTTCACCTTCATCAAATTTAAGTTCACTCTCTACTCTCTGAGAAGCAACCATCAACAATACCGGATCATGCTCTCTCAGAGACATCCCAACTTGACCGACATACAAAACCTCAAATCCGCCTCATCTTCAGATATAAGAATCTGCATCAACTCATCAAAATAATCTGTAAGCACTTGGCTTAACTTCAAACAATTCACTGAACACACTATTTAAGCCGGCAAGATACGTCTATTCCATCCCGCATGATCCCGTCTACTATCAACAAGAGATTAAGGGTGATCAGTTCCTTAATTTTTCAATAGACAACTGACCATCATGATGGGGCATAAACCATCTTTACCAAACTATAATAGTGTCCCTTGCATCTTGTGCACAAAGCTACCTAAGGCACAAATCCTTAGTTGACATAAGCCTTATCTCCGCATCCCCTCCGAAAATGGGAACATCACTGTCCCAACAACATTTGCACTCTTGCAATCAATGACACACTGAGCCAACACTTCACATCTGAAGCATCTTGGAGAAGTACAAGCTTCTCCCCCACTTATCTCATTCTCAATCCTGCAGACAAAGGATTAGAAAAACAAGAAAGCACTGATAGTGTTTCACACACATATCACGTACTAAGGAACAACATAATTAAACAACCTGACCGGACGGACCGACCTGCTCTGATACCACTTTCTAACACCCTAAATATCCCCCGCGTAATTTAAATAGAAATCAGATTATTTTCCACACAAACCTATTTAGGATGCCACAATTCAACATAAACATGCGCGTGTTATCAGATATGCAACACATGTCATTTTAAAAATTATTATTAACAATCATAATTATAAAACTTCCATCAAGTCTAAACATTAACTTTATTACTAGCAGCGGAGTAACAAAAATTAATTAAATATTCAAAGTATAATCATGCTATAAAGTAATCATAACCAACATCAACAAAAGAGATATCCAAACAATCTTCGACCTAAAATAAAGGACATAAAAGCGTTCCAAAACCCCAGTGTTACATATCAGAGCAGACATCGACACTAAAATCATAAACGAAAGACTTCATCTTCCACTCACATCTGATCTCCTATAGCGGATTATCTGCATGTTACCCACGTGGATGCAACATTCAAACAAAATGGGTGAGATATCATAACTAGATAAAGGAAAGCATGACAAATTACAACATAGTTCATTTCATGCATAAGTCACCCATTCATCAACATACATCCACACAGCCAATACCACCATCACAAAACGTAACAACAATCACAACTACGATGCAATGCAATGAGACTCACAACTTTGAATCAATGCATGTGGTACCATTCGATCCCTTTTCCATGATCATAATTCCCGTCGGAATTTCCATATGAGTCGCTCACACCCCACATGGGCACACGAACACCTCAACAACAACAACACGATTCCATCTCAAGGAATCAAGATAAGGCGCTCACACCCCACATGTGCACACGACTTATCACACAACTTATGCAATATGATATGCATTCAACGACAACATACAACAAAAAAAAATGCATATTACTATCACATAGCCAATACATCATGCCACAACTATCCAACACACAACATATACCTGCCAAAACATGCAACAATCGCAATCCACAGCTACAACACACATTCGTACAATCGAACTCAACATTTCACAGTTCAACACATCGCAACATACACGGAAACACATATGGTACGTCGAATAGTTGGAATTCTTTCATTGAAAATAATTTTAACAGAAAGTACATGGAATAAGCTTTCCAACGATTCGAACGGCACACGAATCGGACACCCGAAACTGAAGTTATGAATTTTTGAAGTTTTTCAACAAACACCGACACTGACATCATATACTGACACCGCAAAACCTCATTACATACTAGTAAATTTTAATTCCAGAACTTGAAACTATTTTTACAAGAAGGTACACTGTATTATCTTTCCACGGGTTCAAACGACACGTCAAACGGACACCTGAAGCTCAAGTTATGAATTTTTGAAGTTTTACAAAAAAGTCAGTCTCAGGGTAATCGATTACAACAAAACCGGTAATCGATTACACCCCCAAAAAATCCAGTTTTTCACATTTTTAAGTTGTCCAAGTGGTAATCGATTACCACATTTGGGTTAATCGATTACACCTACTGCATAAGCACTTTTCTGCTATATTTTTACATGAAAATCACTTTTCTCATCACCCAAAACCCCATTTTTCTCACAAATCATTTGGAACTAATTTTAACCCGAAAAAGCACTTTTCTAAAGTCTCAAATCCCAATCCTTTCTATCAAAATGACTCATAACCTTGTTTCGACTCTGACTCGCTATTCACAAACAATCAACAACACCAATAACATACAACAATCACATATATGATTCCAACAACGGAATTTACCACAATACATCATTCCATCATCCATCAAAACATCAACAACTTATACAATTCATAAAGAATTCAATCCAACACATAGCATCAATTCATCAAAATCATGAATAATGAATAAAGAGAAGAAACCAAAAACCCTAGATATTAGAACCTACCCACCAATCATCATGGCAACCCTTAGATAGTTAGAACCCCACCCTTACCTTAGAGTTCTTGAAAAAAAAAGTTTCAACCTCAACAATGGTTCTTCTCTTCCCCTTTGCCCTAGCTCTCCTCTTTCTCTTTTCCTCTAAAACACGTACTGACAAAACACCCATCTCAAATTCCCCTTATTATATTATTTTTATTATTATTATTATTATTATTATTATTATTTTATTTTTATTATTCTCTTCCAAATAAATAATAACAAATAATAGTAATAATACTAATTATTTAATCTAAATAATATCCACCCACTATTATTCAAATAAATAATTACTAACTAATATTACTAATTAGTTACTAACCACATCACCCACCCTTAAACAATTGGTCACACACCCTCAACTATTCCCTCAAGGTCTAGTCTTAAGGTCATTACCCCATACTAAGGGTATCCCTAACCACAACAATTTACACGCACATTTTTTTTTATTAGTTGCGATGCGAACAGGCTCTCAATTAAATTTGCCATGTTGCAATCACATACATACACACCATAACACCTAATTCTAATTACGAAAAATAATTAAAATAAAACGGGGCGTTACAAAGGGCACCTGAAAAAATTCGCCAAGAAGAAGGACTCTCCTCGGTAGGACGCCCAGGAGTCAAAGAAGGTCGAGGAAGAGGTGCCTTCCTCGGAAGAGTCTAGTCTTCAGGTCGCCATGAGCATCTCACGACCTGCAGATTTTTACGTCCCCGAGGGGCTTAACATCCCTCCTTACTTCGCTGCGCACAGCCCATGGGAAACCTTCCCCTCTGCTATGGTTATCTCCGGAGTGGGTTTCAACAAGGTTACCGTGGGATCCATCAAGAGGAAGTTCGAACATCTCCTCAACATAAGCTCGAACCGGAGTTTCACACTTGATTATGTCCGGGGAGAGTGTTCCCATCACCTTCTACCGCGAGGAACTCCTCAGCGGGGCTCGCAACTCCAGCATTCCTCTGCTCGTGAGAGCTCAAATGGCCAACTTCGATTTTCGCCGAATCTTGGTCCATCAAGGAAGTTCAGTCGACATCATGTATTCCCAACTATTCTCCACCCTCCAGCTGGATGAGACACACCTGATGCCCTATGTAGGTTCTGACCTACAAGGCTTCAATGGGTCAGTCACAAAGCCTTGGGGGTACGTGGAGCTGATCATCACTTCGAGGTGGCAGAAGCGGCCAGGTCTATCAAAGTCCAGTTTCTGGTCATTGACTGCCCATCCCTCTACCAATGCATTTTCGGACGGCCAAATCTGGCTGAATTGGTAGCCGTGCCCTCAAACGTGCATCTGAAGATGAAATACTACACTTTCAAGGGCTCGTTGCTACTCTGCCCGGAGACATCGAAGCAGCGAGGAGATGTTTCGAGGTAGCCTCTAAATGGATGAACACCATCGCCGCCAAGGCAAAGAATCCCTGCAAGCCAACTCTGCCCTGCAGCTCCGAAGAGGCAAAGCCGCTGCCCCGCGTCGACTTCATCAACCTCGACAGTCGTTTCTCCGAGGTTGACCAGAGGGACCAGAAAAGGAAGGGGAAGGAGATCCAGCCCAGCTCAAGCATCCTTTCTACATCGACCAGCAGCAGCGAGACCTCCAATTCGATGTGACCAATCCCAGATGGCGAGTTCGAACCAGTCTTACTTGGTGACGACCGCCAACGAGGAGTGAAGATCGGAACCGGCCTCCCCGACCTAGCGAGGAAGCAGCTAAAAGCTTGTCTCCAGTAGAATGCAGATCTGTTCGGATGGAGCGCCTCAGAGATGCCTGGACTGGATCCTGAGGTGGCCTGCCACCAGCTCACCATCGACCCCGCCGTTAGGGCAGTAGCTCAACATAGGTGAAAGTAGTCTCCAGAGAAAACGGAGGCTACGGAACAAGC
This sequence comes from Lathyrus tuberosus, assembly GCA_022829125.1. NCBI lineage: Eukaryota > Viridiplantae > Streptophyta > Magnoliopsida > Fabales > Fabaceae > Lathyrus > Lathyrus tuberosus. Next base: position 834,277 of record JALAZF010000371.1, read on the forward strand.
TATAAAAGACCTTCTAGAGGCAAACTTTATCTCAGAGTCCAAGTACACTACTTGGTTGTCCAATGTTGTACTCGTTAAAAAATCAAATGGAAAATGGTGCATGTGTGTTGACTATACCGATCTTAATAGGGTCTGCCCTAAAGACGCATATCCCCTCCCCAACATAGAAAAATTAGTTGATAATTCTGTTGGTTTTAAATTGTTGTCTTTCATGGACACGTATTCGGGCTATAACCAAATACCCATGGCCAAAAGGGATAAAAGGTACATATCTTTCATGACCGAATCGGGTAACTATTACTACAACGTAATTCCCTTCGGCTTGAAAAACGCTGACGCTACCTACTAAAGGATGATGAACAAAGTTTCCCGAGGAGATATCGGGGATATGAACAAAGGATGATGAACAAAGTCTGAGTTCGACATCCAGTACGAGAGCAAAAAATCCCTCAAAGCTCAGGCGCTGGCCGACTTCGTGGCGGAGATGACTTTTCCCGAGTCTCCGCCGTACGGAGCTCGCAAGTGGACAATCTTCATCGACGGAGCATCCAGATCAGTAGGGAGCGGAACATGCATCATCCTAGAAAATGAGGAGGGTATCCTCGTCGAGGTCTCGCTTAGCCTATCTTTCCCCACTTCCAATAATCAGTAAGAACACGAAGCCTTCCTCGCAGGTCTACGCCTCGCCGAAGACCTAGGAGTCAAGGAAGTCGTCATCTGCACGGATTCCCAATTCGTGGCCCTCCAGGTTCGGAGAGAGTATTAGGCGAAGAACGACAAGCTATCTGAATACTTAGCCTTGGTCAAGGATAATATGGTGAAGTTCGCATCGGTGGAGGTAAAACATGTTTCCCGCGAACACAACGTCCGGGCAGATGTCCTGTCAAAGCTGGCAAGCACGAAAAAGAAGGGAGGGAACAAATCTGTTATCCAGGAGGTACTTTCTCGACCTATCATCGATAAAACTCCCACGACCCTCGACGTGCATGTTTTTGGCGATAGTAACTGCTGGATGACCCCAGTCTACAACTACCTCGCCAAGGACGAACTATCGTCCGACCCAAAGGAAGCCAACATAGTCAGGCGCAGAGCCTGCTCCTATGTCCTGGTAAAAAATAATCTCTACAGGCGAGGGTTCTCCATTCCTCTCCTAAAATGCGTTGAGGAAGAAATAATCACCCACGTCCTGCGAGAAATCCACGAGGGAATAAACGCCCAACATCTTAGAGGAAGATACCTCGCCAGGAAAGTCCTACGAGCAGGATATTACTGGCCGACCATGCAGCATGACACAAAGGAGCACGTTAGAAAATGTGACAAATGCCAACGGCAGGGGGACATGCACTTGGCACCGCCCAATGAGCTCAAAGCAATGTCCTCTTCGTGGACCTTCGCATGGTGGGGCATGGATATCCTAGGACCATTCGTCGTAGGATCAAATCAGAATAAGTAGTTAATAATAGGTGTGGACTACTTTACAAAGTGGATAGAAGCGGAGGCTCTGGCCAAAATAACGGCCCACAACATACTCCACTTCTACAAGCAAAACATCCTTGCTCGTTTTGGCATCCACCAGGAAATCATCACCGATAATGGGACACAGTTCACGGACAAAAAATTCCAGGAGTTCGTCGCCCAACTGGGCACCAAACAACACTTCGCATCCGTCGAACACCCGCAAACGAACGGGCAAGCCGAAGCAGCCAACAGGGTAATCCTCCGAGGTCTCAAGTAGAGACTGGACGAAACCAAGAAACAATGGGTCGAGGAGCTGCACCGCGTACTTTGGGCCTACCGCACTACGCCCCACTCTTCGACCGAGGAAACCCCTTTCCATTTAGGATAAGGGACTGAGGCAGGTATCCCTATCGAAATACATGTGCCCTCCAGGCGGACTGAAGTTCCCCTGGACGAGGAGAACAATAGCAAGGCCCTAAGGGAGGAGCTCGATCTCGTCGAAGAGGTCCGATCACGAGCAGCCCTCGCAAGGCCTCGTTAAAAATTTGCAATTAGGCATAACGCCAAAGTCATACGAAGAGACTTCCAAGTAGGAAGTCTCGTCCTAAGGAGGAATCACAAAGATTCCCGTGAAGGCAAACTCGCCGCTAACTGGGAAGGACCCTATCGTGTTCGAGCAAAAATAGAGAATGAGGCTTACTACCTATAACATCTCAACGGGGAAGAATTCTCTCGACCATGGAATGCTGAAAAACTAAAACAATATTATAGCTAAGGCATTAATTGTCAGCATGCATCGTCGACGCGACGAGCATAAAGTACCGACCAGAAGTGCGCGCCCAGGTACAAGCGTTGCATACCAATATAAACCAAGGCAGGCTTTTTCTCATGAATGAGCAGAACCCATGCTCGACAATGGTCCCTCGACCGAGCCCGCCATCGTCGAAGTACCACGAAAGTCAGACTACCCAGCTCGTGATGAGAAGTTCACGCCGCAAACTCAGGCCACAAACGCGACCTGAGCTCTGCTCTCATGCCCTGAAGCTATCCAGGCCGTTCGACCAGTTCCCCTCATTGTCGAATACAATTCGTCGAGCAAACCCCGAAACAATAAATATCATTCACTAAAGTAGCCCATACAACGGCATGAGTATCGATCCGCGTTTGACTCCGCAAAAATAAAGCAAAGTAAAAACATGCGCCAAAACGAATCATACACAACCGATAACCATGACCGAAAATAAATATTATCATAAAAATAGCCACAAGGACCACGACTGTGCTGGTTATATTACAAAGGGGCCAAGCCCCATACAAAAAGATAAATTACAAAAACACGGCACGCATACCGGAAGTACAACAAAGGGGAAATCAGTCGGTCGTCGACTGAGGCTCCTCGCGGGCAAGCTGCTCCTGCTTCGCGCTGAATCAAAGGAAGTCTGGGATGACGATCTAACCATTCACCACACTGTAGAGAAACCCAGTCCCCTCGGTGGACAGTTCGACACCGGGACTCGCGATCTTTAGCTGCTCCAAAGCGTTTTTAAAAGCATCTTCGGCGATCCCCACGCGGTCCTCCTCAGCCTGGCTAATACGGGCAACCAGCTCAGCTCGAGTCTTCAGACTCTTCACTTCATCGCTTTCTTCCTCAGCGGGAGCAGTGGCAGTCCTCAATGATGCGACCAAGTCCTCTGCGGTCTTCTTCTCCGCGACCAGGGTGTCCTTCTCCCCGGTGATCTTGGCCAGATCGCCTTTATAGTGTTTTGCTGCCTCCTCAGCGGCCTTGGCCAGATCCTTCTTAGCCTTTTGTGCTGCCTCCTCCAAGGCCTTCACCTTCTCTTCGAGGACCGCGTTCGCGGCCTGGACCTTCTTCAGCTCTGTTTCTTGGAGGGCCCCCTCCTCGGAGTAGACCCACCGCCATTCCCAGGACCCTTATTAGGGCAGCAGCATCCTGAGCCAGCATCGTCCTCTTGCTCAAACGATCCATCTCCTCGAGATTCAAAGACTCCGCCCGATGGAGTGCAAGAGAAGATCCTTCAAAGAAATTCTTGTTGAGGAAGTCGTGAGGCAGCTCGAATTTACTCTTCTCCCCCTTTTTGGTAAGGTCGAGGATCTCGCCCGCCCGAGGCCGCTTGGGACTTGACGTTACTGGCACTGGGGATGTCTGGGTGGCAGATGGTGTGGACGAGAAAGTCCCCGACCTCGTTTGTGGAGGAGGCACTCACTCGCTGAGGCGGCTCTTCCCGATCTTTTGGCCCCCTTTGAGCCTTGCCAGGGCACTCTTTACCATTCGCCCCTGGGCAAAAAACATGTTGCCTGCAAAACGACGGGAACACATTAGTAAACAAGGAAAATAACAACACAAGCAAGCTAAAAAATGGCTACCCCCCCCCCCCCCCCCCCCCCCCCCCCCCCGCCCGTCTACTTTGCAAATGAGCTCTCTGCTCCTAGTCACGCACTGGGCAGGGACAAAGCTGTCGACAAAGTCCACCACTTTTTCGTATCTGACCTTATCATCCTCTACCAGCAAATTCGGATTGGCAAGGTAGTCATCAGTTCCCCAGGTAAAATGGTCCCCACTCCATTAGAAGGGGAACTTCAGTAACCTCTGCCCCTGTACTTGGCCCTGCTCGTCGATAAGGGCTTCCCCGTTCTCATCTGTCGAAACCTCCTAGATGAACGAGGAGTCTGTGGCCCTCTCCAACACAGAATCGATAATGTAGAACCTCTCCTTGAACGTCCTGATGGACTCAAAGAAAGGCTTGAATAATTTCATGCTCTGCTTTAGGGAGACCCATCCGAACTGCCTCCCAGAAACCTGGCACTAAAGATGAAAGACGGTGAAGAAAAGGGGAAGAGTGGCTCCAATCTTCAAATATTCACATGTCAGCTCGAATGCCCGCATGAAAGCAATCGAGTTTGGATGCAGTTAGGAGGGCGCCAAATCCATATGGCCGAAGACTGCTACTTGAAAGTCTGTAAAGGGCAGCCTCAACCCCATCTCTTTGAAGATATACTCGTACATGAGGAACCTCTCCCCGTAGGCCGACCAAATCCGGTCGTTCTCCCCAGGGAAGTGGACTCTCCAGTCTCCCTCGGCCCCCACTGTCGTGAAGGAATCTCGGGTGTAAGAAGCAAAAAGGGAGGCATTCTCCCGGGGCTCAGCAATGGCCCACTCCTCCGCGGAGCTACTTGGTGCAGATGTTTCGCCGACATCCCGGGGAGCAGAAGTATCTTCAGTGCCGATATCGTCCGAGGAGCTCTCCTCGAACATGTCTCTCATAACTTCATCCTCAACTTTGCGAGACATCTCCTTTACCTGAAAAGCAGAGGACAAAAGTGAATTCAATGACAAAGTCAAATCCACCCTTCCACCGCTAGTCAAGTGAAAGGGCGCATGAAGGCTCGAGGAGAACGTCCCCAACCTAAGCCCCTACTCAAATGGCACGACAACGGTGTGAGGAGAGGCCCAGGGAAATCCCTCTAACCCAAGCGGGGAGATCCTCCACGGTGCGTTACCCAAAAATCCGTTGGAGATCTACCGGAAAACTCATGAGTACACCGGAAAACTCATGGATTCCACTGGCAACGAACTCATCTGTTGTCGCAACGGGTGTCAGAATCAACTAAAAAGCCTAAGTTTCTTAAGGCTTCGATGACGCCGGAGGCGACAGAAGATGGCCTAACCACCGCCAGCCACCAACAATCGCCAGGAACCACCCCTACACTTCACAGTTTCGTCCTAACTGAATGCAAACTAAGGAAACAAAAATTGAAACACCTAAAACAGAGAAAGGTGAAGTAGACTTACGTGGTCGAGGAAGAGAAGTAGGTGGTCGACGAGCTCTGGACGTTGCGCGTGCGGCGGTTGAACGACGGAGACGAGAATAGATAGCAAGATAAGAGAGAGAAGAAAAAAGTGGAAATGAGCATGTCCTCCCTTTATTTATAGACGGACTAGGGGCACGTGCACGAGCACGCGCGGCATAGCGGCATCATCATGACCCTAACATAGCCATCATTACGCGTTTAATGCAACATGTGGCTCGAGGCATGTGTGGCACTCCATCCTTTCAAATCCCATCAATCGTTTGGCTCCCCGCACGCCGGGCAGACCGGACAACGTTACAGGTTCCTCGGGCACAGACCCCACGAGCATCGCGGGACAACCCCGTCTCAGTAAAAGACGTCGACCACGCCTACTCCTCCTCGGGACCGCAAGCTGCCCTTAAGTCATCACTCCTGTGCTTAGGAGCAACGACTTGGAGAGGTCCTGTTCCGAACTTGTCCAATGGCTAAGCATGGCCCAATCCACTTCTACACCCAGAACGACCCAATTGCCTAAATCCTGCCAGTTAAGGGAAAAGGGAAGCATTTTATCTTTCTGCCCCTCTGCCGAGGAAAGCTGGCCAGTTTACCTCCAAGATCAGCTTCCCCTCCTCTCATTTCTGCCCGTCATGCACAGTTCTACCATCTAGAAGCAGTCACGACGCCTGTGCCCGCAACCACGCCCTTGCCCGTGGCAACGCCTAGTTTTGGACACCTCTGCCCGTCCCAACGGCTAATTTCTAGAAGTTACCTATTCTTTGGGAGCGGATATCTCGCCCTGAAAATAGGGACCAATGGCCAAGCGCTGGGGGCACTATAAAAACCCTATCATTTGAGAGGGTCAGATATTATAAATCATTCTAAGACACACATACTTTGTATTTGCCTTCTTTTCTCCCGATCCTTACTTTAGCATCAGAGTGCCTTGCAGGTACACCCATCTCCTCATCTTTGGTATCCAACATCGCAGACGTAGTCTCTGTCCCACTTCTGGTTCGTATCAGCCAGTAAAATCATATATATATATATATATATATATATATATATATATATATATATATATATATATATTCATTGCAAGTCTATAATTTATTTGCATTAAATTTTATTTAAAGATTGTCGAAATAACTAGTTATCTTAATTTTTCTATCATTTTTAGACTCTAAATTATAATACTTGAAACTAAAATTAATTCTTAATTAGATCAAATTTTCCCTATTGAATTATTTTCCAAGGCTAGACTTGTAACCGGAAAATTCATTGATCAATTATATGAAATTAGAACATAAATATTTACTTGTTGTAAACAAGATTTGGAAATAAGGGTTACCGTTCTTGTCATCTTAATTCAGAATCCTGAAAAGGTGAGTGACTGAATCTTCCTCCATATAATATATAACTCTAGTCCCTACCCATTATGAGTCAAGGGTTAAAGTTCACACTTTTTCCCACACCAATTAAAAAGATCACTTAACTAATAAATAGGCTTATTTATGCACCCCCATCAGAATCTAATTAACCCGTTTTTCACAAACTAAAATGACAATTGATTGTAGCCACAAAATATCAGATAAATCTAACATTCTCCTACTTGAGCAAAAACAATTAAGTGATTTTAATTTTAAAAATACATTTTGAAAACGACTCTCGGGTTAATGACTAGTTTCTTAAAATGTGGCCGCATTTTAAAAAATGCATGATTCCATGTGCAGTATCTGAATATGAATCCTTCTAACAAAAGTCAAGCAGTATCAAATCATGGTGATTAATATATCCTTCATTGACATACAACCTTCCATGGTTACAAATAGGACTTTGTCAACGAGTCATTAGTGTGGAGTGTCAAAAGAAAATAACATGTTAGTGTGATCTAACAACCAAACTGTTATTTTTTTATTAGTCTTGACAATTTCTCTCAAATTCCTTAAAGCCAAAGAAATTGCATGGTTTTACAAACCATAACGCCTCAGCTCCAATATGGCGTCGACCACTGGCACAATGGTCCTGACAACGCCAGGCTTAAAATCATACCTCAACTTCAATATGGCATTAACCACCAGTATAATGGTCACAAAGATGTCGAGCTCAAAATTATAACCATGCCTCAAACTCTAAATTAGTGTCAACCACAAGCACTGTGGTCCCAATGACACAAAGTCCCAATTGACATATAAATAAACAATGACAAACAATAATAAATATTCATTGCATTATTAATTGCTCAAAATAGAAAATACTTGACAATCCAACACTTAAAGTGTCCAAAATAAAATACAATGTGATAAGAAAATGACAAAAAGAATAAACTCCCACTAACCAAGTACATCAAAAGAACTCGCAATGCCCATGTTCTCAACATGGTTTTTGAAGATAATGGGCCCAAGTCTGTTGGTTAGGGGATCAACAAGCATGAAATCAGTACCAATGTATCTTTCAAAATTAGTTCCTAGAACTAAGCTAACATGTCTCACTAGATCCACAATGACTTCAAGATCATTTCCTACCTCAAGCTTGCTTTCCCCTCAAATTTGGTATATGTTGGTTTCTGAACCCCTCCATATTTATTCTTGTTGTTTGACCAAGCTTTAAAATCATGACAAACAGTTTTCTTATGCCCATTTTCTTTACACCAAAAGCACCGAAAGAATTTCTTAAAAGCAAACGGCTTAGGACCTCTTATGTTATGGTGTTGACCATTATCTGGTTCCATTAACTCATGATGTATATGAGAAGCACTATGAGTGTTTTTCTTATTTTTCCAAGAATTCTTACCAAAACGAGGTTTAGCATGAATAGTCACAAGGGCTAAATCACTTCTTTCCTTCTTGAGTTTCTCTTATTCAGCTACACACTTGGTAATAAGGTTATTAACGGTCCGCTTGTCATCAAAGGTGTTGTAGGGAGTTTTATTTTTAGTGAATTCGGCAGGTAGGCAGTTTAAGGCATGAAACATGATGAAATTCTCATTCAAGTCAATGTTATGGGTTTTCAGTTTGGTTTGGACATGAATCATTCTAAGAATGAACTCTCTGACACCCTCATTGTTATCATATTTCATTTTTCTTTCTCTTCAGGTGTGCTTTGAGCATTAATCACAGGTTCAGTTTCACGCAATGCCATGTCAAGATCAGCAATCCCTAATAAAAACTCTACATCTTTCTTCCATATCTTAAAATTAGACCCATTCAGGATCTCAATAGAAGCAGAATAGTTATTCATAGAGAAGTTCACTATTGAGACAAATAGAAATGCATTAGAACAAATAATAAAGGCAAGATATAGCTTTAATGAACATAAGATATCACAAAGAGGTCAACATTATCACGCAATCTCCTTTGGGTGGAATGCGTGAGCCCATATCACAACCAAGGTCAAAATCTCATATGAGTTACTCAATAAGCATACATTGGGTTATAAAATGCATTTCTTTTGGGTATATAAATTCTCTAAACCAAAGCACCTCCAAAAACTTCATCCATAAATTTAAAGAATAAGTTAGTCAGTGAGCATACATTAGGTTTAGAAATTTATCTCCTTTGGGCAGATAAATCACTTAGACCAAAGCATCTCCAATAGCTATATTCTTAATAAATCATAATCTCTACTTACAATTGTCCTCTTTTGGAAAGACAATCATAGTAACGATTGAAAACCATTCTTCAAACTACAAAGAGGCTTTTATAAATTAAAAAGAGTGATCTCACTTCGATGGTAATCGCACAATAATTTATAAAAGTTATTGCATAAGAATCAAATTTCTATTGTCCAAAAAAATCATAAATCAGTCATGAACTTAAACAATATAGCATTTTAAATGATATTACATATTATCTCAAAACATTTGTCAAACCTAATGTATCGTAAAATTATAAAGGCCAATATTGATTTAATAAAATGTCTAAGATGATATAAGTTATTCATTATAAATATGTGCTTAATTTTTCTGCTTGCTTGCCCCAGAAGATTGTGATCATATCTTCCTAACGTGTCTGAAAACCTTGTCGGTTTGGAAATGTGTGGCTGATTGGTTTGGTATACAATTACCTGTCTCGCAGAATGTAACAGATAATATGTTGGATTGGACAAATTCGTGGTTGACTTCTTCTTTTTCTTGTCAAATATGGGTAGTCTTTGTTGGTGCATCTGGTGGACAAGGAATCAAGTGCTCTTCAATGATTTGGTGGCCGATCCGAAAGATTTGTTTCATCGAATTCTTCACTTTTCTTGGAGATGGTCGGTTGTATTTAGCAACAAGAGGATTAATAGTAATTACTATGAATGGTATAAGAGGCCTTTAGGTTTTTTTGTAAAGGTATCCATTAGTATTAGTTGGTGCAGGTCTTTGTAACTATCATTACAGATGTACAAAATTTGTATATCTCTTGGAATTGAGATCCCCTTGATCTCTTTTTGAATACACTCTTTGATTATCAAAAAAAAAAAAAAGCCATCACTAAGTATATATATATATATATATATATATATATATATATATATATATATATATATATATATATATAAACAAAGGCTTGTTGATACATGGATAACATTTAATATTATTAGTCATGCCTAACTTGAGCATAAAACACTTAAAATTAACTACTAAATGATCATCCTATAACACAATTGAAAACGTCATCGGAAAAATGGACTTGCACTTTATCACAATATTCTAATTTGAACCATTAGATTTTAAAATAAATGGTGGAGATTATGTATCAGTTTTTTTTTTCTCTTCTCCATCGTTTATTTTAATAATGGAGAAAAGAGAAAAACAAAAACCACACATAATCTGCACCATTTATTTTAAAAACTAATGATTCAAATTCATTCTTATGTTCTTATATACATTCTCATAGAATATAAACACATTATATATATTTAGATATATATAATGTAAAAAGTTCACAAAATGAATTTTAGTTGTTCAATTTCAAAATTTTAATTGCAACATTAGTAGAAACAAAATTGAATTGTTCAATTTGAATTGAAATATACTCTGAGCATACAATTACAAGAGTCGTAGAAACTGAATTGTTCAATTTCAATTTCAGTATTTCAAATTTTAATCAATTTTATAAAATAAAATTGAAATTAAATATTAGAATTCCTATTGATTAACTGCATCTGGGATTCACAATCATATATTAACAACAACTATATAAGTTGGATTTCTCTCTTTATTTCAAACTCTCTTTTACAACTTTTAATGGAACAAATGTTTATTCTTTTTCACAACTTTTAATGGAAAAATGTTTCTGATTCTGTAATCAAGGGATTTAACTATATAATATAAGTTCCTAGTTCCTACCAATTATAGGACAAAAGTTATAACTCACACATTTACCCACATCAATTAGATTTATTTAAAACATGTTTCAAACACTCTGTCATTAATTAAAAAAAATCACTTAACCAATAAAAAAGTTTATTTATTTACCTATCAGAAACATAATTAACCTATTTTCACTAACCAGACTATCATACAATATTAGTCCATCATTATTACAACATTTGGACTTCATTTTATTTCTATATAACATATTTAATGAAATACCAACATTTTCCATGGTTTGCCAATTTTTATTAATTTTTTTATAATTTTGTTATTTTTAAAATAGGTCATTTAGTATAAAAGAAACAAATTATTCTAGTTAGAATTCACAGCTTATATAATGAGTAATTAAGACATTCCAATATTATTGTTAAATATGAAGTAAATTTATAAGTAATTAAATATTAGAAATTTATAATATAAAAAATTTAATGTAACATACTCTCCACTGAATTAGAATTAATAAAAATTAATAAAATATTAATTTATTATTTATATTTTAACATAAACCCAAATCATATATATATATATATATATATAATCTATTTGTTCAATTGAATACAGTGTTTAAATTCCAATAAACTTTTATATAGGTATAATAAACGTTTTAGAGAGAAAAAATAATAAGTCTTATTTAAAAATAAAAAATTATAATACTTAAACATAATATTTTACTGGAGTAGTGTTCAAATTATATCAAGTTATGACTATATAAACAAATTAAATCAAAATAATATAATAATAAAAAATTACAAGAATCAAAATCAAATAAAAGAAATTACAAGATTATAATGAAAAAGTGGTATATTTATAAACTGCATCTAAATTATTAGTACTAAGAGCTTGCACATATATATATATATAACAGATAGAGAATGAGACAAAGATGTAAGAATCATTTTTCTAACACATGAGATAATATTTACCAGTAAACTTTTTCTTTGAAATCACACAAAAATATGATATCAAGTTAGTTGGACATGAGTATGAGTAGTTCAGATCATCACCCTGTCCAGCCAATCATGAAATTGCCATTGAACCTGTCGTGGATGAAAATTAAATTGATTATGACTCCATCTAATTAATGAATTAGTTTAAGAGAATAAGTTAAATATGTTAGTTTGATTGTTAAGTTAATTGTGTTAAATATATGTTGAACGTGGTAGTTAGGTATTTCTGGTGTTAGTTATCCTATTTTATTGTAACAGCAAAGTATATATGTTAATATACATACCACCCCAAATAATATCTCAACTATTTTGTATTAATATTGTCTAAAACAAATTATATTCTATAATAAACATATAGAGCTTATTTATTATAGCTTTGAAAGAAATACATATTATTTATTTTATTTTTAAAAAATAGTTTTTATAAAAATCTTCTTAAAACTAATAGAAATTATTTTTTAACCCAAATTTTATAAAACAAAAGAGTAATTTTACATCCAAATAACTTAAATAATCATTATAAGAAAATTTAATATAATAAAATTACATAAATTTTTTAAATAATATACCCTAAAAAATTAATTTTTATAAAAAGCTATTCAAAAATTATTTGAAATTCTAATAAATTTTAAAATTTTGATATTTAAAATAAAAAACAATTGTATGAAATACTTAAAATTAACTTTTTTGAGAAACTATTCAAATCAAGTTGACAGCAGCATCCAAGAAGTGCGAATTAACGTTGATTCCAATCAATTTGCTTTCCATAAAATTAATTCCTAGTCCTGAAATAACTTCAAAACCTCCAAGAACCAATTGCAAAGCCCATACATAATTATAAGAACCTTCTCCAATTAATAAGGTGTCGTCAGCAAATTGGAGAATATCCACCTTACAAGATTCATTGACTGCAAAGTCAGCGGAATCTCCTACTTCATGAGACCTCCTCACCAAGTCAGCTAGACTCTCTGCTACAATAACAAACAAAAACGGAGATAAAGGATCTCCCTGACGAAGACCCCTGCCAACCCTGAATTCTTTCGTCGGACTTCCATTTACTAAAACCGACATGAAACTAGTGAAAACTGTTGCCTCCATCCACCTTAGCCAGAGTTCCCAAATTCCATACGTCTCAACATGTATTTGAGGAAATTCCAACTCACCTTATCGTACGCCTTTTCGAAATTGACCTTGAACAGTAAGCAACTCTTCTTCTCCTTGACTGCATAATCCACCGTTTTATTTGCAACGAAGACTCCGTCCAACAACTGCCTGTCGGGAATAAACGCACTCTGACAAAGAGAGATAATCGAACAAAGAACCTTTTTTAGTCTGGCAGCAAGGAGTTTGGACAACGCTTTGTACACACAGTCGACGAGGTAAATAGGCCTGTAATCAGAAAGACTCAAAGGATTGTCGTACTTAGGAATCAAAGTGAGAAAAGAAGAAGATATTGCCTTTGATAATAAAGCCTTCGCGTGAAATTCATGGAAAAAGCGAAGAATGTCTTCCTTGATGAAACGCCAACACTTTCTGAGAAAAAAGGAGTTGTACCCATCTGTCTCTGGACTCTTCGACCCTTCGCAACTCCAGAAAGTTTCCTTGATCTCAGCATAAAAAAAATTGGCCTCTAAAGACAAACTCTCTGCTTCCGATAACCTTTTGAACAAAATCCCATCCGGTAAAGGGTGACTTTGATCGTTCTCCTTGAAGCAATCTGAGAAAAATCTGCCAACTTCGCTCTTGACTTCACCCACCTCTTCAAGCAAGCCGTTAACAGAATTAAGCAATCTAATGAAATTCCTACGACGTCGTGTTTTCATGACGCAGTGGAAAAATCTGTTGTTAGAGTGTCCTTCGTTGTCCCATTTTAACCTTTATTTTTGAAACAAAATTTGCTCTTTAAACCTCAAGTTATGCCACAAACTCTTTGTAGCAACGCTTCTGTTCTCCACCCACACATCCACCATATTAGCATCATAACAAATTAACTCCTTGTCAGCTTCATTGATAAGCCTACATCCCTTCTCAATATCCAGATTAATACGACCGAAGACTTCAATGTTCCATTTTCGTAAGCTAACTTTCAGCAACCGAAACTTCTTTTTAATCACAAAATCGCTCCTACCTTCCACCTTCAACTTCTTCCATTCATTCTCAACACACAGAAGACAATCTTTATTATCGAACCAACAATTGTTTACCTTGAATGGTTTCGGACCCCAATCTGACTTATTAACCACAAACCAAATCGGACAGTGGTCGGATATGTCCCTCTTGCCAATCAATTTCCCCACAATACCCCATTCGTCAATTGAAAAGTTTGAAACCATAATACAAACTAACCTGCTCATGTATTTGTCGTTGCCACTAAACCAGCTGTAGGAATTCCTTTTACACGGTATATCCACCAACCCAGATTGATCCAAAAATTCAGATAACTCCCTGATTTCAGAACTCCTACATCCTGCAGATCTACCTTTCTCTCTTTATCGTGCTACCTTGCCAAGTTGTTTCAATGTCAAATTGAATATTTAATTATTTATCTTTCTATGTCATGTCTGTATATTAAGTTAAAATTTGCAATTAACAATATGCTTATATGTTTATTTCGCATTCTTAGAACATCTAGAAATGTGTTTTAATTCAATAGTGCAATTTTATGATAAAGTTTAATTGATTAATTTTACCTTCTATTAATTATACAACATATTCTAGCAGTGTTATTTAAACAAATACTTTGTACATATTAATTCATCATATTTCACATAGATTAATAAGGATTGAGACAAGTTAACATTATTGGCATTGCCATAGTGGTTGGTTGGTGGAAATAACCTCTCACTATTATCCGCTTAAGGATGTTGAAGCCAATATGCTTTCTATCTCTTTATTTTTAATAGAGTTAAATATATTTTTTGTCCTTATAAATATCTCACATTTCATTTTTAATCCCTATAAAAAAAAAATTTTGGTTTCTACAAAAATTTTATATATGCAGTTTTAGTCCTTGCTATTTTTCTAAAAATTTAAAAACTATTTAACTACCTCTAAACTTTTAAAATTTTGAATAATTTTTTTCATATGTGTTCAAATTACTATTAAATGTTTATTTATCAAATTATATAATTTTTTAAAATGAGAAGAATAAAATATGAATTTTTTAAATTTCAAAAGATAACGATAAAATTAATGAAAATCTCGACTTATAAATCAAATTTTGAGTACCTTTTTTTTTTCCGAGAAACTTTTTATAACATTCTAAACATATTTGCAAAATAATCATTCAAAAATACACATTGATTTAACAGTAGGACTAAAACTACGTGCATAATTATTTTATAGGGATCAAAACACGATATTTTTTTATAGAAACTAAAAATCAAATTTAGTAATTTTGTAGGGATCAAAAACATATTTAACTCTTTCTAATATTGTTCTATGTTACTAGGAGTCAACACAGTTCCCTTGGAATCATAATATATTGTATTAATAGTTTTAAATTTTGTTGATTATTATTTTGAGATCATATTATTGATTTATGCCATTAAATTTTGAGATTCATGTTGAGTTGTTGAAACTTCACATTGACAGGGGGAGAAGTACGTTAGTTAGAAAGTGGTTTTCCTAGAGGAGAAAAAAATATTGTTCTTATAGTTGAAAGAAGATGCATTGTAAATATTTTTCTCGGGTACACCTAGTCTTCATTTCGGTAACTTTTACATGTTGAACTTGCACCCTTTCGTGTGTAGTGGGTCAATAGTTAAGAGAAATGGTTTATGAGATGCCATACTACCAATTAGATTCATGATCGAAAAATTCCACGTGCGTAGAGAGAGTCTCCCTTCTCTTTAGGCTTAACGTGCTTTCTCCGCCCAATGCCTTAGGGTATTGTGGGGTTTCTCTTTCCAATTTTCTTGGTTTTTTCCCACTGTTTTTGTGGCTTGTTTGCTCCTTCCGGCGTTTGAAGGTGTTTCTACTGTCTCTCGAGTTTGTTTCAACAATGGATAAATGGAAAGAACTCTCGCAATTTGAAGAGGTGTTCCATCGTACCCTTGTTGCAAAACTTTGGACGAACCATAGTTTCAACGTTAGGACTTTCACAACACAAATAGTTGCAGCTCGGAGACTCAAAAACCCTATAGAGACCCAAGAACTGAGTAAAAATCTTTTTATCTTTCGGTTCACCACCAAACGAGATCTGGAAAATGTGCTTCGCAACGACCCTTGGAGTTTTGATAAAAACCTTCTGGTTCTTGCCCGCGTCTCTAGAGAGTAACAGTCGTCGGCTTTAAACATGCATTTTGGGGGTTTTTTTGGGTAAAAGTGTATGAACTCCCTCTAATGCTCAGAACGGAGGCTATGGCGCGAAAGCTAGGGGAATCTTGGGGGTTTTCGAGGAAATGGATCAGAAGGACGCTCACAAGAATGAGCGCTTTCTCATATTAAGGGTCACCCTTGATCTAAAAATGCCTTTAAAGAGAGGGACGGTGGTAAGATTTAAAGACAAGAACCTTTGTATCTTCTTCAAGTATGAAAGGCTCCCTACTCTTTGTTTCATGTATGGGAGATTGGGCCATCAACTAAAAGACTGTGACACTGTGGAGAATCTGAGTGAGGAGGGGTTCGAGGAATTGGAAGAAAAAGATCTGGCTTATGGCCCTTGGATGCGTGCTTCTTCGCTCCCTAAGTTTCCTGTGGAGCAGTTGAATGACTCCACCTCTAGTTCTTGCAGCAGGAGTCTTTTCAATGTTTCATCTGTGAATAACAAATGCAAGACTAAAGGAAAGGACAAGGAAGGTGATGAAGAGGTTGAACAAAAGGGGTCACATGAGAACAATATCAATCAAGGAAAGGTCCCTAACCCCAACCACCATAAGGAATGTACTGAACAAAACACCCGAGAAATTGAAGTCATCGCTGAATCTTTAGGTGTGGTGGAAATTTCTAACACAAACAAGGAAAGCCCCCCAATTGCTATTCTTTCAAAGTCGAAGAAGAAGAAATGGACGAGGAAGACATCTTTGAGAAGGAAGGGCCCTAGTTAAGCAAATAAGTTGGAACTCAAAATCGGGAAACACCATTTGGTTGATGTGATGATAGTTGAAGGTTCCTTGGAGAGTTGTGGGAATGGTGAAAAGAAGAGGAAAAGCCTTAATGTGGAGCAAGAAAATGTTACTGTACCAGAGGTGGTGTTGGAAAACCAACACCGCCTAACCAAATGAAACTCATAAGCTAGAACTGCAGGGGGTTAAGGAGTCCCCGTGCAGTTCGAGCCTTGCTAAGGCTCAACTGTATTGAAAATTCTGATATATTATTTCTTATGGAGTTGCGACTTAAGAAGGAGGAAGTTATGCCCATCAAATTCAAATGTGGTTTCGATTATTGCTGGATTGAAGATTATAGAGGTAGTGGCAAAGGCGGAGCTGGAGGTCTAATTCTTTTGTGGAGGGAGAACTTACATATATCCATTCTCTCTCACTCTCCCAATCATATTGGTGGGGTAGTTTCTAATGAAGAGGTCAATTGTGAGTGGTCTTTCTGCGGAGTCTATGGCTTCTTGGAGGAACACAATAAAAGGAATACATAGAATTTGATCCATGAAAGGGCTCTGTGCGGCGGTCACAAGTTTCTGTGTTTTGGGGACTTGAACGACATCCTTTTTTAGCATGAGAAAAAAGGATGAAATTCAAGATCCTTCAGCCAACTTGAGTGGGGGAGACAAACCTTATTTTCTTGTGGACTAATGGATTTAGGTTTTGCAGGATACAAATTTACCTGGACAAATGGTCATGAAGGAGTTGAGAATATCTAATGCAGGTTGGATAGAAGTCTGGCTACGAAGAATTTCATCAATCGCTTCTCTCCTATTCGTGTTCACCATCTGCAACGTTTTGGCTCTGATAATATTGTTTTGAGGATTGTTCTAGAAGCTATTGAGATAGGGCAAAAAATGAAAAGAAGGCACATTTTCAGATTTGAAGAAGCTTGGAGCAGGGACCCCAAGTGCGAGAAGGTGGTTGCCCAACTTTGGAACAATATTTCGGTGAGGGGTCATAAGAAATTGGAGACTATGCAACAACTGGATGATGTTTTCAAGGAGTATAGGAGGAGTAATGTTAGAAAGGAAATTGAAAGAATTGAAGACAAATTAGTAGATGATGGCTGTCGCAGCCGGCAAAAATATTCGAGTCGCCATCATATTTTTAAGGGAAATAAATGATAAACCTAAGATCCTAATCCCAAGGGCAGAGATTCCTAAGGTCCGGGAGTCGGTTAAGTGAGGGGAAGGTGTTAGGCACCCCTCACTTCCATTGTACTCAATGGGATCCTCCTTAGATTTTAGGGTATGCTTGTTTGTTTGTCTAAATGATTTATTTACAAAAGAATCCTAAGTTTTATTATTATTGTACTCGCTAGGGTTTACAACCCTATGCCTACGTACCTTCATTTCGAAGGATCAGAGTAACCGTAGTTCACCTCCCCTATTCCTACCCCTAATCCTATTCCTAATCCTAATCCCAATCCTAATCCTAATCCACTGTTTATACTCTTGGATAAAGAGTTTTATCCCCAAATCTATTGTTTATACTCCTAGATAAGGAGTTCTATCCCTTAAAATCCCTTATTCATTGTTTATACTCTCGGATGGAGAGTTATATCCCTTATCCATTATTTATACTCTCGGATGGAGAGTTTTATCCCTTATCCATTGTTTATACTCTCGGATGGAGAGTTCTATCCCTTATCCATTGTTTATACTCTCGGATGGAGAGTTTTATCCCTTATCCATTGTTTATATTCTCGGATGGAGAGTTCTATCCCTTATCCATTGTTTATACTCTTGGATGGAGAGTTCTATCCCCTATCCATTGTTTATACTCTCGGATGGAGTGTTCTATCCCTTATCCATTGTTTATACTCTCGGATGGAGAATTTTATCCCTTATCCATTGTTTATACTCTCGGATGGAGAGTTTTATCCCTTATCCATTGTTTATACTCTCGGATGGAGAGTTCTATCCCTTATCCCTTGGCCTATATTTATACTCTTGGAACCGAAGAGTGCTATCCCTATATCTCATCCCTTATTTAGGCTCTCGGACAAAGAGCTTTATCCCTTGATTTTATATCCCAAAAAGAACTCTTTTTCTTATTTTTATATTTACCAATAAAAAGACAAAATTTCATAAATAAAAACCCAAAATATCATTTAGTGCTAAAGAAAATAAATCCCAAATTATTCCAAAGTGATTTCTAAATTTTCAATAATTCCAAAAAAAAAAATATTTTAATCCCCGATTAATATCTAACCTAATTAAATAATTAAATTAAGTTATTAATTTAATTATCCAAAATCCTAAAACCATGTTTATAAATCCTAATTAAAAATTAACAATTAAATTAAGTAATTAATTTAATTATACAAAAAAAACCATAAGATCCTATTTCTAAATCCTAATTAAAATCTAAATCCTACTTAAGTAATTAAATTAAGTTGTTAATTTAATTAATTAAAAACCCTAAACCCTATTTATAAACCCTAAATCAATTTTCCTAATTAAATAATTAAATTAAGTAATTAATTTAATTATTTAAAAACCCAAAACCCCATTCCTGGACCTTGATTAAAATTTTAAACCTAATTACATAATTAAATTAAGTTATTAATTTAATTATGAAAAACTAAACCCTAATTATATAAT
This sequence comes from Lathyrus tuberosus, assembly GCA_022829125.1. Taxonomy (NCBI): domain Eukaryota; kingdom Viridiplantae; phylum Streptophyta; class Magnoliopsida; order Fabales; family Fabaceae; genus Lathyrus; species Lathyrus tuberosus. Next base: position 853,553 of record JALAZF010000371.1, read on the forward strand.
TAAATTAAGTAATTAATTTAATTATCTAAAAAACTAAAACCCTAATTACATAATTAAATTAAGTTATTAATTTAATTATCTAAAAACTAAAACCTTAATTACATAATTAAATTAAGTTGTTAATTTAATTATCTAAAAAACTAAAACCCTAATTACTTCACTGTTAACTTATTCAAATAAATTTAGATAAAATCTCAATTAAACAAATTGGTTGGTGTTTGGTTTTCGATTTGATTTCGAATTGTGACTCGGTTCTACAATGTTTTGCCACGAATTGCTTCTAGTTTAATGTACAGATCTTCTACATATTTATTTGTTTAGATTTTGTAGGACATGCTTTTTGAGTTTTCAAATGGTAGTATTAGCTTTCATAAACAAGACACGATTTACGATTGTTTTATATATCCTCAGAATTTAATTTAATTATGTTTCTACTAGCTGCCGTTGTTTTTTTAAGTTTTCAATATACATGTTTCAATTATTTTAAAAATATGTTTTATCATATCGATTAGTGTTACAAAACCGTTAATATAAATTAAATTCATAATTTTTGTTTTAGAAACCTGTTACATAAAAACAATGCTAAAAGCAATAGATCACTTTATAATTTTTAGGTATAATTTTTATCTTGAACTGATCTATAGAATAATGGTACCACCACAAATAAACCCTAACACGAATACAACAACAGAGCAAACAATTAAAGATAAATACGAATAGAAAAAACAAACCTACAGAGAGGAGGTTTTCTCTGGTGAGCAAAAATTATCCCCTTTGAACTTTTCGTTTCCTTCAAACCACCAGTTCCACTCCTTGCCCTTTTGATTCAACCTTTTCCCTTTGCCTTAGAAAGAATGAACGCCGGTAGGAGCTATAGGGTTTAGTTGTTGATGTTCTTCAATGTGAGGAACAACGACTTTTGGGTAAGGATTTGTAGACTGTGGATGAGTAAATTGGAAAAAAGGACGTTCTATTTATAGGGTAGAATTAGGTCAAAAAATTTGAATGTGATTGTCTAATTTAGGAAGGATGCAATCTGACCTGATTTCCTCTATTTCTTAAGGCCCAAGCCAATGAATCTGGATGGATTCATGTGTCGCTCCCGAAAGATTCGCATCCAACGGTACAAACGCGAGAGTGGCGCGGAAAAATACAGAGTCGTCAGCAATGTGTATTTATCCCGAGAGAGGGAAAGGAAACACTGCATAAACCTGAAGAGAATGGAAAGAACATGGTCTCACGACCAAGAGAAATGGGCACGGGAGTCGGTTACACGAAGGGAAGGTGTTAGCACCCAACACGTCCATCGTACTCTATGGGATCCACGCTTGTTGTCTGCATCAAAAGGTGTCGTCGTCTGGGGCTCCACTGCTACTGGACCGAAGAAGAAACGAGAACGGAAAGAACGGAGAAACGAAGAAGAAAAGAAAAAAAGAAGTGACTCGATAGGACGGTATCGTTGTCCTAGGCCTACGTACTCCCTCAGTGCAATGGGAAAGTCATAGTCAACGTAGTTCGGACGGGAACTGTGAGGGAAGGTTGCTCGCCAAGACAATCGCTGTCTTGTGCCTACATATCCTCAATCGGACGAGAGAGAGGAATCAGATCTAATGTAGTTCGTGGGTACGACCACAGATGGGTAAGTGTTTTTTACGTGAGCAACGAGCTCTTTTCTAAAATAAGAAGTTTGAAACCCAACAATCCCGAAGGACAAAAAGATTTGAATTTGTTTGGTGCTTTTTAGACAGAAGTGTTTTTTAAGTTAGTTCATAACTTGCATTGAACCCAAGTCTCAAATATAGGAACGAATACTTCACGTATCGTCCCCAACAGGACGTAAACTAGGTATCCTAGAAGAATGAGAGGAAGCCCCTCACTCCCCACTTCCCACATAGAAGGCTCAAGTGCAATACACGTTAACTTTTATTACGTGTTTTGAAGGAATTTTGAGATGAGAAGAGAGAGATGGCGCAAAGGAAACTCTAAAGGGAAACTAAGAGTCCTAGTGTTATCATGCATGGATGTCCTATGGTTAGTGAGGTTTAGGGGAGACGACTACCTAAAGCCTAATGATAATCCTACTCCAAGCTTAATCAAAAATTAAGTTGGACTAGGTAGCTCTAAAGGGAGAGAATCCAAGACTTAATCAAGTCTTGAGACTCATGGGATGAAAAAGAGTGAAAGAGAAGGGAGGAGCATCCTAGATGCTAAAGCAAACACAAGTATGAAAGCTTAAAAGAGAAAGGAGAAGCTAGAATGTGGATAACCATCCACATCCCATTCACTTACCATTAGCCCCTACATGGTTAGCAAAAACAAACATAAGCAACAATAATACAAACGAAACCCAACAAGGTACAACCCAAAGAGAAATGGTTACAAACCAAAAGAATCTCATCCAAGTCAGAATGTACACCTTAGAGGTGACCCATAATGTTTACCAAAAAAACTCAAGCAAAGAGAATGCAAACAAGTGGCAAAGCATCCAAGAAAGTCATCAAAGAAGGAATAGAAGAAGAATGAGTGGATATGCAAGGTGATCATGCAAGAATGCTTCAAATAAAATCAAATTCAGAATTTGGATGGCCTAAACATGTGCCTAAACATGCTATACAAGTGTCACATAAGGCATACAAGCGAGTATCCAAGCATTTAGAACCATTAGAAGAAGAAGAAGGAAGCATGTAAATGAAACATGTTAAAGGATGCAACATGGAACATGAATAGCATATGGAATGCATACAAAGCTTCAAGGTCAGAAACATTCATCAAATGAGATGCAAAGAAGTGACATGGCATGGCTTACACAAACCAAACACAAACCAAGAAGAGGCATGGATGAGAAGAAGTGAAAAGATAAGTCAAAAAGAGGCATGTAAATCAAACATTGAACATGTGCACCAAATATGCAACAACCTCATATCAATGACCTATAATTGTAATCAAATGAATTATAATGATTCAAACATGGCTCATGAAGTCAAAGAAACAAATCCAAACAATGGGACAAGTGCCTTCTCAAACAAGTGATCAAACATGCTCAAAGATGTGCACAACATAAGACCTCAAACAAGGAGCAATCAAACAATTAGGAAAACATCTTCAGAAATTACCAAATTAATTCCAAAAACACCTCAACCAGAAGGAAACATCATGTCAAAAATTCATGCAAAAATTCACAAGATAAGGCCTTCAATCAATTATCCAAAGTCACATAGGAATTATGAACTAATATGCAAAAGAAAGGGACCAAAATGCAATATGAACAGGATTTAAAAATATGAGAAAAATATTTTTATGCACTTCAACATGTTAATGAAACAATTTAAAAAAAATGAACTCAAAATGCTTTATAGATGAAGAGAAATAAAATCAGTAAGTTGAAGTGTGCATATATGAAACAATTCACAAAGAAAATAATCACATAATTAATTCAGACATCAAAAATAAAATAAAAAGGAAAATAAAATTTGACAAAACTTTATAAAACTAAAAAGATGCTTCATGATTTTTTTTTTTTTTTTGATGCTCAAGACTATTTTTAAGAATTAAAATGCAAAACAAAGCAATTAAATGAAATAAAAAGAAATAAAAAGCAAAGGGGGTGCAATCAGCAAACCAAACACGTTGCAATAAACGGGCTGAATCAGACTGGGGGTGGGAATAACAAGACCCAAGATAAAAGGGGTCCAAAAGCGCAGTCAAACATAGCATGGATTTCATTCAACATTCAGGATTCACACCAGCCATCAGATCAATCTCACGCACACCGTCAAGTCAACAAAAGCAACCAGTACACAAGATCTAGGGTCATGATTAAAAGCACACAATAACCAATGAACACACGCGCACACCAAATCATTCTGGACACAATAAAAAACTCACGTGACAAGCACATGTCCTTTTAATTCGTTGGCACCATCTCATCCACAAGATTCATCAAACGCATCATATTAAGTCAACAAATCAAATAGCATGCAAGATCAAAGGTTGAGATCAAAAACACATGGTAAGAAGCATGGACCACAACACACACAATCAATAAAAATAAATCAGAAACTGAAACAACTTGGCAACAGAAGGACCAAGACTTCATCACCTACCTCCAAACCCTTGCCGGACGGGAAACTGAACCAGACGCCGGAGCTAGGGCTCCGGTCGTCTCCTCCGGTGAGCACCAACATTAATTTTTCCAGAAATGACACATGACTATACCATTCGAACCAGAATTTCATAAGGATCAAGAATATCAAACTCATTTCAACAAACAAGCAACACATAAAGCAAATCGAACGAAAGAAAGTTTGGATCCAAAACTTAAATCATCAAATACTCTCATGATACGCGTGCAAATTTCAAACAAAACACATCAGCATGCTCAGTGAACCTCATAGATCATTATGCACACTTAAAATTCAAGTTCTAAGAGCATGAAAAGTTCACCAACCTGAGATCTTGAAGAGCTTAAAATACTCCTAGAAAACCAGAGATAAGCTGCAGATCTAGCCTCAGCAGTCTCTAATTGCAAAATAAATGCAATTAGAGCTTGAATATGGTCGGGATCTTGAGTTTGAAGAAATGGTTTCCAAATTCGAACCCACTGAATTCTTTGATATGAGCTTCAGATGATGGTAGATTTGTGTTCTATGGAGTCCAATGATTCAGAATGTGAAAGAATTTTGTGAAAAACTCTTATGAGTAGAGAGAATCGAAGAGGAGAAGATTTGAGGTGAAAAATGAATTCTGACCAAAATAGAATGCATGACCTAGCTGTGAGGGTATGAGTTAGCTTATATACTCTTAGTTATTCCCCTGATTATGATTAGCAAGTGATTAAACCCTTGGTTAATGAGATTGGAGTGATTTTGCCAAAATGCACTTTGTGTTTAAACCCTTAATTCTCACGTGCCAACTCATGCTTTCTCTCATGAATCCCTCACACATCCCTTGCTGATCACAAATGGATTAGAATTGAGCCTTGAAATGTCTTGGTTTGCAAGTTTCAATCCATCTTGCAAAATTGCACTTTGTTGAATAAGTGAGAAATATAGCATGGAATGACTTAGTTCAAAGGCCAAAAATAATCCTTATGATGTGCATTTGAATTTTTTAATGAGACATGAACCAATAAAACCAAATACAAGTCCATTTGTGTCAAAATGCAAAAGGTGGAAAAAGTGGTACGTGGAAAACTATCAAAATGCACCTTGCATTGTTTTGACCATAACTAGAGTTCCACAAATGATATGGAGATGTTCTAGTACTTTTTGGAAATGGGAGAGAAAGATATTCAACTTTCATGTTGGAGGAAAATTAATTTGAAGCTTCCTTGATGATGAAAAGTCAAGTTGAATGTAGTGAAAAACTTGCCAAAAATGGAAAGTTCTCATTATAGATCATTTTCCAAATTTAGTAACTTTTGCACAAACTCTTAATTCTTGATAAATGGCATGAAACTTGACCCTTGAAGACCATATGAGGATGTGAGACCTTGAAAACCATGGAAAGAACCTCAAAATTCCACAGTTGACTTTCCTCCTTACAGTTGACTTTTGCTTGCTTCACAAGCAACTGATCCACTGAAAGTCCTCCACAATGAACCACTAGCCAAGTCTCTATCCATGAACACTTGTGAGCATATGGAATACCATAAGAACATGCTTGAATCCACAAAGCCCTCCAAGAAGTCTTTTTGATTCACAAACCCTAATTGGCCCCTCTGGTTAGGAGGGAAAGATTCACTGAAATCCTCTACCATTCTTGATCTTATGAAGATATGATGAACCCCCCAAACCACCTTGAGGCTTGAGACTTGAGAATATGGACCAAGTACCTTGATCCCATGCTAAGAACCATGCCATGCACAAATGCTAATGCAGGAAATGCAAAGAAACATAAACCAGTTAGCTAAAAACAAAAAGGCAAATTTTGGGGTGTTACAGCTGCCCCTATTCAATCAACTTGGTCCTGAAGGTATGATAGTGACGGCTATCATGCATTTAAAGGATTCACGGAGATTGAATACCAAAAGAAACCTGAAATTTGCAATCTTCAAAGGATGGACGACTCCACTGGGGAACAAACAACAAATACTGCACTGTCACAACACGTACGAGTGTTGGAGACCAATACAAACAATGTATTGAAATGTCATGAGATAAACACAAATGAGTGTTAGCTACGCTGGGGATAAATACGGACGAGCGTCAAGGAATCAAAGAAATCAGATACGGACGGGTATCAAAAAGGTACACGGACGGGTGCCAAATGTCAATGCGGACGGGCATTGAAACAAAAGTTCAAACACGGACGGGTGCTGAAAGAAACACGGACGGGTGCCAAATGTCAATGCGGACGGGCATTGAAACAAAATTTCAAACACGGACGGGTGCTGAAAGAAACACGGACGGGTGCCAAAAGATTCAATACGGACGGGTACTGAAAAGGTACACGGACGGGTGTAAAAAATATTCAATACGGACGGGTATCGAAAAGGTACACGAACGGGTGTAAAAAGATTCAATACGGATGGGTACTGAAAAGGTACACGGACGGGTGCAGAAGAAAACATGGACGAGTGTCTGACGGTAAAAAAAACCTTGAGGGGATAAACCAAAGGACCACCTGGACGAAGAGGTAAAAGAGATCATGGGTTAACGATCTTGGCAAACAACTCTGCGAGGGAATGTCAAATATTGCTTTGAATGACTAAATCCAACACCCGTGGAGTAAAGTCAAAAGATATCTCTTGAAATCCGGCTTTCCTGACGAAGGAAAAACCCAAACCTGGCTTATGCTTCGGATGCATATGTTTGAATTTTGCTGTAATGCTCCACATGAAGTGGAAATGCTACGCATTTAGGAGGATGCCATGCAAAACAAATGCTTATGCAATGCAACAGAGGTGCCTCAGCAAAATAAATGCTGAAGGCGAAAGTAAACTCCACCAGGGATGACAAAAATAAATTGTCCTCCGAAATAAGAGATCCTGCTGAGGAGAACTTCACTCTGCTAGGGAATATTGCAAACACCAATTCTGCCGGAGATGGACGGAACTTTGAGAGAATATCCACTCTGTTGGGGAATATCAAGATCAACAACTCTGCTGGAGATGGACGAAACTCCAAGAGAATACCACTCAGCTGGGGAGGGAGGTGAATACTGAAGATGGAAACTCCTCCGCTGGAGATGTCCAACTGTTTCAGGACTTGGATTTGATGCTTGCCAAAAACGATTGGACTTAAACCTGCTGGGATACCACTCACCACCAGACTCTGTTTGGGGATGTCAGTGAGCTTAATCCGCGGTTAGGGAAATAACTTTACCCTCACCCTGCTGGGGATTAGATCAAACCGTTGTCACTGAGACTATACTTTCTGACCAACTGAGGAAAGTAGATACCAGGACTCTGTGGGGGTACTAACATCTTTGTCCACAAATCTCTTGCTGGAGATACAACAACATCCACCTTAGAGCAATCAACTTCTGAACGCTTGCTGGGGGATAGTAGTCCAGACACAGCTTCGGCTGGGTATACAATCCTCTGTACTCTACTGAGGAGGACGATCCTCAACGACTCCGCTTGGGAGAGGAAAAAGTAGTTGTCAACATCCACCCTGCTAGGGGGTAAACACCTTGTTTCCTGACTAGTTGAGCAAAAAACAACTGCCTCATATTTTGTGGGGAAACACCACCCGCTGAAGAAAAGTGGGCCAAATTACAACTCTGGCTGGGGGAAAACCTCTTATATCCTGCTGAAGGGGACGATCCTTAACGACTCCGCTTGGGGAATTACCTCTTTATACTCTGTTGAGGAAGACGATCCTTGATACTCTGATGGGGAAGAGTAATAAACTGCTGAGGACGATCAGACTTCAAAGTTGGTGAGAGCTCTACTGGGGAGGTACACCTGTCATCCTGCAAAACCAACAGAAAGGTCTACGTGCAAACATGATTACTTTGATTATCATCATAGTGACTGTCGCCTAAGCAATTGCCACTGTTTTCCAACTTGTTTCATAAAGCTCAACATTTTAGCATGTAATGTTTATCAAAAATATCAGACATTTTCACAAACAAAACAGGTAAAACAAAAACAAAAGCTCTCTGACTGAAATGCAAACTTTATTGAATGAATTGGCCTGTAAATAGGCATTTACATCTGGAAGCAATTCCTGAAAAGAGGTAATTGCGCAAAAAGAAAAAGAAAATACAAATGTCGGCAATGTGGGGAACAGACATCCACCATGACTCGACTCAGCTATAACCCATATGACTTGTTTATCCGCAGATACTTTGTCCTTTGAAGATGACTAACTAGACTGATTCCTTTCCTTCGAACTTTCCATGCATGAACAGTGATCACAGATCGAACGTGGATCGTAGTCTTTGCTTTTAAATCCCTAACTTTTGCCTGGATCGCCCTTTTCGGGTTTTCAATCCACCGAGATACCCTTTTTTTGCCAAAGTTGCATTTTCAGGTTTTCAACCTTGCGGGTTTATTTCTTTTTTCTTTTTATCCCTAATTTTTGCCCGAACCTTTTCTTTTTATGGTTCGCCAGGATGCCCCATTTTTGCCCGAACCTTCTTTTTATGTTCAGCGGGTCTCTTTTATGCAAAGTATTTTTTGACTACATCCGCGTTCACAGGGGACGTAAAATCTTCGCCATCCATAGTTGAAAGTAATAAGGCTCCACCAGAGAAAACCTGTCTTACTACATATGGCCCTTCATAATTTGGGGTCCACTTGTCCCTGTGATCTGTTTGAGGAGGAGTGATCCTTTTCAGTACTAATTCACCAGTTTAAAAACACCGAGGACGCACTTTTTGATCAAAGGCTTTCTTCATCCTACTCTGATACAACCGGCCATGCGCAATGGCTTTCAATCTCTTCTCTTCAATGAGGTTCAGTTCATTCAGCCGGGAACGCACCCACTCAACTTCATCAAGCTTCACGTCTGTCAGAATTCTCAAAGAAGGAATCTCAACTTCTAATGGCAGGACTGCTTCCATACCATACACCGGTGAGAAAGGAGTTGCCCCAGTTGATGTGCGTACCGAAGTACGATATCCGTGCACAGCGTAAGGCAATATCTCATGCCAGTCTTTGTATGTCACTACCATCTTCTGCACAATCTTCTTTATGTTCTTATTAGCCGCTTCAACAGCTCCATTCATCTTCGGGCGATAGGGAGAAGAATTGTGATGCTCGATCTTAAAGCTCTGGCATAGCTCCTTCATCTTCTTATTGTTCAAATTTGAACCATTATCAGTAATGATCCTCTCCGGGACTCCATACCGGCAGATAATGTCCTTCTTAATAAACCGGGCTACCACTTGTCTGGTGACGTAGGCATACGATGCTGCTTCCACCCACTTCGTGAAATAATCAATAGCCAACAGGATAAAATGATGTCCATTTGAAGCAGTCGGTTCGATCTTCCTAATCATGTCAATGCCCCACATGGCAAACGGCCAAGGTGACGACAAAACATTCAGAGGAGTAGGCGGTACGTGCACCTTATCAGCATAAATCTGGCATTTATGACATTTCCGGGCGTATTTAAAACAATCAGACTCCATAGTCATCCAATAATACCCCGCTCTCAACAATTTTCTTGCCATAGCATGTCCATTGGCATGAGTACCGAAGGAACCTTCGTGAACTTCTTCCATTAACAGGCCTGCCTCGTGTTCATCAACACAACGTAGCAAGACCATGTCAAAGTTTCTCTTGTATAACACATCGTCTTTGTTCAAAAAGAAGTTTCCTGATAATCTCCTCAATGTCTTTTTATCCTTGAAAGATGCCCCAGCTGGGTATTCCTGACTCTTCAAGAAGACTTTGATGTAATGATACCAAGGCTTGCCATCTGATACCCCTTCAACTGCAAATACAAAAGCAGGTTTGTCCAAGCGTATGATTCTGATTGAAGGAGCTTCATTCCAAAGATTTACTTTATACATTAATGACAACGTCGCCAATGCATCAGCCATCTGATTCTCTATCCGGGGGATGTGATGGAAGTCCACTCTGTCAAAGAAAGGTAACAACCTTCTGGCATAGTTGTTATATGGAACAAGATTCACTTGACGAGTCTCCCATTCACCTGTAATCTGATTAACCACCAACGCAGAATCACCATAAACATCGAGGTTCTTGATTCTCAAATCAATTGCTTCTTCTAACCCCATGATGCATGCTTCATACTCTGCCTCATTGTTGGTGCATATGAACGCTAATCGGGCAGTAAAGGGTATATGAGAACCCTGTGGAGTCATAATGATTGCCCCGATTCCGTTACCATATGAATTAACATATCCATCAAAAACCATCTTCCACTGAGATCCAATCTCAGGTCCTTCATCAGGCAAAGGCTCTTCACAATCCTTCATCTTCAGATACATGATATGCTCATCCGGAAATTCAAACTTCATCGGTTGATAATCCTCAATTGGCTGTTCGGCAAGATATTCTGACAAAACACTTCCCTTAATGGCCTTTTGGGAAACATATTGAATATTGTATTCTGTCAGAACCATCTGCCAACGGGCTATTCTCCCAGAAAGTGCTTGCTTCTCAAACACATACTTGATCGGATCCATCTTCGAAATCAAAAGGGTTGTATGGTTTAACATATACTGCCTCAAATGCTTAGCGGCTCAAGCGAGTGCACAACATGTTTTCTCCAGCATCGAGTACCTTGACTCGCAATCAGTAAACTTCTTACTCAAGTAGTAGATGGCGTGCTCTTTTCTACTTGACTCGTCTTATTGACCGAGCACACAACCCATTGAATTCTTAAGAACCGTGAGATACATAATCAAAGGCCTTCCTGGCACTGGTGGCATAAGGACCGGAGGTTCCTGCAAGTATTCTTTTATCTTTTCAAACGCCTTTTGACAATTTTCATTCCACCTGACCGCTTGATCTTTTCTTAGCAACTTGAAGATTGGTTCACATGTGGCTGTGAGATGCGAGATGAACCTAACAATGTAGTTTAATCTCCCCAAGAAACCACAAACCTCTTTTTCTGTTTTCGGCTCGGGCATTTCTTTTATGGCTTTTACCTTTGCATGATCAACCTCAATACCTTTTTCACTAACAATAAACCCCAGCAATTTTCCTGATTTCACCCCGAAGGTGCACTTGTTTGGATTCAACCTCAGCTGAATTTCCTTAACCTTTCAAACAACTTCTGAAGATTTACCAAATGTTCTTCTTCCGTCTGTGACTTCGCAATCATGTCATCAACATAGACCTCGATCTCTTTGTGAATCATATCATGAAAGAGAGTCACCATTACCCGCTGATAGGTTACCCCTGCATTTTTCAATCCAAAGGGCATCACTTTGTAGCAGAAAGTTCCCCACGGTGTTATGAATGTTGTCTTCTCCATGGCCCCAGTTATACCCAGAGAAACCATCCATGAAGGAAAACACATAATACTGGGCAATATTGTCAACTAACACGTCAATGTGAGGGAGCGTGAAATCATCCTTTGGGCTTGCTCTGTTCAAATCCCTATAATCAACACACATCCTGACCTTCTCATCCTTCTTAGGTACAGGCACGATGTTAGCAACCCATGGAGGATAATTTGTCACGGAAAGAAAACCGGCATCTAGCTGTTTCTGAACCTCTTCCTTGATCTTGACAGACATCTCCGGTTTAGTTCTTCTCAACTTTTGCTTGACCGGAGCACAACCTTCTTTAAGTGGTAGCCGGTGTACAACAATATCAGTATCGAGCCCAGGCATGTCTTGGTAAGACCAGGCAAAGATATCCACATACTCTCGGAGCATTTCAATCAATCTTTCCTTGACACTGTCTTCCAATGAAGTCCCTACTCTTACTTCCTTTCTGGCGTCCTCAGTTCCCAAATTCACAATCTCAATTTCCTCCTGATGAGGTAGGATGACTCTCTCCTCTTGCTTCAACAATCTGGCCAACTCTTCGGGCAGTTCACAATCTTCGTCAGTCTCTTCTTCAGCCTGATAAATTGGATTGTCAAAGTTATACCGAGCTATAGCTGAGTCATGATCGGTGTCATCTGAACAAAAAGACCTGCATGATTGATGAGGTATGTTTTATTATGTATGCAACAAAAGAAACACATTGCCATTTTGATGTGGGTTTTTAATGCATACAAATAAAAACAGAAAGACAGAGATCAAAATATTTGAGTGTGAAAAGTCCTTTATTAATGATAAAGCAAAACATGCAACAATTAAAAGCCCTACAAATAAAATCACCACGTCTTGGGCTGAACGCAGGATTAACATAATAGGAAAACAAAGCAATTACTCGAAGCCTGTCACTTGAATGACTTTTTTGGAGGACCAGTTGCACAGACTTTTTCCTGGGACGCAAGGACGAATCCAGCTATCCATGTCATAATCACTGTCCCCTTCATCCTCAATGGCATTAACCCTGTCGAAGAATACACCGACACTAGTGAAACGGACTGGGTCATAGAATTTGGGAGGATCCCCGTCTTTCCTGGATGGCTTGTATCCCAATCCATAAGTATCCCTCTTCTCCTGAACTTTAATCATCTGGCCCTACCTCTGTGAGCTACCAGCTTCAACCATAGCTTTGGCGTCTTTAAACGAAGACATAGAAACTTCAGGCTGATCTGCCACCGCAGGCTGCTCTATAATCTCAGACTGGACAACCTCTTCAGAAACCTTCACCTTTTCAAACCCCTGACACAACGTCTCATGGATTTCACCATCCACTTCCACGTATTTGAAGGTTGACAGCTGACTAATCATTATGTCTTCTTCTCCGCACACCGTCACTACATGACCATCAACCATGTATTTCAGCTTTTGATGCAAAGTGGAGGTTACAGCGCCTGCCCCATGGATCCAAGGACGACCCAACAAATAGCTGTACGCTGGCTAAATATCCATTATATAAAATGTTTCATCAAAAACTTCCGGCCCAACCTTGATCGGAAGCACAATCTCTCCAAAGACAGATCTCTTCGAGCCATCAAAAGCTCGCACCACCAAGTCACTTGGTGTACAAATAAGCCCCCTGGTATCTAACTTCATTAATGCTTTCTTGGGAAATACATTCAACGATGATCCAGTATCAACCAATACATGTGACATCAGTGAACCACGACACTCAATCAAAATATGCAGGGCATGGTTGTGATTCCTCCCAGCAGGAGTCAAGTTAAGATCTGTGAAACCTAAGCCATTACCCGCATTCACGTGCGCAATAACCCCTTTCAGCTGGTTAACAGAAATCTCTTGAGGAACGTAGGCTGCATTCAAAACCTTCAGAAGAGCATTCCTGTGAGCCTCAGAACACAATAGCAAAGACAGAATAGAGATCTTGGACGGGGTCTGATGTAACTGGTCCACGATCTTGTAATCACTTTTCCAGATGAGTCTCATAAACTCCTCTACATTTTCAGAAAAAGCATCATCAACCGGCTTTACCGCAGAATCAGTAACCACTGGAGTCTGAACGGAACCATCCATTGCCTGTTTTCCCCTATCTTGACTTGAAGTACTGGGTTGATCATTAACAGGAGTAAGCACTCTACCACTTCTGGTTATAGCATCAGTCTCAACTTTAACCTCTGAACTAGAGCTTACTGGTGAAGTATTCATTAATTCCTGCTTTTGTCCATTGACAAACACCTCTGCACCGTAATTCCAAGGAATAGCCTTAGAACTTTCATACGGGATGGGCCCAGCCCTGGTGATAATGACTGGAGGTGGCCTTGCCGGACCTGAAATAGTAATCGTTTTGAACGGAATGGTGATAGTAGCAACCTTCTCACTAACAACCTCTTCTTGCTGATTACCTCTATCAAACTGTAAATAGCCCTCCTCAATCAGATTCTGAATACCCATCTTTAGCGAATCACAACCATTAACCTTCGTCAAACAATCTGAGCAGTTCTCATCACAACTCGGATAGACACCACCTTTCAATAACCTATTTTTAACCACAGCCAATGAAGTCTTTAATTACTCAACATCCATGATTAAATTCAAAGCTTCACCTTCCTCAATTATCACATTCACCCTTGGCCCATTGTGATCAGGCATAGGGTTTTGAATAACATTGGCCCCAGCATTCGAGAAATTCATAGCCTTGGAGTCTACAAGGTCTTGCACCTTATGATGAAATGCCCTACACTTCTTCACAGTGTGCCCCGGAGCACCAGAATGAAAATCGCAGTGTGCGTTAACATTGTAGCCTCGTGGGAGTTCCCCTGTTGGTGGAGCCAGGCTACGGAGCTCAACTAGACGCAACTGCAGCAAATGTTGCAATAACTATGCATACGACATTGGGGGTTGATCAAAGTGCCTCTCTTCATTCCTTTGTCTGTTCTGATACTGGCCCTGCTGCCTATTCTGATTACCATTATTCCTCTGTTGCTGTGGTGGAGGTAACGTTGCTGGGATAGTTACCGATGCTACTTGTTGATTATCGCTCTGATGTTGTTTCCCTTTTCCCCTATGAGATGATACAGCGTTGGCCTCCCCTTTCTTCTTATAATTATCAAACGGCTTCTTTCCATGTCCAGAGGACGGTCCGTCACCAGTAGAAACCTTTCCAGCCTTAATTCCGACCTCTATCTTCTGTCCAATATCGATCATATCTGCAAACCTGCCTAGAGAACAAGGAAATAGCTTCTCATAATAATGCTTAGGCAGCGTGTCCATAAACATATCCAACATCTCTTTTTCCAGAATTGTTGGTTGCACCCTAGCCGCCAATTCACGCCACCTTTGCGCGTATTCTTTGAAACTTTCATCATTTTTCTGGGACATGCTCAACAGCTGAGTTCTGTTGGGCGCCATGTCTATGTTGTACTGGTAATGCTTGATAAAAGCTGCAGCTAGCTCTCTCCAAGTATGAACATCTCTACTTTCCAGCCCCATGTACCATTCCAAAGATGCGCCAGATAGGCTGTCTTGGAAAAAGTGCATCATTAACTTTTCATCTTTGGCATGAGCAGCCATCTTCCTGGTATAGGCCTTTATATGAGTTCTCGGACAGGTAGAACCATTATACTTCTCCAGTGTAGGAATCTGAATCTTGTGTGGAATGATAACATCAGGGACCAACCCTAGGTCGTCCAAATCTATTCCCAAATCATCCTGTTTCACAACCCCTTTCAATTGAGCCTCAATTAAATGAATCCTTTCATCACTGACCACAGGTAGACCAGCGTCTAAGCTTCTGACTGAAAACACATCATCCTGTTGATCATCAATACGAGGGCCATGGATAGCTTGAACAGTACTTCCCTCTCCAACCACTGAAGGAATACCACCCTGTCCTCCAGCACCAGTGATAGGAATGTTGATACCAGCACCACCTCCGCCCAGAGGAATAACACGATTAAGAAAACCACCGTGTAAGACACCATTCTCATCAACCTGCGACACCAAAGGCTGAACTAGAGTTCTGAATTCATTCTGACTTTGCACCACACCCTGCATCATCTCCATGAATTGATCGACGCGAGCTTGCATAGCTGCCATGTCTGCCTAAACTTTGTCCATCGCTCTGCTTTGATTAAGCCTGGTAGAATATCGATGAGTTGGTTAATCAATCCTGACTGACAAAAAGAGAGAGCATAAGAAAACCAGAGAATCCAAGATAACCTGCAATGCAAAATGATTATGATTATGCAAATGCGAATGCAAAATGCAAACAAACATATTTAAACATTTCCAAGGTATATCCTTTGATTCCAATCTTTGAAATCGGGCCAGGGATTGGACACCTCACTGGAAAATAAATCCGAACCCAGCAATACCGCAGAATTAAACCAAGGAAACAAACCATAGTCCAAATAAAAACCACCAAGGCACAAATATCTGAATTAAACATTCTATTATCAAGATGGAAGCATTCATACAAACAAAGTCAATTGTAACCAGTGGTGGTTCCATCAACAATCCTGATGCTAACCACAAAAAAAGATACACAACAACTACAATTCTGCCCCAAACAGACTAGCCTCCACTTCTTCCAGAAGGTTCAAAGTGTCAGGATGTGCCGGTCGCGTGATCAGCCCTTTGATTAACCTGTTTCTCTTCGCAATCTCTTGGTTCAGTGTTGCAATCTGCTCTTCAGCGCTGCTACCTTCATGTCTCACCTTCTTGATTCCAGCTTGTAATTTGAGCTCTTCAATCTCCTTCTGGGACTTTTTCCACTTATTGAAGAAATGTTTTCCTTTTTCTTTCGCCTTTTGCAGATCTTTGTTTAATTCCTCGTTTTCGACTTAGACCTCACTCCACATCTCTTGATAAACATCAAGTTCGATTTCAGTCTTAGCCAAAAGCTTCTTAGTTGTCCTGGTGGTTTTGCTTGATGTCTCTACTGCCATGCTAAGCTTCTTGAAATGCTGAATTCTGCTATCCAGATCATTTTCTGCCTTCTTCAAACGCTCAGTCGACACTTTAACTTGCCACTTCAGCTCTAAGTTGTCCTGCAAAACTCCCTGCAACTGACTACTCATACCAGAATTCTCTGCTCTCAATTCATGCACCAACTTCTGTTGCTTATTGAACTCTTCAATAGGCACAGTAAGTCTTTCTTCCACACTTTCTGGGTACAACATAGGTGCTCGATCAAAAGGCAAGTAGCACTCCTCAACTCTCTGTTTTATCCAATCCACATAAGGAAGGAAAGCCTGATTGTTTGGTTTACCCAGAACGACATTTCCTTTCTTAAGTATACTACCCCAAGCTTCAGAAGCTCTCTGCGCCACCTCCAAACCTTCAGACGAGTGGAAATACAATGATTCTTCCACATCTCTCTTAACAGGCGGTCCTACCAGAGCGTAACCAAACTGTCTGACGGCCAAGGAAGGGTTATAGTTAATTCCTCCCTTCCTCCCTATCAAAGGAACATTAGGGTACTTACCACAACTGTGAATGATATCTTTGCCAAGCAATCCTTGATTTATCCACACGATGTTTTTACTGACCAGTCCCATCAGGCGCTGACTCCACTCTAGAGAATCCTTAGAATCAACAAAAGCACCAGACTGAGGTAGACGACTTGCGAACCATTTATAAAATAATGGAGCGCAGCAATGAACCATCATTCCTCTCTTCTTTTCATTCCTGTTGTATAAGGCATAATGGAGATCGCCCAACAGGGTCGGCACAGGATTCCTCATCATGAATATCCTGATAGCATCCTCATCCACAAAATCAGGCTCATTGGGGAACAACACAATACCATAAACACAAAGAGCTAACAGTGCGTTGAAAACAACCCATTCTTTATCTTCTGCTGCCTTCTGAGCCTTCTTCGTTAGATACCCCAACTTGAAACCACAGATCTTTCCTTTGTTAGAAATGTTGGCTTCTATCTCTAACTTGCTCAAATAAAGAGCACCGACCAATTTCCCGCAATCTAGATCTCCTTTTGAACCAAAGAAGGGAGGCACTTCCTTGATAGCAATCCCTAGGAGGTTAGAATATTCCTCCAAAGTAGGCACCAATAAATAATTCGGGAACAAAAAACATCTCAGCGGAGGGTCATAGAACTGCATCAACGTATGAAGACCCCGAAACTCATAATCGTCGATGTTATGAACAAAAGACAGAATCCACCCATACTTTTCCGCGAAAGCATTCAATACTTCAGGGCTTGCCATTCCCTTCAGGATAGTGAGAGGACCTATTGTTGGCTTGAGAAACTTGTAGATAATAATATCCTTCTTACCTCTTGGAACATTCATCCCTAATGCTGCCCTCTGACTGGAATCACAGATTTGGATACAACCTGGAAATACAAAAATATGAATGTCAGAGAAGAAAATGAAATGAAATGCACAGCATGGGATCAAGGCATCAAGCATCTGTGCTGAACTGGCTGGACAATATTGAGGCTCTGTACAAACTCTTTAGTCAATCCGGGGTAACAGAATAACTACACTGATACGGCTATAGAGACAAAGAATCCAGAAACACCGGGTAGGTAGAAGGTCACGGTTACCTGCAAACATGTAAATAACCCGCCCCTCTCACATGTGGGTACTAAGATCCTCAGTATCCCAGGCTCTCAGGCCGAGAAATGATGATACGTTCACCACTTCTGGTTTGGCATCATCACCAATCGAGGAGGCCTCAACTGATTCACAAAAATGAAAGATCCTCAGCTTCGGAGGTTTGAGAAGCAATAGCACATTCAGCCCGAAGGATACAATGCTACCGCCAATCAAAGAGGTCGTCCGCTGATTCACCGCAAAAGGAAAACCTATAGCAAGTTCCCAGCATTGGGTCCTCGGGTCGAGAATGTGCAATGGGTTTGCCACAGAACGTGGTCTGCCACTGTCACATCCTGGGAGGAGTGCTGCAACTGAGTCCTCGGGAATGGTCTCCAGAGTCGACAATCCCTCAAGAAAATACCTACTGGCCTGTACCAACGCACAGTAGCAGGTAGCTCCTGATAGAACCTCGTCTGGTTATGGGTCTCATGACCAACAATACATGGCCACCCCTATGTAAGCGTCACGACTATCCACTCTAAAACCTGTATGTATGCTCAAGCCTGGGTAGTGGGCTTATCTCTCAGAACATCCCAACCCTCCAAACAGAAAACTAGCCAGCACAACACAGTAATATCCAGTATGACAGTAATAAAATGAAATGCAATGGAATAAAAGCTGTAAATACAGTAAACAAATAAAACAGCAAATACAGTAATATACAACAAAGCAAAGCACCCCAAAAACAAACACCCAAAGAAAAATAAACAGACAAGCGCTAGGATCGACTCGCTAAAGGGGATGGACCAGCAAGAGGTCAACTAGAGTCCCCAGCAGAGTCGCCAGCTGTCGCTTCCGAAAGATTCGCATCCAACGGTACAAACGCGAGAGTGGCACTGAAAAACACAGAGTCGCCAGCAATGTGTATTTATCCCGAGAGAGGGAAAGGAAACACTGCATAAACCTGAAGAGAAGGGAAAGAACATGGTCTCACGACCAAGAGAAATGGGTACGGGAGTCGGTTACGCGAAGGGAAGGTGTTAGCACCCAACACATCCATCGTACTCGATGGGATCCAAGCTTGTTGTCTGCATCAAAAGGTGTCGTCGTCTGGGGCTCCATTGCTACTGGACCGAAGAAGAAACGAGAACGGAAAGAACGGAGAAACGAAGAAGAAAAGAAAAAAAAAGTGACTCGATAGGACGGTATCGTTGTCCTAGGCCTACGTACTCCCTCAGTGCAATGGGAAAGTCAGAGTCAACGTAGTTCGGACGGGAACTGTGGGGGAAGGTTGCTCGCTGAGACAATCGCTGTCTTGTGCCTATATATCCTCAATCGGACGAGAGAGAAGAATCAGAGGTAATGTAGTTCGTGGGTACGACCACAGATGGGTAAGTGTTTTTTATGTGAGCAACGAGCTCTTTTCTGAAATAAGAAGTTTGAAACCCAACAATCCCGAAGGACAAAAAGATTTGAATTTGTTTGGTTTTTTTTAGACATAAGTGTTTTTTAAGTTAGTTCATAACTTGCATTGAACCCAAGTCTCAAATATAGAAACGAATACTTCGTGCATCGTCCCCAACAGGACGTACACTAGGTATCCTAGAAAAATGAGAGGAAGCCCCTCACTCTCCACTTCCCACATAGAAGGCTCAAGTGCAATACACGTTAACTTTTATTACATGTTTTGAAGGAGTTTTGAGATGAGAATAGAGAGACGACGCAAAGGAAACTCTAAAGGGAAACTAAGAGTCCTAGTGTTATCATGCATGGATGTCCTATGGTTAGTGAGGTTTAGGGGAGATGACTACCTAAAGCCTAATGCTAATCCTACTCCAAGCTTAATCAAAAATTAAGTTGGACTAGGTAGCTCTAAAGGGAGAGAATCCAAGACTTAATCAAGTCTTGAGACTCATGGGATGAAAAAGAGTGAAAGAGAAGGGAGGAGCATCCTAGATGCTAAAGCAAACACAAGTATGAAAGCTTAAAAGAGAAAGGAGAAGCTAGAATGTGGATAACCATCCACATCCCATTCACTTACCATTAGCCCCTACATGGTTAGCAAAAACAAACATAAGCAACAATAATACAAACGAAACCAACAAGGTACAACCCAAAGAGAAATGATTACAAACCAAAAGAAACTCATCCAAGTCAGAATGTACACCTTAGAGGTGACCCATAATGTTTACCAAAAAACTCAAGCAAAGAGAATGCAAATAAGTGGCAAAGCATCCAAGAAAGTCATCAAAGAAGGAATAGAAGAAAATTGAGTGGATATGCAAGGTGATCATGCAAGAATGCTTCAAATAAAATCAAAGTCAGAATGTGGATGGCCTAAAAATGTGCCTAAACATGCTATACAAGTGTCACATAAGGCATACAAGCGAGTATCCAAGCATTTAGAACCATTAGAAGAAGAAGAAGGAAGCATGTAAATGAAGCATGTTAAAGGATGCAACATGGAACATGAATAGCATATGGCATGCATACAAAGCTTCAAGGTCATAAAAATTCATCAAATGAGATGCAAACAAGTGATATGGCATGGCTTACACAAACCAAACACAAACCAAGAAGAGGCATAGATGAGAAGAAGTGAAAACATAAGTCAAAAAGAGGCATGTAAATCAAACATTGAACATGTGCACCAAATATGCAACAACCTCATACCAATGACCTATAATTGTAATCAAATGACTTATAATGATTCAAACATGGCTCATGAAGTCAAATAAACAAATCCAAACAATGGCACAAGTGCCTTCTCAAACAAGTGATCAAACATGCTCAAAGATGTGCACAACATAAGACCTCAAACAAGGAGCAATCAAAAAATTAGCAAAACATCTTCAAAAATTACCAAATTAATTCTCAAAACACCTCAACCATAAGAAAACATCATGTCAAAAATCCATACAAAAATTCACAAGATAAGGCCTTCAATCAATCATGCAAAGTCACATAGGAATTATGAACTAATATGCAAAAGAAAGGGACCAAAATGCAATATGAACAGGATTTTAAAATATGAGAAAAATATTTTTATGCACTTCAACATGTTAATGAAACAATTCAAAAAGAATGAACTCAAAATGCTTTATAGATGAAGAGAAATAAAATCAGCAAGTTGAAGTGTGCATATATGAAACAATTCACAAAGAAAATAATCACATAATTAATTCAGACATAAAAAATAAAATAAAAAGGAAAATAAAATTTTACAAAATTTTATAAAACTAAAAAGATGCTTCACATTTTTTTTTAATTTTTTTTTTATGCTCAAGACTATTTTTAAGAATTAAAATGCAAAACAAAGCAATTAAATGAAATAAAAAGAAATAAAAAGCAAAGGGGGTGCAATCAGCAAACCAAACACGTTGCAATAAACGGGCTGAATCAGACTGGGGGTGGGAATAACAAGGCCCAATACAAAAGGGTTCCAAAAGCGCAGTCAAACATAGCATGGATTTCAGTCAACATTCAGGATTCACACCAGCCATCAGATCAATCTCACGCACACCATCAAGTCAACAAAAGCAACCAGTACACAAGATCTAGGGTCATGATTAAAAGCACACAATAACCAATGAACACACGCGCACACCAAATCATTCTGGACATAATAAAAAACTCACGTGACAAGCACATGTCCTTTTAATTCGTTGGCACCATCTCATCCACAAGATTCATCAAACGCATCATATTAAGTCAACAAATCAAATAGCATGCAAGATCAAAGGTTGAGATCAAAAACACATGGTAAGAAGCATGGACCATAACACACACAATCAATAAAAATAAATTAGAAACTGAAACAATGTGGCAGCACAAGGACCATTGGATCAAACACATCAACGACCAAGACTTCATCACCTACCTCCAAACCCTTGCCGGACGGGAAACTGAACCAGACGCCGGAGCTAGGGCTCCGGTCGTCTCCTCCGGTGAGCACCAACATTAATTTTTCCAGAAATGACACATGACTATACCATTCAAACCAGAATTTCATAAGGATCAAGAATATCAAACTCATTTCAACAAACAAGCAACACATAAAGCAAATCGAACGAAAGAAAGTTTGGATCCAAAACTTAAATCATCAAATACTCTCATGATACGCGTCCAAATTTCAAACAAAACACATTAGCATGCTCAGTGAACCTCATAGATCATTATGCACACTTAAAATTCAAGTTCTAAGAGCATGAAAAGTTCACCAACCTGAGATCTTGAAGAGCTTAAAATACTCCTAGAAAACCAGAGATAAGCTGCAGATCTAGCCACAGCAGTCTCTAATTGCAAAATAAATGCAATTAGAGCTTGAATATGGTCTGGATCTTGAGTTTGAAGAAATGGTTTCCAAATTCGAACCCACTGAATTCCTTGATATGAGCTTCAGATGATGGTAGATTTGTGTTCTATGGAGTCCAATGATTCAGAATGTGAAAGAATTTTGTGAAAAGCTCTTATGAGTAGAGAGAATCGAAGAGGAGAAGATTTGAGGTGAAAAATGAATTCTGACCAAAATAGAATGCATGACCTAGCTGTGAGGGTATGAGTTAGCTTATATACTCTTGGTTATTCCCCTGATTATGATTAGCAAGTGATTAAACCCTTGGTTAATGAGATTAGAGTGATTTTGCCAAAATGCACTTTGTGTTTAAACCCTTAATTCTCACGTGCCAACTCATGCTTTCTCTCATGAATCCCTCACACATCCCTTGCTGATCACAAATGGATTAGAATTGGGCCTTGAAATGTCTTGGTTTGCAAGTTCAATCCATCTTGCAAAATTGCACTTTGTTGAATAAGTGAGAAATATAGCATGGAATGACTTGGTTCAAAGGCCAAAAATAATCCTTATGATGTACATTTGAATGTTGTAATGAAACATGAACCAATAAAACCAAATACAAGTCCATTTGTGTCAAAATGTAAAAGGTGGAAAAAGTGGTACATGGAAAACCATCAAAATGTACCTTGCATTGTTTTGACCATAACTAGAGTTCCACAAATGATATGGAGATGTTCTAGTACTTTTTGGAAATGGGAGAGAAAGATCTTAAACTTTCATGTTGGAGGAAAATTCATTTGAAGCTTCCTTTATGATGAAAAGTCAAGTTGAATGTAGTGAAAAACTTGCCAAAAATGGAAAGTTCTCATTATAGATCATTTTCCAAATTTAGTAACTTTTGCACAAACTCTTGATTCTTGATAAATGGCATGAAACTTGACCCTTGAAGACCATATGAGGATGTGAGACCTTGAAAACCATGGAAATAACCTCAAAATTCCACAGTTGACTTTCCTCCTTACAGTTGACTTTTGCTTGTTTCACAAGCAACTGATCCACTAAAAGTCCTCCACAATGAACCACTAGCCAAGTCTCTATCCATGAACACTTGTGAGCATATGGAATACCATAAGAACATGCTTGAATCCACAAAGCCCTCCAAGAATTCTTTTTGATTCACAAACCCTAATTGGTCCCTCTGGTCAGGAGGGAAAGATTCACTGAAATCCTCTACCATTCTTGATCTTATGAAGATATGATGAACCCCTCAAACCACCTTGAGGCTTGAGACTTGAGAATATGGACCAAGTACCTTGATCCCATGCTAAGAACGATGCCGTGCACAAATGCTAATGCAGGAAATGCAAAGAAACATAAACCAGTTAACTAAAAACAAAAAAGGCAAATTTTGGGGTGTTACATCATGGCTTGGTGAATTCTAATTAATTTAAATAGTAATAAAAAGTTTAATAATGATGATAAAACAAGATTTGATTTTTATTTATTTTTATTATTTTTTGAGATTTTTTCCATAAAAAATTGATTTTAATGAAAAAATCATATTTTCAAAAATTTATTAAATAAAAATTCGAAAATTAAAAATTAAATATTAAAAAATAATATTTTTGTGATTTTTATTAAAAAAAATAAAATAGAAAAAAGTTAGTAATAAAGGAAAAACAAATAAACCATTAAAAGAAAGGAAGGTGGGATTCGAACTCACAACCTCTCACACTTATAGCCCTTATACCCCTCTTTCTGCCAATTGTGCCATTTTACTTATTCGAAATAAAGTGGCACTAGAAATCATATAAAATAGGTCAAAATTTAGGGTACTACAATGGCAATTGGAACGACGGTCTTGAGGACATCAGGAGGTACAAAGCCCTTGAAAACCAAATAAACAATTTTCTCTATGTGGAAGAGGTGATATGGAGGCAGCGTAGTAAGGATATTTGGCTCAGACATAGAGACAAAAATACTAGATTCTTCCACTGCAAGGTTGACCAAAGGGGGAAAACAAATGTAATTCGAAAGCTGATGGATGATAATGGCAACTGGTGGAACGATGATCTTCACTATGAACGTGTCCTTGTCCAGTATTTTTCGAAACTTTTCTCTTCTTCTGGCCCCACCAATGTGGCTGAGGTTTGTTCTGTCGTGCGCGGGAGGTTGTAACCAGGTAATTTCAACTAGTGTGATGCAAATTTCTCTAGGATGGAAGTCATAGAAGCTCTCTTTCAGATGCAGGCCCTCAAGGCTCCTGGGTCAGACGGTCTTCCTGCCCTTTTATTTCAGAAGTATTGGAACATTGTGGGTGTCGAATTCATTAACATGGTGTTGGATGTCCTCAATAACAATGCTGATCCTAGAAAGTTTAACAATACTTAATTTGTTCTCATTCCGAAATGCAAGCAACCCATGAAGGTGATAACGAAGACCATTGCAAACCGAATCAAACATATTCTTCCGGATGTCATTGATGAGGAACAAAGTGCGTTTGTGAAGGGTCGCCTTATCGCGGACAATACTCTGGTTGCGATGGAATGTTTTCATTGGATGCAGAAAAAGAAAAAAGCGAAAAGGGAGTTATGGCCTTGAAGCTTGACATGGCCTGAAATTCTGATATCAGACGTGTGATGTTAAGGTGTGATGTCACAACAACACACTCTGCACAATGGACAGCAATAACAGTAAAATAACACCAAGAATTGTTGACCCAGTTCGGTTACAATCAACCTACTCTGGGGGCTACCAAGCCAGGGATGGAATTCACTACTTGTAGATATAATTTACAGACTCAACAACCCGTTGACAATCTCCTAAACTTATACTCTACTAATGACTTCCTACCTAAGAAACCACTTAGGTATGAGAACACCACTCAATCCCTTACAAACTCTCAAAGAAACCACTTTGACTGCCCTTGATCTTACTTCACAGCTTCGATCAAGCAACCACTCTCTATTGCTTCACAGCTTCTAGAGAGGACAGAAACTCAACACCTATTCAAACCTTAGAATAGTGTAAATACAAGCACTCTAAATAAACTCTAGACACTAAGCCTCCAGCTTCTGATCTTCTGAATGTTTTCTGTACTTTTTCCTTTGGTCTTGTGCGCTTTATATAGCTCCTTGAATTGGTCTTGGACTTGCTACAATATATCCCAGATTTGTTATTTAAAACTGAATATCTAAAACAGATTTTCTCCTAAAATCTTTTTAAATCTTCAACCTTTTAAATCTCCTACAAATCTGCAACAGATCTCCTATGCAGCAGCAAATATCTATCCCAAGATATTCGCATCCAATGAGACAGCTTGCTCTCCACAATTCCAGCTAATACGCAACCCTAACAACATCACAGCCTGTTGTTGTTAATTCTGCAGATCTGATGTTACAACATCACCTGCGTGACATCCGACATCCAACTTCAGCAATTAATTACTTAACACAGCCCAGTGTTAAGACTTCAATGTTACTACATCAGCACCTTGACATCAACATTGAAAATACTTTGTTTTACCAAAATTCCAGCCAATCCAAGAACTAATAATCTCCCCCTTTGGCTAATTTTGGCTAAAACAATCTCTGCACTCTGCACCTTCAGAGACTTCAGCAGCGGAATAATCTTCAAAAATTGAAACTCTTTAGCAGCAGTTTGACACTTTGCATAGTCTTCATCACTTGATCTGCTGCAGCACCATCTTCATTATTGACAACAGCCAATTGGTGCTCCCCTCTAAAACATGAACCAGCATCACAGTTGTTCAGTAGCTCACAATCAGCAGCACTTTTTCTCCCCCTTGATGTCTGCTTGGCTGATCTGATGTTATCTTCAAAACTCCCCCTCAATAACTGCATTACCACTTTTCAACTAAACACCTTTTAGCAGCATCAATTTATCTCCCCTTTTTTATCTGCATCACATTAGCAGCATTTGGCAGTCACACTCTTTGATACTCTTGACTCTCTTGGCTATTTTCTCCCCCTTTTTAGCCACAATTAGACAAACTTCACTTGGCAGTTGACTACACATTTTCAGAAACACCTCAACTGCCCACAACCCCTCTAGCAGATTTAGTCTTCATAAATGCAGATTCCTAATTTGCTTCTTAACCTTTCAAATTGGTTTGCATCTAAGGCTTTAGTGAATATGTCAGCCAGCTGGTTCTCTGTGGCTACATGCTCCAAGGTAACAATTTTTCCTTCTACCAGATCCCTTATGAAGTGATGCCTTATGTCTATGTGCTTTGTCCTACTATGTTGTATAGGATTTTTAGATATATTAATTACACTCAGATTATCGCAGTACAGTGTCATAACATCTTGTTTAACATTGTATTCACTCAACATCTGCTTCATCCAGACCAGCTGAGAGCAACTACTTCCTGCTGCTATATACTCCGCTTCAGCAGTTGAGAGAGATACACAATTCTACTTCTTGCTGAACCAGGAAATCAGATTGTTCCCTAGAAAGAAACACCCTCCCGAAGTGCTTTTTCTATCATCTACACTTCCAGCCCAATCAGCATCACAGTATCCTTTTAAATCAGTTCCATAATCATGGCTATATAGCATCCCATAGTCACTTGTGCCATTCACATATTTCAGAATCCTCTTCACTTGATTCAAGTGACGCACCTTAGGATCAGATTGATATCTAGCACATACTCCAACAGCAAAGGAAATATCAGGTCTGCTTACTGTGAGATACAGTAAACTCCCAATCATACTTCTGTACAAGCTGTGATCCACACTCACTCCATTCTCATCCTTGGATAGCTTCAAATGGGTGGGAGCAGGTGTCCTTTTGTGATTGGCTTTATCCAGGCCAAACTTCTTTACTATGCTCTTAGCATATTTGCTTTGAGAAATAAAAATAGAATCCTTCATTTGTCTGACTTGTAATCCAAGGAAGTAGCTAAGTTCTCCAACCAAACTCATTTCAAATTCTGATTGCATTTGTTGGACAAACTGTTTTACCATAACATCTGACATCCCCCCAAATACAATGTCATCCACATAAATTTGGGCTACCATTAATTTTTCGCCTTCTTCCTTGACAAACAAGGTTTTGTCAATGCCTCATTTTCTGTACCTATTTGCTACTAATAATTCTGCCAACCTCTCATACCAGGCCCTTGGAGCTTGTTTTAAGCCATACAGTGCCTTCCTCAGTTTGAACACATGATTGGGGAAGTTTGGATCAGTGAATCCTTTAGGTTGATCTACATAGACTTCTTCATTCAGATAGCCATTCAAAAAGGCACTCTTCACATCCATTTGGAACAGCTTGAATCTTAGGTTACAAGCCATACCCAAAAGTAGTCTGATGGATTCTAATCTCGCCACTGGAGCAAACGTCTCATCAAAGTCAACTCCCTCCACTTGAGTACAACCTTGTGCAACAAGTCTCGCTTTGTTTCTTGTAACCACTCCAAGCTCGTCTGACTTGTTTTTATAGATCCACTTTGTTGCAATAACATTCACCCCTTCTGGTCTTGGCACAAGATCCCAGACTTCATTTCTTCTGAACAACTCCAGTTCTTCTTGCATAGCATTTATCCAAAATTCATCTGTCAGAGCTTCCTTGACATTTTTTGGCTCAATTTTGGATACGAAGCACGAGTTAGCTATGATTTCTCTGGACCTAGTTCTTACTCCAGAATTTGGATCACCTATGATTAGCTCCTTAGGATGATCCTT
This sequence comes from Lathyrus tuberosus, assembly GCA_022829125.1. Lineage (NCBI taxonomy): Eukaryota > Viridiplantae > Streptophyta > Magnoliopsida > Fabales > Fabaceae > Lathyrus > Lathyrus tuberosus. Next base: position 881,545 of record JALAZF010000371.1, read on the forward strand.
CTGAATTCTGATAGAAGGATCCTTCTGAGGTTGCTCAGGCTCAGTATCAGCAGCGTCTGGGGATGGATTTCTTTCTTCAACTTCAACAGCTACCTCATCAGCTGATGTTCCAACATCTTCTATGACATCCTCAGCTTCATGCTTATCTTCATCATCAATCACAACATTGATTGACTCCATCATCACTTTGGTCCTGGAGTTGAAGACCCGATAAGCTCTGCTATTGATGGAGTACCCCAAAAATATCCCTTCATCACTTTTGGAATCTAATTTCCTTCTCTGCTCTCTATCTGCCAGGATGTAACATCTACTACCAAACACATGGAAGTACTTGACATTAGGTTTTCTTCCCTTCCATAGTTCATATAGAGTGGATGAAGTGCCTCTTCTTAGGGTAACTCTGTTGTGAATGTAGCAGGCAGTGTTCATGGCTTCAGCCCAGAAGTGATAAGGTAGTTTCTTGGCATGAATCATTGCTCTAGCCGACTCTTGTATAGTTCTGTTCTTCCTCTCAACAACTCCATTTTGCTGAGGGGTGATAGGCGATGAAAACTCATGACTTATACCTTCAGACGAGCAAAATTCTTCAAACTTGCTATTTTTAAACTCTCTTCCATGATCACTTCTAATTCTGATGACCTTACTCTCCTTTTCTCTTTGGAGTTTTTGACAAAGCTCTTTAAAGACATCAAACACCTCAGATTTGTCTTTGATGAAATTCACCCAGGTGTATCTTGAGTAGTCATCCACAACTACATAAGCATATTTCTTTCCACCCAGACTTTCAACCTGCATAGGTCCCATCAAATCCATATGAAGAAGTTCCAATACCTTGGAGGTGGTGTCATGTTAAAGCTTCGGATGAGACATCTTTGTCTGCTTTCCTTTTTGACAGTCTCCACACACCTTTCCTTCCTCAATACTAAGTTTGGGAATCCCTCTGACTGCTTCTGAGGAGATAATTCTCTTCATTCCCTTTAGGTGAAGATGTCCTAGCTTCTGATGCCAGATTTTGACATCATCTTCTTTAGCAATCACACACGTGGAGGAATTTTAATTTTGCGGCACCCAAAGATAACAATTGTCCTTAGATCTGGCTCCCTTCATAATGACTTCTCCTTTGTCATCTTTCACTTTACATTCAGACTTTGTGAAGTCTACTTTGAATCCTTGATCACAAAGTTGACTAATACTAATCAAATTAGCTGTTAGTCCTTTAACAAGAAGAACATTCTCCAGCTTAGGAGTACTGTTACAGTTTAGTCTTCCAATCCCCTTTATCTCTCCTTTGATCCCATCACCAAATGTAACATAGCCAGAAGACTGAGGTTTCACATCAACAAGCAGATTCTTTACTCCAGTCATGTGTCTTGAACACCCACTGTCAAAATACCAGTCATCTTTGGTAGAAACCCTCAAGGAAGTGTGAGCTATCAAGCTGGTAACTTTAGGTATCCATTTCTTCATCACCTTGGGCCTAACCTCTTGTTGTTTGGGTTGAGGAGCAGAATTAGGATATCCGTGAAGCTTGAAGCATAAGGCCTGCATATGACCAATCCTGCCACAATAGAAGCATCTGACTCCGTCGTTTCTAAAGTGGTTAAATCTTCTCCCACTTTGATAATGTTGTGGCTGCCACCCATACTGTTGTCTCCTTATTCCATAGTTGAATTGTCTTCTCCTGTATTGATGATGTTGTCTCTTAGGCTGTCTTCTATGGTGATGAGGCTTCCTTCTTCCATAGTAATAAGGCACAGCATTGTTGTATGCATAACCATACCATTTTTACTGATGTTGAAACCTCTGACGAGACATGTTCTGCTTGAACCTGGCAGCTTGCATACTCTGGTGATATTAGGGAGGCATATACTGACTAGCTCCTTGGGGTTGTATCTTCCTCTGATGAGGACCATTCTTCTACTCAGCATTCTGGGGCTGAACAACCTTCTTTGGGGTAGGGCCCTATTTCGTAGGTTGATGTTGAGACATCTCCCTTTTTGTTCCTGAAGTGCTGGCCACAAATCCTATGCCTAATTTATCTCCAGCAGCTTTTTCTAACTGAAGAATCTTATCAAGATCAGCAGTACCACTGTTCATCATCCTAACGAATTTTGTCATCTGATCCAGTTGGGACTTAACTAGCATAACTTCGTTTTCCCGATCAGCTTTTTCATTTTCAAGCTGAGCAATCTGTTGCTTATGATACTTATTTTCTTGACAAATCTCAGCACTTTTCAAACACAACTCTCGATAAGTAGAAGCTAGCTCCTCATAAGTTATTTCTTCATCACTAACATCATCAGACACAACAGTTCCTGTTAAGGCTCTAGCATGCCTTGCTGACTCACCATCACTTTCACTATCAGATTCAGACCAGGAAACTGACATGCCCTTCTTCTGCTTCTTCAAGAATGTGGGACATTCTTTCTTGACATGTCCATACCCTTCACATTCAAAGCATTGAACACCTCTATCTTGGGCAGTCTTCTCTTCATCTTTCTCTTTTGGATTGCTAATGTCAGACGAACTGTTCTTGACACTAGGCTTGTAGTTATTGTTCCATCTTTTTAACACTTTGTTGAACTGCCTTCCTAACATTGCAATGGCTTGTGACAAATCTTCCTGAGAATCTTTGACTACCTTATCTTCTGCAGGAGTGGAGACCAAAGCCATACCCTTGGGCTTCTTTTCTGGTTCTTCTTCATTTAAACCAAGTTCAAAAGTCTGAAGAGATCCAATGAGCTCATCTACTCTCATCTTGCTGATGTCTTGAGCTTCTTCAATAGCAGACACTTTTATCTTGTACCTCTTAGGTAGGGACCTAAGGATCTTCCTCACAAGCTTTTCTTCAGACATTTTCTCTCCAAGAGCACTAGAAGCATTGGCCAGCTCAAGAACACTCATGTGGAAATCATGAATAGTCTCATCGTCCTTCATCTTCAGGCTTTCAAATTTTGATGTTAAAATCTGAAGTCTCGACATCTTAACTCTAGATGTTCCTTCATGTGTAGCCTGCAAGATGTCCCACGCTTCCTTAGCAACTTCACAGGTATTGATTAACCTGAAGATATTCTTATCCACTCCATTGAAGATTGCATTCAGAGCTTTGGAATTTCCAAGGGCAAGCTCATCTTCCTCCTTGGTCCACTCTTCTTCAGGCTTTGGCTTAGAGGTGCCTTCTTTATCTTTGCCAGCATCATCCTTCTCACACATGACAGGAGCTTTCCATTCTTTAATAACAGCCTTCCAAGCCCTACTGTCCAAGGATTTTAAGAAAGTGGTCATCCTTGGCTTCCAATAGTCATAATTGGATCCATCCAAAATAGGGGGTCTGTTGACGAATCCTCCAACTTCTTTGTCCATCTTTACACCAGAAAGTAACTTCCCTAGATCTCACCCAGAGACAGACATGATGCCTGCTCTGATACCAATTGAAATTCTGGTATCAGACGTGTGATGTTAAGGTGTGATGTCACAACAACACACTCTGTACAATGGACAGCAATAACAGTAAAATAACACCAAGAATTGTTGACCCAGTTCGGTTACAATCAACCTACTCTGGGGGCTACCAAGCCAGGGATGGAATTCACTACTTGTAGATATAATTTACAGACTCAACAACCCGTTGACAATCTCCTAAACTTATACTCTACTAATGACTTCCTACCTAAGAAACCACTTAGGTATGGGAACACCACTCAATCCCTTACAAACTCTCAAAGAAACCACTTTGAGTACCCTTGATCTTACTTCACAGCTTCGATCAAGCAACCACTTTCTATTGCTTCACAGCTTCTAGAGAGGACAGAAACTCAACACCTATTCAAACCCTAGAATAGTGTAAATACAACCACTCTAAACAAACTCTAGACACTAAGCCTCCAGCTTCTAATCTTCTGAATGTTTTCTGTACTTTTTCCTTTGGTCTTGTGCGCTTTATATAGCTCCTTGAATTGGTCTTGGACTTGCTACAATATCTCCCAGATTTGTTATTTAAAACTGAATATCTAAAACAGATTTTCTCCTAAAATCTTTTTAAATCTTCAACCTTTTAAATCTCCTACAAATCTGCAATAGATCTCCTATGCAGCAGCAAATATCTATCCCAAGATATTCGCATCCAATGAGACAACTTGCTCTCCACAATTCCAGCTAATACGCAACCCTAACAACATCACAGCCTGCTGTTGTTAATTCTGCAGATCTGATGTTACAACATCACCTGTGTGACATCAGACATCCAACTTCAGCAATTAATTACTTAACACAGCCCAATGTTAAGACTTCAATGTTACAACATCAGCACCTTGACATCAACATTGAATATACTTTGTTTTACCAAAATTCCAGCCAATCCAAGAACTAACATGGCCAAATCATACGATCGTTTGGAATGACCTTTCATTCGTGAAGTCCTTTCTACAATGAATTTTCCGGTACCTTTTGTCAACCTCATCATGCAGTGTGTCACGTCTGTATCCTACAAGATCTTGGTGAATGGCCAACCTAGCTCTTCTTTTCAATCGAAGAGGGGAATACGTCAAGACGACCCTCTCTCTCCGTACCTTTTTATATTGTGTGCCAATGTCTTGTCTGGTTTACTGAAGCGTAGCTTTCGAAACAAAGAGATCCATGGTGTCCGGGTTGCTAGAAAGGCCCCAGTCATTACGCATTTGTTTTTTTACAGATGATTGCTTGCTTTTTGCAAGCGAACTCTAAAGAAGCTGACTGTCTGCTAGGAATCTTAAAGAATTATCAAGACGCTTCTGGAAAAATGGTGAATTTTGAGAAATCGGAGGTATTGTTTAGCCGCAATGTATCCGCTGAAGACACAGACACGATCCGTACTAGGATGAGGGTTAAGTTTGTTGCTTCTCATTCCAAGTACCTTGGTTTGCCTGTGGTGTTTGGGAGATGCAAAAAAGAAATATTTGGCTTGGTGGTGGACCTGGTTTGGAAGAAACTCAAAGGTTGGAAGAAGTAGTTCTTGTCAAGTGTAGGTAAGGAAGTTCTCATTAAATTCATTGCGCATGCTATTTCGTCCTACATAATGAGCTGCTGCAAATTACCGGAATCCGTCTGTCATGATATTGAAGCGATGTTGGCTAGTTTTTGGTGAGGTCCCAAAAATGGTGAGAAGAAAATCCATTAGTTAAGTTGGGACAATCTAGCCAAAAGAAAAGGGGGTAGAGGGTTAGGCTTTAGAGGCATTAGTGACTTCAATACTTGCCTCCTTGGGAAACATTATTTGAGACTGCTTACGGAGGACAATTCCCTTGTGGAAAAGGTGTTTAGGGGAAGATATTATCCACGTTCCTCTATTTTGGATAACTCCCTGGGCTTCGTTCCAAGCCATGTTTGGGAAGTATCCTTAGTGCCAGGGATGTTGTGCAACGTGGGGCCAGGTGGAGAATTGGAAATGGTGAGAAGGTGTCCATTTGTCAGGATAATTAGCTTCCTGATAATGTTGGGTTCGAGGTTCATTGTCCTACTGTTGATATTGATATGGATGCTAAGGTTGTGGAGCTTATCGATAAGGATCTCGGTTGTTGGAAGGCAGAAGTCATTTACAGATGTTTCGACCAGGGAGAAGCCAAGCAGATTGTGATCATTCCTCTATCTTCTGGGAATTTGGAGGACCGTATTATATGGCATCCTGAAAAAGATGGGGAATACTATGTTCGAACGACGTATCACTCCTGCATTGTGGCTTGTATGGCTATGAATCCTGGCCCGTCCGTGCCCTCCTTTAGTCAGTTGTGGAAGGAAATCTGGAAGGCCAAAATTCATCCCAGAAACAGGAATTTTATTTGGAGACTTGTGAAGGATATTCTTCTCCTTAACGACAATCTTGTCAGAAAAGGTGTGAAGATTGACAAATGTTGTTCGCTTTGTGGCACAGCAGAAGAATCTGTCCAACACTTATTTATGACCTGCCATTTTGTGAAACGAGTGTTCCTTTCTTCTATTCTGACCTATAGGATTCCCAATGATACTCACATTCTTGATTGGCTTGTTCGTATCCTGAAGGGTGGTAACTTGTTAAGCTCCCAACTTCTTTGTTTTATGCTGTATATGGTCTGGAAGGTGAGGAATGTGCTGGTTTTTCAGAAGAAAAGTGTTGGTCCTGCAAGGGTGGCCCTAGATGCTCTTGACTTTGTGCTGGAATTTAATTGTGCCAAACCTGAGATCACGGACAAGAAGAAAAAGGTTGATAGCTTTGGGGACGACGCTGTTGTCGGGGATGTGCACCTGATTCAAGTTGATGCGGGTATCCAAGTGGGTGAATTTGTCACTTTTGGATGTGTTATTAAGAACAAAGACTCATGCATTGTGTTGGCTGTTAGCCATAAGGAGTTCATTTCTGTTTTGCCGGAGATTGCAGAATCACTTGCTATCAAGTGGGGGCTCTCTTTGGCTAAAAGTTTGAAGTTGGACAGAATTATCCTCCAGTCTGATTCTCTTTTGGCTCTGGATGGTGTCAATTCCATTGAGTAAAATGCGGTGTTGGAGCCGATTGCGATTGACTGACGTGGCCTTATTAATAATTTTCAATTTAGCTCTATTCAATTTATTATTAGGTGGTATAATAGGGATGCACGTTGTAACACCCCCAATCTATACCCCCAATTAAATAAAGCGATAACAAATAATCAGAGTATAATTCAAACATTCATGGCATAGACGGAGGCGTCACATCAATTGAGACAAAATACAACAACCTGCTCATATAGATATGCAACAATCAGGTAGCACATAACAGAGGAACTCAGTTCCTAACACCCACAATTCAGATACAGAATAAAAGCGGAAAATATGCAACTGAATCTCATATATATATAACATAAAAGTTTGTCTGTCATATACAGAATCATACATGTACAATCCAAAAGAACATATACATATACACATAATCATAAACGATCTCCCCGACTACCCGGTGCTACATTTCTGAGCCGAGCGACAAAAGAATGAAGACCTAAGCTTCACAAAAAGACCTCCAGCATCTAATCTGCAATGCCTCATAGAGCATTCAAAATAGCAGAAGGGTGAGAAACACAATCATAATATAATTTCATACAATTATATAATAACACAAAAATACACATACAAAACGTTCTCACCACAATTTACACCATAGTTCAAATACAGAATAACACAATCTATATCTCATATATCCATCACCAAGGCATATCAACCATGCACAATACATTTATCACCAATATATATATATATATATATATATATATATATATATATATATATATATCAACTCACCAATTCCATTCACAATTCCACACAAAATCGATCCATTCATGATTTATGCAAATGCACAGAGACCGATACAACGACTCTATGCAATGCAATGCGGTACCATTCCGTCCATCATTCTCATCATTAGTTCACTCAGGAACTATTGAAATCATCGCTTGTTACTTAGTGTAACTCCCCGTCGGGCAAACGATGTTCCCCGTCGCTTTAGGTCCTCTTGGTATAAGGCTCACGACGTTTATGGATCGCTTTAGGTCCTCTCGGTATAAGGCTCACGATCCGATCGCTTTAGGCCCTCTTTGTATAAGGCTCACGATCGTCTATAATCATCGCTTTAGGTCTTCTTGGTATAAGGCTCACGATGTTATAGCGGATTCCCTCTGGAACCGTTTCGTCGCTCACACCCACTAGGGCACACGACATCACAAGAATGCATATCATGATGCTTGGCATACAATGACTCATGACATTCAAATGCACACATATACACATCCATAATCATGCATATATAATCAAACACAACACAATGCATTTTATTGCCCTTAGGCCACAACCATCATCACAACATATCACCACTTGCATTCACATCATATAACATCACACAAGTCATACGATACATATCAAAAGCACATTGCATGATAACACATCAAATACACACAATTAAAACTGTAAAAATCGACAAAACGACACATTTCCAAATTCCCAACATAATTAAATCGGCCACAACTCTCAAAACCATTTTAATAAGAAGGTACATCTCAATAGCTTTCCAACGATACCAAGAATGTTCAAAACGGATAATCGGAACACAAGTTATGGAATTAAAAAGAAAAGGAATCGCGAAATGGCAACATTATGCACCCTCTCTGGTCATACGCGTATTGCCCTGAGCCATACGCGTAATGCCCAGCTCACTCGCTCATCCATACGCGTATTGCCCAAAGTGATACGCGTATGAGCAGAGACCAAATTCTCCCCAAAAATCCCACTAAAAACTCCATACGCGTAATGCCTCACACGTTACGCGTATTGCCTTGCCAGATATGCGTACCATTACGCAAATCAGCAGATGGCAGAGAAAAATAGATTTCCATACGCGTAATGCCCAAAATTTCCCTTGCCATACGCGTATTGCCCAAACCAATACACGTATTGCCCTGCGTGTTACGCGTATGGGCAGAGAAAAACCCAGAATTTTCTGCAGAATTTCTACTGCAAAATTCCACCAAAATCACTCCCAAATCTCATCCAATCACCAGAAAATTACCAATAGAGTGCACAACAACATCCATCTAACATATCTCAGCAATTATGAACATTAAAACATGATTTCAGACACAATTTGAATCAATTTCCAACAATCTCAACATATTATAGTTTTGGTTCTATATTCAATTTCAACCCAACAACAAACAAATACATACGTACATAATCATACACAAGTATAAAATAATCGAGTTTCGCACCCTTACCCGATTAATCGTGTTTTCAAAAGTCGGTTGAATCGTTTTCTTCCTCTCCAACTTTTCCCTCTTTTCTTCTTTTCTTTCTTCTCTTTTCCTTCTTTCCCTTTTCCTTCCTTACTATTTTCTCTCTTTTTTTCTCTTTAAGTTTCTAACTTAAGAAAATAAGTAAAATGACCAAAATACCCCTACACTCAAATATCTCACAAACGCTCCCAAAACGCTATAAAACATAATCACGATGAAAAATAATATATTGCCAAATAAAAGTCAAGACTAAAATAATATAATAATAGAAATAATTAAATCGACTCGATTAAATAAATCTAACAAAAATTGGAGCGTTACACACATGATGTGACTTGTTTAGGTAAGATGTTTGGGTCCAGAATCTGGATTGGGGGTTTTCTCTATGTGGAAATTTCGTTGTTGTATCGTTTTCTTGTTTCGTTTTAATAAAATAGTTTCCCAGTAAAATAACAATTAAATTGATACTCACACAGAAATTATAATTACATAAGATAAGATGGTAAAGTTACTTGAATAAAATGCTAATAATATAACAATGAATTAATTTAGTATAAAATATGATGAGTTAGTAATATATATATATATATATATATATAATTGAATGGATAAATTTGTTTATTTTTATGTTAATTTTCAAACAACTCAACTGATACATATGTTTATTTTCAAATTTATGTATTATAAAATATTTCACTTATAACACCTTGCAATATTATATCATATCTTATACATGCCTCCTTTTTTCTATTTTTAGGAAAAGACTATAAAATTAGTTGTGACTTATGAAAAATTTATCATTTACGGATAAACTATTGAGATAGACAATAATGAAATGAAATGAAAGCCTCTCGACACTACCATCTAAATTTAAATTGTATGGATACTTGACTTGAAACCATTAAAATTGTCGATAATTACATGAATGCCCCAACAATATTATTTGTTAATTTGTGTTGGTAGTTGTGTATTGAAATATCTACAAAACTACATGATTTTTGATTCTGTTTCTCCTCTCTTGATCAATCAAATTAGTAAAACATAAAATTTACATTTTATCATAATAGAAAAATAAATTATATAAGTATTTATGGAATACATTACACATTGCCTTATATGTACTGGTTTAAGAAACCTATGCAATGAAATTCATTTATTAAAAAACATCTTTTGTCAAGTAGTAGTCCATCTCTGCAAGTCCAATTTTGGGATGTTTAGGAATTAATATGAATAATAGCGGAATTAATATGGATAAATAAGTCATGATTCAAGAGTGAATTTGTGTTAGAAAAAATAACCACACGCTTAATAAAAAAAAAAGAAAATAGTAATAATAGAATTAATTGCAAATAAAATAGTAAATAAAGAAATTTATGGTGTATGTTTGAATTAAGAGTGAGTTTCAGTTACAGAGAGATATTCTGCAACTGATGTTCGTACAGCAGTATCTACAACCCCTTTACCGGCTCCGTAGCAAAAAATTATATATTCTGTTAAAGACAGACATTCACGAAAATTGCTTGGAATGGGTAAATCAATCATTTGTCCTTGTGGATCTGACATTAATCCCCTCATTCCGACTAATTGGTGTACTTGAGATGCATTTCCTCTAGCTCCTAAAAAAGACATTATATGGATTGGATTAAAGGGGCGGTCATCATAAAATTGGGATTCATTTGTTGTCGCAAATATTCGCTTGTACCATACCATATTTCAATGGATTGGCGTAATTTTTTTTTACTGCATGGACATTTCCACAATGATTATGTTTTTCCAAAACGGAACTTTGTTGTTCAGCATCTTGGACTAGCCATCCTTTAGAAGGTATTGTTAAAAGATCACCAATTCCTAATGAAATAGATGTAGCAGTAGCTTGATGGAATCCTAGAGTCTTTACTTGATTCAGGATGTGTGATGTATATGTCATTCCGAAATGATCTATTAACCTGCTAATAAGTCGTTTAATTGCAGTTCCACCTATCACGGTATTGTGAAAGACTAGATTGGCTCGTTCTGCCATAAGTACCTCCATATTCCACTCAGTGGTATTCGGTTCGACGATAATGGATTTGAGTGAATGATTGGAAAACTCCCTTTTCTTTATGTTTATTCACATAGAAATTTGAAAAGATGCTAGTTGACCTGAATTTACACCGGTATCATAAATTTACTTAGCATGGATACCAACACTAACTATCTATATAATTAGATATCTGTTAGATGTCAAACATGCTATATATTTGTATATGATCCTTGGCATTTTTCAACACTTTTCTATGTTTAATTGTGGATTTTAGGAGTGAATTGTTGTTGTTCTTCATGCATTGTATTTATTCCTTTGGTGCTTGTAATGTGTGTGTTATTGTGCAGAAAAGTGCACTAATTGATCAAAGAATTGAGACACAAAGTGATGATACAAGCTGCCAATGAAAAAGGAAAACAACAGAGTGTTCGCTTTGCGAACTCTGGCGAAGGTGTCAGCGAAGGTTCGCTTTGCGAACAGCAGCGAGTCTCCCAGCGAATAGCTCCAGAATGTGGCAGAGGGAAAAGAACCTAAAGTTCGCTTTGCGAACTCCCAGCGAATGTTCGCTGGTTAGCTCGCTTTGCGAAGTACCTGGCGAATTGAGGCAGTGGAAAAAAGGACCCAAAATTCGATGTACGAATGTGTTGGCGAATGGTTCGCTTTGCGAATGAATCGTTCGCAGTGCGAACCCGCGAAGACAGCCTCCATGTATACTAATCGCGACTTTATGAGTCGAATGGGGTTACTAACTACAAGCGCACAGTCTATCGCGTAGTTTTAAAAAGATATCGATCCCACAAGGACTGATAATCAAACTAGTGCTATCAGATTGTTACTATGTTTAGCTAAGGCTAATTGTTCTAAGGGAAATAAGGCGACAGAAATTAAATCTAAGAATACTAACTTTTAATAAGAATAATCAATAACGAGATATCAGTATGTAACACATTAATCGTCTGGAATTTAATAAGTCACCGGTGCAGGGTTAAGTGTCAAACTACTTTTCAGTAGAAAATACTCATTTAAAAGACCTTATCTCACACTCTCGTGTTTATTGGTTTGGACTATACCGTTAAATCAGAATGAGCGCTCTCGCTGTATCATTTGCATTTAAAAATACTTTTTGAAAATGAATAAGTCCTAATCAATTCTAAAGTGCTTCCGCTGTGTTTAAAATCAATGCCTAGTTTCAGCTATCTGGTTAAACTCTCAAACTCTCGTTTATCTTGACCTTAACCTTAAATGTCCTTTTACTTTCGTAAGAAAAACCGATCGATTAAAAATAAGAAACCAAAGCCTAAAAACTAATTTGTAAAAATATAGCACCGATTATTACTTAATTCCATCTGAATAACTTGTTTACATACTGATCCCAAATAGCCTAGCCAGACATGGTTGGAATGGAAAACATGCTAACAATATATATATAACTACTACTAATCATGTTGCAATAAACGACAGAATAAAGCATATAATAAAAACCTGGAATTGAAATAATCTGGCAAACGAATCCTTGGTACAAACTTGAAGTGATCCGGTACAATTGCTTACACAAGTAAATAATGAAAACTCGAAGTGCAGAAGTGCAGAAAAAAATAACTAAAGACTAAGAACTGTTTAATTGAAAATAAGTGCAGAAAAATAATTCACTCAGAGCTCTCTTGAAAATTCACGGACCCCCTCAAAGGAGGGCTTCAGTTCCATTTATATGAGTCGTCTGGCCGTTGATAAATTTACGTCTCAGTCGTGTGGAAAATGCTTGAGAAAATAACGGACGGAAGTTGGAACCTAGAGAAAATAGGAGGAGTGGTGCAATATTCTTTTTTTTCTCTCCCCAGAAATAGGTGGCTCGCGCCACCTCATCTTTCTTCATGGATGTGGCTTGCGCCACTTTCTCCTTTGGTGGTGGGCGCCACCCACAATGTGGCTTGCGCCATATGTGTGGTGGTGGGCCCACCCTTTATATTTTTTTTTTCTTTTCTTTGCTTCTTTTTCTTTCCTTTCCAATTCTTTCCATTTCAATTTCGTCAATTCATTTTTTTTCCTCTTCATTTCTTTTCTCTTCAATTTCTTCAATAAATATTTATTTTCCGTTAAATCCCAGTTCAACTCGAGTGTCTGAAAAACATAAACAAAAACGGGTAGAATAAAACATAAGTCGGGAAAAACCAATTAAAACACAGTATAAATTCATGCATGTCAAGTCAAATACACGATATAATTTCGCGTTATCAAACTCCCCCACACTTGAACCTTTGCTTGTCCTCAAGCAAATGAAACATCTAAGCACGGGTTTGAAACAAAAACACGACACAGATTATACAGTGATGCCAAGCCTTGTCAGAAAGATAGGTACTAAATATCAATACCAAGGATACCGTAATGACACAGAATTACATCATGTAATAAAAAACTCCCACCTTATACAGACAGATCCGAATCATGGTATTATAACTCGACCTATTTTCTTTCACCTATTTTTCATTCTCGCGCAATCACATTAAGCCTGTTATCCACGCACGCCCATGGTAAGTAAACCTGTTAGTGTTCAGTGATCTCATTTTCCAAATCTTTTGCATTTTTTTTTCTTTTAGTTTCGAATTTCCAGAGTCCGGTCCGTTGGGCTAAATGGTCGGGTGAGGACCACCTAACTTAGAGGGAACATGTCTTTTATTCTCCTTTTCTATTAATTCATTAAATTCACTTTTGAGATCGAACACATATTTGCATCAGTTTATTACTTAGTTTGTGCCTTAGGATGGTGCTGACTGCTAGTATAAACTAATCAAGAGGCTATTTTAAAATTTCAGGTCTCGGCATAATAAGTACTCAGATTCATCTGTATATTTGGGGGTTTAGGGTATCAAAACAGTACCGATTTTATTAACACTTTCCCAAGTCTTCCTAACTTAGCCTTCTAAGCTTTTAAAGTGCCATGTCATGTATCAGACCAAAATAAAATTCTTTTTTTTTTATGGCTCAAGAAAGTTGGGAGAATCTAAGTAATAGCAGAAACTATGTGTAGAGACTCGACAGCACATGAATTTCTTTTATTGAATACAAAAAAATTGAGCATACTAATGAAAGGAAAATAAGCATGAAAAATTTTAAATTTACCTAAAAAAGCAGTAAATAACCAAAATAATTTAAATGAAAGCAATAAAACTTCCTCCCCCCACACTTAAATTGAGCATTGTCCCCAATGCAACAACGTAAGGTGAAAAAGGAAGGAGAAACCTGGAAAAATGGGCTACTGGCGGCCTCTTCCTCGAGTCCGTGCTCGCCTGGTGTTTCTGGTTTGTTGTTCTGAAGCACCCAGATCCTGATGTTGTTCATGTGCTTGCACATTCATACCGGTCATCCCTTGGATCAGCTCTGCCATGTTGTTCTGGCCTTGCTACATTCGTTGTAAAACCTGGATCATCTCCGCTTGTTGGTTGTACATCTGGGTCTGCTGAGCCATCATTTGAGCTTGCTGAGTTGCGATGCTTTGTATGGTTTGGTCGCAGAGGGCGTTTGCTTCGCTCTGTCTCATCACCTCAGCGTATATGCTTTCTAGAGTTCCGGATGGTTCTTCCTCTCGTCTCCTAGGCCTGCGTCTGGATGATGTACCTGCAACAAAATTAGAGGAGGAGGGTGCGGTGTGTGCTTGTGCGTTAGTTTCGTCCCCGCCAGCAGCAACATTCTTAGGAATGTGCGCGGGATCTGGGTTATCAGTATAACAATAGTTTTCCTCTCGCTGCACATCTGTGCGGCTTGGGTTAGGAAGTGTAAAATTTGGGAAAACTTTATTGTCTATCAGTAGATCATATATACCGTATTCTCTTTTCTTAACCAGCTTTATACGTTCAGTCATTTTCAAATCAATGGTAAGAGAAGGAAGTGGTGTTAAGGCTGCAAAATGTCCTTCGAGCCCAAGGGCACGAGCTATAGTTGTTATTAGACCACCGAATGTTATGGCGCCTTTGTTTGAGGCGGTAATGGAGCACATATGATTAATCATGAATGGAACATGGTTTATTCGGCGGTTAGCAAAGGTGTTAAGTAAATAGGAAAATTCCTTCTCATTCACTTTGTTTGAATTAGACCGACCAAAAATTATAGTAGCCAATAGTTGGCGAAAATAACGAAAAGCCGGGTTTTGAATGAGAGTGGCCTTATTTCCTTCACAACTTTGCGTATGAGTGCCCGTTAGACCTCTCCAAAGACACTTGTAACTGTGAACCCAGTCAGGTCCACTCGGGATACTATACATTACATTGTTTCCTACTGGGAAATTTAGTTTAGCAGCCAGTTCATCAAAAGTGAATTTAAATTCAGTATTAAACATTCGAAACTGGACCGTCCCTTCTGGGTCATAAATAAGCGAGCTAAGAAATTCTAAGGTAAGCGGGACATAGACGGGGTCTCTATTAGACAAAAATTGTTTCAAATTTACTCGTTCTAATAAGAAGTCTACGCTTTCGGTAAGTCCTAAAACTTCTAAACAATTAGTATCTGCATACCTTGTTGGCTCGATCTCGCGTTGTCTAAGCGACTGGAGAAGAGTTGCTTGGTTTTGATCTCTGCAAAGTAATGTAAACCCTTGTGCTGTTGGTGCTGGTTCCATTTTTTGTTGATAGCAATTTCACAACTTAGACGTGCAGACCAAAAATATTCTAAATACTCTAAATATGTGTGTGAGTGAATGTTACTGAAAGTGTGAATTTATAGTAGAAGGATGTATTATTAAATTTGTGTAGTTGTGGTAGGTGGCGGTCAAAGGAAAATAAAGTAGGGGTGGACAAATGCATGTGAGGAGGGACATGTGTTGCGCATGCAATTATGCATGCAGAGGCAATAATTTTTGAAATCAGACATGCACATGCATTTTTGCATGCAAAAGGCCAAGATAGGAGTGGCGGGGCCACAAGGAAAGGTGTGGCGGAAGCCACATTTGTTTGAAGTGGCGGGGGCCACGAGTATTAAAGTGGCAAGAGCCACATCCTTCAAGTGGCGCGAGCCACACTTCAATGTGGTGGCGGGAGCCACATGCTCCTAAGTGGCGGGAGCCACTTCTACCATATAAATATATTATTTTTTTGTTTTTATCTTCAAATCCCACACTTCCCTGCATGTGATAAGTAAGAGATTCCTTCTAATTTTTTCTGCATGTGATAGGATTGGTCATAGTAAATGCAAGCAAGCTACTACATGACATTTTTATTAGGACCATGCGTATCCTTACTTTTATCAGTATTAAATCATGTAGCAGAGTGATGATAGATGATATAGCAAGCATATGAATAATACTGAAATAATGAAATAGCAGGATAATAAATGAAATAGCAGTCAGTATCATACGCTTGTATTGTAATAGTCAGTGAAAATAACTAAATCGAAAGTAAATGCAACCAAAGCAAAACAATAAATGTAGCCAAAGCAAACCAACAGACTGAAAGAAATTAAAACTTGAAATTTAAGTCAATTTAAACCAAAATACATTAAACCCAAATTCAACTGAAATGAAAAAATTTGTAACAGTAAAAAGAATTAAATTACGGAAATGAGAAAAACTGAATGAAAAGTTAGCTTCCGTCTCCCACACTTAGAATTAACTGTGTCCTCACTGTTAAAATGCAGAAGCCCGGATGTAAAGCATATACTGTCCTAGCCACGTTGATTTGGATTGTTAGCAAGTCCTCTAGAAAACAGTTGCTGATGAAAATGATCCAATTGTTCTACCACCATATCCATAAATCCATGAAATTCAGTGCGAATAGTGGTGAATTCTATTTGAAGGTCAGTCACTCGGTTCTCCAAGGATGTTATGGCAGTGGTGAAATCAATTGGTGGAGGAGGAGTTATAGGAGCTATAGTAGCTATAGTAGGTGTGTGAGATTCAGCATCAGAAATATAGTCTGCATCAAATTCATAAATCTGTGGTGTATCAGGTGGTGATGGTGGAGCATGAAGTGGGTCGGTCAAGTCATAAAACCAATTGTTTCGATTATGGACACTGGTGCGCTCATGGTTAGGTAAAGTGAAAAGACAGAAGACCTCATTATTGATTAGGTAGTCAAAGGTATCCGGTCCGAGGTTTCCTATGATACGGCGGTTAAAGCAGAAGTTAAGGTTCATAGGTCGGAAGGTACCAAGAGGGTTAAACCTAATCAGAGGATGTCTCAGTCCTATGGCATTTGCTATCATGGTGACTAAACCTCCTACTATGATAGGTGCGCGAGCATCCAGTATAAGACTCACAAAATTAGTTATCATAAAGGTAGCAGCATTTACTGGGCGGCCCTGTGGGGTATGGACAAGGATTTTGTGAAAATACCGGATGGCTGGGTTGTGGATATTCTCAGAAAACATGCCAAAGGGTTCAGGATTATAATTGCCAGTTATGTTACCCCAAAAGTAGTTCAGGTCGAGATCAAGGTGCATTTCATCTTGGTATGCGGTAACCACATCAGGTCCACTAGGAAATCCTAGGAGTTCAGCAAGTTCTCTATGGTTATAGGTATAATCATTATCAAACAGTCTAAAAGTAACCAGCCCTCTATGGAATCCGTAACCATGGTTAGGTATGTGAGTAAGGGAGCTAAGGAACTCAAGTGTCAGCCTACGATAAGAAGTAAACCTTCGTCTGATAGAAGCAGTCTCCCACCCCAGCTGGCTAAACAGAAACAGGATGTTGTCCTTGATACCTAACTCAGCCATGGTAGGTCCATCATAGTAAATAGTCAAAGCCATATCTCTCTGAGCTAACATCTCAAATCTCCTCCTCTGAGCTCTGCCTCTAAAAACAATGTTCATGTAATCTACTTGTTGCATCTTGAAAGTTAGTTACTAACTTAGCTAAGTTAGCCTGTAAGTAAGTAGATAGTCATGCAAAGTTAGTGATGAACATGTAAATTATGGCATCAAGAAATGGGGAGAAGGAGAGGAAATAGGAAAAAAAACAAAAATGCAATAAAAGGTAAAAAAACTAAACAAGGAGTAAAAATAAAATCAAATAAAACAAAATAAAATAAAATAAAATGAAACAAAATAAAATAAAGCATTTAAAATTCGGGTATCAAAAATACGTGGGTTGCCTCCCACCAAGCGTTGTTTTTAATGTCTTAAGCTCGACATAGTTCTAGTGCAATGTCAGTTTTCAGAATGAGCGGGCAGCTCTAGTAGCTTTAGACTAGCCGAGTAATCTCTATTGTCTACGCAGTGATAATGTTTTAAACGCTGTTCGTTTACTATAAATGGTTGACTGGATCTACTTTTTATTTCTACGGCACCACTTGGGAAAACCTTACTTATTATGAAGGGACCTGACCACCGAGATCTAAGTTTTCCTGGGAAGAGTTTAAGGCGTGAATTAAACAGGAGTACTACGTCGCCTTCATTAAATTCCTTATGGGAAATTCGTTTGTCATGCCATTTTTTAGTTCTTTCTTTATATATCCTAGCATTCTCGTATGCGTCTAGTCGAAGTTCTTCTAGTTCGTGAATGTCTAAGATTCTTTTCTCACCTGCGGCAGTATGGTCTAAGTTGAGGGTCTTAATGGCCCAGTAGGCTTTGTGCTCTAATTCTACAGGGAGATGGCATGATTTTCCGTAGACTAACTTAAAAGGTGTGGTTCTTATTGGGGTTTTATAAGCTGTACTATATGCCCACAGAGCTTCGTGTAATTTTGAGGACCAGTCTTTTCTAGAGGTTGCAACAGTTTTTTCTAAGATTTGTTTGATTTCTCTGTTCGAGACTTCGACTTGTCCACTTGTTTGTGGGTGATATGGTGTTGCTACACGGTGTCGGACTCCATACTTCAGTAGAAGTTTTTCAAATATCTTAGATATAAAATGGGAGCCTCCGTCACTGATGACAAGTCTGGGCACACCGAATCTAGGGAAGATTATGTTCTTGAAAAGCTTGATTACTACTCGTGTGTCATTTGTTGGAGAAGCTACAGCCTCGATCCATTTTGAAACGTAATCAACAGCGACGAGTATATATTTATTACCAAAAGAAGATGGGAATGGCCCCATGAAGTCAATCCCCCACACATCAAAAACTTCCACTTTTAAAATACCCTTCTGTGGCATTTCATCGCGTCTAGAGATGTTACCGGTGCGTTGGCACCGGTCGCAGTTTAATATCGCGATATGGACATCTTTCCATAGATTAGGCCAGAATAGGCCAGATTGTAAGATCTTAGCGCAAGTCTTTGAAGTGTTTGCGTGTCCGCCATAAGGAGGTGAATGACAATGTGAGATTATGTTTTCTATTTCATCTTCGGGGACACATAGACATAAAATTCCATCGGCACCTCTCTTAAAAAGTAGAGGCTCATCCCAATAATATTGTTTAAGGTCATGAAAGAACTTCTTCTTTTGTTGGTAAGTTAGATCTGGTGGAAGTACCCCGGCAGCTAGGTAGTTAACAAAGTCAGCATACCATGGTAGTGTTGTATTCGTTTAAATTTCTTCCACTAATTCCTTTGGTTTGGTATCGTTCAAGGTTAATTAAGACATATTGCTTTCCAGTTGGGCTATCAGTCGCTCATATGGGAAGTCATCATTAATAGGCACTTGCTCAAGCTTAATACCTTCTATTCTAGATAAATGGTCTGCGACTACATTTTCGGTGCCCTTTTTATCCTTTATCTCTAGATCGAATTCTTGTAAGAGTAGGATCCATCTTAAAAGTCTAGGTTTGACATCTTTCTTACTTAGTAGGTATCTTATCGCGGCATGATCGGTATAAATAATGATTTTCGCTCCTACCAAGTAGGAACGGAATTTATCCAGAGCGAACACGACAGCTAGGAGTTCCTTTTCAGTGGTGGCGTAGTTCATTTGGGCAGGATCTAGGGTTCTACTTGCGTAGTAAATTACGTGGAGCTTTCTGTCCTTTCTTTGTCTTAAGACTGCGCCTACGGCATAGTCACTCGCATCACACATGATTTCAAATGGTAGTCTCCAATCAGGTGGTTGCATGATAGGTGCGGTAACGAGAGCCGTTTTCAATTGCTCAAACGCTTTTAGGCATTTCTCGTCGAAGATAAATTCAGCGTCTTTCATTAATAAACCTGTCAGTGGTTTGGTAATTTTCGAGAAATCTTTAATGAATCGTCGGTAGAAACCGGCGTGTCCTAAGAAACTTCTTATTTCTCGTACGGATTTTGGAGGTTGGAGATTTTCTTTAATCTCTATCTTTGCTTTATCAACTTCAATCCCTCTATCAGATACTACGTGTCCAAGTACGATTCCTTGATTGACCATAAAATGGCATTTCTCCCAGTTTAATACGAGATTGACTTTTACACATCTTTCAAGTACCATTTCTAGGTTCGATAGACATCCTTCAAAACTCTGCCCACAAACAGAAAAAATCGTCCATAAACACTTCCATAATGTCATCTATAAAATCAGCGAAAATTGACATCATGCATCTTTGGAATGTTGCGGGAGCGTTACATAGTCCAAACGGCATTCTTCGGTAGGCAAATGTACCATAGGGATATGTGAAAGTTGTATTTTCTTGGTCATCAGGATGAATAGGGATTTGGAAGAATCCTGAGTGACCGTCTAAATAGCAGAAGTAAGAATGTTTCGCCAATCGTTCCAACATTTGGTCAATGAACGATAATGGGAAATGATCTTTACGAGTAGCTTTGTTCAATTTTCTATAATCGATACACATTCTACTTCCTGTTACGACTCTTTGCGTTATAGATTCACCTTTTGAGTTCTTAACAACTGTAACACCTCCCTTCTTAGGTACGACATGTACTGGGCTAACCCATTTACTGTCTGATATCGGGTATATAATTCCCGCATCTAAAAGCTTTTTCACTTCATCCTTGACTACAGTACTTAAGATTGGATTAATCCTTCTCTGGTGTTCTCTAGAGGTCTTACAATCTTCCTCTAGCATAATGCGAAGCATACATATAGAAGGACTTTTTCCTTTAAGGTCAGCAATGTTGTAGCCTAACGCAGTTGGATATTTTCTTAAGACATCTAAAATTTTCTTAGTTTCGGGTTGTCCTAAGTCTGCATTGACTATTACAGGTCGTTCGAGTTCTGTGTCAAGGAATTCGTACCTTAAACTATCGGGTAGTGTTTTCAGTTCTAAAGCTGGTTTCTTTGGGCAAGGAAGATGATCGGGTGTAAGTGCTAAACATTCGCTTAGGCTATCATCTTGGTATGGTTCACGCCAATTATCATCTTCAAAAATCGGAGGTATTGGAATTTTTATAATATCTAAATATATGGTCGGTTCCATTTCCATTTCTCTTACGCATTTATCTATGACATCTAATAGATAACATGTGTCCTCTATAGCTGGTGCTTGTAAGAATTGTGTCAGGATAAATTCAACCTTTTCTTCACCGACTTCAAAGGTTAGCTTCCCTCTCTTTACGTCTATAATGGCTCCGGCGGTAGCTAAGAATGGTCTCCCTAATATGATAGGCGTAGTGGAGTCTTCTTTAATGTCCATGATTATGAAATCGGTAGGAATATAGAATTGTCCGATTCGAACTGGAACATTCTCTAGTATACCAACGGGATATTTAATAGATCGGTCAACTAATTGAACGGACATCTTAGTTGGTCTTAATTCTCCCATATCAAGCTTCTTGCATATGGATAAGAGCATTACACTGATACTGGCACCTAAGTCGCACAGAGCCTTGTCTATGACGAACTTTCCAATTACACAGGGTATGGAGAAACTACCTGGGTCTTTCAGTTTAGGAGGCATGTTGTTTTGGATTATTGCGCTACACTCAGCAGTAAGTGTAACTGTTTCGTTATCCTCAATCTTTTTCTTATTAGATAGGATTTCTTTAAGGAACTTACCATATGAGGGCATCTGGGTGATAGCTTCTGTAAAAGGTATTGTGATGTTCAATTGTTTCAGAAGTTCAACAAATTTATTAAATTGCCCTGCAGTTTTAGAATTTGCGAATCTTTGAGGATACGGAATCGGGGGTTTATATGGTGGTGGAGGCACATAAGGCTTTTCCATGGCCTCTTGGTCATTATCTTCCTTTTCCTTGGGTTCATTCTCCTTCTCAGTATTAGGCTTTTGGTACATGGGCGGATTCTGAAGTCTTGGATCAGTGGGTCCTTCTAGTTCTTTACCACTTCTCAATATAACGACATTTGCATGTCCTTTCGGATTAGGTTGTGGCTGTCCAGGAAATGTTCCTGCGGGAGCAGCAGTAGGTGCTTGTTGTTGTGCCACTTGCAAAATTTGGGTTTCAAGCATTTTGTTGTGGGTGGCTAAAGCGTCTACTTTGTTTGCTAATTGCTTAATTTGCTCACTCGTGTGTATGTTTTGATTCAGGAAGTCTTTGTTTGTTTGAGCCTGGGTAGCTATAAAGTTTTCCATCATTAGTTCAAGGTTGGACTTCCTAGGAACATTAGGGGCAGTTGCAGCAGCCTTTTGGTAGCCTGGTGGTGCAGCAGGTGCTTGACCAGGTGCATATAATGCATTGTTGTTTTTATAAGAGAAGTTTGGGTGGTTCTTCCAGCCCGGATTGTAGGTATTTGCATAAGGGTTTCCTTGAGCATAATTTACTTGGTCACTGGAGACTCCTGCCAGAATTTGACATTCAGTGGCAGCATGTCCAGGGTTTCCGCATAATTCGCAGTTTTGAGCTACAGCAGCCACGGTGGCTGCAGGCGTTATGGTCAAGTTATCAATCTTTTGGGCAAGGGCATCTACCTTAGCATTGACATGATCAAGGATACTAACCTCGTACATTCCACCTTTTGTTTGGGATTTTTCCACTGCAGTTCTTTCTCCTCCCCATTGGTAGTGGTTTTGAGCCATGCTCTCGATCAGTTGGTGGGCTTCTTCATGTGGTTTATCCATAAGCGTACCACCAGCGGCGGCATCTATTGTCAATCTTGTATTGTACAAGAGACCATTGTAAAATGTGTGGATGATTAACCAATCTTCAAGACCATGATGCGGGCACATCCTCATCATGTCTTTATATCTTTCCCATGCATCGTAAAGAGATTCGTTATCCTTCTGTCGAAAACTATTAATTTGGGCTCTCAACATAGCTGTTTTGCTTGGGGGGAAATATCGTGCTAAGAATACCTTTTTCAACTCATCCCACGTAGTAACAGAGTTTGATGGCAAGGATTGCAACCAAGCCCAAGCTCTGTCTCTTAATGAGAAAGGAAAAAGGCGTAGTCTTATCGCGTCCGCAGTTATACCATTTGCCTTTACTGTGTCTGCGTACTGCACAAATTTGGTCAAATGTTCGTTAGGATCTTCTGTAGGGTTTCCAAAAAACTGATGTTGTTGTACGGCTGACAGCAATTAGGCTTTCAACTCGAAATCGTTTCGGTTGATAGTAGGGGCAGCTATGCTACTATGTGGTTCTTGCTCAGACGGGGTGGCATAGAACTTAAGAGGACGGTTTTGTGGTCTTTCACCCATGTTTTGTTCCTTGACTGGTTCTTTGACTGGTTCAGGGGTATGAGGAGGGAGATCGGGAATATTATACTTGCGTTGATACTCAAGTAGTCTGCGTCTTAAATGTAAGAAACGCTCTAGTTCGGCGACTGGGGGTTGCAAGTCTTCGCTTTGTGAGTGAGTACTTGGCATACAATCGAGAAAAAGGAAAATAAAATTTTGTTGCCTTAGTCTATACTGCGCAACAAATGAATCGCACTAATGACTAAATCAAAGTCCCCGGCAACGGCGCCAAAAACTTGATCGCGACTTTATGAGTCGAATGGGGTTACTAACTGCAAACGCACAGTCTATCGCGTAGTTTTAAAAAGATATTGATCCCACAAGGACTGATAATCAAACTAGTGCTATCAGATTGTTACTATGTTTAGCTAAGGCTAATAATTCTAAGGGAAATAAGGCGACAGAAATTAAATCTAAGAATACTAACTTTTAATAAGAATAATCAATAACGAGATATCAGTATGTAACGCAT
Organism: Lathyrus tuberosus; assembly: GCA_022829125.1. NCBI lineage: Eukaryota > Viridiplantae > Streptophyta > Magnoliopsida > Fabales > Fabaceae > Lathyrus > Lathyrus tuberosus. The sequence continues at coordinate 905,286 of JALAZF010000371.1, forward strand.
TAATCGTCTGGAATTTAATAAGTCACCGGTGCAGGGTTAAGTGTCAAACTACTTTTCAGTAGAAAATACTCATTTAAAAGACCTTATCTCACACTCTCGTGTTTATTGGTTTGGACTATACCGTTAAATTAGAATGAGCGCTCTCGCTGTATCATTTGCATTTAAAAATACTTTTTGAAAATGAATAAGTCCTAATTAATTCTAAAGTGCTTCCGTTGTATTTAAAATCAATGCCTAGTTTCAGCTATCTGGTTAAACTCTCAAACTCTCGTTTATCTTGACCTTAACCTTAAATGTCCTTTTACTTTCGTAAGAAAAACCGATCGATTAAAAATAAGAAACCAAAGCCTAAAAACTAATTTGTAAAAATATAGCACCGATTATTACTTAATTCCATCTGAATAACTTGTTTACATACTGATCCCAAATAGCCACTATGCCAAAGTAGACAATTAATAGCACTTTTTTTCTATTTTAATAGCGCTTTTAAGCGCTATTAAAGCCCCCGCTATTATAGGTGCATACATACAATAGCGTTTTTAAGCGCTATTAAAAGCACCTCCTTTAATAGCGCTTTCCTTAAAAGCGCTACCGTATCCTAGTAATTTAATGATGAACCTGTAATAGCACTTTATAAAAAAACGCTATTAAAACCCCTTTTTAAAAAATAAAAATAAACATAAGCAACATATTCATTCACTCAAAATGCCATCTCAACAAACCAGATAAGAAAAGAAATTGTATTCATTTTCCAATAGCAAATATCAATTTAATTGCACATATACCATAATCAACTTATTTGTATTTATCCAATAATTAATAACAAATTTGATAAACAATATAATTTAATCAATTTTACATAAATTACAAGTATTATTATCATGATTTTCCACTTAATAAACTATGTTTCTTGAGATTTACTTTACGCTTTACATAACTAAACCAAGACTAATGTCATTGACACAGTGGCATAACCTTTTCCAACCATAACACTCATAACTTTTATTCCTCTTGATCGTGTGTCTTCTATGTTAGAGCTTCAATGATATCAACATCTAGTTTGGCTTTAGGTGTTGCCTATACAACAAGAAAATAGTTAATGGACCACATACATACAAAGAAAACAAACACTTAGAATATCAAAGGATAACCATGGAGTCTTAACTGATATATAAACTATTCATCAAAGATTAAAACAAGATAAAAAAAACAATGATTAAGACAAGTTAAAAATTGAAAGTTTTCATATAGAGTCGGAAAAATATTGTAGAAAAAAACGATATGCGTATCATAAAACTCAAACACAACAAAATAAAAATAAAAAAAAATAATCAAGGCATGTAAATGGATAACTTGGTTTAAGCTACAAAATCAAGCTACAAGAGTTGTCTTCAAGGTTATAATGGTTTAAGAGCAATGTTAAGTTGTGGTTGCCATCCATTATTTTGTATTTTAAAAAACTTTCTCACAGAAGTGCAATATCCTCCTATATTAATTCATGATTCTCATCAAGTGTTATCAGTGAAAAATATCCTTACAAAAGTGAAATTGTGATCTCAAAATCATTTATATTTTTGTAGCACATAACACACTTCTCACCTAAATAATAGAATAACTAATCAATGGTTTAATGATCATTCTAGTAGGAACAATTAATAATGTAATTTTACCAAGTAAACAACCAATCTTAATTAATTAAAGTAATCCTAAGTGATGGAACACTACTATAATTTCACTTATTAAGATTGGTGTGTTTCATGAGCAGACAATTTCACATATATAAGACATAATTATACATATATAAGACATAATTATATGGTGCAACGAAAAAATACCATAATTAAGTTTGCACAAGGATAGGCATAATGGCTTTTTAATATTCATAGAACTGATACAGTATGTAAACAATATATAATATATAAAGAATAGGAAAACAAATTAAATATTGTACCTATTTATACCAAATCATAAACAATATATATTTCATAGAACTGTCTTATACAATATGTATATTGAAAGTTACAAATTTTCATACAATTTCTAACACTGTACCAAATAAACCATTTATGTGAATGAAATTTATTTGATCACGTGTGTGTATATATATATATATATATATATATATATATATATATATATATATATATATATTAAGCATTCTAGCTTATTAAGATACAAAAATAAAAAATCCAAGAGTTTTATCACTTTCAAGAAAATAATGCTTACCCAATTCCAACTATGTTTGACTCAGTTCATTACAAGCCTGCAGTATGTTTAAGTTGGTTACATACGGCAATCTCTTAGCAGAACTAGAAAGAAGAGAACTGAAAACTTAAATTGACAACTATGAGACCAAAACACAACATGTATTTAAATCAGTTAGACAATTGTGCCTAAATATCCCTCCTAGCCTGCCTAAAATATAGGATTTCGTATCGGATAGCTGAAATTCTAATACGCAATGCCGGTATACTGGCGCTATACCGGATATTTAACACATTGTCTAAAACTATAAATGTAAAAGGTGGCTTAGCTTTAATTTTTTAAATAGCTAAATACACTAGTATAATCACTCTGTTCAAATGTGAAGAAGTAAATACAAGAAAGCTCATATCATTATGCTTCTCAATGATTCATAAAAAACCTATTGTTTGGAGGTTCTGTTGATAAAAACTTGGCAACATATGCAGCAAATCAAATCCAAAATAACTTATGAAAAAGAGAAACAAAATATTGAAAAGTGAAGTAAGCTTATGAAATTCAAGTAAGCTAATAACTTGACTTCATTATAAAACATAGTGTGTATATATATTTAAAAGACCTATTTTCTGAATCACAAATCAAATATTATTATAAATTGTGTGATACATGATACAAAAATGTCACTTTGAAGTAAAAACAAGTAACAGAAACAGAAACACAAGCTAATGCATCATAAACTAGTAGCCTTCCTATGAGACACATATGACATGAAACCTGATGTTGTCGTTCACCCAAAGACCACATAATCTTTTATTACTTCTAAGCTCAAAACATGAAGTTACTAAACAGAATTACAGCTACCAATGTTGCAAATTCTAAACTGTGAATAACATTAAAACAGAATTATAGCTTACGATAGCAACATATAGTATATATGAAAAGTTTTTTGTCATAATTGAAGACAGAGAAGATCAAATCCCAACCCAGGAGGAGAAGGTTTTAAAAATTAATCTGTTACTGCGAAAGCGGGTGGCGACAAAACGTTATCCGAAGGGGTTGATATTGATACCATTATTAACCATTTTTAATATAAAGAATAAATTGTGATTAATTCATACCACGACGACACAATCATAGTTACAACACATGTGCCGACTAAAATCGTTAAAGTTTTTACGCGACTGCGACTGTTATTTAAAACATCGGTAACTCATCCTCTGCAGCAGTAGTGGAAGCTTCCTACAGTTATTTTCATGTATAAACATTAAAAGTCAATACTAATATGATCATTTGTAAAATTACTCTTGAAATTCAATGGATAATTTGGCCCTCCCTACAACAGAATGGGGTGTTTTCAAGTAAATGAGGTTACACCTCTTAAACCAATAACATAGGTGTTGTAATGCATATGAATGTAAAGTAATCGAATCCAAGCATGAGTGAGCACAATCATGAAGGACAAAAAGCTTGATGACCTTTTGAATCATACAAAACAACATAACATTCAAGAGAAATTTTATTTAACTAGTGAGACAGTGTACCTGATAAGCTTCCAAGGACTGATCAAAACCCATTTTCCTGTCATCCCCACTCTTAAACTCAGTCATATAACCATGATAGACACCATTCCTTCAATGCAATGAAAGGTAAATTACAAAATCAACATTCAAAGTTCAATGCAAAAAAACAAAACAAAACAGAGAGAATCAAAATCAAAATTGCTTACATTTTGTAGTAAAAGATATAAGATTCACCAGATGAAGGGGGACTGAGATTCTCATCAATCACAACCATAACATCAATTCTGACTGGCATCAGACAACTCAAAATTCAACCTTTTCCCAACATTTTTTAATTTGATTCACTTTCACCTAGTTCTGTTTCATTTCCTCCCTTTGTTAAACTGAGGAAAGAATCATCCATGAGACCATATGTCCTCTAACAACATTCTTGTAAAAACCTAACTAGGTATCACTCTTCTACAATCAATTTAACATCTAACCATAAATTCTTGAGATTGTGGTTACGAATCTCACAGAGAAGGTCAAGGGTTTCATGGAGAAGGTTTAGAAAAGTAATTGTGCAATTAAACTCCTAACCCTAGATTTGAAGGGAAAAACAATGAAGATCGGTTCATTGTTGGTAAGGGTGAGGGTGAGAATTTACGAGTTCGATAAAAGTGAAGTGGAGGGGAGAGCTCAGTGTTCTACGAAAGAAAGAAATTATGCGACACTTTTTTTATTATGTTACTTTAAAAGAAAAAATAAATGTTACTTTAAAAATTTTAAATGTTGTCAGTGTGGCTCGAACACACAACTTTCCCATTAGGCGAATTTTTAAAAAATTTATTAAAAACCTTATAATAGCGCTTATCCAATAAGTGCTATCATTGGAATATCCTTTGTTAGCATTTCACGTAGAAGTGCTATTAATTTTTTATTTTATTTTTCTTAGTAATAACCAATAATAACACCTTATAAAAAAGTGCTATTATATATCTTTACTTGATAGTTTTAATAGCACTTTATAAAAAAGCGCTATTAAATTATTGCTATTAAAAATTAAATTTGTAGTAATGAGCCTAGCCAGACATGGTTGGAATGGAAAACATGCTAACAATATATATATAACTACTACTAATCATGCTGCAATAAACGACAGAATAAAGCATATAATAAAAACCTGGAATTGAAATAATCTGGCAAACGAATCCTTGGTACAAACTTGAAGTGATCCGGTACAATTGCTTACACAAGGAAATAATGAAAACTCGAAGTGCAGAAGTGCAGAAAAAAATAACTAAAGACTAAGAACTGTTTAATTGAAAATAAGTGCAGAAAAATAATTCACTCAGAGCTCTCTTGAAAATTCACGGACCCCCTCAAAGGAGGGCTTCAGTTCCATTTATATGAGTCGTCTGGCCGTTGAGAAATTTACGTCTCAGTCGTGTGGAAAATGCTTGAGAAAATAACGGACGGAAGTTAGAACCTAAAGAAAATAGGAGGAGTGGTGCAATATTCTTTTTTTTCTCTCCCCAGAAATAGGTGGCTCGCGCCACCTCATCTTTCTTCATGGATGTGCCTTGCGCCACTTTCTCCTTTGGTGGTGGGCGCCACCCACAATGTGGCTTGCGCCATATGTGTGGTGGTGGACCCACCCTTTATATTTTTTTTTTCTTTTCTTTGCTTCTTTTTCTTTCCTTTCCAATTCTTTCCATTTCAATTTCTTCAATTCATTTTCTTTCCTCTTCATTTCTTTTCTCTTCAATTTCTTCAATAAATATTTATTTTCCGTTAAATCCCGGTTCGACTCGAGTGCCTGAAAAACATAAACAAAAACGGGTAGAATAAAACATAAGTCGGGAAAAACCAATTAAAACACAGTATAAATTCATGCATGTCAAGTCAAATACACGATATAATTTCGCGTTATCATATACTAAATGCTTTGGATTGATGATGAATGGTGTTTGATACTTATAATTCATGCTTTATCTTGCTTGTTGTTTTGAATTTGTGGAAGCATAGAAATGATCAAGGCAATGTTTTTGCACTGTGAGTATAACCACCATTCCAAAAACACTTAAATTCACCTTGTGAGTGTGCGCGTATTTGAAACCTCTTTTGAGCTGAAATTTTTGATTGAATCATGAACCCGATTTTAACCCGTTTTGAAGAGCATTTAGCCTAAGATTATGGCAATGTTGAAGTTGGGGAGAATGGTTTATTTTGAAAAGAGAAAAGGGATTTGGTGATACAATGCATTCTTAGACAAAGAAATTGAACAAAAATGTGTAGAAAAAAAAAAGAGAAGAATAAAAAGAAAAGAAAAGCTGAAATTCTGGCCTGTATATCGGATGTCCTATCGAGATGTCGAGACACTGATATACAACAACAATGAACAAGCTCAATACAAAAGTGTGCATAAAATGTAAAGAACACCGAAAATTGTTAACCCAGTTCGGATCTAACTATCCTACATCTGGGGGCTACCAAGCCAGGGATGAAATCAATATTCGATAGTATCAATTCACTGATAACCACACCCGGTTCAATCAGCTCACTTAATCACTACCATTCCTATGACTTCTACCTAAGACTCCCCTAGGTATGAGGCCTTCCTCAAATCCCTCTTCAATCACAACCCGTGACTGGTTCCTTACAAGACAAGTAACAATGGTCGAAACACAAATTCTCAATACTTCACAACTTATGAGAATTAACACTCAGCTACTCAATGCTTAAAAGCTTATGAGCAACCTTACACAACTTACACTACAGTCCTTGTACTGTTATCATAAGATACCAGTTAGGCTCACAAAACACAAGCACACAACCCTAAAAATACATGTAAGTTCGACACCTAAAACTAGGTTTACATCAGTCTATTTATAGCTTGTAATCTGGACTGAATTGGGCTTCAAAAACGCAGCAATTACGCTGCTCACAAATCTGCAAAATTAACTCCAATAAAATAGGTCTTCAATCCAAAGTTTCCTATTATGTCTCCATAATTAGAAACAGCAGCAAATCCGAAAACCAACAAGTAACCCTAATCCAAAAATGCTTTGGATGCCACATAGGATAACCAAATATTCACAGAATATTCAGTTACAAATCATAGTAACAGAATCTGCATTAAAAGCTGACTTCACAACGCGATGTCCTATGAGCTGCCATGGAACATCTTCATACGACATGTTGGACAAAGAGTAATGAAACATATTTTTAGGCATCTTCATTCAACATCTGCTGCTACATGAGTTTTAGCAAAATAATGCCAACCATAAAACCAAGGAAATAACAATCTCCCCCTTTGGCTTATTTTTGGCTAAAACTCCACACACACTTAAACACCATCAGTATCAGCAGCGGAAAAAAAACACCATTAATAGCAGCACTCCCCCTCAGCTGCATAAAAAACACAAACAAATCCAGCATAACAGCACTCCCCTTCAGCTGCAAAAGAATACACACAGTACCAGCAAACATCTCATCATAGCAACTCCTCCTCAACAGCAGCAACACATAATCTACCTGCAACACACACACTCCCCCTCAATAGCACAAGCACTTACTAATGCTGCTCCCCCTCACACTTACTACTCCCCCTTTTTAGCCACAAATATGACAAAGTGAGGTCATAGACAAATGTAACCAAATCACATAGCATTATATTGTTCAAAACCAAAACAGAATTAGGTTGTCCAAAAAAGAAAGAAAAACCAGAAAGTAAACTTGCAGATAGCCTCTAGCTATTCAGCACTGTCCTCTTCAGACACCTCATCACTTTCACCTTCAGATTCACCTTGTCCATCATCTTCAGTCAGCTCTTCCTCTTTAGCAGCATTTCTCTTTTCGTTCACACACTGCACTACCAGAACCTCCTTTAGTCTTTTCAGTCTGGCAGCCAGAAAGCACATTGATTGCTATAGATCTTCATGAATACACACCCCAAGTCTGCTCCTTAGGTTTTCAAACTTAACTGCATCCAGAGCCTTGGTAAATATGTCAGCAAGCTTATTTTCTGTGCTCACATGCTCAAGTGTTATGACTTTGTCCTCCACAAGCTCTCTGATGGAGTGATGTCTGATGTAAATGTGCTTTGTCCTGCTATGTTGGATGGGATTTTTGGAAATATTAATAGCACTCAGGTTGTCACAAAATAGTGTCATGACATCTTGTGTGACATTATACTCTGACAACATGTGCTTCATCCATACCAGTTGTGCACAACTACTACCAGCTGCGATGTACTCAGCTTCAGCAGTAGAAAGGGATACTGAATTCTGCTTCTTGCTAAACCATGAAATAAGATTATTTCCTAGAAAGAAGCATCCACCTGAAGTGCTTTTCCTATCATCTGCACTTCCAGCCCAATCAGCATCACAATATCCTCTTAAATCAGTCCCAGAATCATGGCTATATAGCATCCCATGGTCACTTGTGCCATTCACATATTTCAGAATCCTTTTCACTTGATTCAAGTGACTCACCTTAGGATCGGATTGATATCTGGCACACACTCCAACAGCAAAGGAAATGTCAGGTCTGCTTGTTGTGAGATACAGTAGACTTTCAATCATACTTCTGTACAAGTTGTGGTCCACACTTACTCCATTCTCATCCTTGGATAACTTCAAATGGGTGGGAGCAGGTGTCCTTTTATGATTGGCATTATCCAGGCCAAATTTCTTTACTATGCTCTTAGCATATTTGCTTTGAGAAATAAAGATAGAATCCCCCATTTGTCTGACTTGTAATCCAAGAAAGTAGCTAAGTTCTCCAACCAAACTCATTTCAAATTCCGATTGCATTTGTTGAACAAACTGTTTCACCACAGCTTCTGTCATTCCCCCAAATACAATGTCATCCACATAAATTTGGGCTATCATTAATTTTCCTCCTTCTTCCTTGACAAACAAAGTTTTGTCAATGCCTCCTTTTCTATAACCATTTGCTACTAAGAATTCTGTCAGCCTCTCATACCAGGCCCTTGGAACTTGTTTCAAGCCATACAGCGCTTTCCTCAGTTTGTACACATGATTGGGGAAGTTTGGATCAGTGAATCCTTTAGGTTGATCTACATAGACTTCTTCATTCAGATAGCTATTCAGAAAAGCACTCTTCACATCCATTTGGAACAGCTTAAATTTTAGATTACAAGCCATCCCTAAGAGTAGTCTGATGGAGTCTAATCTAGCCACTGGAGCAAAAGTCTCATCAAAGTCAACTCCCTCAACTTGAGTATAACCTTGTGCAACAAGTCTTGCTTTGTTTCTTGTAACCACTCCAAGCTCGTCAGACTTGTTTTTGTAGATCCACTTTGTTCCAATAACATTCACCCCTTCTGGTCTTGGTACAAGATCCCAGACATCATTTCTTCTGAACTGCTCCAGTTCTTCTTGCATAGCATTTATCCAAAACTCATCTGTCAGAGCTTCCTTGACATTCTTTGGCTCGATCTTTGACACAAAGCAAGCATTTGACACAGTCTCCCTTCTTCTGGTTCTCACACCTTCATTCAGATCTCCAATAATTAATTCCCTAGGGTGACCCTTCTGAATCCTTATAGAGGGTCCCCTGTTAGCTTCCTCTACCTCTTCATTCTCAGGTATGGTGTTGATTTCTTGAGCACTATCTTCTACAGACTCAAAGCCTGGAGAGTTTTCATTGTTCATGGACAGACATGCTCTAACATCATCTGGAACATCTTCATCGTTGCCAGAATCATCAACCACCACATTTATGGATTCCATCATCACCTGAGTTCTGGAATTGAACACCCTATATGCTTTGCTATTTGTAGAGTAACCAAAAAATATTCCTTCCTCACTCTTAGGATCCATCTTTCGCTTTTGTTCACGATCCGCTAAGATATAACACTTACTACCAAACACATGGAAATACTTCACGTTTGGCTTTCTACCTTTCCATAGCTCATAAAGAGTGACAGAGGTACCTGATTTGATAGTCACCCTATTGTGTATATAGCAAGCAGTATTCATGGCTTCAGCCCAAAAATGATATGGAAGCTTTTTGGCATGAATCATGACTCTTGCACATTCTTGTATGGTCCTGTTCTTGCGTTCCACCACACCATTCTGCTGAGGAGTGATTGGTGATGAAAATTCATGAGTCATTCCCTCAGATAGGCAGAACTCTTCAAACCTGCTATTTTCGAATTCTTTCCCATGGTCACTTCTGATTCGAACAACACCACAATCCTTTTCCCGTTGAATTCTTTGACATAATTCTTTAAAGGCTGCAAACACTTTAGACTTTTCTCTGATGAAACTTATCCAGGTGAATCTAGAGTAGTCATCTACGACAACATAGGCATACTTCTTCCCACCAAGACTTTCAACCTGCATAGGTCCCATTAAGTCCATGTGAAGGAGTTCCAGAACTCTAGAAGTTGTGGTAAGATGTTGAAGCTTCTTGTGTGACACCCTTGTTTGCTTCCCAACTTGACATTCACCACATATTTTGTCCTCATCAATCTTCAACTTGGGAATACCTCTAACAACTTCACTTGACATAACCTTCTTCATCCCTTTCAGGTGTAGGTGACCCAATTTCTGATGCCACAGTTTGGTTTCATCTTCCTTTGACATCAAACAAGTAGACAGATTTTCAGATTCTTGAGGATTCCACAGATAGCAGTTATCCTTAGACCTGGTACCCTTCATAACAACTTCATCTTTCTCATTGGTTACCAAACTTTCAGATTTGGTGAAATTTACCTTGAGCCTACATCACACAATTGGCTTATACTGATTAAGTTTGCTGCCAGTCCTTTGACAAAGAGAACACGATCCAGACTTGGTTGTCCTGTGTATTCCAGCTTTCCAACACCTTTTATCTCACCCTTTGATCCATCCCCAAAGGTGACATAATTGGTGGAGTGAGGCTTAATGTCAGACAGGAACTTCTTCACACTAGTCATGTGTCTTGAACAACCACTGTCAAAGTACCAATCTTCTCTTGCAGATGCTCTAAGAGAAGTATGTGTTATGAGGCTGGTCATCATTTGTCTAGGAATCCATCTTCTCTTCACTTTACCCCAACTCTGTTCTTTATTTTGTTGCTGAGCAGTTTTGGGATAGTCGTGCAGCTTGTAGCAAAAGGATTTTAAGTGACCAATCTTGCCACAGTAATGACATCTCCATGATTTATACTTTGATCTACAAACTCTTTTCTGATGCTTCATCTGATGTTGAAACATGTGATTTGACATCTCCACTTCTTGCTTTATTTTCTGAGGGACAAACTTCAATACAGTCTTCTTGGAAGTCTCTGCTTGATTGTTAAAACCAAGGCCTTGCACATTTCCAGCTTCTTTCCCATTCTGAAGGATCTCATCCAGCTGCGTGGTACCATTGTTCAGCATTCTTATAGATTTGGTCATATTGTCAAGTTTTGACTTTTGCCATTCAACCTCCTCCTTCAGATCAGCAATGGTTGATAGATGTTCTTCCTTCTCAGCTTCCAGTTGAGCTATCACGATCTTCTGCTCCAATATAATCTGACACCTTTCTTCATTCTTGATACACAATTCTGAAAACCCTGAGAATACTTCTTCCTTAGTGAGTTCTCCAACATAAGATTCTTTGTCAGTGTCAGATTCACAAGAAGTTTCTCCATCAGCCTTACAGACTCCACTCAAGGCTGTCACCAATTTTGCTGATTCTTCTTCAATATCACTCTCAGACTCTCCTTCTGACCAAGACACGGATAAGCCCTTCTTCTATCTTTTGAGATACGTGGGACACTCAGTCTTTATGTGCCCATATCCCTCACATTCATAGCATTGAACTCTCTTCCCTTGATTAGAGTCTTCTTCAGTTCTGGATCTTCTGCCTCCATCCTGGTTCTTTCTGATGTCGAGTGACTTGTTCTGAGCATTTGCTCTCGACTTCCAGTCAATCCTTTTCAACACTTTGTTAAATTGTTTACCAAGTAATACCAGATCTTTAGACACATCTTCATCTTTGACCAGTTCTCCTTCATTATCTGAGTCATCAGCATTCGACACAAATGTTATACTCTTCTTCTTTTCAGCTTTTTCACTGAATCCTAACTCAAAAGTTTGGAGTGATCCCATAAGCTCATCCACCTTCATCTTGTCAATGTCCTGAGCTTCCTCTATAGCAGTAACCTTCATATCAAATCTCCTAGGTAGAGACCTGAGAATCTTCCTGACCAGCTTGCTGTCAGACATCTTTTCTCCTAAGGCACTAGAGGCATTAGCTATCTCAATAATGTTCATATGAAAATCATGAATGCTCTCATCCTCTTTCATCTTCAAACTCTTAAACTTGCCAGTGAGAAGCTGAAGCTTTGACATTTTCACCTTTGAGGTCCCTTCATGAGCAACTTTCAAGACCTGCCAAGCCTCTTTAGCAATAGTACAATGCTTAATCAGTCTGAAGATATTTCTGTTGACACCATTGAACAATGCATTCATGGCTTTAGAATTTCCAACAGATCCTTTGTAGTCAGCATCATCCCAGTCCTCTTCTTCCTTCAGAACATCAATAAGATTTCCTTCTCCATCTCTTACCTTTGGAGGCTCCCAACCTTTGAGAACAGTTTTCCATGCTTGATCATCCATGGACTTGATGAAAGCTATCATCCTAGGTTTCCAATACTCATAGTTAGAACCATCCAGCAGAGGTGGTTTGTTCAGAGCTCCTCCATCCTTGTCCATTGTACCAGAAAGTACCTTCCCTGAATCTCACCCAGAAACAACTAAGGGTGCCCGCTCTTAATGCCAATTGAAATTCTGGCCTGTATATCAGATGTCCTATCGAGATGTCGAGACACTGATATACAACAACAATGAACAAGCTCAATACAAAAGTGTTCATAAAATGTAAAGAACACCAGAAATTGTTAACCCAGTTCAGATCTAACTATCCTACATCTGGGGGCTACCAAGCCAGGGATGAAATCAATATTCGATAGTATCAATTCACTGATAACCACACCCGTTTCAATCAGCTCACTTAATCACTACCCTTCCTATGACTTCTACCTAAGACTCCCCTAGGTATGAGGCCCTCCTCAAATCCCTCTTCAATCACAACCCGTGACTGGTTCCTTACAAGACAAGTAACAATGGTCGAAACACAAATTCCCAATACTTCACAGCTTATGAGAATTAACACTCAGCTACTCAATGCTTAAAAGCTTATGAGCAACCTTACACAACTTACACTACAGTCCTTGTACTGTTATCATAAGATACCAGTTAGGCTCACAAAACACAAGCACACAACCCTAAAAATACATGTAAGTTCGACACCTAAAACTAGGTTTACATCAGTCTATTTATAGCTTGTAATCTGGACTGAATTGGGCTTCAAAAACGCAGCAATTACGCTGCTCACAAATCTGCAAAATTAACTCCAATAAAATAGGTCTTCAATCCAAAGTTTCCTATTATGTCTCCATAATTAGAAACAGCAGCAAATCCGAAAACCAACAAGTAACCCTAATCCAAAAATGCTTTGGATGCCACATAGGATAACCAAATATTCACAGAATATTCAGTTACAAATCATAGTAACAGAATCTGCATTAAAAACTGACTTCACAACGCGATGTCCTATGAGCTGCCATGGAACATCTTCATACGACATGTTGGACAAAGAGTAATGAAACATATTTTTAGACATCTTCATTCAACATCTGCTGCTACATGAGTTTTAGCAAAATAATGCCAACCATAAAACCAAGGAAATAACAAAAGCAAAATAAGAGAATGCATTCTGAAAAAAAAAAAAGAAATAAAGATTGAACAAGTTAGGAAATTTTGAAAAAGAAATGCTCTTCATTGTCTTTACCCTTTCTTGTTTCAATGGCCGTGTACATATGTCCCTTGTTTTTTAACCCCGGCCAGGTTACAACTGATGAAAGCCCTTATTGATATGTTGCTTCCATGATTTCTTATGATTGATTAGATATTGTATGAATTGCTTAGTATCTGCTTCATTTGTCATTTGAGCGAAATTTCCCAGCGGTTGCAAACGCGTTAATTTCCTTCAATTCTTTTTCGAAGAGGAATGTTAGAGTGACATGAGCATGATGATTTAGTTGTCTCTTGAAACATTGTCTGAGATTTGTTGTAAGAATCAAGTTCTTTTGCATTGGCGATTTAAGGATTGTGTAATTGTGCTTTGCTATAATTGTTGTTTGTTGAGTCATTTATCCTTTCTTGGATTGAATCAAATACTCGAGGAAATCCTCTTGTGTCAATGAGAGGCATACTTTGCTTGAGGACAAACAAAGAGTTAGTTGGGGAGAGCTTGTTAGATGTCAAACATGCTATATATTTGTATATGATCCTTGGCATTTTTCAACACTTTTCTATGTTTAATTGTGGATTTTAGGAGTGAATTATTGTTGTTCTTCATGCATTGTATTTATACCTTTAGTGCTTGTAATGTGTGTGTTATTGTGCAGAAAAGTGAACTAATTGATCAAAGAGTTGAGACACAAAGTGATGATACAAGCTGCCAATGAAAGAGGAAAACAACAGAGTGTTCGCTTTGCGAACTCTGGCGAAGGTGCTAGTGAAGGTTCGCTTTGCGAACAACAGCGAGTCTCCCAACGAATAGCTCCAGAATGTGGCAGAGGGAAAAGAACCTAAAGTTGGCTTTGCGAACTCCCATCGAATGTTCGCTGGTTAGCTCACTTTGCGAAGTACCTGGCGAATGGAGGTAGTGGAAAAATGACCCAAAATTTGCTGTGCGAATGTGCTGGAGAATGGTTCGCTTTGTGAATGAATGGTTCGCAATGCGAACCCGCGAAGACAGCCTAGGGCGGTTTAACTCTCAAAGGCACTTAAGGTGCCATTTTATTTCATTCGCTAGGCGAATGATTCCTTCGCAGTGTGAATGTAGCAGATTCCAAATGTATTATAAATAAATTTTTACTTTTTCTTGGGATCAGAACTTGATATTTTGACACCAAAGCATATTTTTCTGAACTTTGATCATCCAAGAGTGAATTTTCACATAGAGAAGCTGAAGTCACATCCATTCTCAATTATTCGACTCAGATGTTCTTTCATCTCCTCTTGAAACTTGTCATCCACGCTACCATGAAGATGTGTAGCTAAGCTCTCTTGTGTCAAGATTAGTGGTAGGTGATCCATTATTGTGTATGTATTAACTTTTATCTTAAGCTTGTGAACCTTTGTGATGATATATATAGAAGAAAAACTTTGTTTACATGGTTTATATGTTGTTTAATTCATGTTCGAGAGAAATGTTTTAAATTTGACCTAAGTTCTATTCCATCAATATTCATAAGGCTAGAGATAGTTTTGAATGTTGATGTTCATAAATATTGAACTTAAAAGTTATCATTTTGATAGTTTGTGTGAAAGATCAACAAAGGATCAAAATGGTATATCCCACAACAAGTGTTCGAGAGAAACTTGTTGAGAGGATATGTGATTATATGTATTGTTAACGAGTTCACGCGCTTGATCGAGTTAATACGTACGAAACAGATTGCCGAAACCTAATCTTGACATGTTTTTACAAACCCTAAAACCAATCTTTTTACAGTTGCTTTCTAAAATTCGAATGCAAACGATCCGATTGAAAATTACCAAAACCTTTGTTACGATTAAAGTTTGAAACCCTTTTAACTATCGAATGGCGGCAATATACACAATCTCTGTGGATACGATAAAACACCCCCCTAAAACTGTTTCAACAATACCATATGAATCGGCTCGAGAAAAATCTTGTATAGCTTCTTCGATTTCTCGATAAAAAGAAATAGGACCAATAGTGGTTCGAATGTATATACAACGAATTTCTTTTTTTATACTTCTTATTACAAAATAATCCCCCTAAATCTCATAATATGTATCAAAAGATTCATAGTGAACTTCGATAGGAACTTCTCTTGAAGATATAATGCATTGATCTATTTGCCACCGGAGCCAAAAAGAACTATCTAAATTTATTATTTTCTGTCTATAAGCTCCAATTGCATCATAGGAATTGCAAAAAAGGGTTTTTTTTTTCATATACTTCAAGTTCTTAAAGTTATTATTGCTTATTTTTTCATTTTTAGAATTTCTGCAATTAAACTAATTATACCTGTTTGCACAAATACCCCGACGATTTCCGCTAGTTAATACATAAAGTCCAATAAGCATATCTTGAGTTGGTATAGAAATGGGATCCTCAATAGTCGGAGACAAGAGATTTGTAGGAGAAAACATAAGTAAACGAGCTTTTGCTTGAGCCTCCAAAGATAAAGGCACATGAACAGACATTTGATCCCCATCAAAGTCTGCGTTGAATCCCTTACTCACCAATGGATGTAAACAAATAACACGTCCTTCTACTAAAATGGGTTGACATGCTTGTATGCCCAATCTATGCAAAGTAGGCGCTCTATTCAGCAATACTGGGTGCCCACGCATAACTTCTTGAAGTATTTTCCATACAATTGGTTCTTTTTCCCGTATTTGACTCTTAGCAACTCCTATGTTCGAAGCAAAATGGTTTCGAATTAAAGCACGGATTAGAAATGTCTGAATTAGATCTATTGCTATTTCGGGGGCAATCCACATCGATGTAATGAAAGTAATAGACCTACAACAATAACAGAACGCCCCGAATAATCAACTTGTTTTCCAAGAAGAGTCTCTCGAAATTGTCCCTCGTTGCCCGAAATTATATCGGAAAACGATTTGTAAACTTTCTTATGACCGTCCCTCATTGGTTGTTCGCGGATTCCATTATCAAGAAGTGTATCCACGACTTCTTGTACCAATTTTTCTTGAGACATTACTAATTCCTCTGGTGTAAAGCTACTTGTTGTTAATAGATTAATAAGATATTGTTCTGATAGATAACTCTTCTATAGAGTTCATTAATATCCGAACTCATTAGTTTACCGCCATCTATTTGAATAATTGGTCTCAATTCGGGAGGAAAAACTGGTAAGAGACTTAAAACTATCCAGTCTGGTTCTATATTTGTTAGGAGAAAATGCTTCGCTAATTCCATGCGTCGAACCAAAAAATTCTTTCTTCTTCCAACTTTTTGATCTTCCCATTTGTCAGTGGACCCCTCTTTTCCTAATTCTTTCCATTCTAGCAACGAAGAATCCATAATAATTCTTAAATCCAGATCAACTAATTGTTGTCGTATAGCACCCGCTCCACTAAAAATTTCTCTATTTCGAAATGTATCGAAACCTTGAGTATCAAAAAAGAGTGAGATATTGTCGTTCCAGGATTGGATTTCATTTACGAATGAATCTCGTAATGGTAAGAAAGTTGGTTTTTTAACTACAGGCCTAGCAAAAGAAAAATTTGGAAAATAGTAATAGTAACTATACTAATTGCGAAATTGAAAAAGATATGAATTGAATTATTTGTGAGACATCGTATTCCAAAAGTGATGATGAATAAGACCTGATTAAATTAATTAAATTAATTGTGGCACGATAAAGGAGAGATGGGAAATAGAGAGAAGACTAAATTCATACCAAAGGGTTAAATATGTTTGTTATTCACTTATATATTTTTAATTATATTTTTAATCTTTCAAAAATATTTTTTTTTTTAAAGAATGATTCTTTCAAAAAAATTTCATTCACACTTTTCATCATTCTAGAAAATTAAGAACCATCTTAATAACGATTTTAGTATTAGGATCTAAAATGTAGATGAAATTTTTTAAAATAATATTTTTATAGAAGAATATATTTTGAAGGAATAAAAATAAATTTTAAATTATTTAAAAGAATCATAAATTATTGATGTGAGCGTAGATTTTTTAACTAAAGTTGGTCACATATATTTTTTTATAATCTGAATTAATGTATTATAAATAGATAGATATGCTTCTTGTCCGCATCAGAATTAATGTATTATAAATAGATAGATATGTTTTTGTGCTTCCGATGCATTTTTCAGTTGAGGTAATGTTTGTTTTATTAAGTTTTGAGGCAATATTTAATTAATAAACAAAATTCCTCCTTATAGATTTAATTTTGCAAAATAATTTTAAAAGTTTTAAAATAATTGAATAAAATATACTTATTCTTAAAAATTGAAAAAATATATTTAATTAATAAACAAAATGAATAATTTAAACATTATATTTTTTTAAAATATAATCATTTTTATTATTTTTTAATTATAATAACTTATATTATTATATTAGATAATATTAAAAGATTAAAATTTAATTTTAAATATATGACATGATACGTCTTAATATGTCAACTAAACAAATTTTAAGGGAACCAAGAAAAAAAAAGTTAAAAAAAGAAAAATTAAAAGTGGATTTAAACATTTCTTTTAACATGTTCTTTAGTACAAGAGAAACAAATAGTTATTCTGGTTAGAATTCATAGTTGATAATGAATAATTAAGACATTCTTTATATTATTGTTGAATATGAAGTAAATTTATAAGAAATTAAATATTAAAAAAATTTAATATGTGAAAATTTTAATATAACATACTCTCTGCCGAATTAGGATTAATAAAATATAAATATACTATTTATATTTTAATATTTAAATAAACTTAGATTAAATATAAAAAGTTATTATATTTAACCAAACTTTGATTAAAAATAAAAAATTACAAAGATTAAAATAAAAAGTGGTATATTTATAAACCGCATCTAAATTTTTAGTACTAAGAGCTCGGACATATATATATAACAGATAAAGAATACGATAAACATGCAAGATTATTTTTTTAAGACATGAGAAAATAATTACCAATAAACTGTTTCTCTGAAATCAGACAAAAAATATGATATCAAGGTGGTGAGAATTTTATCTGTCACTCCCACAATTAAACCTGACATTTCCCTATTACTTGTGAAAAGACATATTAGTCCCTTTCAAAAAACATTTCCCCATTGTCAAATATCCGGTAGACGCACAAATTTTTCAAATTCTCAGAAGATACTGGGAATTTCAAGCATCTACCGGGAATTTCGAATTAACAAGTAAGAATTTTTGGATTTTTTGAAATAACCGGTGAATATTACCGGTAATTTCAAAAATCCCGGTAACATCCTATCGGGAATTTTGAAATTACCGGTAATCGCCACCGGGGATTTCAAAAAATCCGGTAGTTGTAAATTTTTCCTTTTTCCGGGAAATTCAAAATATCCGGTATTTTATCAATATTTGGTTTTTTTTTTTAATCTTATTTTTTTTCAGTGAAAATCAGAGGCCGTGATGGTAGTATTGCTGGGAAGGCGCTTGATTTGGCGGGAGGTGGTAGGGGTAGAGGTACAGTAGTTCTTGATGCTGAGTCTGCACATGTATGGGCAGGTCGGGTGGTCCCAACCGGTTCACACCGGAGGCGGATGGCCGAGCAACGGGGGCGTTTCCAAGCACCTCGGTCTGTTAGGCGACGTGGAGGTCTTTCCTCAATGCATGCCACAGATGGGGACGTCCCTGTTCTTCAGCCGGAGGAGGCTATTATTGGAGATGTTCCGGAGGAGACTGCAGTTAGGGATGTGGTAGAGGAGATTGATTTTACAGTGGCAGTTGAGGTTGAGGTTGAGGTTGAGGATGAGGAGGTGGGTGATGCTGATACAGAAGAGGCGGTTGGTACAGCAGAGGCAGCTGGTACAGCAGAGGTTGTTGGCACAGCAGGGGTTGCTGGCACAGTAGGGGTCGAAGAGACCATTGAGACCGATGTCACGGTCCCATCGACCGAGCCATCGGTGCACACTGAGCCAGGATTCTCTGGCGGGCCGATAGATACGTCTGTGCTTACAGAGTACAGTGAGCATGTGGCGTTGCGATTATGGCTGGGCGAGGTATATGTTTTTCGCGTTTCATTTTAAGTTTTGTTAGCTTATACATAAATTGTTTTTGTACTAACAAAGTTGTTTAATGGTTCGTGTCACAGGTACGACATATATTGAGGGTCCAGTCTTACGGGGCGAAGATGAAGAACTTCCGGCGTATTCCCTTCCCCGCTGCGGTGAAGAGGATCGTGGAGGAGTTTGACCTCCTGCATTTTGGGAACTGCTCTCTCACCATGCTCGATGCAGATCTGCTGAGTGCCTTCGTCGAGAGGTGGCACAAGGAGACATCATCATTTCATCTCCCATTCGAAGAGATGACTGTGACCTTAGATGATGTCGCCTCCTTGTTTCACCTCCTTATTGGCGGTAGATTCTGGACGGCCCCGATCATGAGTGTGTCCCAGGCACATGCGTTGGTGGTACGTGATCTGAAGCTGCCTGAGGCAGTGGTGTATCAGGAGTTCACCGATACACGAGGCGCTTACCTACGCATGCGGTGGCTCCGTGATAAGTACGACGAGCTTGTTGCTGCTGGGAGGTTCCAGGCTGCCGCAAGGGCGTACATGCTGCATGTAGTAGCATGTACTCTCTTTGCGGACAAGTCTGGTACAAATGTTAATGCTTGCTACCTATGCCTCTTCAGCGATCTGCAGACGTACAACTGGGCATGGGGTTGTGCAGCCCTGACTCAGTTGTATCATGCGCTCGGGGAGGCGACCCCATTTGAGACGAAGCAGCTTGCTGGGTACCTTAGTTTGTTGCAGGTATATCTTAATTCATGTTCTTTCTTGTCCTTCTATTTTTATTTAAATCATTCTATTTCTAATTTATTGTTTGTTGTGATCTCAGTGCTGGATCTATGAGCATTTCCCTATGATATGCGATAGGAGGTTCCAGCCATATACCCAGGACGAGCTACGGGCGAAGAGATGGAGGGCGAGGCAGAAACACCCGGGGGGCATACTTGAGTACAGGAGGAGACTGGACAAGCTGACCGTAGAGGATGTCATATGGACACCCTAAAATGATCACAGAGTCGTCTGTGAGTTCGAGGAGTCGTCATTATACTCCAGTTATATGAGATGGGAGACTCTGGTTGCCAGGCACCTTCCAGAGAGATGCTTGCGCCAGTATGGCTACATCCATAGGCGACCACCACCAGTTCCAGATACACCCTCTGAAGGTATTGATCGGTGGTTTCATACGCACTTCCTCAACTCCGGTCGTGCCATTGTAGCTCGATCTGCACCGGTTCAGTATCCCTCACAGTGTGAGGATGGCTACTTGGAGTGGTTTCTCACCGTATCACATCCACAGATTACTCCACCGCCGGCTGAGGAAGCACCTTCTGAGGATGCACCTTCTGGGGGTGTACCTTCTCATGACGCAATAGTAGCTTCTCCTCCTCCTCCTCCAGCACATCACCATGATGACACACAGCGCTTTCAGATGATAGCAGTGATGGCGGATGAGCTCATGGGCTTGGTAGACCCTGATGGCAGTGTTTCTGCTGGATTAGCTAGGATTGCACTCCTAGCCCGTGGGGGTCCTATTTAGTATTGTATATGTATTTTTGTATTATATGTATATTTAGTATTATATGTATATTATGTCAGAACAATATATTATTATTATACCTTCGATTACACTCTTACATCGCAGTGATATGAAATAAACAACTCAAACAAATCAACACTTAACATTACATAAGCAACTTAATTAATCAACATTAAAAACCTAAACGATGCTTCAGGGCATTTCAGCATCTCCATTATTTCATCAACTGATCTTGAAAGCTGCACATCAAACTCCATCGGACCCCTTGTTAGCCTACGGAGAAATGATCTCCACATTTTGATGACATCTTCATCGTCCTTCAGCTCAATTAGGTTGTATTTCAGACTACCATCCACCCAATCCTCCCGAAACTCGATCTTCGACACCTTTTTATTGTCACCTTCAGGTAACAATCCCTTCAACTTCGAAGTTAGGCCGGCAAAGGAGGTTGTGTCATCGGGAAGCATGAATTCGACAGGACGAGAACCTCTTTGGAAGTAAACTTCTGCCTTAATAAAAAATGCGGAAGAAACCATTTTTTTCAGATATGTTTTACCACAAGACCTAACCCCTATTTATACAAACGTTCATCCATTCTGGACGACACAAAATGTCGGTGCAATCACAACCATACAAAACTGTCGACAAAATCTCTACCGTTTAAAAAAAACCCTAAAATTATAACTATCGGGAATTTCAATTGGGGTGAAATTTCCGGTATCAAATTGTACTTTTCAGGGCATAACCGGATTTTTAACCACTTACCGGGGAATTTGAAATTACCGGTATACTGGGAATTTTAAATACACTACCGGGAATTTTGAACAATACCGAATTTTTTTTTAACATTACCGGGAATTTCGTCCGGAGATTGTTTGAAAAAATTTAAGGGACATTTTCGCCATTTAAAAAATATGGGGGGTGTCAGGTTTAATTGGGGGGTGGCAGGTAAAATTCTCCAAATTGGTTAGCCATGAGTATGGGTAGTTCAGATTATTGTCCAGCCAATCATGAAATTGCCATTGAACCTGCCGTGGATGAAAGTTAAATTGACTATAGCTCCATCGGATTAATAAATTTGTTTAAGAGAGTAAATTGAATTTGTTAGTTTGATTGTTAAGTTAATTGTGTTAAGTATATGTTGAACGTGCCAGTTAGGTATATCTGGTGTTAGTTACCCTATTATGTTGTAACAGCAAAGTATGTTAGTATATATACCACCTCAAGTAATATCTCAACAACTATTTTCTATTAATATTGTCTAAAAAAAATTTCATTCTATAATACTCTCTCTCGTCTCATATTATTAGTAAAAGTTACTTTTTAGATACTGATCCGAAGTATTCGAACTGGTCCACGTAAGCTGGTCGTCAGATGGCGAGGTGCTCGGATGGAAGCTGGTCGTCGGGCGTGCAAAGTGTTCGGCTCGTGAATGAGGAGAGAAAGGGGTGTACCTGCAAGGCACTCCGACGCTCAAGTAAGAAAGGGTCAGAGAAAAGGGGCAAGTACAAAGTGTATTCTTAGGGTGAGAATGTGATACCTGACCCTCTCAAGCGAGAGGGTTTATATAGAGCCCCTAGCGCGTCGCCAACGGTCCTATTTTCGGGGCGAACTAACCGTTTTTCCCAAAGAATAGGTAACTGCCCAAACTAGCTGTTATGTCGGGCAGGGTGCCGAAAACTAGCCGTTGAGTCGGGCATAGACGCAGTTCCGGGCACCTGTCCATTGCTGTTCGGGCAGCGAGGAAGCCGTGCGTAACGGGCATTAAAGTCGGGGAGGGACGTTGCGTTCCTTGCCCGGTTGGAGGGGCAGAAATGTCACTTTTGCCCCCTCTGTGGATTGGGCTTAGGCAATTTGGGCCGCTCTTGAGCGGAGGTGGATTGGGCCAATTCTAGCCATTGGTCCAGTCCAGAACAGGAGCCCCCCAAGTCGTTGCTCCCGAGCATGGGGGTGATGACTTAAGGGCTGCTCGTCGCCCGGGGGAGTTGTGCGGAGTCGTCGTTTGGAGACGAGGAAGATTGTCTCGAGGTGCCCGTGGCCCTCTGTGCCCGTGATGTTTGTGGTCGTGAACCTATTGCCCGGTATTCGGGAAGATAAAGCGTCAGACAGAATGGGAAACGTTGGGCTGCCACGTGTCCATCGAGTCCTGTGTAGCAGTTAATAGGTAATTATGGCTAGTGGGCAGTCATTATTACCTACGGGGGCGTGTGCACGTGCCCCTCAGTATAAAAGGGGGAAGGTTGTCCCATTTTGCACTTTTTCCTTTCTGATTTTTCTTCGTCGTCGTCAGCGTTTTTGCCTGTCGCCGTACTCGGAGCAACCGACCACCGTGCCAAGTTTCGAGCAGCCTTTCTCTTCTACTCAAATCAAGTAAGTTCTCTGATTTCCAGCTTGTTTTACTTATTCTCATTGTTAGTGGTAGATTGCATGCGGCTAGGGTTAGTTTTAGGTGACAAACTAGGTAGATTTCCGGCGAATGTTGGTGGTGGGCGGTGGTTCTGCCCTTCTGCTGCATCAAGCATCTCGTCGGAGTAGGTAGCGCGTTCGGTGGGCGTGGTGGTCCACATCGTGGTTGCGAGTCGTGACCACCGCGTCTTATCATCCTCTGATTTCCCGGTAGAACGTTTCCAGATTCCGGTGGAGCTTTGCAGTTTCCGGCGGAGCTTTAAACGGAATCTGGGCACGAGCGCTGGGAGGTTCCTCGTGGGAAGTTGGTTTGTCTCGGGCATCTCCTCGCGGGGAGGTTTTTCCTTCTTCGTTTGATGTTAGGGCTTAGGTCGGGGACGTTGTCCTTATCCTTCTGCGCGCCCTTTCACTTGACTTAGCGGTGGAAGGGTGGATTTGATTTCCTGTCAAATTCACTGTCTTTCTCTGCTTTTTCAGGTGATCGTAGTGGCGATGGAGCCAGAGAGGGAAGTTATCCCCGTTACATCCGAGGAGGAAACTGTCTCCGAGGTGAGCAGCAGTGCAACGACCTCGAGTTCTGCGTCCTCGAGCTCATCGACTTCGAACTCCTCGAGCGAAGTCGAGGGGGAAGCGAGCGAAGCTGAGGAGGGAGAGGATTTGGAGGTCGTGGAGGAGGATGTAATGGAAGAGGATGTGGACGTGTTCTGCCCGGAAGAGTGGGAGGTGGCCGAGCCTTCCGAACATATCTCCACGTTTGCTAGGTCTGCGACGGACGCCTTTACCGAGGTGGGGCTAGCGGGCGAATGGAGAGTGCTTTTGCCTAATTCGGATGAGCGGGTCTGCTCGAGCTTCGGGGACTGCTTCGCGATGTATGAATATGCTTTCAAGGAATTTGGGGCTGAGGTTGCCCTTCACTGACTTCCAGCGGTCGGTGTTTGTGGAACTGAAGTTGGCGCCTTCCCAACTCCACCCCAATTCACTGGCCTTTATACAGGTTTTTGAGTTGGTGTGCGAGCACCTTGCTCTAGGGACCACCATTCCTCTATTCTTTGCTGTTTTCCACCTACAGCGGCAGCTGGCAGGGAAAAGGTACGGATGGGTCTCTTTGAAGCAGCCCAAAAAGTTGTTCAAGCCGTTCTCGGAGTCCATTCGGACGTTCAAGGGACGGTACTTCATCGTCGAGCCGTTGTCTGAGGCTGCCCAGGACAGCATGTATGCCTGGGAGGTAGAGTGTGATGAGAACGGAGAGGAGTTGCTTAACGAGGAAGAAAAGTATATCGGGGAGAGAGTGTACAAGTTCCCGATCCGCTGGGCACCCGACCACTTCTCAAAGAAACCCAGTGCTTATGTCTTCGAGCCGAGCGCTCTACGCGGGCAGGATGCCGTGTCTTATGAGACGCTGGTGAAGTGGGTCAACTCCTTTTAGCTCGCGAGCTGTTGGACGAGCAAGGGTAACCCCATCTTCAAGGAGGATGGTAGCCAGAGGGTCGAGCGCAGGTTTATCAACGTGAAGGCGCTGCTGGAGTGCAAGACTCCAGCGGATGCCGAGAATCTGCTCGGTAGTCATAGTTACTTAGACTTTGTTTGTTATTTCTTTTTCTTCCCCGTTGCTAACGTGTTCGTTTCATTTGTGTAGGTGAGATGCCTCAGGCTCGTGATCGTGTGGTGAGGAACGCCATGGCGAAGGGTAAGGCTGGAGCGGCTCCTCCCAAGACCTATCCTGTTGGTGGTGCTCGTTCTCTTCCTCTTGCTCAAACTGCTCCGGGGACCTCTTCTACTCCCTCTCCTGGTCCACAGGATTCTCCCTTGCCTCTGACCGGGCGGACGAAGCGGCCGAGGACGTTAGATGCCGTGGACCTGACTCAGGCGCCTGAGAAGGGAAAATTTGAGCTCCCCCCGTGCATCCTTGACAGAAGATTTTTTTAGGGCAACACTTTGGTCGTTCCGCGGGCAGAATCACTTAACCTGGGAAGCATGGATCGAGCGAGCAAGAGGGCGCTGGTGGCCCAGGATGCTTTGGCCATGGTGAGGATGCTGGAAATGGCGGCTGTTTATGCGGAAGGGGACTCTGTGCTTGAGGCTGAACTCACTACTGCCCGAGCCTCCGAGGCGTCCCTAAAGGAAGAAGTCAAGGGTGCTCGTGAGGCTAGGAGGAAGGCCGAGGAGGAGACGGCCAAGCTGAAAGAGGAGGTAACCAAGCTGAAGGCGGAGAAGAAGGCTGCGGAGGATTTGAACAAAGAGCTGATGGCGGCCAGTGCCCCGGGTGCTGATGAACCGGACGAGATAAAAGTGTTGAAAACTAGGGCTGAGCTGGTCGCCAGCATACTGCAGGCCGAAGAGGACGGCATTGCTGTGGCATTGGAGTCTTTTGAAAGTGTCGTGGCCCAGTTACGGGTGGCGAACCCTAGGCTCGACATTTCGACCAATGGTATCCACTACCTTGCACGAGTGGAGGATGATCGCATCGTCTTGCCCACAGACCTTGTTCTTGACACCCCCGAAGTTCAGACCGAAGACCAGCCCGTGGAGGAGCAGGAGCTCGAGCCCGTGGCGACTGAGCATGTGGAAGGATGAGGATTTAGGTTGTTTTGATGTTGTTGCGTTTTGTCCGGCCTGCGTGTCGTTGATTAATTTGTAACTTATTTGATTTTGGGGGGGCATGGCCCCCTTTTTTATGTAATACGCACAGTCTTTTTGCCCTTGTGGCCTTTTTATTTAATGCTCGGTTCATTTATACAATTTTTGTTGTACTTTACATTATTGCTGTACTTTACCTTAGTTGTGCATGTATGACTGCCCGTCGGAGGGTGTGTCTGTTAATGGAGCTTTCTTTTGAAAGATAGCTCGCTGTGTGTGAATTTGTCAGTGCGGGGAACTGGTCGAATAGCCGGGGAAGGTCCTGGCGAGGTTGCGGATCTCAGGTCGCGATCGAGACCTGAGGTCGCGGCGTA
This sequence comes from Lathyrus tuberosus, assembly GCA_022829125.1. Lineage (NCBI taxonomy): Eukaryota > Viridiplantae > Streptophyta > Magnoliopsida > Fabales > Fabaceae > Lathyrus > Lathyrus tuberosus. The sequence goes on from JALAZF010000371.1 coordinate 931,725, forward strand.
AACGTCCCATCGCGAGCTCGGGTTCTGCCAATCATGGTACTTGGGCGAAGGCGGTACTCGGTCGAGGACCGCCGACGAGCAGAGTTCCGGCTTGTTTGTTTGAGCGAGGTTCTACTTTGTGTGCATGCGTCGTTTGTACCTGGACGAGCATGATGACCGCTAGGTGGTCTCTTGATGCGAGGAAGCCTATGGTTACTTTAGCTGTAGTATTGTTTAAGTTTCTCAGCGTTCCATGGTTGAGGGAGTGCCTCCCCGTTAAGGTTTTCGAGGAAGTATGCACCATTTCCCGTTTTGGCACAGACTCTGTATGGCCCTTCCTAGTTGGCTGCTAGTTTGCCTTCGCGAGAGTCCTTGTGGTTTCTTCGCAGGACAAGACTGCCCACATCGAACTCTCGTCGTAAGACTTTGGCGTTGTGCCTGATTGCTATTTTTTGCTTAAGAGACACTTCGCGGAGGGCTGCTCCTGTCCGAATTTCCTCGACGAGGTCGAGCTCTTCTCTCATCGCTTCGTTATTCATTTCCTTGTCTAGAGGTGATTCGGTCCTTCTGGACGGTATGTGGATTTCGATGGGTAAAACAGCCTCCATACCATATGCTAAGCGGAAAGGCGTTTCCCCGGTGGTGGACTGGGGAGTAGTGCGATATGCCCATAAGACGATGTGGAGCTCCTCGACCCAGGCTTTCTTCGTTTCATCCAGTCTTCGTTTGAGGCCACGAAGGATGACGCGATTGGCCGCTTCCACCTGCCCGTTGGTCTGGGGGTGCTCTACCTACGTGAAGTGTTGCTTTGTTCCGAGATGGACGACAAAGTCTTGGAACTTCTTGTCTGTGAATTGTGTTCCATTGTCCGTGACGATTGCTTGGGGAATCCCAAAACGGGCAAGGATATTCTGCTTGTAGAAGCGTAGAATGTTGAGGGCCGTTATCTTTGCTAAGGCTTCTGCTTCTATCCATTTTGTGAAATAATCTACGCCCACTATCAGGTACTTGTTTTGGCTAGACCCTGTCACGAAGGGTCCTAGGAGGTCCAGGCCCTACCATGCAAATGGTCACGGCGAGGAAGGCCTCATACTCAGCCAGGTTGTTCGACGTGGGAAAGGATAATGTGAGAGAAGCCTCGACTATGGTCCCTTCGTCGTTCTCCAGAATTACTCCTGCCCTGCTGCCGCTCGAGCTAGATACTCCGTCCACGTAGATGGTCCATCTGTTTGCTATGTGGGGCGAAGAGTCTGAGAAGGTTACTTCCGCCACGAAGTCGGCCAGGGCTTGTGCTTTAAGAGCTTTTCTACTTTCATACCGGACGTCGAATTCGGACAGCTCCAACGACCACTTGAGCATTCGACCGGCCATGTCTGGCCGGCCCGGTAATTACTTGATGGGCTAATCCATCCTAACTACGATCGTGTGGGCCAAGAAATAGTGTCTCAGTCGTCTGGCAGCGTTGACGAGGGCCAATGCTACCTTCTCTATCTGCTGATATCGCAGCTCCGCGTCCTGCAACGCTTTTCTCGTGAAGTATACTGGTTTTTGCCCTCCAGGATTCTCGCGAATGAGAACGGCGCTAACGGCCTCGGTAGTGACGGTGAGATATAGGAACAGGACTTCCCCGGTATCTGGCCGTGATTACACGGGCGGTTTCGACAGAGCTTGCTTTAAGTGAAGGAGGGACGCCTCGCACTCTTCGGTCCATTCAAACGCTGCTTCTTTTCTCAAGAGCTTGAAGAAAGGAAGGGCGTGTTGGGCGGACTTTGCGACGAAACGGGACAACGAGGTGAGTACCCCGTTAAGAGACTGGATGTTCTTCTTAGACGTGGGCGTTGGGAACTCAGAGAATGCCCGACATTTGTCGGGGTTAGCTTCTATTCCTCGTTCCGTTAGGTAGAAGCCAAGGAATTTTCCTGCCCGTACACCGAACGTGCACTTCTCTGGGTTAAAACGCATTTGATACTTTCTCGCTTGCTCAAAAATTTTGCGAAGATGCGCGACGTGGTCTAGCTCCTCGTGGGACTTTGACGATCATGTCGTCCATGTATACCTCGAGCATGTCGCCTATTTGTCCTTGGAAGACTTTGTTCATCATTCGTTGGTACGTAGCGCCGGCGTTCTTCAGTCCGAAAGGCATTACGTTGTAGTAATAGTTGCTCGATTCGGTCATGAAGGCCATGTAAGTTTTATCGCTCGCGGCCATTGGGATTTGGTTATAGCCCGAGTAGGCGTCGAGGAACGATAAAAGTTTAAAACCTGCAGAGTTATCTACGAGCTTATCTATATTGGGGAGGGGGTAGGCGTCCTTCGGACAGGCCTTATTAACATCGGTATAATCAACACACATCCTCCATTTGCCATTATTTTTTCTTACAAGTACAACATTTGAGAGCCATGTAGTGTATTTGGCCTCAGAAATAAACCTAGCTTCTAGAAGGTCTTTGACAGCTTTCTCCGCGGCTTCCATCTTCTCCGGGGATTGTTTCCTTCTGCGTTGGGCAACGACTTTGATGGCCGGATCAATTGTAAGCTGGTGGCAAGCGACGGAGGGGTCTAATCCTGGCATTTCAGCAGCGCTCCATGCGAACAAGTCTGCGTTCTCTAGGAGGCATGCTTTTAGCTGTCTCTTGGCCAGGTCGGGGAGGTCTGCTCCGATCTTCAGTCCCCGTTGGGGGTCTTCTCCGAACGGAACGATCTTGAAGTTGCCATCTGGGATAGGGCGTAGGAGATGGCTGCTGTTGTTGGACTGGCTGCCCGAAGTCGTCAGGTCTTTGGCGTGATCCTCCTCACTGAAACGGTTGTCCAAGTCGATGGATTCGACCTGGGGGAGTGGTTTTGGCTGCTCGGAGCTGCTGGGCAAAGGAGGACGACCAGAGGTCCTCGGCCTTGCTGAGATGGTGCTTAGTCCTTTTGAAGCTGCTTCAAAGCATCGACGGGCAGCTTCGATGTCGCCGTGGAGGGTGGCGACCATCCCTTCAGAAGTGTAGTACTTCATCTTGAGATGTACGGTGAAAGGCACTGCAATCAACTCTGCCAGGGTTGGCCTTCCAAAAATGCACTGATATAGTGACGGGCATTCAATTACCAGAAACTGTGCTTTGATTGCTCGGGTTGTCTTTCCTGAACCGAAGGTCACGATGAGCTCTACGTAACCTCGGGGCCTTGTTACTGCTCCGTTGAATCCCTGCAGGTCGGATCCAACGTATGGAGTAAGGTGAGAGTCGTCCAGCTGCAGTGTTTCGAACAAATGGTTGTACATGATATCAACTGAACTGCCCTGGTCCACGAGTATCCTGCGAACGTCGAAGTTTGCCATCCTTTCCCGGATGAGAAGCGGGATGCTTGAGTTCGGTGACCCGCCGAGGAGCTCCTCCTTGTAGAAGGAAATGGGAGAGGATCCTTTGTGAGTGGTATCCAGCGTGGTGACTTCGTCAGAGCTTTTCCTGATCAGTTGATCGAATTTCCTTTTGACTGAACCGACCGTGATTTTGTTGAATCCACCACCGGAGATGACCATGGCCGGCGGGAAGGCCTCCCACGGGCTGTGAGCGCCGAGGAACGTGGAGGCGGGCAGACTATCAGGGATACAGAAGTCTTCTGCCCGAGTTATGGACAAGGCGATCTGTACGTTGGTGTCCTCGGAGGGCAGAGTCTTTTCTGCAGCCTTCTTGCTCTCCTGGGTTTCTTGCCGGGGAGCTTCTTTCTTCTTCGCGAAATGCTTCAGGTGGCCGTCGCGAATGAGGATCTCTATGGCATCTCTGAGGTGGATGCATTCTTCCGTCGTATGGTCGTGGCTCTTGTGGAAGCGGCAATACTTGGATTTATCTACACCCGGCCTGGCCGGCAGCTGTTTGGGGAAACGGACTCCCGCCTGCTTGAACTCTGAGTTGGCACATTCGGACAAGATTTTCTCCCTCGAGGTAGTGAGGGGGTATAGTCATGGAACCGCCCAGAAGGTCCCTTCTGTTCGCGTGCGTCGCGAGGCCGATCGTCGCGTCTTTTATCTCCTCGACGGGATGTCGAGGGCTCTTCAGTTCTGGATGGCCGGGCACCTTCTTGGTAACGGGAGGCCCGGACAGAGTGGGCAGCGACCTTCTCCTCGTACTGTATATGCGACTGGGCTTGGTGGAGGAGAGCGTTGAGGTTCCTCGGCGGATCGAGGCCGATGGCTTTCGCGAAGTCTGAGCCGGGACGTAATCCCTGCTCGAGCAGGAATTTCTTCATCTCGTCGGTCGTTGGCACTTGGACGGCCTCCTTGTTGAGTCGCTCAATGTAGTCCCGAAGAGGTTCATCTCTTCCCTGCACGACAGCTCCGAGGGACGCCTCAGTCTTTGGATGGCGTCGTGATGCGGTAAAGTGACGGGAGAAAATCCTCCCGAGCTGCCTCTAGGATGTGATGGATTCCTCAGGCAGCTGTTTGTACCAGGTCATTGCTCCCTTCCGGAGCGTGGTTGGGAACAGGCAGCATTTGACGGCTCCTCGTACACCTCTGTAGTCCAAAAGAGCATCTATATTTTCTATGTGCTCGTCTGGGTCCGTGGTTCCATCATAAGTCCCTAGAGACGGAGGCTTCTCTAGTCCTTTAGGGAGACGGGTGGCCAGGATCCTGCGGGACAACGGGCCGCGAGGCTCGTCGTCGCTGTCCGAACTTGAAGTTGATGGTGACCGTTGTTTGCGCTCGCGGCGACGGTCTCTGCGAGGTGAGGGTGATCGTGGCCGGTCGCGAGGTCTGACCGGTGGAGAATGCTTGTCCTGCCTCATTCTTTTGTGTCTTGGTGGTAACTGATCCCGCGGGGAGATCTGGTCGCGCTTGCAAACGCGTCGTGGTTCAGGCTCATGCCTCGTCGTACGGTCTTCCCCGCGCCTAGGTGGCTGGCTTCTTGATCTCTGGTGTTTACTCTTGGGAGGAGAGGATCTTGGAATGGATGCTTCCTCAAGAGCTCCTATCCTTTCTCCTTGCTGCAAGATAAGGAGGTTCGTGCGGTTGACAGCTTCCAGGAGAGCTGCAACGGCCAGGTCAGCGCTGGGAGGGCCAGGAATTGGTCGTTCCCCCAATGGTAGTTGTTTGCCTCCTTGCTCGGTGGGAGGAGGAGTTGGAGACGCATTGGCCCCGTCCCGAAGGAAACGGGGATCAGAAAGTAGCAACGAACTGCCATCGGCGTCCAACTTGTTGACGGGAATGAGAACCGTAGCGTCAGCACCTTTCGCGGAGTTCTGAGCGGCCATATGTGGGCGGATCAAGAAAGTATGTTTTGATCTTTTAGTTTTCGAGGAGGAAAGAAAGAAGGGGAGGACAAGGATTTCCCACAGACGGCGCCACTGATCCGAAGTATTCGAACTGGTCCACGTAAGCTGGTCGTCAAATGGCGAGGTGCTCGGATGGAAGCTGGTCGTCGGGCGTGCAAAGTGTTCGGCTCGTGAATGAGGAGAGGAGGGGGTGTACCTGCAAGGCACTCCAACGCTCAAGTAAGAAAGGGTCAGAGAAAAGGGGCAAGTACAAAGTGTATTCTTAGGGTGAGAATGTGATACCTGGCCCTCTCAAGCGAGAGGGTTTATATAGAGCCTCCAGCGCGTCGCCAACGGTCCTATTTTCGGGGCGAACTAACCGTTTTTCCCAAAGAATAGGTAACTGCCCAAACTAGCCGTTATGTCGGGCAGGGTGCTGAAAACTAGCCGTTGAGTCGGGCATAGACGCAGTTCCGGGCACCTGTCCATTGTTGTTCGGGCAGCGAGGAAGCCGTGCGTAACGGGCATTAAAGCCAGGGAGGGACGTTGTGTTCCTTGCCCGGTTGGAGGGGCAGAAATGTCACTTTTCCCCCCTCTGTGGATTGGGCTTAGGCAATTTGGGCCGCTCTTGAGCGGAGGTGGATTGGGCCAATTCTAGCCATTGGTCCAGTCCAGAACAGATACATTAAATAATTAATGTATTTTATCTATATATAAGTCAGATACATTAATTATTCAATATATCTAAAAAATAATTTTGCTTATACTATGGGACCGAGGGAGTATTAAACATATAGAGCTTATTTGTTATAGCTTTGAAAGAAATATTTATTTTTTATTTTTATTTTCAAAAATAGTTTTTATGAAAATCTTCTTAAAACTAATAGAAATTATTTTTAACCCAAATTTTATAAATTAAAAGAGTAATTTTACATCCAATAACTTAAATAATCATTATAAAAAAAATTAATATAGTAAAATTACATAAATTTTTAAAATAATATACCTTAAAAATGATTTTTTATTTATTTATGAAAAGCTATTAAAACATTATTTGAAATTCTAATAAATTTTAGAATTTTGATATTTAAAATAAAAAGCAAATTTATGAAATACTTAAAATTATTTATATGAGAAACTATTCAAATCAAGTTTTTATTTAATTAATTAAAAAAAACTTTTTTAAAATTTTTTACAAAATATATAATATTATCAAAATTATTTTAAAAAAATAAAGTAAAAAGGTCTCAAATATTTAGGGATATGAAACTAAATGTTGTTTTAATAATGATATAAAATATTATTTTATGTGATTGGAATAAAAAAGCAAACATGAAACATAGTGAGATTTCATACCATGTTGATTTCCCACCAATAGAGTTTTTGATCGGTCTGAGTTCAAGAATCGTTGAGAAGATTTTTCACTAGTTACTCTTCACAAATCTAAAAGAGGGCTTTTCTTTAGTTTGATTCAGAAGAATTGTTTAATCTTGATCAACCACCTTGTACATCTTTGACCCATTGTGGTAGGGTATCTTTTCAAGACGACTGTAACGCCCATACATAATATTTATTTAGAATTGTTGTAATTTTGGTACTGAAATACATAAGTTCCTAGTAACACATTGTACATAATACATACCAAAACAAAAACAACTAAAAGTGGCATAATATATATACAAGATGCTTAAAATACAACTAAGAACTAGATCATTAAAGAATGATATCAAAACACGAGCCTTCACGGCGGAAAAGCCATTCAAGAGGTGAGATAAGTAAGAACAATCAAGTTATCTTGTCCTTACCCATCGCCGAAATGGAACTACCTGAAAAACATTAAACAACATGGGGTGAGATAATAATCCCAGTGGGTTCCCTATTTTATGGATTCTCTCGGCTCTACAAGGTTCTAATCATCTAGTACTTCAAGTCCCAAAAAGGGAAAAAGGGAGGAGACTTGAATTCACAACACTTGCATTTTATGGCAACATGTCGCTTGAGTTCAACAACTCAAACTATCATTAATCGAAAACCATACCAAGGCATTTTCCTCAACCAACCTTACGTTTAGAGTTATCGACACGGGTCATGGATCCTTGTATCTACTTTGACATACAAAATAGATTTGGATTCAAGGTATTTTCCACATGAATTGTCGTTTCCCATGGGTCTCTTCCCATCTCAAGCCTTTTACACATAAGCTCCACTCGTACACACGGGACTCAAAACTGTCAAAGTAATAGTGCGTACATCCCAAGGGAGCTCTACATAAGCATATACTCTTGGGACGACACTTCTCAAGGATTGTTTCCGACTACGTGATCAAATGCACCAAGCGTGATCGTATTCGACAATCACAAGGAAACACTTTCGCCTTAACCACAATAGCACAAAACTAACACATGTTTCATATAATGCCTCTCATCACACTAAACAACTACTTGTCAAAGATACACACCTAGGCATCGAATGTACAAGCATTTCCCTCTAAATTATCCGTTTAATTCCTAGTCATCTTACTAATTCATGTCGTTAGTGAAGACTCTAAATATTTGAGCAAATTTGGTAAAACAGGTTGTTGTACAAGATGTTCCAACAACAAAGAAGAATTATGCTAAAAGAATACATGTCAGATAAGATGTCCTAACATGATGTTAGGACATCGTGTCTGTTACTAACAGTAGGATGTTTGCATATCAATTCCAAGATTTAAGGAGCAATCAGAATGTGGATCAAGGAATCAGCCAACAGAAGATTTGAAGCCCAACGCAACAGAAGGCTATAAAAGAATACCTAGGCCAGAAAAGAGAGAGAGAACGAAATAGACTTAGGAATCCTATTTTGTAAAGTAGGGTTTAGGGTTTTGAGAGTCGTAGGTTTCTCTTGTAAGTCTCCCTCTATATCGATTTGATACATTGTGGAAGATATAGGTACTTGTACAGATTCAGAAACCCGTAGGTAACGAATCGTGTATTGTTCTTGGATGAAGCTTTTAGGCAAATCCAAGTTAACTTGTTAGTCAAAAATGCTTGAATGAACTTTGTATTGAAAGGGGTGTCGTTCAAGTAGGATGATACAGTTATTGTGACTATAACTGTTAGATAATCACAGGTTGTGATTTGGGGAGTGAGATGGGTTTCTCTAATCTAGGATAGAGTTCTTAGATAAAGTTTTCATTGGATAGTGATAGGTAAACCAGAGGTTGTTTACTGTAAACCAGCAGTTGTTTACATAAAACTCTACTACTGATAGTGGATTCTTCTTCCTGGCTTGGTATGCCCCCAGATGTAGGTGATTTGCACCGAACTGGGTTATCATATTCTGTGTTGTTTATCTTTCTGCAATTTACAGTTCAGTTTTGATTAACATGTTGTAACAGATGTCGAAACATCTGTCCTGTTATTGTTGTTGATATTTTGTATATCAGTTTGCTATTCTGTTCTTGTTTTAAAGTTGTTTAGAGAACAGTGTCTTGACATGTGTTAGGACATCTGCTATCTGCTATGCCAGAATTTCAATTGGTATCAGAGCAGGCATCCTATTTGTTTTTGGATGAGATCTTGGGAGATACTTTCTGGCACTTTAAACAAAAAGGAGTTTTGGAGATTAGATCATTCACTCAGACATACTCAAGGGTATTAATGGATGGGATGGATGTTTTGGATCAAAGGTAACAACTACTGGTGGTTGTTCATGATTTATGAGGAGTTTCTACAACAACTGCAGGAGAAGTGGCTAGTACTCTTGTTGAGGCATCTTATAAGATGTTTTGACATCTTATTAGGGGATGTTGAAGATGTTCCTTGGTGGTTTCGCTGCATATGTTTCTGATGGAAGTACTCTGGTATTTATGGGATTCTGGGGTTGTGACTGAAGACAGCTGGTGGAAGATCTCAATTGTCGGCTTCTTATTTTGAAGATATCAACATATTTTCTTTCCAAAGTTGAGAGCGATGGAATAGAGAGTTGCTGGTTGATTTCTGTCATGGTGACTTGGTAAGTGGAAGGTTGGTTCCATCTTGTATCCTGAAGTCAGTTTGAAGATAAGGTGAGTTGAGATTAGATTTATCAAGTTCATGCTCTAGAAATTTGGTAAGTTATTTTTCGGCTAAGTTGTCAAAGATATTTGAGATTTCTCTCAAGTCCACTCATAAAGGCATCTCAGTCGCGCATCTGGAGACTTCTAGTTACTCTTCTGACTATAGGGTGTTTCTGTGAAACATAAATCTGAAGAAAGTGGATGTGATTTATTTTCACCATCCAAATCTGCAAGGAAGGATTCTTCTTTCTTAATCCTAAGGATGAATCCAATCTGAAAGGAGATTTCAAATCTGTTAAGGTAAATAGGGTTTGCTCAGATAAAATCTTAGTTACTTGAGTCAAGGGTGGCAACCTTGATATCTCAACACTCTGGTTGTCAAGAAAGATACTTGCATGAAGTGATCTGTTGAAGTTTATCTACAACAGTATGATAGGGTTACTGGACAAGGATTTAAGATCAATTGCTATTTGTGAAATTTACAAGTATTTAATTGATTATCCTTGTATATTGGAGTACAAGATCACTGATTACAAGTGGTACATCAGGAAGTACAACATCTCTTGCTACAACTGCTCAAAGATCTGTTCTCTGGTGAATGAGTACAGTCAAGATAAGGAATTAATATTCTATCAAATGTTGAAACATCTTGACAGTGGAGTATGTACAGAAGTATGTTGATTTAAGGAGTGAATCTCTAGAGCAAAGGAGTTGTAACTATTGATCTTGGGAGCACACACGTGTGTGTGGTAGAATCAGTCTTTATTACAAGGCATGTATTCAGACTAGGAAGTTTTGTGGCAGGAAACTTGACTAGAATGTAGTGTTGTTGGAAGTGAAGATGAAGACAATTCTCTTGGTTCAGTTTATTTCTGACCTAGGAGTATTGGAGTGCAGCAGATGTGTTCCAGTTGTTACTAGAAGCATCTGATTTTTATCTGGAAAGTGTCCGGGCAAGAGACTTGTCTAGAATATGGTGCTGGTGATGGCACAACTTGGATCAGTTTATTTTTGATCTAGGTACAGAGGAGCATGTGATATTGCTCATCTTGGAGGTCAAGGATAAGTGGCAGTTATCCCTGACCTTCTGCAGAAGTCTCTACTTAAGGAAAGTGGGATTCCTTTTGTAAAGATCATGAGTGACTAATCTCTTATGAAGAATCAAGCTTTGGTAGGTTTGGGATGTCTGAAGATGAGGTGAGCGTTGATGTACAACAAAGCAGGATAGAGGTTGTCTACTCTAACTTGATATCATTGATCAAGTCTATGAGAACAGGGAACTCTTGTTCTGTTATAGGGAGGAGGTTCTTCTAAGTGGCAGAAGGAAGGGATGAATTCCTCAGCTGGATGTCTGAACAGATGTCATGACATCAAGAAGAAACTTCAGGGTCTTAGTTGGTGTTGTGGCGCATCATCGTAAGATAAGTTGATCTTCTCAGAAATAAATGGAATTAATGCTTCAAAAGTTCTATCTCATGCAGTTTGCGGGAGCTGCGAGAAGGAGTAGATGTTACATGTCTAAGGCTTGGTGTATCTAAGATAGCTTGCTATGGAGTAAATGGATTATGTAACTTGAAGATTAGGTTTCATTGGTGGATCAGAAGATTTTCTGAAACTCTGAAGAAAAGCTAAGATTAACCAAACAGTGGCATTTGGTTGATCTTTATTGTGCATTCAAGCAGTGTACTTGGAACTAATTACTCTTGGGCAGAAGGGTAGTTGGTTGAAAAATCAAAGAAGGTTCTTGATCTGTTCATATCTTGGAGCTTGTGGTAGAAGCCCTAAGTTGCTTATGGAAGATTACCTTCTTTTGGGAGTTGAATGAGAGTTTATTTCTCTCTTTGGTTATCTGGAGTTCTTATTGATCAAACTGGTGGCGCAGTGTTGTCTGAAGATCTTCAGTTGGATTACTATGCTGATAGTAAGTCCGGTAGGAATTGTATCAAAAACCATAGTATATGGTGTCTGTGATATAATCAGGATGTCCTAACTGATGTTAGAACATCATCTGGGTTTGTTAACCTCGAAAAGGTGTTGAAGTTCTGTATATGGAACTTGATGTTTACATCTTGTCTAAGAAGAATTTTATCTTGTCTTACGGGAGAATGATGAGTAAAGGACTGTCTTGGAAGTCTGATGTGAATGCTTTAAGCAAGACTGAAGTGGATCATGGGTTAATTGCATGAAGGTCTGGATTCTTATGTGTTCAGAATATGGAATCTGATATTCACCAGTTGAATCAGAAGTGTTCTATCTTATCATATAGGAGAATGATAAATTGAAGACTGTCTTGGATCATGGGGTGTTTATTTGTAAGACTGACTCTTGCTGAGGTCAAAATACTTGTGGAGAGGTGGTTTCTTCTGCTACAAGTCATGCTAGAGAGAAATGGATCAGTTTGGTGCTTGTGGAGCAAATAAGATGAAGATTTCTGGAGCATGTGTTTGATGTTTTCAAGTGTGAAAAACGTCTGGGTGATCTAGCAAACTAAGGGGATCTGTATGTCTCTTTGAGGAATATGAAGCATTCCAGATTCAATTGGATTGTATCTCAGGGAACAAGGATATCTATGGCTGTAAAATCAAAGGTGGATTTGTACAGGGTATGGATGGTTTCTAGATGAGAGGGATCAATGGTGGTTTTGGTCTCAATCCAAGAGTTTTTTGGTTGTGGTACAAGGATGCGTTCCTGGTACTCTCACTATATGATTATGAAGTTGTCATGGGATATCATGTGGTGACTTTGGGGTGTTTCTTGTTGAAGAAGCATCTGTTGTGAAAGATAGGGGGAGAACTTTTGTCTGTTAAATGTACTATTGTGGTACATGGATTGCTTGAGGATCAGGCATTAGGTGAATGCGTTCAGCAGGTGTGTTGAACAGAGGGTGCACTCTAGAAGACATGAAGATGTTGTCATACCCCAAATTTTGAACACCAAGATTTTCCATCATTGTGCAAATCATCACCACAATATGGATGTACTTCCATGCCTCATCAATCTCCTCAAAGATGGTTAAACATCCACTACAATCAAGAATTAGGGTTTTGAGCCCTCTCAGAGCACTTAGATAAAGGATCAATCAAGAAATGACATGATCTTCAACTTGTCTAACATATCAAACACCTATAAAGGATCAAGAGGACTCCCACATCTAGAATCAAGCACAAGGTTGCAACATTCCAAGTGGATTAAGCCTCAAGATCGCCAGTGTCACCAAATTAGGGTTTTGGTCGACTGAGGCCTCTAGATAAAAAATTTCATCTGGGCATGAGCCAATGCTTCAAAGAATAACCCAAGATACTCTAAGGGACCTCATGGACCCAATCATCAAGTCAATTTAACCTCAGGAGATGCATTTACCAAAAATCAGGAATTAGGGTTTCTTGACCTAATTCACCCCTAAGTTGACTTTTGAGGCAAAGCATGAGCCAAGACCTCAAGACATGATTTGAGGACTTAAAATACACTACATTGATCCATTTGTAATAATGGATTGACCCAAGAAACTTGGTTCACCAGTTTCAATTTCATCTGGACCACAATTAAGATTTTGAAGGGAAAAGTCAACTGTACCTTTGACTTTTGACCAAGACATGCTCCCAAACCTTGGGACATGATTCAATACACCCTATATCACCTATGAAGTCCATCCATTAGGTTTGATTTAGGTCAAGGACTTGATTTCACAAAGGATCGCACAGTTTGGATTTCATCCGATAAAAAGTCAACTGTGCACAAAATCAAGTTTGACTTTTTGGAATTCTTCACAAATATGGTTCCCCTAAGTCAAAAATAATGTTAATGTGTAATATTGGTCATCATTCATCAAGAAAAATCGAGAAAAGTGGGGTTTCTTGCAAAAGGGGCAACCTTGAGAAACCAAATTTTTTCTAAGTTATGGAATAAAATTGATTTTGGTACCAACTTCCAAGGATCATAACTTGAGATCCAAACAACCATTGTGGGTGATCCAAAGCTGGATTTGTAGGTCTTGCTACACTCTAAAAAAGCTTCAACTACCTCAGACTCCAATTCCATATGGATTTTGAGTTATGGAATGATCAAAATGGCAAAAAAATGAAAATGACACTTTTCCAACACTTAGTGAAATTTTCAACAAAAGTCAGAATTTGCCTTACTTTTTCCAAAATGTAAGGACATTTTTCACCTTGACCCAAGTTAAACCAGGTCTAGGGGTGAACATCAAAGTTGAAGTATGCCATGAGGGCTTTCTAACAAGTACCAGATCATCTCCAAATTACATTTGTGCGGGGAGATACAACCCTTGGAACATGGAATCATGAACTGGTTTTTACAAGGAAAAGTTTGTGCATTTTGCTTGATTTGTCCAAATCTGATAAATCCAAGCCTTGTCATCAATTTGGACACATCTGAGGATAAAACAAGAAGGGAATGATCCCCAAGCCTCCAAAGTCCAAGAATCTACCTTAGCTATAACAAACCTAAAAAGGCTAAAAAGGTGCCAACACTCCAATTTTGTTTCAATGCATTTAATGGATACACCAAGGTGGCATAGACTAACACATTCCTAACTGAATGAGTCAAGGATCAACACTGAATCATAGGACCATAGGCCTGTGCCCTAACCTCTAGTCAATGGCTAGAGGAGACTAAAGATTCCCTTGGATCAACATTGGCCAAAGGCCTGCTGCAGTTGCCATTCACTATTGCTTGCAAAACAAACTTGCTCTACTATAAATAAAGTTCATTTGTGCTCAGTTTGAGTACACCAAAGCACTACAACACTTGCTTTCCTAAAAATCTCTTTCTCTAGGCCAAAATACCTTCTTTTACAAGTAATCTCTGAGTTTTTGAGTTAGAGAGCAATTCCACCACAGCTCATGATCCAAACCCGCGAGGAATTCTCATGTCCATGATCTTCTGTGAAAGGGGGCCGTGGACGTTGTCATCGCTGCTTGAGCTTGGAGAGCGGGAGAAAGAATGACTACGACCATGGCTTCTGCTGCGTCGCGGAGAATGCCTGCGCGTATGGCAGCGCTTATGCATATCTGGCTGTCGGGGCTTTTTGGACGCCAGGGAGTGTCTTGACTTTCGCGGAGGAGATCTGCAGTGCCTTCAGGCGAGATCGGATGCAGGTTCTTCTGATCTTGATCGTCTTCTCTCCAGGGAAAGACTTCTGGACCTATCGCGTCTCTGTTTCTGAGGGGGAGACCGGGGACGTGGAGACGGGCTGAGTTGTTTCTCTGAAGCAAGCCGCTCTTGGAGGACATGCTCGAGAGCGTTAATCTTCTCCTCTTGCTCGAAGATCAAAAGGTTTGATCTGTTGAGGGAGGCGATGAGAGCAGTTTTACTTGAATTGGCGTTGTGTAGGACAGGAATGGGTTCGAAAACGCGTTCGGCAGCTAGTGCCCTAGGTTTCACTTTATCGAGGGTTGGGGACGCAGTCCTTCCGTCCCGTGGGTCGGTTTCTTGAAGCACGTGTCCGACGAAGATGTGGTCGGCATTGTCAGTCGCAACGACAACAGCAGAGTCTTGACGAGCATCATTCTTGGTGGAGGCCATGATGATCTTAAGAGGTTGGAAGGTGAAGCTGTGGTCTTTGAAGTGACAGAGAGGGTCTTGAATCGAAAGACATGGAAGCTAGTTTCCCACAGACGGCGCCACTGATCTGAGGTGATCAGATTGGATCGTCGTGGCCTTTGCGGAGGGCAGGTGATGATGCTTGTAGGAAGGAAAAAAAAACAGGGGTGGTACCTGCAAGGTACTCCGATGCCAAAGTAAGTGTTTGGTCAAAAGAGAGAAAAGCAAGTACAAAGTTCTAATAGTGGATATTGAATACCTGCCCCTCTCAAGTGAGGGGGTATTTATGGGGAGATCCCATGCGATCAAAGGGCCTGGCCGACCAATGGGGGTTTACCAAGTGGAGGGCAAAGCGCGTGGCCCCTTGACCAGGTCTAACTGTCTCCGTGAGATTCGGGGAGGCAGTTGGCCGTGTGAACTGCTCAGCGAGTGAGGGGGACGTGCCCAACAGCTAGTTTCTGCCCAACGACTACTTTCTGCCCAATGGCTAGTTTCTAGCTATTGGGTCTGTCCAATGGCTAGATTGGATTGGGTCTTGCCCCTCTGGGGGCACAACGCCTGCCCAGTCCAGAACATTTATATTAGTTGTATTTCTAATTTAAAATATAAATTAGTTGTTTTGATTTTTATGGCATTATTTAAGTACTTAAAATAAATTTTGCATAAAATTTATAAATAAATGGAATAAACCACCTATATGTAACATCAAATTAATAATTGAAATAAAAAATAAATACTCTCCGACAACTTATTTTCTTCAACATCATTTTGTGATGTTTCAAATTATACATCTATTGAAGAAGATAAACATAATTAAGAAATAGTAAACAAGAATAAAATTATGAAGACAGTGTCTAAAAAATAAATATCAAAAATTCAAAAAAAAAAACACACACACACTAAAGTTAGAAAGAAAAATAAAGTCCATAAATTTAGAGGGAATAATAATTTTTTTAACCCGTCATTTAATTTTAATTTTTGATGCTTCAAAGTAACCACTTACAAAAGAAAAATAATAAAATTTGAGTAAATAAAATAAAAACTATAAATTTAAAATTGTTGTTTTTCTAAATATTCATAAAATAAAAAACAAAAATTCAAAATTCACCACTCATGAGGTAGTGGCCTCTAATTTAAAAAATATGCACCTACAAAAAAGCATAAGAAGAGAAAATAAAAGAGCATTTCTTAATACACCCCATAAGTTTTTTAGACACCGTACAAAATTCCACTTATGCTCTCTGATTCCGGATGTGCAAATCAGGACGCACCATGGCGTTAAAAAAATATTTATCCCGGATGTGCATATGCGGAAGGTCTCCGTATATGCAGATCCAGAAGAATTGTTGATATATTTGAACCTGCATGATCACTCCTCCCATTCTTCTTATTCTCAACCTTTCTTCTTCCACACTCACCCTCCCTAAAAAACCCTACTTTATCAATACCATTTCTCACTCAAAAACTCCAACTTTTTGGTGCAACAAATCAAAGGGAGTAAGAGAAGATTGAATTTGAGGTAAATATTCAACTTCATCCACTACATTGCTCACATTATCAATCTACTTTTTGGAAAAAACAAGTTACACGGCTTCCGGATGTGTAAATCCGGTACGTATTGAGCATGAACTTGTCCGAATGTGCACATCCTGAAAAATGCCTGGAACTTATTAATTTTAACTTTCAGCAATTTTTAATAGGTTTTAGTTATATATAATTATTGTTTTATTATTGTTTATAAATAGATATGGTGCACCCTGATAACATCTCAAAAGAATTAGTTTTGACGATTTCTCCGAAAGTTGAAGGGATTCTCGTAAAGTCGGTTGATGTCGGCAGTGACTTTAATAACAAGCAAGAGTTTGATGATCGTGATAGCATGCTCGCATATATTCGTAGGACGGCTATTGGCCTTGGTTTCGGTGTGAATATTAGAAGATCGAATAATGGTTCGGAAAGAAGAAACGCTTTTGTAATTTTGGTGTGCGAAAGAAGCAGTAAACATCAGGTTCGTCTACGGAAGTTAAAAAAAGACGACACCAGTAGTACAAAATATGAGTGCCCTTTTAAGATTTGTGGTTACATTTTAGCTTCCAAAAAATGGAGATTTAGTGTTTGTTGTGGTATACATAATAACAAATTGTGCTCAAAGTTTCAAGGTCATTCTAGTGTATGTCGGCTCAAGTCAGAAGATAAGACATGTATTGCCGACATGACCTTGAATCTTGTCCAACCGAAAAATATACTTGCCACATTGAAACGGAAGGAACCCAACAATGTAGCAAATATAAAGCAAGTGTATAACATTCGGTATCAGACGAACAAAGCAATTAGGGGAGATAGAAGTGAGATGCAACAACTGTTGAAATTGTTGGATGATAACAATTACGTGTCTCGATACAGATATCGCGATGATGGAGTTACGGTCCGAGATATTTTTTGGACTCATCCGAATTCCGTAAAGTTGTTCAACACGTTCTTGACAGTGCTAATTCTCGATTGTACCTACAAGACGAACAAGTATCGACTTCCATTATTTGAGATGGTTGGTGTTACGTCTACGGTAGGTTCCGATAGCGTAAAGTGTGGTTGCACTATTGTGAAAACCTACGGTCTTCCGTGTGCTTGTGTTATTGCTACAAAGTTGAAACTAGGTGAGCCAATACAAATTGACGAAGTTTGCCCTCATTGGATGAGACTTAGTTTTGATGATGATGGTTGCAAGGAAAGAGATAACCCAGATATCTCTATTTTGCCTGAATTGGAAGCGATTCAAGCGAGATTTTCGAAGGCCGATGACAACATGAAGCTACGCATCAAAGAAGAATTGAGGAAGATTTTGAAACCCGGATGCCCCATACCACCTAAATCACCGCAATGGGCGACGCATGCAACCGCAATTGCCGAGTCGTGGCCGGATAGTTTTGTTGAAAGGATGGTTGAATTCGATAGATTGAACAAAATTGAAAAAACATCAAATGCGGAAAAGTCCAAAGGTTAAGCTCCGATAGATTTAGACGGAGACTTTTGTTTTAACTCTTTTGTATAATCGAACGACAAAATGTACATTTTTGAAGTGAAATATATTGAATTTTTATTCATATGCCTTTTTAATGCACTTATGAATTTTATTCCAATGAAAGCATTGCAATTGGTTGCATAACATAGTCAATTCTGATTGAAAAATGTATCAGCAAAATATTCTGATTTGCAGATACGGGAAAGTTCCGGATATACAAATCTGGAACCAATAGTTATAGGGTTTTTCTGTATCTGTATATCCAGAAAGAAGTTACGCAAAATGAGGGGGAAGAAGGCTCTGGCGCGAAGTTATAAGAATTTTTTCCGAATTTGCACATCCAGAACAAATCAATGTTTTTAAAAAAAAAATGGTGCGTCCGGATGTGCACATTCGAAATCAGGGGACAAAAAAAGAATTTCGCGCGGTGCCTAAGAAATCTATGGGGTGTATTAAGAAATCCTCAAATAAAAACTATAGAATTTGAAGAGTGAGATACTTCTTCTAAACCGTCATTTTCAACAACTCAACTTCTTCAATAATATTTTATGATACTTTAAATTATGTACTTATAAAAAACATAATTAAGAATTAGAAAACAATACATTTAGGAAGGGAGAATAAGAACCATAGATTTAAAGGCGTTGATACTTCTTTCAACCTGCGATCTCTTACATTTCAACTTCTAAAAAAGTATATTTATGTACCTACAAATGAAACATAATCAATAATTAGCAAATAACAATAAAAATAGAAATAAAATAAACTAATAAGTTTGTTTGTGCTGAATTGGATTATGAGCAAACTTTATTAGAAAAGGAAAGAGGAAATATATTTAGAGAAATATTTGAGAATTTTCAACTTCACTTAGTAATTATAATAGAGAAATATTTCAACTTCTACTTAGTACTTATAGTAGAGAAAAGAGACTTGAAAAAAATGGGGCATGAGATGTAGTGGAATGATTGTGGCATTAAAAATTGATTTTAAAATCAATGCAGTTAAGTAGAAAAAATGTAAACATGTTGAATTGGGTAGTTAATGGAATTAGTGGAGCTGTAATTTCGTTACCCATCATAAAAAGTTAGGTAGTTTACCTTTAATCAATCCACTAATGCCATATCATTTTATTATACTTAATTATTTATTTAATAATTTAAATTTTGTAGATTTCCAATGCAATGTAGCCTAATTTACTCTATGGGTAACTCTACCCAACTTTTTAAAGTGGGTAGATAAGAATTCACCTTTTTTTATTTAATTTTAAAATGCAGTAGTGGATTATGTTCATTAATAAATTTTATATATATATATATATATATATATATATATATATATATATATATATATTATTGTTTTGGAAGAATTTTGGCAGGAAGATTTTATTGGAGAAGTTATAGGATTATAATTTAGGATGATATGTGTAGCGAGTGATTTTTGGATAAGGTTGCGAAGCACGATCGCTCTAGTACTACAGCTCGATTTATTTTTTATCCTATTGAAGCTGATAAAGGAAGGGAAATAGATGTCTCCAACTAACCCTGCTTGCATACTGAGGTTAAACAGTCAAAACTGTTGGTTTACAGATGCTACAAAGATTCGGGGTCTCTCCTAGGTTATTTTGTCAAAAAGGGGTGTTTTTGGATATCGGTTGAGATATGTATGAAAGTATGGGATTTTGGGTTTTTGTTTAGTGTGCTCGCTAAGATTTTTCAATCTTATGCCTAAGTATTCCCGTTTGACGAAACAGGGAAATCAGAGCGATCGTAGTTCCTCCTATTCTACGGGAGGAAATGGTTGTTTTGGTGTCTTGTTCAAAGCCCAAGACGTGATGCTAAAAGGTGGTTTATATCTTGTTCAAAGCCCAAGATATGAAGCTGAAAGGTCTATTTGTATCTTGTTCGAAGCCCAAGATGTGAAGCTAAAAGGTGTCGTCTTTAGAGAGAATTTGTCATCTCTAAAGAGGGTCTGTTTGTCACAACTGTTTATAAAGGAGAATTACTTTAACCGGGATATGTGAATCCGGCAATGCCATAATTTCCTTTATAGAGGGGTTCCAACCTGAAGGAGAAGACTTTAACTCAGTGTAGAGCAATGCTATCTTTCCTTAGGAATTTCTCATGCTAAAAGAAGGACAGTGGCATGGATGTAAATAATCCAGAGGCTTGCCGCTTACAGCGATTAGATAAAGGGAAAGAAGTTGTTGATGTTTGTATACTGTGAACGAGGCACAACTTTGATTGACTCAACCGTGGTTTTCTTATACAAAGCCTAAGAGGAGGCTAATGTGTGTCTCGTACAAAGCCCGAGAGAGAGGCTAAAAGGTTTTGACTTAACGAGGGAGTCTTTTGGTATCTCGTATAAAGCCCGAGATGGAGGCTAAAAAGGGATTGACTCAACAAGAGAATCTTTTATACTCAACAAGAGAGTGTTTTTGTATCTCGTACGAAGCCCGAGATGGAGGCTAAAGTTGTTAGCTCTGCTGGGGAGAATCATTGTACAAAGCCCAAGAGGAGGCTACTGTAATTGTTTTAGTTGAGTGACAGATCTAATATGCTGATTTAAAGAGAAAATCAGTTCTTATATGAGTAATGTTTGTACTCAGGGATTTAATTCGAGGATCAGGGTTATTTTCTATTCTTTAAGGAAATGGGACCTCCAAAGGATATCGAGACTATCCGAGTCTACGGGTTTTCTTCCTATTTTTGAAGGGAGCTTGAGAATGTCTTTGAGACTCAAGGAAATTAGACTGTCCAAGTCTAGAGTTTCATCTTTTGTACTATGCTTTTGAGAAACAGTAGTAGGGTCTAGACTTTTCGAAAGACTGTTCTATTAAGATGACTAATTTCTGTTCCTATACCTCTAGGAGATCGTCGGGACAATTTGTACGAAGCCCAAGAGGAGGCTGGAAACTTTTAAGAAACCGATAGGTCCTTGTATGAAGCCCAAGAGGAGGCTATCATTCCCGGAGGAAGAATCATTATACAAAGCCTAAGAGGAGGCTGTAAAACTTCTAAGAAGCTGACGGGTCCTTGTACTAAGCCCAAGAGGAGGCGGGGATGCTTTTAGGAAGCCTGTGGGTCCTTGCACAATGCCCAAGAGGAGGCCGATGCTTTTAAGAAGCTTGTGGGTCCCCAAACCCCGAGAAATTCAAGACAGGCTATTCACGAGGAATAGATCAAGGTAGGAAAGTTCGAGAATTTGGAAGAAACTCAAGAGATGCCATTCACGGAGAATACATTTATCCCTGGGGAGGTAGAGTCTCTTGACAATTCATAAGGAGGACAACCAAAGAGAAGACTGTATCTGGTGCTCATATTGGGGATCTAGCTTGTCTATTTCTAAGAGTAATCGAAAAGGCTTTACTTAGTGCTAGACGTAGTTGCCGGGGAAACTCTAAATATCTATACTATTATTACACAATTGATATGAGTTTATGAAAGAAGACTTACAGCGAAACAGCCCCACAATACAGTTATGTGTATATGAAAGCGGTAAATGAAAGCGTATAAACACTTACTCGGTTGTAGAGCTTCCATGCTGTGTTGTTAGTTGTTCAACAAAGAATGATTGAAAACAACAGTATATTCAAAATCAAAGGAGAAAGTGCTTTGAAATGAAAGATTGGGGCTTATAGCTCAAGGAGAGGCCCAATGTTTTATCAGTTATTGCATTGTGGTTTAAAACTGTACAGTGGGACTTATACAAGTGACTGAGGCCCAAAAATGATTTGGTTTTCAAAAAGGGTTGGGTCTTACACTCTAATAGAGGGCCAAAAGTTTTGAATAGGTCTTATAGCTCGAGGAGAGGCCCAGATGTTTTAAACGGACGACAGTCGTAACGTTTACTTGTACAGAGGGACTTATACAATAAGTGAGGCCCACAAAATTATATGTACAAGGGGGTTTTGGGTCTTACACTCTCTCAAGAGGCCCAAAAAGTTTTAAAGAAAAAGAGTGGGGCTTATAACACGAGGGTAGGCCCAAATGATTTGTTTTTAAACGGGCGACGATAGCGCCGAACTTTTTAAATACAACAGGACTTATACAATAAGGGAGGCCCAAGATAGGTTTGTATTTACAAAGGGGTTTTGGGTCTTACACTCTCTCAAGAGGCCCAAAGAGTTTTGAAAATGATTTATGAGGGTTGAATTAATCCAAAAACCCTAATTTGTTTTCAAAATGTATTTTAATTGAATAAAAATTCAATTAAAATGATCAAAATTGTTTAACATATGGAAAACAAATTGTGGTCTTGGATTAATGCTTCAAAAAGTAAGTATTGACCTATAAAATAATTAGAAATCATTAAAAGTTGCAAAATCAAGGTGGAAAAAATATTCAAAATGTCAAAAACAATTAAAATATTAATTCTTTGCAAAAATATCAATTATACGAAATAAATAATATTTTTGGGATTTTTTGGGAAAATAAAATATTTTAACATTTTTGTGAATTATTAAAAAAAGAATCAACTCAAAATCATTAAAACTCAGAGAGAAATTAATTTTTGAATCAATTAAATAAAATCACAAAAGTCAAATATTTGAATTTGTGAAAATGGCGCCAAGAACAGCTGAAGAACACGCGCGTTTTTCAGTTTTGCCCAGATTTACATTTTCTATCCAATCTCACTGAATACTTGATCATATCATGCAATCCACATACCAATCAACTCGTTTCAACCTCACGATCATGTCTATGGCAATTAATTTCATTTAAATTAAGCATAAAACAAGAAATCACAAAAAATCCTCAAGAACCCTAAATTCTGCATGAAGGCTGGGATTTTTGATACACGATTCAAACAAAGCAATTACTTGAGGGGAAACATTCCATGCATGATTATGAACATTTGGCAAAAGTATTGTGCGAGGAAATATGCATAGATTGAGAGATGATCAAGTTTAGGCTTACCTCTAGGTCGTGACAGCAAGTTCAAAGTGATTTCTGAGTTGGAGGTGTTACAGATGAGTTGTGATGATCTGAACAGCTTCCCTACACCCTATGGAGTGTGTTTGAATGCTTGGACTTGATGGAAATTGGCTGGATAACTTCATGGCATCTCAACTGCAACTTGGTTAAAACCTTGAGCAATTGACTGGTGATTCTGAGAAATCAGTGTTCCAAATGTTGTTTAAGTGTTTGATCAGCTCACATATGATGTATATGAGGTGTGTGTGTGATTGGTTTGAGTGGAATTGCTCTCTAATGAAAAACCCGATAGTGACTTGCTAAGAAAGGCATTTTTTAGAGTGAGAAGTGGATTTTGAGAAAGGCAAGTGTTGTAGGCCTTTGGTGTACTTAAACTGATCACAATTGAGCTCTATTTATAGTAGAGCAAGTTTATTTTGCAAGGAATAGTGAATGGCAACTGCTGAGTAGGTTTGGCCAATGTTGGCAAATGAAAATCCAAGTCTCCTCTAGCCATTGACTAGAGGTTAGGGCACAGGCTGCTGGTTCCCTTGGTCTTGGATAAGTCTTGACTGAATTCAGTTGCTAATAGCTCAGTCCATGCCACCTTGATGCTTCCATTGAATGCTTCAATCCAAAATTGGAGTCTTGTCCCTATTTTAGGCAATTCTAGGTTTGGCATGCTATTTCTTGTTCCAAGGACTTTGGAGGCTTGGCTCAGTGATTGTCCCCTTTTGATTCAATCCTCAGATGTGTCCAAGGTGATGACAAGGCTTGGAATTGGCTGATTTTGGCAAATCGACCAAAAGTGCAAAAATCTGCCTTGCCTTGGCAGATTTCAGTAAGGCATCTTGCCACTACCATATCTCATAGCTCAAATTGAATTTGGTGATGTTCTTGGCCATTTTGGAAAGCCCTTACATAATACAACAACTGTTTGATCATATTTGGTTTTGATACTTATTGGATCCAAGTGAAAATGCCCCTACATTTGGAAAAAAGTGAAGGCAGATTCTGACTTAGTGAAATTTCACTAAGTGTTGGAACAAAGTGACTTTTCTTGATTTTGATCACTCCATAACTCAAAATCCATGAGGAATTTGGACATAGGTAAGTATGAAGCTTTTGTAGAGGGCAATGAGATCTACAAATCAAGCTTTGGATGGGGAAGAATTGCTTTGTGGTTTAGGAGTTATGATCCTCCAAAGTTGGTACCCTTGTCACTTTATTTCATAACATAGAAAAGTTTATAAGTTTTTATGGTTACCCCTTTTACAAGTTATCCCACTTTCTTTGATTTTTCTTGATGAATGATGATTCAAATCATACATAAACATCATTTTAGGGTTAAAAATCCATTTTTGTGAAAAATCTCAAAAAGTCAAAGTTTGACTTTTGTGCACAGTTGACTTTTGTCAGATGAATTCCAAACTGTGCAATTCTTCAGGAAATCATGTCCTTGACCTAAATCAAACTTAATGGACATGTTCCATGGGTGGTATAAAGTGTATTGAATCATGTCTTAGGGCTTGGGAGCATGTCCTGGTCAAAAGTCAAAGTTACAGTTGACTTTTCTCACAAAACCCTAATTGTGGTCCAGATGAAATTGAGACTTGTTGCCCAAGCTTCTTGGATCAACCCATTGTTCCAAATGGATCAATATGGTATATTAGAGACCCTCAAATCATGTCTTGAGGTCTTGGTTCATGATTTGTCCCGAAAGTCAACTTAGGGGTGAATTAGGTCAAGAAACCCTAATTCCTGATTTTTGATGTATGCATCCCCTGAGGCCAAATTGACTTGATGATTGGGTCCAAGAGGTTCCATGGAGTATATTAGGATATGTTTTGAATCATTGGCTCATGCCCAGATGAAAATTTCCATCTGGAGGCCCTGGTCGACCAAAACCCTAATTTGGTGACACTAGCGATCTTGAGGCTTGATCCACCTATAAGGGAGCATCCTTGTGCTTAATCCTTGAAATGGGAGTCCTTTTGATCTTTTGTGTATGTTTGAGAGTGTAGACAAGTTGAAGATCGTGTCATTTCTTGATTGATCATTTGTCTAAGAACTCTGAGAGGGCTTGAAACCCTAATTTTGATTGTAGTGAATGCTCAACAATTCCTTGAGGAGATTGATGAGGCACAAAGGTACATCCACATTGTGATGATGATTTATACAATGATGGGAAATCTTAGTGGTCAAAATTTGGGGTATGACAGATGCCCCTATTTAATCTTCTTGGACATGAAGGTGTGAATGACGAAGGTATTCGGGCATTCGGGGTGTAAGAGGATTAAATATCGGAATACCCAAAATTTTGATGGTGGTTATGAATGGCAGATCGCATTCATCTTCTTTTGCTAAGAAATGATGCTTAGAAAAGGTAAACTTCCCCTCGATCCTGGTCTTCAGCCAAGGAAATGGTCTCAGTTTTCTTTTGAGATGAACTTCCCCTCGATCCTAGTTTCCTACCAAGGAACTGGTCTTAGTTTCGTATTTAAACCTCCCCTCGATCCTGGTTTCCTACCAAGGAACTGGTCTAAGTTTCTTTTGTCAATAAACTTTATTGACAAGGGACGCTATGCGTAGCGGTTTTCCTTAAACTTCTCACCAAATTTTCCTGGGGAGATGCCATTTAACGGAAAAAGTTGACGTCAGACTTGCTGGGGAATCCAGTCGTCTGAGTTGTAGAGTTGCACAAACTTCTCTATTGGAGACGCCATTTGTTTCTATTGGGGAAAGCTAGTTTCTGGGGAAAGCTAGTTTCCTGAGAAACTGCTTTCGCTTGGGGTCTTACATCATACTTTTCTCGGGATCTTCCCGGAGAAATTCCATATGATGGGATCCAATTTTGAGGTGCCGATGACCTTTTCATCAGTGGTTTTTTCGGAGAAAAACTGTCGTATTGCCGAAGCTCCGATTAAGGGGCTTTCTCTAGGGATTTTCCTTAATCCGGGAAAGCAAGGATATCATCTTCAATGGCGAAGAGTGATATCTGTTGAAAGTTTCTATGGTTTTTCAGAGGTCCAAGTTATCAAAGTGGTCCAGGACCTATCTTCAATTCAGAAATAACCGGAGGCGAGTTTGTTCAGATGATTCACTTCCTGACGAGGAAAAAACCGACAACTCGATTGAGAGGACTTTTATCACTAGAGGATAAGACCGACTAGAGTGATAGTGATGCAATATGAATGCAAATGCAAATAAAATGCATGAGGTATGTATGAATATGCTGACAAAAACTTGACACAACATACAGACTGACGGATGAACACGACTGGATACTCAGCCACTGCTGGAGATAAAAGGTATCACTTGGTTCAAGATAGCAATTCTGCCTTGCTTAGGAGAGATAATCCCTGCGGGGAATACCGTTAATCGGGCTTAGGAGATAAGAACTCTGCCGAAGATGTCAGATGGAATAGTCGCATCCGACCCTGTTGATTCTTCATTCAGGCGCACTGGCGTAGAAGGAGTACTTTGATTCTGCACTTTGAGGTTTGCTTACTTCTGGAGAAGCGATCGATGTTCTTTCGATGTTCAACAGCCAAAAGAATTGCCATATTTATTTTAAAAGCAAAAAAAGTTTTAACAAGTAAATTCATTTTTTTTTGTTTTATTTCAAGAATCGTCGAGCATGTTAAAATGTCGTTCTGTAAAGCTAAAACAAATAAGAATTACAAACAAAAGCACAAAGGCTCAAATTTTATTGATAAGATGGAGATCAGCCAAGCGCGTGATTCCATAGAGTATATACAAAGTTAGAAAATGGTAATTTACAGGGAAAAGGGCTACGTTGAAACATAACGACCACTATCCTTCTACTAACTTTGAATTCCGGACATCCTGAGCTTCTGTCGAAGATGACATTGATTGGAGATTTCTGATGGACAATGTAACTGCTGCTGAGGGATTCGCCTCGGTTGAACATAGTTACTTGCCATTATCCCTAATTTTTTCCTGCATTGTACTTTAAGATTTCCAATCCACCGGGATGATTATTGATCATGTCTCTAATTTTTGCCTGGACCGCCCTTTCGGGTTTTCAGTCCACTGAGACGTTTTTTTTAGGTGAAGTATTTCTTGACTACATCAACATTTGTGGGGTAGGAAAATTCTTCTCCGTCCATGGTTGCAAGTCTCAAGGCGCCGCTTGAGAAAGCTTTCGTGACCACGTAGGGGCCATCATAATTCGGAGTCCATTTACCTCGCGAATCAGTGAGAAATGATTGTATCTTCTTGAGCACGAGGTCTCCTTTTCTGAAGACGCGAGGTCGGACCTTTTTGTCGAACGCCCTCTTCATTCTTTGCTGATACAACCGACTATGGCATAGTGCCGTGATTCGCTTCTCTTCGATCAGATTCAGTTCATTGTGTTGACTTTGACACCATTCAACTTCTGTAAGCTTAGCTTCCATCGATACCCTGATCGATGGGATCTCTACTTCGATGGGGAGCACTGCTTCCATGCCATATACTAGAGAGAAAAGTGTTGCCCCTGTTAAAGTGGGGACAGATGTGCGATAACCATGAAGAGCAAAGGGTAGCATCTCCTGCCAGTCTTTGTAGGTTACAACCATCTTTTGAACGATCTTTTTGATGTTCTTGTTAGCCGCTTCTATCGCTCTGTTCATCTTGGGTCGGTAGGGAGATGAGTTATGGTGCTCAATCTTGAACTCTGCGCACAACTCTTCCATCATCTTATTATTCAAGTTAGATCTATTATCGGTAATGATCTGGCTTGGAACACCATAACGACAAATGATATTATTTTTGATAAATCGGACCACCACTTGTCGGGTTACATTAGCGTACGACGCTGCTTTGACCCACTTGGTGAAGTAGTCAATGGCTACCAGAATGAACCGATGTCCGTTTGAAGCTTTGGGTTCGATCATGCCAATCATGTCGATTCCCCATATGGAAAAAGGCCAAGGGGAAGAGAGAACTTTGAGATGTGATAGCGGTACATGAATTTTGTCGGAGTATATCTGACACTTATGACACCTCCTCATGTACTTGTAGCAATCGGATTCCATTGTCAGCCAATAGTACCCTGCTCTCAGAATTTTTCTCGCCATTGTGTGTCCGTTGGCATGAGTGCCAAAGGATCCTTCATGAATTTCTTTCATCAGCATGTCTGCTTCTGGTCTGTCGATGCATCGGAGCAAGACCATGTCAAAGTTCCTCTTATAGAGAGTATCACCGCTCAGGAAGAAGTTTCCAGCCAGTCTTCTGAGGGTTTTTCTATCCTTCCTTAGTGCCCCAGGTGGGTACTGTTGTTTCTGAAGGAAGCATTTGATATCTTGATACCAAGGTTTACCGTCTATGACTGCTTCAATCGTGAAGATGTAAGCGGGCCGTTCAAGGCGCATTATGTCGATCTTAGGTAGGTTGTAACGCCCCAGTTTTGTCAGTTTTTATTTAATCGAGTCGTTTTGATTATTTTATTATTATTGTATTTTATTTTCGACTTTTATTTGGAAATATGTTATTTTCAATGTTGTGATATTTTATCGCATTTTGGGAATGTTTGCGAGATATTTGAGTGTAGGGATATTTTGGGCATTTCACCTTATTTTCCTTAAGTTAGTAAAATAGAAAATAGATAGAGAGAAAATTAGAGAGAAAGAAATAGAGAAGAAGGAAATGGAGAAGAAAAGAGAAAGGAAGGAGAAAGAGAGAAAAACTTGGAAAATCTAGAAATCGAAACAACCGACTTTCCAAACACGATTAAATCGGGTAAGGGTGCGAAACTTGATTATCATATACTTGTGTATGATTATGTATGTATGTTTTTGGTTGTTATTGGATTGAAATGGAAATATAGGGTAAAACCCATAAATGTTGAAAGTGTTAGAAATTGATCCAAATGTGTCTGAAATCATGTTTTAGTGTTCCTTATTGTTGGTACATGATAGATACCTGTTGCTAGGCATTGTATTGGTAATTTTTCTGGTGTATAGGTGAAAATTGGGTTGAATTTGGTTTGAAAACGCAGAAAAAATTCTGCAGAAAATTCTGGTTTTTCCACTGCCCATACGCGTATCACTCAAGGCAATACGCGTATTGGTCAAGGCAATACGTGTATGGCATTGAAAAAATGTGGGCAATACGTGTATGGAGCTTCATTTTCTCGACCATCTGCCCATTTGCGTAATGGTACGCGTAAGACTTTAGGGCAATACGCGTATGAAGGAGGACACTACGCGTATTGGATTTTTAATGGGAATTTTGGGGAAAAATGGGTCTCTGCCCATACGCGTACGACCTTGGGCAATATGCGTATGGAATGGGCGAGGTAGCAGGGCAATACGCGTATGGCTCAGGGCAATACGCGTATGGCCAGGAGAATTGCAAAATGTGGTTTTTCGCGATGTCTTTTCTTGTTTAGTCAGTAACTTGTGTTCCGATTATCCGTTTTTAATATTCTTGGTATCGTTGAGTAGCTATTGAACTGTACTTTCTTATTATAATAATTTTGAGATTGTTAGCCGATTTAATTATGTCAGGAATTTGGAATAGTGTCGTGTTGTCGACTTTTTCCGTTATAATTGTGTGTAATTGTGTGTATCATGCAATGTGTTATTGATATGGATATGGTATGATTTGCATACTGTTGTATGGTATAAATGCATTGTTTTGGGCTTGAATTACAAAGCATGATTAATGTTGAGTGAGATGATTGCATGTATGTGTGCATTTGAATGTCATGAGTCATTGTATGCCAAGCATCATGATATGCATTCTTGTGATGTCGTGTGCCCTAGTGGGTGTGAGCGACGAATCGATTCCAGAGGGAATCCGCTATAACGTCGTGTGCCCGTGTGGGGTGTGAGCGATGATTATAGATGATCGTGTGCCCGTGTGGGGTGTGAGCGATCGATCGTGAGCTTTATACAAAAAGGACCGAAAGCGATCCATAAACGTCGTGAGCCTTATACAAAGAGTACCGAAAGCGACGGGGAACATCGTATGCCCGACGGGGAGTTACATTAAGTAACGAGCGATGGTTCCAATAGTTCCTGAGTAAACTAGTGTTGAGATGATGGATGGATGGTATCGCATATGCATTGCATAGAGTCGTTGTGTCGGTCTCTGTGCATTTGCATAATTCATGAATGGATTGATTTCGTATTGAATTGTGATTGGAATTGATGAGTTGAGATATATATTGTGTTGTGTTGTATTTGGATTCTGTTGTGCGTTGTGGTGAGAATATTTTACGTATGTAATGTTGTGTTATTATATAATTATATGCAATTATATTATGATAGTGTTTCTCACCCTTCTGCTGTTTTATAATGCTCTATGAGGCATTGCAGATTAGATTGCTGGAGGTCTTTTTGTGAAGCTTAGGTCTTCATTCTTTTGTCGGTCGGCTCTGATATGTGACACCGGGTAGTCGGGGTGATTGAGTGTGATTATTTGTATTATGTATACACATGTTTTGGATTGTACTTGTGTGGATTTGTACATGACAGATACACTTGGTATGATGTATATATATGAGAGTCAGTACAGATTTTCCGCTTTTATTCTGTATCTGAATTGTGGGTAGTAGGAACTAAGTTCCTCTGTTAATTGCTACCTGATTGTTGCATATCTTTATGAGCAGGTTTATGTGTATTTTGTTTCTAATTGATGTGACCCCTCGGTCTATACCGTGAATGTTTTAGATATACTCTGATGAAATTTTGAATTTTATTTACCGCTTTATTAATTGGGGGTATAGATTAGGGGCGTTACATTAAGTGGTATCAGAGCCAGTCCGTGTCAGTTTGTGTCAGTCCTTGTCGGTCTTGGTGTTTGTATGAGCTGTTTGTTTAACCGTAGTTGGTGTTATTGGAAATGAACAGAATATGGCTGGTAGGAATGACGCTGCTTTAGCTGCTGCTATGCAAGTTATGGCTCGGGCTGTGCAGGGTGCACCTAATGCTGCAGGTAATGATGAGTTCAGGAAGAACAAACTGCCTATCTTCAAAGGAAGATATGATCCTGATGGTGCTCAGATATGGCTGAAAGAGATTGAAAGAATCTTCCGAGTGATGGATTGTGCTGAGGATCAGAAGGTGAGACTGGGTACTCACATGTTACTGGAAGAAGCTGATGATTGGTGGGTTAGTACACGTCATGTGTTGGAAGCTACAGAGGAGGAGATCACTTGGGCTGTGTTTAGCATTGAGTTTCTGAGGAAGTATTTTCCTGAAGATGTAAGAGGAAAGAAGGAAATTGAGTTCTTGGAATTAAAACAAGGTAATATGTCTGTTGTTGATTATACTGCTAAGTTTGTGGAGCTTGTGCAGTTTTATCCACATTATGCCGAAGCGACGGCGAAATTTTCTAAGTGTGTAAAGTTTGAGAATGGATTGCGTCCTGAGATAAAGCAGGCAATTGGTTATCAAAGGATTCGTAGGTTTTCTGATTTGGTGGATTGTTGTAGGATTTATGAGGAGGATAGTAAGGCTCGGTCTACTCACTATAAGAATGTCAGCGGGAGGAAAGGGAAGCAACAGTTCCGTGGTGGTCCGTATGTAACACCAGTGGATAAGGGTAAACAAAGGGGAAATTTTGAGCAAAGGTCAAGTGGAGGAGGAATGTCTAGTCCTCTTAGGTGTTATAGATGTGGTGATGTGGGACATCGTCAGTCTGAATGTAGGAAGGATTTGAGGAAGTGTTCTAATTGTGGAGGTTTAGGACATGTCGCAGCAGATTGTGCAAGGAAGAATGTGGTGAAGTGTTTCAACTGTGGTGAACCTGGTCATATTAGTACGAAGTGTCTGAAACCCAAGCAAGCTCCAGCTGGTGGGAATTATTTTGCCTTGGCAGGAACTCAGACTTCAAGTGCAGACCGTTTGATCAGAGGTACTTGTTTTATTAATAGTACTCCTTTAGTTGCTATTATTGATACTGGAGCGACTCATTCGTTTATTTTGTCTGAGTGCGCGAAGCGTTTGAATCTTGTGTTGTCTTCGATGGGTGGAGAGATGGTTATTGATACTCCAGCAATGGGGTCAGTAACTACTTCTTTGGTTTGTTTAAGTTGTCCTTTGACCATTTATGGTAAAGACTTTGAGATGGATTTGGTGTGTTTACCGTTGGAGGGTTTAGATGTGGTTCTGGGAATGAATTGGCTGCAGTTTAATAAGGTTCATATTGATTGTTATCATAAGCTAGTAAGGTTTCCTTCTCTTGAGAAAGACGAAAACTCAAGTTTCTTATCTACCAAGGAGTTGAAGAAACTTTTTGCGGATGAAGCTCAGTTGTTTGGGTTATTTGCATCATTGATTGTGGATAGTTAAGTTTCACTTGATGTGTTTCCTGTTGTGTGTGAATTTCCGGAAGTGTTTCCCAAGGATATTTTAGACTTGCCGCCAGAGAGAGAGGTGGAGTTTTCTATAGATCTAGTTCCTGGTACTAGACCTGTTTCTATGGCACCTTATCGTATGTCGGCATCTGAGTTGGCTGAGTTAAAGAAACACTTGAATGAATTATTGGAAAAGAGGTTTGTGAGACCAAGCGTTTCTCCTTGGGGTGCTTCAGTTTTATTGGTGAAAAATAAAGATGGAAGTATGCGGTTGTGTATTGATTATCGCCAGTTGAATAAGGTGACGATTAAGAATAAGTATCCTCTTCCGAGAATTGATGATCTGATGGATCAGTTGGTAGGTGTTTGTGTGTTTAGTAAGATTGACTTGAGGTCAGGGTATCATCAGATTAGGGTGAAAGAGGAAGATATTCAGAAGACGGCTTTTAGGACACGTTACGGTCATTATGAATATGCTATGATGCCGTTCGGGGTTTCAAATGCGCCAGGTGTGTTTATGGAGTACATGAATCGTATTTTCCACGAGCATTTAGATCGTTTTGTGGTGGTGTTTATTGATGATATCTTAATTTATTCTAAGTCTCGGGAGGAGCACGCGGAGCATTTGCGTATTGTTTTGGAGGTTTTGAAAGAAAGAAAGCTTTTTGCCAAGTTGTCCAAGTGTGAGTTCTGGTTGTCGGAGGTGAGTTTTCTTGGGCACGTGATTCCAGGTAATGGTATTTCTGTGGATCCATCTAAAGTAGAAGCAATTCTACAATGGGAGGCTCCGAGATCCGTTACTGAAATTCGAAGCTTTTTGGGTTTGGCCGGATATTATCGAAGGTTTATTGAAGGTTTTTCTAAGCTAGCACTTCCTTTGACCCAGTTGACTTGTAAAAGGCAAGCGTTCATTTGGGATATTCGGTGCGAGGAAAGTTTTAATGAGCTGAAGAGAAGATTGACGACAGCTCCAATTTTGATTTTATCGGATCCTAATGAACCATTTGTGGTGTATTGTGATGCGTCTTTGATTGGTCTAGGTGGTGTTCTGATGCAAGAAGGTAAGGTCGTGGCTTATGCTTCAAGACAGTTGAGAGTGCATGAGAAAAATTATCCTACTCATGATCTTGAATTAGCGGTTGTGGTTTTTGTGTTGAAGATATGGAGGCATTATCTCTACGGTGCAAGGTTTGAAGTCTTTAGTGATCACAAAAGTTTGAAATATTTGTTTGATCAGAAAGAGTTAAATATGAGGCAGCGGAGATGGTTGGAATTTTTGAAGGACTACGACTTTGGCTTGAATTACCATCCGGGTAAAGCTAATGTGGTAGCCGATGCGTTAAGTCGGAAATCGTTACATATGTCCGCTTTAATGGTTAAGGAGTGGGAGCTTTTGGAAGCTTTTAGGGACTTGAGTTTGGTGTGTGAGGTGACGTCCGATAGCGTGAGGCTTGGAATGCTAAAGATTACTAATGATTTTCTGATGATTGTTAGTGAGAAACAGAAGCTGGATGTGAAATTTGTGGATTTAATGTTGGTGGGAGAAAAAGATGCGAATAGTGATTTTAAAGTGGATATTAATGGTGTTTTGAGATTCCGAGGTAGAATTTGTATTTCGGACGATGCGGAGTTGAAAAGGATGATTTTGGAGGAAGGACACCAGAGTAATTTGAGTATATATCTGGGAGCTAATAAAATGTACCAAGATTTGAAGAAGATTTTCTGGTGGTCTGGATTGAAAAGAGATGTGGCTCAGTTTGTTTATGCATGTTTGACTTGTCAGAAATCAAAGGTAGAACATCTGAGGCCTAGTGGTTTGTTGCAACCGTTGGATATTCCTGAGTGGAAGTGGGATAGCATCTCCATGGATTTTGTGACAGGGTTGTCGAATACTCAGCGAGGGCATAATGCTATTTGAGTGGTTGTTGATAGGCTGACTAAATCGGCGCATTTCATTCCGATTGACATCAGTTTTACTTTAGAGAGGTTGGCGGAGATTTACATCAGTGTGATTGTAAAGTTGCATGGGGTTCCATTGAGTATTGTTTCGGATCGAGATCCGAGGTTTACCTCGATATTTTGGGAAAGTTTACAGAAGGCGTTGGGTCCTAAATTGAGATTGAGTTCGGCTTATCATCCGCAGACAGATGGACAGACGGAGAGAACGATTCAGTCGTTGGAAGATTTGTTGAGGGCTTGTGTTCTTGAACAAGGTGGTGCGTGGGATAGTTATCTTGCATTGATTGAATTCACGTATAATAACAGTTTCTATTCTAGTATTGGAATGACACCTTTTGAAGCACTGTATGGACGAAGATGTCGAACACCGTTGTGTTGGCACGAATCTGGTGAGAGTTCGGTGGTTGGACCAGAGTTGGTGCAACAGACTACGGAAAAAGTGAAGCTTATTCGTGAGAAAATGAAGGCTTCTCAGAGTAGGCAAAAGAGTTATCATGATCGGAGAAGAAAAGATCTTGAGTTCCAAGAGGGCGATCATGTATTTTTGAGAGTTACACTGGTAACGGGTGTGGGTCGTGCGTTGAAGTCGAAGAAACTTACTTCTCGGTTTATTGGTCCTTACCAGATATCTGCGAGAGTGGGTGTTGTGGCTTATAGGGTGGCGTTGCCGCCAAATCTGTCAAATTTGCACGATGTGTTCCATGTTTCACAGCTTCGAAAGTATGTTCCGGATCCG
Organism: Lathyrus tuberosus; assembly: GCA_022829125.1. Taxonomy (NCBI): domain Eukaryota; kingdom Viridiplantae; phylum Streptophyta; class Magnoliopsida; order Fabales; family Fabaceae; genus Lathyrus; species Lathyrus tuberosus. Next base: position 966,474 of record JALAZF010000371.1, read on the forward strand.
TCGCATCTGATTCCGATGGATGAGGTTGAGGTAAGGGAGAACCTTACGATCGAGGCATTACCCGTTAGGATTTTGGATCGCGAGGTGAAGCGGTTGAGAGGCAAGGATATTGTACTTGTGAAAGTGGCGTGGGGAGGCGCTGCTGAGGGCAATTTGACTTGGGAGTTAGAGAGTCGGATGCGGGAGTCGTATCCAGAGTTGTTCGTCTCAGGTATATTTTCGAGGACGAAAATTTCTAAGTGGGGGAGAGTTGTAACTCCCCAGTTTTGTCAGTTTTTATTTAATCGAGTCGTTTTGATTATTTTATTATTATATTATTTTATTTTTGACTTTTATTTGGAAATATGTTATTTTTCAATGTTGTGATATTTTATCGCATTTTGGGAACGTTTGCGAGATATTTGAGTGTAGGGGTATTTTGGGCATGTCACCTTATTTTCCTTAAGTTAGTAAAATAGAAAATAGATAGAGAGAAAATTAGAGAGAAAGAAAAAGAGAAGAAGGAAAAGGAGAAGAAAAGAGAAAGGAAGGAGAAAGAGAGAAAAACTTGGAAAATCTAGAAATCGAAACAACCGACTTTCCAAACACGATTAAATCGGGTAAGGGTGCGAAACTTTATTATTATATACTTGTGTATGATTATGTATGTATGTTTTTGGTTGTTATTGGATTAAAATGGAAATATAGGGTAAAACCCATAAATGTTGAAAGTGTTAGAAATTGATCCAAATGTGTCTGAAATCATGTTTTAGTGTTCCTTATTGTTGGTACATGATAGATACCTGTTGTTAGGCATTGTATTGGTAATTTTTCTGGTGTATAGGTGAAAATTGGGTTGAATTTGGTTTGAAAACGCAGAAAAAATTCTGCAGAAAATTCTGGTTTTTCCACTGCCCATACGCGTATCACTCAAGGCAATACGCGTATTGGTCAAGGCAATACGCGTATGGCATTGAAGAAATGTGGGAAATACGCGTATGGAGCTTCATTTTCTTGACCATCTGCCCATTTGCGTAATGGTACGCGTAAGACTTTAGGGCAATACGCGTATGAAGGAGGACACTACGCGTATTGGATTTTTAATGGGAATTTTAGGGAAAATGGGTCTCTGCCCATACGCGTACGACCTTGGGCAATATGCGTATGGAATGGGCGAGGTAGCAGGGCAATACGCGTATGGCTCAGGGCAATACGCGTATGGCCAGGAGAATTGCAAAATGTGGTTTTTCGCGATGTATTTTCTTGTTTAGTCCGTAACTTGTGTTCCGATTATCCGTTTTTAACATTCTTGGTATCGTTGAGTAGCTATTGAACTGTACTTTCTTATTATAATAATTTTGAGATTGTTAGCCGATTTAATTATGTCGGGAATTTGGAATAGTGTCGTTTTGTCGACTTTTGTCGTTATAATTGTGTGTAATTGGTGTGTATCATGCAATGTGCTATTGATATGGATATGATATGATTTGCGTGCTGTTGTATGGTATAAATGCATTGTTTTGGGCTTGAATTGCAAAGCATGATTAATGTTTAGTGAGATGATTGCATGTATGTGTGCATTTGAATGTCATGAGTCATTGTATGCCAAGCATCATGATATGCATTCTTGTAATGTCGTGTGCCCTAGTGGGTGTTAGCGACGAATCAATTCCAGAGGGAATCCGGTATAACGTCGTGTGCCCGTGTAGGGTGTGAGCGATGATTATAGACGATCGTGTGCCCGTGTGGGGTGTGAGCGATCGGATCGTGAGCCTTATACAAAGAGGACCGAAAGCGATCCATAAACGTCGTGAACCTTATACAAAGAGGACCGAAAGCGACGGGGAACATCGTATGCCCGACGGGGAGTTACATTAAGTAACGTGCGATGGTTCCAATAGTTCCTGAGTGAACTAGTGTTGAGATGATGGATGGATGGTACCGCATATGCATTGCATAGAGTCGTTGTGTCGGTCTCTGTGCATTTGCATAATTCATGAATGGATTAATTTCGTGTGGAATTGTGATTGGAATTGATGAGTTGAGATATATATTGTGTTGTGTTGTATTTGGATTCTGTTGTGTGTTGTGGTGAGAATATTTTACGTGTGTAATGTTGTGTTATTAGATAATTATATGCAATTATATTATGATTGTGTTTCTCACCCTTTTGCTGTTTTATAATGCTCTATGAGGCATTGCAGATTAGATTGCTGAAGGTATTTTTGTGAAGCTTAGGTCTTCATTCTTTTGTCGATCGGCTCTGATATGTGACACCGGGTAGTCGGGGTGATTGAGTGTGATTATTTGTATTATGTATACACATGTTTTGGATTGTACTTGTGTGGCTTTGTACATGACAGATACACTTGGTATGATGTATATATATGAGAGTCAGTACAGATTTTCCGCTTTTATTCTGTATCTGAATTGTGGGTAGTAGGAACTAAGTTCCTCTGTTAATTGCTACCTGATTGTTGCATATCTTTATGAGCAGATTTATGTGTATTTTGTTTCTAATTGATGTGACCCCTCGGTCTATGCCGTGAATGTTTTAGATATACTCTGATGAAATTTTGAATTTTATTTACCACTTTATTAATTGGGGGTATAGATTGGGGTCGTTACATAGGTCATTCCATCGACCTACACTAATCATGGAAGAGAGAGTGGCTAATGCATCAGCCATGTGATTCTCCTCACGAGGGATATGATGAAATTTGATTCTATTGAAGAAAGGTAACAACCTTCTCGCATAGTCTTTGTAAGGAATCAGTCCTGGTTGGTATGTGTTCCAATCTCCTTTTATCTGATTGACGACCAAAGTTGAGTCGCCATATACGTCCAAGTTCTTGATCCTTAAATCAATCGCTTCCTCGAGACCCATAATACAAGCTTCGTATTCGGCCTCGTTGTTTGTACATTTGAACGTAAGTCGAGCGGTGAAAGGAATGTGGGTACCCAGAGGGGTAACAATTATTGCCCCAATTCCGTTTCCATAATGATTAACTGCTCCGTCAAAGATTAGTCCCCATTGGGAATCTGGTTCTGGCCCTTCACTGGGTAGCGGTTCATCACAGTCTTTCATTTTTAGATACATGACATCTTCGTCTGGGAAGTCAAACCCGATTGATTCTTGATCGCCAATCGGTTGATGAGCCAAATGATCGGCTAAAATACTCCCCTTAATGGCTTTCTGAGCATGGTACTCTATGTCATATTCTGATAGCAACATCTGCCAACGGGCAATCCTTCCCGTGAGAGCAGGTTTTTCGAAGACGTACTTGATTGGATCCATTTTAGAGATTAACCAAGTGGTGTGACGAATCATGTATTGGCGAAGACGTTTGGCTGCCCAAGCCAAAGCACAACAAGTTTTCTCAAGCATAGTATACCGAGTTTCACAGTCGGTGAATTTCTTGCTCAGATAGTAAATGGCAGACTCTTTCCTTTTTGTTTCGTCTTGTTGGCCAAGTACACATCCCATTGAGTCTTCCAAGACTGTTAAGTAAATGATCAGTGGGCTTTCTTCCATTGGAGGTGATAGAATCGACGGATTCCACGGGTATTCCTTAATACTGTTGAAGGCAGTTTGACAGTCTTCTATCCAAACGCAGTCCTGGTTCTTTTTGAGTAATTTGAAAATCGGCGCACAGGTCGCGGTCATAAGGAATATGAATCTGGAGATGTAATTCAAACGTCCCAGGAATCCTCTGACTTGTTTTTCAGTTTTTGGAGAAGGCATTTCTTGAATGGCCTTGACCTTGTCAGGATCAACCTCAATTCCTTTCTGGCTGACGATGAACCCTAAGAGTTTCCCTGAATGGACACCGAAGGTGCACTTGTTGGGATTCAAGCGGAGTCCGTACTTTCTCAAATGCTCGAATAGTTTTGACAGGTGGGTCACATGCTCTTCTTCTGTCTTAGATTTGGCAATCATATCATCGACATATACCTCGATTTATTTGTGTATCATGTCATGAAACAGAGTAGTCATGGCCCTTTGATAGGTTGCCCCGACGTTCTTCAAACCGAATGGCATTACCTTGTAACAAAAGGTACCCCAGGGGGTAATGAACGACGTTTTCTCCATGTCTTTCGCCGCAATTTTGATCTGGTTATAGCCCGAGAATCTATCCATGAAGGAGAAAACCTTGAACTTTGTTGTACTGTCTACCAGCATGTCAATGTGTGGTAAGGGAAAGTCGTCTTTTGGACTTGTCTTGTTTAGATCTCTGTAGTCGACACACATTGTGACCTTTCCGTCCTTTTTGGGAACAGGTACGATGTTGGCTAACCATTGAGGATATTTAGACGTAGCGAGGAAACCCGCGTCAATCTATTTATGTACTTCCTCTTTGATTTTGATGGCCATGTCCGGGTAAGTCTGTCTCAACCTCTGCTTTACTGGCGGACATTCCGATCTTAACGGTAAGTGATGTTCCACGATGCTGGTATCCAACCCTGGCATGTCCTGATAGGACCAAGCGAATACATCGGGGAATTCTTTGAGAAGCTTTATCAAACTCTCTTTGGCAGTTGGACTGAGCAGTGCCCCAACTCTAATTTCTTTTTTCTCTTTTTCTGAACCCAAGTTTACCGTTTCCAACGGCTCTTTGTGAGGTTCAATAGACTTTTCCTCTTGTCTGAGTAATTGGGAGATCTCTTCTGGAATTTCGTTGTCAACTTCTTCTTCAACCCCAAATACCGGGAACTCAAAGTTGGGAGAAGGCATCGGATCGTATGTTTCAACGGGGTTTAAAACAAGCAATCTGCATGACGTGATGATTCGTGTTTAGAAGAGATAGAGAGAATGCAAAAGTGTGTGCAGTGTATTTTTTTATTACTGCTTGTTTTTATTATTGAATTGTTTTTTAGGATTACCATTTTCTGAGAAAAGCAAAAAAGAGAAAACATCAATAAATGTGGAAATTACAGAACGACGTTATTTTATTAATGAACAAGTCGATTCTTGAAACTACAGCCCTATAAAACAAAACTCCATCACTTTGGGCGAAGCGAAGAGAGAAATTTACAGAAAGCAAGCCCTATTAAAACATCTGTTTCACCTGGGCAGGGTGAAAGGTTAAAGATGGCAATTACTTTGACTTATGAATAATCCTTGGAACATCGACAGCAATCCTTTGGCGACGAACTCCTCGGTGAATCACAAAGTCTGGTACCTTCCTTGATTTGTCTTCAGAAGTGACGCTGATTTTTGGTGGAGCAGGATCATTGGAATCTGTCTCCCAGGCAGAGTTTTCATAGGAGAATTCCTCTGTTTCATTTTGCATAGAATTTGTGCTCTTAGCTGTATCTCCCCATCAAGTTGGCTGGATTCGAGCCTGATACGAGAGCTTTCGGGAGCAGTGTACTTGACCATGAAGTCGTATTTTCCACTCGGTCGTCCCAAGGTGTCCCACACTTCTTTAGAACTGGAGGAGTCATCCCTCTCGATGACGTTGACCTCGGGAAAAGCATAGTTGATGAATTCAAGTCCTACAAACGTTGCAAATTCATCGTCATGTTGAGTAGTTTCTGAATGACCTGAGTGTTGATCCCAAGACATGGTGGGGACACAGGTATTCTGCTCAATGATGCTCAGCTGATTTTCATTGTTCGGCTGGCTTTCTTGCCCTAAGTCTCCTGGGTAAGGTTTCCACATCGGCAGACCATCCATCGGGCCATAGTAAGTGTAGTCAAAATTGTCCTTCATCAGAGTGTCTTTCTCTAATGAATTTGGCGGAGCACGGAATCCTTTCAGATCACAATCTCCATAGATCATTTCGACGTCTGATCTGGGTATAAATCTCGGACTCTGTGCGGGAAAGCAAAAGGGTGTCTGCGTTTCGTCCTGAGACATATAACCGTCCTTGTTGAGGTAAGACTTCGATTCCTCCTCTGTGTCAGAGGGATTCTCCTCATTGATAGCATGGACTGCCTGAGGCACTGGGCGAAGGAAACCTCCACTGTGGAAGAAGTTCTGAAGGGGATGAAGACTTTCATCGTTGACATCTGTCTGGGTACAGGTTACAGAAAAACCAAGACCCTTCTTTATTTTATTATCAGTAGGAATGACAAGTTGTCCCCATCCTATTATATCGGTACTCTCGACCGCTTTGATAGCATCTTTACGCGAGGAAATCGAAGTTCCTCCTTCAGATTGATTGCCACTGTGTAACGAAAGCGTTTGGAACTGGGTTCCAATTACCCCTTCTGGTTCCACATAAGTGGATGACGATAAATTGCTGACGAGCAAACCCTGTTCCCCACAGACTGTGATGAGTTGACCGTTCTGGATGAACTTTAGCCTTTGGTGGAGGGTCGAGGTAACCGTCCCAGCCTGATGTATCCAAGGTCTTCCTAATAAACAACTGTAAGTTGCCCGGATGTCCATAACCTGGAAAGTAACTTGAAAAGTGTGAGGACCAATAGTTATGGGAAGGTCGACTTCACCGATAACCGTTTTTTTGAATCCGTCGAACGCCTTGACGACAACCTCACTGATTCTCATCGGAGGGCCTTTGAATGATAATTGAGTCAAAGTGGACTTCGGCATAACATTCAGGGCTGACCCATGTGTCTACCAGTACGCTGGCTAAAGCACCGTCCTGGCAGTTGACTGTGATATTGAGCGCCATGTTATGACAGCAACCCTCTTCAGGTAATTCCTCATCACTAAACCCCAAATTGTTGCAGGAAGTTATGTTATAAATAATGCTATCGAACTGTCTGATTGTTACATCCTGTTCTACGAAGGCTTGCTCCAAAACTTTCTGTAGAGCCTCTTTGTACGCTTCTGAACTTAGCAACAGTGTAACACCGAGATCTTTGAAGGAGTTTGTAACAGCTGATCAACAATGTTATATTCACTCCTTTGGATGAGCTTCAGCATCTCATCATCATTTTTCGAAAGGTCGGGAACATTGGATCGACCGACTGGTTGATCGGGAAGTTTCGTCTGAAGTTCCTTTTCTTTGTTGGATTCTACAACTCCTCTGTTGAAGATTCTACCAGTCCTCGTTACACGACTGATGTCTGCAATATTCACGACGGAGGGTAATGGAATTTCCTTTCCATTTTCAATTATTGTCGCACCGTATTTGTAAGGGATAGCCTTAGTTGATTCATACGGTAGTGGTCCCGGCAAATAGGCGACTATGGGAACCTTCTGATTTTTCTGACCATCGTAGGTAATCTCGATCCGTTCCCGGTTGGGAACTTTGGATTCGTCAAGTAGAGGAATGATGGTGAAAACATCCCTAGTTCTTTGATGATCATAGATTACAACAACGTCCTCAATTTGATCGGCAAGGTAATTCGGCGCCCAGTTGATGGGCCCGGAGCCCAGAAATGGGCGAATCTCTCCACGATCCACCTGACCCTGAAGAGCTGCTCTCACAAGGTAGCATCTTTGGTTATTTTCTGAACAGACTCCACAACGTTCATATTTGTGTGGTGGCACTTGGCCACGCCCGCTTTGAATACAATGTAACCTCACTAGGTTAGCTTCCACAGATCGGACATCCCGACTTTGATGCCGAGTGGGGTTCATGTTATTGATACTAATCTACTGAGTATCTTCATCCATATAGATTGGCATCCACCAGTGATTTAACAAGTACTGAAGTGCCTCCTGGACAAAGGTACAACCTTGATCGTTTTCGCAACCCGCTTTACAGCTTTGATAGTCATGTGAGATCAGGAACCCGAGCCTGACTTACTCAGCATGTAACTCTACCAGATTGGTATTCATTAAGCGAATACCAAAGATCTGAATCATGTTGATCTGATACGGATTCTTATCATGGTAGTCCTGGATCCATCCAAGATCCATCTGACGTTGGAGGGCCTCTTGTATGAAAGAGCATCCCTGTTTTTTTACCGAGCAAGTCAGACAGGAACTGTAATCGTGCCGTGGCAGATTATGATACTGGCTTTGCCTTGAGTGCATCGCCACCAAATTGACATTCATCGCACGGATGTCGTGGTTTTAAATGACGTTGGAATTCGTATAGACCATGTTAACTCCCCGAACTCGGTGCTCTTGGATCCATCCGAGATCCATCTGTTCCTGTAGAGCTGCTTGCACTACAGAACATCCTCGATTACTTTTAGAGCAGACATCACATTGATGATAATTATGAGGTGGTCTGTCTACAGTGTATCTTGACCAGATTGGTCCTCAACAAGAGTATATCATGAATTTGATAAATATTGTTAAATTCTTTCTCAATCAGGTTGACTGCAGCTTTCTCATGTTGACGCAGCGGGTTCGTAAGAACATTGGGATTCGTATCTTTGAAAGATAAGAGCCTGCTCCTAACAAGCTTTTGCACATCAGATTTGAAATTAAGACAATTCTCTATGTTATGCCCTGATCCTCCTTGATGATAAGGGCATGTCTGATCCACCTTAAACCAAAAAGGTGGATTTTTCGGTATTGTAAGAGGAGACTTAGTCTGGATGTGCCCCTTAGCCAGTAGTAGCGGAAATAGTTCTGCGTACAACATGGGTATAGGATCATACCCTGATGGTCGTGTTGTATGGTTGTTGTTATACGGAGGATGAGCCTGTTGAAGAGGCTGTTGTGTCCTTTGCTGATTAGGTTGGCTCTGCGCAACCTGAGGCTGATACGTAGGAATAGGCGCGGGACTGATAGCAGGAGTTTCAGCTGCTACCGGTTGATAACATCGCCTTTGCTTTTCGAGAGAGATACTCCCAATATCTTGCTCTTTTTTCTTAGAGAAAGCACTACCGTATCGTTTTGTACTACTCGATGATCCAGCGTCTTTTATCAAATGTCCTTCTCGGAGAGCTTCCTCAAGACGAACTCCCATACCGACCATTTCGGTGAAATCATTGGGCGTACTGGCAACCATTCTATCGTAGTAAAATGAACTCAAGGTCTTTAAGAAGATCTTTGTCATCTCTTTCTCCTCAAGAGGTGGACAAATTTGAGCAACATTTCACGCCATCTCTGAGCGTACTCCTTAAAGGTTTCCTTATCCTTTTGTGACATTGATCTGAGTTGATCTCTATTCGGTGCCATGTCCAAATTGTATTTTTATTGTTGGACGAAGGCAGTACCAAAATCTCTAAATGTGCTGATCGTGGTGCGGTTTAAACCCATGTACCATTTTAATGCGGCACCGGTTAAACTATCCTGAAAGTAGTGAATCAGTAGGTCCTGATTCTCTGTCTGAGCTGACATTCGCCGAGCGTACATCACCAAGTGACTCTGAGGGCAAGAGTTACCCTTATATTTTTCAAAGTCGGGTACTTGGAACTTGTGCGGAACTTTCACATTAGGGACCAGACAAATGTCTGCGGCATCCTTTCCAAATAAATCCTGACCGCGAATGGCTTGTAGTTCCTTCTGCATTTCCAGGAATTGTTCCTAGAATTCATCCATTCTATCGAACATAGTTTCCTTCTTACCAGAAGGTATTGGCGGAACCTGTCCTTCCGGGACAGTGTGCACCACAGGGGGTGGTATCGTGACTACGACAATGAATCTTGGCATTTCCCGAAGTTTGTAACCTTCAGGAATCTTCAGTATGCCCCTGGCGTCTTCGCTTTTCTGAAGTTTGTAACCTTCAGGCCCAGCGGCTTCTGTTATGATTCCCTGATATTCAGTGATCGGCGGAACATATCCTTCCGGGATATAGTTAACAGGCATGCCCCAAGGACGATCTTTCGGCATTTGATACCTAGGATCATACTTCTCCACTATGGGCGTTGAGGTGATCTCTGAGATCACAGTTCTTTGTAGTTGAGCTTCTGCCATGACTTGCATGTCGTTACGAAGCTTTCTCATATCCTCTCTCAGAGCGTCGATCTCTTCTTTCAACTCTCTGTTCTCTTCCTCAAGATCATCCATCTTTTTCTGACGATTGGCCCGAGTATTGTATGAATGAGACAGTTTGACTCTAGAATCGAGACACAAACGTGAGATTTGTAGGTAAGAAGAATACGCGATGTGAGAATGATGAATGTAATGATTATATTAATTGTTTTTTGGTTTAATCAAAATAAACTTCGACAATTAGATTACAAATATCAAACAGTGGGGAAACCCCGTTTTATTGAAATTCAAAGGATTGCGGAAATGAAAATACAATAGATTACAAGGTGCGGAAACAGAAACCTAAGCTAATGGGTCCCGAGTCCTCTCTGAGGAGAAATCGGGTGTTGATTCTGGTACTTTCCTTTTCTTTGACCGGGGCTCTTGGGCCGTTGTCGGGTTGTCATTCCTTTGCCAGGTGAAAGGAGCGAGCAAATTCCTTTGGTCATCTTGATTCTCTACAGCATGTTGCTCCAAAATTTCAATCAGAGCATCCTTATCTTTCAGTAGTTGTTGTATTTTAATACACTCCATATTGAGAGTGCGGTACTTGTTCTTCCAAGACCTCCTCTCCCGTTGAACTTTGTTGAGAGTAACCTGGAGTTTTTCCGTCTCAGTTATGAAGTACATGACGGACTCCCTCGGTGGAAGAACTCCATGACGAGGATAAGGCATCTTTAGCTTGAGAGCTCTAGTTTGTACCCAGTGGAGATAAGGCTCCACCGAAACACAGTCTGGTTTTCCTAGAGACTCCCGTCCTTTCTTATGAACGTGTTTCCAAACGTGCACTATTTCTGTCTTTAGTGCCCTGTCACTTTCCCCTTCCTTGAAGAAAAGACCTTCCAGATGAGCGTTCTTGGGGACGTGCCTCATCGGGTATCCAAATTGACGACGAACGAGAACTGGATGATAATTGATTCCTCCCTTAGTTCCTATAAGGGGTACGTTGGGGAAGTTTCCACAACGGTCAATGATCCTGATCCCATCATAAATCCTGTTACACCAATCAATGTCAGAGTTGGTGAGAGACATGATTTTCTGCGACCAACGTAAGGCACTCTTGTGATCCCAAAAAGCAGCAGACTTGGGCAAATGGGAGATAAACCATTTGTATAGCAGAGGTACACAGCACGTGATCTCCCCTCTGCTTTACAAATTCCCTAAGTGTACAGAATGATACGCATCTGCGAGCAAAGTCGGCACATGGTTCCCAATAAGGAAAACCTTAATAGCGTTGATATCGACGAAGTTATTAATGTTGGGAAACAAAAATAACCCGTAGGTGAGTAAGACAAAGATGCTTTCAAAAGCAGTCTCGTTCCCTATACTAGCGAAGTACAGGGCTTTCTTTGTCAAGAACTGGGCTGACAACCCTTGTATGCCACCCTTGGTAGTCATGTGAGCCCTAACCTCCGACTCATCCAACTGAATTGCTCTTGCAATGGTCTGATCGTTTGGAATTTCTTCCAGTCCAGAAAATGGAGCTCGATCAGTGATGTGTAAATCGATCAGATGAGAGTACTCCTCAAGCATTGGTGCGAGCTGATAATCTGGGAATGTAAAACAGTGATAAACCGGATCGTAAAACTGAATGAGTGCCTCCATGATTCCCTCAATCACATGGACCCTTAATAGAGGTAGCAGACCTCTGTACTTGGCTCTGAAAGCCTCCTGGTTTGTGATCATTCTCGCCAAACCTCTCAAATCTTCTAGCTTTGGAATCCTGAAGGTATACTTATGAGTTCTCCTTCTACCAAAATCCATTAACGCAATCTTTTTCTCTGATATTTGTAATCACAGTTTTAGTTTAATTTGAAAAAAAAGAGAGACTAGAAGAGAAGATTTTCTGTGTTTTAATGTTTTTTAAATGAATGCATGAATGCAGCACACAAAAACATAGAAAAAACATGGGGTCAAAGGGTCGTTGTCATGGAGTCAAGGCTCTACCCATCCCCAAGGTTTACTAATGACTTTCGTACCTGTCTCTCTTCATCATCAACTCTTGTCAAGAAAACACCAGCAGGCCGGGAACCGTGCTAGGTGGTATTTTTTGAAGAGTCCTCAGAAGAGGGTGGCATCGCATAACAACTATTTCTAATAGCCTCTGCGCCACTAAAGGGGTTTTTCCTAGGTGTATACTCAATCTTTCCACATGCGGCATCACACACATTCCCATTAGCAGAAAAATAAACACATATCAATTAGGAAAAGCAGTATATATATTCGTCCTAAACATCCTAGACCTTTAAAAGCTAAGAATCTTAAGTTCCTGACAGAAAATGGTTTCCCGGCGGAGTCACCATCCTGTGGTTTCATTCCAAATTAACGGCGTTTTGACCTAAGATCCTAGTGACGTCAGGGTTTCAAGAGATAAGAGGAACAAAATGCCTTGAAAGGCGCCATGGTGGGCGCCATTTTTGTGGTACCCCCTTCAAGGTTTCTACCTAGGGGACGAGAAGAGAACAAGATCCCTAAATATTTCTCCCCTGCAGAGTCGCCATTTTTCTGTAGCGAGTGATTTTTGGATGTGGTTGCGAAGCACGATCGCTCTAGTACTACAGCTCGATTCATTTTTTATCCTATTGAAGCTGATGAAGGAAGGGAAATAGATGTCTCCAACTAACCCTGCTTACATACTGAGGTTAAACAGTCAAAACTGTTGGCTTACAGATGCTACAAAGATTTGGGGTCTCTCCTAGGTTATTTTGTCAAAAAGGGGTGTTTTGGGATATCGGTTGAGATATGTATGAAAGTATGGGATTTTGGGTTTTGTTTAGTGTGCTCGCTAAGATTTTTCAATCTTATGCCTACGTATTCCCGTTTGACGAAACAGGGAAATCAGAGCGATCGTAGTTCCTCCTATTCTACGGGAGGAAATGGTTGTTTTGGTGTCTTGTTCAAAGCCCAAGACGTGAAGCTAAAAGGTGGTTTGTATCTTGTTCAAAGCCCAAGATATGAAGCTGAAGGGTCTATTTGTATCTTGTTCGAAGCCCAAGATGTGAAGCTAAAAGGTGTCGTCTTTAGAGAGAATTTGTCATCTCTAAAGAGGGTCTATTTGTCACAACTGTTTATAAAGGAGAATTACTTTAACCGGGATATGTGAATCCGGCAATGCCATAATTTCCATTATAGGGGGTTCCAACCTGAAGGAGAAGACTTTAACTCAGTGTAGAGCAATGCTATCTTTCCTTAGGAATTTCTCATGCTAAAAGAGGGACAGTGGCATGGATGTAAATAATCCAGAGGCTTGCCGCTTACAGCGATTAGATGAAGGGAAAAGAGTTGTTGATGTTTGTATACTGTGAACGAGGCACAACTTTGATTGACTCAACTGTGGTTTTCTTATACAAAGCCTAAGAGGAGGCTAATGTGTGTCTCGTACAAAGCCCGAGAGAGAGGCTAAAAGGTTTTGACTTAACGAGGGAGTCTTTTGGTATCTCATATAAAGCCCTAGATGGAGGCTAAAAAGGGATTGACTCAACAAGAGAATCTTTTATACTCAACAAGAGAGTGTTTTTGTATCTCGTGCGAAGCCCGAGATGGAGGCTAAAGTTGTTAGCTCCACTGGGGAGAATCATTGTACAAAGCCCAAGAGGAGGCTATTGTAATTGTTTTAGTTGAGTGACAGATCCAATATGCTGATTTAAAGAGAAAATCAGTTCTTATATGAGTAATGTTTGCACTCAGGGATTTGATTCGAGGATCAGGGTTATTTTCTGTTATTTAAGGAAATGGGACCTCCAAAGGATATCGAGACTATCCGAGTCTACGGGTTTTCTTCCTATTTTTAAAGGGAGCTTGAGAATGTCTTTGAGACTCAAGGAAATTAGACTGTCTAAGTCTAGAGTTTCATCTTTTGTACTATGCTTTTGAGAAACAGTAGTAGGGTCTAGACTTTTCGAAAGACTGTTCTATTAAGATGACTAATTTATGTTCCTATACCTCTAGGAGGACGTCGGGAAATTTATACGAAGCCCAAGAGGAGGCTGGAAGCTTTTAAGAAGCCGATAGGTCCTTGTATGAAGCTCAAGAGGAGGCTATCATTCCCGGGGGAAGAATCATTATACGAAGCCTAAGAGGAGGCTGTAAAACTTCTAAGAAGCCGACGGGTCCTTGTACTAAGCCCAAGAGGAGGCGGGGATGCTTTTAGGAAGCCTGTGGGTCCTTGCACAATGCCCAAGAGGAGGCCGATGCTTTTAAGAAGCCTGTGGGTCCCCAAACCCCGAGAAATTCAAGACAGGCTATTCACGAGGAATAGATCAAGCCAGGAAAGTTCGAGAATTTGGAAGAAACTCAAGAGATGCCATTCACGGAGAATACATTCATCCCTGGGGAGGTAGAGTCTCTTGACAATTCCTAAGGAGGACAGCCGAAGAGAAGACTGTATCTGGTGCTCCTATTGGGGATCCAGGTTGTCTATTTCTAAGAGTAATCGAAACGACTTTACTTAGTGCTAGACGTAGTTGCCGGGGAAACTCTAAATATCTATACTATTATTACACAGTTGATATGAGTTTATGAAAGAAGACTTACAGCAAAACAGCCCCACAATACAGTTATGTGTATATGAAAGCGGTAAATGAAAGCGTATAAACACTTAGTCGGTTGTAGAGCTTCCATGTTGTGTTGTTAGTTGTTCAACAAAGAAAGATTGAAAACAATAGTATATTCAAAATCAAAGGAGAAAATGCTTTGAAATGAAAGATTGGGGCTTATAGCTCAAGGAGAGGCCCAAGGTTTTATCAGTGATTGCACTGTGGTTTGAAACTGTACAGTGGGACTTATACAAGTGACTGAGGCCCAAAAATGATTTGGTTTTCAAAAAGGGTTAGTTCTTACACTCTAATAGAGGCCCAAAAGTTTTGAATGGGTCTTATAGCTCGAGGAGAGGCCCAGATGTTTTAAACGGACGACAGTCGTACCGTTTACTTGTATAGAGGGACTTATACAATAAGTGAGGCCCACAAAGTTATATGTACAAGGGGGTTTTGGGTCTTACACTCTCTCAAGAGGCCCAACAAGTTTTAAAGAAAAAGAATGGGGCTTATAACACGAGGATAGGCCCAAATGATTTGTTTTTAAACGGGTGACGATAGCGCCGAACTTTTTAAATACAACGGGACTTATACAATAAGGGAGGCCCAAGATAGGTTTGTATTTACAAAGGGGTTTTGGGTCTTACACTCTCTCAAGAGGCCCAAAGAGTTTTGAAAATGATTTATGAGGGTTGAATTAATCCAAAAACCCTAATTTGTTTTCAAAATGTATTTTAATTGAATAAAAATTCAATTAAAATGATCAAAATTGTTTAACATATGGAAAACAAATTGTGATCTTGGATTAATGCTTCAATAATTAAGTATTGACCTACAAAATAATTAGAAATCATTAAAAGTTGCAAAATCAAGGTGGAAAAAATATTCAAAATGTCAAAAACAATTAAATTAATAATTCTTTGCAAAAATATCAATTATACGAAATAAATAATATTTTTGGGTTTTTTGGGAAAATAAAATATTTTAACATTTTTGTGAATTATTAAAAAAAGAATCAACTCAAAATCATTAAAACTCAGAGAGAAATTAATTTTTGAATCAATTAAATAAAATCACAAAATTCAAATATTTGAATTTGTGAAAATGGCGCCAAGAACAGCTGAAGAACACGCGCGTTTTTCAGTTTTGCCCAGATTTGCATTTTCTATCCAATCTCACTGAATACTTGATCATATCATGCAATCCACATACCAATCAACTCGTTTCAACCTCACGATCATGTCTATGGCAATTAATTTCATTTAAATTAAGCATAAAACAAGAAATGACGAAAAATCCTCAAGAACCCTAAATTCTGCATGAAGGCTGGGATTTTTGATACACGATTCAAACAAAGCAATTACTTAAGGGGAAACATTCCATGCATGATTATGAACATTTGGCAAAAGTATTGTGCGAGGAAATATGCATAGATTGAGAGATGACCAAGTTTAGGCTTACCTCTAGGTCGTGACAGCAAGTTCAAAGTGATTTCTGAGTTGGAGGTGTTACAGATGAGTTGTGATGATCTGAACAGCTTCCTTACACCCTATGGAATGTGTTTGAATGCTTGGACTTGATGGAAATTGGCTGGATCACTTCATGGCATCTCAACTGCAACTTGGTTAAAACCTTGAGCAATTGACTGGTGATTTTGAGAAATCAGTGTTCCAGATGTTGTTTAAGTGTTTGATCAGCTCACATATGATGTATATGAGGTGTGTGTGTGTGGTTTGAGTGGAATTGCTCTCTAATGAAAAACCCAATAGTGACTTGCTAAGAAAGGCATTTTTGAGAGTGAGAAGTGGATTTTGAGAAAGGCAAGTGTTGTAGGCCTTTGGTGTACTTAAACTGATCACAATTGAGCTCTATTTATAGTAGAGCAAGTTTATTTTGCAAGTAATAGTGAATGACAACTGCTGAGTAGGTTTGGCCAATGTTGGCAAATGAAAATCCAAGTCTCCTCTAGCCATTGACTAGAGGTTAGGGCACAGGCTGCTGGTTCCCTTGGTCTTGGATAAGTCTTGACTGAATTCAGTTGCTAATAGCTCAGTCCATGCCACCTTAATGCTTCCATTGAATGCTCCAATCAAAATTGGAGTCTTGTCCCTATTTTAGGCAATTATAGGTTTGGCATGTTATTTCTTGTTCCAAGGACTTTGGAGGCTTGGCTCAGTGATTGTCCCCTTTAGATTCAATCCTCAGATGTGTCCAAGGTGATGACAAGGCTTGGAATTGGCTTATTTTGGCAAATCGACCTTAAGTGCTAAAATCTACCTTGCCTTGGCAGATTTCAGCAAGGCATCTTACCACTACCATATCTCATAGCTCAAATTGAATTTGGTGATGTTCTTGGCCATTTTGGAAAGCCCTTACATGATACAACAACTGTTTGATCATATTTGGTTTTGATACTTTTTGGATCCAAGTGAAAAATGACCCTACATTTGGAAAAAAGTGAAGGCAGATTCCGACTTAGTGAAATTTTCACCAAGTGTTGGAACAAAGTGACTTTTCTTGATTTTGATCACTCCATAACTCAAAATCCATGAGGAATTTGGACATAGGTCAGTATGAAGCTTTTGTAGAGGGCAATGAGATCTACAAATCAAGCTTTGGATGGGGAAGAATGGCTTTGTGGTTTAGGAGTTATGATCCTCCAAAGTTGGTACCCTTGTCACTTTATTTCATAACATAGAAAATTTTATAAGTTTTTATGGTTACCCCTTTTACAAGTTATCCCACTTTCTTTGATTTTTCTTGATGAATGATGATTCAAATCATACATAAACATCATTTTAGGGTTAAAAATCCATTTTTGTGAAAAATCTCAAAAAGTCAAAGTTTGACTTTTGTGCACAGTTAACTTTTGTCAGATGAATTCCAAACTGTACAATTCTTCAGGAAATCATGTCCTTGACCTAAATAAAACTTGATGGACATGTTCCATGGGTGGTATAGAGTGTATTGAATCATGTCTTAGGGCTTGTGAGCAAGTCCTGGTCAAAAGTCAAAGTTATAGTTGACTTTTCTCACAAAACCCTAATTGTGGTCCAGATGAAATTGAGACTTGTTGCTCAAGCTTCTTGGATCAATCCATTGTTCCAAATGGATCAATATGGTATATTAGAGACCCTCAAATCATGTCTTGAGGTCTTGGTTCATGATTTGTCCCGAAAGTCAACTTAGGGGTGAATTAGGTCAAGAAACCCTAATTCCTGATTTTTTATGTATGCATCCCCTGAGGCCAAATTGACTTGATGATTGGGTCCATGAGGTTCCATGGAGTATATTAGGATATGTTTTGAATCATTGGCTCATTCCCAGATGAAAATTTCCATCTGGAGGCCCTGGTCGACCAAAATCCTAATTTGGTGACACTGGCGATCTTGAGGCTTGATCCACCTAGAAGGGAGCATCCTTGTGCTTAATCCTTGAAGTGGGAGTCCTTTTGATCCTTTGTGTATGTTTGAGAGTGTAGACAAGTTGAAGATCATGTCATTTCTTGATTGATCCTTTGTCTAAGAACTCTGAGAGGGCTTGAAACCCTAATTTTGATTGTAGTGAATGCTCAACAATTCCTTGAGGAGATTGATGAGGCACAAAGGTACATCCATATTGTGATGATGATTTACACAATGATGGAAAATCTTAGTGGTCAAAATTTGGGGTATGACAATATGATTTTGATATTATAACTTTCACAGTGTTCTAATTTTTATGAAAAACAATAAAATATAGGCTTAAGGCAACAGAGGTGGCAGAATGATTTTTTACTATTACATTTAATAATTAATTTTCACACATTTGAATATAAAATAATTGGGCTTATGTTCTTTAAAGTAGTAGCCTAATTATCAAGATTTACAATTATAGTGTTAAAAAGTGTTTTATAAACACTTGATATTATTACTACAAATTCGATGTGGGACTTCAATAGAAAATGTAGTTGCCAAATATTGTCACTTACTAAGCTTCAAGTCCTTGCTACTGTATCACATACTCCATACTCAAATCATGCATTTTGTGAAACTTTCAACTGTTGTTATTGCTACTGTAACATATATTACATGTTCAACATTTTTTTTCACGAATGTAGCTGTCTAAGTAAACATCTTGTGAAACTTTCACGAATGTAATACAGACCGTAACACATACTCCATGTTCAACACGAATGTAGCTGTCTAAGTAAACATTTTCTTTCATAAATACATGTGGTTGTCTAAGTGCACGAATGCAAGGCGTAAGATACTAACCTTCGCTCTCTTTTCGGACAAGGAATAAGGATTAAGACATCATAAAACATCTATTACAACAATTAGCCACATGAGTCAAACAGGTATCGTTATCATGAAAATATTGATGATCTGCTTCACTAGTATAGATAAACTGCCATATATACAATCAAATTACTTTTGTGTCATTTATTACTTTTTGTTTGAATTGTCGATGGAACTTATTACCATGTGGAAATGAAGCAAATCTTTTATTACAATGTTGTGCGTGCTATTTTAAAACTTTCACTTTCAACTCATTTTCGGATAGTTAAAACAATTGCAGGAGCAGTGGAATGCCACTTCATTAAAATAAATAAAAAAGAAAAGAAAATATTACGTGAAATGCCACATCGGATGCCACACATGCAAACATTGACGCCGTTTGTGAGAATTTAACGGAACGTAAGAGACCAACTTGAAATTTTTAAAAGAAAGAGGACCAAAATGGACTTCGAAATATAAGTACGAGACCAATAAGGGTATTAAACCTAAAATATACTTGAATCAATCATGATAATTTTTGTTCTTGATTTTTGATACGGAAGTTTCGGTTGTCATTATTTGAGATATTTTTAAGATTGTTAGAAAATTAATTTAAACTGAATGGATTGAGACTAAAATCGTGAACAAAATCATTTTTCTTAAAAGTATTTTAAGCACTCTCAAATATCTTAGAATTGGAACGCAAGAATACGCAGGATAATTCAGCCTTCTAATCGAATTTGGGAAAGACCGACGAAAACTCAATTTGTAGCGAAGAAATTTGTTCAAGAGGACATTCAGATTTTGATGTGTTTTTCTGAATTCCGGAATGGAGTATTTATAGGTCATGTATGTGTTGTTTCACAAGGTTGCGACCCTTGATGAAACATTTTTTAACAAAAAATTGCATTGTTTTTAAGCATTACCTATGTTCATTCCGCAACAACACTTCAGAAAATGTTGCTTATATTCGAATTCAAAATTAATTTTCACTTATCATTTTAAAACACACTTAAAATTATTAATTTTTAATAATTTACAGCACGAACGTCATCAAATCGATGCAGATCTTGAGGGACTTTTTGAAGAGTAAACTCCCTTTGTTATGAAATTCCATGGTCGCTATGAACCTCTCAACTATGTATGATATTGAGACTCTTGTATGTGAAGAAGCTCATCTTAACAAGTTTAAGAAATAATTTTCCGTTTCCAATATCTCTCCTAATTTAGCTCAACATGAGCCCAAATCCACTCGGCGATTGTTATGACTCTCGTGGTTGTGGAAGGGGCCCCAGGCTCAAGATCAAATTGTCAAATTTGTGGTAAGTATGGTCATGATGTGCTCAAATGCTCCCACAAGTAGGATGAATTTTACGTTCCTATGTCACGCTCTTAAGGTGTTCAAGAAAATGCTCACAATCTGCACCCAAAGCCAAACTTATATTGAAACAAATTCTTCATGTTCCTGAAAACACTAGAAAATTGTAGTTCTTGTTATATAAAACTAGGAAATATTGAAATATTTTGAAATGCATGGTATTTTGATTCTTTTTTTCGAAAACTAGGTTAGTGTTATTAAAAAAAAACTCGGCTATTCCACCATTTGAAGGTTAGCTTTTTTATCTCACCACCTTAACTTCTAAAACTACATTTCTAAAGCTACATTTTGTAAGTTGTGATAACTAATCTCTACTTTTGTTTGATTTGTTTATAGTATCTATGTATTATAGTTTTTAATTTGAAAAAACAAAGCGTTGATATTTCAATAGAATTAATTTGATAAATGTTCTAAATATTATTTAACTAAATTTATAATTGTATATAATTTTTTTGACAGATAAAAATTTATGTATCTTTATTGTACATTCATTTTTTAAATAAAATAATAATATTGAAATATGAAATGGATCGGTCCATGGACACACTCTCATCTATTGTCAGATTATTCGAATTGATCAGATTATTTGATAATTCTAAATATATCATTTATATTATTTTTGTAATTTTTAATTGAAGGATTTTTAATAACAAAGTACATTTATTTCATTAACTATTTAAAGAATTTTATTAATTATTCGGAGTATTTTATTAAAGCTTAAATCAAATAAAGTTAGGAAAAATAAAATTCGTTAACTATCTATTATTTTTAGGGTTAATAGTGATTTATCCCCCTGACATATGAGCGTGTTTTGGTTTACCCCCCACCGTTGCCATAGATAGGTTTTGGCAACGGTTTTTGTGAAAAAACCGTTGCCTAAAGGCAGGGAGGGGGGTAAACCAAAACACGCTCATATGTCAGGGGGTAAATCACTATTAACCCTTATTTTTATGAATAAAAGTTAAAATGAGTTTTGTTAATTAGACTTTAAAAAACGGATTTTGTTTACTAATAATCCATTAATTTTATGGATACGCATTAAAATATCATGTATTGAAAGATAAGGACCAAATATTCATGTATTGAAATTTTCTCTTTATTATTTTTTAATTAAGTAATTTAAATGTTATATTAAATAAGTGAGATATCGTGATTCAAATATAACTATTAATTTAGTTAATTTTTTAAACAAAAAATACAGTATTATTTATCAACACTATAGGGTATAATACAAAATTTTAAAAATTAATAAAATACACCCTCTAATCACTATTATAAACATCAAAAACTTTTTTAGATTCATTGAATAAATGATGTATCTGAACATTATTATATAACAAATACTTCAATTATTCAACGAACCTAAAATTTTTTTTGCTATTTATAATAGTGATCAGAACGTGTACTAATTTAACCAAATACTCCCTCCGGTCATTATTATAAGCAAAAAAAAAACATCTTAAATCTTGGTCACTATTATAATCAAAACTCATTAAATTTTAGACTAATTAATACTTGTATTACTGTTATACTCTTAATTTAATTCAAAAGCATTTAATGTTAAAAGTTGATTCATCAAATAAACTAAGGATATTATCATAAATTTTACTTTGATTGTACATGAAATCAAGAAAATTAATTACACTTAACCAACTTTCTTAATACGTGTGAAAGTAGTTATTTTGACTTATAATTATAACCGAAAGGAGTAGTATCTACTATCTACTTCCTCTTTTCTAACATTCTCTAGGCATAATATTTTAGCCAAGTAAGATCCAAATGTGATCAGATTACATCTCAAAAAAAACCTTGAGAATAAGAATATTCATGTAGTCTACAGAGGCCTATTGTTTGTTTGTTGGTCTATAATCTATAACTCAGCCAGCAATAATAGAAGGAAAAAACAACCTAAAACAAACCTTAGAAACACTATAGCCTAAGATACCCTACCCTATTACTTCTATTAATTTAAACATCATATGATTATTGTGAACTATATGAGTCCACATAATATAGTAGTGATAAAATATTAAAATATTTTAGCTATTAGAATTCTTTGTGGCCCAGTAATAAAGAATGATTCGGAACAAGTGGTTGTGATGAATATTGGGCAATCAAATCATTGTAACATCACTACATCATATATCCATAAGAATCTTCCATCACATTCTGTCAGTTTGGCTTTGCTGGTCCAGACCCCATTTCAATACTCATCCATCTCCATCACAACAAACCACTCACTCAAACAATTATAATTCATAATTATCATAATTTCTAACCCACATGCACTTAAAGCATATATTAATTACCTTTCATCATATTGTTTGTATTCATAGCAAAACATAGCATGATCCCTAAACATAGGTCAATGTCATTTATGTTTCTATATTTATCTTTATTATTAATAATTGTAATTATGATGAGCATGATTTTAAGATCGTGTTTGTACATTGTTGATGTGTATTTACACACATTGGACATATGAACCAAACACAACATTAGGTATATTTTCTTAATTTAAGTAAGTTTCACGTTCATTATAAGTTGAAAAAATGTTAGGTTTATAAGAGAAATAACTCATACTTTTAATGTTTTAAAAATTTTGTGAATACATAGTGTTTCGGTGCTTCACTCCCCAGACTTCCTAACAAGTGATATCAGAGTTTGGTTAGACTCGGTGGATGAATGGAAGTGAATCCTAGTGTGGATAAAGGCTAATGATGTGGGTGACTCACTTGTGATAAAGATTGTTGAAATTCAAGTGTAAGTGGTTAAGTCCTACAACGACTAAAAGTGGAGGGAATATTGGATATATAAGAGAAAAGACTCACTCCCCTAATGACTTAAAGTTTTGGGTGGATATGTGTTGTCAAGAACGTTTAGTCATTGACACTTTTAGCGCTCACCAAACTCTCTAACAAGTGGTATCATAGGATCCTAGTATGGATCAAGGCTGGTGATGTGGGCGACTCGCATTGGTGGGAGAGATTGTTGGGATTCAAGTATGAGTAGTTAAGTCACACATTGACTAGAAATGAAGGAAATGTTGGTTATATAAGAGAAATGACTCATACCTCTAATGTCTTAAGGTTTTTGTAGATATGGGGCGTCAAGGTATCTTGGATCTTAAATGTTTAGCCGATTAACACTTTTGACGTTTTGCTCTCTAGACGCCTAAACATGTGGTATCATAGCCATGGTTAGGCTCGGTGAGGTAGCAGGAGGATCTCAATCCATTCAATCTAATCATGTATATTGCAAACACTAACTAGAAAATGAGCTTCCATCCAATGTTTATGTCAAGTTGGACAAAGACAACTATCCACTTTGCAAATCTTTGGTTCTACAATTGATTAAAGGATACATACTTGATGGATATATGTTCGGGAATAAGGAGTACTGATGACAGTGCGCCATTACATAAAATCGGTCAAAGAATCGAGGAAGAACAAGTAAAAGATGAGCTAAAAATGACGAAGAATGCCCCGAGAATGAGTGAAAAAGAGTCAAGTATGAAAGAATGAGACTTAGTGAAAATTTTGATGAAAAATGGTGAAAAAACACGCAGCTACTAGAATAATCACACGCAGATGATTTTGTTGATTTGAAAATCCAACCATAATCTAATAGATTGTGATCAACTCAACAAAACCTTTTTCAAAGGTAATAAAAAATGTAACCAAACATATTGATTGCACAATCGAAGAATTCAACAATTTGTAAATGAAAAATAAAAGAGATAGAGAGAGAGAGTACAAAAGGATTTGTTTAGGCAGTTCCCTAATCGGTCTCACTATGGGTACGTCTACCCTCAATTCAAACTCGAATTGAGATAATGAAATTTAATCTTACTTTGCAAAAGTCGTTTACAAGAAAAATGTAGCAATGCAACCCTACAAACCCTATGTTTGATGTTGATTCTATCACTTTCTCTTCCCTTGATCTTAGCTTGATTAAGTCACCCAACAATACCAATTTTATTCACCGTCTCACGCAACTCCTTTGCAATAACCCTCCGTTCTTCAAAGCCTTCACTCGATCGAATCCAAATTGTGAATTGTTGTAACCCAAGATTTACCAATTTGATTCATCGTCTCACGCTACTCCTATACAAGAAACCCCTGTTCTTCAAGGCTTTCACTCGATCGAATCCAAATTGCGTAATCTTGTCTAAAACCTTTAAATCCCCAATTGATCTTGAAGGAAAACCCCACCTTGATTTTATTATTTGAAACCCTCAAAGATCTCAACCAATTTATAGTTCACCAACCTAAATTGGACGGTATCAACTCTAATATTAAATGGCACCCAAACAAAAAAAATATTATGTGTAGTTTATTTGTGTGTATGTATATAATGAAGGTTGAAGATGAAGAGCACTCTTTGAAATCCCGATTTCATTTGTGATTTTCTAAAAAATAAATGATGCATGTTTGAAGTATATGTGTGTGTGTGTGTGTGTTTGTGTGTGTGTGTGTAAATTAGAAGCAAAAGGAATGCAATAGATTTAGAAAAATGATGCAAAATTTCAAGATTTTTAATGCATGTGTTGATCTATGTAAGTCATAGGCCGGCCTATTAGGTGCATGTGCCGACCTATATAGGTCATGAGTCGAACTGTATAGGCCATGTGTCGACCTATGCAGTCAGCACATCAAACAGAGGCTACGAGCTTTAAAATTGAGTTACTTATATCGACCTATAACTCGTATGTGTCGACACATAGAAATTTTTTTTTGCTTTGTACCGACCTATATCATGTATGTGTCGACCTATGGACCTATTTTGCACACACAAAAACTTATTGACTTGTTTTGCAAAAAAAAAAAACTTGTTTTTAATGCATAAAGCCTTTTCTAAACCATGAACAAAATGTTTTATGCTCCCTAATGCTAAGATGCGCATTAAGACTTATATGATACCGTCCAATATTCATAAACGCTAGAGTATCCTAATTTTGACATCATGCAAAATACATCTAATGGAAATTTGCACTCACATTATAGTGGATGTTGATAAGTGCAAAATGTACATATTATTGTATATAAGTTTTGTTGCACTTATCAGTACTTTTTGTCTATATCGGTTCAAATAAACCCCACTTTGTTTATAAATACGTTTACTTTACGTTTTAGTGTATATATTGCGTAACTTGTAAATATTACGTAGTTTAATTGATTTTCTATCATTTTTGTAGGTATTAAATAAAGGCTATCTTGCCATATTCTTGAAGAGCATTGAATAAGCTTTCCAACGCTTCCGACCGTGCGTAAATCGGAGTTTCGGTGTGGAAGTTGTGGCAAAAATAAGGGCTGGTTTTCTGTCTTGTTCGCACTGCGAACTGGCAGCGAATGTTCGCTTTACGAAGGTTCAGCGAGGGTCCCAGCGAAGGCTGGCAGTGAGTTACAAAAGAGAAATAAGCCAATGTTCGTACTGCGAACCAATCAGCGAGCATTCGCACTGCGAATGGTTCGTTCGCACTGCGAACCAACGAAGGAAAGCAAAGGCGGTTTAGCAATCAGAGGCACTTAAAGTGCCATTTTTTGAGTCATTCGCACTGCGAATGATCGTTCGCACTGTGAACAGTGCATAATTTGCAATGTATATAGTTCATTTTTCAACATTTTTTAGGGATGGTTTTGGGGGTTTTTGCTCCAACTCCATCAAACTTCATTTTTTCAGTAGATTAGCTTAGAAAACATCATGGAAGCTTGCATGTGGATGATCCGAGGTGGATTGATCGTCGATCGGCGCCGACAAACCGCGAGATGTTTGGTTCATTTCTGATTTTCTTTGTGTTTTTCTTCTATGTTGGGTTTTGTATATGTATTGACTACGATCTCATGTATATTTGTCGCCCATGGCGTTGTATAAAACTTGCTTTACAAATCTTTATTGGTAATTGTCTCTGATTTTTGCTTTATGCGCGTGGTTTGGGTTGCGTTAGAGATAACCGTCGCAAACTTCGATTAGGGATGATTGTCTGTTAGTTTCTGGATTCTAGAGATAGATTTAGAGCTAACAATCTTCAATAGGCGTCGAAGCTTAATGCCTTCCGTGCCTTGAGCTAGCGTACGAAAGTATCGGCAATGGTAACACGGTTGTTCTCTCAACTTTGCGTTAGACATAACCTGTGTTGTGAGCGATGCTGGGTGATATTAAGGAGTATTGTAGGTTGAGTATAACTGGTCGGTAAGTTTAAGTTTGTGAGGAGTGATTTATATGCATTGCCGGACGAGTTTTTCTCTCTGAAGAATGATTTCTTTTTGTTTTAATGTTTACTTTTCTATTTTCTTGTTTGAAACTATTTTAATCCAAACTCATAA
This sequence comes from Lathyrus tuberosus, assembly GCA_022829125.1. Classification (NCBI taxonomy): domain Eukaryota; kingdom Viridiplantae; phylum Streptophyta; class Magnoliopsida; order Fabales; family Fabaceae; genus Lathyrus; species Lathyrus tuberosus. The sequence continues at coordinate 992,798 of JALAZF010000371.1, forward strand.
ACGCGAGAGACTGTCGAACGACATTCTTTCCCTCGAACCGATCTCTGTGGACACGACATAAATCCCGGAGGGAATTCTTCCGAAAATAAATATTTTTGCTTGCTTGCCCTATTCCGCATTCAACAAAATGGCGCCGTTGCCGGGGATCGGTTTTGATATTGAATCGCATTGCGATAGTTTCTTTGTTTTTGAGTTTTTAAAATATCGTATATATTGTATATTTTCACTTGTTATACTGATACTTGTAGATTAACGTTTGTTTAAGTGTTTGGGTTGGACGCTTGCTTTTGGTTGCGCGGTGAGACATCACCATGGCATGAATGAAGGAAGTTTCTAATTAAGCACCGTAAAGGCATCGAGCTTACGACGTAAAACAAGCATGTTTTATAGTTTTTCTTTTCGAATGTTTTTGGTTGTTGTTTGCTCAGAGATTTTGATTGACTTATTTGAGGATGTTTTTGTGATTTTCCAAGTTGGTTCGTTTCAACTTGCGGATGTATGGTAATGACTTTGTTAAGTTTTGTACACGTCCGAGGTATGTATTTATCGCTTTCTATACTTTAGCATATTCATGATACTTAGGCATTTTACAAACTTCCATGCCATCCATTCTTTTGTATACTTGTTCTATTGTGAATCACTTTAGTTCCCAACCTTTTTTGTGAGGTGGCTTTCCATTGTTCATATATGCGCGGAGAACCAACATTCTTGTTCTAACTGGATTTTATTATGTTGAATATTTTGTTTGTGTTGATTATATAAATGCATGAAAAGGATCAAGGCAATTGTTTCATTTTGAGCACAACTACCTTAGCCAAATAGTCATTCACCTTGTGAGCGTGTGATCATTTGTAACCCCTTTGAGCCTTTGGTTATTATCCATGTTGCTTGAGCTTGATGCTTGTCTATGAGTGTCAAATTCAGTTTTTGTGTGGATCTTGATTGTTGTTTTCTTGAACCCTCAATTTTGTGTTGTTGTATGGATTTTTTCCTTGCCTTAGAAAGTAGGGAGTATTCACATGATGGTATGGTTGAATTCAAGTTGGGGAGAGAATGATTGTATACTCATTGGTTGGATTCTATGAGGATTGAAAAAGAAAAGAAAAAAGAGAAAAATATGACAAAGAAAAGAAAAGAAAAAAGTGAAAAAGGAAGAAAAAGAAAAATCCTTGAGAAAGGAAACAAAAAGAGTTCAAATAATTGTGCTAAATAAGTATTGTGTGTTGTGTAGCACTTGGGATTTTGGAAGAAGTTGGTTGAAATTTTGTGTGTGAACCTGTGTGAGTTTTCACTCCCTTTGGTTTAGGCAAGTTTTTGTTTCAATTACCTTTAGAAATTGCCCCTTGTTTGTTTACCCGACCACGCTACAACCTTGAAAGTCCTTGTGATTCTTGCTTTTATGTTTTCAATGTGAATTGTTGGATGAATGCATAATTTAGTCTTTTGTTTGCAAGATTGTTGTGTGACTGATAAATACCTCATTTTGTGTTTTTCATCTACCGATGATTGTTTTTGCTAGGTGTGATTCACATTTGAACTTGTGTTGTTTTAGAATTTTTGGAATGACTTTTGTACTTTGCTTTTGTTTCGTGACTATGTTGTCGTTGTAGTTTAGTGGTAAGTATTTACTTTTTGTGTGTACCGTTTTCATTTGAACCATTCATTCGTTTCCGTTTTTCAAAACCTGTTGATTCGTCATTCTTTGGATATTGCTTGTGCATTTTCAAGTTTGTTTGATTCTTGTTTGTGGACAAACAATTATGTAAGTTGGGGAGAGTTTGATAAGTGCAAAATGTACATATTATTGTATATAAGTTTTGTTGCACTTATCAGTACTTTTTGTCTATATCGGTTCAAATAAACCCCACTTTGTTTATAAATACGTTTACTTTACGTTTTAGTGTATATATTGCGTAACTTGTAAATATTACGTAGTTTAATTGATTTTCTCTCATTTTTGTAGGTATTAAATAAAGGCTATCTTGCCATATTCTTTAAGAGCATTGAATAAACTTTCCAACGCTTCCGGCCGTGCGTAAATCGGAGTTTCGGTGTGGAAGTTGTGGCAAAAATAAGGGCTGGTTTTCTGTCTTGTTCGCACTGCGAACTGGCAGCGAATGTTCACTTTGCGAAGGTCCAGCGAGGGTCCCAGCGAAGGCTGGCAGTGAGTTACAAAAGAGAAATAAGCCAATGTTCGCACTGCGAACCAGTCAGCGAGCATTCGCACTGCGAATGGTTCATTCGCACTGCGAACCAACGAAGGAAAGCAAAGGCGGTTTAGCAATCAGAGGCACTTAAAGTGCCATTTTTTGAGTCATTCGCACTACGAATGATCGTTCGCACTGCGAACAGTGCAGAATTTGCAATGTATATAGTTCATTTTTCAGCATTTTTTAGGGATGGTTTTGGGGGTTTTTGCTCCAACTCCATCAAACTTCATTTCTTCATAGGATTAGCTTAGAAAACAACTATGGAGCATGCATATGGATGATCCGGAGTGGATTGATCATCGACCGACTCTGACAATCCGTGAGATGTTTGGTTCATTTCTCTTCTTCTTTGTGTTTTTCTTTATGGTTGGGTTATGTATATGTATTTGCTGTGATCTCATGTATATTTGTCGCCCATGGCGTTGTATAAAACTTGCTTTACAAATCTTTATTGGTGATTGTCTCTGATTTTTGTTTTATGCGCGGGGTTTGGGGTGCGTTAGAGATAACCGTCGCAAACTTCGATTAGGGATGATTGTCTGTTAGTTTCTAGATTCTAGAGATAGATTTAGGGCTAACAATCTTCAATAGGCATCGAAACTTAATGCCTCCATGCCTTGAGCTAGCGTACGAAAGTATCGGCAATGGTAACACGGTTGTTCTCTCAACTTTGCGTTAGACATAACCTGTGTTGTGAGCGATGTTGGGTGATATTGAGGAGTATTGTAGGTTGAGTATAACTGGTCGGTAAGTTTAAGTTTGTGAGGAGTAATTTATATGCATTGTCTGACGAGTTTTTCTCTCTGAAGAATGATTTCTTTTTGTTTTAATGTTTACTTTTCTATTTTCTTGTTTGAAACTATTTTAATCCAAACTCATAAACGCGAGAGACTGTCAAACGGCATTCTTTCCCTCGAACCGATCTCTGTGGACACGACATAAATCCCGGAGGGAATTCTTTCGAAAATAAATATTTTTGCTTGCTTGCCCTATTCTGCATTCAACAGATGTTCACAACATATGATTGGTGAAAGAAGTTATATTGAAGAGTTAAAGCCCTATTCTAATAGTTATGCCACATTTGGTGACGAAACTAGAAGAAGAATCAATGGGATAGGCAAGTTGGTGAGTCCAGATTTACCATGTCTTGATGATGTGATGCTAGTACAAGGATTAACTACTAACTTGATCAGCATAAGTTAATTATGTGATCAAGGTCTGAATGTTAGCTACAACAAGTCAAAATATATTATCTCTAGCAAGGAACAAGTGGCGTTAATGAAGGGTTCTAGATCCAAAGACAACTGTTATATGTAGAATTCTTAACCTTCGTCCAATGTTAAGAGCGTGAGGATATCATATCTGAAGATAGTGTCAAGGGGTTGCCAAAACTCAAGATTGAAGATGGTAAAATTCATGACATGTGTCAAGTTGGAAAGCAAACCAAGTTTTCATATAAGATGTTTCAACATCTTACTTATGTTTGAGAATTACCACTTATGGGCTTTATGAGATTCATGCAATAAGTTTTCATTGAATGGAATGCTAATGATCAGGCCGGAAGTCCAGCCAACAATGAACAACCTATAGTGGTTCAGAAGAAGAAGATAAAAAATGATTAGTGGTTACGGCATAATTCTTCTTATTGAGAATCCTTCTCATAATTCTTGTGAAATGTTTGGTGAAATGTTAAACAAGATGTTGAAACATTATATTCAACAAATGCAATCTGAAATTGAGATGAGTATTATAGGAAGTTTTACCTACTTTTTTGGTCTACAAGTTAAGCTATTAAGAGATATTTTTACCAAAGCCTAAGATAATGCTCAGATTAAAAAGCTAAGGGGTGCTCTTGGTATTTGGATGTGTGAAATCTTATAATAATTAATGTAAGGGAGGCTTGCAAGAAGAAAGGTTTGTGGAAAGAGAATTTTTGTGAATGTTCTTGTTGCACCCATGGATAATGTGTCATTCCATTCTAAAACCAGTGTTCAGAATTGGAAGTATGTATTCCAAAGAAGAATTGCTAGTGAATCAGAGCTAAGTAAAGAAGTTTTTGATTGTAAAGATATCATGTAATTGATAAAAGTTGTTGGTCCTTGCTATGAAAAGGTGGTTAAGGAATTCATTGTGAACATTACTGTTGCATATAATGTTGAAGGCTGCAACAAGTATAGAAAAGTGTATGATAGAGGAAAGTATGTGAAGCTTTCACCACCAATTATTGATGATTATTTGGGAAAAAGCAAGGTTACATCTATTGAAAAGATTTTTAATGAGGATGAAGAGGAACATTATGTTGAAGTTCTGAAGTATAATGAAATTATGGAGCTTCATAGTGATGTTCATTTGTTGAAGACAGTGTTGATTGCTAGATCATGTTATCCTAAGTTGATGAAGTCTATCGAGGTTAAGAATGAAGATATTCCTCATGGGTTGTGGAATTTTAGTTTCAAGCTGAATGTTGGGAAAGATGTCTCCAACATTGTGTCCAACATCTGTGCACTTGTTGGTGAAACTGATTTGGTTTTTGATGGAGAAATGTTTGAGCTTTTTCACCTCAACCAAATATTGATGCTACTTCTATTTTGGTGTTCCTTTGATGATTGTGGTCTTGTGTTCTTGTTCTATGGCACTTGTTCTCTTCTTAAAGAAGTGGTTAAATATGTGTTTTGCCTATAAAAAAAAAAGCAAAAGGGGGAGATTTTTGTCGCTTTAGTTGAGTTATTTTTATAGGCAAAATGGAAAGCAAGATGTCTAGAACATGATGTGGGATATTTTGTCATGCAGACTGCTAGTACTGCATTTTGTTAGAAAATATGTCTTTTGGATGCTTCTTGTTAATCCAATTAAGTTTGGAAAAATATTTAGATTTATAAGATTTGGAAGATTGGATATGCTTTTGAAGGAGACTTCTCTGCTATGAGTTGTTTAGTAGTATTCCTCTAGTTTTCTCTCGTTTTATGCATTTACAAAATTGTGACAAAAAGGGGAGAAATGGTATGTGTAGTGGAGTGTCTAACTTGACTACTGACTTTGTTGTGTATGGAGTTCAACATATGCTAATGACTATATTTATTAGGATTATATGCTGATGACTTATTTGATCCTAATTTGTCTGTGTGCACACATGTTAAAGCAACTGGCCTGGTATCTGGCCCTTAACATTGATTGTGTGATGATTTATCTCAGAGTTAGTAGTATTTTTTGTCCTTCAATCTACTGACTACTAACTATGTCTACATGCATGACTAACCTATCTTGAATGAATGCATGTTGACTGATTTTACAGCATTGTTGTTGTTTGGCATCTATGATGAATGCTACAGATTTTCCGCAGCTAATATTAAATTGTATGATTTTATAATATTCTGTTGCATGTCACTTGTTCTGATTGAATGAGTATTATCTATCTTGAATAGTTGTTTTCCACAATTTGCCAAAGAGGGGTATTGTTGTTCATTTTGTATTTACTGCATTTTGCAAAACAACATCGTGGAGAAGTGTTCAAGTTTGCCAAGATTCTTAAAGATGTTTTTTTAGTGCAGAAGGGACACTTGTTGGACACAAAGTCACAGCTGTCATACCCCAAATTTATCCTACCTATTGCATATTTCTTACACCATAATTTCATGTTGACTCTAAGACTCAGGTCATAAGGGTCTGGTATGTGTTTGAAGTGTTTGGTGGCTCTTGTTAGTTTGCTTTGGTTTCAAGGATAGATAAAGGAGGATTGGGTACTCATTTTAATTAGTCAAGACGTGATAAATTGGCTTTAAACTGATTTTAGATTATGGTCCAAGATTTTTCTAGCTGATCAAGTACAATGATTAGAATCTATTTCCTCAAGGACGGGCTTAAAATCGCTTGAAGTTTTAAGTCATGATCAAGAAGATTTTTTAACCATATTCCAAGTGTGACACTAAGTCTGTATGGTTAAAACAAGCTAAGAAATGGCCATTTTAAAATTCAAGGAAAAGATGATACATCTTTAGGTCATGTTTGCTTTTAATATAAGTCTGAGTTGATTCTAGAATCGGTGGATGGTTTTAAAGCATATGCAAGTAAAGCTTCAAAGACTCCATGTTATAACCAATACGTGATCAAAGTGCATGCTCAATTTAGGGCATGATGGAGAATTGTTTCAAGTCATAATTGTTAGTAATTTCAGTTTGCAAGTTATGGTTAGAGTTCTTCTCAAGTCATGTTAAGATTCGGATAAGTCATGTTGAGATTTGGATAAAAATTTAGCAAGCCATGAAGGAATTGTGTCAAGACATTTTGAATGGCTTTGCAATTCACGAAAGATTGTTTCAAGGCAAAGCAAGAGCTTTACTAAGCAAGTGTCAAAATTCAAATGGAGAACTCAAGTTTAGATTTCAAAAGTTTCATTGCAAAATTCTATGGAGTGAATTCAAATGAGTACAAAAGTTCCAAGGAGCCAAGTTCAGGATGAGAATCCAAATGTCACAAGTCCTTTAAATGGCAAGAATTCAAATTTGATTTCAAAGTGCAAGTGGTGATAAGTTACAATTCAAACTTTTTAAGCCATGGTGACAAGTCTTTCTCAAATATTGTTGCTAAGTTATTTCTAATTTGTGCCCGTGAGGTTAAGTTGTTACTTCTCATGATTCCATTCATGTTCTAAGGATAACAATGGAACTCAATTATTGAAATGGATCACAAAGCGAGTACAAACGTTCCAATTGTTACAAGATGATAAATTATATTCACCAAATACTCATTTGATTTAGAAGTAACATTCTAATGGAATTTCATCTTAAGTGTAAATCAAGGCAATTAAGAGAGGTTTCACAGTTGCATTACAAGTCATGAAGGGTGAAAATTAAGAATTGTAACACAAGTTCTAAAGTAAGATTAAAATGCCAAAGTCAATACAAGATTGATTGTACAAGATTACGTGAAAAAAAAAACAAACTTTACAAGTCATTGTTTAAACCATGAGCAGCCATACACTTAGCAAAATAAGAACAAGATGTTGCTTCACGTCTCTAATCTACCAAGGTCTCCATGCCAATGCTTATCAAGTTGCCTTCATGCGTACCAAGCTACTTCTCATTTTGAGCTAACCGTACACTTTTCCACTAAATTCCAAGCATAGAACCTTCACTTACACATACCGTCCAACACATGACCATGAGATGCACTATATTGGAACAAAACCATTACCTGCAGTGAGATAACCAAAACAAGTTACATGTGCAGCAGTATTTATTTTGCAAAAAAATCATGAATAAATAACCTACCCCACCAGCCACGACAATCCGTCACGCACAACCTACACAACCAAAACATTCCAAGCATAACTCAATGCAAATCATGTCATCATATTTCACCACAAATACATACATGTTCATAACGTATACAATTTCATACTCATGGTTAAGTTACTGCAGTAAATTCTTGCATACATCCATCAAAAATCAGAATAGGACCACAAACATCACAATGAGACAAAAAGTGCAGAAAATTCAGAAACAGAGCAGAGTGCAGAGTTTCAGAAGCACAAGCAGAGGAAAAACGCAGCACAGCAAGATACATGAAAATGGAAAAAGCATCTTTTTGGTATCAAAAGTTGTTAACAGGTATGGCTGGAAGTAAAGATGCTTCAGCAGATTCAAACACCACCAAACCCTAATTTCTACCTTATATAAACAACAGTAGACAGAATGGAGACACCGGGGGAAAAAATCCGAAATCACTAGAACCCTAAATATTTTCGATTCTGCAAAATAATCCCACAAACCCTAATTCACCAAAGCTCTAAGAATTCTAAAAAAAAAATTACTCAGAGTTTCTCATCGAAACTCTGAGCTAAATCGAGCTAAAACCTAGCCTATTCAGACGAAAACAACAACACACAGAGATATCAAAGAAGTAGAGAAGGAAGAGGAAGGAAGCGAGTTAAAGGAGAAGGGATCAAAAACCAATACCTGGGCACGTCTTAAAATCGATCCCGAAGGAATCTAAGAGAGGTAGCATTTCTGAATCTCGAATATGAATTCCCTTGCTGAATTTTGTGTTTTTGTTGCTCCATGACTTGATTGCTCGCCTTTCCTTGTTGATTTGCTTGATTCTGATTTAGTTTAGGAGTTAGGGTTTCATTTGGGAACAAGTCTGATTTGAGGTTGTGGTTAAGTTTTTGCAGAATCTGGGTTTAAATTCGTGTAGAGAAAAAGAAAATAGGTGGGGTTGGTGTTGGTCGTTTGAGGTTTTGTGGTGGAGTCGCCGAAGAAGACGGTGGCGGCCGCCGCGCGCCGCCGCTTCTCCGAACCTTTTTAGGTTTCCGGCCAGATGAGTAAGGAGAGAGTTCAGAGAGAAGGTGAGAGGTAGGAGAGTTTGATGCATGATCTGAGGCTCCCCTCTCCTTTTTTTTCCTTTTTACTGTTGTTGTTATTACGACGTGTGGAGGAGGCGGTGACACTTGTCACCGTCTGTGACAGGTGTCACCATGATCATTCTCTCATCATAATCACGTGAGTGCAACCTCCTTCTTCCCTACCATGCACCCTCGTACCTCAGCTCTCAGATCAGGAGTCAATGTTGACTCTATGAGAATCAACGCCCCCGATTGGTTCTGGGGTCAACTCTGTAACACCCCCAACTAAAATAAGCGATAAAATAATCAGAGTATAATTAAAAATCACGGCATAGATGAGGGCGTCACATCAAAAGGAATTAAAATCACGCAATAACCTACTCATATAGATATGCAACAATTCAGGTAGCACATAATAAAGGAACTTAGTTCCTAACACCCACAATTCAGATACAGAATAAAAGCGGAAAATCTGTAACTGAATCTCATGTATACACATCATAAAAAGTTTGTCTGTCATAAACAGAATCCTACAGGTACAATCCAAAAAGAACATATGCATATACACATCATCACAACGATCCAAAATAAGTGTATACGTAATACAATCAATCACACTCGATCACCCCGACTACCCGGTGCTACATATCAAAGCCGACCGACAAAAGAATGAAGACCTAAGCTTCACAAAAAGACCTCCAGCCTCTAATCTGCAATGCCACATAGAGCATTTAAAAACAGCAGAAGGGTGAGAAACACAATCATAATATAATTGCATACAAATATATAATAACACACAATTACACATATAGAATATTCTCACCACACTATACGCCATAATTCAAGTACAAAACAACACATGGAATTTTCTCATATATCCGTCACAAAAGCATATCAATCATGCACAATTCAATTATCACCAACACATATAAATATATATATCTCACTCATCAATTCCATTCACAATTTCAAACAAAATCAATCCATTCATAATTTATGCAAATGCAAAGAGACCGACACAACGACTCTATGCAAATGCAATGTGGTACCATCCATCCATCAGCCTCATCACTAGTTCACTCAGGAACTATTGGAACCATCGCTTGTTACTTAGTGTAACTCCCCGTCGGGCAAACGATGTTCCCCGTCGCTTTAGGTCCTCTTGGTATAAGGTGCACGACGTTTATGGATCGCTTTAGGTCCTCTTCGTATAAGGCGCACGATCCGATCGCTTTAGGTCCTCTTTGTATAAGGCGCACGATCGTCTATAATCATCGCTTTAGGTCCTCTTTATATAAGGCGCACGATGTTATAGCGGATTCCCTCTGGAACCGTTTCGTCGCTCACACCCACTAGGACACACGACATCACAAGAATGCATATCATGATGCTTGGCATACAATGACTCATGACATTCAAATGCACACATATATGCAACCATCTCAATCAACAATAATCATGCTTTGCAATTCAAGCCCAAAAAAATGCATTTATTTGCCATACGGCCACAAACATCATCACACCATCTAAACACATGCATTTGCATCATACAACAGCACACAAGTCATACCACATCTATCAAAGGCATATTGCATGATAACACATCAAATACACACAATTAAAATGGTACAAGTTGACAAAACGACACCTTTCCAAATTCCCGACATAATTTAATTGGCCAACAATCTCAAAACCATTTTAATAAGAAAGAACATGTCAAAAGCTTTCCAACGCATCAAACCGCGCCTCAAACCGACTTACGGATCAAAAGTTATAAAGAAAACAAATTGGGAAAAGATGTCATGTTCGCAATGCGAATCATCCAGCGAATGCTCGCTGCCTCATTCGCAGTGCGAAGCTCCCAGCGAATGCCTAGCCAACACTGGTTCGCTTCCCCATTCGCAGTGCGAACGTCTGGCGAACCAAGTCAGAACTGAAATGAGGTAAAGTCCGCAGTGCGAGTCTCTGGCGAATGTTCGCCCTCACCTTCGCAGTGCGAATAACCAGCGAATGCTCGCTTTCCCCTTCGCTAGGGGATTCGCAGTGCGAACCTGCGAATTCAGAAAAACCGAGCAGCGCTGTTATACACCCCAAAACCATATTTTCCCCACCAAAACACTTCCAAACCAACACATAGTAATCAGAACATAACCCAATCATGGTAACAAGTATTCTACAACATTTACACCGATTTTCAACCGCGAAAACATCGATTTCTCTCTTTCGACCTAGAATCGAAAAGCTATAGAACACCACAAACATTCACACACACACATACATAATCATACACAAGCATAAGATAATCGAGTTTCGGACCCTTACCCGATTAATCGTGTTTTTGAAAGTCGGTTGAATCGATTTCTTATGCCACAAGTTTTCTCTCTTTTTCTCCTTTTCTTTCTCTTTTCTTTCTTCCTCTTTTTCTTCTTTTCCTTTTCCTTCCTTACTATTTTCTCTCTTTTCTATTCTCTTATGTTTCTAACTTAAGAAAATAAATGAAAAGACCAAAATACCCCTACACTCAAATATCTCGCAAACGCTCCCAAAACGCGATAAAATATCACAACAATGAAAAATAACATATTTCCAAATAAAAGTCGAAAATAAAATAATATAATAATAAAAATAATCAAAACGACTCGATTAAATAAAACGGACAAAACTGGGGCGTTACAAACTCGGTTTGACCAGAGCCCACCATGGACTCTCCCCTACGTGTGGGCCTACTAGGTTCTGGGCCTGGGGAAATTCCTATTCGCACTCCCAGTTTCTGACTTTGATTTCGGCCCATTTTCTTTTTTAATTATTTTATTTTTGTTTTTTTAGTTTTAATATTTCTTTTTGACATAAGAAAAAAACAAAAAAAAAACTTTCATCATTTCTTTTTTAAAAAAAAAAAGCCCATTAAACCTATTTACTAATTTTGATTAATTTTATTAAAATTAGTTATTTAATATTAACTAATTATTTTATTAATTAGCTTTATTAAATATTTGATTTTAATTTAATTAATTATATTAATCCAATTCCCCTAATTCTAAAAATCTAAAAAAACATTTTATTTAATTTCTGTTTTTTTTAAGAAGACAAAAATACTGTTAATTAATTATTTAATTAATTTTAATTAATCTATTTAATGATTTTAATTTGGTTAATTATTTCTCTACCTTTCCTTAATTCTATAATCTTTCTTAAACACCTAAAATACTTAAGTATAATAAAAATGACTTAATCCCTACAAACACTTTCTTAAAGCAAATTAAAATCATAATCCACTTTGTATAATCCAAATTATTTTCCTAACTAAACTAAAATCATAAAACATTTAGGTTAATATTTCTAAAACTATTTTCTTAATTAATTATGGAAGTAGTGGGCTTTTGGAGTCTAGCACTCTTTGGGTCCTTGAACGACCACTCTTGGGGCGCACGCCTTGGGTTGTGTTCGTTTCAATCTTCCATTTCTAAGATACTTAAAAACTTCCAATTTTAATCAAAACACTTAACCCTTAAAATACAATATTTCTCAAATTATAATGCTTAATCTAATTAAGTTCTTAATTCTTAAAAAAAAAATTCTTAAAACTAATTAAGGTCCTAATCCTTTGTTTAATCCTCAAAATATTTTTCTTAAATCAAATTAAACTATGAATCATATTTTACTTAGGTTAGAACACAAATTCTCTTCTTAAATAAATTATGGAAGTAGTGGGCTTTTGGAGTCTAGCACTCCTTGGGTCCTTGAACAAACGCTCTTGAGGCGCACGCCTTGGGTTGTGTTCATTCCATCTTTCGTTTCTAAAAACACTTAAATCTCAATCCTATTAAAACACTTAATCCTCCTTAAAATTCTTAGCTCATTCAAACCCCAACCCGATTAACACGAATCAAATTCAAATTATTTTCCTAATCAAATTACGAAAGTAGTGGACTCTTGAGGTCTAGCACTTCTTGGACCCTTGAATGAATGCTCTTGAGGCGCACGCTTTGGGTTGTGTTCGTTCCGATCTTTCGTTCCTAAAACACTTGACCTAATTACGTGGACAAAGAATCCCTTTGTCCAACAAACACGATTTCATAACTAATAGAATGAAAAAGGTGTCGTTGAGATCTAGCATCTCAGTAATGCCCCGATTAATTGGTTGCGAGGTCGACGTCTCGTTTATCGAATAGTCGTCATTCTTCCCTCAAAATACTTAATAAACCAAACACTTCTTACGCGACCGAAACCCTAAAACATACGCATATCAAACTTTTTTTTTCAATCAAATCTTAACACACTTAATCCAGATCAAACAACTTTAACAAAAAGAACATTGTTTAGTCCATTCTTCCGCGCATATGAACTAGTGCTTCAGCCTCCCTTGACGTGCAGACAAGCTAACGTTTAGCAGTTAGAATGCGAATTAAACACTCGTTCGTTTAAAAAACACCAACTAACCGTAGTTCCACGAACTACGAATGCTCTGACTTTCCCATTGCACGAGGGAATACGTAGGCACAAGGATCTTCATCCTTGCCGAGCACACTAATAAAAAAACCACCCCATTTCCCCCTTAGAAAGCAATATTCCCTTAGAAGAAAACAAACAAACCAAGCTAACTTATCTCCCGAATCGAATCAAGAGGTTCACGTTGAGTACAACGGACGTAGAGGGTGCTAACATCTTCCCTTTGCGTAATTGACTCCCGAACCTAGAATTTGGTTGCGGTGACCATTTTCTTATCCCTTTAAAGGTTTTATCGATATTTTCCTATTCCTTCCTTGGAATGAATAAAGTTCGGTGGCGACTCTGTTTCGAACAGTTTTTTCCGCGTCCATCGCGAGGATCGTATTTTTCGAGGTACGACAACATCATGTGGGTACGACATTTAGGTCATGCTCAACAGGCTAGATTGCTACATTTTAGAATGGGTTTTCTATTGAAGATTCAGTTAGGTTTTATTGCTTTTATTTAGCAATATGACCATATGATTTATTAGACAACTATGAAGATCAAATCAAATTTAAATGCGATTTAAATTTGAATTTGAAACAAAGCAAATCATATCTTTCTGTTGGAGATATTTATAGAACAAATCTTATCTAATTGATTGTGCAAAGATTCTGGACAAAATTAAATCAAAGTTCTAAGGAGAAAAGCTCAGAATACTTTTGCTATATAAGGAGCTCAAAACCTACATTGGAAAGCGAGCAATACTTTGAAGAACTTTAGAGTGCTAGACTTTTTTAGTCTTTGTTATCGCTTTATGTACACCACATTATGTTTCAGTAACTTGGCATGGTTATAGGTTTACCTAGTTGAGTTGTAATATTCAATATTGATTATTGAGTTGTAATCACCAAAGGCGAGTTGTGTGATTTATAAGAAAATGAGTAAGGTTCTCATATTTAGGGGGAGGCCTAAATAGAAATTCATTGGGTAGTATTAGGAAGAGACATTGAACAACATAGGGGTTGTTGTTGCTTGTAAGACTAATTGTACTAAGCTACTAATAATGAGTTGGGTGTTGTTGCATTGAAATGGGTTACCAATTATTGTGTTCTTTATTACTTTTCTTCTCCACCATCTTGCACAATTGAATATGTGTTAATTGTGGTGATTCTAGTTTAACTTGTCGTACCAGTTATCTAGGACATCGCGTTTGACATTTATCCCTTGAAGAACCGAATTTCAATTTGGCATTTTATCATTCTTGAAGGATTAGTTTATTTGTGAAGATTGAAGTACAAAATGAATTCTATAATTATATAGCATCACAAATCATATCAAAAACGTGTCTGATATCTGATATGTCTTTTGTCTAAATCACACGCTATAAATAAAAATAGTTCATTGGTGCGCATTAGATTAAAACTCTACAAAAATTATGTTTTAATAGGTACCGACACTTCATATTAAAAATGTTTTTATAGTCTAACTCGTGTCAATATCTAACCCCAACAAACATGACACGATCATTCGTTATTCAATGATGAGTCTCACACCAATTTATCATATGAAATGAAAGAGAAATGAATATGTAAACACAGTGGATTAGTGGATTAGTGGATTAGTAAAAGAGGAGCTAAAATGACAAAGAATGCCCCGAGAATGAGTGAAAAAGAGCCAAGTATGAAAGAATGTGACTTAGTGAAAATTTTGATGAAAAAGGGTGAAAAACACGCAGCTACTAGAATAATCACACGCAAATGATTTTGTTGATTTGAAAATCCAACTATAATCTAATAGATTATGATCAACTCAACAAAACCTTTTTCAAAGCTAATAAAAAATTTAACCAAACCTATTGATTGCACAATCGAAGAATTCAACAATTTGCAAATGAAAAATAAAACAGATGGAGAGAGAGTGCACAAGGATTGATTTAGGCAGTTCCCTAATCGGTCTCACTATGGGTACGTCTGCCCTCAATTCGAACTCGAATTGAGACAATGAAATTTAATCTTACTTTGCAAAAGTTGTTTACAAGATAAATGTAGCAATGCAACCCTACAAACCTTATGTTTGATATTGATTCTATCACTTTCTCTTTCCTTGATCTGAGCTTGATTAAGTCACCCAACAATACCAATTTGATTCACCGTCTCACGCTACTCCTTTGCAATAATCCTCTGTTTTTCAAAGTCTTCACTCGATCGAATCCAAATTGTGAATTGTTGTAACCCAAGATTTACCAATTTGATTCACTGTCTCACGTTACTCCTATACAAGAAACCCTTGTTCTTCAAGGCTTTCACTCGATCGAATCCAAATTGCGTAATCTTGTCTAAAACCTTCAAATCCCTAATTGATCTTGAAGAAAAACCCCACCTTGATTTTGTTATTTGAAACCCTCAAATATCTCAATCAATTTATAGTTCACCAACCTAAATTGGACGTTATCAACTCTAATATTATATGGCACCCAAACAAAAAAAGATTATGTGATTGTGGTCTTGTGTTCTTGTTCTATGGCACTTGTTTTCTTCTTAAAGAAATGGTTAAATAAGTGTTTTGCCTACAAAAATAGCTAAAGGGGGGATTTTTGTTTCTTTGGTTGAGTTATTTTTATAGGCAAAATGGAAAGCAAGATGTCTAGAACATGATGTGGGACATTTTGTCGCGCAGACTACTAGTACTGCGTTTTGTTAGAAAATATGTCTTTTATCCAATTAAGGTTGGAAAAATATATAGATTTATAAGATTTGGAAGATTGGATATGCTTTTGAAGGAGACTTCTCTACTATAAGTTGTTTAGTAGTATTCCTCTAGTTTTTCTCACTTTTCATGTATTTACTAAATTGTGACAAAAAAAAGGAGAAATGGTATGTGTAGTGGAGTGACTAACTTGAATACTGACTTTGTAGTGTATGGAGTTCAACATATGCTAATGGCTATATTGATTAGGATTATATGCTGATGACTTATTTGATCCTGATTTGTCTGTGTGCACACATGTTGAAGCAATTGGCCTGGCATCTGGCCCTCAACATTGATTGTGTGATGATTTATCTCAGTGTTAATAGTATCTTTTGTCCTTCAATCTACTGACTACTAACTATGTCTACATGCATGACTAACCTATCTTGAATGATTGCATGTTGATTGAATTTAGAGCATTGTTGTTGTTTGGCATCTATGATGAATGCTACAAATTTTCCGCTGCTAATATTAAATTGTATTCTTTGATAATCTTCTGTTGCATGTCACTTGTTCTGATTGAAAGAGTATTATCTATCTTGAATAGTTGTTTTCCACAATTTGCCAAAGGGGAATATTGTTGTTCCTTTTGAAATTGTTGCATTTTGCAAAACAACATCATGGAGAAGTGTTCAAGTTTGCCAAGGTTCTTAAAGATGTTTTTCTGGTGCAGAAGGGACACTTGTTGGACACGAAGTCACAGCATGTGGGTACGACATTTGGGTCTTGATCAACAGGCTAGATTGCTACATTTTGGAATGGGTTTTCTATTGAAGATTCAGTTAGATTTTATTCCTTTTATTTAGCAATATGATCATATGAATTATTAGACAACTGTGAAGATCAAATCAAATTTAAATGTAATTTAAATTTGAATTTGTAACAAAACAAATCATATCTTTCTGTCAGAGATATTTATGAAACAAATCTTATCTAATAGATTGTGCAAAGATTCTGGACAAAATTAAATCAAAGTTTCAAGGAGTTATTGCTTTATTTACAACGCATTATGTTTCAGTAACTTGGCATGGTTGTAGGTTTACCTAGTTGAGTTGTAATATTCAATATTGATTATTGAGTTGTAATCACCAATGACGAGTTGTGTGATTTATAAGAAAATGAGCAAGGTTCTCATATTTAGGGGGAGAGCTAAATAGAAATTTATTGGGTAGTATTAGGAAGAGGCATTGAACAACATAGGGGTTGGTGTTGCTTGTAAGACTAATTGTATTAAGCTACTAATAATGAACTGGGTGTTGTTGCAGCGAAATGAGTTACCAATTATTGTGTTTTTTATTACTTTTCTGCTCCATCATCGAATACATTTAAATATGTGCTAATTGTGATGATTCTGGTTTAACTTGTCGGACAGTTATCTAGGACATTGTGTTCGACATCTATCCCCTGAAAAATAGAATTTTAATTTGGCATTTTATCATTCTTGAAGGATTTGTTTATTTGCGATGATTGAAATGCAAAATACATTCTATAATTATACAACATCACAAATCACATCAAAATTGTGTCTGATGTCTGATAATCTAATAAGTGTTTTGTTGGGATCACAATCTATAAAGAGTAGTTCAATGGTGCGCATTGGGTTAAAACTCCACAAAAATTGTGTTTTAATCGGTACCGACGCTTCATATGAAAAATGTGTTTAGAGTCTAACTCGTGTCAATATATGACCCCCAACAAACATGACATGATCATACGTTATCACACCAATTATTCATATGAAATGAAAGAGAAATGAATAGGTAAACACATTGGATTACATTAATTAATTAGACCTTCTTACTTGAATCTCAAGCTGAAACTAAAATAAGTCAGCTTCAAATACTTTGCAAGAAATATGCAGGTGCAGATACTCATACACCAGTGCATAACATGTTCCATCTGAAAACAAGAACACTTACTAATATGTATCAAACACAAAAACACCCCAATTAAATATAACTATTCTATAGACATTGGAAACTAAACTACCATGTGTTAACAAACACTAAAAATTGAACTCTCAGAGTTTTGGATCATGGTTCAACATATTAACTGGCTCGAATCAGGATAACCCTGTCTGGTTCGGTTTTTAAAACACTGATATCAAGATATTAGGGTTTGATATCAGAATCATCCCAAGGAACATTAAGATCAGTTGAGACCAAAGAATCAATATCTTCCCAACTCCAATAGTTTGACATTTCCATTCCACTACTTGCTGTTGCAGGAATATTCTCCCATGGCTGTGTAATAGCACCAGCACCGCTAGTACTTGGCATTGTAGTGTTGTTAATAGTTGAATCTTCCATGACTTTTAACTCTTCACCATAGTTATATGCATTGGATGATCTCAAAGAGCTTGAGTTTGAGAATGGGAATATGAGGCTTTGGTTTTGAGGTAAATCCATAGATGAACTCAGAAAGATACCATTACCAATACCAAACTCTTCATTATTACCTTCTGATGAATCTCTAGCACTCATCAGAATCTGAGATGGAAAAAAAGATGGTGGATGAATGAGAGATTCATACATAGAAGGTGTGGTTTTGGTGGGGGTGGTAATAGAAGTTGTGGTGGTGGTAATAGTAGTTTTTGAGGAGGTGCTAATAGTAGTTTTTGGAGAGGTTGATTTTTTGACTCTTTTATTCTTTCTAACACCACCAACAGGAACATTTCTTAGAGTTCCACCTTTAGTCCAATGTCTCTTGCAAGCTCTGCAGAAATGACGAGGTTGAGACTTGTTGTAATTGTTGTAGTAACAAAACTTGGTGTTTGAAGAATCACATCTTGGACAATTCACAGCTTCTAATTGATGATTTTGTGGTTGATGTTGTTGTTTTCTCATAGGTGAAGCTTTTGGTAGTTCTAAGTTTTGATCTTGTAACAAGGTTTGGTTCCAATCAATACCTCTACTAGAAACTTGTTTGGAACTCAAACCCATATCTTAAGTTCAACCTTCTAAAATAAAGATTTTTCTTCTATGGGATTAGATGAAAAAAAGTGATAAATTTTGGCCCTTTGATTCAAGAGCTAGAAAAGAAATTAATAAGAAGGAAATGATGAATGGGAGTGGTTTGGTTTGATAGAAGGAAATGGCTAGGAAGGTGAGAGGAAGTGAACATGTATTTTCTTTATAAGAATATGTCTATATCTAATACTACTACTTATTTATGGCCTTATCTATCTGTAAAGGAATAATAATTATAATAAGGTCAAAAAAAATTACTTGAAACTATGTGTGGAAAAAGAGAGGAAGGGGTATGGTTTTAGTTTTGATTCTTACTTGTGCGGGTTTGGTGTTTTTATGCACTCTCATAGGGATTCTAACACGCTATAGTCGGTATCTTAATCCAAAAGTTATCAATACCAGAGTTTGATATAATTCATATTTCTAAAATCGGTTAAAATCGAGTTGTAAGATGAAAGATGTCACTATATATAAACGTTTTCAATGTTTTATCTCCAATTAATAGAGAATTTGAGATTTTTCCAATACATCTCCTCACGCCAGCATTTTTTTTTGGATTTAGTGTATTAATTTAAACGGTAGATAGTCCAATGTCTGATCAAAAAACTATGATACAATATTAGAATTTGACTTAATTCATTCTTATAAAACCGACTAAAACCAACTTGTAAAGTAATATATGTCATATTATATAAACTCTTTTAATACTCTATATTCTCAATAATCAATGTTATGATACAAGGGAATTCAATTTTCTCGTAGATTATTCTGCATTAAATCGATTAAAATTAACTAGATAAATTTTTTTAATAATATATATTTTAAGTTTAGTTCGTTAGATCTCAATCTTACTAACACAAGTGTCGATTGTGTGAATTCATGAATTTGTAATAGAAGAAAATATAAATTTGTATGAGAGATACTTAACTTGTAAGTTGAAGGAAGGTAGTTGACACGTGGAAAGCTATAAACCATTGATAGTGCTCAATGTTTTTAGTTGTAAAAGGAAAGTTGATGAGCATGATGTTATAGACCACATACTATAATAATTTCAAGTATAGTAAACTTGGACAATGGCCACCAATACAAACACAAAGTTGGCAAAAAAGAAGACAAGTACACAAAGGTATTGTTTTTCTAAATTGATTATTAACATAGCATTAAGGGAATGAGGAGGGTGGTAATAGTGGGACCTTAGATTCTCAACTAGGTTAAAAACAGTTGGCAACACATGGTTTTTGTTTTGGGGCCACAATGAAAAGAATAGATAGGTGTAGTGTAATGGTGATTTATGGTCCTATGTCATGTGGTTACATGTTGCAAGTTGGGTATATCTATATGTTGCATGCACGTGTAGGTCTCGTATCTATGGACTCTATAACGGTGTTCTTCTATAACAGGTTAACTAATTCTAAGTAGCACCGACATTTTTAAAAATATGTGTTTGTATCAATGTTAATGTTAATATTATTATCGATATCGATGTGACTGTTGTTGTATATCTGTATAACTGTTATTAAATTTTATAGACGTGTATATTGTAAAATTGTTGTGTGTATAAGAATAATAATAAAACAATAGAATGATTTGAGAGATTTTAAAATACTACTAGGGACACTTTAACGTACGAATGTGTTGACAGAGATTAATTGGAGTACGGTGTGTCTGTAGTCGACACGTTTGGGCATAGAATAATTGAAGTGACACAGAAACACAGAAGCATTTGGTTTTCACAATGACAGCAACGTAGAGTAATGTATTGTGAATATCCAGTTAATTGATTCTGTATGGGAAAAGACATGATTTCTATCAAGTATGCTTAGCCTTTGAAAAAAGAAGTACGTGATTCTTTTTCATTCAGTGTTTTATTAACAATATTAAACTGTTTGAGATGTGAGACATATTTTATTTACAATCAACCCTTGTGTGGGTCAGTTCATACGGAATTTTGTTCCGATTTTAAACGGGGTCTCCGTTAGTAGATGGTGAGATTGGTCGCTTTTAGATTAGTCGGTCGCAAGGCCGGATACCAAGATTTTCAAAAAAATAATAATAATAATAATGAGAGAGAAAATTTTTTAATTTATTTAAATTTAATTTCTTTTAATTTGAATTATAGAATGATGGTGATATTGAAGAAGAAAGAAAATCTTTTTTTTTTTTAATTAATAAAAAAATTATAATTACTTATTTGTAAAGTTATAGGTTATGTTGGTTTTTATATAAATATTTTTTCATTTTAACATATTATTTTGAATTTTTTTAAACATATATCACTTTATTAAATACTAATATTCTAACTATTATACATTTCAATTATATATACAAAAGCATAATTACATCATGGTCATTTAAGTTATTTGTTTGTAATAGGTTGTACCTTAAGTTTGTTTTGTAATAACTTAATTCTTTAAGTTAATAAACATGTGCATCATTAACCTTTTATTAAATCTTTGGCTAAACAAATCACACAAAATACATAAAGTATCACCAAACTATATAAAACTATATAAGAAGCATCCTAAATACATATAACGTAGCATCTAAAATACATAAAATAAGATGCTAGTTTAACACGTTTGTTAACTTAAAGGATCAAATTGTTATAAAAAAATTGGTAAAATATCCTTTTTGGTCTCGTATGTTTAGTGTGAGGTTCATTTTGGTCCCTTACTATTTAAAAGACTTATTTTAGTCCCTCAACTCTATTAAATGTTCCACGTTTATCCTTTGCGGGCAAATCACACTAATGTTGTTACATGTGAAAGTATTAACATCCACGTCAGCTCCACCTAGGATATCTTCTTCTCCAAAGACTTCTTTAAGCTTCGCACGTCATTTTCTTCATGTGAATTAGGGTTTCGTGCATTTTGCCTTCATCTTCTTCTGTAATCTATTGTTCACCTTGCAACATCTATTGTGAATAATAATGGCTTGTAAAAGTTATGCTCTGTCGCAAAAGGGGTCTGGGTATGGTGGAGAAGTGAGTTGCAGTTCTGAATCTGGGTTTAATTCTTCTTCTTCGAAAAATCAATAGAGACCTAACTGTTGGTGTGGTGATTTCGCTGTACTCGGAAGGGCAAAAACAGTCAAAAATTATAGGAAGCAGTTTTGGGGATGTCCACATTATAAAGTATGATCTATTTTGTTAAGTTTGCAATTTCGATTTTACATAGTGGGTAATGTTGTAAGTAACATGTGCAAGGGAATACAACAAATAGATGTGATTACTTTGAATGGTTTTGTGCTGAAGTGCAAGATGACATGGACATGTTTATCAAGAATCAAAAGAAGAGATTGGAAATCTTGGATAAAGAAGATCAACATCACAAATTGCTTAAATGTGAAGGATTAATTGAAGAACTTGAGGGGACTCTCAATAACACAATGAAGTGGAAGACATTTTGGTGCAATTGTACTTCTCTAAATGTTGTTGTATGGGTTGAATGAATTTTATTGCTACAATTTTGTTTGATGACATCAGTGAAATGGAATTGTGCAATGTTGTTTATCACCTGGTATAGTTACTGGTATAATTTGTCGAACTGGTATGATTTGTAACTTAACTGGTTATAAATTGCACTATAACCTAATTGGACAAGATTTGTAACTTAACTGGTTAAAAATTGCATTATAACTATCTGAAAAAATTAGTATAATTTAAGGGTTACAAATTGCACAAATTGGACAAACTGTTATAAGGGTTACAAATTGCACCATAACAGAATTCACCACAACAGAATATTGACAAAGTATGTCTTTCATTGCACCATAACAGAATTTCCATATAAGGGTTACAATACATAGTACCAAAACATACCTAAAACATAATGTCAAATCATAGTTCCAAAAATAAGTGACATTACATGTGACAGTTACATAGTTCTAAAACATAAGATAACACATTGTACCAAAACATGTGACAGTTGCAGATCAAAAAAAGACCTAAAACATCATGACAGAAATATCTATTTTTTCTTCTTGTTTGCTTGAGATGAAATGAGCCTAGTTGTAGGGCATGCCAAATTCCTTGATGCAGTTAACCTAGTTGTAGGGTCTGGTGATCCCACACTTCTTGTTGGCCTCCTAATGCTTAACTTATTAACTGGAGTCCTGGAACCATTTGCTTTAACCTTAGTTTGAACTTGAGTCTGAGCCTGAGATTGTTGTGTTTGAGCCTGAGACTGAGTTGGTTGTGTCTGAACCTGAGGTTTTTGTGTATGAGCCTGAGCTGGTTGTGTCTGAGCTTGATTTCCATGAGTCTGAGTATGAGGTTGTTGTGTCTGAGCCTGAGTTGGCTGTGTCTGAGCTTGATTTCCATGAGTCTGAGCTTGAGATTGTTGTGTCTGAGCCTGAGATTGATTTGGTGGATACTTGCAAGTAAGCTTGTTATGACCAGTTTTTTTGCACTTACTACATTTAATAAGTAGTTTAGTCCTCCTCATTTTGCTACCAGATCCATCAACTTTACCTTGCTCCAAATTCCTTTTCTTTTTTGGCCTGCCTGGCATTTTTCTAAAAACTAATGGATGCACATCATTATAGATTGTCCTTTCCCAGAGGTTTGAGCCATTAATAGGGTAAATGACATGGTTGTATACCTCCTGGTATCTGCCTTTTTTGTACATATATGGTACGTAACTCTCTACCTTGCAATTTTTGCTTTTCAATTAAGCAATTGCATGCACACATGGCAAGGTTGTCAGCTGCCATTTCCTACATGTACAACTTTGATCTTGCAAGTTGACACTAAACTTATCTCCAGCATTTTCAAGGTTACTAACCTCAAAGATATGCTCAGCAGACATTCTGGAAAACAATAAATAGTCTCAGCAATCCACATGTAGGAACATAATATAACATAACAATAGATAGTATATAGAGCATAACATTATGAGTATACCTTGCAATCCACATGTTGGTATAGTCATTAATCCTTGCAATCCTAATAACTAAAACATTACATTATGAGTATACATAACATAGTAATTTATAAAGTACCAAAACAGAGCAGTCTATAAATTACCTCTTTATAATGTTGCGCAAGATGTCATCATCAGTAAGGTTTGCAAATCTCATCCTATTTTTTACCTCTTCATAACATAACTTAACAATAGATAGTATACAGAACATAACACTATTAAAGGCATCAAACATGTTGTTCAACACGCTATCACGCTTAGATGTTGTCTTGAATTGATATTTTCTCCAAAACCTATGAGGTGTTTTCATCATGTGTTTAACGCTTCCACATTAATATCTCTTATTTCCAGTTCCCAAGATTGTGGATATGTTGACTTAGCAGCTTTCCATATAATCTATTTCAGCTTCTTTCCAGGAAATCTCTTTCTAAAATTGTTGTACAAATGGGGCACACAGAACCTCTGTTCCACACCTGGTAAAAGGTCATGAATAGCTGGCAACAGACCCTAACAAATAGATACAACACATTCATTATCACAAATTCAAAAGATTATAATCATGCACAAAATAAATACAAGAGATTCATTATCACAAATTCAATACCTTTTGTTGGTCTGATATGAAGGTATATGTACAACATTGGTTTTTAACTCCAAGATCCTCAATCAATAATTCTAGAAACCATGTCCAATTATCCTTTGTTTTACCTTCAACAATTACAAAGGCTACATGCATCATTTGGTCATTTGGATCTCTTCATATGGCTGCCAATATTTACCCTCCACATAGGCCCTTCAAAAAACAACCATCAAGCCCAATTATAGGTCTACATAATTTAAAACTCTCTTTGCAAGCTGCATAACAAATGTAGATCCTTTGAAAATGAGGCCTATTGTCACTTGCATTGTCTGGAACAGGTTGAACATTAATCTTGACAGTTGAACCAGGATTTGTTTTAAGGATCTCATGTGCACAGTCAATTCTTGTATACTGTTCTAGAAATGAGCCATCAACTAATCCTCTTGCTGCACACCTAGCCCTAACAGCCTTAGTCCTGTTTACACCAACATTCCATTTCCTTTGAGCTTTTTCCTTGTTGTCCCTGATTTTCAGATTTGGATTATCTTTCAAAGAGTTTTGAATTCGTTTACTTAACCACTTTGTAGTCATGAGCTTCACATTATATGATCTACTACAGTTATGCTTATCCACCAATTTCCTTAATTGCTACGAATCTTCATATGGTAAGTTGCCACAGTATGCAGTCCAATCACGCCCTTCTTCGCATATCACTCTTACCCTTTGTTTATCATTTTTAGAGAACTTCAAATCCCTTCCTGACTGGACTGCATAAGAAGTAATTTCCTCCTTAAAGTCATTCTTTGTGGCAAAATAGGTTCCTAATTCTCATTTGTAGTCTGACATGTTCATGGGCATTTTGAAAATAGGATACTTCTTACTATGACATTTACTTTCATCATAAGTTTCACACCCACTCTCCAATTCCTCACTATCACATACAACCTCATCTTCACCTTCCTCACTATATTTTTTGCTAGCATCTTCACATTCCTCACCATGTTTTATGCCTTTACCTTCTGCCTCTTTGTCATAACCCAATAGATGTGTAATATCCTCTTCCACTAAACCATCAATATCTTCATCTGAGTCTTGAAAGGCAACATCTAAGGCACTGTCATACTGGAAACTTACATCATCACTATCACTCATATCATCAGCCCCATTAACATCAGCATGATTATATCCTACCTCACCCTCACTCATATCATCAGCCACATTAACATCAACATTATTATCTCCTACCCCACCCTCACTCATATCCTCAGCCCCATTAACATCAACATTAACATCTCCTACCTCACCCTCACTCATATCCTCAGCCTCATTAGCATCAACATTTGTGCCTCCAACCTCATCCTTATTCAAGTCACTTACACCATCTGCTTTACCATTGAGAACTTCTTCAACCAGTTTTCCAATGACATTTTGGTTTCATCAATATTAACTACATCCTTAACTATGTTTTTAGTCTCATCCTCTATAGGTCTATCATAATAATCAGGTTGAGAAATTGAATGTTGCTCATACAAATGAACAATCTTATGTACCTTACAATCAACTATCTCTTAGGCACCTTTACCATCACTCAAAGTAAACAAACCAATTGTTGGGTCCTTGTATATTAAAATTCCATGGTCCTCATATCCCAATTCTTTAACAATCCCTAATACCTCAAAGTAACTCTACTTGTCAACATCACACTTCACCTCAGCAACTGAACCCCTATAACTTGACTCATCATCACCTTCGGAAAAAAAAAACCATGGTGTATAACTACATGCACATATTCATCCATAATATACCTAAAAATTACAATATTTTGAATCAGTAACACAAAACCCTAAATCCATGACAAACCCTAAAATGCAAACCCAGATGAACCCTAAAATAGAAATGGGCGAAGTTAAATTGAAGAAAAATAACATTACCAGTTAAGAAATCAGAATCGTCTTCATGCTTTCTTCGTTCTTTCTTCGATCATCAGCAGTTCACTTGCTTCTCCAAAATTGTGCTCGTCAGTTTTAATGATTGAGGATTGAGAGAACTTTAGATAAGTGTGAGAGAATGAGATAGATGAGAAATGAGAGATAAACGCTTTCTATGTATTACATTGCCAGGTCATCATAAACTAATACACGTGTGTGTCACCTTTGCATCTCAATTGACTTTGACTAACGTTTTGGACGGTAAGGATAAATGTGAATCACTTTGAATAACTAAGGGATCAAAATGGTCCTTTTATAATTAAGGGACCAAAATAAACCCTGCACAAAAGATAAGGGACAAAAAAGGATATTAAGCCAAAAAAAATTTAAGAACAATCTATTACAAACAAATAACTTAAAAGACCCTTGATATAATTATGCTAATACCAAAATATCATCTTTCCAAACAAAATAAAAATTCCTAAAGCTTTAATTGTTGTACAAGCAATGGGCGGTATATACAAGCAATCGCCCAATAAATGGGAAGTAGAAAACGTTTTTTTTTTTTTGTGTTTTATTTTATTGACTTTAATTATTATTATTTTATTTTATTGACTTTAATAATTATTTCTATATGTAATTAATATTCTATTATTTAAATTTATTTATATTAATATATTATATAGATCATCTAAATTTATTTATATTAATTTATTAATAGTTAATATTTTATTATTTAAATACAAAGCAGAAATTCTAATTGGTGGATGTTTTATATTTTTTATTTAAATACAGATCCAATACTATAATTGGCGGATGTTTAATATTTTTATTAATTAAATACAGAGTCGAAATTGCAACAAGCTACCTTATATTTTTTAATTATTTAAGTATAAAGACGAAACTACAATTGACAATTGTTTTATATTTTTTATTAATTAAGTACAAAGTTGTAACGACGATTAGCGGTTGTTTTATATTTTTTATTATTTAAGTATAGGACCAGAACTGCAATTGGCGGTTGTTTTATATTTTGTATTATTTAAGTGCAAAGTTAGAATTGCAATTGGCGGTTGTTTTGATTTATCTATAATGATTCCGACAATTGTTTTGGCGAATGCGCGTGGCGAATCTGGTATAAATAGATGTATAATGTGATCCATTTTCCACATCTCTTCTCAATTTCTTCTATTTTTTTCTCATTCGTTCTAACATGAATCGCCGCTACAGACATGTCATTTATTCGAGAGTCAAGCCTTCGATAAATATGCTTTTTTTGCAACATCCGAAGTTTGGAGCAACTAGAGAGAGACTTAATTTGTTGGTTAGACAGAGACACTAGTGATGGTGAAAGAATCAGAAGTATTGACAAACTTGTTTCGTACATCTCTATTGTGGAAGACAACAATGATATACATCATATGTGGGTGCGAGTTAAGATGACAATGATGTGAGGGATATGATGTCTGTATCAGATGATATTGTTTTAATTATTTTAATCTCAGAAATGTTATGATGTTAAGTGTTTTTATCTGTTGTTTGTATCAGTAGTTGGACCCACAAATGTGTCATATACTAGGGCCGAAGAACTATTGGGAGTAGAATTGAAAGATGAAGATAGAAAAGGGAAAAGTATTAAAATGACTTGGCTCAAGGACCATTACAATGCTTTGGAATTAGACGAGAATTTCACCGCCGAAGAAAAACTTGGGAAACCTAGAATGTATCTTTTATTGATTTTTGCTAGCTTATTATTTCCTGATACTAGTTATAACATTGTACATATTCAGTTTTTACCATTATTAGAAGACATAGATAAAATAAGTAGATACAGTTACGGCAATGCAATTTTAGCGTGGCTATACAGAAACTTGTGTTAGATACACTAAAAAACGTGATTAATTTTGCTGATTGTAGAGTCTTACTTCAAACTTGGGGATGGTCCAGAACGTGGCCTTAGTTCTCAAATTCTGACAACCCTCGAATCTTTATGTCAAACTTTATTTTAAATATAATTTTCAATTCATTAATGGTACATAAATAATTAGCAACAATCAACATTTCACAATACGAAAATTAAAAGTAAAATAAAATAAATCATCCTCAAAGACTTAAACAATTAAAAACAAATGGCATTATGATAAAATGAATTTTCAATCAAATAGTTCCAAGTATATGGATAAGACATCTTTTGAATCAATTTTCAAAAAATTAATAGAAGAATTAATAATTTAGATATTATAAAGTTTTTTAGCTCCCAATTTTTCTTAAATGAATAGCCCCCCTAAATTTATATACACCGCCTATTTGGACCATATACACTCATTATTTTAACATAACTCATTGTTTTCTTAAACAACGTGTCCTATCTTTTTAAATGCATAATATGAGATAGAGGGTTGATGCATATCCATCTAGAGTTAAGAGTGTGCACATCTAACTTAAACTTATTGTATGCTAGTTATAATAATTGGATAATGCTAATTTGTGCATCCCAAATATACAAATTTTACACATTAAATATGATAAATGGGAACTGGATGAAAAACGTGCATCAATGAATTTTCTCCAAATCGATGGCAGCTTGAAGATTACTAAAATTAGGAACCCTATAATCACATGTAGGTATATAACTAAACCAGCAATAGGGTAAGATATCAGTATCAAAAATAAGCAGAGTCAATTACATTTACCATTTTAAAGATTAATGTGAATGGAAATCAATCTTGGTCGGTTGATTAGATAAAGGTATCATTAACTTGTGAAATACAAAAAGAAAAGGACAAAACAAAGAATATTTGTCGGTCAGATATGAAAATGACATATCGAATTAATTCTAAGTTGAACTATCTTAACTATGGGTAGAGTCTATATTCTATAATGTCCAACTTAGACGCCAGCCAAAAATTATTAAACTATTCTGGCCATTTAAAATAAAATAAGGATTAAATTAACATACTTTGTGATCTTATATGCTTTGGTGGCTCTTCTGTGTAGCAGGTGGAGTAAGCAACCACGTGGTTAGAACTAGTTTCGCAATCTAAAAATATTCGTTGGAATCAAATTTTTTGGTGGTTAATTGTCTTTTGAAGAATGGATTTAGATATGAAAATAGATTAGGTAATCTATTGAAACTCTATGTCATGTCAGTATTAGCTTGGGTTAAATCTGTCCTTTACTAATAAATTAAGCTAAAGTCTTTATCATTCCTTATGCTAGCTTCAGCATGGGGTTTGCTGCAACGTGGAATTCTTGTCATGTTAAGCTATCAAGGAAAGTTTTGATTTGAAAGATCACATCGTTGTTATATTTTGTTGCAATAGCTTTTTGACATGGGACTAGTCGCAATGTAGACCCAGCTTGTGCGTTTTATATATCGTTTGTTATCATAACATGAAAGTGACGTAGTGGATAAAAACATTAGGTAGTAAGTTCAAACCTGATAGTTACGTGAATGACATGAAAATCGGTGTGAGCTAAGTGTAAGAAAAGAACAAAACCACGAGGAAAGAATCCTTGTGATGTAGCTAACTTTTTATAAGTTTGGTATCACATGGACTACTTTAAAAACGGTCCATTGATCAAACATCAAATTGGAATTATTCAATAACGCAATAAATGCAATGTAATTATGAATGCAGGTTCTGCTTAGTGTTTCCATTGTAGTAGTAGTATTTTCATTTCATTTACTTAACGGTACATTTCTGCCAAATACAGTGATATAGCTACTTTTAGGCAATTATGTATAACAGGCGAGATAAACAAGTTCTCTGGTCATAGAAAGTGAAAATTACAACCGAGAATTACACGAATCTGAAAGATGCTACCTCCAGTTACCTGCCAAAAATAACTAAAACTTAAAGTCCTTCTTCTTCGACTTGCCCTCCTTTTCTTGCATCTTTCTTTTTCTCTTCTTCTCATTCTGGACCAGATAAAGACAAATATTAGATACAAATCATGATGGTATGTTAAAAAAACACCAATATGAAGAAGGTTCATGTATAATTTGTAGGGTTATTAGTTTAACATACCTCTGCAACCATGTCACTGAAATCTTCTCGTTGACTACGCAACTTCTCTTCCTCCCTTGCTTCTTCGTACCTGCATAGCTCCCGCAGAGGTAAGAAAACATTTCCACACAAATGTAACCCACTTAATAGAAAATTAGATATATGAAAAGAAATTCATACTTCGCAGGTAACACATTTTCCATGGCTTCCAACTCTTCTGGCAGTAAAGTAACATCCACTTTATCTGACTTCTGACCTTTAAGCAGGTCGACCTGAAAGTTCCAAAACCAAAAAGCATGAAACATGCCACCTCTCAAAACAAATATCATTATCGGATATCGCAAACAACCCCTTCCCATAATATTCCCTCGGAGGAGAACTTACCCTTTTAGCACCCGATTTGTCCTGGGTGCCAGTGCCAACCACATAACTACAGACAGGAGAAAAGGAAACATCAGAATTTGTCAAGAAACAAAAAATTAAGAGAAAAATGCTACTCAAACACTATATAAAGGTGCTCCAAAATATGCATACGTGTGTCCAGGTACAAGTAAAGATCCTGCACCAATTTTTTCTTCTTTCTCTTCAAGCACCTTCATAGAAGACCAAAAAAATGTCAATTATATGAATTCAAAACAGAATTAAAAACTGTCAAAAAAATGTTTAATGCAAAAAAACATACTTGATAAAGAGGCCTCTCGGGCTCCTTATTTCTTTGTTGCTTCCGTAGGTCAATAACATCAGGCGTCTCCACTCCAGTGGGAGTGCTGAGCAAAATAACACAATAAAAGAGGTAAGAATGAGTTTAAAATGACAGTACATCAAATATAACCCACTTAGTGGGATAAGGGCATAAGGCTTGGTGGTGGTGGTTGTTATTGATAGCAAACATGGCGGAAAACCAAAAATTCGCCATAAAACGCCACAGAGCTGCTATCCTTCATAAATTGGCCATGGGGGTTGCCAAAATAATCAGACACCGCAAACTGCCATGGCCAAAATTTGATAACTTAACACTACCTCCCCCAAACCAAACAACACACACCCAAGCAAAGCATATAAGGGAGAACAACAAGCAGAGAATGATACAGCAAGACATGAATTCAGACGACCTGTTAGCCATTTACGAGGTTAGTTCATTTTATGTAGTTAATAATAGCATCACCAATGGAGCTCCCCTCAATTGAGTACTAAAGTAAAATTTGTGTGTACACGTTAATTAAGAAAAAAAAACTACAACACTTAATAAGCATCATGCCCCTCCAATAAATTTAGTAAGTGGTGCCCTGCTAATAACCCAATCATTACATTTCATCCAAATTTTAAATTATGAACCTGATGTGCGGACATCACAATAGCAAGAGAATAGCTATAGAAGTACCGTTGCTTAGTATCATTGAGATAGAGACCACAATATGGGTGCCTATTTGACCCCAATGCTTAGTGGGCAAGTACCCATTTAAGCAGCACCATTGTGGATGCTCTAAAACTCCACACAACAAAAATGGTAAATATTTCTTAACATAAATTTACTCTGAACCAATTCTTTCCTATTATACTTATTGTTAAAAAGAACGCAGAATGTTGCAAACCGAATTCTATGATAAATGGCTTTTTCCATTTGAGTTATTTTTCATGAAGAATAGCAATGCCTGTTGCGAAAAAAAATTTACTAGAAAAATTGAGGAGAGGCACTTCAGAACACCGACATTTTCTTTTGGTAAATGACACAACCACTCTTCAAACTTACATTACAATTACATATAAAGAAGAAATTAAAATGGTAAAATAACAATACCTTGATAAACTATCAACAGACTGGATACCGTCTTCAAGTTCCTCCTCTTCCATCTCTTCTTCCTCCTCCTCTTCTTCTTCCTCCTCTTCTTCCTCCTCTTCTTCCTCCAAATCACCCCAGTGTTTTGTCTTATCAACTGGCTCCTCCTGCATTATGAGGAACATTGAGTAAAACATGAAAAGAAATAACACAATAAAATTGATAACCATGTTAAAGTTGACAAGGTATGCAGTTCCCAAGTAAAATTTGTAGTTCTTTTTTGTGCTTCGAGAAATTTTTGCATTCAACCAATGAAAGGACAGCATCTTAGAGGTGAAAAGAGAAGAAAATATTTAAACGCCCCTTCACCCAAAAAAATCATAAAGAAAAGGCAATAAGCAATATATTTGAAGTTTTGGATAGAAAAGATGATATGATATAATGCTAATTTCGCTCTTACTTTTTATCACTGCAATGTCCGCCACAATAGGATAAAGAAAACAAAACTAAAACTAAAGATATGCACAGAAAAAAAAAATCATATGCTTCAGAAACATGTTCACTATTGAAACCCATGAGTGCAGTTAGAAAAAGAGGTGGCTTTGTAAAACAATATTGATAAGAAATTTCCACTCTATTTACAAAGTAGAACATCTAATTAAACCAAACCTCATAGTTAGGCTGGTCTTGCTGTTGAACACCAAAAACATCTCCATACAGTGGGCGCCCATACTGTTTACATAAAGACAAATAAGCCAGTCAATAAGATAAGGGTGAATCCAAAAACCAACAATAAAACTGTGAATATATGAAAAATATACTTCATCAACGGGAGGCTTCCCCCAACCACCAGGGTGATAACCAAAACTAGCTCCAGTGGGTATAGGTGCATTCAGTCCCGGGATCTTCAGATGGGGATATGATGGTGGAGGACCATATCTCTGGTGAAAAATTAAACAAGTTTAATATAGACACAGGGACAATAACAGGATTAATGAAAAATGCACAAGGCACTGTTACTACCTGCATATTAATAAGCCATGGAGGAGGAGCACCCTCGGGCATGCCAAGAGCTTCTTTCAACTCATGTGATAACATGCCAGGTTTCATCTCCCTCAACTTTACCTGCACATCAACAAATGTCATAAAAAATTCAACATAAAAAATTCAACACAGTAAAAACATATAATGAACTAATGAACTAAATAGTGCAAATACGTCAACAAAAATCTAAGTTTTTCCAATCAGGTAGGGAAACAAAATACTACAGATGAGGAAAATACATTTGCATAATAAATCCAAATAATTTCATTAATATATTTAATATATGTCACTTAATGGTTTTATTTAGCATACAAGTTACAACAATCAGATAAACTCTACAGAAGTAGAAATGATAAATGAAACCTCTTCAAAATAATGAAAACAAAAAATTTAAGTATTCCAGTCAACTCAATCATTGGGACAAATACATATTGCTCCAAAATAGAGATCCACTCCTGCGAAGCAATTATTGTGGTGTCCTAAGAGACAGCTCAATGCTTCAACAAAACCAAAATCAAAATGTAGCAAGAGAGAAATACGCACAACCAAAGCAGAAGTTACACCGATTCTGTTTCAATACTTTCTAGCATGGGTAATACCTCAAATTCTTTTCCTTCATGATACAACTCCCCAAGGGATGTCAGTTTTGGCTTTGTCTGATACTTAAAAAATGCATCATGAAGAACCTAGCAACCAAGAAGCATAACTATTAGAAGGTAGTAAAATGGTTATAACATATGGATTACAGAAAATCACAAGTAAATCAAATTTTGTAAAACACAAAAGAAACCTGGTAGTCTATATCCATTTTTCCCATTTTAGGTTGCATGCGCTCCCTTTGCTTTTGTTTCAACTTTTTACTGTCCTCTTTCTCAATATAAGCCTGCATGACACAGATAAAGAAAGAAAACAAATAATCAGGTAAAGTGATTAAAGAATAAAGATGTATGTATGTAAGCATAGAAAAACACCCATGTCATAAAAACACTGGTTGTAAGAAAGAAAATTCAACACAGGGACACAAAACTATCAACATTCCCAATATTACATATCCATACTGCACGGGTTAATAATATATCAATTTAACAGGACTCCAACATTCTGTAACTTGCTTATTTTTATATAACCCGCAATTTAACTTGCTATAACTACAAACAACTTATCAAAACCAACAACCCATCCATCCATGAATCTATAACAAAATTCTTCACATGTAACAAATTCGGAGCTACCTATTTAAACAATGTTGAAACAAATCATAAGTTCATAATCAGTACTCATTCCTCAACATAAAAACTTCACGCAGTGTTAGCATCTAACAGTACAGAAGAATGCGGTTTCAGGAACACAGATAGTAGCACATAAAATTTGTAAGTAAATTAAATATTCAAACGGATGAATTAAAAAAAATTAAATGCAAACAGGTCAGATTACCTGTCTGATTTTCTCAATTCCAGTGGCAGCAATGAAATCAGGAAGCTGAAAGGGTTGTTTTTCAATACCCCGTTTCCCCTGTCAAAACAACAACATAACTACTGATGAGATAATTAATAACTTGATATATGTCGACATTGATTATATAATTACGCTTAGTAATATTAATATCAATCATTAAAACTGAAGATAAGAGGAATTCAGCCCGAGCATTAAGCACAATGGAAAGGCATCTGAAAATTCAAAGTAGAACTATTAGAACCTTTATCATAAAAAATGCTCATTAATGTTATGCAAAATTTTCATATATTTTATAGATTCCATCATATAACATAATGCAAGTATGAGCTTCATATTCCCATTCAATATAACAAACAATAAAATAGCAATGACTCAAGGATGCCCATTTCCAAACACCTACAAGTCCAGGTTTGGTGAATGCCACAGCCGCTCCCCTGCAAGAACCACATACATACATATATAAGAGAAACCTTATCGACGACATTGTTTACACCCTATTCCTACATCACTCATGCAGGGCACAACCATCATACATGCTTGCATCATTAACCTATATTTATCAAGTTAGGATACAGACTAAGCTAAAAAAAGTTAGGATACTGACTAACCTGCAAAAATTTTCTCTTTTGACACCAATGCCTAGGTACAGGAACAGTATTCCGATAGGATTTCAAAAACACCAGCAACTTTGGATCTGCCGCAGTAGCATCCCAAACCTAAGAAATGAAAAGGAAATTACATAATTAACATTTGCATAACGCAACGGCCTTGAAAGAAGAGAAGACCCACCAATTTGAAATTAATTGTGCTATATAAAGCAATCTTACCTCAACAACATCGGGTCTTGAGCTAACTTGTTTCAGTTCAGCAATTTTCATTCTCCGTTGGAGCTGAACACAAGATTAAACTTATTTAGAATGGATCTCCATATGATTACAACAAAAATTAGAATAAACGAAATAAACATGCTAGAATTACTGCACCTTTTTCTTCTTATTAGATACGCCACCTTTTTCTTTTTGCTCATCTTCATTTTCTTCATCATCAGAATCAGAATCAGAGTCAGCCTTCTTCTTAGCCGCTGCATTTTCTGCGGACTCATCCTTCTTATCAGTTTCCTAGTAAAACAATTGCAAGCCTTTAATCTAAACAATATAACAGAGAACTTGTAATGAGAAAAGGACAATTAAAACCAGCTCATTACCTCCGATGCGGCGACATCAGTGAAAGCAAATTTCTCAAATATTTTTCTAAATTCTTCATTCATGCCTTCATATTGGTCTACATTCTCTGGTACATACTCAATTTCAACATGTTCAACAACCTACAGAAATTATCGACATAAGTTTACTTACTAAATTGAAATGCTAGCTAGCTGAGATATTTCACCAATTCCAAAAACCCTACATAGAGCTTTCCTCTCTAGCCAGTCTAAAACAAGCTCAAATAAAGTTTGAAAACCCTAATTTCACTGCAACAAAATTCGGAACCAATCAATTTTCCTAACACCTATCCTTTCCGGAGACAAAAGCAATATCGACTACAAACCTCCAAGCTATTAACAACGAAAATCAAAAGAATCTAAGCTTATGAAAGTAACAAAAGTTAGAAAGATGAAAACCTGCTTTGGATCAGTATTCTCCTTAGCATCGTCACTGTCTTCGTTAGAGTTAGAAGCTGTCTTCTCGGAAGCTTTGTTGTTTTTCTTCTGCTTTCGGCGACGGCGGCGTCGATCACTCTCTCTCGATTTCTTAACAGGTGCGGAGGATGAATTGGAAGTGGCGACCACGTTGCCGTTCTGGTTGGCAAGCGTCTCCGCTGGCATGGTTGAGGGTTTTAGAGAAATTGGGAAGATTTTAGAAAAGGATTAAACGCAGTTTGTTGCAGGGTTCAGGGAATGGGAAGTATCGGAAGAAAAGATGAAGAAGATGCAGTATACGCAACTTGATCGGGTGGATGTAATGTTTATATTTACCCAATATACACCGTCTTCCAGTAAAGCAATTTGGAGATCGTTGTTGGGCCATTTGGGCCCGTTGTTTAAGCCCAAAGGTTTCAAGGGTATGATGGGAAGATATTTGAGAGGGGGTTGTTCTTCCCACTCTTAGTTATGAAAAGTCACTCTTGTTAAACTCAAAATTGTCTTTTTTTTTTTTTTTTTTGAAAGTGTACTTTCATACGCACTTTAAATATATCATATTCCTTTCTAATTGACTCACTCATCTCATTTTGTCAAAATACACTAACATGTAGGTAACACATCAACGACATGTATTAGCCTGCTCATCCTTTAAAATCTCTTAATGAGTTAGCCTATGTGGATCTCTCTAAGCATTTGTTGTCATGTGTTATGTGACACTCATAAATACCATTGTATATAGTCAAATGCACAACTTCATGTTTGAGGAGCTGAAACACTTCGTGCTTTATGTGGTACCAAATGATTATATAACTTGTCAAGCATCGCATCAGCATCTCTAAGGACAATAGAGGGGGGAGCGGACACGATGGGGCCTTTTAGAATAACATGTAGAAGCCCGAACTGGAGCATGACTCGCTCGGGCAAATGTGGATGCATCATGCGTGACCCGCAAGTCAACCATCCAGAGTAGAAGATTATGTCATCCAAAAGACACGTCTAACGGCGATCGTCGTATGGTGTGTAGCATATATCCTCTTATGTAATACGGTCAAGAAACACTCGGAGTGGCTCAATCTCCCGATTTCCTCTAAGAGGGATGAAGGAACAAGCATCTGGCCAAGCCTCATTGTATTCTTCCTCATATGACCAACCTGATATGCGTGGAAAGTGATAGAGGATTCATGCTTGAGAATGATTTAGTAATGGTGTAGCACAAGTGTTATGAAATATTAGTAATAATAAATATGCAAATATATTAACGTAAATAGCGTGTTTCTTATTGTCATCTTCCTAGTTTACTAAAGACAAGCTTTACCTAACTTCGAGTACGGGTAAATCAAACAAGTGTCCTCCCCAATTGTACTCATGAATCTGCTTGAAGTCAATAAAAAATTAAGCTTTACCTAATTCTGTGGGTTAATCACCTCCTTATGGTTAAATACCCATCTCTGAACCAATCTTTATTTCATGTATTGCCTTGTGAGCTCTGTGCCCAAGCAACTTTCATGCATTGCCCTGTGAGCTCTTTGCTTAGGCAAACCTTTTCATGCATTGCCCTATGAGCTCTGTGCTCAGGCAGACCCGTTTTCTTTTATTTTGTCATGTAAGCTTCGTGATTAGGCAAACTCAAGCATGCCCTGAGAGCTTCGTGCTTAGGAAAATCATTTGTGCCCTGTAAGCTCCGTGCTTAGGCAACCTCATTCATGCCATGTAAGCTCTGCGCTTAGGTAAATACCCCTTTTATAGGTCTTTATCCTCAGATCTAAGCAAAATCCTACAACTCTGCATTGGCTAATCACCATCTATTGGTTAACGCCACACTCTTTGGTTCATATACACGGCCCTATAGATTCAAACAACATAATCCTTGTCCAAACAATACTTCCACAACACCTTAACAACCCTTTTACAATTCAAGCTCTTTCTAATTCAATTCAAGCAACTTCTTCTTTAATTCAATTCAAGCAACTTTTTCTTTTTCGTTTATCACACAAACCTTTTAGAAAATAATTTTCTTTCTTTTCATAAAAGAATTGTTATAATATGTTCTTTAGCAGTTAGACTAAAAGCTTGGAGCATCCGAACGAGAATCAAATCAGCTTACATTTACACACTTCTAGGATACGATTATAATTATTCCCTAAAATCAACAAACAAACATTTATTTTCTACCATGAACTACGAAGCTCTGATTTTCTCATTGCAATATGAGAATACGTAGGCACGAGGGTTCAATCCTTGGCGAGCACATTAATTAAAAACTTATTTTTTCCCTTAATTAAAATCAATTGCAAATAACACCCATATGCGTAAAGACCAATCAAAACGGTTCCCGTTGAGTACAACAAATGTGAGAAATGCTAATATTTTCCCCTCGCATAACCGACTCCCCTACGTGTTTTTGTTCCCTTTGGGTTTTATCGATATCTCCTCTTTCCTTTTAGAATAAATAAAGTTCGGTCGTGGCTTTGTTGTACGTTTGAGTGTGCGATGCGCTCGGATATTTTTTGCACCGCGACATTTAGGAACATAAAAATGATTAAAAAAAATTAAAGTAATGGTGAAAGTTGATTGTAAAAGGTTATGAATAAACGTGATTATGTTCAAAATTTATCAATAACTGTTGAGAATGACAGAAACTCCTCCATATCTTCCATTTTTTTAAACATCTCTCACCACCATCCCTGTTTTTCTCACCCCCCCCCCCCCCCGATACTCTTAATTTTGAGGATTTTTTTGTTTTCTTTCTTTCCTTCACTCGTCTTCCCCAATATTGTTTCCAAATATCAACAAACCCTAATTTATTCTTCCATGTTCTTTCTGCGTTTCTTTTGAAGGTGCGAGAAAGACACAAGAAATTGGGGTTTGAATTGTGTATTTACTCTTTTGACTACTTTTCGCTTCTTGTCGTTAAGACGCTGAGATATCATCAGAGTTCGATGAGAGACTCTGACTTGCAAAGTTATATTCAGATTTGTCAATGCTTGAAACTTGAGAACCTCTTAAGAGTCTGAACACTATGTGAATCATTCAGATCTTGTAGAGCGGAAGCTCATCAGAGTTGCTAGGTTCTGACTTGCTTATGTAAGGTTCTGATACTCAATATATAAACATAAATAAGAACATTAAGCATAAGAGTAAATGACACACGATATATCCTGGTTCACCACAAAGGCTAATCCAGTCCACCCTCCTCAGGTGATTTCGCCTTGAATACAAGGTCTTAATCCACTATAATCAATCTCGATTACAGATGCACGGGCAACAGCCGGTGACTAACCACTTGCACAGCCGCACTGTGTCTAGCACGTAATGAACCGTTCAGGGATTCAACTTAATGAATATAACGAACATTGACCTGCAGGTTCCAATCTCGCAAGATCTACTGCTAGGCTTTCACAACTAGACGTTCAGGGATTCATCGCAATGAATATAACGCTACTGACCCTATTTCAGGTTTTTCCCACAATGACATCTCGCCATTGTCTTCTCGAGTCTCCGGTCACACTGACCACTCAAGGAATCCTAATTCACCAAGAATTAGTTTTACAGGAGGTTACAAAGATGCTTCTTAACAAGGAGATTACTCCTAAGTTTAAGTACAAAGAACACACATGTGTTCGAGCAAGATGTGAGCAACAACTCCTTGCATATCCTAAGAAACTACATAGATGTATGAGGATTTGATAGTTGTTAACATCTTGTAGATCTTCTTCTTCTTCGTCTTCTTGGGTGAGCAAGCTTTGAGCAACAACTTCTTGCTTCGGATCTTCAATGTAGCGCTGACGAGAAGGTGGTTGATGACTTGACTGATTTACAATGTTGTCTTCTTCATCAACAGCTTCTATACCAATTCATTATTGTTGTGTTGAATGATGATCTTTGAGCTTCAACAACAATGGCCATGTGTAACTGGTGATAGCTTTGGATATTCTAAGTGTTACAACGAGAACTCATCGTTGTTGCTATCTTCACACAATGACTTGATCAATCCATCTTTTGTGGGAGTGAATCGATTTGTGGACTTCGTCATCTTTTAGAAGCGAATACTCCTTCCTTTAAATATCCCAATAGAAATATAGTCGTTTGAAATATTGTTGGTTGTTGGAAAAGAGACGTTGAGTAATAACTAGTTGTA
The DNA here is from genome assembly GCA_022829125.1 of Lathyrus tuberosus. Taxonomy (NCBI): domain Eukaryota; kingdom Viridiplantae; phylum Streptophyta; class Magnoliopsida; order Fabales; family Fabaceae; genus Lathyrus; species Lathyrus tuberosus. The sequence continues at coordinate 1,032,995 of JALAZF010000371.1, forward strand.
TTGACACATCTCTTTTTTACTGTGGGAGAAGTGACGGGATATATCTTTCTTGGGCGCCGTGTACAGTTACTTACAACGGTAACATGTGACTTCCAAACTTCAGAGGCTTCTAATGGTAAATTGATGAAGCATGAGTAGAGTCTTCTTAACAGGATATCTGATACGTCAAGTCTTTGGTCATTTGAAGAAGTCCATTAGGAACCAGTCTTCAGAACTTCAGCACTTGTCTTTAAGAACATTATCCTTTTCTTCTTCAAGTCTTCCGAAACTTCAGAACTTGTCCATTAGGAATCCGTCTTCAGAGTCTTCAACACTTGATCTTCAGAACCTTAATCTTCAGAACACGTAAGTCTTCAGAGTCTTTCTGCACTTGGTCTTCAGAGCCTTCTGCCTTCAGAACTTCAAGTCATGAGAGTCTTCAGCACTTCGGTTCTCTTCTTCAGAAGCTTCGCAATCTTCAGAATATCAACCATGTTCAGAGAGCATCAACAAGAGCATTGCAACAGCAATATCAGCATCCTTGAATCTGACTGATCATGATCAGATACATAAGCATTCTTGCTTCTTGCGACTTGTGTCACACATAGTAACTTCGCATATTATCAATTACGCTCATCTGGCTGGTGTTTGTTGGATCTGATAACTTCTATGAATATGATCTGCGCACAACACACGTTAGATCATAAAATGGTTCTTTCACAAATACGTATTGTTATCATCAAAACACAGATTGACTTGTAGAGACAACTCTTGCTCTCACAATCTCCCCATTTTTGGTGATGACAAAACCAAGTATTTTGATTGAACTTTTTATACAAGGTAATCACCAAAACAAACATATTCAAAGTCTGGAACAACAGCTCCCCCTGAATGTGTTATCCTCAAAGTTTTATATGTGATCATCTAGAATCTTATATGATCCAAAGACATACAGAATAACAACTTGAGTTGCCAGAACGAGAAATAGAAAAAGACTACTTCTCTATCTCATCTTTAAGAAAACAAAGAGTCTTCAGCATCTAGACTAGTTCATCAGAACTTCTATCTTCAGATCTTCAGAACTCAGTTCCTTTGTGGTCGTATCAGAGCTTGTAATCTTTAGAGTCTTTTGAAGCATTTCTACTTTTCAATAGGTTCATTTAAGCACAAATAGATCAGTTCTTATCTGATAACATAGCCTCGCTATTCATCAGAGACAGACACTGTCTTTCATGAAACTCCCCCTGAGTTTCAGACTTTGTGAAGATTATAAGATTTATCATTTGAATCTTCTGGGCAGTCTCCCCCTAATTTCCATAAGTCAGATATTGGGATCTTCAGAATCATAATTGAGGATGATAAGTTTTTAATCACCAATGTAGATCATGACTTTTTCAGAGTTTGACTTTTGAACACAGGTCTTCATTTCAGAACCTTGTTACTGCCATAACTCAGTGGTTCATCAAAGCTTGATTTTTGATCAGATACCAATTGAAGTTTAAATTTTTGTGATCAATCAACGCTTGATTCTGAATCTGGTACACATGATTTGATTCTGGTCTGATACCAAGTGATGTGCTGAGTCTTATACCAGAGTATGTTGAATCTGATACCAAGTGAAGGAATTCTTCTCATACCACTTGAAGGGTATTTCCTTAGTGTGTTGAAATTGATACCAATGATGGTATTTTGACAATAATCCACAGCTTTGCTCTGATTGATGAGACTGATACCAATCTTTGTGTACTTGGTCTGATTACCAATAGTTGATTTAGTCTGATACCAAATCGTTTTCATTTTAATTGGTTCCTGGTAAACATCAGAACTACTTTTTCTTGGATCTTCAATCCGGATCTTCAGATAGTTCTTGACTTCTGATTTGCACAATTCTTCTGAATAAGCATCTTGAGATGTATACTTTGTCTTGACTGCTTTCAGAGTGTTCTCCTTTTGATTCTTGCATTCTGAATCTCATACTCTCAGACAACTTACAGCTTCTGAACCAAGTGAGACAAAGATTAAGATAAACTTTGACTTTCAGACAGTTCTCAACTTCTGAACAGTACTGGGTAGATCTAATTCTGAACACATGTTTACGAAGTGTACAACTTCTATCATATGACTAACAAAGTTCTTCTTTCTTGACCTGTCTTAGAATTCCTAGTGAACTTGTTTAGAGTTCCTCGGATAACATCAAACAACAAATGTTAGTAGTAACGCATTTTATATGATTGATTACGTGTTTGAGTTTGCATTCTTTCTGTTTTAAGATTTTCTTTCTTTCAATCATTCATATTCATCAATCAAAATCATATTATATTTCTCCCCCTTTTTGACATCATCAAAAAGTTATAGAGCATTTTAGCATATGTAGATCAATATGATAGTGAACATTAATAGACTCAAGAGATGTTATAGTATAAGCATTGCGCATATTTAGGGCAAAATGATAAATCATTGTAAAGATCAGATACGGGATGGACAATTAGATGGAAGGATTTACTCCAATCCTCAAAAATAGTTGTAAAATATCGGATAAGCTTAATCCTAATTCAAAAGATTTTCCATTCATTATCAAGAGGAAAATACATAATGCAAAAAACAAGGTACCAAAACATAGAGCAAAATGATCATAACCCTATCATATTATTCTTCAGTGAATTCTAGAGAGTTCAGCATGACTCATGGGTGAACATTCTTCAGTTGCTCCAATGTGTCCTGATCTGGAGATTACATCTTGAATCTCAAGGACACGAGATATGACCCTTTCATATGGGATGCAAAAGGAGAACTTGTTTCTAGACAAGAGGATTTGTTCATGCAAATGATTGAACATGGTTTGAGGAAGGTTTATTTTTCTTCTGTAGACCAAAAGGAAAATAAATAGTCGGTCTGAGTGAGACAGCACTCTTCTTCCTGATTCTCTAGGTCTTAAGTTAGTTTCCATGATCTTGTGCCAGATTTTTGCAGATGGGATAAGTGTGGAGACACAGTTGGAGGGACCATTACCACAATTAATTTTGTAGATGAGATCATTGAAGATTTTCCTTTCCTTGTAGTCTTCAATGGTGTCACCATTTTCATCGCACTTGATTGCTTGCGCAATGACTGAGGGTTTAATTACCACTGGAATTCCAGAGACAGCTGATTGAATGATGTGCTAGTTATACACGTTAGAAAACACATCAGCATTTGCCCAGAATTCTTTAACAAGATCTGTGTAAATGAGACCTGGAAGCATCTCAAGATAACCTTCCCATTTTTGACACTTTAGTTCGGACGAAGTTCTTGTAAAGCCAAGTTCTTTGAGAGAACTGGAGTTCACAGAGAATTCATTTAGGATTCTTAACTCAGAGATTTCACTCTTAGTAGGTTTTGCATGAAAGGTGGATATTCTAGAGGGAATACTAAAGGGAGACACTAACTGGGATGATTTTGAATAATGGATAGAGTAGTGAACAAGGTGCCTTAAATAGGCAACGAATAGAAATAGTCAAATAAATGCTTGTGACTCCAATCGTTAGGTTCGTCATTTCTTAGGCATTTTAAGCTAGATATGACTAGGTTAAGGGATTAACACTAGCACTGAGTCCAACAGTTAATTATTCTTGGGAAGACCAAGAGATCACGCATAGACTTCTCTAATTTATTCTTGACAGGAGTCAAGGATTCGCAATAAGTGCATACATAAGAGTAGTATCACTATCTAGTAGTGGAAATATAGAGACACGTTTTTCCCTTTTTCAAGAATGTTTATCTCATATGTCTAATAAGTGCACATACGTAGACATAAAGAATTAAAAGTTACACATACTTCATTAACTTAATTAGCAATTACACAATATGAGCAAGTGAACCATTACACACTAATAACTTAGCCTAATTGAGATATGTAATCATCTAATTTTATGAGAACCAACTGTTGTCGAAGGTTTCACAAAACTTCCTATCCAGAGCAGTATCTGGACCACATCGAACTCTGCAGATCTTTTGCACTATTCCTACTCTGAAGAGTACTTCTGATAGGACTCTTCCATAAGGAATGAATGATTGGTTCATGGTTCTTGACGTGACGATTGACTCTTTGAGATGGTCAAAGATTACTTGGGAAAGGTCTATAGGAATTTGCCTAAGAAGACACATGATGAGGAGCTTATCATCATGATACAGAAAGTCCTTGTTTGTATTGCGAGGTTTAATATTTGTTAGGATGAACTCGTACCAACCTCTAGCAATGGGAAGAAGTGTTTCAGGTTTCGTAGGTTCAAAGGCAAATCCTTTATCAAACATAAAGTGCATTTCAGCATCGGAGGTGCATCGAATAGATGCATGGTTGAGAGTGACACCTCCTGGTGGACAGTCAATAACTTCAGAGATTTTTGTGGCATTGATGGTGACTGGGAGACCATAAATGTCAGAGGAGATGGTTAGACCATTACTGCTAACAGAGGCATTGATCCAAAAGGATTTTAAGAGGTTAGGATAAGTTGAGCCTCTTAGCATATGTAAGTATCCATTCCAATTTTGAAAGTGAATACCAAGATGAAAATCATGATCAATATCCATTGGATTTGGTCGTTTTTCAACGATGATTTCAAGGAGATCATCATTGCCATAAAAGGTTCTTGGAGTCATTTTAGATTGCGTTTAGGGTGAAAGGAAGGTTGAGAATATGAGATAGTGAAGAATATTTTTTGGAGTGACTTTAAATAGATGGATTAAGGAGTTTAAACTGAATGGGTCAATAGCTAAGAATGACTTAGGAATACTGGAACTTAGACAGATAAGCAGTCTGTTGTTCTAGGGAAGATCGAAGAGATATGTATGCATTTATTCTTAGAGAGAGTTAGGTGGATGTAGTAACTGCATTATGAAGTCATTAATTCTAAGCGAAGACAAAAAGACACCCTTTTTAGTTTCAAAGTTTTTATTTATTAATCATTAATTAGTGCATAGCCCAGAATGCAGGCAAAAATGATTTTTCACTATTTCCAATATTGAGAGAGAATCTCGACCAGTCAGAATATGACCATGCCTAGCTTAGAAGCTATTGCCTAGGTAATGAGCTATTTTGGTTATGGTAGCATGTTTCCCTATTTCATAGCTGAGCAGATGTCACTCAATATGCGCATATCAAGGAAATTTGGATGGCTGAGATTTTCTTAAGTATAAACTTGGATAGATTAAAGAATCTAAGGTGTGTCGTTCAATTTAATTGAACATCATGGTTTCTTAGACTAACTAGGTTGAGTGGAGTGACTTTATGAGAGAAAGAGTTAGGTCTGGAATAGGATTACTAGTTGGAGTGTACTTATGGGTTAGGATGTGGTCAACCAGAGTGAGTGACATGATGAGGAGAATCTGATATTCGAGATCTATATACTTTGACTGTTCCAAGAAGCATGTGCAGACACATACGGAAAAAGACAAAAAATTATCTTAAAAGTTTTTCTAATCACTTCTCACAAAACTCAATCACAGCATATCCAAAGGGTTTGATAAAGTGATTTTGGTTGTTATCATGAAAATAAGTCATAAATGAAGAAAGGATGGTACCAGAGATCTTTGCAGACGTGTTTGGATGCATTCCCAATCTTGACTCTGATTTTTCCCCTTTTTTTTAGTGAATTGCTGAGGATTCTTGAATTCTTTAGGATCACTTGTCTTCTGGTTTCGAAAATGGAATTTGATAATCATATTACTTCACATCTGATCGACCGGAGCAAAAGCTCTGTTGTGAGTAATTTCTTCTTGTTGACTGTATCCTTAAACAGCAGGTCGTGCCTTGTTCTTGACAACTTCTCATTTCTTCTTATTCTTGAGAGCTTGCTGAGTTCAAATGAATATTCTAAGGTTATGGAACTGAATCCAAGACATCAATCTTTGAGAATTGATTAAGTTCTTCTTCCATAGCCAGAACTTAGTTCTTGTTCATAAGAGCTTCTTTATCTGTGGCTGGTTTGATTAGTGAAACTTATTCTTAAGCATGTTTCTTCTGATAATCTGCACGTTGATCTGATTCTGTGTTGAGAATTCTTGCCATCCAGAGTCAGTTTCTCAGAATGAGAAGTAGTCATTTGGAACTCATAGCAATTTAACTTGTCTCACTGTGCTGAAGGCAATTGCAGTTAATAAATAAATTTAACATCTTGATCTCACAATGCACATAGTTAGCTCATCAGAGACTAACAACATATCTACTTCAAAATAGAATGTTGACTGATTTCTTCCTTCTAAAGGACATCAGTAACTTAAATTCTTTTTGACTTGAGTAGAGAATTCCAGTGTTTGGTCTGACATCTTCAGGTTCCAGTGCTTGAGAGGTTCTGAACAACTTATCAGATAGTGATCTGATCTGTAACGTTTGGTTCAACCTTGAGATAGTCTCAAGTCATTAGAACTTGGTTACACTGATTCAATCAAAGCTTAAGAGATCATTCTTGGTTAAGTATTTGATGAATCTATGAAAATCTTCTTTTCTGAATATTCTTTCAGTTCTTGCATAGTTCATCTTGAATCATAGAACCACAATCTCTCTTCTTTACATGAAGAAGTTCTGAATGACTTTTTAAACGAGAAAGTCAAGGGTGAACCTAATACATTTCTTGAAAACATCTCAAAAACTCATAAAGAATTGATCTTCAGCAAACAAGACTTCTTGTTTTCAGATGATTTAACTTTGAGTAAATACGTGGTTTATCCACATGTATCTTCCAAGATAAGCATCCAACAGATATTACTTCTTATCTGATGAATCTATCTTATCAGCTGATTCTTCAATCTTCATTAAAACTTAAGTGAGGAAGGTTTAGTTATTTGACGATGGCAGAAGCTTCCAGAATCAGTGATTTGCTCAATTACTCAGATTGATTATAATTTTGTACATAGTCATCTTCTGAACTGTTGCAGAAATTGTAAGTGGATTTCAATCTCACCCAGAGTATTTCTACGCACCGCATCCGGATCTTTTTCTGACACTATTAAGTGTTTGATATCCATCAATAATAGAACCGGAGCTCTGATACCAATTGAAGGTGCGAGAAAGACACAAGAAATGGGGGTTTGAATTGTATATTTACTCTTTTGACTACTTTTCGCTTCTTGTCGTTAAGACGCCGAGATATCATCAGAGTTCGATGAGAGACTCTGACTTGCAAAGTTATATTCAGATTTTTCAATGCTTGAAACTTGAGAACCTCTTAAGAGTCTGAACACTATGTGAATCATTCAGATCTTGTAGAGCGGAAGCTTATCAGAGTTGCTAGGTTCTGACTTGCTTATGTAAGGTTCTGATACTCAATATAGAAACATAAATAAGAACATTAAGCATAAGAGTAAAGGACACACGATATATCCTGGTTCACCACAAAGACTAATTCAGTCCACCCTCCTCAGGTGATTTCGCCTTGAACACAAGGTCTTAATCCACTATAATCAATCTCGATTACAGATGCACGGGTAACAACTGGTGACTAACCACTTGCACAGCCGCACTATGACTAACATGCAATGAACCGTTCAGGGATTCAACTTAATGAATATAACGAACATTGACCTGCAGGTTCTAATCTCGCAAGATCTACTGCTAGGCTTTCACAGCTAGACGTCCAGGGATTCATCGCAATGAATATAACGCTACTGACCCTATTTCAGATTTTTCCCACAATGATATCTTACCATTGTCATCTTGAGTCTCCGGTCACATTGACCACTCAAGGAATCCTAATTCACCAATAATTAGTTTTACAGGAGGTTACAAAGATGCTTCTTAATAAGCAGATTACTCCTAAGTTTAAGTACAAAGAACACACAAGTGTTCGAGCAAGATGTGAGCAACAACTCCTTGCACATCCTAAGAAACTACATAGATGTATGAGGATTTGACAGTTGTTAACATCTTGTAGATCTTCTTCTTCGTCGTCTTCTTGGGTGAGCAAGCTTTGAGCAACAACTCCTTGCTTCGGATCTTCAATGTAGCACTGACGAGAAGGTGGTTGATGACTTGACTGATTTGCAATGTTGTCTTCTTCATCAACAACTTCTATACCAATTCATTGTTGTTGTGTTAAATGATGATCTTTGAGCTTCAACAATAATGGCCATGTGTAAATGGTGATAGCTTTGGATATTCTAAGTGTTACAACGAGAACTCATCGTTGTTGCTATCTTCACACAATGACTTGATTAATTCATCTTTTGTGGGAGTGAATCGATTTGTAGACTTCGTCATCTTTTTGAAGCGAAAACTTTTTCCTTTAAATAGCCTAGTAGAAATATAGTCGTTTTAAATATTATTGGTTGTTGGAAAAGAGACGTTGCGTAATAACTAGTTGTATTGACACATCTCCTTTTTACTGTTGGAGAAGTGACGGGATATATCTTTCTTGGGCGCCTTGTACAGTTACTTACAACGGTAACATGTGACTTCCAAACTTCAGAGGCTTTTAATGGTAAATTAATGAAGCATGAGTAGAGTCTTCTTAATAGGATATCTGATACGTCAAGTCTTCAGTCATTTGAAGAAGTCCATTAGGAATCAGTCTTCAGAACTTCAGCACTTGTCTTTAAGAACATTATCCTTTACTTCTTCAAGTCTTCCGAAACTTCAGAACTTGTCCATTAGGAATCCGTCTTCAGAGTCTTCAGCACTTGATCTTCAGAACCTTAATCTTCAGAACATATAAGTCTTCAGATTCTTTCTATACTTGGTCTTCAAAGCCTTCCGCCTTCAGAACTTCAAGTCATGAGAGTCTTCAGCACTTCGGTTCTCTTCTTCAGAAGCTTCGCAATCTTCAGAATCTCAACCACTTTCAGAGAGCATCCACAAGAGCATTACAACAGTAATATCAGCATCCTTGGATATGACTGATCATGATCAGATACAGAAGCATTCTTGCTTCTTGCGACTTATGTCACACATAGTAACTTCGCATATTATCAAGTACGCTTATCTGGCTGGTGCTTGTTGGATCTGATAACTTCTATGAATATGATCTGCACTCAACACACGTTAGATCATAAAATGGTTCTTTCACAAATACGTATTTTTATCATCAAAACATAGATTGACTTGTAGAGATAACTCTTGCTCTCACATCTTTTTCCATGGCTGACGAGGGTTCTTCACTGGAAAGAACGCTCATAACCCAAAACAATGAATATCCCCACCGCAACTCTACGTTTAACAACACTTCCAAACTGTCTCACACCAATACCTACCAACATGACATGCTTGACCTGTATTTTATACACCCTAGTGATAATTTAGGTCTTACCATAGTTTCACCACTATTGAACAACTCGAACTATCACTCATGGTCCCGTTCTATTCGTGTGGCATTGCGATGGATGAACAAACAAGGTTTTATTAATGGTACTCTTTCACGTCCTCTTGACACATATCTCCTTGCTCTAGCATAGGATCGATGTAACACTAGGGTAATGGCTTGGATGACCAACTTTATCGATATTGATATTGCTCAAAGCATCTTTTGTATGGACACATCTTTTGAGATTTTGACAGAGCTTAAAGACTGATATCATCAGGGAGACATGTTCAAGATATCTGACCTACAAGAAGAAATTTCCAACTTGTGTCAAGGTGCCCAATCGGTGACTCAATACTTCACTTCCCTAAAAAACTATGGCATGAACTTGAGAATTTTCGTCCCTTCCTACATGTTCTTGTTCCGTCAACTGCAGTTGTACTCTTCTACCTACAATCAAGAATTTTCGAGATAATGATTATGTTATTAGATTTCTCAAGGGTCTCAAGGACCAATATGCACCTGTCTGATCCAACATCATGCTCATGACTCCTCAACCACCATCAACAATGCCTTTTCTATGCTCATACAACAAAAAAGGCAATATGTCCATCCTGTTATTTCTAATGACAAGTTGATTACCAACTTCTCTAAATCGCGTTCCCAGGATTTCTACATCAAACCCAATCATTATGGTCGAGTTAGAGGTGTCAAAATTTGCAACTAATGCGATAAGCCAGGGCATATAATTGAAGTATGTTTTAAGAAACACGGTATACCCCCATATTTGAAGAAGAGCAACATCCATCAAACTTCTATAAATATGGGGGTAAATATTTTCTTACCGGTTGATGGACATAAATATTTTCTTACTAGTTGATGACCATAGTCATTAATGTTGAGTCTACATGATGAATGTTGTTCCTTGTTAAATCTTTTGTTTTGTATATTCAAACTCAATTTGGGAAAACTGTTAAAAGCATTTGAACTGATAATGGAGCTGAATGTTTACTAAAAGTGTTTTATCAAACGAAAGACATCCATCATAAGTCCTCTTATGTTAACACTCCCCAATAACACGGCATTATCTAAAGAAAACATCAACATATTTTAAACATAACAAGAGCCCTTCTTTTTCACTCGCATCTCCCTAAAATCTTTTGGATTCATGCTATAACACGTGTTGTTTTTATTATAAACCGTTTGCCTTAAAAGCTTTTACATAATAAGTCACCTTACTATATCTTGCACAACAAACTTCATGCTTATGATGAGTTAAAAGTTTTTGGGTGTCTTGTTTTTGTTGTTTCTTCCACTCTTGGTTGAACACCAATTAATTCCGGTAGTAGAATATATATCTACTTATGTACCAAACCCAGTACCAAAGGCCATATTTTGTTTGACTTGTATAATAGAAACATTTCTATATCTCGTGACACTGTGTTTTTTGGACATGTTTTTCCATGTCCTATCTCCTCCCAACCCTCGCCCTTAACTCATCCTACTTCCCACCAACCTCATACACATGACTACTGAAAGCTCTACGGTTTTGATCAAATTTTAGTAAAACATAAATGTTAACTCAACAAGGAGATCAAGCTAAATAATTCAGCTAAAGACGTGATGTCGAACAAGATGTCTTAACATACATCTTGACATCCTGGATTGAATGGCTTAAGTTAGTTTTTAATCTGCTGCAACGCTCAAGGAGAAATTGCTGCATGGATCAAGGACAGAAGATTGAAGCCCAAGGAAGCAGAAGCCTATAAATAGAATACTTAGACCTAGGTGTTTAGAATGCCTTGAGTACGCCTTTAGTAACCTTGTTTTCTTGCGTAACAAACAAGGGTTTTGGGTTTTGAGAGTCGTTGGATCTCTAGGTTGTAAGTCTCCATTTGTATCGTTTGATGCACTGTGGTAGATATAGGTGTCGCACAGATCCATAAGCCTTGAGGTACTGGATTATGTATTTTTCTTGGATAAAGCTTTTAAGCAAATTCGAGTTAGCATGTTTGTCAAGAAAGCTTGACAGAATTCTGTATTGACAGGGATGATGTAGAAATCACAGTTGGTGATTAAGGGAAGTGAGTGAGGTATCTCATATCAGTGTTGTAAATGTTTGAGTTTAGCCTTGGTAAAGATGTTCATTGGGTAGATGTTAGGTATGGAGTTGTAAACGGGGGAGTTTAGCTTTGTAACAGTTCTACAGATAGTGAAGTCTTCTTCCTGGATTGGTATCCCCCAGATGTAGGTGAGTTGCACCAAACTGGGTTAACAATTACTGTGTTCTTTATCATTCTGCAGATTTACGTTTTCTGTTAGGGTTCATGATAAACATGTTGGATCAGATGTCGTGACATCCGTGATTGTGCAGTTCTGATATTCAAGGTATCAGTCTGCTGTTGCGGCTCTGAGTTTAAATGATTATGTAGCACAATGTCTTGATATGTGTTAGGACATATGCTGTCTGCATAGGCCAGAATTTCAACTACCCTATAGAATCTTACTCCCCTACCTTTCACCACCCTTCTATCTCCCAACTTGAACCATCCTCCCGACCTCAACACATAACACACCCAACACCCACCTTTTCTAATACTCTTACTATTCCACATACACCTTTAAATAACATACCTAACCATACCCATAAATCTATTAGAATAACACAAACTCCTTCATATCTTCAATATTACCACTGCTCTTTACTTCAAGGTACTCCTCTCCATATTGATTGTACCTACACATGTATATCTCTTTATCCTATTCAACATGTTATATCGTATGATAATGTATCCCACTCTTATAAATATTTTAACTTAAAACTCTCTAGTCTTATTGAACCCTTTACCTATACATAAGCTACTATTGACCCTAATTGGCACCTTGCTATTAATAACTAGCTCGAATCCCTCACCACTAATAACACATGGGACTTAGTCCATCTACCTCCCAACAAACACCCAATTGGCTGCAAATGGGTTTTTAAGATAATTTTTTTTGTCAATGGGATTGTTGAGAGATATAAATCATGTATAGTGGCTAAGGGATTCAATTAAATTGAGGGTATTTATTATTTAGAAACTTTTAGCCATGTTGCTAAAATGACCACTATACGCATTCTTCTTTCATTAGTTGGGTCCAACAATTGATATCTTCACCAATTAGGTGTTTACACTTTGACGAATAAGTGTATATGTGACCACCTTAAAGTCTTAAAATTTTTGACAAGTCTTTAGCTTGTAAATTAAATAGATCTATCTATGTCCTTAAATAAGCTAGTAGGCAATGGAATCTAAAACTTACGTTTACTCTTACCACTTTAGGCTACATTCAATCCAAATCGGATTACTCTCTATTTACTAAGATTTATAACCATTCTTTTACCTATATTCTTGTATATGTTGACGATTTAATGATTGCAGGCAATATCTTGGTTGATATTTCTAACCTCAAAACGATTTTGTACAACAAATTCAACATTAAATATCTTGGTAACTTAAAGTATTTTCTTGGATTCGAAATTGCAAGGTCTTCCCTTGGCATTTCTGTATGCCAACGAAAATACATCTTGGACCTTCTGCAACAAACCGGCCTCCTTAATGGTAAGCCATCCAACACTCCAATGGATCTTTCACATAAACTTAATTCTGACAAAGACCTTCCCATATCTAATACCACTGTTTATAGAAGCTTGATTGGAAATTTAATATACCTCACACACACACACACACACACACACACACACGTTCTGACATTTGATTTTCTGTTTACATATTATCTCAACATCTCGCAAACCCAACATCATTACTCTTGCAAGCAGCCTATCGTATCCTTCAGTTCATCAAAGATGCACCAAACCAAGGTCTATTATTAAAGGCTTCTTATGGAACTTCATTAACAGGTTTCACTGGCTCAGATTGGGGGGCCTGCTTAGAAACTCGTTGTTCCACCATAGGATTTTATTTTTACCTTGATAGTTCTATCGTCTCCTAAAAAACAAAGAAGCAACATATTGTCTCTCGATCATCAGCTGAAGCAAAATACAGAGCATTAGTAAATGTAACATGTGAAACTCAATGGCTCATTTATCTCCTTCGCGACTTTGGATTCACTCACAATAAGCATGTTAACATCTACTATGAAAACAACTCAGCCATTCATATCGTTAACAATCCCGTCTTCCACGAACGCACCAAACACATCAAGATGGATTGTCATGTTGTTTGAGACAAGACTCAAGATTATGTCATGCATCTCATGGCCATCAAATCCTCTGATCAAGTTCCTGACATCTTCACAAAGGGCATCCACTTAGGTCCCTTCTCTTTTCTTAGTCACAAGCTGAGAATGTACTCCATATATTCCACCTTATTTGGGCTTTTTTGGCCTCGTTTTATCTGGCCCACTTTTGTTTTGGGCTTTCTGTTTATTTCCTCCTATTTTTAGGCATCCTTTGTTCCTTTCTGTTTTGTGGAAGTAACGATGAAGGGTAACGTGTATCCATTACAGCATTTAATAGAATTTTCTACTCACTTTTGGAAATCAATTAACTTCTTAGACCCATTATTCTTCCAAGGGGCTAATTTATATGATTAGATTAAACATGACATCGATGGTGGCTCATCTTTTTGGCTGCTTGCTGATGGTTGTTGCGTGCTAGGAATAAACTGTGTCTTATGAATGAAGTGGTATCTTCCTATACTTTAAAACTCATCATAGTGAAATATGCTAATTTGTTAGCTAAATATATTCTCAAGAATAATATGTGTCATCTAACGAGAACAATTAGGTGGAATGCATACAAAGGTAGTAATATGATTTTGAATGTTGATGGCAGTATCCTTGCTAATTCTATCGTCGTAGGTTTTGGTGGATTGATTTGAAATGGTGATGGTGCATGGGTTCACAGTTTTGCGGGTAATAGGTTATTCCAACATCTTTTATGCTTAGTTGATGCCGCTATATTGAAAGTTCTTGTGTTTTGGACAAATTTTGCTAAAACTTAAATGTTGAAATAGAAGACTCAACATGGAGATCAAGTTGAATATTTCTACAGAAGATGTGATGTCGAATGAGATGTCCCAGCATGCAAACTTGACATCCTGAACTGATTATAACAGATTGATTTAAATCTGTTTTATCTGTTGTAACACTCAAGGAGCAATCACAGAAGTGGATCAAGGAAAGATTTGAAGCCCAAGACTGCTGAAGCCAATAAAAGAAGACTTAGACCTAGGATTTTATATGCCTTTTGTAACCTAGTTCTCTTGCGTAAGAAACAAGGGTTTAGGGTTTTGAGAGTCATTGGCTCTCTAGGTTGTAAGTCTCCCTTTGTATTAGTTGATGCATTGTGGCAGATATAGGTGTTGCACAGATCCATAAGCCTTGAGGTATTGGATTGTGTATTATTCTTGGATGGAGCTTTTAAGCAAATTCGAGTTAGCTTGTTTGTCAAGTAAGCTTGACAGAATTCTGTATTAACAGGGATGATGAGAAATCACAGTTGGTGATTAAGGGAAGTGAGTGGGGTATCTCGTATCAAAGAGGTTGTTCTTTGATAAAGTCTTCATTGGGTAGATGTTAGGATATAAAGTTATAAACGTGGGAGTTTAGCTTTGTAATAGTTCTACAGATAGTGGAGTCTTCTTCTTAGATTGGTATCCCCCATATGTAGGTGAGTTGCATCGAACTGGGTTAATAATTGTTGTGTTCTTTATTATTCTGCAGATTTACTTTTCTGTTAGGGTTCATGATAAACATGTTGGATCAGATGTCGTAACATCTGTGATTATGCAGTTCTGATATTCAAGGTATCAGTCTGCTATTGTTCCTCTACGTTTAACCGTTTATGCAGAATAATGTCTTGACATGTGTTAGGACATCTGCTGTTTGCATTGCCAGAATTTCAATTGGTATCAGAGCAGGCATCCTGTCTGTTTTTGGATGAGATCTTTGGGAGATACTTTCTGGCGTTTAAACAAGGAGGAGTTTTGGAGATCAGATCAATTAACTCAGACATACTCAAGGGTATTAATGGATGGGATGGATGTTCTGGATCGAAGGTAACAACCCGGTGGTTGTTCATGTTGCTGAGGTGGTTCTACAACAACTGCAGGAAAAGTGGCTAATTCTTTTGTTAGGGTATCTTATAAGATGTTCTGACATCTTATTCGGGCAAGCAGGATTTGTTCCTTGGTGGTTCCGCTGCATATATTTCTGATGGAAGAGCTCTAGAATTATGGGATTCTGGAGTTGTTGGTGAAGACAAATGATGGAAGGTCTCAATCGTCGACCTCTATAGTTGAAGATATCTGCATTCTTTTATTCCAAAGTCGGGAGCGATGGAATGAAGGGAGTTGTTAGAAGATGTCTATTATGGTGACTTGGTACTTGGAAGCTTGGTTCTATGGTACAGTTTGAAGTCAGTTGAAGAGGAGAGGAGTTGAGTTTAAGTTTATCAAGTTCTTGCTCTGAGAGTTTGATAAATTATTGATCGACTAGGTTGTCAAAGATACTTGAGAGTTCTCTCAAGTCCACTCATAAATACGTCTCAGTCGTGCATCTGGAGTCTTCTAGTTATTCTTCTGACTAGAAGGTGTTTCTATGAAACACAACCTGAAGAAAGTGGAGGTGATTTATTTTCACTCTCCAAAACAGCAAGGAATGATTTATCTCTCTTAACCCTAAGGGTGGATCTAATCTGATTGGTGTTTTCAGAATTGTTGAGGTAAATAGGATTTCTTCAGAGAAAATCCTAATTACTTGAGTCAAGGGTGGCAGCCTTGGTATCTCAACTATTTGTGTCAAAGAAGATACTTGCAAAAGATTGAATACTTGATAGGTGTTCATGAAGTGATCTGGTGGAGCTTAGCTACAACTGTGAAGAAGGGTTATTGGACAAGGATTTAAGATCAATTGCTATTTGTGGAATTCACAAGTATTTAATTGATTATCCTTGAAAGTCAAGATTGTTGATGTTCAACAAGATGTTGGAACATATCATCATCAGAGTTTGTGCAGAATCATGGGAGGGGTACTACATACGCTTTAGCATCTGTTTTAGTCTTGGGTGTTGACCTAAGAATTGGCTTCAGTCTAGGTGTGACAGAAGCATGTGATCTCTGGAGAGTTTTTTGGCAAGAAACTGGTCTGGACTTTGGTGTTGTTGAAGATGAAGATGAAGACATCATAATCTTGATGGTTTGTTCTTGGATCAGTTTATTTATGATCTAAGAGTATTAGAGTGCAGCAGGTGTGTTCAAGTGGTTACTAGAAGCATCTGGTGGTGGCACAACTTAGATCAGTTTATTTCTGATCTAGGTACTTGGAAGCATGTGATCTTGCTCATTTTGAAGGTCAAGGTTAAGTGGCAGTTATCTCTGACTTTCTACAGACTGCTCTACTAAGGAAAGTGACATTCTTTGGTATGGCTATGATGTAGTCTAGGACTACGGTATCTTCTAAAGATTCAGACATGGCAGGTGTGAAGTCTTTGGAGTTTCAAAGTAATTATTCATCAAGGTGTGAGTTTGAAGGGAATATCTGTGATATAATTAAGCAGGATGGAGGTTGTCTACTCAAACTTGGTTGTCGAATCAAGTCTACGAGAGCATGTAACTCTTGTTTTGTAATAGGGAGGAGGTTCTTCTAAGTGGCAGAAGGAGGAGCTGAATTGAGCAGTTGGATGTCATATTAGAATGTTCTAACATCTAGCTTAACATCAGAATATCAGCTGGTGATGTGGCACATCAGCTTAAAATAAGGTGATCTACAGGAGAATGGAAGTTATGGATGCTTCAAAAAGGTCTATCTCATACAGTTTGCAGGAGTTGTGGTTTGAGAAGATGTTACATGTCTAGAGGCATGGTGAATCCAAGATGTCTTGCTATAGAGCAAGTAGTTCATGTGACTTAAAGATCAGATTTCATTGGTGGATCAGTGTATCTTGTGGGAGTTCTAAAGAAGAGTGAGATCAATCAAAAGGTGGCATTTGGTTGGTTTCATAGTGTGCATTCAAGCAGGATGCTTGAAACTGATTACTCTTGGGCAGAAGGGTAGTTAGTTGAAAACGTAAGGAGGATCTAGTTCATTTTGGAGCTTGTGGCAGAAGTTCTCAATTTATGAAAGATTGCCTTCTTTTAGTGGATGAGAGTTTATTTATCTCTGGGGTTCTGAAGTTTTCTTTGTTCAAGCTGGTGGCGCAGTGTTGTGTGAAGATCTTCAGCTGGATTACTATACAGATAGTAAGTCCAGTGGTGGAGCATATCAAGAACCATGGTGTGTGGTGTCTGTGATATGTGAAGGATGTCCTAACTGATGTTAGAACATTTTTTTGGTTGGTTATCCTTGGAGGAGGATTCTTAAGTTCTGGTCTAGGAACGTGTTGCCTACATCGTGTCTAAAGAGTATCTATCTTGTCATATGGGTGAATGATAGAGTAGAAGAACTGTCTTGGAAGGATGGTGTAGAGAAGACTGAAGTGGATTATGTGTTGATTGCATGGAAGTCTAAATATGGATATTCACCAGTTGATCAGAAGTATTCCAAGTTATCATACGGAGAATGATGAAGGAATGACTGTCTTGGATTTTAGGGTGTCTATCAATCTTGTTGGCCTTGTTGAGGTCAGTAGAAAAGCTTGTGGAGGGGATAACGCCCCTATTGGCAAGTCATGCTAAAGGGAAGTGGATCAATTTGGCAGTTGTGAAGTTCTGAAGCATATATACGGTATCTGACATCGTTGGAAGAAAACAAACTAAGAGGTATGGTATCTCTTTGAGGAATGTGGTTCATTCCAGATCAATTGGATTTTATCTCAGGGAACAAGGAGATATATACACGAGAATTCAAGAGGAATTCGTTTGGTGTATGGATAGTTTCTGGAAGAGGGGGATCAATAGAGCTTTGATCTTAATATAAGAGTTTGTTAATATATGATGGTGATCCTAATGAGTCCTCACAGGAATCATGATGGTGTTCATGTGTGAGTGATTATTGGTTCTTGTCAGAAGAAGCAATAAGTGGAGTTAATGATTGTGTTCAGCAGGTAGGTTGGACAGAGGGTGCGCTCTTGAAGACATGAAGATGCGTTTTATGTTTTCCATTCATCAGTAGAAGTGTTCATGTAAGGAGCACTGGTTATCTTAGATAGGGGGAGTTGCTCCTTGATCTAAGATGTATTACTGCAGGGGTGCAGTCATAAATCCAGTTTGTTTGGAGGATAAGCAAACTGTGATTATTATGAAGATGAGATGTCAAGAAGGATGCCTTGACATCGCTCTACTGTTGCAGGTTGTGGGGGACTTGGAAGTCTGGGTGAATACTATCATTGAAGAATCAATGGATTGAGTCAATGATGTATTTTTTTTGCTTGGTAATCATACGGTGATTTTTTTGGAGATTATGTTGAGTATATCATGATCAAGGACGTCATCGTAGGCCATATGAGTGGAGAGTGTCTAGAGAATCTCTGACAGTCTGATGACAAAGGTATTGATTCCATCTTGGGAAAATGCTTGGGGTGTGTACATGTCAGGAGGACGTGTAAAGTTTTGTCCTTGAATATGCACACACATGTGTTGGAACTTGCACTTCAAGAAGAATCAGTCCAAAAATGAATAAAGACATGAAGATCGGGTCGTGGTTGATGCAATTCAAATAAGGGGATCTCAAGTTCATCTTACTCATTGTTGTGTCATTCTTGTTGTAGTCTTTATGGCATATATAAGGTTCTGGGTGAGCACTTTTTGGATCTGGATATGCCTTGGTAATATTTGTCAAATTTCGACTAAAAAAGGGGAGAAATGCTCTGATCTTCTCATGAGAATCTCACGTCTGATAAAGTTGCTTGGCAAAGATGCTCAAAAGGATGTTATAACACTGTCTGGGTCTCAGTTCTTAAAGGCACTTTTGTGTCTTGTGATCTGAGTTATGAACGCAGTTATGTCCTGTGTTCTGAGTTACCCAAGGAAGTGCTTTGCTACTGAGGGTATTCCTACTGCTTTTTCCTAATGATTTTCTTAAAAAGGAAGTGGTATCTCTTCGTGACAAGTATTGGTTCATGGGTTGAGGGGGAGTGTTTTGCATCTTCTTTCTCATGTACTTCATCGCGGGTAAGGTGTAGGCCTTGAAATTATTTGGAGTCCTCACCGCATGCACCATCAATCTGGAGTTTTACCGTGCAGATGTGTTTTAGCCAAAATTTGCCAAAAAGGGGGAGATTGAAAGCTCTTGTGTTTTGGACAAATTTTGGTAAAACATAAATGTTGAAATAGAAGACTTAACTGGAGATCAAGCTGAATATTTCTGCTGAAGACGTGATGTCGAATGAGATATCCCAGAATGCAGACTTGACATCTTGGACTGATTATAACAGATTGATTTAAATCTGTTTTATCTGTTGCAACACTCAAGGAGCAATCACAGAAGTGGATCAAGGAAAGATTTGAAGCCCAAGACTGCTGAAGCCTATAAAAGAAGACTTAGACCTAGGATTTTATATCCCTTTTGTAACCTAGTTTTCTTGCGTAAGAAATAAGGGTTTAGGGTTTTGAGAGTCGTTGGCTCTCTAGGTTGTAAGTCTCCCTTTGTATTAGTTGATGCATTGTGGCCGATATAGGTGTCGCACAGATCCATAAGCCTTGAGGTATTGGATTGTGTATTGTTCTTGGATGAAGCTTTTAAGCAAATTCGAGTTAGCTTGTTTGTCAAGTAAGCTTGACAGAATTCTGTATTGATAGGGATGATGTAGAAATAACAGTTGGTGATTAAGGGAAGTGAGTGGGGTATCTCGTATCAAAGAGGTTGTTCTTTGATAAAGTCTTCATTGGGTAGATGTTAGGATATAAAGTTGTAAACGGGGGAGTTTAGCTTTGTAACAGTTCTACAGATAGTGGAGTCTTCTTCCAGGATTGGTATCCCCAAATGTAGGTGATTTGCACCGAATTGGGTTAACAATTGTTGTGTTCTTTATCATTCTGCAGATTTACTTTTCTGTTAGGGTTCATGATAAACATGTTGGATCAGATGTCGTAACATATGTGATTCTGCAGTTCTGATATTCAAGGTATTAGTCTGCTGTTGTTTCTCTGCGTTTAACTGTTTATGCAGAACAATATCTTGACATGTGTTAGGACATCTGTTGTCTGCATTGCCAGAATTTCATATATCATGGTTTATGTAAGGCATGAGAACTTGACATCAAAGACCTAATGTGTTATTCTTACTGCAACTCGACTATCAAGCTTATCTCAAAGTCTATTAATCTTTGGCATCACTATACTGCGATTATTCACAACATTAAATAATTTCTCTATAGAGAATTACGAATTCAGATTTTTCATACTCTTAGGGAAGGAAATGCCTGTGATAACTATCTAGCAAAACATGGAATTGGTAATGATGCGGCGTACTGGTCCTTTGCAGAGCTTTCTGTTGGAATCATCACTCTCCCGCTACCTGATGCTAGTGAGACTTTATTTTCAAGATAATTTCCTTTATTTATTTATTTATTTTCTTTTTCCCACTTGTACAAAAATAAACTCTGCCAAAGTATTGGTTCTTTTATTTTTCTTATATGCAAAAGTTTATGTTTAAGTGTTATAATAGTATAGTTTAGTTTGTGTAAACAATATTGGTATGCATTTTTAACAAAAATCTTAAAATAATACATCAAAATCTAGACTTAAATATAACTTTGTCATTTATCTTATATCATTATAGTCTTTTATATTTTATTTTATTCGTCTTAGTCATTTATTTATTTTGATGGTTAGAAACTAGCTCTTTTGAATACTAGAGTTTTTTTTTATTAGGGTCCGTAGAGAGGATAGTTCATCAAAGAGGTATTAAAGGCCAACACACAAGTAGGGGCAAGATGTCCCATAAAATCATAGGCCGCATGAATTGGGCCATGAAGTCTCATGGATATTCATATAAGGTCGTCGGATTAGGCTTTGCCTACCTAACTTACTTCTATTGTTCGCTTATCCACAAACGCGGGGTATGTCGTGTCCCACTATAACAGGTCCAAAAATAAAGTCAGGGAGGATAATCACTTATTCCACGATCCACAGGAGGATAAATTCCTTCCACCCTACGTACTTGGTTAAATGAGTGCTGGTAACCTCTCTCTGGCCCAGGTCTAGGAAAACCTATACAAATACCTCAACTTAAGGGTTGAGAGGGAAAAAAAATCTCATTATATAGATACCATATGTACATAGATTCCCTGCTCTCCGTTAAACTTCCTCTAACCACCCCAACAAATCCTAAAAGCTTGTGACATCCATTAATCAATAGGGCTAATAAAAAAACTTTAACTATTATGTCATTTATTTATAATTTTTTGGATTAATTACTATTTTTTGAAATCAATTCTTTTATTTTAAATTTAAATAGTTTTAGTCTACTTTTTATTTTTATTTTTTTACTAAAAATTGATTACATGTACACTTTTTTTAATTTATATCTTTTATTGGTAAAATTCAACAAAAGGTATAGAAACAGTGGTTTATCATGTTTTATAATTAACCCATCATTTAAAAATAAAGATATTATCAATTTTAAATGTATAAATATGAGAGAAGAATTAAAACTATTTAAATTTAAATTAAACAATTAATTTCTTCAATC
The DNA here is from genome assembly GCA_022829125.1 of Lathyrus tuberosus. NCBI lineage: Eukaryota > Viridiplantae > Streptophyta > Magnoliopsida > Fabales > Fabaceae > Lathyrus > Lathyrus tuberosus. The sequence goes on from JALAZF010000371.1 coordinate 1,054,873, forward strand.
ATTGTAATTAAATCTTTAAAAAAAATCACCTTTATTTTGCTTATAGTAAACATTGATTGATTATTATTTTGTTAATTATTTTAGTGTCATACTCCAAAATTTGTCATACTTCTTTCCACTTTTCATCTGGCTCTTGGTCTATGATTTATCTGTATGTCATAGTCATCTAGACCATTCATTCATGATTTCATTTTTCAAATGATAGACATCATTGATTCAAATGCCTCTTATCTAAGAAACAAGACATTGGATTAGGGTTTTCAAGATTGGTTCATTATGCATCTTTGACTTTTGGCTATGTGCATTACAGCTGGTGGTCGATCTCTCTCTTGGATCCTAACATTGGTCTATGACACTTTTGGATCATTATGGACTGCATCATCGCATTGGATTATAAAGATACCTAGGGATTATCTTGGGCTTTGATTTTATTTGATTCATGACCCGATACTTCATTTAAATGATCAAGAGCGTAAAATTCAAGGTTCAAATTCAAGATTCATTCAAGTTCATATTCAAAGTGCAAGTTCAAATATTTCAAAATTGAAATTTGGAAGAAAGCCATACTTTCTTGGAATACAAGGCATATAATTCAATTCAAAGGGTCAACTGTCATTACAAAAATATCCATTTCATTACACAAGATCCAAATTAGAAATTCTACACAAAATTACATCTTTTGACCTACAGTTGACTTTTGTCAACTGTTGACTTTTTGGTCAAACAGTTGACAAAAGTTAACTAACTATCCTAGAACCCTAATAAAGATATTTTTCCTTCATCCTCACAGGCCATCCATTCTTGTACCCAAAACTTCTCCATGAAGGAATCTTGAATCATGAACTTTGTGTGCCAAGGCATCCCATGTGCTCAAGTCCTGCAACAAAACCAACTCATTCAAGACACAAGCAAAGTAAGCATAAGTCATACAACATGATTGAACTATCATGCATATATCATACATTAACATTTCTTATCTATTGCTACTAACCTTGGGACTCAATCCTAACTATTTTGATCACTAAGCCCCTAGCCAATTAGCAATATCTTAATTATGTTCCTGACTGACTTTTAATTACTAATATCTAGCACCAGTTTAACATATTCACATGACCATAACTCACACACATACACAGCCAAGATTTAGCATACTTACTATTTACACACATTCAATGCATACACACAATTCAACATACATATGTCTTCATTGCATAATAATGTCCATAGCAGTTTTAATGAGCAACATTCGAGTTGATTTTAAAGCATCACTAATATTGGCCTAACAATTCAACATAACACTGACTAATAGAGCAACTCCAATTCAATTAGCAATAACAAGCTTACATCTTCATTAACAGCCAAATACATCAATTAACATGGCACTAAACTAGTTCACTAACGTAATAATTGAATTACTGAATGTCATGGTTAACAAGTCAACTAAGTTTTTCTAGACTTAAAAACTAAATTCCATCCATCAGTAGCTAGCATTGTCACAATTTACATCAAATAAGTGTGCATAACAACAATAAGGGTCCAAACTACTTACCATAGTAATTAATTGTAACAGTTCAAAAAGGATTAACTTGTACTTAACTAGCTATCATCAAAATAGTTTAGCCTACTAACACAATCTACTAAAATTTTTTAAAAATCACTAATTCTCAAACTTCAAGGTCACTAACAGCAAGCATACAACATTTTCACAAAATCATTCATAGGTAACCAAAAAACTCCGTGACAATCCAAGTTTCATGGTAATGCAATGTTTCATAATATTTCTAACCAATTAACATTCATTCAAATTCATTTAGCAAATCAAATAGCATTAATTCATATAAGTTCACTATCCCTAATAATCCAATAAACTAACTGGTTCACAACAGTTCAAAACACTTCAGCAACTCGTTTCATTAGCATAATTAGATTCAAACTTACTAACACATTTTAACAATCTAACTAACTAGTTTCACTAACTGTCAAGTGTAACCAAACTAACAGCTTCATAATTCAATAACACATTTTTTAACAGTTCCTAACTCACTTCACTAACATAACTCACTAATCTAACTGCATCTAATAGATCTTTAACACAGTTAACTAATCTAACAAACTTCTTCATGAAATTCAACTAACTTTAACCCTGCCCAAACCTCTAACAAACATTACCCAATCCTCTGCCCTAAAAACAGTTAAGATCAGCCTCTATATAATCCATATTCATCTTCATTCATGATTAAAAATCTTCATTATAGGTTAAATCTCCAACAATCAATCACATTCTATCAACCCTACTCTCAATCATTCTCTTTGATTTTTCTCTACAACAAATCACATTCCATAAATCTCTCTACCCCTATCCACTACTTTACACTCCACATACGTAGCAACAACAACAATCACTGAATTCCAAGCCTAAGACTAAAGTGTAGAAGAAGTAGAAGAAATTGGCGCAGGGAAGTGTCGTAACCCAAAATTTGACCTCCCATTTTTGTTTTTTTATAAGTATGTGCGCTCGCATTTCCGGCCATACGCATTAGCATTTTTTCTCTGTGATTTTGTTGCAGGCATATACAAAATTTCATAATGTTTCAAAGCCATGATTAATCACATCCTCACAGAGTCATCACATCATCAATACGAGAAAAATACAAGGGGTTCTATGCCTATATATTAAAGCACAAGGTTAAAATGCAGAACCACGACCAAAGCACTCCATTTCAAGCCAAAAAGTGAAGTTTTTGCTATTTTCTGCTAAAGTAACGGGTTACCTCATGAGGTAATGGGTTACATCAGCATTTTTCAGCATTTTTCAGCCCAGAAAATCAAATTTAGGTTGAGGTAACCGGTTCCATCATCATTTTTCATCATTTTCATCCCTAGAAAGCCACATTTTGGCCGAGGTAACCGGTTACCTCACAATGTAACCGGTTATATTGCTACTTTTTTGCAAAATTTTAAGGGCTGTTTTGCATGCTTTAATCATATATTTTCACATGATCACTTGTATACATGCTAATGCTTCTATTTTAAGTCAGAATTTGCTTGAAACGACCTTTGCTCAATTAATTGCTTAATTTTCTTCGATTATTTTGCAATTTGTTCACATGTTAAGCTTTCTTTTTTCACAATTCTTGTTTGTGTGTCAACATGAGTATGATTAGTGATGCATGCTAATTTTGTCTTTGTTAATGCTTGGCAATTTCATTTTGTCGCATTAGATTTGTTCTTCATTGAACAAATTTAATTTTGTACAACCATTATCTTACACTCTTGCTTTAATGATCTTTCGACTCGTGTGAAAGATTGTTGGCTTATTCATTCCCTTTGATCAATTGATCTAAACCTTGTTTCTATTGATTAATCTTCCCCCTATCTTCTCCTTAAGATCTCTTTAGAGCCTTTTTTTCTTGATCCCCTACGGAGTCAGAGGTCTGCACAACGCATTGGAGCATTGTACAAATTGCGTCGTTTCTCTGCCGGTTTTAATTCCCGCACTACACTTTGGGGATAGAGAAGGAATGAGGACAGAGTTTCTCTTACTCTCATTCTGAATATTTCTGGTAGGGGGCACTTGACCATGAACTTAGAATAGTCACCTATATCTGTAGACTATAGTGTCTCTTGATCCTCAGTAGAGTTCATCCTTGATCACTCATATCCTTTTAGTTTTTCCTTTGATCAATCACCATTTCCTTGGTTCAAGATTATTGTCATTTAACCACAGTCCGTCTGTTAACATAATGAGTTCCCCTTGGGTCAATCACCTCTTGGTTAATCACCTGTTCTTATGGTTGATCATAGTCCGCCTGTTAAAACCAATCTTTATTGGGTTAATCATCTTCTCTTGGTTCATCACCCGTTCTTTGGTTAATCACAGTCCGCCTGTTAAAACCAATCTTCCTTGGGTTAATCACCTTCTCTTGGTTCATCACCCATTCTTTGGTTAATCACAGTCCGCCTATTAAAACCAATCTTTCTTTGGGTTAATCACCTTCTCTTGGTTCATCACCTGTTCTTTTGGTTGATCATAGTCTGTCTATTAAAACCAATACCCTCGTGAGTTAGCAACCTTCTTTTGGTTCAAATACTTGCACCTTTGGGTTAGTAGCCTTTTCTTGGTTCAAATATCCTTTCCTCGGTCGAGTACTGTTTGTCATTTAAGTGTACCGAACCCCTTTGGATCACGACCTTCGTTTGGTTTCACCCCCGTTCTCTTGGGTCACAACCTTCTCTTGGTTCCACACCCGTCCTTTTGGTTGATCACAGTATGTTTGTTAAAACCAATTTCTCTTCTTCTCTTTTCGGTTAACCACTATCCGTCAGTTAACATACTGAATTCCCTAGAGAGTTAAACACCTTTTTGGTTAAGCACTCTTGCTTCTGGTTAGTCACCGTCCGTCGGATAAACACCAATTTCTTTCCTCCCCAGTAGAGTAACTTCTTCTTCCCCGACAGGGTTACTTTCTTTCTTTCTTCGGTTAACCAGTGCCTGTCAGTTAATATACCGAATCCCCAATGGGTATCACTTTGTCTCTATTCAACTCTTTTGCTTCTTTATTTTCTCAGTTTCTACATCATTCCTTTGCTCTCTTCCCCAGTGAAGTCACCTTTCCCTTATCTCTATCTCATGGTTTTGACACCGTTCTTTTGCTTTTCTCCCTGTTGGAGTCGTCACACCACCTTTCTTTCTCCGTCTTAGTTCCCCGAACTACGGATCTCTGACTTCCTCATTACACTATGAGGATACGTAGGCACGAGATCGCGAGATCTTAGAAAGCAACCTTCCTTCGTTTTCACCCTTCTTGCACAATCCTCTTCCTCTTTTTCTCCTTTTCTTCCCTGGTTCCTTGAACTACGGAGGTCTGAATTCCTCATTGCACTATGAGGATATGTGGGCACGAGGGTCCCAATCCTCCAATAGCACTTTCTTTTCTCTTTTTCCCTTCCCTCCTTAGTTAGAAGCCTTTAGATAGATAACCCATCTGAGACTAGAAGCAAGCATAATGGTTCCCGTCGAGTACGACGAATGCGTAAGGTGCTAATACCTTCCTCTCGCATAATCGACCCCCTTACCCGTTTCTCTTCCCCTCGAGTTTTATCGATATTTTCCCTATCCTTTGGGACTAAATAAAGTTTGGTGGTTACTCTATTGTATCTTTGAGTGTGTGATTCACTCAGGTATAATCCCGCTAGCTTCAGGAAGGTTGTAGTTAAAAGTTTGTTACCTGAATGTTCCTCTGGATTTCTCTTCGTGATATTTATCTGCACCTTCAACAACATCCGAGACGAGTCACGGTCTCACCGGTAGGTCACTCCCTCTTCTTGCTACATTTACTCCAAATTCTTTACCACTATGTAGCTCTTGCTGAGGGGAATTAAAGCCCTAAGGTGGAGTGGCTTTATTCCCCTCTTTCTTCATTTAACTTCACTTCTTAGCATTTAGGGTTCTTGACTGATTTAGTAAGGTTTTGAGAATGGCTTGAGTTTTGGACGAAATGGACTCGAGATTGAGAGAGAGGATGATAAGAGGTTTAGAATAGTGGTGGTTGATGTTGGGTTTGGCTCAGCTCCACTGTCTCCAGCACAGCAGAGCAAAGCTCCGGTGAGTGAACTTTTGAGAGGGAGAGAAAGATTTGAGACGCGATGAAAACTGAAAACATGAAAATGAATGTGGCTGAAGATTCCTCCCTCTATTCATCCTTGCCTTGCTCCGTGTGGGCTTTCCAAACCAAGTCCGTGGGCATTGCTTCATATGGCCTTATTTTCCTCATGCACATCCCTTTCTAAAAAACAACACTAACATGCAACCTGGGGCTTTCCTCCATAACGCCCAATGCCTTGCTTGCTGGTCACACATCCTTCTGGCCAAACACCCTCATTGCATATTATTTCATTTAATCATTATTTTGTTTTATTTTTTCTTTTACCACGTTGCATGATTTTTTTGGCTACACATTTAACACATGAAAATGCTTTTTAATCACTTTAGGAATACTTGTTAGATTGGATATTAATTAGGTTTTAATTGAAATTTAGTCTCATTAATTTTTCTTTTAATTTTCATTGTAATTTCATTAGAGATTAGGTTTTATCCCAACTTGATGATTATACGCGGGCAATTTTTTCTTTCGAATGGGGGTGCCCCTTTACACGTGAACTTTTTATTTATCCCAAACATGAGGGAAGGGGAAAAAATCTAAATAAACCCGTGGGTGCATATAGCGAGCGATTTTTGTCGGTGACGCGACCGCCTTATCGCTGAAGTTTGGGTTTTCTCCTTGAGGAGAAAGGGTGCTACTTTCTGATTTCTTATTTATCCCGTGAAGCTGGAAGGGAAAGGGAAGGTATCTAAAACTAACCTTGCACGCGAATGTTTAACTGAACAAACGCTTTAAGAGATTCGGGGAGTCGGGGTCAGGTTATACAATGGGTAGTTGTCAATTATCCATCCTATATGTGGTTATCCATAGGATATTAGCTTTAGGTTTCGCTTTGTAATTGATAGTGTTTATCTGCTGATGGGTTGGGAAAGTTTCTTGGAAAAGTGTGACAGGGAGAGTGAGTTTTGTTTTCTATGGAAAATGATGATGATGATGGCTTAAGTTATGAAACCTAAAGTTTTGATTGATATGAAGGTACATGACCTAGGGGTTTTGATTGGTATGTTCGCTAAGATTTTGCAATCTTATACCTACGTATTCCCGTTTAAACGAAATAGGGAAATCAGAGCAATCGTAGTTCCTCCTATTCTAAGGGAGGAAAATGATGTTTTGGTGTCTTGTTCAAAGCCCAAGATTGAAGCTAAAAGGGTATTTGTGTCTTGTTCAAAGCCCAAGATTGAAGCTAAAAGGGTATTGAGAAGGAATTTGTCATCTCTAAAGAGAGATTGTTGACTTTTGTGTGCCATGATCAAAGCACAAGGTTGACGCTAAAAGGTTAATTGATTTGACTAAGGGATTTCTTTATACAAAGCCTAAAAGGAGGCTGGATAAGACCGACTCAATAAGAGAGTGTTTTATCTGTCTTGTACAAAGCCCAAGATTGAGGCTAAAAAAGAGACAGACTCTTTGGGGACATCATTATACAAAGCCTAAGAGGAGGTTAAAAAAGGGTTTTGACTCCGTCGGGTAGGTTTATATGTGTCTTGTACAAAGCCTAAGATTAAGGCTGAAATGGGAAACTTAACTGACTCTGGTGAGGATATTTTTTTTATGTGTCTTGTACAAAGCCCAAGATTGAGGCGGCAATGAGTTTGACTCTGCTTGGGGAAATTATTCCTCAAAGCCTAAACGAAGGCTGGGAGGAAATGACTCGGCTGGGGAAGGTATTTGTCCCTAGCTCAAGAGAGGGAAATTTATGTCTTGTACAAAGCCCAAGATCGAGGCTAAAAGGGTTGACTCAACAAGAGGGTTTGAAAAGGTGATTGACTCAACAAGAGAGTCTGAAAGTTGATTGACTTAACAAGAGAGTCTTTTATACTCAACAAGAGAGTGATTTGCTGTCTCGTACGAAGCCCGAGATTGAGGCAAAAAAGGGTCTTGACTCAACAAGAGAGTTTGGAAAGGTTAGCTCCGCTAGGGAGAATCATTTGTACAAAGCCCAAGAGGAGGCTGACTTCGCTGAGGAAGGATCATTATACAAAGCCTAAGAGGAGGCTAGCTTTCTGCTGAGGAAAGGTCCTTATACAAAGCCTAAGAGGAGGCTATCTTTTGCCGGGGATAATTGTGATCCCCAGGCAGGTCCAAGTGGGGAATTAACTCTTGCTGAGGGTTACAGAAGAGTTGAGATGTCAGATACCCTGAGGTTCTGATTTGAGATAGTGTTGACCCTGGTCGGGGAACTCTCATGAGAGAGGTTGGGTTTCTGCTGGAGATCGATCCAGAATGCCTGGGGTTTCTTTCTATGGTTGTAAGGAACTTGACAATGTCTTTGAGAGTCAAGGGGATTAGACTGTCCAAGTCTGCTGGTGTGGAGGAGTTTTATCTTTTGTATGATGCCTCCAAGAGGAGACAAAGGCATTAAGGGATGAGAATCAACCCTAAAGTGGCCTGAGGTTTGACACTGGAAAGACTGCTCTAGCAAAGGATGACTAAGTTCCGTCTTATACCTTTAAGAGGTCGTCAAGGTCCTTGTATTAAGCCCAAGAGAAGGCATGGGAACTTCTAAGAAGCCGAAGGGTCCTTGTACAAAGCCCAAGAGGAGGCGGGGATGCTTTTAGGAAGCCTGTGGGTCCCGAACCAAGAGAAGTTCAAGAAATGCAATTCACAGAGAAGAGATCATTTCAGGAAAGTTCGAGGTTCAAAGAAACTCAAGAGATGTTATTCACAGAGAATAGATCAACTCTGGGGAGTAGAATTTCTTTGACAATTTCTAGGGGTGACAGTCTGAGAAATTGTTCACCGAGAATACTGCTTTCTCTTTGTTCCATATTGTTTAACCCTAAGAGAAGGGAAGACTGTATCTGGAAATCCTATGGGGATCAAGTTTTGTTTGTATTTAAGAGTGACCAACATGGTTTTACCTAGTTCTAGACCTAGTTGTCGGGGAAAACTCTAAATAATTATACTAGTATATATATAGTTAATATATGACAAGTATTTTAAAAGGATATGAAAGAAGACTAACCATGTGCAGCTTCCCACAATACAGTTATATATATTTGACGTATATTTAAAAGAATGAAAGAAGACTAACCATGCGCAGCTTCCCACAATACAGTTATATATATTAAAGCGAGTAAAGGAAAGCTGTTTAAAACTTACAGGTGAGCGAGCTTCCATGCTGTATTGTTAGTTGTTCAGAGAAATTAAAGAAAATTTTAATAACAACTGTATATTTGAATCTAAATCAAAAGGGAGTTGTTTGTGAAAAAATTGTTGGGGCTTATACTCAAGGAGAGACCCAAGGTTTGAACAGTGATTGTACTGTTGTTTTGAATATCGTATCGGGACTTATACAACGACTGAGGCCCAAAAAGTTTTGGTCAAAAGGGGATTGAGTCTTACACTCTATTAGAGGCCCAAAACTGTTTTTAGGAAAAGGAATGGGACTTATAGCTCGAGGAGAGGCCCAAATGATTTTGAAAAGGCGACGATCGCGCCGTTGTTTTAAAAATATACAGAGGGACTTATACAATATGTGAGGCCCAAAAATGTTTATTTACAAAAGGGGTTGGGTCTTACACTCTATTAGAGGCCCAAAAGTGGTGTTAAGAAAAGGAATGGGACTTATAGCTCGAGGAGAGGCCCAAATGATTATTTGTTTGAAAAATGGCAATCGCGCTGAGGTTTGAAAACACAGTGGGTCTTATACAATGACCGAGGCCCAAATCATTTTGGTTTTCAAATGGGGTTGGGTCTTACACTCTATTAGAGGCCTAAAAGTGTTTGAAAAAGATTGATGAGGGTAGAATTATTCAAAACCCTAATTTTGTTTAAAATGGAATTAATTTTGTTAAAAAATTATTAAAATTATTGAAAACATGTGAAAAATGAGTGGTGATCTTGGATAAATGTTTCAAAAATCATTTTTTATTCACAAAATGATTGGAAACCATTCAAGTTTGGAAAATCAAGAAGGAAAAAATATTTTAAATGTTAAAAAACAAATAAAAATTAATTCTTTGCAAAAACATCAAGTATATTAAATAAATAATATATTTGGGAATTTTTTGTAAAATAAAATATTTTAACATTTTTATGAATTATTAAAAAAAGAATCAACTCAGAATCATTAAAATTCAGAGAGAAATTAAATTTTGAATCAATTAAATAAAATCACAAAAAATCAAATATTTGAATATTTGCAGAAGGGCGCCAAGAACACCCAAGAACAAGCGCGTGTTCTGAGTTTTGCCCAGATTTGCATTTTCTCACCAATCTCACTGAATACTTGATGAAATCACACAATCCACATATCAATCTACTCGTTTTCACCTCACAATCATGTCTATGGTCTTTAATTTCATTTATTTTAAGCATGGAATAAGAAATCAAAGAGAAACCTCAAAAACCCTAAATTTTGCATGAAGGCTCAGAAATTCCACACACGATTCATACATAGCAATTAATTGAGGGGAAACATTCCATACATGATTATGAACATATGGCAAAATTATTGTGCGAGGAAATATGCAAGAATCATGAGATGACCAAGTTGAGGCTTACCTCTTGCAGCTGGTGATCGTGTTTTGAGTTAGAGGTATTACAGCTTGGTTCCAATGATGTGGACAACTTCCCTAGGTGCTACGGAGTGTGTCTGAATGCTTGGAAATAACCTGGAACTTAAAATGGTACCCCAACTGCAAGTCTGATAAAAGCTTGAGCAGTTGGATGGTGATTTTGTGAAATTGGTGTTCTAGATGTTGTTTAAGTGTTTGGATCACTTCTATATGATGTTTATGAGGTGTGTGTGTGATTGGTTTGGTTGGAATTGCTCTCAAGCTCAAAACCCGATAGTGACTCGCCTTGGAAGGCAAAATTGGAGTGAAAGAGGTGATTTTGAGGAAAGCATCAGTTTAAGTGCTTTAGTGTACTCAAACTGATCACAAATGAGGTCTATTTATAGTGCACCAAGTTTGTTTTGGCTGTAATAGTGTATGGCAACTGGTACAGGTCTGTGGCCAATTGGATCATTTTGGAATCTCAAGTCTCCTCTAGCCATTGACTTGAGATTAGAGCACAGGTCTATGGTTCTTTGATTCAAGGATAAGGCTTGACTGAAGTGTTCATCTTTGCTCTGATAGATGCCACCTTTAAGCATCCATTGAATGCCTCAAAACAAAATTGGAGTCTTGAGGCATATTTAGCTTTTATGGGTGCCAAACCTATATGTAGTTCCAAAGACTTGGGAGGCTTATGGCTCAGTGTTTGTTCCTCCTTGGTCTCCCCCTGAGGTATGCAGATGGATAAACTTGTTTTTCATTTGCACAAATTGATCAAATTGAGCCCTAATGCACAATCTGCCTTGCCAAGACAGTTTGCAGCAAGGCATGTTGCAGCTGTCATAACTCCTTGCTAAAATGGAATTTGATGGAGTTCTTGGTCACTTTGGAAAGCTGATGTATCCTACTTTAATGTGATGTCCAACTTTGGTTTTGAAGCAACTTGAATTTGGTTGAAAAATGCCTCAACATTTTGGAAAAAGTGAAGCAGATTCTGACTTAGTGAAAATTTCACTAAGTGTTGGAAAAATGCCACTTTTGTGTTTTCAGCCATTTTGATCACTCCATAACTTGAAATCTATGAGGAATTGGAATCAGGTGTAGTTGACACTTTTAAAGTATGCCATGAGAGCTACAAATCCATCTTTGGAGCATCCAAAATGGTTGCTTGGATCTCAAGTTATGATCCTTGGAAGTTGATACCCTAACCACTTTGTTCCATAACTTAGAAAAATTCTAAGTTTTTATGGTTACCCCTTTTACAAGTTATCCCACTTTCTTTGATTTTTCTTGATGAATGATGATTCAAATCACATATTAACATTGTTTTAGGGTCAAAGAACCATAATTGTGAAAAATCTCAAAAAGTCAAACTTGACTTTTGTGCACAGTTGACTTTTTAACAGATGAATTCCAAACTATGCGATCCTTTGTGAAATCAAGTCCTTGACCTAAATCAAACCTAATGGATGGATTCCATAGGTGTTATAGGGTATATTGAACCATGTCCCAAGGTTTGGGAGCATGTCTTGGTCAAAAGTCAAAGATACATTTGACTTTTTCCTCAAAACCCTAATTGTGGTCCAGATGAGATTGAAACTTGTGAATTAAGCTTCTTGGATCAATCCATTGTTACAAGTGGATTAATGTGGTTTATTAGAGACCCTCAAATCATGTCTTGAGGTCTTGGCTCATGTTTTGTCCCAAAAGTCAACTTAGGGGTGAATTAGGTCAAGAAACCCTAATTCCTGATTTTTGGTGAATGCATCCCCTGAGGTCAAATTGACTTGATGATTGGGTTTATGAGGTCCCTTGGAGTATCTTGAGTTATATTGTGAAGCATTGGCTCATGCCCAGAGGAAAATTTTCATCTGGAGGCCCCAGTCGACCAAAACCCTAATTTGGTGACACTGGCGATCTTGAGGCTTAATCTACTTGGAATGTTGCAACCTTGTGCTTGATTCTTGATGTGGGAGTCCTCTTGATCCTTTATGGGTGTTTGAGAGGTTAGACAAGTTGAAGTTCATGTTATTTCTTGATTGATCCTTTGTCTAAGCTCTAAGAGGGCTTAAAACCCTAATGCTTGTTAGTAGTGAATGCTTAACAATTCCTTGAGGAGTTTGATGAGACATGAAAGTACATCCATATTGTGATGATGATTTGTACAATGATGGGAAATCTTAGTGGTCAAAATTTGGGGTATGACAGATGCCTCTATTTAATCTTCTTGGACCCGAAGGTGTGAATGGCGAAGGTATTCGGGCATTCGGGGTGCAAGATGATTAAATATCGGAATACCCAAAATTTTGACAGTGGTTATGAATGGTAGTTTACGCATTCATCTTCTTTTGCTAAGTAATAATTCTTAGAAAAGGTAAAAACTTCCCCTCGATCCTGGTCTTCAGCTAGGGAACTGGTCTCAGTTTCTGATATAAACTTCCCCTCGATCCTGGTTTCCTACCAAGGAACTGGTCTCAGTTTCTGATGTAAAATTCCCCTCGATCCTGTTTTCCTACCAAGGAACTGGTCTCAGTTTCTTTTATAAACTTCCCCTCGATCCTGGTTTCCTACCAAGGAATTAATCTCAGTTTCTTTTGTCAATAAACTTTCTTGACAAGAAACGTTATTCGCAGTGGTTTTTCCTCAAACTTCTCGCCGAATTCCTTTACTAGGGAGATGCCATTTGACAGAAAAGGGTTGAGGTCAGACTCGTCGGGGAAACCCATTGGTCTGAGCTGTAGAGGTGTTCAAACTTCTCTGGTTAGAGACGTCATTTGTCGACTCTACTGGGGAAAACGAGTATCTTGAGACTGTTTTCTGCTTGGGGATACTACATCATACTTTTCTTCGAGACCTTCTCGGAGAAATGTCATACAATGTACCCCAATTTCGAGGTGCTGATGACTTCAGTGACATTGATTTTCTGGAGAGAAGAACCACTATGTTGCTGAGAGTCTTTAGTTGCGAGGCTCTCTTGGGATTTTCCTTAATCCGGGAAAGCGAAGATATCATCTTCAGTGGAGAGGAGTGACGTTTGTCGAGAGTTTTCTTGTTTTTCAGAGGTTCAAGTTATCAAAGTGGTCAATGGCCTTCTCCATCCCAGAAATAAACTGGAGGAGAGATCGCTCAGATGAGGCATTTCCTGACGAGGAAATAACGGACAACTCGGTTGAGAGGACTTTTATCACCAGGGGGTAAGACCAACTAGAGTGATAGTGATGCAATATGAATATGAATGTAAATCAATAATGCATGATGTATGTATGTATATGCTGACAAGACTGACGCGACATACAGACTAGTGGATGAACACTGATGACGTGAAAATACATCGTTTATTTGACTTGATTAATGCATATTTTCTAGTCGTTTTGATTGGTATCTGCACCATATTACGTTGGTATTTTGTTTATTTTGTTTATTTCCAGGTATTCAACCATTTAAAAGTCGTATGCGAAGAAAGGAAGCAAATCGGGCGAAAAACAGAAGAAATGGAACAATTTGTATACAAGGAGTTGTCTGACGAAAATGGCCATAACTTTTGAACCGTAAATCGAAATGACGCCCCGTTTGAAGCGCCGAAAAGCTAAGACTGAGATCTGCAATCTGAATCTGGAAATTGTGGGTGTTACGATCGTCACACCCCTGTTACGATTGTCATGGCACCAAAATCTGGAAAAGCATAACAGAAACGACAGGAAAATGCAGAAGAAGGAATTTTGTGGGTGTGACGGTCGTCACACCTCCATTACGACCGTCACGCGCCTTTTTACCAGGCCATGACTGTAACACCTATGCCACGACCATAATGGCCCTTTTTCAAATATCACGACCGTAACAACACATCACGACCATCATGCACACATCTTATTAAAATGCAGAACGTGGGAAGTATGTAGTCTTCCATTTTCCATATTTTTCCTCACTCTCAACTCAACTGCAAGTATGACCGAGTCTACAGATTATTCCTCAAATTAGTGGGTCACGTATGATCCAACTTGGGCTCCAACCGACATAATCGACAAATATAAATAGGAGCAGTCATTGTAAGGAGAGGGGGGGGGTGCTTTGGGCGGTTATTGCCGTACCGAAGCTCTGCCAAAATTAAACCTCAGCTTCTGTTTTCGTTCTTCGTTGTTTTCTTTGTTTCCTTTATTTTCAATTCCATTACCCGACAAGTAGTAGTTTCCAATATTAGGGAACTGTTACAGTAGCTTAGTTTTATTTGTTTACAAACTCAGAACTCGATATTTCGCAATTCCGAAAGCTTCAATCCTGCCGACATTCGTGGAGGGGGTTGCTTGAAGAATAGCTTTTGTATCAGGTTTCAACATTTGCAATTAATATTAGAATTCTATTATTTTATTACCATGTTTGCTTTACTGTATTTTCGTTTATGTTTATGTTTACGTTTTTCGGTTTTAAATTCTATGTCTTGCTAAATTGTCTTGAGTCCGGCGTATGAGGATCGTCGTTACCGACGGGACTCGGTAGAAAATAATAGGTACGAACTTATGATTAAAAGTCTATTTTGGTTTTAACTTCTAACCGTAATTTAAGTAGCCTTGTCACGAGAGTGAGAGATTATTTAACATTGCTTTTTCATGAGAGTGAGAAGCATATTAAGGTTTAAGCCGAGATCCGCGAGAGCGTGAGGAGTGAACCGGATAGTAGAAGTTAGGCATCATATCTAAATACAGCGAAAGCGCTTTAGATGTTGGTTAGGATACTGCTGGCTTTCAAAGAGTGTTTCCTAGTTACCGGGCGAGCGAGAGCAAAATCTTGGGATTAGGAAGTATGATTTTAGTTAAGACCGCAAGAGCGTGAGACAGAGTCTTTAAGTTGGTATATTCTACGGAATAGGAGTATAGTCGTAATTAGCACCTCATTCTACGAGTCCTTAGGAGCGCGGAAACCATATCCCGACCTCGTTCTTTTATTATATTTTCCTTAGTTCTATTTTAGTTTTAGTTCTAGTTTCTCTTTTACCAAATATCATTAGCCTTAGCTTTACAAAGCGACGATAGATAACGATAGGTTGATATTGGTCTCTGTGGTTCGACAATCTTTTATATTACTTCGATAAATCCGTGCGCTTGCGGACGCATGAAGTTTTTGGCGCCGTTGCCGGGGACCAACAGTCAATATTGTTATTCCGTTGTTGCACCGTATAGACTAAGGCATTCTTATCCCTATAACTATGCTCCACCCAAACTCTTTCTACAATCCCCATTCTCAGTATTTTGAGGAATCTCAAGGATACCATAATCCCAACCTCGAAATACATATGGAGATTTCAATCCTCCATTCACCCATTCTCACCCAAATAACCTCTATAACTATCACTTCCAAAATTTTGAGGAATCGCACCCAAATCTTCCCGATGATTACCATTCCCAATATTTCGAGGAACCCCAAGAATCGTACAATTCCAATCTCGAAATACTAATGGAAGATTTCCACGCGACGCTATCTCATTTTCGCCCAAATTACCACTCTCAATATTTTGAAGAACCGGAAGAATCCGTTCAGTCCAACCTCGAAACATTAATGGAGGATTTCATTGAAACATAGACCAATGCTAGAATAGAATCTATGATGGGGCACTTTGTGGACGCACAAACTATCCAGAATAAAGAACTTAAAAGACAACATATCGATAATCATGAAACCCTTAGGCGCCTGAACATGACGGTCGAGTCCCTCGTGACTCACACTGAGGCATTGGAGACCCAAACCTTACTACTTGCACTGACACCTATAGGTCCCTCCCTTGAGGAGAATGCGTATGCTATAACAGCCAGTAGTGAAGAACAGCTCGAAAATCCTGAGGAGAGTGATAATGAGGTTGATGAGAGTTATGGTGAGGAAAGAGTTGAGATTGAGACAAATCCACCAACACCATACAAAAATGAGGCTGTCAAAGTGGTAGAGAATGAAGCACGAATTGTTGACCACCCTCCATATACCCCACCATATCCTTTCCCGTATAAGTTTGCAGACTCCAAAACGTATGTGCATGTATGGAAAATTATCCATGCACCCTTGTCTGAGGTCTGGCATAAAAAGAGAAAATTTGAAGACCAAACTAAGGAAATCATTAGTGTAAAAAGGGTAAGGTTTCACTTTAAGGTGATGGACGAAATAACTAAGCCTAAACTTGAAAAGCTAATACTTAGCATAGATCCAGAACCACCACCACAAGTTCAAAAGAATGAACCACCCCATAGAAGGAAGAAAAGGAAAGGTGAGGGATATGTGAGATGGCTTGATAAATGGCCATGGAAACCGAAGAGTAACACTCATAACCGTCGAGCTATCGACGTTAAACAAAACTCCGCGTGGGTGGTAACCCCCGAGTTTTAATTTAATATTTTCCTGTTATTGTTTTTGTTTGCAGAAAATAAAGAAATGTATTGTTTGTCACGTCTCAGCTACTTTTAGGCGAAAGATCTCTAGATGACAACCCCTTAAGATGAGTTGGTGCCCACGGACATTCCTACGAATGTCTCAACTGGTGGTGACACCGATGATGAGTATGATAGGAGATGGCATGTCTCTCCCATTCGTAACTCATCTCCTCTTTGTTCTTTGCACTATATGGTTCCACCTGTACACACCGCACCGTATTTTTCTAACAATTTTTGCAGGTACTTTTTTGCAGGTATGATGAGCGCTTCAGTAAAATGAAGTTTTAGCAAATTCAGATATCACGTAGTATAAGACGCCGAAGTAGAAGTGGTCAACAAAGACAGGGACAACAAGGGAAGAATCAGAGCAAATTTGGCCGTGGTAGCAAACAATGGCATCCATACAGGTTCTATCTCTCCTCTTCCACCTTTTATCAAAACATTGAGGACAATGTTTAGTTTAAGTGTGGGGGAGGAATTTTACCGTTTTCATTTTACTGTCTTCTAGCATATTCACTATTTTTGTTTATTTCAAGATGTTTTTCAGTTGTTATCAAATCTCCCCAAAATTTTAAAAATTTTCCATCAATATATTTTCTTTTTTCGATGCATGGCACACACTCTGAAAGTATATAGGTTGTCGCTTTAGGCTTGTTAGAGAAACTTGAGGACATTTAAATAACACGGATACTGTTTTGACACTCTAAACCCCCTCGTTATGTAATATCGATTTGAGTAGACATTATGCCGAAACCTTAGTCTCCAAGTTTTCGAAAGTGGCTTCTAAGTAGTTTTTATTAGCAGTCGGCACCATCCTATGCACAAACTAAGTAAGTAACCAATGCAAATATGTGTATGATCTCTAAACATGATAGAAAACTGATTGAATTAGAAAAGCAGATGATAGGATAAGTTCCTTTTAAGTTAGGTGGCCCTTACCCGACCACTTAGCCTAACGGAGCGGACTCTTTAAATTCGATGAATTAAGAAAAAGAAAAGAAATGAAAAAGAATGAAAAGACGAGATCATTAGACACTAACAGGTTAACTTACCATGTACGAGCAAGGATAACGGGCTTAATGTGATTGCGCTCGGACGAAAAGGAGTGAAAGAGAGCAAGAGACATAGGTTGAGTTATAATGGCATGATTCAGATTGGTCTGCATTATGATGGAGTTTTTGAAAATTGTGTCATTACGGTATCCTTGGTCTTGATTTGTCCAAATTGATTTGACATAGCCTAGTAACCGCATACGATTAGAGTTCAGTGTGTCTGTGTTTCAAATTGCACTTACCTTGTTTTTGTTGAATTGGTTTATTGCTTGAGGACAAGCAAAGGTTCAAGTGTGGGAGAGTTTGATGACGTGAAAATACATCGTTTATTTGACTTGATTAATGCATATTTTCTAGTCGTTTTGATTGGTATCTGCACCATATTATGTTGGTATTTTGTTTATTTTGTTTATTTCCAGGTATTCAACCATTTAAAAGTCGTATGCGAAGAAAGGAAGCAAATCGGGCGAAAAACAGAAGAAATGGAACAATTTGTATACAAGGAGTTGTCTGACGAAAATGGCCATAACTTTTGAACCGTAAATCGAAATGACGCCCCGTTTGAAGCGCCGGAAAGCTAAGACTGAGATTTGCAACCTGAATATAGAAATTGTGGGTGTTACTATCGCACCCTAATTTTTGACCCTAAGATCCCCGCCTTTGTTCTTTGCATGGCATCTGGGTCATATTTCGTGCATAACTAACTACTTCATCTAGCTTTGTCTGTTTGTTTCTCTTTTAAAGACAGGTGCTGGTGCAGAAGGTTCAAAGTTGTGGGTGTGTGCTTACTGGTCCTTGCAACATGTGTGTATGCTTGTGGAGATTCTGATCCTTGCAAGTTTGTGGTGAAATCTTGTGGAGATATACCCTCACCATTATAGTCTTCTAGCCACTACAAGATAAAGACTTCAGAGTTGGTTTTTATTTTAGGTTGTGTCCTTGCTTCCAAGGAATCCTCAAAGCGTTGGTTTTGGGTTATGATTTACTCAAGACAAGAGGCTTCTATGGATTGAAGTGTGAGGTATAAGGCAAAGGATCCGTTACTTATGCTGCAACTTAGGAATACAGATTTTCTTTGATGAGATACACAAGGGTCCAACTATTCCGAGATGGCGGTTTCATTATACCAAAGGGCAGTCAAGATTTGCAAGCATGATCCTTAAAACTATTTCCAACCCTAAACCTACATTTGCGATCCAAACCCACTATTTCAAATAATTCGTATCTAACGTGATCCTCAATCAAGGCAACGCTCAAATCATTGGTAATAATCTTATTCATTCTGCGTGTTTAATACGAGTGTCAGATTCCATTTATAGAGTCGAGAGGTTACAGAACTTCACATTTGAACACAAGGCTTAAGCCCATGTCATGGTCTATTCAAGTTTGGGTGCAATTTTTTTATTATTTACGAGAAAGCCAAATTCAATATTTCAAAGAGGTTATGTTTAAATCAATGTCACAACGTGGTAAATTAGAGAGGGTCCAAGGTTTTTGAAGTTAATAGTTGAAGGGCAACTTATTATTGGATATACAAAGGGGCGTGATTTGCTTCATAGTTCTTTTGAAGAAAATAACTTAGAAGATAATGCAACTCTACGTGGAGTGAGGAATTACGGGCCCATTATGAGACGTTATTACACTATCTTGGGATTACTTTGTTGCGCTTATTTGTGTTTGGGTATAAGAGATTACATTTGCTAACAAAAGTGCAAACCAATATCACTACAAGTTTGTTTTCATAAAGCATTAAGTTAAGTTACAGAGCAAACAAGTGGTTGGGTGATAACTAAGGACTTTGATCTATCATTCCAATTTAAGATACAAATGCTTATCAAGCATATGAGTTCATGACCAAACATTAACCAAGCATCCAAACTCATTGTTCTTGCAAGGAAGACTCGAAGAGACTACTGCTGTTGCTATTGTTGATCCTCCCTATGCTGGACTTCCACACGCATGCCAAAGCCATTCGTCACCCGGTTACAACACAGCAATGGAACATGGTTTAAAACAAGCTTCAACAGTAATTTCAAAAAGACAAAACTTCCTGTCCATAACACCATGTTCGGCGGGGATTGAACGAAAGCTGAGAATAAGAATAAATTATCAAAGAACAGTCAGCAAAAAGACCTTGAATCAATGGCATTAAAACATTTAATATTTTGCCAAAACGGAGCTCGACACGTTACAAGATAACCCACCTGATGACAATGCCATTCAAGATGTGATTGGCACAACATACAAACAGACTGGACAGGATTAACAATTGAAGAGAAAGACAATAAGAGTGCACCTATTGAAACAAGGTCTGCGAGAAGAACCTTAATCTCATTCCTCACCATCATCAAGAATTCGAACCTTAGAGTCGACCATCTCGCAAGAAATAGCTTCGGATTTTGTTTGCAAAGAAATTCGTCATCATATCATAGGCCTGCAAAGTCAACAAAATTTTGAAGACATAAAAATAAAAGAATAATCAAGATTCCATAAAACACGTTCATTCAAAATTGGGAAGCACATAGAGTCATGTATCCACAGCATGAAAATAGAAATTTGAATCATACAGGACTCACACTACTGTTACTTTAAACATGATACTAGTTAGTAGAGGAGCGTTCGCATACACAGCTCAAAGTTCAGCTCCGGAGTCCGTACCCATTGTTGAAATCGTCTTTGAACTAGTCCTAAACAAATCACAAAGAGTACTTTTCCACCTAAGGGGATGCTACCTCTTCCCATTAAATCAACACATAGATTATCATCCAAATACTACCAGAATTGAAAAGAGAAATACCTGCACAATTCTAAAGTAACCGATGAGGAAGATCGAGCTGAATTTCAAGTTGGGAAAGTAGCAGCTAGAACCAGTTATCCGAAATCCTCGTCTTGCCGTTCGGCAGCACCACCAGCAAAACCAACAAACTTCGCATATAAGGATGGTGTACCTATGCCGGCCAAATCAAATGGAGTTAAGATTGGAGATAAGATATCTCAAGAACCAACAGACAATCAGGTGAAAAGCGTGGACATGGACAGATTTGGTAACTAGCAGTAGGGGGTATCACCAGAGGCGCCAGTTGAGTTTATGGTAATGATAGAAAAGATGAATGGTAGATCGCAATCTGGTTCCGGCTGGATAATGGAAAGCTTCAAAATCCTGTGAGAAAGAAACCGTAACAACAAGTGTAACCAACTATCCTTCAGTCAAAACATTGATAGCGCACTTATCAAACATCTTCCTTTTTTTTTTACTTACCAAACATGAAAGCATTACGAGAAAACAAACACCCGTTGGAGCATGAATGGAAATATTGGTTCTTGACAAAGTTGTCGCTGCAATTACTCCAGTCTCCACCCAGCACTTTTCACCCAACTGACTCTTCAACTTCCATCTCTCCAAGCAATATGAGCAATCCTCAGGATATGCTAGTTGGCTCATTCACTGAAGATGAAAAGATAAGCTGTGATTTGGTGCCCCGAATCCTGTCCCTGGGAAATCCAAACCTACCAGATTCACCATAAATGCCCAAGAAGATGTCAGAAAACTAAATGATATGAATGGCACCAGTACTAACTCACCTAAAGAACACAAAATTAAGAAGGGAGAATGGATGGGAGTCTTGCTTACTTCACACCAAGTGCAAACAACTTCTCTGCAGACTTGTCCCAATGTGTTGTGTTTTTTTTTTTTCGTCTTAATGTTGTGTTTACACTTTTGAGTTGGATTTACCTACAATTAAGGGAATACAATGGAATAAGTTGCTAGAAACCACACGTTCAAAGAGGAAATCACAATTCAAGTCCATTCCAAAATATGCTCAGACACTATTAAACTACTTCCAAAACAATGTTCCAACGTTTTAAGAGTGATTTATTACTTCCCAAATAACCTAAACATTTGAAAATCACAGCTATCACTCCTTTCCAAAACAATAATGTCAGACCACATAAGTTTCATTCCACGATAGAAACAACATGCCCAATACAATTTTG
Organism: Lathyrus tuberosus; assembly: GCA_022829125.1. Taxonomy (NCBI): domain Eukaryota; kingdom Viridiplantae; phylum Streptophyta; class Magnoliopsida; order Fabales; family Fabaceae; genus Lathyrus; species Lathyrus tuberosus. The sequence goes on from JALAZF010000371.1 coordinate 1,076,496, forward strand.
AAAACTTTCCTAAACGCTCCCAAACAAAATCAAACATTCAAGGAAGGTTTTAGGGATTTGAAAAGGCTGTCACAGACCATAATCAAACACAGTTTAAATGTAATCATTGCTAATTCAAATAATTTCCAAAAGCAGTTCAGATATTTTCCCTCAAATTGGGAAAGATTTTATTGCAAAATCAACAGAAAACTTGAGCTATTTGGTTATAAAAAGGGAGCCTTCACAATCAGAAAGGGGACTCACACGAACAGCAGTAGTGAACACTTAGAGACATTCTTCGCAATTCACACTCATATACAACAAAAAACTCATGCAGTAAAGAGAAGTATACACAGAAAAAGGGGGGGGGGGGGTACTCACCAAAAAGTCACAAAGCTACATCAGCTTGGCAAGCATCCACAAGCTTGAAGAAATCATCAAGAGGATCCACAACAATAGCATCATATTCACAGAAAAGTCACAAGAACTCACATCCACACAGGCTTCAGAATTCACAAATCAAAAACACCACACCACACCAAATCGAAGACGATGAACACCAACTCAGAGCAATAACAACCCATACAAAGTCAATAGAAGGGAAGAACATTCAAAAGTTAGTACCTGGGCGAACGGAAATTTCGAGATCGATGGCTTTCTCTCCTTTTGCTTTTCCGCTCTAATTATTTTGTATTTTGTAATCAAGAATTAATGAGAACAATGGGGTATCGGGTTGATTGGGGTTAGGGTTTTATGGTTGCGATTGTTTGACGAGAGAGAACGAGAAAGGAGAGATCGAGAGGATGAGCGGCGGTGAGATTTTGGGAATTAGGGTTGAAACCCTTTTGGCCCAAACGAGAGTAGGAGAAGACGAGAGGGAGAGGACGGAGAGAGTGTGGTTTCGTTTGAGTTTTTTTCGTTTTTTTTTGTTTCTGAGGATATTGTATGATCACACGCGCACACACACCCACCAGATACCGTGCACCCTCACCATTTTATCCGTCTGATCACACTACACACACATCCCACGGTTGGAAGTTGAAGCTCCACCATAGACCTTTTTTTTTTGCAAACACTTAATCCCTCCGTTTTAATTAAATAACCTTTTTATTAATTTAACATCTTTTAAAATAATAAATTCATCTCTTAAGTTTTTTTTTTAACTAAAAATATAAGTATAGAGCTTTTAACAATATAACTTTTTTAAAAGAACATTATTTTCTTTTTATTATTTTATATAGTAAAAAATAATAATATAACTTTTTTTCTTATCACTTCTATTAATAAAATATAACCATTTTAATTAGAAACTTACTAAAACTTTTTCTTAATTAGTGAACTCTTTTAAAAAATAAAAACTCATTCTTCTAAACTATTAAAATTAACTTTTTTTTTTCTTTTTATAATAAGAACCTTTAACTTTTTTTTTTCAAATTAATAATAATCTTCAATAAAATATCTCTATGTAAAATAAACCTTTTATAAAATAAACTTTTTCTTAATAAACCTTAAAATCAAATCAACTCTCTTTTCTTAGTAAATCAAAACTCATTTAGAACTTCTCGCGCCCGAGTGAAACGCTTGTTTGTTTATTTATGTTTGATGCCTTGCTTTCGTCTGCTTATATCTATTTGTGTACTTATTCTTATTTCAAACCTTTTCAAAGCTTACTAAAACCCTCGATCCAACGTCGAACCGATTTTCTACCTATGTAAGTCGATCGCCTTAGGGCATCGCATTCAACCTTTTGATCACTGGACACAAGTCTAGCATCACTTTGCTAGCACCCTCGCCTAAATAACGTCAATTAATCGCATAAAATATCCAAGGGAAAATCCCATGCATGATAACCATGTTATTGTGCATGGTGCATATCATTTGCATCATAATCGACACCCTTAAGATAAGTCAATTAGACAACTCTAGGATAGACTTCCTAAGTTAGTCCCCCCTCAAATTTTGATTTCTTAAATCAAACTTTAGCCTACCTAATTCTCCATACAAGAGAATTAGATGTTAATCATCTCAAAGAAAGGGACATACAATCCATACCCCACAAATACAAACATTTTCAAAGAACTGTGGTGGTTTTCTTGAGATGATGACTCATCTTCTTCACTTACCCTTAAACCCTTAGCAAACAAATAACAAATAACAGATAATATAAAATGAATCAAGAGGTTCCTGTAGAGTACTACAGATATCTAGGATGCTAAAACCTTCCCTAGGTATAACCAACCCCCGAACTTAGAATCTTAGTGCATTTGCATTGCATTGTGGGTATTCGGTCTTTCTCCCTTCCCTTGGATAAAATCAAAGACGGTGGTGACATTAAAAGAAATGCGATCCTAGTTAACCAATAACTATGGTATCTAATTTTCACCGCGACAGAAATGGCGACTTCACTGGGGAAAGAGACGCTCATAAGAGGGTTCCCCCTAACTTGTTTCTTTTATGTTATTTGTTTATACTTGTATATATCTTATGTATACTTGTTTATCTGTTTGCCTGGATTTTCTGTTTGGCAGGGTTGTTACACTTGAGTGGTGAGATAAGTCCTAAGCCGGACTTGAGAGCACATATAAGATAGGATCGTGGATATAATCGAGGAGATTTCGAGGGAGTAATTCCAAAGAAGTCGATTTGATTCCACACTCAGTTGAGGCCCTCTCAAAGGTGGTATTTGTTGAGCGAGCTATCGTGAATACATTACTACTTTCGACCTAGGAGCCCGGGATATTGAGAACCGTAGTCACCTTTAACCCAACTTGGCCTTTTAGGATGTAGTGCGATGACTATGAGGGAGTAATTCCAAAATGGTTGATACGCGATACTACCCTCAGACGAGATCCTCTTGAGGATATTGTTGACTACCAAGTAATTGGGAAATTGATAATATCCGAAAGATGGATTGTAGACTCTGGGAACTTTTTAGAACCCGTTCGGCAGGTACATTTGAAACCATAGTACATACCTTGGGAAGGGTAGACCTTGGCTCCACGCTTGTGACTTCTTAACCTAAGGCTTTGTTTGTTTGCTTGTACCTTTGTGCCTATGTGAATATGTGCTTACCTGTGGTTGTTGCATTCATAAGCATCATGTCATAAAGATTCATGGAACTTAGTCTTGTTTATAAACATCATAAGGATACCATGGACTCTAAATTTTTTTTTAAGAAAGATGTTGAAGTACACTTACAAGAGTCATAACCTGGACGATCTAAGGAGACTGAAGACTTGATTGCCATATAAAGAAGGGTTCAAGACCAGATATGGGGAAACTCTTATTGATAAGGAAATATTATCTACTCTACTCCAGTCCATCACTATTGGTGACAACTCTTGAAGAATATTCTCAGCTAATGGAATTACTTATTCAAGACAAGAATCCATTTCCTATCTTCGGCAAATGTTCGAGCTAATATGACTACAAAAGGAGAAACTTTGGAAAGAAGTTACTCTAGTCCTTAATTGGAAGAAGAAGTCAAACGAAGACCGTTGGAAGAGTCTCCTTAGATCCATCATTATTAGCTTTTATTTAGCTTTTCCGTTATGACTTTTGGAAAGTGTACCGACACGTTATTAATAAATCTGTTTTAATATTCCAGATATTGATTATCGTAACCATTTTAATGATTTTGTTAAAAACAAGTCTTTTGATATTCCTTGACGATTATAAATAGCTGAGTTCCATGAAACTTGCTGCATTTGCATTTGCATCTTTTTGCATACGTCTTTTCTCTACCCCAGCTAATTCGCTCTCTTATCTTCGTGTCGCTCAGCTGATCTTCCGGCATTCGAACTGGGGATAATGGATAGAACACAAAGTGTGGATCCCATGTCAGGCTTCAGAGTGACAACTAATCTGATGTTTGGTTCCCCTCCTGACAACAACGCTCCACAAATAGAAGTCCTTACTCAATCTCAGCCTGTGCAAAATAATCTAGTTGGTCAAGTTAATGAAAGAGATTCCCATTTTCTAAGGTATATGCCGAATTCTCAGAACATCCGTCCTGTGACAAATGTGAATGATCCTAGATTGGAAGAAATTGAGAAAAGATTTCGTGACCTCCAAGAACAATTGAAGGTGTTGAAAGGACCTAACGCACCTGGTCTTAAGGCTCTTGACTTGTGTCTAGTTCCGGGCGTGGTTTTTCCCCCGAAGTTCAAAATGCCTGCCTTCGAAGTGTATGAGGGTGTTAGTTGTCCAAGGTACCATTTGACAATGTTTTGTCGAAAGATGACTACTTATGTTGACGATGACAAGCTGATGATTCACTGCTTTCAAGAAAGTTTAAGTGGGGCATCCTTGATGTGGTATATGAAGCTAGAAAGGAACCATATTCAGTCTTGGGAAGACTTAGCTAACGCTTTTATGAAACAATATGATTACAATGTGGACATGGCTCCAGAGAGTGATCAACTGATGACCATGAGTCAGAAAAACAACGAATCATTCAGGGAATATGTACAAAGGTGGAAAGAATTGGCGGCCCAAGTTCAGCCACCACTTCAAGAGAAGGAGTTGGCCAAGATGTTTCTAAAAACACTGTCAGACTCTTATTATGTCAGAATGATAGGCGTTGTGCCATTAGAGTTCTCCAAAATTATGGAAATCGGAGTAAACATCGAGAATGCACTCAAAAGTGGAAAGATCCAAGATGTCTCGAATAGACAAGCTAATGAAGAGAAGTCTGTTGGTGATTCTCGAAGGGAAAGAAGTGTTGAAGTTAATGCAATTTTGGATTCTCCTCAGACCTTACAAGCTCCAGTTCCGGTGCCTTATCACAAACGTCGGTTTGCAGCGCCTGTTCAGTGCCAGCAATCACTATCTCATGGACGTCCGTACAAACGACAAAGGTTGACTAATCAGGATCAACGTCAGAATCGGCAAGTTCAGAACCTGAATCACCAGAATCAGCGTCAGGATCAGCAGAGACCCCTGAATAGTCCAGAGAAAAGGACTCGTTGGTTTGACCTAATCCCAATGACTTACAGTCAATTGTGGTCTTACTTTTCCCGAAACTCAATAATGGCACCCAGGAAGACTAGAGCCATGAAATCTCGCCCTCCTTGGTTCAATCCAGATACCAGTTATGCATTTCATGATGGGGTGTTGGGGCATTCAATTGAAGACTGTAAAGTTTTCCAAGAAAAGGTCCAAGAAATGATCGACAATGAAGTGTTGACCTTCAGGAGAGGAATCCCAGTTATAAATGGAACACCTTTATACTAAGAGACGTGAAGACTCGAGAATTTCCTTCCAAGCCAATAGAATCAAGAGTAGAGCTTACTCCAAATACCATTAAGATGTTTATTTATTTGCTTGCATCTTGTTGTTATTTCTTTGATTATGAGCATGTTTGCGTGTAAGAATTTGTTACTTTGAATAATTAATGCAATGATAATGGTCGTCTTGAAGAAATCCATTCGTTTCACTCATTTTAAAACACTTTTTCTATTTTATAATGCCAATGCTGCCCAATCTCTTGCCTCGGCGGAGAATTGAAGGGAGGATGATGAAATCAAGCGCAAGATCTCTTGTTGTATGCTTTTGAATAAAACTCTGCTAGTGATATAAGGCATTGTTTCAAATCCCTAGACACCGGAGATATAAGGTGATAAACCCTCGTTAACCCTTTTGAGCCTTAGGAGTAGGAGTTCTCTTCTCTAAATAAAAAACCCTCATTCCTAACCTGGGGCAGGGTAATTTAAAAAAAAAAAAAAAAAAAAGGAGTAAAATATCACGAAGATTGGGCTGGGCACAAACAAATTTTGAGCCTTATATCCTTTGTTTCTTAAACCGTGAACCAATCCACGATACAACCCTTAAAAGACCTAATTGAAACAAGGTTTATTTCAAAAGCATACTCATTGAGATATCGTTTCCTGACTCCTATGAGCTATGCTCAAATCTGTCTTGACATTATAAAATCGGCAATTCAACCACAAAAATATTTTTAAATAAACTTCAAGACAAACGTTTGTCGCATTATCTGTTTCAGAATTAACATTTTCTACTTGCTAACATTGCTTGACATCATAGAAATCAACATATGTGTGGCAATAATGAGCTAAACTTTAGTACTGTTTCAAGGAGATGATAGTACCCAGGGACATATCACCTGAAGACCTTGCTGAGCAGGGGCAAGTTATTTCCCGGCTATTACTCCACAGTCTGAAGAATGAGTTTGAAGACTCGGTTATACAAAATATCATCAATCTGGGGCAGTTAAGTCGAGATTTGATAAATCTCTCCAATCCCGAAGACTTAGAACACCATCAATCTGGGGAAGTTATGTCGAGATTTAATAAATCTCTCCAAGTTGTTTCCCAGCTACTTCTTTCATTGTCTGACCCCAAGGGACAAGTTCGAAGATTAAGGATACCGTTAATCTGGGGCAGTTACGTCGAGATTTGGAAAATCTCTCCATTGTTTGAAGATTCACTGCACATAATACCGTCAATCCGATCCAGTTACGTCGAGATTCGACGAATCCCTCCAAGAGTTGGAATACATTGGAGCACCTTGGATACCAAGTTTTCTGTAAAATCCTCTTGGAATCTTCTCTTAAGCCATATGATCTGGGGCATTTTGAGAAGTGAAGATTACTTTTATCCATTCACAACAACTGTTAATCAAAATGGCGACTACCTTGAAGGTCATCAATGCAGAGTCTTCATCCATAATCCATGTCTCAAAGGGTTTCTATTCCAGGTAATGTAGCAACTCCCCAGTAAGTTTCACTCCAGGTAATCACGATTATCCCCGGTGAACTTCTTTGGTCTCAACCTTCCCCAGCGAAGCGAGTGTTTATTTCACTCCTCACTGGATTTTCTCAATCTTCTCCAGCAAAGGAGGATGTTTATTTCATCCTCTCGAAGTTTTATCTCCGACATTTCAACTATTTACGATTCCAAGTTTCCCCCGATGAAGTGGATATTTATTTTATCCATCTACAACTTTCATTCAGACTACTTCAGTTCGCAGTGGATATTTATTTTATCCCCCGTGAAGTCTTTTCGATCATGAGTTTGATTTGTTCCCAGTGAATCTTTCTCCTCCTCAACAGAATCACAAGGATCATCTTGACAACCCTAAGTGAAGTCATGATGTTCATCCCCAAGTGGAATGCTCTTTTCCCCAGAGAAGCTGAAGCCTTGAAGTAGGACTGTGATCCCATATATGGCTCTCCTTTCATCCCCAGTGATGCTTCTATCTTGCTAAGATTGGCCGAGTATTCGTATCGGGATGCTTATTTTCATCTCCAGTTTACTTCTTCCTCATTGTTTTGTCAGCATAAGCATAGCATGGCATTCTTTCATGTAGATTCATGGCATGTGCGCATTTTGCATCTTGCGTTTTGTGTTGATTGTTTTGTTCTGTCACTTTGGTTGTGTATCCCCAAGTAACTGGGTTTCGTCTACTCCCTCCAAGTAGAATCGCCAGCCCTAGGCAGAAAGAGCACATCCTTTCTCTAATTCCCCACCGAGTTTGATCCTCGTGGAAGATGGTTGCTTTAGTTTTCTTTTCCATTTTTGGATAAAGGATAAAACTCAGTTGAGTTCATTCCTCAATGGACGGAGTCTTGCTTAACCGTTTCTTTCCAGATATTTCCTGGATTGAACTTTGGTCCCTGACAATCACATTTTCGTATCTCCAGGTTGTTCAACCTAGATCGAGCGTGCATTTATTTTGCACCCTATCTCCCCGAGAAGAGTTTATTTGAAGTTCTCTATGGAAGACAGGAAATTATTCCTCCAGCAGTATTACGAGAGTTAAACTCATACAACAAGTGGTAGCTCTTTATTTGAGCTCTGTTTTCTATTCGGATGACAAATGGCAGTCTCCCCAGGACGGTTTGTCTATCCCCGGTGAAGTTATCAAGGTTACCAACAATTGAAGACTTTACAAGTATTCGCTTTATTTGAGAATCTCTATTACAAGAATTTTACTAGCTTCAACACAATTTTCAGCTACATCAATATTACTTCTCAGCGGTATTCTCCCCAGTGAGTCAACAATTCAATTAATTTGCTTCTATCAAATGGCATTTCTTCGAGAAGTTTGATGAAGATTCAAATGATCTTTCTCTTTATTTGAGAAGACATGTTCTACAAGTCAGCCGACCCGCATCTCTTTTGAAGATCCCCGGCGAAGCTTCCAGGATCTCGGCAGTAGATTCCTTGGTTTATTTCAAATTTTGACAAACAGTCATTTCTTTCCAGGATCTCGGCAGTAGATTCCCTAGTTTATTTTAAACTTTGACAAACAGTCGTTTATTTTCCTGGTTATTCTCGGCAGTAGATTTCCAGAAGACCTCGGCAGTAGGTATCTCATTTTATATTTTCCTGGTTATTCTAGGCAGTAGATTTCCAGAAGACCTCGGCAGTAGGTATCTCATTTTATTTTCCTGGTTATTCTCGACAGTAGATTTCCAGAAGACCTAGGCAGTAGGTATTTTATTTATTTTCCTGGTTATTCTCGACAGTAGATTTCCAGAAGACCTCGGCGGTAGGTATTTTATTTATTTCCTGGTTATTCTCGGCAGTAGATTTCCAGCAAACTTCGACAAACAGTCGTTTCTTTCCAGGATCTCGGCAGTAGATTCCCTGGTTAACTTTAAAATTTGATACACTCATTTCTTTTCTCAGCAGTTTCCCCGATATTGACCTTTTCTAAATGGAACATTCAGAGGAGGAGCTGAATCATTAATTTTGATTATCAGAAGCTTATTTTGGTTATTACCTTTGCTTAGGCTATCATATGTTCGATAGTAGGTAATATACCATGTCATTTGGCCAGAGACCTTTGCTTAGGCTACCGTGGTGGTAGTAGGTCATCTTTCCTTTTTGTGTTTACCTTGCTTAGGCTATCATATGCTTGATAGTAGGTAACACATCTTTCTTTTGGGTCGGACACCTATGCTTAGGCTACCGTGTTTGGTAGTAGGTGATTTCTCCTCCCCAGTTTATTACCTCTGCTTAGGCTATCCTGTGTGATAGTAGGTAATATACACCCTTTTATTTCAATTGGACACCTATGCTTAGGCTACCGTGTTTGGTAGTAGGTGATTTCTCCTCCCCAGTTTATTACCTCTGCTTAGGCTATCCTGTGTGATAGTAGGTAATATACACCCTTTTATTTCAATTGGACACCTATGCTTAGGCTACCGTGTTTGGTAGTAGGTGATCTCTCCTCCCCAGTTTATTACCTCTGCTTAGGCTATCCTGTGTGATAGTAGGTAATATACGCCCTTTTATTTCAATTGGATGCCTTCGCTTAGGCTACCAGTTGTTGGTAGTAGGTTATCCTTCCTTTCAAGTTTCTTGCCATGCGCTTAAGCTACCTTGTGATCGTCAGTTGGTAGTCTCTTCTTCCCCAGTGGAGTTAGATCTTTCCCCGTGGTGTCTCGTCTTGCTGAGTCGTCCTCGTCGGGTCTGTTTTTCTCTGTGTTTTAACATCAGTTATCCCCTGTGACATTATTCCCTCACAGGATCTTTGTCTCGCTTTTCTTGTCTTGCATTTCATATCATTATCATACCATATCATGTGCATTTGGCGGTATCTTAGGGCCAAAAATTTGTGCATGTTTGTATTTAAGTCTCTCCTATCTCATCGAGACAAAGATTTTAATCTCTATATCTCCGGTTAGGAGAAACTTAAATAGGGGCATCTGTCGCACCCTAATTTTTGACCCTAAGATCCCCGCCTTTGTTCTTTGCATGGCATCTGGGTCATATTTCGTGCATAACTAACTACTTCATCTAGCTTTGTCTGTTTGTTTCTCTTTTAAAGACAGGTGCTGGTGCAGAAGGTTCAAAGCTGTGGGTGTGTGCTTACTGGTCCTTGCAACATGCGTGTATGCTTGTGGAGATTCTGATCCTTGCAAGTTTGTGGTGAAATCCTGTGGAGATATACCCTCACCATTAGAGTCTTCTAGCCACTACAAGATAAAGACTTCAGAGTTGGTTTTTCTTTTAGGTTGTGTCCTTGCTTCCAAGGAATCCTCAAAGCGTTGGTTTTGGGTTATGATTTACTCAAGACAAGAGGCTTCTATGGATTGAAGTGTGTGGTATAAGGCAAAGGATCCGTTACTTATGCTGCAACTTAGGAATACAGATTTTCTTTGATGAGATACACAAGGGCCAACTATTCCGAGATGGCGGTTTCATTATACCAAAGGGCAGTCAAGATTTGCAAGCATGATCCTTAAAACTATTTCCAACCCTAAACCTACATTTGCGATCCAAACCCACTCTTTCAAATAATTCGTATCTAACGTGATCCTCAATCAAGGCAATGCTCAAATCATTGGTAATAATCTTATTCATTCTGTGTGTTTAATACGAGAGTGTCAGGTTCCATTTATAGAGTCGAAAGGTTACAGAACTTCACATTTAAACACAAGGCTTAAGCCCATGTCATGGTCTATTCAAGTTTGGGTGCAATTTTTTTATTATTTACAAGAAAGCCAAATTCAATATTTCAAAGAGTTTATGTTTAAATCAATGTCACAATGTGGTAAATTAGAGAGGGTCCAAGGTTTTTGAAGTTAATAGTTGAAGGGCAACTTATTATTGGATATACAAAGGGGCGTGATTTGCTTCATAGTTCTTTTGAAGAAAATAACTTAGAAGATAATGCAACTCTACGTGGAGTGAGGAATTACGGGCCCATTATGAGACGTTATTACACTATCTTGGGATTACTTTGTTGCGCTTATTTGTGTTTGGGTATAAGAGATTACATTTTCTAACAAAAGTGCAAACCAATATCACTACAAGTTTGTTTTCATAAAGCATTAAGTTAAGTTACAGAGCAAACAAGTGGCTGGGTGATAACTAAGGACTTTGATCTATCATTCCAATTTAAGATACAAATGCTTATCAAGCATATGAGTTCATGACCAAACATTAACCAAGCATCCAAACTCATTGTTCTTGCAAGGAAGACTCGAAGAGACTACTGCTGTTGCTATTATTAATCCTCCCTATGCTGGACTTCCACACGCATGCCAAAGCCATTCGTCACCCGGTTACAACACAACAATGGAACATGGTTTAAAACAAGCTTCAACAGTAATTTCAAAAAGACAAAACTTCCTGTCCATAACACCATGTTCGGCGAGGATTGAACGAAAGCTGAGAATAAGAATAAATTATCAAAGAACAGTCAGCAAAAAGACCTTGAATCAATGGCATTAAAACATTTAATATTTTGCCAAAACGGAGCTCGACACGTTACAAGATAACCCACCTGATGACAATGCCATTCAAGATGTGATTGGCACAACATACAAACAGACTGGACAGAATTAACAATTGAAGAGAAAAACAATAAGAGTGCACCTACTGAAACAAGGTCTGCGAGAAGAACCTTAATCTCATTCCTCACCATCATCAAGAATTCGAACCTTAGAGTCGACCATCTCGCAAGAAACAGCTTCGGATTTTGTTTGCAAAGAAATTCGTCATCATATCATAGGCCTGCAAAGTCAACAAAATTTTGAAGACATAAAAATAAAAGAATAATCAAGATTCCATAAAACATGTTCATTCAAAATTGGGAAGCACATAGAGTCATGTATCCACAGCATGAAAATAGAAATTTGAATCATACATGACTCACACTACTGTTACTTTAAACATGATACTAGTTAGTAGAGGAGCGTTCGCATACACAACTCAAAGTTCAGCTCCGGAGTCCGTACCCATTGTTGAAATCGTCTTTGAACTAGTCCTAAACAAATCACAAAGAGTACTTTTCCACCTAAGGGGATGCTACCTCTTCCCATTAAATCAACACATAGATTATCATCCAAATACTACCAGAATTAAAAAGAGAAATACCTGCACAATTCTAAAGTAACCGATGAGGAAGATCGAGCTGAATTTCAAGTTGGGAAAGTAGCAGCTAGAACCAGTTATCCGAAATCCTCGTCTTGCCGTTCGGCAGCACCACCAGCAAAACCAACAAACTTCGCATATAAGGATGGTGTACCTATGCCGGCCAAATCAAATGGAGTTAAGATTGGAGATAAGATATCTCAAGAACCAACAGACAATCAGGTGAAAAGCGTGGACATGGACAGATTTGGTAACTAGCAGTAGGGGGTATCACCAGAGGCGCCAGTTGAGTTTATGGTAATGATAGAAAGGATGAATGGTAGATCGCAATCTGGTTCCGGCTGGATAATGGAAAGCTTCAAAATCCTGTGAGAAAGAAACCGTAACAACAAGTGTAACCAACTATCCTTCAGTCAAAACATTGATAGCGCACTTATCAAACATCTTCCTTTTTTTTTACTTACCAAACATGAAAGCATTACGAGAAAACAAACACCCGTTGGAGCATGAATGGAAATATTGGTTCTTGACAAAGTTGTCGCTGCAATTACTCCAGTCTCCACCCAGCACTTTTCACCCAATTGACTCTTCAACTTCCATCTCTCCAAGCAATATGAGCAATCCTCAGGATATGCTAGTTGGCTCATTCACTGAAGATGAAAAGATATGCTGTGATTTGGTGCCCCGAATCCTGTCCCTGGGAAATCCAAACCTACCAGATTCACCATAAATGCCCAAGAAGATGTCAGAAAACTAAATGATATGAATGGCACCAGTATTAACTCACCTAAAGAACACAAAATTAAGAAGGGAGAATGGATGGGAGTCTTGCTTACTTCACACCAAGTGCAAACAACTTCTCTGCAGACTTGTCCCAATGTGTTGTGTTTTTTTTTTCGTCTTAATGTTGTGTTTACACTTTTGAGTTGGATTTACCTATAATTAAGGGAATACAATGGAATAAGTTGCTAGAAACCACACGTTCAAAGAGGAAATCACAATTCAAGTCCATTCCAAAATATGCTCAGACACTATTAAACTACTTCCAAAACAATGTTCCAACGTTTTAAGAGTGATTGTTACTTCCCAAATAACCTAAACATTTGAAAATCACAGCTATCACTCCTTTCCAAAACAATAATGTCAGACCACATAAGTTTCATTCCACGATAGAAACAACATGCCCAATACAAATTTGAAAACTTTCCTAAACGCTCCCAAACAAAATCAAACATTCAAGGAAGGTTTTAAGGATTTGAAAAGGCTGTCACAGACCATAATCAAACACGGTTTAAATGTAATCATTGCTAATTCAAATAATTTCCAAAAGCAGTTCAGATATTTTCCCTCAAATTGGGAAAGATTTTATTGCAAAATCAACAGAAAACTTGAGCTATTTGGTTATAAAAAGGGAGCCTTCACAATCAGAAAGGGGACTCACACGAACAGCAGTAGTGAACACTTAGAGACATTCTTCGCAATTCACACTCATATACAACAAAAAACTCATGCAGTAAGGAGAAGTATACATAGAAAAAGGGGGGGGGGGGGTACTCACCAAAAAGTCACAAAGCTACATCAGCTTGGCAAGCATCCACAAGCTTGAAGAAATCATCAAGAGGATCCACAACAATAGCATCATATTCACAGAAAAGTCACAAGAACTCACATCCACACAGGCTTCAGAATTCACAAATCAAAAACACCACACCACACCAAATCGAAGACGATGAACACCAACTCAGAGCAATAGCAACCCATACAAAGTCAACAGAAGGGAAGAACATTCAAAAGTTAGTACCTGGGCGAACGGAAATTCCGAGATCGATGGCTTTCTCTCCTTTTGCTTTTCCGCTCTAATTATTTTGTATTTTGTAATCAAGAATTAATGAGAACAATGGGGTATCGGGTTGATTGGGGTTAGGGTTTTATGGTTGCGATTGTTTGACGAGAGAGAACGAGAAAGGAGAGATCGAGAGGATGAGCGGCGGTGAGATTTTGGGAATTAGGGTTGAAACCCTTTTGGCCCAAACGAGAGTAGGAGAAGACGAGAGGGAGAAGAAGGAGAGAGTGTGGTTTCGTTTGAGTTTTTTTCGTTTTTTTTTGTTTATGAGGATATTGTATGATCACACGCGCACACACACCCACCAGATACCGTGCACCCTCACCATTTTATCCGTCTGATCACACTACACACACATCCCACGGTTGGAAGTTGAAGCTCCACCATAGACCTTTTTTTTTCGCAAACACTTAATCCCTCCGTTTTAATTAAATAAGCTTTTTATTAATTTAACATCTTTTAAAATAATAAATTCATCTCTTAAGTTTTTTTTTTTAACTAAAAATATAAGTATAGAGCTTTTAACAATATAACTTTTTTAAAAGAACATTATTTTCTTTTTATTATTTTATATAGTAAAAAATAATAATATAACTTTTTTTCTTATCACTTCTATTAATAAAATATAACCATTTTAATTAGAAACTTACTAAAACTTTTTCTTAATTAGTGAACTCTTTTAAAAAATAAAAATTCCTTCTTCTAAACTATTAAAATTAACTTTTTTTTTTCTTTTTATAATAAGAACCTTTAACTTTTTTTTTTCAAATTAATAATAATCTTCAATAAAATATCTCTATGTAAAATAAACCTTTTATAAAATAAACTTTTTCTTAATAAACCTTAAAATCAAATCAACTCTCTTTTCTTAGTAAATCAAAACTCATTTAGAACTTCTCGCGCCCGAGTGAAACGCTTGTTTGTTTATTTATGTTTGATGCCTTGCCTTCGTCTGCTTATCTCTATTTGTGTACTTATTCTTATTTCAAACCTTTTCAAAGCTTACTAAAACCCTCAATCCAACGTCGAGCCAATTTTCTACCTATGTAAGTCGATCGCCTTAGGGCATCGCATTCAACCTTTTGATCACTGGACACAAGTCTAGCATCACTTTGCTAGCACCCTCGCCTAAATAACGTCAATTAATCGCATAAAATATCCAAGGGAAAATCCCATGCATGATAACCATGTTATTGTGCATGGTGCATATCATTTGCATCATAATCGACACCCTTAAGATAAGTCAATTAGACAACTCTAGGATAGACTTCCTAAGTTAGTCCCCCCTCAAATTTTGATTTCTTAAATCAAACTTTAGCCTACCTAATTCTCCATACAAGAGAATTAGATGTTAATCATCTCAAAGAAAGGGACATACAATCCCATACCCCACAAATACAAACATTTTCAAAGAATTGTGGTGGTTTTCTTGAGATGATGACTCATCTTCTTCACTTACCCTTAAACCCTTAGCAAACAAATAACAAATAACAGATAATATAAAATGAATCAAGAGGTTCCTGTAGAGTACTACAGATATCTAGGATGCTAAAACCGTCCCTAGGTATAACCAACCCCCGAACTTAGAATCTTAGTGCATTTGCATTGCATTGTGGGTATTCGGTCTTTCTCCCTTCCCTTGGATAAAATCAAAGACGGTGGTGACATTAAAAGAAATGTGATCCTAGTTAACCAATAACTATGGTATCCAATTTTCACCGCGACAGTTACGATCATCACACCCCTGTTACGATCGTCATGGCACCAAAATCTGGAAAAGCAGAACAGAAACGACAGGAAAATGCAGAAGAAGGAATTTTGTGGGTGTGACGGTCGTCACACCTCCATTACGACCGTCACGCGCCTTTTTACCAGGCCATGACCGTAACACCTATGCCACGACCGTAATGGCCCTTTTTCAAATATCACGACCGTAACAACACATCACGACCATCATGCACACATCTTATTAAAACGCAGAACGTGGGAAGTACGCAGTCTTCCATTTTCCCTATTTTTCCTCACTCTCAACTCAACTGCAAGGATGACCGAGTCTACAGATTATTCCTCAAATTAGTGAGTCACGTATGATCCAACTTGGGCTCCAACCGACGGAATCGACAAATATAAATAGGAGCAGTCATTGTAAGGAGAGAGGGGTGCTTTGGGCAGTTATTGCCGTACCGAAGCTCTGCCAAAATTAAACCCCAGCTTCTGTTTTCGTTCTTCGTTGTTTTCTTTGTTTCCTTTATTTTCAATTCCATTACCCTGCAAGTAGTAGTTTCCAACATTAGGGAACTGTTACAGTAGCTTAGTTTTATTTGTTTACAAACTCAGAACTCGATATTTCGCAATTCCGAAAGCTTCAATCCTGCTGACATTTGTGGAGGGGGTTGCTTGAAGAATAACTTTTGTATCAGGTTTCGACATTTGCAATTAATATTAGAATTCTATTATTTTATTACTATGTTTGCTTTACTGTATTTCCGTTTATGTTTATGTTTATGTTTTTCGGTTTTAAATTCTATGTCTTGCTAAATTGTCTTGAGTCCGGCGTATGAGGACCGTCGTTACCGACGGGACTCGGTAGAAAATAATAGGTACGAACTTATGATTAAAAGTCTATTTTGGTTTTAACTTCTAACCGTAATTTAAGTAGCCTTGTCATGAGAGTGAGAGATTATTTAACATTGCTTTTTCATGAGAGTGAGAAGCATATTAAGGTTTAAGCCGAGATCCGCGAGAGCGTGAGGAGTGAATCGGATAGTAGAAGTTAGGCATCATATCTAAATACAGCGAGAGCGCTTTAGATGTTGGTTAGGATACTGCTGGCTTTCAAAGAGTGTTTCCTAGTTACCGGGCGAGCGGGAGCAAAATCTTGGGATTAGGAAGTATGATTTTAGTTAAGACCGCGAGAGCGTGAGACAGAGTCTTTAAGTTGGTATATTCTACGGAATAGGAGTATAGTCGTAATTAGCACCTCATTCTACGAGTCCTTAGGAGCGCGGAAACCATATCCCGGCCTCGTTCTTTTATTATATTTTCCTTAGTTCTATTTTAGTTTTAGTTCTAGTTTCCCTTTTACCAAATATCATTAGCCTTAGCTTTACAAAGCGACGATAGATAACGATAGGTTGATATTGGTCTCTGTGGTTCGACAATCTTTTATATTACTTCGATAAATCCGTGCGCTTGCGGGCCATCAAACACAACTGGATACTCGACCACTGCAGGGGATGAAAAGTATCAATGGTCCAAAAGTAGCAATTCTGCCTTGCTTAGGAGAGATAGTCCCTGTGGGGAACAACCGTTGGTCGGGCTTAGGAGATAAGAACTCTACCGGGGATGTCAGATGAAACATGGGCTCTGATATAGCTGATCCTTCATTCAGGCGCACTGGTTTAGAAGGAGTACTTTGATTTTGCACCTTGAAGCTCAATTACTTCTGGAGAAGCGATCGATGTTCTTTCGATGTTCAACAGTCAAAAGAAATTGCCATCTTTATTTAAAAGCAAAAAATTTTTGACAATTAAATTCATTTTTGTTTTATTTCAAGAACTGTTGATCATATTAAAAACATCATTCTGTAAAGCTAAAACAAATGAGAATTGCAAACAAAAGCACTAGGGCTTAAATTTTATTGATAGGATGGAGATCAGCCAAGCGCGTGATTCCATAGAGTATTTACAAAGTTTAGAAAATGGTAATTTTAGGGGAACAAGGCTACATTGAAACATAACAACCACTATCCTTCTACCAACTTTGAATTCTGGACATCCTGAGCTTCTGTCGAAGATTACCTTGACTGAAATTTTCTGATGGCTGGCGTTACTGCTGAGGAGTTGAACTGATCAGACATAGTTACTTGCCATTATCCCTAACTTTTGCCTAGATTGTACTTTGATATTTCCAATCCACCGGGATGATTTTTGATTATGTCTCTAATTTTTGCCTGGACCGCCCTTTCGGGTTTTCAATCCACCGAGACATTTTTTTTATTGTTTTTTTATTTAGGCGAAGTATTTCTTGACTACATCAACATTTGTGGGGTAGGCAAATTCTTCTCCATCCATGGTTGCGAGTCTCAAGGCACCGCCTGAGAAGGCTTTCTTGACCACATAGGGGCCGTCATAATTCGGAGTCCATTTGCCACGAGAATCAGTGAGGAATGATTGCATCTTTTTGAGCACAAGGTCTCCTTTTCTGAAGACGCGATGTCGGACCTTTTTGTCAAACGCCTTCTTCATCCTTTGTTGATACAACTGACCATTGCATAGAGCCGTGATTCGCTTTTCTTCGATCAGATTCAGTTCGTCGTGTCGAATTTGACACCATTCAGCTTCTGATAGCTCAGCTTCCATCAATACCCAGATTGATGAGATATCTACTTCTATGGGAAGTACTGCCTCCATGCCATATACTAGAGAGAAAGAGGTTGCCCCTGTTGAAGTGCAGACAGATGTACGATAACCGTGAAGAGCAAAGGGTAACATCTCGTGCCAGTCTTTGTAGATTACGATTATCGTCTGAATAATCTTCTTGATGTTCTTGTTAGTCGCTTCTACCGCTCCGTTCATCTTGGGTCGGTAGGGAGATGAGTTATGGTGTTCGATCTTGAACTCAAAACACAACTCTTTCATCATCTTATTGTTCAAGTTGGATCCATTATCCGTAATGATCTGGCTCGGAACACCATAACGGCAGATGAGACTGTTTTTGATAAATCAGACCACCACTTATTGGGTTACATTGGCGTATGACGCTGCTTCGAACCACTTGGTGAAGTAGTCAATGGCTACCAGGATGAACCGACGTACGTTTGAAGTCTTGGGTTCAATCATACCAATCATGTCGATTCCCCATATGGAAAAAGGCTATGGGGAAGAGAGAACTTTGAGATACGTTGGCGATACATGGATTCTCTTTGAGTATATCTAACACTTGTGACACCTCCTTATGTACTTGTAGCAATCGAATTCCATTGTCAACCAATAGTACCCTGCCCTCAGAATTTTTCTCGCCATTGTGTGTCCGTTGGCATGAGTGCCAAAGGATCCTTCATGAATTTCTTTTATCAGCATGTTTGCTTCTGGTCTGTCTACACATCGAAGTAAGACCATGTCAAAGTTCCTCTTATAGAGTGTATCACCGCTCATAAAGAAACTGCCTGCCAGTTTTCTGAGGGTCTTTCTGTCTTTTCTGGATGCCCCAGGTGGGTACTCTTATTTCTGAAGAAAGCATTTGATGTCGTGATACCAAGGTTTGTCGTCTACGACTGCTTTAATCGTGAAGATTAGGCGGGCCGTTTAAGGCGCATTATGTCGATCTTAGGTATGTCATTCCATTGACCTACACTAATCATGGAAGAGAGAGTGGCTAATGCATCGGCCATGTGATTCTCTTCACGAGAGATGTGATGAAACTCGATTCTGTTGAAGAAGGGTAACAACCTTCTCGCGTAATCTTTGTAAGGAATTAGTCCTGATTGGTATGTGTTCCAATCTCCTTTGATCTGATTGATAACCAGGGTTAAGTTGCCATATACATCCAAGTTCTTGATCCTTAAGTCGATCGCTTCTTTGAGACCCATGACACAAGCTTCGTATTCGGCCTCGTTGTTTGTACACTTGAATGTCAGTCGGGCGGTGAAATAAATGTGGGTGCCCCGAGGTGTTATGATGATTGCCCCAATTTCATTCCTATAATGATTGACAGCTCCTTCAAAGATTAGTCCCCATTGGGAACCTGGTTCCGGCCCTTCACTGGGTAGCGGTTCATCGCAATCTTTCATTTTTAGATACATGACATCTTCGTCTAGGAAGTCAAATCCGACTGATTCCTGATCGTCAATCGGTTGATGAGCTAAATGACCAGCTAAAACACTTCCCTTAACGACTTTCTGAGCATGGTACTCGATGTCGTATTCTGATAACAACATCTGCCAACGGGCAATCCTTCCCATGAGAGCAGGTTTTTCAAAGACGTACTTGATTGGATCCATTTCGGAGATTAACCAAGTAGTGTGACGAATCATATATTGGCGAAGACGTTTGGCTGCCCAAGCCAAAGCACAGCAAGTTTTCTCAAGCATATTGTACCGAGTCTCACAGTCGGTGAATTTCTTGCTCAGATAGTAAATGGCAGACTATTTCCTTTTCGTTTCGTCATGTTGGCCAAGTACACAACCCATAGAGTCTTCGAAGACTGTTAAGTAAATGATCAGTGGTCTTTCTTCCACTTGAGGTGATAGAATCAGTGGGTTCAACAGGTATTCCTTGATACTATCGAAGGTGGTTTGGCAATCTTCTGTCCAAACACAGTCCTGATTCTTTTTGAGTAATTTGAAAATCGGCGTACATGTTGCGGTCATGAGGAATATAAATCTGGAAATGTAATTCAAACATCCCAGGAATCCCCTGACTTGTTTTTCAGTCTTTGGAGA
Source organism: Lathyrus tuberosus (assembly GCA_022829125.1). Classification (NCBI taxonomy): domain Eukaryota; kingdom Viridiplantae; phylum Streptophyta; class Magnoliopsida; order Fabales; family Fabaceae; genus Lathyrus; species Lathyrus tuberosus. Next base: position 1,096,609 of record JALAZF010000371.1, read on the forward strand.
AGGCATTTCTTGAATGGCATTGACCTTGTCAGGATCAACCTCAATTCCTTTCTGGCTGACGACGAACCCTAGCAGTTTCCCCGAACGGACACCGAATGTGCACTTATTGGGATTTAAGCGGAGTTTGTACTTTCTTAACCGCTCGAATAGTTTTAACAGGTGGGTCATATGCTCCTCCTCTGTTTTGGATTTGGAAATCATATCATCGACATACACCTCGATTTCTTCGTGTATCATGTCATGAAACAGAGTAGTCATGGCCCTTTGATAGGCTGCCTCGGCGTTCTTCAAACCGAACGACATTACCTTGTAACAAAAGGTACCCCATGGGGTAATGAACGAAGTTTTCTCCATATCTTTCGGCACCATTTTGATTTGGTTATAGCCCGAGAATCCATCCATGAAGGAGAAGACTTTGAACTTTGTTGTACTGTCTACCAGCATGTCTATGTGCAGTAAGGGAAAGTCATCCTTTGGGATGGCTTTGTTCAGATCCCTGTAATCTACACACATTCTGACCTTTCCGTCCTTTTTTGGAACTGGTACTATGTTGGCTAGCCATTGAGGATATTTTGATGTGGCAAGGAAACATGCGTCAATCTATTTCTGTACTTCCTCTTTGATTTTGATGGCCATGTTTGGATGAGTCCGTCTCAACCTTTGTTTTACCGGCGAACATTTTGATCTTAACGGTAGATGATGTTCCACGATGCTGGTATCCAACCCTGACATGTCCTGATAAGACCAAGCGAATACATCGGGAAACTCTTTAAGAAGCTTTGTCAAACTTTCTTTGACAGTTGGACTGAGAAATGCCCCAATCTTGACCTCTTTTCTCTCTTCTTCTGAACCCAAGTTGACCGTTTCCAACAGCTCTTTGTGAGGTTTAATGGACCTTTCCTCTTGTCTGAGTAATCGGGAGATCTACTCTGGGATTTCTTCGTCATCTTCTTCTTCAACCTCAAATACCGGGAATTCAAAGTTGGGAGAAGGCATTGGATCGTATGTTTCAATGGGGTTTAAAACAAGCAATCTGCATGATGTGATGAGTTATTTTTAGAAGAGATAGAGAGAACATAAGAGTGTGTGCAATGTATTTTCTTTTTACTGCTTGTTTTTATTATTTGAGCTGGTTTTTAGGATTACCATTTTCTAAAAAAACGAAAAGAGAAAACAACAATAAATGCGGAAATTACAGAACGACGTTATTTTATTTATGATTTAGTCGATTATTAAAACTACAGCCCTATAAAACAAAACTCAGTCGCTTTGGGCGAAGCGAAGAGAGACATTTACAGAAAGTGAGCCATACCAAAACATCCGTTTCACATGGGTAGGGTGAAAGGTTAAAGTAAAGACGACAATTACTTCGACTTATGAACAACTTTCAGAACGTTGACAGCAACCCATTGGCGGCGAACTCCTCGGTGAATCACAAAGTCTGGTACTTTCCTTCTTGATTTATCTTCAGAAATAACGCTGATTTCTAGTGGAGCAGGATCGTTAGAATCTGTCTCCCAGGCAGAGTTGTCGTAGGAGGATTCCTCTGTTGCATCTTGCACAGTGTTTGCACTCTCAGGTGGATCTCCCCATCCAGTTTACTGGATGTTTTCGAGCCTGATACGAGAGCTTTTGGGAGCGGTGTACTTGACCAGAAAGTTGAATTTGCCACTCGGTTATTCCAAGGTGCCCCACACCTCTTTGGACTTGGAGGAGTCATCTCTTTCGATGATGTTGACCTCAGGAAAAGCGTAGTTGATGAACTCTAGTCTGGCAAGCTTTGCAAATTCATCGTCGTGTTGGATATTTTCTGAATGCCCTGAGTGTTGATCCCATGACATCGTGGGGACGCAGGTATTCTTTTCAATGATGCTCAACTAATATACATCGTTCGGCTGACTCTTTTGTCCTGAGTCTCCTGGGTACGGCTGCCAGATAGGCAGGCCATCCATTGGGCCATAATAGTCGTGGTCAAAGTTATCTTTCATCAAAGTGTCCTCCTCTAATGAGTATGGTGGAGCACGACATCCTTCCGGATCACAATCTCCGTATATCATTTTGACATCTGACCTCGGTATAAATCTCAGACTTTGTGCCGGAAAACAAAATGGTGTAGGCACCTCTTCCTGAGACATATAACCGTCCTCGTTAAGATAGGACTTCCATTCCTCATCAGTATTAGAGGAATCTCCCTCGTTGATGGTATGTACTTCTTGAGACACTAGGTGAAGGAAACCTCCACTATGGAAGAAGTTCTGAATGGTATGAAGACTTTCATCGTTAATAGCAGTCTGGGTACAGGTTGAGGAAAAACCAAGACCCTTCTTTTTCTTATTGTCAGTAGGAATGACAAGTTGTCCCCATCTTTTTGCATTGTTACTTTTAATCACTTCGAGAGCATCTCTGTACGAGGAAATCGACATTCCCTTTTCTGATTGATTGTCATTACTCACCGAAAGTGCTTGGAACTGGGTTCCAACAACCTCCTCTGGTTCTACACAAGTGGACGACGATAAGTTACTCATGATCAAGGCTTACTCTCTGCAGACTATGACTAGTTGGTCATTCTTGATGAACTTCAACTTCTGGTGAAGTGTCGAAGTGACCGCCCCAGCCTCGTGTATCCAAGGTCTTCCCAACAAACAGCTGTATGTTGTTCGGATGTCCATGACCTGGAAAGTGACTTGGAAAGTGTGGGGACCAATAGTTATGGGAAGGTCAACTTCGCCGATAACTATTTTCTGAGATCTGTCAAATGCTTTGACGGTGACCTCACTGCCTCTCATCGGAGATCCTTTGAATGATAGTCGCATTAGAGTGGACTTTGGCATCACATTTAGAGTTGATCCGGTGTCTACCAGTACGCCGGCTAAAGCATCGTCCTGGCAGTTGACTGTAATATTGAGTGCCATATTATGATTTTGGCCCTCTTTCGGCAGTTCCTCATCTCTAAATCCTAAGTTGTTGCAGGAAGTGATGTTGGAGATGATGCTGTCAAATTATCTTATTGACACATCTTGTTCCACAAAGGCTTGCTCTAAGACTTTCTGTAGAGCCTCTCTGTGAGCTTCGGAGCTGAATAAAAGTGATAGCACTGAGATTTTTGAAGGAGTTTGCAACAGTTGGTTAACAATGTTGTATTTACTCCTCTGGATGAGCTTCAGCATCTCATCGTTGTTCTTTGAAAGGCCGGGATCATTGGACTGACCGACTGGTTGATCAGGAACTTCCGTTTGAGGTTCCTTTTCTCTGGTAGGTTCTCCAACTCCTCGGTTGAAGATTCGACCGCTCTGTGTTACTCGACTGATGTCTGCAATATTCACGACGGAGGGTAATGGAATTTCTTTTCCATTCTCAATTGTTGTTGCACCGTATTTGTAAGGGATAGCCTTAGTTGATTCACACGGTAACGGTCCCGGTAGATAGATAACTACAGGAGCCTTCTGATTCTTCTGACCATTGTAAGTAATTTTAATCAGTTCCTGGTTAGGAACTTTCGATTCGTTAAGTAAAGGGATGATGGTACAAACATCTTTGGTCCTCTTATGATCAGAGATTACGAAAACATCTTTGATTCGATCAGCGAAATAGTCTGGTATCAAGTTGATTGACCCAGGGCTTGGACACAGTCGAATCTCTTTGTGGTTCAACTGACTCTGAAGGGCTGCTCGCACGAGGTAACATCCTTGACTGTCTTCAGAGCAAACTCTACAGCGTTCATAGTTATGTGGTGGCACTCGAACACGTCCACTTTGTATGTAGTGTAACCTCACTAGGTCTGTTTCCATGATCGAACATCCGGACTTTGATGCCTAGTAGGGTTCCCATTAATCATACCGACTTGTTGTGTGTCTTCGTCTAAATAGATCGGAAGCCACCAGTGGTTTAACAAGTGTTGCAAAGTTCTTTGAACAAGAGCGCATCCTTGGCCGCTCTCACGACATCCCTTACAGTTCTGATAATTATACAAAGTCAAAAAATCGAGCCGGACTTGCTTAGCATGCAACTCCACCAAGCTGGTATTCATCAAGTGAATATTAAAGATTTGAATCATATTCACTTGATACTGATTTCTATTGCGGTAATCCTGAATCTATCCAAGATCCATCTGACGCTGGAGGGTCTCTTGTACAAACGAGCATCCCTGATTGTTTACCGAGCAGATCAGACAGGAATCGTAATCGTGCCATGGCAGATTATGATGTTGGCTTTGCCTTGAGTGCATTGCCACCAAGTTGACATTCATGGACAGAACGTTATGGTTCTGAATGATGTTGGAATTCGTATAAGTCATGTTGACCCCACAAATTCAGAGATCTTGGATCCATCCAATATCCAACTGTTCATGTAGAGCTGATTGCACCACAGAACATCCTTGATTATTTTTAGAGCAGATATCACACTGGTGATAGTTATGAGATGGTACATGCCCATATCCGCTCTGTCTGCGATGCATTTTGACCAGGTTGGCCCTCAATAAGAGTACATCATGAATTTGATAGATATGGTTAGACTCTTCCTCTATCAAATTTACTGCAGCTTTCTCATGTTGAGGCAGCAGATTTGTCTGAACATTTGGGTTCGTATCCTTGAAGGATAAGACCCCGCTCCTAACAAGCTTCTGTACATCGGATTTGAAGCTGACACAGTTTTCTATGTTATGCCCCGGTCCTCCTTGATGGTAAAGGCAAGTCTAATCCGCTTTGAACCAAAAAGGCGGATTTTCCGAAATTGTAAAAGGAGCCCTAGTTTGGACATGCCCCTTGACCAGTAGTAGTGGAAATAGTTCTGCGTATAACATTAGTATAGGGTCGAACCCTGGTGGTCGCGTTGTACGGTTGTTGTTGTACGGAGGACGAGCCTGCTAAAGAGGCTATTGTGTCCTTTGCTGATATTGTTGTTGATTAGGTTGGCTCTGAGCAACCTGAGGTTGATACGTAGGAATAGGCGCAGGGTTAATAACATAAGTTACAGCTGCTACTGGTTGATACCATCGCCTTTGCTTTTCGAGAGAGATATTACCAATATCTTGCTCTTTTTTCTTAGGGAGAGCACTATCGTATCTTTTGGTACCACTTGACGATCTAGCGTTTTTAACTAAACGTCCTTCTCGGACTGCTTCCTCAAGACGAACTCCCATGCCCACTATCTTAGTGAAGTCACCGGGCGCACTGGCGACCATTCTATCGTAGTAAAATGAGCTCAAGGTTTTCAAAAAGATCTTTGTCATCTCTTTTTCCTCAAGAGGTGGACAAATCTGGGCGGCAATTTCACGCCATCTCTGAGCATACTCCTTAAAGGTTTCCTTATCCTTCTGTGACATGGCTCTGAGTTGATCTCTATCGGGTGCCATGTCCAGGTTATACTTATACTGCTGAACGAAGGCAGCGCCAAGATCTCTAAAAGTGACGATCTTAATGCGATTTAATCCCATGTACCATTTGAGCGTGGCACCGGTTAAACTATCTTAGAAATAGTGGATCAGCAGCTGTTGGTTCTCTGTCTGAGTTGATATTCTCCGAGCGTACATCACTAAATGACTCTGAGGGCAAGAGTTACCCTTGTATTTTTCAAATTCGGGCACCGTGAATTTGTGCGGTACTTTCACATTGGGGACCAAACAAAGGTCTGCGACATCCTTTCCAAATAGATCCTGACCGCGAATGGCTTGCAGTTCTTTCTACATCTCCAGGAACTATTCCTAGAATTCCCTCATTCTCTCGTCCATACTTTCGTTTCCACCAGACGGTATCTGGGAAATTTGTCCTTCCAGGACAGTGTGTACCACAGGTTGTGGTATAGTCATTACGGTAGTGACTCTTGGTACTTCCCTCTCCCGAAGTTTGTAACCTTTAGGAGTTACTGTCATGCCCCTAGCATCTTCGCTTTCTCGAAGTTTGTAACCTTCAGGCCCAGCGGTTCCTGCTGCAGTTTTTGGATCTTCCGTGATCGGCGGAATATATCCTTCCGGGATATAGTTGAGTGGCATGCCCCAGGGACGATCTTTAGGCATGGTATATCGAGGATCATACTTTTCCACTATGGGCGTAGATGTGATCTCTGAGATCACGGTCCTTTGTTGTCGCATCTGGGCTGTTACCAGAGCTTGCATATCGTTGTGAAGCTTTCTCAAATCCTCTTTCAGAGCGTCGAGTTCTTCTCTCAACTCTCTGTTCTCTTCCTCGAGATTATCCATTTTCTTTTGTTGACTGGCCCGAGTATTGTACGAATGAGATAGTTTGACTCTAGAATCGAGACACAAACGTGAGATTCGTAGGTAAGAAGAATGCGCTACGTGAGAATGATGAATGATATGCAATGATTATATTAATTATATTTTTTTAATTTAATCAAAATAAACTTCGACAATTGGATTGCAAACATCAAACAGTGGGGAAACCCCGTTTTATTAAATTCAAAGATTGCGGAAATGGAAATACAGTAATTTACATAGTGCTGTAAAAGGAAATGTCTAAGCTAATGGATCCTTAGTCCTCTCTGAGGAGAGCTCAGGTGCTGGTTCTGGTATTTTCCTTTTCTTTGACCGGGGCTCTCGAGCCGTTGTCGGGTTGTCATTCCTTTGCCAAGTGAAATGAGCGAGCAAATTCCTTTGGTCTCCTTGACTTTCTACAACATGTTGCTCTAAAATCTCGATCAGAGCGTCTTTTTCTTTTAACAGTTGTTGTATTTTCTTACACTCCACATTGAGAATACGGTACTTGTTCTTCCAAGACTTCTTCTCCTATTGAACTCTGTTGAGAGTAAACTGAAGTTTTTCCGTATCGGACATAAAATAAAGGACAGGGTCCCTTAATGGAAGAACTTCCCGACGAGGGTAAGTCATCCTCAGTTTGAGAGCTCTAGTTTGTACCCAGTGGAGATAAGGTTCCACCGAGATACAATCTGGTTTTCCTAAAGACTCTCCCTTTCTGGTGAACATGTTTCCATGTATGCATTATTTATGTCTTTAGTGCCCTATCATTTTCTTCTTCCTTGAAGAAAAGACCTTCCAGATGAGCATTAAGTGGGACATGCCTCATCAGGTATCCAAATTGACGACGAACTAAAATTGGATGATAGTTGATTCCTCATTTAGTTCCTTTGAGGGTTACATTAGGGAAGTTCCCACAACGGTCAATGATTCTGATCCTGTCATAGATTCGATTATACCAATCTATGTCGGAGTTGGTAAGAGACATGATTCTCTGCGACCAACGTAAAGTATTCTTAGGATCCCAAAATGCAGCAGACTTGGGCAAGTGGGAAATGAACCATTTGTACAGCAGGGGTATACAGCAGGTGATCATTCCTCCGCTGTACAAATTCCTTAAGTATACAGAATGATAAGCATCTGCGAGCAAGGTTGGTACAGGGTTTCCAATCAAAAATATCTTAATGGCATTGATATCTACGAAGTTATCGATGTTGGGAAACAAAAATAACCCGTAGGTGAGAAAAACAAAGATGCTCTCGAAAGCGGCCATGTTCCCTATACTGGAAAAGTACAAGGCTTTCTTTATCAAAAACTAGGCTGGCAAACCGTGGATTCCACCCTTAGTGGTCATGTGAGTCCTGACTTCTGACTCGTCCAAATAGATAGCCCTTGCAATGGTTTGATCCTTTGGAATTTCTTCCAGTCCATAAAAGGGAGCTTGGTCATTGATATGTAAATCAGTCAGGTGAGAGTACTCCTCCAGTGTTGGTGCTAGTTGATAATCCGGGAATATGAAACAGTGATAGACCGGATCGCAGAACTGAATGAGTGTACCCAGTATTCCTTCAATTACATGGACCCTTAATATAGATAACAGTCATCCGTACTTAGCTCTAAAAGCATCAGGGTTGGTGATCATCCTCGCCAAACCTCTCAAATCCCCTAGTTTTGGAACCTTAAAGGTGTACTTATGAGTCTTCCTTCTACCGAAATCCATAATGCAATCTCCTTTCTCTGATATTTGCAATCATTGTATTAGTTTAATTTGAAAAAGGAGAGAGTAGAAGAGAAGATTTTTTTTGTTTTAATGTTTTTTAATGAAATGAATGCATGAATGCAGCACACACAAACATAGAAAAAACATGGGGTCAAAGGTTCGATTTCATGAATTCATGGCTCTACCCATCCCCAAAGGTTATACTGGTATTTTTTGTACCTGTCCTCACAATCATTGACCCCTCTTGGGATAACAACAGCAGGCTGGTTCACCCGAGCGAGCTATAGTATCTTAGAGTAATCTCAAATGAGGGTAGTATTGCGTGACAACTATTTTCGATAGCTTCCACACAACAAAATAGTAACATGGTTTCAGTCTACTAAAATCCTCAGCTTCTCAGATAACCCAATCGAACAATCTGCTTTCAACAGCCGAAGTCGTATAGGCATTGAATCCGCAAAGGGCATCTCCACTAATTCGATGGTCGACCGGGACCTCTTATTTGGGAGTCACTCCATATAAGATTACCCATCTAGTGCCATCACTTATCTTAGGTGTATACTCAATCTTTCCAGATGCGACATCACTCGCAGTCCCATTAGCAGAAAAATAAACACGGATATCAATTAGGAAAAGCGATATATATATTTATCCTAAAACTAACATCCTAGACCTCTTAAGAGCTATAGCCTATAATCCTAAACAGATAAAAACCTCCCTAGCAGAGTTGCCATTTTCCTGTAGCGAGCGATTTTTGTCGGTGACGCAACCACCTTATCGTTGAAGTTTGGGTTTTCTCCTCGAGGAGAAAGGGTGCTACTTTCTGATTTCTTATTTATCCCGTGAAGCTGGAAGAGAAAGGGAAGGTATCTAAAACTAACCTTGCACGTGAATGTTTAACTGAACAAATGCTTTAAGAGATTCGGGGAGTTGGGGTCAGGTTATACAATGGGTAGTTATCAATTATCCATCCTATATGTGGTTATCCATAGGATATTAGCTTTAGGTTTCACTTTGTAATTGATAGTGTTTATCTGCTGATGGGTTGGGAAAGTTTCTTGGAAAAGTGTGACAGGGAGAGTGATTTTTGTTTTCTATGGAAAATGATGATGATGGCTTAAGGTAAAAACCTAAAGTTTTGATAGATATGAAGGTACATGACCTAGGGTTTTTGATTGGTATGCTCGCTAAGATTTCGCAATCTTATGCCTACGTATTCCCGTTTAAACGAAACAGGGAAATCAGAGCAATCGTAGTTCCTCTTATTCTAAGGGAGGAAAATGATGTTTTGGTGTCTTGTTCAAAGCCCAAGATTGAAGCTAAAAGGGTATTTGTGTCTTGTTCAAAGCCCAAGATTGAAGCTAAAAGGGTATTAAGAGGGAATTTGTCATCTCTAAAGAGAGATTGTTGACTTTTGTGTGCCTTGATCAAAGCACAAGGTTGACACTAAAAGGTTAATTGATTTGGCTAGGGGATTTCTTTATACAAAGCCTAAGAGGAGGCTAGATAAGACCGACTCAATGAGAGAGTGTTTTATCTGTCTTGTACAAAGCCCATGATTGAGGCTAAAAAAGAGACCGATTTTTTGGGGACATCATTATACAAAGCCTAAGAGGAGGCTAAAAAAGGGTCTTGACTCCGTCGGGGAAGTTTATATGTGTCTTGTACAAAGCCCAAGATTGAGGCTGAAATGGGCAATTTAACTGACTCTGGCGAGGATATTTTTTTTATGTGTCTTGTACAAAGTCCAAGATTGAGGCAGCAATGGATTTGACTCTGCTTGGGGAAATTATTCCTCAAAGCCTAAATGAAGGCTGGGAGGAAATGACTCGGCTGGGGAAGATATCTGTCCCTAGCTCAAGAGAGGGAAATTTATGTCTTGTACAAAGCCCAAGACCTAGGCTAAAAGGGTTGGCTCAATAAGAGGGTTTGAAAAGGTGATTGACTCAACAAAAGAGTCTGAAAGTTGATTGACTCAATAAGAGAGTCTTTTATACTCAACAAGAGAGTGATTTCTTGTCTCGTACGAATCCCGAGATTGAGGCAAAAAAGGGTCTTGACTCAACAAGAGAGTCTGGAAAGGTTAGCTCCGCTGGGGAGAATCATTTGTACAAAGCCCAAGAGGAGGCTGACTTCGCTGAGGAAGGATCATTATACAAAGCCTAAGAGGAGGCTAGCTTTCTGTTGAGGAAATGTCCTTATGCAAAGCCTAAGAGGAGGCTATCTTTTGTCGGGGATGATTGAGATCCCCAGGAAGGTCCAAGTGTGGAATTAACTCTTGCTGAGGGTTACAGAAGAGTTGAGATGTCAGATACCCTGAGGTTCTGATTTGAGATAGTGTTGACCCTGGTCGGGGAACTCTCATGGGAGATGCTAGGTTTCTGCCGGAGATCGATCCAGAATGCCCAGGGTTTCTTCCTATAGTTGTAAGGAACTTGAGAATGTCTTTGAGACTCAAGGGGATTAGACTGTCCAAGTCTGCTGGTGTGGAGGAGTTTTATCTTTTGTATGATGCCTCCAAGAGGAGACAAAGGCATTAAGGGATGAGAATCAACCCTAAAGTGGCCTGAGGTCTGACACTGGAAAGACTGCTCTAGAAAAGGATGACTAAGTTCTGTCTTATACCTTTAAGAGGTCGTCAGGGTCCTTGTATTAAGCCCAAGAGAAGGCATGAGAACTTCTAAGAAGCCGAAGGGTCCTTGTACAAAGCCCAAGAGGAGGCAGGGATGCTTTTAGGAAGCCTGTGGGTCCCGAACTAAGAGAAGTTCAAGAAATGCAATTCACAGAGAAGAGATCATTTTAGGAAAGTTTGAGGTTCGAAGAAACTCAAGAGATGCTATTCCTAGAGAATAGATCAACTCCGAGGAGTAGAATTTCTTTGACAATTTTTAGGGGTGACAGTCTGGTTCACCGAGAATACTGCCTTTCTCTTTGTTCCATATTGTTTAACCCCAAGAGAAGGGAAGACTGTATCTGGAAATCCTATGGGGATCTAGTTTTGTTTGTATTTAAGAGTGACCAACGTGGCTTTACCTAGTTCTAGACCTAGTTGCCGGGGAAAACTCTAAATAACTATACTAGTATATATACAGTTGATATATGACAAGTATTTTAAAAGGATATGAAAGAAGACTAACCATGCACAGCTTCCACAATACAGTTATATATATTTGACATATATTTAAAAGAATGAAAGAAGACTAACCATGCGCAGCTTCCCACAATACAGTTATATATATTAAAGCGAGTAAAGGAAAGCTGTTTAAAACTTACAGGTGAGCGAGCTTCCATGCTGTATTGTTAGTTGTTCAGAGAAATTAAAGAAAGTTTTGATAACAACTGTATATTTGAACCTAAATCAAAAGGGAGTTGTTTGTAAAAAAATTGTTGGGGCTTATACTCAAGGAGAGGCCCAAGGTTTGAACAGTGATTGTACTGTTGTTTTTAATATCGTATCAGGACTTATACAATGACTGAGGCCCAAAAAGTTTTGGTCAAAAGGGGATTGGGTCTTACACTCTATTAGAGGCCCAAAAGTGTTTTTAAGAAAAGTAATGGGACTTTTAGCTCGAGGAGAGGCCCAAATGATTTTGAAAAGGCTACGATCTCGTCGTTGTTTTGAAAATATACAGAGGGACTTATACAATATGTGAGGCCCAAAAATGTTTATTTACAAAAGGGGTTGGGTCTTACACTCTATTAGAGGCCCAAAAGTGGTGTTAAGAAAAGGAATGAGACTTATAGCTCGAGAAGAGGCCCAAATGATTATTTGTTTGAAAAATGGCAATCGCGTCGAGGTTTGAAAACACAATGGGTCTTATACGATGACCGAGGCCCAAATTATTTTGGTTTTCAAAAGGGGTTGGGTCTTACACTCTATTAGAGGCCCAAAAGTGTTTGAAAAAGATTGATGAGGGTGGAATTAATCAAAACCCTATTTTTTTTTAAAATGGAATTAATTTTGTTAAAAAATTAATAAAAATTATTGAAAACATGTGAAAAATGAGTGGTGATCTTGGATCAATGTTTCAAAAATCATGTTTTTATTCACAAAATGATTGGAAACCATTTAAGTTTGGAAAATCAAGAAGGAAAAAATATTTTAAATGTTAAAAAACAAATAAAAATTAATTCTTTGCAAAAATATCAAGTATATGAAATAAATAATATTCTTGGGAAATTTTTGTAAAATAAAATATTTTAACATTTTTGTGAATTATTAAAAAAAGAATCAACTCAAAATCATTAAAATTCAGAGAGAAATTAATTTTTGAATCAATTAAATAAAATCACAAAAATTCAAATATTTGCAAAAGGGCGCCAAGAACACCCAAGAACACGCGCGTGTTCTGAGTTTTGCCCAGATTTGCATTTTCTCATCAATCTCATTGAATACTTGATGAAATCACACAATCCACATATCAATCTACTCATTTTCACCTCACGATCATGTCTATGGTATTTAATTTCATTTATTTTAAGCATGGAATAAGAAATCAAAGAGAAACCGAAAGAACCCTAAATTCTGCATGAAGGCTCAGAAATTCCACACACGATTCATACATAGCAATTAATTGAGGGGAAACATTCCATACATAATTATGAACATATGGCAAAATTATTGTGCGAGGAAATATGCAAGAATCATGAGATGACCAAGTTAAGGCTTACCTCTTGCAGCTGGTGATCGTGTTTTGAGTTAGAGGTGTTACAGCTTGGTTCCAATGATGTGGACAGCTTCCCTAGGTGCTATGGAGTGTGTCTGAATAATTGGAGTGGTTAGAAATAAGCTGGAACTTAAAATGGTACACCAACTGCAAGTCTGCTAAAAGCTTGAGCAGTTGGAAGGTGATTTTGTGAAATTGGTGTTCCAGATGTTGTTTAAGTGTTTGGATCACTTTTATATGATGTTTATGAGGTGTGTGTGTGATTGGTTTGGTTGGAATTTCTCTCAAGCTCAAAACCCGACAGTGACTTGCTTTGGAAGGCAAAATTGGAGTGAAATAGGTGATTTTGAGGAAAGCATCAGTTTGGGTGCTTTGATGTACTCAAACTGATCACAAATGAGGTCTATTTATAGTGCACCAAGTTTGTTTTGGCTGCAATAGTGTATGGCAACTGGTACAGGTCTGTGGCCAATTAGATCATTTTGGAATCTTAAGTCTCCTCTAGCCATTGACTTGAGATTAGAGCACTGGCCTATGGTTCTATGATTCAAGGATAAGGCTTGACTGAAGTGTTCATCTTTGCTCTGATACATGCCACCTCTAAGCATCCATTGAATTCCTCAAAACAAAATTGGAGTCTTGAGGCATCTTTAGCTTTTAGGCATCTTTAACTTTCAGCCATTTTGATCACTCCATAACTTGAAATCCATGAGGAATTGGAATGAGGTGTAGTTGACACTTTTAAAGTATGCCATGAGAGCTATAAATCCATATTTGGACCATCCAAAATGGTTGCTTGGATCTCAAGTTTTGATCCTTGGAAGTTGATACCCTAACCACTTTGTTCCATAACTTAGAAAAATTCTAAGTTTTTATGGTTACCCCTTTTACAAGTTATCCCACTTTCTTTGATTTTTCTTGATGAATGATGAATCAAATCACATATTAACATTGTTTTAGGGTCAAAGAACCATAATTGTGAAAAATCTCAAAAAGTCAAACTTGACTTTTGTGCACAGTTGACTTTTTAACAGATGAATTCCAAACTGTGCGATCCTTTGTGAAATCAAGTCCTCGACCTAAATCAAACCTAATGGATGGATTCCATAGGTGTTATAGGGTATATTGAATCATGTCCCAAGGTTTGGGAGCATGTCTTGGTCAAAAGTTAAAGATACAGTTGACTTTTTTCTCAAAACCCTAATTGTGGTCCAGATGAGATTGAAACTTGTGAATCAAGCTTCTTGGATCAATCCATTGTTGCAAATGCATCAATGTGGTTTATTAGAGACCCTAAAATCATGTCTTGAGGTCTTAGCTCATGGTTTGTCCCAAAAGTCAACTTAGGGGTGAATTAGGTCAAGAAACCCTAATTCCTGATTTTTGGTGAATGCATCCCCTGAGGTCAAATTGACTTGATGATTGGGTTTATGAGGTCCCTTGGAGTATCTTGAGTTATATTGTGAAGCATTGGCTTATGCCCAGAGGAAAAATTTCATCTGGAGGCCCCAGTCGACCAAAACCCTAGTTTGGTGACACTGGCGATCTTGAGGCTTGATCCACTTGGAATGTTGCAACCTTGTGCTTGATTCTTGATGTGGGAGTCCTCTTGATCCTTTATGGGTGTTTGAGAGGTTAGACAAGTTGAAGATCATGTTTTTTCTTGATTGATCCTTTGTCTAAGCTCTAAGAGGGCTTAAAACCCTAATACTTGTTAGTAGTGAATGCCCAACAATTCCTTGAGGAGATTGATGAGACATAAAAGTACATCCATATTGTGATGATGATTTGCACAATGATGGGAAATCTTAGTGGTCAAAATTTTGGGTATGATAGTGTACAAAGTTTAAAACAATGCACTTGAGAGATTGGGAATCAGGATTGGTCATACAAAGGGAAGGTACTAGCCCCCTAAGTATCTATAGTATCCTATAGGAACCTCTTGTATATATTTGTGTTACTGTTGTTTTGAGTTATTTGCTGTATGTTGGGGATTTGTTGATTTGTTTTGAGTGATAAGAGTGGGAAATGTTTTTGTTGTTTTTGTAGGGTATGTTGAGATAAATTAGGACGAAAGTATATGAACCTAATGGTTTTACTTATTACTGTGCTCGCTAAGATCTCGCAATCTTATGTCTACGTATTCTCAAAAGGAAGTTGAGAAATCAGAGCGTTCGTAGTTCCACCTACTAATGGGTGGAATTAGGTTTGTTGGATTTGAGAGAAGAGACAAATTGTTATCTTAAGGGAGATATCTCACCTATTCACCACAAACATTTTTGAGAAAGAAGATAATAAGGGAAGAAGCTTTAAACTTGGATGTAAAAAATCCAGAGTAATGCCACATCTTCCTTTAAATGAGTCTTTGCATATTAAGAGATATACCTTGACTTGGATATAGAATCAATAAGTGTGCCACTTACATTACTTAGAATGAAAGAATTCTTTTGTATACCATACTAAGAGAAGGACTCCAACTTGGATTTTGAATCAACAAGTGTGCCACTTACATCACTTAGAATGGAAACAAGTTTGAAATGTTTGATTTATGTTGTAGGGAATAGAAAAGACATCTCTTCCACATAGATGATTTATGTCTGATCTTTGGGGGGAGAGTTTTGAATTTGAAGCCAAAGGTTGGCTTAGGGTTTGACTTGAGTTTGAGGTTTGAACGCAAAGGGGCTATGGTTTTGACTTGAATGAAGTTGAAAACTTCAAAGGGGATCCTAGGGTTTGAACTAGGTTGTAGTTTGAATCCTGAAGTTTGAACTAGGTCTAAACTAAGGATGAATATTGAAATGCAACAGTTATATGAATGCAAGTGTTATCAATGTAAATGTCAAGAGAAACTTAACAAGACAAGATTGTCTAAACTTTTAAACAAGTGTAGTAATCGAGGATGACATGAACAAGGTATGATTAAGTATGATATATCAACATGTGAATGTGCATTAGATAAGTAGATATGTTCATCATGGTAAGAGTTTATGAAAGAAATACTTGAATATGTGAGCAAAGGTTTAATCAATGGAAGCAATCACAAAGAAGTTCAAGTAAGCATGTATTCGATATGAATCGAGGATCTGATGAATATGGCAAAGGGTAACCAAAAACCCTAATGGAAGTTTATGGAGATAAGCACATGAACAAGATATTCAAGCATGGTTGAGTCAAGGGATTTGGGGAATCCAAACTCAAGTGGAAGCCCTAGTCATCCTCAAGATGTTTTGAAAAGATTAACTAAGATAAAACCCTAAAGTTCTTCCTAATTAAACATTTAATCAAAGTATTTTTCAAAGGAAATAATACTTAATCATGGTGTGTATAAGTAAAGAAAACATGTTATGTACATCTACAAGACTTTTAACAAAGTGTATTATGACCATAAAGATACATATGTATAATTAGGTCAAGAGAAAAATCAAAAGGAATCAAGAAAAGGTATGAAATAACACTTAAAAAACACTAGTTTTCAACCTAATAAAAATGTCAAAAATAAATATTATTTTTGGGATTTTTTGGTGGATTCTCAAAATAGGGAAGAGAAATGAGAAGTGTGCAAAAAATTGGCTCAAAAAGATTATTTTTACTTGGTGAAATAAATTGATGAAATTGTGAAGAAAAGTGAAGAAAATAGTTGATAAAAAAAGAAGGAATGACCCTCACAAATGTTGAACTCTTTCCCTTAGGGTGATGGGTTTAAAATTTTACCAACTGAGCCACGCGCTATGGGTTGATGATGAATGGAGGATGAAAATAATATATGAAACTTCCTTTTGAAAATGGTTTGAAAAATAAAATCAAAAGGTCTGGGGCGGGGGGAATTCGAACCACAGACCTCCCACACTCAAATCCTTAAAACGCACGCTCTAGCCACTGGGGTGGTGATACATCCATTAATTCATTTGCAAACTAATAATAATATAGTAAAAACACTTTCTATTTTGAAAATGAAGGCGCCATGGCCATCCTCTTCAGCATCATCATCTTCATCATCTTCAAATGTTATCTTCCTTAATACTCACCCAAATGGCACGAAGTAAAAATGAAAGTTGCTTTTAATTTGACGAGGATTTGAATGGCATTAAGTAATTTCATTTATTTTAAGTGTATCAAAAGAAATTAATCTCAAAACTGTATGAACCCTAATTGAATAATTTGATATGAAATCACATGTGTTGATGATACATAATAATTGATTGAGGGAAAATGATCCTAACATTGCCAGAAACAAGTTGGTAACTCAACTAATCATGTATGGTGCATGAATCACAGAGTTCAGATTTTGAAAACTTACCTTGCAAGTGAAGAATCAAATTCCTTGATAGAGGTGTTACAGATGCAATCCCTTGATTCCAACAACTTCCTTGACCTCCAAGAAGTGTGTTGCAATGCTCAAATTGGTTTGGAACCTTCTATAACTCCTAGCTCGAATCAATCTGTAGCTTGGTACAAATGGGATATAAACTTGATGATTCTGATGTTACAGTTGGTGTTTGAGTGTTTGGATCACTTCTATATGATGTATATGAAGTGTTTGGATGCTTGGTTTGAGTGGAAATTGTTTGGAGATGAAGTTCCAATTTCTCACTTCTTTGACACTTTGAAATTTGGAAGGAGGAGGATTTCTTAGAAAACAAGGCTTTGCAATGTTTTGGTGTGATTGGAATGTTCAGAATGCATCGTATTTATAGGGAAATACATCAGATATTTTGAACAAAGTTTGGATGAGGAGCAACCTGTTATCCAATATTCGGTGATGCCGTTCGGGGTTTCTAATGCGCCAGGTGTGTTTATGGAGTACATGAATCGTATTTTCCACGAGCATTTGGATCATTTTGTTGTTGTGTTCATTGATGATATCTTAATTTATTCTAAGCCCTGTGAGGAACATGCGGAGCATTTGCGCATTGTGTTGCAGGTTTTGAAGGAAAGGAAACTTTTTGCCAAGTTGTCGAAGTGTGAATTCTGGTTGTCAGAAGTGAGTTTTCTTGGTCATGTGATTTCAGGTAACGGTGTTGCTGTGGATCCATCTAAAGTAGAAGCAGTTCTACAATGGGAGGCTCCGAGATCTGTTACTGAAATTAGAAGCTTTTTGGGTTTAGCCGGATATTATCGGAGGTTCATTGAAGGTTTTTCTAAGTTAGCACTTCCTTTGATCCAGTTGACTTGTAAAGGTCAGCGTTCATTTGGGATATTCTGTGTGAGGAAAGTTTTAATGAGCTGAAGAGAAGATTGACGACAGCTCCGATTTTGATTTTGCCGAATCCTACTGAACCATTTATGGTGTATTGTGATGCGTCTTTGACTGGTCTAGGTGGGGTGCTAATGCAAAAGGGTAAGGTAGTGGCGTATGCTTCGAGGCAGTTGAGAGTGCATGCGAAAAATTATCCTACTCATGATCTTGAATTAGCGGGCAAGATTCGAAGTCTTTAGTGATCATAAGAGTTTGAAATATTTGTTTGATCAGAAAGAGTTGAATATGAGGCAACGTAGATGGTTGGAATTTTTGAAGGACTACGATTTTAGCTTGAATTACCATCCTGGTAAGGCTAATGTGGTAGCCGATGCGTTGAGCCGGAAATCGTTGCATATGTCTACTTTGATGGTTAAGGAGTGGGAACTTTTGGAATCGTTTAGGGATTTGAGTTTGGTGTGTGAATTGACGTCTGGCAGTGTGAGGCTTGGTATGTTGAAGGTTACTAATGATTTTCTGTTGACCGTTAGCGAGAAACAGAAATTGGATGTGAAATTTGTGGATTTGATGACGGCTGGGGATAAAAGTGAAAATGAGGACTTTAAAGTGGATAGTAATGGAGTTTTGAGGTTCCGATGTAGAATTTGTATTCCTGATGATGTGGATTTGAAAAGGATGATTTTGGAGGAAGGACACCGGAGTAGTTTGAGTATACATCCGGGAGCGAATAAGATGTATCAGGATTTGAAGAAGATTTTTTGGTGGTCTGGATTAAAGAGAGATGTGGCTCAGTTTGTGTATTCATGTTTGACGTGTCAGAAGTCTAAAGTAGAACATCTGAAGCCTAGTGGTTTGTTGCAACCGCTGGATATTCCTGAGTGGAAATGGGATAGCATTTCTATGGACTTTGTGACAGGGTTGCCGAATACACAAAGGGGACATAATGCAATTTGGGTGGTTGTGGATAGGCTGACTAAATCGGCGCATTTCATTCCGATTGACATCAGTTTTTCTTTGGAGAGGTTGGCTGAGATTTATATCAGTGTGATTGTGAAGTTACATGGTGTTCCGTTAAGTATTGTTTCAGATCGAGATCTGAGGTTTACCTCGAGATTTTGGGAAAGTTTACAAAAGGCGTTGGGTTCTAAATTGAGATTGAGTTCGGCTTATCATCCACAGATGGACGGACAGATGGAGAGAACGATTCAGTCGTTGGAAGACTTGTTGAGGGCTTGTGTTCTTGAACAAGGTGGTGCGTGGGATAGTTATCTTGCGTTGATTGAATTCACGTATAATAACAGTTTCCATTCGAGTATTGGAATGGCACCGTTTGAAGCGTTGTATGGACGAAGATGTCGAACACCGTTGTGTTGGCACGAATCTGGTGAGAGTTCGGTGGTTGGACCGGAGTTGGTTCAACAGACTACGGACAAGGTGAAACTTATTCGTGAGAAAATGAAGGCTTCTCAGAGTAGGCAAAAGAGTTATCATGATCGAAGGAGGAAAGATCTTGAGTTTCAAGAGGGCGATCATGTATTTTTGAGAGTTATGCCGGTGACAGGCGTTGGTCGTGCATTAAAGTCGAAGAAGCTTACTTCTCGATTTATTGGTCCTTACCAGATATCCGCGAGAGTTGGTGCTGTGGCTTATAGGGTGGCGTTGCCGCCGAGTCTGTCGAATTTGCATGATGTGTTTCATGTTTCACAGCTTCGGAAGTATGTTCCGGATCCGTCGCATGTGATTCCGATGGACGAGGTTGAGGTAAGGGAGAACCTTACGGTTGAGGCATTACCAGTGAGGATTTTGGATCGCGAATTGAAGCGATTAAGGGGCAAGGATATTGCACTTGTGAAAGTAGCGTGGGGAGGCGCTGCTGAGGGCAATTTGACTTGGGAGTTGGAGAGTCGGATGCGGGAGTCGTATCCAGAGTTGTTCGTCTCAGGTAATATTTTCGAGGACGAAAATTTCTAAGTGGGGGAGAGTTGTAACGCCCCAGTTTTGTCCGTTTTATTTAATTGAGTCGTTTTGATTATTTTATTATCATATTATTTTATTTCAGACTTTTATGTGAAAATATGTTATTTTTCATCGTGATTATATTTTATCGCGTTTTGGGAAAGTTTGCGAGATATTTGAGTGTAGGGGTATTTTGGCCTTTTGCCAGGTTAGTTTTCTTAAAATAGAAAGAAAAGAGAGAAAAGTAGAAAAGAAAGAAAATAGAGAGAAAAAAGAAGAAGAAAAAGGAAAAGAGAAAGAGAAGAGGAAAAAGAAGAAAAAAGAGGAAAAACTTGTGGATTTAGGAACCGATTCAACCGACTTTTCAAACGCGATTTAATCTAGTAAGGGTGCAAAACTCGATTATACTATGTTTGTGTATGATTATGTATGTTTGTGTGGAAGTTTCATTGGTCTTTCAAATATAGGTCGAAATGAGATAAACGAGTAGAAATCGATGTTTTCACGGTCGGAAATCGATATAAACGGTATTGTATGATCACACTGTGTGTATGAACAATCGTTGATGTTTGTTTTGCTGTTGGAATTGAGTTTGGGTGAAAAATAGGATTTTTGGGTTGGATTTTCGAAGAGGGTTTTTTTTTCTGAAAATCGCAGAGCCCGCTCAGCGCGCAGATGCCCGCTCAGCGCGCTCCTGAAAAAAATGCAATCTCACGAGTCAGAGGGGAGCCCGCTCAGCACGGTCTGGGACTTCAAAAATTTTATCTGTTTTCTAAATTCCATAAGTTTTGATCCGTAACTCGGATCGGGACGTTCTTTATACCATTGGAAAGCTTATGAAATGTTCTTTCTTATAAAAATGGGTTTTGAGATTGTTGGCCGAATTAATCATGTCAAGAATTTGAAATAGTGTCGTTTTGTCGACTTTTGCCATTTTAATTGCGTGAATTTGATGTGTAATGTACACTGTGCTATTGATATGAATGTTGTATGACTTGTGTGCTGTGGTGTGATGAGAATACATGTTGTGATGATGAATTGTGGCCTAAGGGAAAGAAAATGCTATGTGTGGTATTCGGTGATATATGCATGATTATGGATGTGTATATGTGTGCATTTGAATGTCATGAGTCATTGTATGCCAAGCATCATGATATGCATTCTTGTGATGTCGTGTGCCCTAGTGGGTGTGAGCGACAAATCGATTCCAGAGGGAATCCGCTATAACATTGTGCGCCTTATACAAAGAGGACTTAAAGCGATGATTATAGACGATCGTGTGCCTTATACAAAGAGGACTTAAACCGATCAGATCGTGCACCTTTTACAAAGAGGACTTAAAGCGATCCATAAACGTCGTGCGCCTTATACCAAGAGGACTTAAAGCGACGGGGAACACCGTTTGCCCGACGGGGTGTTACATGAGTAATCATAAGTAACAAGCGATGGTTCCAATCGTTCCTGAGTGAACTAGTGTTGAGAATGATGGATGGATGGTACCGCATATGCATTGCATAGAGTCGTTGTGTCGGTCTCTGTGCATTTGCATAAATCATGAATGGATTGATTGTGTGTGGAATTCCGGATGAAATTGATTAGTTGATATATGTGTATATGTTGGTGATGTTTGTATTGGGCATGGTTGATATACCTTGGTGATGGATATATGAAATATACATTGTGTTGTTTTGTGTTTGAATTCTGATGTAAGTTGTGGTGAGAACATTTTTACATGTGTATTTTGGCGTTATTATATAATTGTATACAATTATATTATGATTGTGTTTCTCACCCTTATGCTGTTTTTAATGCTCTATGAGGCATTGCAGATTAGATTGCTGGAGGTCTTTTTGTGAAGCTTAGGTCTTCATTCTTTTGTCGGTCGGCTCTGATATGTAGTACCGGGTAGTCAGGGGATCGAGTGTGATTATTTGTATTATGTCTACCTGTATCTTTTGGTTTGTACATGTATGATGTTGTATATGACAGACAAACTCTTTATGTGATATATGTATATATGAGATTCAATACAAATTTTCCGCTTTTATTCTGTATCTGAATTGTGGGTGTTATGAACCAAGTTCCTTTGTTATTTGCTACCTAAGAATGTTGCATATCTTTATAGCAGGTGTATGTGTATTTGTTTCAATTGGTGTGACCCCTCGGTCTATGCCGTGAATGTTTTAAATATACTCTGATGAAATTTTGAATTTTTGTTACCGGTTTATTTGTTAGGGGTATAGATTGGGGGTGTTACAGTACGCACATGAAAACACCCTCTCGTTGGGTCAATAGCCTCCTCTTAGGCTTTGTATAAGGAAACCCCGGTTGAGTTAATCAAACTTTTAACATTAAAACATGCTTTGCTCACAGCATACAAACGACAACAACTCCTCTTTAAGAGATGACAAATTCTCTCTAAAGTCAAAACCTTTTAGCTTCACATCTTGGGCTTCGAACAAGATACAAATAGACCCTTCATCTTCACATCTTAGGCTTTGAACAAGATACAAACTACCTTCAGCTTCACGTCTTGGCTTTGAATAAGACACCAAAACAACCTTTTTCCTCCCATAGAATAGAAGGAACTACGATCGCTCTGATTTCCCTGTTTCGTTAAACGGGAATACGTAGGCATAAGATTGAAAAATCTTAGCGAGCACACTAATCAAAAACCTAAAATCCCGAAAAGCATCAGTCCTAACATCCTACCAATAATCCCGTTACACTGTGTTCTCAACAAAATAACCTAAGAGAGACCCACGATCTTTGTAGCATCTGTAAACCAACAGTCATCTGTTCAAACTCAGTATGCAAGAAGGGTTAATTGGAGACATCTATTTCCCTTCCTTCATCAGCTTCAATAGGATAAAAAATGAATCGAGCTGTAGTACCCTAAAGCGATAGTGCTTCGCAACCACAAAAAAAAACTCGCGCTACAGGAAAATGGCGATTCTGATGGGGACTTATTTTATTAATTGTATTATCTTTTCCCATCTCTTAGGCAGAGACCTTGAGTTCACATTCATGTCACAGAAATGACAGCTCTGCTGGGGTGTCATTGTCTGTATAGGATCATAAGACTAGAGGTCTAGGATGGTTAAGACAAATATGTATACTGCTTTTCCTAATTGATATCTGTGTTTATTTTTCTGCTAATGGGAATGCGTGTGATGCCGCATGTGGAAAGATTGAGTATACACCTAAGATAGGCGATGGCAATGCGGGTAATCTTACTGGGAGTGAATTCCAGTTAAGAGCCCCCGATCGACCATCAAACTCAGTGGAGACTCCCTTTGCAGATACATTGCCTATACGACTTCGGTTGTTGAAAGTAGTGTGGTCGACTGGGTTATCTGAGAAGCTGGGGTTTTTGGAAGACCGCAACCATTTTGTAGTGCGGAAGCTATCGGAAATAGTTGTCACGCGACATTACCCTCATCTGAGATCACTCCAGGATACATCAGCTCGCTGGCGATCCGCTTGCTGTTGTTATCCTGGAGGGGTCAATGATTTTGTGGACAGGTACAAAAAATCACCAGTATAAACCTTTGGGGGGGGGGGGGGTAGAGCCTTGACTTCATACCACCGACCCTTTGACCCCATGTTTTTTCTATGTTTTTGTGTGCTGCATTCATACATTCATTTAAAAAACATTAAAACAGAAAAAATCTTCTCTTCTAGTCTCTCTTTTTCAAATTAAACTGAGACAATGATTGCAAATATCAGAGAGAAAGGAGATTGCGCTAATGGATTTCGGTAGAAGGAAAACTCATAAGTACACCTTCAAGGTTCCAAAGTTAGAGGATTTGAGAGGTTTGGCGAGAATGATCACCAACCATGAGGCTTTCAGAGCCAAGTATGGAGGACTGCTGTCCTTGTTAAGGGTCCACGTAATTGAAGGAATCCTGTCGACGTTAATCCAGTTCTACGATCCGGTTTATCACTGTTTCACATTCCCGGATTATCATCTTGCACCAACGCTGGAGGAGTATTCTCACTTGACTGATTTACACATTACTGATCAAGCTCTATTTTCTGATCTGGAAGAAATTCCAAAGGACCAGACCATTACAAGAGCAATCTATTTGGACGAGTCAGAAGTCAGGACTCACATGACCACTAAGGGTGGCATCCAAGGTTTTCCAGCCCAATTCTTGACAAAGAAAGCCCTGTACTTTGCTAGTATAGGGAACGTGGCCGCTTTCGAGAGTATCTTTGTTTTGCCCACCTACGGGTTGTTTTTGTTTCCCAACACTGATAACTTCGTAGATATCAACGCCATTAAGATTTTCCTGATTGGAAACCCTGTACCGACCTTACTCGCAGATGCGTATCATTCGGTACACTTAAGGAATTTATACAGCGGAGGAATGATCACGTGCCGTGTACCCTTGCTATACAAATTGTTCACTTCCCATTTGCCCAAGTCTGCTGCATTTTGGGATCAAAAGAATACTTTACGTTGGTCGCAGAGAATCATGTCTCTTACCAACTCTGACATCGATTGGTACAATTAAATCTATGACGGGATCAGAATCATTGACCGTTGTGGAAATTTCCCAAATGTACCCCTTATAGGAACTAAGGGAGGAATCAATTATCATCCGCTGTTGGTTCGTCGTCAATTTGGATACCTGATGAGGCATGTCCCGCGGAATGCTCATCTGGAAGGTCTTTTATTCAAGGAAGGAGAAAATGACAGGGCACTAAAGACAGAAATAGAGCACGCTTGGAAACACGTTCATAGGAAAGGACGAGAGTCTCTAGGAAAACTAGACTGTGTCTTGGTGGAGCCTTATCTCCACTGGGTACAGACTAGAGCTCTCAAGCTGAGGATGCCTTACCCTCGTCAGGAAGTTCGTCCATTAAGGGACGCTGCCCTTTATTTTATGTCTGAGACGGAAAAACTTCAAGTTACTCTCAGCAAAGTTCAACAGGAGAAGAGGTATTGGAGGAACAAGTACCGCATTCTCAACGTGGAGTGTAAGAAAATACAGTAACTATTAAGAGAAAAAGATGCCCTGATTGAGATTTTAGAGCAACATGCTGTAGAAAATTAGGATGACCAAAGGAATTTACTCGCTCCTTTTACTTGGCAGATGAATGAAAACCCGACAACGGCCCAAGAGCCCCGGTCAAAGAAAAGGAAAGCACCAGAACCAGCACTTGAGCTCTCTTCATGGAGGACTCAGGATCCATTAGTTTAGGTTTCCTTTTTCAGCACTTTGTAATCTACTGTATTTCCATTTCCGCAATCCTTTGAATTCAATAAAACGGGGTTTCCCCACTGTTTGATATTTGCAATCCAATTGTCGAAGTTTACTTTGATTAAACAAAAACATACAATTAATATAATCATTGCATATCATTCATCATTCTCGCGTAAACACATTCTTTTTACCTACGAATCTCACGTTTGCGTCTCGATTCTAGAGTCAAACTGTCTCATTCGTACAATACTCGGGCCAATCGTCAGAAAAAGATGGATGATCTCGAGGAAGAGAACAGAGAGTTGAGAGAAGAGATCGACACTCTGAAAGAGGATCTGAGAAAGCTTCATAACGACATGCAAGCTCTAGTAGAAGTTCAGATGCAACAACAACAGACTGTGATCTCAGAGATCACATCAACACCCATAGTGGAGAAGTATGATCCTAGCTACAGAATGATGAAAGATTGTCCCTGGGGCATGCCACTTAACTATATCCCGGAAGGATATGTTCCGCCGATCGCTGAGGATCATGGAACCGCAGCAGGAACTGCTGGACTTGAAGGTTACAAACTTCGGGAAAGCGAAGATGCCAGGGGCATGACAACAACTCCTGAAGGTTATAAACTTCGGGAGACACCGAGAGTCTCGACCATAATGACTATACCACCACCCGTGGTACACACTGTCCCGGAAGGATAGATTCCACAGATACCGTCTGGTGGAAATGACAGCATGTTCGATAGAATAAATGAATTCCAGGAACAGTTCCTGGAAATGCAGAAAGAACTGCAGGCCCTTCGCGGTCAGGATCTATTTGGAAAGGACGTCGCGGACCTCTGCTTGGTTCCCAATGTGAAAGTCCCGCACAAATTCCAGGTGCCCGACTTTGAATAGTACAAGGGCAACTCTTGCCCTCAGAGCCATCTGGTGATGTACGCTCGACGAATGTCTGCTCAGATAAAGAACTAGGAGCTACTGATTCACTACTTTCAGGATAGTTTAACTGGTGCCGCATTAAAATAGTACATGGGTTTAAACCGCGCCACGATCGGCACCTTCAGAGATCTTGGCGCTGCCTTTGTTCAGCAGTACAAATATAATCTGGACATGGCACCGGACAGAGATCAGCTCAGATCGATGTCACAAAAGGACAAGGAAACCTTTAAGGAGTACGCTCAGAGATGGCGTGAAATTGCCGCTCAGATTTCTCCACCTCTGGAGGAAAAGGAGATGACAAAGATCTTCTTAAAAACCTTGAGCTCATTTTATTACGACCGAATGGTCACCAGTGCACCTAGTGACTTCACGGAGATGGTGGGCATGGGAGTTTGTCTTGAGGAAGCCGTCCGAGAAGGGCGTTTAGTAAAAGACGCTGGATCATCAAGTAATACAAAACGATACGGTAGTGCTCTCCCTAAGAAAAAAGAGCAGGATATTGGGAATATCTCTCTCGGAAAGCAAAGGCAACGTTATCAACCAGTAGCAGCTGTGACTCCTGCTATCAACCCTGCGCCTATTCCTACGTATCAACCTCAGGTTGCACAGAGCCAACCTAATCAACAACAATATCAGCAAGGACACAACAGCCTCTTCAGCAGGCTCGTCCTCCGTACAACAATAACCGTACAACGCAACCACCAGGGTTTGACCCTATACCTGTGTTGTACGCAGAGCTATTTCCGTTACTACTGGTTAAGGGGCACGTCTAGACTAAGTCTCCTCTTACAGTACCAGAAAATCTGCCTTTTTAGTTCAAAGCAGATCAGACCTGTCCTTACCATCAAGGAGGACCAGGGCATAACATAGAGAACTGTCTCAGTTTCAAATCCGATGTGCAAAAGCTTGTTAGGAGCGGGGTCTTATCTTTCAAAGATACGAATTCGAACGTTCTCACGAACCCGTTGCCTCAACACGAGAAAGCTACAATTAATTTGATAGAGGAGGAGTCTAACGACAACTATCAAATTCATGATGTACTCTTGTTAAGGGCCAACTTGGTCAAGATGCATTGTAGACAGAGTGGATATGGTCATGTGCCACCTCATAATTATCACCAGTGTGATATCTACTATAAATTAATCAGTGATGTTCTGTGGTACAATCAGCTCTACAGGAACAATTGGATCTCGGATGGATCCAGGAGCATCGAGTTCGTGGAGTCAACATGACATACACAAATTCCAACATCATTCAGAACCACGACATTCGTGCAATGAATATCAACTTGGTGGCAATGCACTCAAGGCAAAGCCAGTATCATAATCTGCCGCGACACGATTATAATTCCTGTCTGACTTGCTCGGTAAACAAACAGGGATGCTCTTTCTTACAAGAGGCCCTCCAGCGTCAGATGGATCTTGGATGGATCCAGGACTACCGTGATAAAAATCCCTATCAGATCAACATAATTCAAATCTTTGATATTCGTCTGATGAATACCAGCTTGGTGGAGTTACATGCCAGGCAGGTCCAACTTGGTTTTCTCACTTCGCATGATTACCAGAACTGTAGAGGATGTTGTGAGAGTAACCAAGGGTGCGCTCTTGTTCAAAGAAATTTACAACACCTGTTAAACCACTGGTGGCTTCCAATCTATCTGGATGAAGACACGCAACAAATCAGTGTGCTTAATGGAAACCCCACTCGGCGTCAAAATCAGGATGTCTGATCTGTAGAAACAAACCTGGTGAGGTTACACTGCATTCAAAGTGGGCGTGGCCAGGTGCCACCACACAACTATGAACGTTGTAGAGTCTGTTCGAAAAATAACCAAGGATGTTACCTCGTGCGAGCAGCTCTCCAAGGTCAGTTGGATCGCAAGGAGATTCACCCATACCTAGTTTCAGGGTCCGTTGACTGGACGCCGGACTACTTCGTTGATCAAATCAGAGACATGGTTATAATCTCTGACCCTGAGAAGAACAAGGATGTTTGTACCATCATCCCTCTACTAGACGAATCAAAGGTTCTTAGCAAGGAACTGGTTGAAGTTGCTTACGATAGTCAGAAAAATCAGAAGGCTCCTGTAGTTATTTATCTACCAGGACCATTACCGTATGAAACAGCTAAGGCGATCCCTTACAAATACGGCGCGACAACAATTAAGAATGGAAAGGAAATTCCATTACCCTCCGTCGTGAATATTGCAGACATTAGTCGAGTAACACGGAGCGGTCGAGTCTTCAACCGAGGAGTTGGAGAACCTAACAAAGAAAAGGAACTTCAGGCAGAAGCTCCTGATCCACCAGTCGATCAATCCAGTAATCCCGACCTTTCAAAAAATGACGATGAGATGCTGAAGCTCATCCAAAGGAGTGAATACAACATTGTTGATCAACTGTTACAAACTCCTTCAAAGATCTCTGTGCTATCATTTTTACTCATTTCCAAAGGCCACATGGAGGCTCTACAAAAAGTCTTAGAGCAGGCCTTTATGGAACAGGATGTGTCAATACGACAGTTCGATAGCATCATTTCTAACATCACTTCCTGCAACAAATTAGGATTCAGTGATGAAGACTTGCCAGAGAGGGGCATAAGTCACAACATGGCGCTCAATATCACAGTCAACTGCCAGGACGATGCTTTAGCCAGCGTACTGGTAGACACAGGATCAGCCATGAACGTTATGCCAAAGTCTACTTTAATGCGACTATCATTCAAAGGGTCCCCGATGAGGGGCAGTGAGGTCATCGTCAAAGCATTTGACGGGTCTCAGAAAGCAGTTATTGGCGAAGTCGACCTTCCCATAACTATCGGTCCTCACACTTTCCTAATCACTTTCCAGGTCATGGACGTCCGGGTAGCATACAGCTGTTTATTAGGAAGACCTTGGATACACCAGGCTGGGACAGTCACTTCGACGCTGCACCAGAAACTGAGGTTCGTCAAGAACGATAAACTCGTCAAGGTCTGCGGAGAGCAAGCCTTGCTTGTGAGCAACTTATCATCATCTACTTGTGTAGAACCCAAGGAGGTTGTTGGAACCCAGCTCCAAGCACTGTCGGTGAGCAGTGAGAATCAGTCAGAGAAAGGAACGTCGATTTCCTCGTACAGAGATGCTCTCGAGGCAATCAAGAATAACAATGCAAAAGGATGGGGACAACTTGTCATTCCTACTGATAATAAAACAAAGAAGGGTTTTGGTTTTTCTGCGACCTGTACCCAGACAACTGCTAACGATGAAGGTCTTCATCCCATTCAGGATTTCTTCCACAGTGGAGGTTTCCTTCACCCAGTGCCTCAAACAGTCCATACTATCAACGAGGCAGTTCCCTCCGATACGGACAAGGAATGGAAGTCCTATCTTAATGAGGACGACTATATGTCTTAGGAAGAAGTGCCTACGCCATTTTGCTATCCTGCACAGAGTCCGAGATTTATACCCAGGTCAGAAGTTGAAATGATATACGGAGATTGTGATCCAGAAGGATGCCATGCTCCACCAAACTCATTAGAGGAAGATACTCTAATGAAGGACGACTTTGACCACGACTATTATGGCCCAATGGATAGTTTTCCTATCTGGCAACCGTATCCAGGAGACTTGGGGCAAGAAAATCAGCCGAACAATGAAAATCAGCTGAGCGTCATTGAACAGAATACCTGCGTCTCCACCATGTCATGGGATCAACACTCAGGTCATTCAGAAAATATCCAGCACGACGATGAATTTGCAAAGCTTGCAGGACTAGAATTCATCAACTATGCTTTTCCTGAGGTCGACGTCATCGAGAGAGATGACTCCTCCAGTTCCAAAGAAGTGTGGGACACCTTAGGACAACCAAGTGGAAAATTTGACTTCATGGTCAAGTACACCACTCCCGAAAGCTCTCGTATCAGGCTCGAAGACATCCAGCCAACTGGATGGGGAGATTTACCTAAGAGAACAAATACTATGCAAAATACAACTGAGGAATCCTCCTACGACAACTCTGCCTGGGAGATAGATTCCAACGACCCTGCTTCGCCAGAAATCAGCGTTATTTCTAAAGACAAATCAAGGAAAGTACCAGACTTTGTGATTCACCGAGGAGTTCGCCGCCAATGGGTTGCTGTCGATGTTCCGAAGATTGTTCATCAGTCAAAGTAATTACCGTCTTTAACCTTTCGCCCTGCCCAGGTGAAACGAATGTTTTGATAGGGCTCACTTTTTATAAATTTCCCTCTTCGCTTCGCCCAAAGCGACAAAGTTTTGTTTTATAGGGCTGTAGTTTCAAGAATCGACTTGTTCATTAATAAAATAACGTCGTTCTGTAATTTCCGCATTAATTGTTGTTTTCTCTTTTCGCTTTTTTCAGAAAATGGTAATCCTAAAAATCAACTCAATAATAAAAACAAGCAGTTTTTCCAAAGAAAAACGCTGCACACACTCTTGCATTCTCTCTATCTCTTCTAAACACAAATCACCATGTCATGCAGATTGCTTGTTTTAAACCCCGTTAAAACATACGATCCGATGCCTTCTCCCAACTTTGAGTTCCCGGCATTTGGGGCTGAAGAAGAAGTTGACGACGAAATTCTAGAAGAGATCTCCCGATTACTCCGACAAGAGGAAAGGTCCATTGAACCTCACAAAGAGCCGTTGGAAACGATTAACGTGGGTTCAGAAAAAGAGAGAAAAGAAACCAGGATTGGGGCACTGCTCAGTCCGACTGCCAAAGAAAGTTTGACAAAGCTTCTCAAAGAGTTTCCCGATGTATTTGCTTGGTCCTATTAGGATATGCCAGGGTTGGCTACCAGCATCGTGGAACACCATCTACCGTTAAGATCAGAATGTCCGCCAGTAAAATAGAGGTTGAGACAGACTCACCTGGACATGGCCATCAAAATCAAAGAGGAAGTACAAAAACATATTGACGCGGGTTTCCTCGCCACATCAGAATATCCTCAATGGTTAGCCAACATCGTACCCATTTCCAAAAAGGACGGAAAGGTCAGAATGTGTGTCGACTACAGAGATCTAAACAAGGCTAGTCCAAAGGATGACTTTCCTTTACTGCACATTGACATGCTGGTAGACAGTACAGCAAAGTTCAAAATTTTTTCCTTCATGGATGGATTCTCGGGCTATAATTAGATTAAAATGGCGCCGAAAGACATGGAGAAAACTTCGTTCATTACCCCATAGGGTACCTTTTGTTACAAGGTAATGCCGTTCAGTTTAAAGAATGCCGGGGCAACCTATCAACGGGCCATGACTACTCTGTTTCATGACATGATACACAAGGAAATTGAGGTATATGTCGATGACATGATTGCCAAATCTAAGACAGAGGAGGAGCATGTAACCCACCTATCAAAACTATTCGAGCGGTTGAGAAAGTACAAACTCCGCTTGAATCCCAACAAATGTACCTTCGGTGTCCGTTCAGGGAAACTTTTAGGGTTCATCGTCAGCCAGAAAGGGATTGAGGTTGATCCTGACAAGGTCAAGGCCATTCAAGAAATGCCTTCTCCGAAAACTGAAAAACAAGTCAGAGGATTCCTGGGACGTTTGAATTACATCTCCAGATTCATATTCTTTATGACCGCGACGTGTGCGCCGATCTTCAAATTACTAAAAAAGAACCAGGACTGCGTTTGGATAGAAGATTGCCAAACCGCCTTTAATAGTATTAAGGAATACTTGTTGAATCCGCCAATTCTATCACCTCCAGTGGAAGGAAGACCACTAATCATTTACCTAACAGTCTTGGAAGACTCGATGGGTTGTGTACTTGGCCAACAAGACAAAACCAAAAGGAAAGAGTCTGCCATATACTATTTGAGCAAGAAATTTACCAACTGCGAGACTCGGTACACTATGCTTGAGAAAACTTGTTTTGCTCTAGCTTGGGCAGCCAAACGTCTTCGCCAGTATATGATTTGTCACACAACTTGGTTAATCTCAGAAATGGATCCAATCAAGTATGTCTTTGAGAAACCTGCTCTCACGGGAAGGATTGCCCGTTGGCAGCTGTTGTTATCAGAATATGACATTGAGTACAATGCTCAGAAAGCCGTTAAAGGAAGTATTTTAGCTGATCATTTGGCTCATCAACTGATTGACGATCAAGAATCAGTCTGATTTGACTTCCCAGACGAAGATGTCATGTATCTAAAAATGAAAGATTGCGATGAACCGCTACCCAGTGAAGGGCCAGAACCAGGTTCCCAATGGGGACTTATCTTTGACGGAGCTGTCAATCATTATGGGAACGGAATTGGGGCAATCGTTGTTACCCCTCAGGGTACCCACATTCCTTTCACCGCCATACTTACGTTCAAGTGTACAAACAATGAGGCCGAATACGAAGCTTGTATTATGGGTCTCGAGGAAGCGATTGATTTGAGGATCAAAAACTTGGACGTATATGGCGACTCAGCCCTGGTTATCAATCAGATCAAAGGAGATTGGAACACATACCAATCCAGATTGATTCCTTACAAAGACTATGTGAGAAGGTTGTTACCTTTCATGATTAGTGTAAGTCAATGGAACGACTTACCTAAAATTGACATAATGCGCCTTGAACGACTCGCTTACATCTTCACGATCGAAGCAATCATAGACGACAAACCTTGGTATTACGATATCAAATGCTTCCTTCAGAAACAGGAGTACCCACCTGGGGCATCCAGAAAAGACAGAAAAACCCTCAGAAGACTGGCTGGCAGCTTCTTCCTGAGCGGTGATACACTTTATAAGAGAAACTTTGACATGGTCTTGCTCCGATGCGTAGACAGACCAGAAGCAAACACGTTGATAAAAGAAATTCACAAAGGATCCTTTGGCACTCATGCTAATGGACACACAATGGCGAGAAAAATTCTGAGAGCAGGGTACTACTGGTTGACCATGGAATCCGACTGCTACAAGTACATGAGGAAGTGTCACAAGTGTCAAATATACGCTGACAAAGTCCGTGTACCGCCAACGCGTCTCAAAGTTCTCTCTTCCCCATGGCCTTTTTGCATATGGGGAATCGACATGATTGAACCTAAAGCTTTGAATAGACATCGGTTCATCCTGGTAGCCATTGACTATTTCACCAAGTGGGTCGAAGCGGCATCGTACACTAATGTAACCCGACAAGTGGCAGTCCAATTTATCAAAAACAATATCATCTTCCGTTATGGTGTTCCAAGCCAGATCATTACCGATAATGGATCTAACTTGAACAATAAGATGATGAAAGAGTTGTGCGCAGAGTTCAAGATCAAACACCATAACTCATCTCCCTACCGACCCAAGATGAACGGAGCGGTAGAAGCGGCTAACAAGAACATCAAGAAGATCGTTCAAAAGATGGTTGTAACCTACAAAGACTGGCACGAAATGCTGTCCTTTGCTCTTCACGGTTATCGAACATCTGTCCGCACTTCAATAGGGGAAACCCCTTTCTTTCTAGTATATGGCATGGAAGCAGTGCTCCCCATAGAAGTAGAGATCCCATCAATCTGGGTATTGATGGAAGCTAAGCTTACAGAAGCTGAATGGTGTCAAAGCCGACACAACGAACTGACAAAAAGGATGAAGAACTGATGATTTTGAGAGACAGGTACAAAAATCACTAGTATAAACCTTTGGGATGGGTAGAGCCTTGGCTTCATGACACCGACCCTTCGACCCCATGTTTTTTCTATGTTTTTGTGTGCTGCATTCATGCATTCATCTAAAAGAAACTAAAACAAAGAAAAATTTTCTCTTCTAGTCTCTCTTTTTCAAACTAAACTAAGACAATGATTGCAAATGTCAGAGAGGAAAAAGATTGCGCTCATGGATTTCGGTAGAAGGAAAACTCAAAAGTATACCTTCAGGGTTCAAAAACTAGAGGATTTGAGACAACTAGCAAGGATGATCACTAATCCTGACGCTTTCAGAGCCAAATACGGAGGCCTGTTACCTCTGTTAAGAGTCCATGTGATTAAAGGAATCATGGAGGCACTCATTCAGTTTTACGATCCGGTCTATCACTGTTTCACATTCCCGGATTACCAGCTCGCACCAATGCTGGAGGAGTATTCTCACTTGACTGGTCTGCACATTACTGATCGAGCTCCATTTTCTGGACTGGAAGAAATTCCAAAGGATCAAATCATTGCACGAGCAATTTATTTGGATGAGTCAGAAGTCGAGACTCACATCACCACTAAGGGTGGCATCCGAGGTTTGCCAGCCCAGTTCTGTCATGGTCAGTTATATCAGTAAAGGATGAAGAAGGCGTTTGACAAAAAGGTCCGACCTCGCGTGTTCAGGAAAGGAGACCTTGTGCTCAAGAAGATACAATCATTTCTCACTGATTCTCGGGGCAAATGGACCCCAAACTATGACGGCCCCTATGTGGTCAAGAAAGCTTTCTCAGGCGGTGCCTTGAGACTTGCAACCATGGATGGAGAGGAATTTGCCTACCCCACGAATGTTGATGTAGTCAAGAAATACTTCGCTTAAAAAAAAGCGTCTCGGTGGATTGAAAACCTGAAAGGGCAGTCCAGGCAAAAATTAGAGACATAATCAAAAATCATACCGGTGGGTGGGAAATCTCAAAGTACAATCCATGCAAAAGTTAGGGATAATGGCAAGTAACTACGTCCAATAGAGGCAAGTCCCTCAGCAGCAGTTACGTCGTCCATTAGAAAGACTCCAGTCAAGGTTATCTTTGACAGAAGCTCAGGATGTCCCGAATTCAAAGTTGGTAGAAGGATAGTGGTC
Organism: Lathyrus tuberosus; assembly: GCA_022829125.1. Classification (NCBI taxonomy): domain Eukaryota; kingdom Viridiplantae; phylum Streptophyta; class Magnoliopsida; order Fabales; family Fabaceae; genus Lathyrus; species Lathyrus tuberosus. Next base: position 1,131,269 of record JALAZF010000371.1, read on the forward strand.
GTCATGTTTCAATGTAGCCCTTTTCCATTAAATTACCATTTTCTAAACTTTGTAAATACTCTATGGAATCACGCGTTTGCCTGATTTCCATCCTATCAATAAAATTTGAGCCTTTGTGCTTTTGTTTACAATTCTTATTTGTTTTAGCTTTACAAAACGACGTTTTGACATGGTCGACGATTCTTGAAATAAAACAAAAATGAATTTACTTGTAAAACTTTTTCTGCTTTTAAAATAAAGTTGGCAATTTCTTTTGACTGTTGAACATCGAAAGAAAATCAATCGCTTCTCCAGAAGTAAGCGAGCTTCAAAGTGCAGAATCAAAATACTCCTTCTAAACTAGTGTGCCTGAATGAAGGATCAGCTATGTCAGATACGAATACTCCGTCTGACATCCCCGACCGAGTTCTCATCTTCTAAGCCCAACCAACGGTTGTTCCCTACAGGGACTATATCTCCTAAGCAAGGTAGAATTGCTATTTTGAACCCAGTGGTACCTCTTCGTCCCCCGCAGTGGCCGAGTATCCAGTCGTGTTCATCTATTATTCTGTGTGTCGCGTCAGTTTTGTCAGCATAGACATACATACATCATGCATTATTTATTTTCATTTTCATTCATATTGCATCACTATCACTTTAGTCGGTCTTATCCCCTAGTGATAATAGTCCTCTCAATCGAGTTGTCAGTTCTTTCCTCGTCAGGAAATGTCGTGTCTGAACAATCTCTCCTCCAGTTTATTTCTGGATTGGAGACGGCCTTTGACCACTTTGATAACTTGAACCTCTGAAAAACCAGAGAACCCTCAGCCAGCATCACTCTTCGCCATGGAAGATGATATCTTCGCTTTCCCGGATTAAGGAAAATCCCTAGAGAAAGCCTCTCAACTAAAGACTTTCAGCAACACATTGGTCCTTCTCTCTAGAATGTCAATGTCAACAAAGTCATCGGCACCTCAAAATTGGGGGTACATCATATGGTATTTCTCTGAGAAGATCTCCGAGAAAAGTATGATGCAATATCCCCAAGAGAAAACAGTCTCTCAAAGAGACTCGTTTTCCCCAATAGAGTCGACAAATGGCGTCTCAAACAGAGAAGTTTGTGCTTCTTTACAATCAAAACTTTTTTCATCAAATGGTATCTCCCCAGGAAAATTCGGCGAGAAGTTTGAGGAGAATCGCTACAAATAGCGTCCCTTGTCAATAAAGTTTATTGACAAAAGAAACCAAGACTAGATCCTTGGTAAGAAACCAGGATCGAGGGGAAGTTTATATCGGAAACTGAGACCAGTTCCTTGGTAGGAAACCAGGACCGAGGGGAAGTTTATTTCAGAAACTGAGACCAGTTCCTTGGCAGGAAACCAGGATCGAGGGGAAGTTTTACCTTTTCTAAGCATCAACTCTTAGCAAAAGAAGATGAATGCGTAAGCTACCATTCATAACCACCATCAAAATTTTGGGTATTCTGATATTTAATCCTTTTGCACCCCGAATACCTTCGCCATTCACACCTTCGGGTCCAAGAAGATTAAATAGGGGCATCTGTCATACCCCAAATTTTGACCACTAAGATTTCCCATCATTGTGCAAATCATCATCACAATATGGATGAACCATCATACCACTAAAATTTTGATCATTTTAATTGAATTTTTTATTCAATTAAAATACATTTTGAAAACAAATTAGGGTTTTTGATTAATTCAACCCTCATCAAACTTTTTCAAACACTCATGGGCCTCTATTAGAGTGTAAGACCCAAACCCTTTGAAAACCAAAACCATTTTGGGCCTCAGATATTGTATAAGACCCACTGCGTTTTCAAAAATCTCGGCGCGATCGCCATTTCAAATAAAAAATCACATTGGGCCTCTCCTTGAGCTGTAAGCCCCACCACTTGTACAAAAATAAATCATTGGGCCTCTATTAGAGTGTAAGTCCCAACCCCTCTTTGTAAATAAACCTTTTTGGGCCTCACACATGGTATAAGTTCCTCTGTATATTTACAAACGTTCGGCGCGGTCGTCGCCTTTGCAAAATAACCCTGGGTCTCTCCTTGAGCTATAAGACCCATTTCATTTCTTAAAATAAACCTTTGGGCCTCTAATAGAGTGTAAGACCCAACCCCCTTTTAACCAAAACATTTTGGGGCCTCAGATGTTGTATAAGTCCCTCTGCGTTAAAAGAAAAATCTCGGCGCAATCGCCAATTCAAAAACAAATCATTTGGGCCTACCCTCGTGTTATAAGTCCCATTCTTTTCTTTCAACACATTTGGGCCTCTTGAGAGAGTGTAAGACCCATCCCTTTGTACAGAAAACCTTTTGGGCCTCAGTCACTTGTATGAGTCCTTGTACAAATTCAAAACAACAGTGCAATCACTGATAAAATCTGGGCCTCTCCTTGAGCTGTAAGCCCCAACAATCTTTTCAAAGCACTTTATCCTTTGATTTTGAATATAATATTATTATCAAAGCGTTCTTTGTTGAACAAACAAACAAAACAGCATGGAAGCTCTACAACCGAGTAAGTGTTTACCCGCTTTCTTTATCCGCTTTCATATATATATATATAACTGTATTGTGGGGCTGCTCACTGTAAGTCTTCTTTCACAAACTTTTATATACTTGTCAAATATCAACTGTGTAATACTAGTATAGTTCTTTAGAGTTTTCCCCGGCAACTACGTCTAGCACTAGGTAAAGCCCTGTTGGTCACTCTTAAATACAAACAAAACTAGATCCCCATAGGATTACCAGACACAGTCTTCCCTCCTCTTGGGGTTAAACAATATGGAGACGTGAAAGACAACATTCTCGGTGAACCCTTTCACAGACTGTCACCCTTAGACATTGTCAAAGAAACTCTACTCCCCAGAGATGATCTTTTCTCCGTGAATGGCATCTCTTAAGTTTCTTCCAAATTCTCGAACTTTCCTGGCTTGATCTATTCTCTGTGAATGGCATGTCTTGAACTTCTCGGGGTTTGGGGACCCACAGGCTTCCTAAAAGCATCCCCGCCTCCTCTTGGGCGTTGTACAAGGACCCTTCGGCTTCTTTAAAGCTCTCATGCCTTCTCTTGGGCTTAGTACAAGGATCCAGAGACCTCTACAGGTATAGGAACAGAACCTAGTCATCAATTTGCTAGAGCTGTCTTTCTGAGTCAAGTGTCAGACCAGTTAATGGGTTGACCTTCATCCCTTAACAGACCAGCATTCTCTTGGGCATCATACAAAGATCGTTCACTATCTGAGAATCGATTTCTCAAAACACCAGTAGACTTGGACATGCTCAGAACCCTTTGGATTTCCCGCTTCCTTAAAGAAAAGGAAGTAACCCTGATCCTCTTATCAATCTCAAAGCACAGCCTTACTGTTAATCAATCTCTTTATAAGAACTGATTTCTCTTTTATCCAACACACTGGACTTGTCACTCAACTGAAACAGTTACCAGCATAAATAACCTCCTCTTGGGCTTTGTACAATGATTCTCCCAACACTCTCTTGTTGAGTATAAAAGACTCTCTTGTTGAGTCAAACCTTTAGCCTCCATCTCGGGCTTCGTACGAGATAGAAAACACTCTCTTGTTGAGTATAAAAGATCCTCTTGTTGGGTCAAAACCTCTTTCAACCTCCATCTCGGGCTTCGTACGAGATACTAAATCACTCTCTTGTTGAGTATAAATGACTCTCTTGTTGAGTCACTTCCCTTTTTGCCTCTACCTCGGGCTTTGTACGAGGCATCAAATCACTCTCTTGTTGAGTATAAAAGATTCTCTTGTTAAGTCAACCTCTTTTCAGATTCCTCTTGGGCTTTGTACAATGATTCTCCCCAGTGGAGCTAACCTTTTCAGACTCTCTTGTTGAGTCAAACCACTTTTAGCCTCCATCTCGGGCTTCGTACGAGATACGAAAACACTCTCTTGTTGAGTATAAAAGACTCTCTTGTTGAGTCAATCTCTCTTTTAGCCTCTCTCTCGGGCTTCGTACGAGACACATGAAAACACCCTCTTGTTGGGTCAATAGCCCCTCTTAGGCTTTGTATAAGGAAACCCCGGTTGAGTCAATCAAACTTTTAGCATCAAAAGATGCTTTGCTCACAACATACAAACGTCAACAACTCCTCTTTAAGAGATGACAAATTCTCTCTAAAGTCAAAACCTTTTAGCTTCACATCTTGGGCTTCAAACAAGATACAAATAGACCATTCAGCTTCATATCTTGGGCTTTGAACAAGATACAAACTACCTTCAGCTTCACGTCTTGGGCTTTGAACAAGACACCAAAACAACCTTTTTCCTCCCATAGAATAGGAGGAACTACGATCGCTCTGATTTCCCTTTTTGGTTAAACGGGAATACGTAGGCATAAGATTGAAAAATCTTAGCGAGCACACTAATCAAAAACCCAAAATCTCGAAAAGCATTAGTGCTAACATCCTACCAATAATCCCGTCACACTGTGTTCTCAACAAAATAACCTAAGAGCGACCCATGATCTTTGTAGCATCTGTAAACCAACAGTCATCTGTTCAAACTCAGTATGCAAGCAGGGTTAATTGGAGACATCTATTTCCTTTCCTTCATCAGCTTCAATAGGATAAAAAATGAATCGAGCTGTAGTACCCTAAAGCGATAGTGCTTCGCAACCACAAAAAAAAAACTCGCGCTACAAGATCCAAAAGGAAATTAGACTGTCAAAGTCTACTGGTACGAAAGGTTTATCTTTGTATGATGTCCAAGAGGAGGCTGGTGCTTTAAGAGATGAGAATCAACCCTAAATTGGTCTGAGGTTTTGACTCTTTGGAAAGACTGCTCTAACAAAGGATGACTAAGTTCTGTCCTATACCTTCAAGAGGTCTCGGGTCCTTGTACTATGCCCAAGAGGAGGCATGAGAACTTCTAAGAAGCCTGAGGGTCCTTGTACAAAGCCCAGGAGGAGGCTGGGAATGCTCTTAGGAAGCCTGTGGGTCCAAACCTAAGAAAAGTTCAAGAAAGGTTTCACCGGGAATTAATCCTTTAGTGAACAGTTTTAGGGTTTGAAGAAATTCAAGAGAATTTTCACCGGGACTTAATCCTCTCTGGGGAAGTGAATTTCTTTGACAATTTTCTAATGGTGACAGTCAGAGAAAAGTTTCACCGGGACTTAATCCTCTAGGGGGAAGTGAATTTCTTTGACAATTTTCTAATGGTAAGCAGATATATACAAGCATATATATACAGATGAAATATATACAAGTATGTAAAAGAGGGTAGGAGGACTTACAGGTGAGCAAGCTTCCAGCACAAACATATATATATATATATATATATATATATATATATATATATATATATATATATATATATATATATATGCAAGTATGTAAAAGAAAGTTGTTTAAAACTTACAGGTGAGCAAGCTTCCATTGTAACAGCTGTATGGTTAGTTGTTCAAGAAATTAAAGAAATTTTTGATAACAACTATGAATTTTAACCTAAATAAAAAAGGAAAGTTGTTTTGAAAAGATTGGGGCTTACACTTAAGGAGAGGCCCAAAGAATTGTTTACTTACAAATGGATGGGTCTTACAACTCAAAGAGAGGCCCAACGTTTATATTTGTAAAAGAGATGGGTCTTACAACTCAAGGAGAGGCCCAGTAATAACACTTATCACACCGTTTTTCTGAAAATTGTATCGGGACTTCGACAATTTTTGTGGCCCAAATTTTATTATATTTTACAAGGGATGGGTCTTACACTCTATTAGAGGCCCAAAATGTTTGAAAAAGAAAAGAAATATGGGACTTACAACACAAGGGAAGGCCCAGATTATTTGTTTTGAAAACGACGATCGCGCCGAGATTTTTGAACGTACTGGGACTTATACAATGACTGAGGCCCAAAATTATTTATGTACAAAAGAGGGTTGTGTCTTACACTCTATTAGAGGCCCAAAGTGTTATGATATGTTTGAAAAAGATCAAAATCAAAGAAACCCTAATTTCATGTCTAAAAGTAATTTTTCAAAGAAAATTAATTAAAAAATGATAAAAACATCAAATAAGTTTAAATAAACCACTTGTGATTTCTGGTTAAGGTTTTAAAAATGATGTTTTAATCACAAGATGACTTAAAACTCATTTGATTTTGAAAAGGTCAAGAGAAAAGAAATATTTTTAAATGTTAAAAACAAATAAAATAAGTTCTTTACAAAAATACTAAATATATAAAATAAATAATATTTTTTTGTGAAATTTTTGTAGAATAAAATATTTTAACATTTTTGTGACTTTTTGAAAAAAGAACCAATAAAATATGATAAAAAATGAGTGAGAAATTAATTTTTGAAGTTATTAAAAAGATAATGAAAAAGTGAAAAGAAAACCTAGTGGTAAAAAATTAGAAATCCCCCCCCCCCCTCCCTCACACACACAAGGCTTGAACTGACGGCCTTAGGGTGGAGAGTTTAAAATTCTACCATCTGAGCCATGTGCGTGGGATGAAAGAGGATGGCAACAATGAATAATATGTGATAAATCCTTTTGAAAATAGTTTTAAAAAATACCAAAAGGTCTGGGGCGAGGGGGATTCGAACCCCAGGCCTCTTGCTCGCTACACACACAAAACCAGCTGATCAACCGCTGGTGCGCAATGCCAATTAAAACATAATATGGAAAGTGTATAATATATATCAAAACTAGTTGGTTTTCTGAAGAATGGCGCCATGGCCATCTTCTTCCTTGGGCAAGCTACGTGAAGCACTCTATCTCTCTCATTTCTCAACCATTTCACACGATGTAAAGATGAAAATTATGCGTTTTGAAACAAGGAACATGATGGAAATATTCAATTTTATTTAAATTGAGTGAATCAAAAGATCGCAAGGTAAAACCAGATGAACCCTAAAATGTGCAAGAGCTTAATGAAATCACATACACGAATCATAAACATCAATTAATTGAGGGTTAATGATCTACAGACATTCAGAAACACAATGGTAATTTGAAAATATATTTATGATGCATGATTCATTGAGTTTGAAAGTTTGAGGTTTACTTCTGCAAGTGAGAATCGAATTCTGGTTTAGAGGTGTTACAGATGTATTCCAATGATCTGGACAGCTTCCTTGACCTCTATGGATAGTGATCCAATGTTTAGGTTGATTTGAAAACCTCTAGATTGGCCAACTTGATCCAACCTGCAGCTAACTTGTAACTTTGAGCAATTGAGTTGTGAGTTGATGATTCTGATGTTACATATTGAATGTAATGGTTTAGATCACTCCTATATGTTGTATATGAGGTGTGTGAACCATTGGTTTGAGTTGCATTGGTCTCCAACTCAAAACCTGATAGTGTCTTCTCAAGAAAAATGAAATTTTGTGTGTAAGAAAGAAATGAGGGAAAGCAATGTGGTGAGTTGCTTTGGTGTGTCCTGAATGATTAGTTAGAAGCTCTATTTATAGAAGAAGAGTTGTGCTGAAGTGGTTCTCTTGAAGCTCAAAGGATAAGAACTTGGTTCAATGGTCTTTGCTAGTTGTAATAACTTCTTACACAAGGCATTTATGACTGCTCCAAATAGCTCAGTTATGTCTTGACCAATTCCACATTTTGCAGTCCTTTTATATGTTGTTTATTAGAGCATCTTGACTACAAGTGATCATAATCTTGAATGTGCACTATTTCACATAATTGCACTTTGAATTCCAAGTCTTTGTTCAACTATTCACCGTGCCAAAGGATGAGCTTTGAAGCATCTTGGCCTAATTTTGCAGGTTGGATCAGATAGATCATGATCATATTGAATGAATATGGCATAGTGATCATTGTCTTTGACTCAGAAATTGTGGCTAGCAAGCAATGTACAAAACTTTCTTGTAAGACAGTTTGCAGCAAGGCATGTTGCAGCAGCCATAACCTTTAGCTCAAGTGGAGTTTTCTCATGCTTTTGGGCTCATTGGAAAGCTTGCATATCCCTCTCCAACTTTGATGTCCACCAATGGACCTGATTCAGTTTGCATCAAGGTGAAAAATATCTTGGAAGTTTGATGTTTCATGCTGAAATTACAAGGCAGAATTTTCACTAAGTGTTTTTGACATATTTTGGTCTGTTCACCACTTTGATCCACTCCTAACTAAAAATCCATGAAGAATTTCAGTTTGATGTAGTTGAAGCTTTTTTAGAATGTAGGAAGACCTACAAATCAGACTTTGGATCACCCAAAATGGCTGCCTAGATCTAAAGTTATGATCCTTGAAAGTTGGCACCAAAACCATCCAAATTTAGTAACTTAGAACTTTTTTCAATTTTTCAAGATTACCCCTTTTACAAGTTATCTCGGTTTCTTGGTCAATTCTTGTTCAAATGACATTATAAGTCATAGTTTATGAAAATATGAGTCATAAGGATCATTTTTGCCAAAAAAGCCATGTTTTGACTTTTGGCTCCGGAGCAGTTCGGTGCGTAAAAACCCTAATTCCCGACTTTTAGGGAATGCATCCCCTGAGGGTAATATAACTTTGAAAATGGATTCTTAGGGTTATTTTGAGCATTTTGAGTCACATTTTGAAGTCTTGGCTCAGTCTCTTGTGAAAATCTCACTCTGGAGGTCCCAGTCGTCCCAAAACCCTAATTTGGCGATATCGGGTGTTTCGAGGATCAAACCACTTGGAATGTGACAATTTTTGTGCTTGATTTTTGATGTGAGGGTCCTCTTGATCCTTTGTGGTTGTTTTAAAAGGTTAGACAAGTTAAAGATCATGTCATTTCTTAATTGATCTTTTGTCTAAATGTTCTGGGAGGGCTCAAAACCCTAATTCTTGATTGTGGTGGATGCTCAACTATCTTTGGGAGATTGATAAGGCATAAAGGTACATCCATATTGTGGTGATAATGATGGGAAATCTTTGTGGTTAAAATTTGGGGTATAACAGATGCCCCTATTTAATCTTCTTGGACCCGAAGGTGTGAATGGCGAAGATATTCAGACATTCAGGGTGCAAGAGGATTAAATATCGAAATCCAAAATTTTGACTGTAGTTATGAATGGTAGCTGTTTGCTCATCCATCTTCTTTTGCTAAGAAATGATGCATACAAAAGGTGAAACTTCCCCTCGATCCTGGTCTTCAGCCAAGGAACTGGTCTCGGTTTCTGATATAAACTTCCCCTCGATCCTGGTCTTCAGCCAAGGAACTGGTCTCAGTTTCTGATATAAACTTCCCCTTGATCCTGGTCTTCAGCCAAGGAATTGGTCTCAGTTTTTGATATAAACTTCCCCTCGATCCTGGTCTTCATCAAAGGAATTGGTCTCAGTTTCTGATATAAACTTCCCCTCGATCCTGGTCTTCAGCCAAGGAACTGGTCTCAGTTTTTGATATAAACTTCCCCTCGATCCTGGTCTTCAGCCAAGGATCTGGTCTCAGTTTCTGATATAAACTTCCCCTCGATCCTAGTCTTCAGCCAAGGAACTGGTCTCAGTTTCTTCTTGTCAACTTCCTTCCTTGACAAGGAACACTATGTGTAGCAGTCTTCATCAAATTTCTCGCCGAGTTATTACTGTGGAGATGCCATTTGATGGGAAAAAGTTTTGATGTCAGACTTGCTGGGGGTACCCATTTGTATGAGCTGTAGAGGTGTGCAAACTTCTCTATTGGAGATGCCATTTATTGACTCTACTGGGGAAAAGGAGTCTCTTGATAGACTGCTTTTTGCTTGGGGATATTACATCATACTTTTCTTCGAGATCTTTTTCGGAGAAATGCCATGTGATGTAATCCAATTTTGAGGTGCTGATGACTTCATTAACATTGACTTTCTTGGGAGTAAAACAATGTGTTGCTGAGAGTCTTCGGTTGAGAGGCTTTCTCTGGGGATTTTCCTTAATTCGGGAAAGCAAAAATATCATCTTCAATGGTGAAGAGTGATGTTTGTCGAATGTCTTCTTACCTTTCAGAGGTTCAAGTTATCAAAGTGGTCGAGGACCGTCTCCAATCCAGAAATAAACTGGGGAGAGAGATTGCTCAGACAAAACATTTCCTGGCTAGGAAAAAACTGACAACTCGATTGATAAGAGGACTTTTATCATTTGGAGATGAACATGACCAAAGTGATAGTAATGTAATATGAAAATGAATATGAATCAATAATGCATGATGTATGTATGTTTATACTGACAAAACTGACGCGACATACAGACTAATAGATGAACACGATTGGATACTCGGCCACAGTGGGGGATGAAAAGTATCACTGGTTCAAAATAGCAATCCTGCCTTGCTTAGGAGAGGCGGTCCCGTGGGGAGGAGAGAACCGTCAATCGGTCTTAAGAGGTAAGAACTCCGTCAGGGATATTAAATGGGACATTCGCATCTGAAACGGTTATTCCTTCATTCAGGTGCATTGGTTTAGAAGGAGTATTTTGATTCTGCACTTTGAGGTTCAATCACCTCCGGAGAAGCGATCGATGTTCTTTTTGATGTTCATCAGTAAAAAAGAATTTCCATCTTTATTTTAAAAACAGAAAATAAATTTGACAAGTAAATTCATTTTTGTTTTATTTCAAGAATCGTTGATCATGTTAAAAATGTCATTCTGTAAAGCTAAAACAAATGAGAATTGCAAACAAAAGCATTAGGGCTCAAATTTTATTGATAGGATGGAAATCAGCCAAACGCGTGACTCTATAGAGCATTTACAAAGTTTAGAAAATGGTGATTTAAGGGAAAAGAGGAACATTGAAACATAACGACCGTTATCCTTCTACCAACTTTAAATTTTGGACAATCCTGAGCTTCTGTCGAAGATGACCTTGACTGGAGTCTTTTGACGGACGGTATTATCGCTGGGGATTTAACCTTGTCGGACATAGTTACTTGCCATTAATCCCTAACTTTTGCCTGGATTGTACTTTGAGATTTCCAATCCATCAGGATGATTTTTGCTTATGTCTCTAACTTTTGCCTGGACCGCCCTTTCTGGTTTTCAATCCACCGAGACGTTATTTATTTATTTATTTATTTAGGAGAAGTATTTCTTGAGTACATTAACATTTGTGGGGTAGGGAAATTCTTCTCCATCCACGGTTGCGAGTCTCAAGGCGCCGTCTGAGAAGGTTTTCTTGACCACATAGGGGCCATCGTAGGTCAGAGTCCATTTGCCCCGGGAATCAGTGAGAAATGATTGTATCTTCTTGAGCACGAGGTCTCCTTTTCTGAAGACACAGGGACCTTTTTGTCGAACGCTTTCTTCATTCTTTGCTGATACAACTGACCGTAGCATAGAGCCGTTATTCACTTTTCTTCGATCAGATTCAGTTCATCGTGTCGACTTTGACACCATTCAGCTTCCGTTAGCTTAACTTCCATCAATACCCTAATTGATGGGATCTCTACTTCTATGGGGAGCACTGCCTCTATGCCATATACTAGAGAGAAAGGGGTTACCCCTGTTGAAGTGCAGACAGATGTGCAATAACCGTGAAGAGCAAAGGGTAGCATCTCGTGCCAGTCTTTGTAGGTTACAACCATCTTTTGAATAATCTTCTTGATATTCTTGTTAGTCGCGTCTACCGCTCCGTTCATCTTAGGTCAGTAGGGAGATGAGTTATGGTGTTCGATCTTGAACTCAACATACAACTCTTTCATCATCTTATTGTTTAAGTTAGATCCATTATCAGTAATGATCTGGTTCGGAACACTATAATGGCAGATGAGATTGTTTTTGATAAATCGGACTACAACTTGTCTGGTTACATTGGTGTATGACACTGCTTCGACCCACTTGGTGAAGTAGTAAATGGTTACCAGGATGAACCAATGTCTGTTTAAAGCTTTGGGTTCAATCATGCCAATCATGTCGATTCCCCATATGGAAAAAGGCCATGGGGAAGAGAGAACTTTGAGATGTGTTGGCGGTACATGGATTTTGTCTGAGTATATCTGACACTTGTGACATTTTCTCATGTACTTGTGGTAATCAGATTCCATGGTCAATCAATAGTATCCTGCTCTCATAATTTTTCTCGCCATTGTGTGTCCGTTGGCATGAGTGCCAAAGGATCCTTCATGAATCTCTTTCATCAGCATGTTTGCTTCTGGTTTATCTACGCATCGGAGCAAGACCATGTCAAAGTTTCTCTTATAGAGTGTATCACTGCTCAGAAAGAGTTGTCTGCCAGCCTTTTGAGGGTCTTCCTGTCTTTTCTGGATGCCCCAGGTGGGTACTCTTGTTTCTGAAGGAAGCATTTGATATCGTGATACCAAGGTTTGTCGTCTATGATTGCTTCGATCACGAAGATGTAAGCAGGCCTATCAAGGCGCATTATATTGATCTTTGGTACATTATTCCAATGATTAACAGCAATCATGGAAGAGAGTGGCTAGTGCATCAGCCATGTGATTTTCGTCACGAGGGATATGATGAAACTCATTTCTGTTGAAGAATGGTAACAACCTTCTTGCGTAATCTTTATAAGGAATCAGTCCTGATTTGTATGTATTCCAATCTCCTTTGATCTGATTGATAACTAAGGCTGAGCCTCCATACACATCCAAGTTCTTGATCCTTAAGTCAATCGCTTCTTCGAGACCCATGATACAAGCTTCGTATTCGACCTCGTTGTTTGTACCCTGAGGTGTTACGATGATTGCCCTAATTCCATTTACATAATTGTTGACAGCTCCGTTAAAAATTAGTCCCCATTGGGAACTTGGTTCTGGCCCTTCACTGGGTAGCGGTTCGTCGCAATCTTTCATTTTCAAGTACATGACATCTTCTTCTGGGAAGTCAAACCCGACTGATTCCTGATTGTCAATCGGTTGATGAGCCAAATGATCGGCTAAATTATTCCCTTTGACAGCTTTCTAAGCATGGTACTCGATGTCATATTCTGATAACAACATATGCTAATGGTCGATCCTTCCCGTAAGAGCAGGTTTTTCAAAGACGTATTTGATCGGATCCATTTATGAAATTAACCAAGTAGTGTGACAAATCATGTACTGGCACAAACATTTCACAGCCAGTAAATTTCTTGCTTAAATAGTAGATGGCAGACTCTTTTCTTTTGGTTTCGTCTTGTTGGCCAAGCAAATAGCCCATAGAGTCTTCCAAGAGTGTTAGGTAGATGATCAGTGGTCTTCCTTCTACTGGAGGTGACACAATAAATGGATTCAACAGATATTCCTTGATACTGTCAAAAGCTTTTTGGTAATCTTCTGTCCATACGCAACTTTGATTCTTTCTGAGTAGTTTGAAGATCGGCGCGCATGTCGCGGCCATGAGGGATATGAATCTTGAGATGTAATTCAGACGTCCCAAAAATCCTCGGACTTGTTTCTCAGTCTTTGGCGAAGGCATTTCTCGAATGGCCTTGACCTTGTCAGGATCAACCTCAATTCCTTTCTGGCTGACAGTGAACCCTAAAAGTTTTCCCGAGCAGACACCAAACGTGTATTTATTGGGATTCAAGGGGAGTTTGTACTTTCTCAGACGCTCGAATAGTTTTGATAGGTGTGTCACATGCTCTTCTTCTATTTTAGATTTGGCAATCATGTCATCGACATACACTTTGATTTCTTTGTGCATCATGTTGTGAAACAGAGTAGTCATGGCCCTTTGATATGTTGCCCCCGCGTTCTTTAAACCGAGCGACATTACCTTGTAACAAAAGGTGCCCCATGGGGTGATGGATGAAGTTTTCTCTATATCTTCCGGCGCCATTTTGATTTGATTATAGCCTAAGAATCCATCCATGAAGGAGAAGACTTTGAACTTTGCTGTATTGTCTACCAACATGTCAATGTGTGGCAAGGGGAAGTCGTCTTTTGGACTTGTCTTGTTCAAATCCCTGTAGTCTACACACATTCTGACTTTTCCGTCCTTTTTCAGAACTGGCACGATGTTAGCTAGCCATTGAGGATATTCTGAGGTGGCGAGGAAACCTGCGTCGATCTGTTTCTGCACTTCCTCCTTGATTTTGATGGCCATATACGGGTGAGTTCTTCTCAACCTTTATTTCACCAGCGGACATTCTGACTTCAATGGTAGATGATGTTCCACGATGCTGGTATCCAACCCTGGCATGTCCTGATAGGACCAAGCAAACACGTCTGGAAACTCTTTGAGAAGTTTTATCAAGTCTTCTCTAACAGTCGAACTGAGCAGTGCCCCAATCTTGACTTCTTTCCTCTCTTCTTCTGAACCCAAGTTGACCGTTTCCAATGGCTCTTTGTGAGGTTCAACGGATCTTTCCTCTTGTCTGAGTAATCGGGAGATCTCCTCTGGAATTTCTTTGTGTAACACCTCAAAATTTGCCCTAGTTTTGCTAACCTTTTTGGCTTATGCTTCATTTCATTTGCATCGTCATTTCTGCATTTTGCATGTTTCTTTTGGGCATGTGATTAAGGTATTTTCTGGAAGATCATGGCGTTATCAGCTCCGACATTATTTTCAGCAGTATTCAGGGTCAAGCAGATATGCTGTAGCCGGTTACTCTGGGCAAAATTTGGGAAATTCTGTTTGCTTCAGTGACAATTCCTGCAGCGCTTCCACCTCAGCAGCTGCAAAATCAGGCTCCGCGCCAATATCAGCCAAGGCCCAAACAGAACTGACATTTTGATACTCCACCTCTACCGTATTCACAGTTGTTTTAGCATTTGCTACAGTTGCAGTTAATCCAGAAAAGGACTCTAGCTCCCCCCACCGGTAATCCACCTCCAGGTTATAATCCTAACGTCCACTGTGACTTTCATTCTGGGGCACCCGGACACTATATTGAGGACTTCAAAGCTTTTAAGCATATAGTCCAAGACTTGGCGGATTCAAAGGCCATAAACTTTTCAAATGATGTGCCAAATGTCGTCCAAAACCCAATGTCGAACCATGGTGGGCCGAGGGTTAATGTTGTGTTAGAGGAGAATGAATCTTTGAATTTGGTTATGGATGTTAATGAATTAAAGACTCCTTTGATGGTGGTAAAGGAGAGGTTATTGAAGGGTGGGGTGTCCCCCGGATGTGATGAGAACTGTTTAGATTGTATGTCGCAAATGAATGGTTGTGGTTTGTTGAAGTCAGGAATTAAAAAGTTGATAGATGAAGGTCGTTTGCAGTTTGACCGGTGTGACCAACAGAAAGAAATTGTTAGCAGAAAAAATGAGGTTGCTACCATTACTATCCATTTCAAAATAATCACTATTTCAGGGCTGGTAAGACCAGCACCGGTTATTATTATAGCTCCCGGACCCGTGCCATATGAGAGTACCAAGACCATTCCTTGGAATTATGGAGCCGAAGTGTTTGTCAATGGACAGAAACAAGAGCTGGTGGGAACTTCTGTGGTGAACTCTCGTGTTGAGACTGATGATAAAGCAAGGGCTATCACGAGAAGTGGTAGAGTCTTTATCCCTTCAGATGGTCAAGCTGGTAGTTCCAGACAAGACCAAGGAAAGCATGTTGTAGATAATTATGTGCAAACGCCAGTAGTGAATGACTCCACGGCAGGGCCGATTGATAATTCTTTTTCATAGAATGTAGAAGAGTTTATGAGTCTGATTCGGAAAAGTGATTATAAAATTATTGATCAATTGCATCAGACTCCGTCTAAGATTTCTATCTTGTCCCTGTTATTGTGTTCCGAGGCACACCGAAACGCACTGCTGAAAGTACTGAATGCTGCTTACATACCCCAGGAGATATCGGTTAATCAGTTGAAGGGGGTAGTAGCCCATGTTAATGCAGGCAATGGTTTGGGTTTTTCTGATGTTGACTTGACTCCAGCTGGGAGAAACCATAACAATGCCTTGCATATTTCTGTCGAGTGTCGTGGATCGTTGATGTCTCATGTGCTTGTGGATACTGGATCCTCTTTGAATGTTCTACCTAAGAAAGCCTTGATGAAGCTGGACACTCGGGGGTTGATATGCACACCAAGTGATTTGGTGGTGCGCGCTTTCGAAGGCTCGAAGAGGTCTGTTTTCGGTGAGATTGTGCTACCAATTAAGGTCGGGCCAGAAGTTTTCGATGCTACCTTCTATATCGTGGACATCCAACCTGCCTACAGCTGTCTGCTGGGTCGTCCATAGATTCACAGTGCTGGGGCTATGACGTCTACATTGCACCAGAAGTTAAAGTACATGGTAGACGGACATGTGGTGACGATTTGTGGAGAAGAGGATATCATGATAAGCCAGCTATCTACTTTCAAGTATGTGGAGGTAGATGGTAAAATACATGAAACTTTATGTCAGGCTTTTGAAGCAGTGAAGATCCCTGAGGAATCTCTCAACGAAATCAGCCAACCTGAAGTGGTAGAGCAGCCTGTAGTGGTACGTCAGTCGGAGATTTCTATGTCTTCCTTCAAGGATGCACGGGCCGTTGTTGAAGCCGGCGGTTCACAAAAGTGGGGTCAGATTATTGATGTCCAAGAAAAGCGGAATACTCATGGACTAGGTTATAAGCCACCCGGGCGTCCTGAAGAGCCTTCCAAGTTCTATGGTCCAGTTCGTTTCACCAGTGCTGGTGTGTTCTTTGACAGAGTCAATGCTATTGATGAAGATGGGGATAGTGATTGTGATATGGATAGTTGGATCCGCCCTTGTATTCCAGGTTAAATTCTTCGCAACTGGTCGTCAGAGAGAGCCATTCAAGTGACCGGACCAGAGTAATTGCTCCTGTTTGTCATCTATGTTGATCCTACGTTCTGCCCAAGACGTAGCGATCCTTATTTGTAGGGCTTGAATGTTTTTGTATGCTTTTCTTTATCATTAATAAAGGACGTTTTCGCATTCAAATGTTTTGATCCTTGTCTTTCTGTTTTTTATTTTTTGCATTAAAACCACAGCAAAATGGCAATGTGTTTTTGTTTGATGCATCCATAATAAACATATATCATCAATCATACAGGTTTTCTTGTTCAGATTCCACCCATCGTGATTCGGCTATGGCTCGATATGACTTCGATAATCCCATATATCAGGCTGAAGAGTGCCTTACCAGAGGAATTAGCCAGGCTGTTAAAACAGGAGGAAAAGGTCATTCTGCCTCATCAGGAGGAAATCGAGGTTGTTAACTTGGGAAGCGAGGACGCAAAGAAAGAGGTACGAATTGGGGCTGCTTTGGAAGACACTGTCAAGGGAAGATTGATTGAAATGCTCCGAGAGTATGTGGATATCTTCGCCTGGTCTTACCAAGACATGCCTGGGCTCGACACTGACATCGTGGTACACCGGCTGCCACTCAAAGAAGGATGTGCTCCGGTTAAGCAGAAGCTGAGAAGGAAGAAACCAGAAATGTCTGTCAAGATTAAAGAAGAGGTTCAGAAACAGTTAGATGCTGGGTTTCTTGCTGTAACAAATTATCCTCCGTGGGTTGCTAATATTGTTCCTGTACCTAAGAAGGATAGAAAGGTCAGGATGTGTGTTGATTACAGAGATCTGAATAGAGCAAGCCCAAAAGACGACTTCCCGCTTCCTCACATTGACGTGTTAGTGGACAACACCGCTCAGTATTCTGTGTTTTCCTTCATGGATGGCTTCTCTGGGTATAACCAAATCAAGATGGCCCCAGAGGACATGGAAAAAACGACGTTCATAACACCGTGGGGAACACTCTGTTACAAAGTGATGCCCTTTGGATTGAAAAATGTTGGGGCAACATATCAGCGCGCGATGGTGACTCTCTTTCATGATATGATTCACAAAGAGATCGAGGTCTATGTTGATGACATGATTGCGAAGTCACAGATGGAGGAAGAACATCTGGTTAATCTTCAGAAATTAATTGAAAGCTTGAGAAAGTTCAGACTGAGGTTGAATCCGAACAAGTGCACCTTCGGGGTGAGATCTGGAGAGTTACTTGGGTTTATTGTCAGCGAAAAAGGTATCGAGGTTGACCCTGCTAAAGTAAAAGCCATTCAAGAAATGCCTGAGCCAAGAACAGAAAAAAAAGTTCGTGGTTTCTTAGGGAGGTTGAACTACATTGCTAGATTCATCTCTCATCTTATAGCCACGTGTGAACCGATATTCCAGTTGCTAAGAAAAGATCAAGAGGTCAGGTGGAACGAGAATTTTCAAAAAGCGTTTGAAAAAATAAAAGAATATCTGAAGGAACCTCCGGTCCTTATGCCGCCAGTGCCAGAAAGGCCATTGATTATGTATCTTACGGTTCTTGAGAACTCAATGGGGTGTGTGCTCGGTCAACACGACGAGTCGGGTAGAAAAGAGCATGCCATATACTACCTGAGTAAGAAGTTTACTGATTGTGAGTCAAGGTACTCGATGCTGGAGAAAACATGTTGTGCGCTCGCTTGGGCAGCTAAACGTTTGAGGCAGTATATGTTAAACCACACAACCCTCTTGATTTCGAAGATGGATCCGATCAAGTATGTGCTTGAAAAGCAGGCGCTTTCTGGTAGAATAGCCCATTGGCAGATGGTTCTGACAGAATACAATATTTAATATGTTTCCCAAAAAGCCATTAAGGGAAGTGTTTTGTCAGAATATCTCGCTGAACAACCAATTGAGGATTATCAACCGATGAAGTTCGAATTTCCTGATGAGCACATTATGTATCTGAAGATGAAAGGCTGTGAAGAGCCTCTACCTGATGAAGGGCCAGAAATTGGGTCCCAATGGAAGCTGGTTTTTGATGGGGCTGTTAATTCATACGGTAACAGAATCGGGGCAGTCATTACAACTCCGAAAGGTTCTCATATACCTTTCACTGCCCGATTAGCATTCATATGTACCAATAACGAGGCGGAGTATGAAGCATGCATTATGGGGTTAGAAGAAGCAATTGACTTGAGAATCAAGAACCTCGATGTTTATTGTGATTCTGCGTTGGTAGTTAATCAGATTACAAGTGAATGGGAGACTCGTCAAGCGAACTTGTTGCCTTATAACAACTATGCCAGAAGGTTGTTACCTTTCTTTGACAGAATTGACTTCCATCATATACCCCGGTTAGAGAATCAGATGGCCGATGCGTTGGCGACGTTGTCTTCGATGTATCAGGTGAATCGTTGGAATGAAACTCCTTCAATCAGAATCATGCGTCTGGATAGACCAGCTTTTGTGTTTGCAGTTGAAGGTGTGTCAGATGGAAAATCTTGGTATCATGATATTAAGGTTTTTCTGAAGAGTCAGGAGTATCCAGCGGGTGCATCCACCAAAGATAAGAAAACTCTGAGGAGGTTGGCAGGGAACTTCTTTTTGAATAAAGACGATGTACTGTACAAGAGGAACTTTGACATGGTCTTGATGCGTTGTGTTGATGAACACGAGGCAAGCCCGTTAATGGAGGAAGTTCACGAGGGATCTTTTGGTACCCATGCCAATGGGCATGCTATGGCTAGAAAACTGTTGAGAGCGGGGTATTATTGGATGACTATGGAATCTGATTGTTTCAAATACGCCCAGAAATGTCATAAATGCCAGATTTATACTGATAAGGTGCATGTACTGCCTACTCCTCTGAATATGTTGTCATCGCCTTGGCCCTTTTCTATGTGGGGCATTGATATGATCGAGAAGATTGAGCCCACTGCCTCTAATGGGCATCGTTTCATTTTGGTTGCCATCGATTATTTCACGAAATGGGTGGAAGCAGCCTCATTTGCCAACATCACCAGACAAATGGTAGCCAGATTTATCAAGAAGGACATCATCTGCCGGTATGGAGTCTCGGAGAGAATCATTACTGATAATGGTTCAAATTTGAATAACAAGATGATGGAGGAGCTATGTCAGAGCTTTAAGATTGAACATCACAACTCTTCTCCCTACCGTCCGAAGATGAATGGGGCTGTTGAAGCGACAAATAAGAACATCAAGAAGATTGTGCAGAAAATGGTAGTGACCTATAAAGACTGGCATGAGATGTTGCCTTATGCTTTACACGGTTATTGTACTTCAGTGCGCACGTCAACTGGGGTAACTCCTTTCTTACTGGTATATGGTATGGAAGCAGTTCTACCATTAGAGGTTGAGATTCCTTCTTTAAGAATCCTGGAAGACGTGAAGCTTGATGAAGCTGAGTGGGTGCGTTCCAGACTGGATCAGCTGAACCTTATTGAAGAAAAGAGATTGGCAGCCATTGCACATGGTCGGTTATATCAGAGCAGGATGAAGAAAGTGTTTAATCAGAAAGTACGTCCTCGGTGTTTTCATGCTGGTGAGTTGGTTTTGAAAAGGATCATTCCTCCTCAAATAGATCACAGGGGCAAATGGACTCCAAATTATGAAGGGCCATATGTAGTAAGACAGGTTTTCTCTGGTGGAGCCTTATTACTCTCAACTATGGATGGCGAAGATTTTACGTCCCCTGTGAACGCAGACGTAGTCAAAAAATACTTTGCATAAAAGAGACCCGCTGGACGCAAAAATAAAGTCCAGGCAAAAATGGGCATCCCGACGAACCATAAAAAAGAAAAGGTTCGGACAAAAATTAGGGATAAAAAAAGAAAAAAGAATAAACCCGCAAGGTTGAAAACCTGAAAAGGCAACTTTGGCAAAAAGGGGTATCCCGGTGGATTGAAAACCCGAAAAGGGCGATCCAGGCAAAAATTAGGGATTTAAAAGCAAACGGCTACGATCTGCGTTCGATCTCTGAGCATTCTTGGATACATGGAAATTTCGAAGGAAAGGAATTAGTCCAGTCAGTCTTTTCGAAGGCCAAAGCATCTGCGGATAAGCGAGGCATATTGGGTCATAGCTGAATCGAATCATGGTGGATATCTGTTCCCCACATTGCCGACATGTGTATTTTCTTTTATTTCTTTTTGTACAATTACCTCTTTTCAGGAATTGCTTTCGAATGTAAACGCCTATTTACAGGCCCAATTCGTTCAATAAAATTTTCATTTCACTCAAAAGCTTTCCATTTGTGTTTTTTTACTTTTACTGTTTTGTTTGTGAAAACGTCCGATATTTTGATAAAACATTGCATGCGAACATGTTAAGCTCTGCGAAGCATATCAGAAAACAGTGGAAATTACTTAGGCAACGGTCGTTGTAATGGTAATAGAAGTAGCCTTTTTGGCATATAGAACTTTCTGTTGATTCTGTTTGCAGGATAACAGGTTTGTCCTTCCCCAGTAGAGATACTCTCCTCGACATTGAAAAGTTCATCCTCCTCGGCAGGTTGTTGTTTTCCCAGCCAGAGTGTCGAGGATTATCCTCCTCAGCAAATACAAAAGATTAATTCCCCAGCTAGAGTTGTGATCGATTCATTACTCTTTCTACAAGCAGTCAGAAGTTGACGCTGTTGCATCCCCGACAGGAGACTTATAGAATATCTTCTTTGGACAAAGATGTTATTTTCCCCACAGGGCCTGAGCACTCATTCTCCTCAGCTAGTCGAGAAATTTTTTCCTCATCAGCAACGGTATGAGTTAATCCCCTCAGATGAGTAAGCTTAATGATATCCTCTAGCAGGGTGGACGTCAGCGTCTACCGTTCCTCAAGCAGGTTTGCTGGTCATGGCCGGTACTCCCCAGCAGGGTAAAAGTACTAATATTCCCCGGCAGGGTAAAAGCAAGGGCATCTCCCAACAGCATGTTGAGTTCGGTAATATCCCCAAACAGGTTTAGAATTATTGACTTGTCTCCCCAAGCAAAGTTTGATGGTGATCTTCACAGCGGTTTGATCAACAGAAGTTGATATCTCCAACAGGTCCTAAGTCCAATTGTTATTGGCATTCTTTCAGATCCAGGTAAAAGTCATTGGTAATCCCCAGCGGAGAGAATTTCTCTTTGGGTTCCATCTTCAATATTCGTTTCTATCCATCCCCAATAGAGGAAGTTTCTCTTCGGGTTCCATCTTCATTATTCATTTTTATCCATCTCCAACAGAGTGGATCTTCTCTCGGAGTTTTCATATCCAGCAGAGTTTGTGATCAGGATCTTCCTCAGCAGAATGAAGTCTTCCTCAGCAGGGTCTTTTATTTCAAAGGACAATTTAGTTTGTCATCCCCAGTGGAGCTGCCTTGGTCTTCAGCATTTATTTTACTGAGACGCCTCTTTTGCATTGCATAAGCATTTTTGCATGGCATCCTCCCAAACGCGTAGCATTTCCATTTCGTATGGAGCATTACGCCATAGGAAAATTCAAACATATGCATTCGAAGCATAAGCCAGGTTTGATATCCTTTACCAGTTTCTTTCCCCAGCAGAAAGTAACAAAATTCAGGAGACGTTGTTTTACACTACACTGCAACCAGTGGATTCGTCCTTCTTGTTGGTCCTTCCTATACTCCCCCGCAGAGTTGTCTGTTTAGATTTCTCTTTTCCCCGGCGGAGTCATCTTTGTAGAACTATCGATTCTACATATTGTTGTTTGAAAGTCTACCTTCGGCTTGGTCTTTCTTTAAAAGTCTACCTTCGGCTTGGTCTTTCTTTTTTCTCGAGTTCGCCTTCGGCCGTCCTCGCACCCGCTGTTATCTTGTTTTCCCCAGTAAAACCCACCTTCGGCTTAGTCTTTCTTTTTTCGAGTCCACCTTCGGCATGGTCTCGTATCCTTTGTTTGAAAGTCTACCTTCGGCATAGTCTTTCTTTGAAAGCCCACCTTCGGCTTGGTCTTTCTTTTTTTCGAGTCCACCTTCGGCATGGTCTCGTATCCTTTGTTTGAAAGTCTACCTTCGGCATAGTCTTTCTTTGAAAGCCCACATTCGGCTTGGTCTTTCTTTTTCGAGTCCACCTTTGGCATGGTCTCGTATCCTTTGTTTGAAAGTCTACCTTCGGCATAGTCTTTCTTTGAAAGCCCACCTTCGGCTTGGTCTTCCTTTTTCGAGTCCACCTTCGGCATGGTCTCGTATCCTTTGTTTGAAAGTCTACCTTCGGCATAGTCTTTCTTTGAAAGCCCACCTTCGGCTTGGTCCTTCTTTTTCGAGTCCACCTTCGGCATGGTCTCGTATCCTTTGTTTGAAAGTCTACCTTCGGCATAGTCTTTCTTTGAAAGCCCACCTTCGGCTTGGTCTTTCTTTTTTCGAGTCCACCTTCGGCATGGTCTCGTATCCTTTGTTTGAAAGTCTACCTTCGGCATAGTCTTTCTTTGAAAGCCCACCTTCGGTTTGGTCTTTCTTTTTTTCGAGTCCACCTTCGGCATGGTCTCGTATCCTTTGTTTGAAAGTCTACCTTCGGCATAGTCTTTCTTTGAAAGCCCACCTTTGGCTTGGTCTTTCTTTTTCGAGTCCACCTTCGGCATGGTCTCGTATCCTTTGTTTAAAAGTCTACCTTCGACATAGTCTTTCTTTGAAAGCCCACCTTCGGCTTGGTCTTTCTTTTTCGAGTCCACCTTCGGCATGGTCTCGTATCCTTTGTTTGAAAGTCTACCTTCGGCATAGTCTTTCTTTGAAAGCCCACCTTCGGCTTGGTCTTTCTTTTTCGAGTCCACCTTCGGCATGGTCTCGTATCCTTTGTTTGAAAGTCTACCTTCGGCATAGTCTTTCTTTGAAAGCCCACCTTCGGCTTAGTCTTTCTTTTTCGAGTCCACCTTCGGCATGGTCTCGTATCCTTTGTTTGAAAGTCTACCTTCGGCATAGTCTTTCTTTGAAAGCCCACCTTCGGCTTGGTCTTTCTTTTTCGAGTCCACCTTCGGCATGGTCTCGTATCCTTTGTTTGAAAGTCTACCTTCGGCATAGTCTTTATTTAAAATCTCACCTTCGGCTTGGACTTTCTTATCGAGTCCGCCTTCGGCCGTTCTCGTAGTATCCTTATATCCCCAGTTTAGTCCGCCTTCGGCCGGTCTGCCTTTCCGAGTTCGCCTTAGGCCGTTCTCGTATTCGCGTTATTTCATCATCCCCACAGGTTGCAAATTTCCAGGTTATTTTGGTATTCAATCTCCGTGTATCCCGATTGTTTGAAAGCTGTTGCTTCCATACCCTCGGATCCAAGAAGTTTGAATAGGGGCAACTGTAACACCTCAAAATTTACCCTAGTGTTGCTAACCTTTTTGGCTTATGCTTCATTTCGTTTGCATCGTCATTTTTGCATTTTGCATGTTTCTTTTGGGCATGGGATCAAGGTATTTTCTGGCAGCTCATGGCGTTATCAACTCCAGCATTATTTTCAACAGTATTCAGGGTCAAGCAGATGGTTTTCAAGGTCTTTTGGAGCTTTTATTTTGCTCATTAGGCGTTTTGATAATCAGAAGCTTCAACAGTCATTTTATGATCAAGCGATCTGGTATCAGGCATTATTAATTCAGTAGGATATTTTGAGGTATCAGCAGGAATTTGTGTTCTTTTCAGGTGTTACTCAGTAGCAATATCAAGTTTCGAGTTTCAGAGGTTTAACGGGTCCAAAACAGCTATCAGAAGTCACTTTTCCTAGTTTCCCTCCAAAAGGCGCCAAAATTCAAAATTTGCACTGTGTAACCGGTTACAGCGTATCTGATAACTTGTTACCCTTTAGTTTTTCTGCGTATTTCTTCAGTTTTTGAACTGAGTAACCGGTAAGCAGATATGCTGTAACCGGTTACTCTGGGCAAAATTTGGGAAATTCTGTTTGCATCATTTGTGATCATGTGCTTGGCATGTGCACGTGGGGGAAGGATCTAGAATTGATATTTTCATCATTTTCCACCCAAAATTCAAATTCCTTCCAACATTTTCCACTCTAATTCCTCATTTCCTTTCCTAATCCACTTTTCACCCCAATTTCCACTCACTAACCCACACTCCAAACCACATTTGAATTCCTAACCTAGCTTCTATTTAAATCAATTCATTCCAAACCTCACATAACCTAGATCCATTTTTTTGAATTTTCTACACATTTCACTCCAATTTTCTCTCAACTTCTCTCTCATTCCAAAACCCTCACTCAAAGTTCCACCATCAACGTTCAACAAATTTTGCATTGAAATTTGTTGATGTTGGAACTAAACCTTCATCCATTCACTAATTCTTGAAGGATTTCTGATTTTGCTACTGTTTTGCTTTTGGATCTAAGTTCTTGGAAGTGATTTTGGAGAAGCTTGAAGCAAGTTCATCACATTGCATTTATTTTTCATTTTTTGGTGAAGTTAGCATTGGATCTCTGGTTTTCTTGCTTAGATTCATCTATTGCAGCTTATCAACACTCACCAAAGCAATTCTTAGCTTTGTAGGTTGGTGAATTTCAGATCTATTTTTCATTTTAGCTTATTTTGCTTGTTCATGATGTAAATCTTGAATTTGTTGTGTTTGATCCATTGGATTGTGGATTTGATTGTTGTTGTTTGTTAGTTGATGTGTGTTTGCTGGTCTTGAGATGTAATTTTCGTGCATATTGAGATGCCCTAACATGCAGGAGTTTGGAGAAGTGATAAGCTGCTGAAAAGTGCTTTTGGAGCTGTTTTTTTTTTTGAATTCTGTTGCTGTGTAACCGGTTAGCAGTTATGCTGTAACCGGTTAACATGTTATTTTTTTTGCGTATTTTCAGGCTATTTTGAATTGTGTAACCGGTTATAGCGTAACTGCTAGCCGGTTACCATTGCTGCAGAATGTAATTTTCTTGCATTTTCTTGCTTGTTTTAGATCCTTTGCATGTCTAAACTTTATGGATTGATATAATGATGATTTGTGGATCATTCTTGAGCTGTTGCACCTCACACCATTGTATGAACACAATTTTCCGACACGCGACTTTTGGTTTTCATTCGATAAATGTTTATGTTTGCAATGTTGCGTTCTTGGTGCGATAAACACGTTACGCACACTTCTTGAGCATGTTGATTATGGATTATTGCTTATGTTGCTGAAATGGTGTTGTGCATGCTAGTTTGCTTTTGATTCCATGAAATGCATATTCGAATTAATTTGTCCATTATCAAATGATGTGCATTCTTTCATGACGAATTCAAGTATTGTATACCATGGTGTATGACGTGATTGTGATCATGATTAATTGTGAAATGTAATGCTTGATGCATGTTTGCTTTTCCATGAGTCTGTTTCTACTGTTGTTTATGTGCATATGTGCTGTTGTATGCGCTGTTGTTTGGCTTTTACATCTCCTTTTTGTGCTGAACATGAGTTGTAGAATGCTGTTTGGTATTTGGTGTTAGATTTACTGCTGTATTGTTGCAGATGCGCTGTTGTAGCTGCTGGTTTTTGCTCATTTTCTTCTTTCCTTCTTCATCTCTTTCACTCTTTCCTTCCCTTGAATCTCAAGACTTGTTTAAGTTTTGGATTCCCTCCCTTAGAGCTACCTAGTCCAACTTAATTTTCGATTAAGCTTGGAGTAGCATTAGCATTAGGCTTCCCTTTGCATGCTAACTTAGGTAGATGTTTCCCCTTTCAAACTCAACTATAGGGCCACCTTTGCATGACAACATTAGGATAGAATTCCCCTTAGTGTTTTCTTTTTCCTTGAGTCCTCTCTTCTCATCTCTTAACACTTCTAAAACACTTAATAAAATTAACGTGTATTGCGCATGAGCCTTGCATGTGGGAAGTGAGGAATGAGGGGTTTCCTCTCATTTTTCTAGAGTGTTTGGTGGACGTTCCATCTTGGAACGATTTGCTAAACATTCGTTCCTACCTCATAGACTTCGGTGCAATGCAAGTTACAGACTAACTTCAATCCACTTCTGTCTAAAAACACAAAAACAAACTCAAATATTTTTATCCTTCGGGATTGTTAAGTTCAAATCATTTTCAGAAAATGGCACGTTACTTCCGTCTTGTCGCAAACAGGCATCGACCCTAACTGCCGGACGCGAATCTAACGTCACTCATAAAAAACACTAACCGACCTCGTTAGGTCGAACTACGACTGCTCTGATTTCCTCTTTCTCGTCCGATTGAGGATATGTAGGAACAAGAGGACGATGTCTTGGTGAGCAACCTCCCCCCTTAGTTCGTGTCTGAACTACGTTGACTCTGACTTTCCCATTGCACGAGGGAATACGTAGGCATAGGACGAGCGATGTCCTATCGAGTCACTTCTTTTTCTTTTCTTCTTCGTTTCTTCGTTCCTTTCCGTTCCTGTTTCTTCTCCTTTCCGGTAGCTGTGGAGCTCCAGATGACGACACCCTTTGATCGAGACAGCAAGCGTGGATCCCATCGAGTACGATGGATACGTGGGGTGCTAACACCTTCCCTTTGCGTAACCGACTCCCTTACCCGTTTCTCTTGGTCGCGAGACCATGCTCTTTCCCTTCCCTTCAGGTTTACGCAGTGTTCCCTTTCCCTCTCTTGGGATAAATACACATTGCTGGCGACTCTATTTTCCGCGCCACTTTCGCGTTTGTACCATGGATGGAAATCCTCGGGAGCGACACTTTGTCCTCTTCTTCTTCAGCCTCAAATACCGGGAATTCAAAGTTGGGAGAAGGCATTGGATCGTATGTTTCAATGGGGTTTAAAACAAGCAATCTGCATGACGTGATGATTTATTTTTTTAAAGAGATAGAGAGAAATGCAAGAGTGTGTGCAGTGTATTTTCTGAAAAATGCTTGTTTTTTTTTGGTTGTTTTAGGATTACCATTTTCTGAAAAACGAAAAGTGAAAACAACAATAAATGCGGAAATGATAGAACGACGTTTATTTATTTATGATTTTGTCGATTCTTGAAATACAGCCCCATAAAACAAAACTATGTCGCTTTGGACAAAGCGAAGAGGGACTTTTACAGAAAAGTGAGCCCTATAAAAACATCCGTTTCACCTGGGCAGGGTGAAAGGTTAAAACAAAGATGACAATTACTTAGACTTATGGACGACTTTCGGGACATCGACAGCAACCCATTGGCGACAAACTCCTCGGTTAATCACAAAGTCTGGTACCTTCTTTCTTAGTTTGTCCTCAGAAATGACGCTGATTTCTGGCGGAGCAGGATCGTTGGAGTCTTCCTCCCAAGCATAGTTTTCGTAAACGAACTCTTCTGTTGTATCTTTCTTAGTGTTCTCACTTTCAAGAGGATCTCCCCATCCAGTTGGTTGGATGTCCTCGTATCTGATGCGAGAGCTTTCAGGAGCAGTGTATTTGACCAAGAAGTCGTACTTACCACTCGGCTGTCCTAAGGTGTCCCATACTTCTGTGGGAACAGAGGAATCATCCTTTTCAATAACGTTGACCTCAGGGAAAGCATAGTTGATGAAATCTTATCCTGCAATCTTTGCAGATTCGTTGTTGTGCTGGATATCTTTAGAATGTCCTGAGTAATGATCCCATGATTTGGTGGGGACGCATGTATTCTTTTCAATGATGCTCAACTGATATGCATCGTTGGGCTAAATATTTTGCCCCGAGTCTTCTGGGTATGGCTTCCAGATAGGCAAGTCATCCAGGGGGTCATAATAGTCATAGTCGAAGTTGTCTTTCATCGGATCGTCTTCTAATGAGTTAGGCGGAGCACAACATCCCTCAAGATCACAATCTCTGTATATCATCTTGACGTCTGATCTTGGTATATATCTTGAACTCTGCGTGGGAAAGAAAAATGGCATATGTGCCTCTCCCTGAGACATATAATCGTCCTTGTTGAGATAAGACTTCCACTCTTCATCTGTATCGGAGGAGTCACCCTCATTGATGGTGTGTACTTCTTGAGACACTGGGTGGAGGAAGCCTCCACTACGGAAGAAGTCCTGAATGGGATGAACACTTTCATCTTTCTTGGCAGTCTGGGTACAAGTAGAGGAGAAACCAAGACCTTTCTTTGTCTTGTTATCAGTAGAAATTACAAGCTGCCCCCATCCTTTTGTGTTTTTATCCTTGATCACTTCGAGAGCGTCCTTGTATGAGGAAATCGACGTTCCTCTTTCTGATCGATTCTCATTGCTCACCGAGAGTGCTTGTAACTGGGTTCCAACGACCTCCTCGGGTTCTACGTAGGAGAATGATGATAAATTGCTCACTATTAAGGCCTGCTCTCCGCATTGTGTGACTAACTTGTCATTCTGGATAAACTTCAGCTTCTGGTGAAGCATCGAAGTGACTGCCCCAACTTCATGTATCCAAGGTCTTCCTAATAAACAGCTGTATGCTGCCCGGATGTCCATGACCTGGAAAGTGACTTGGAAAGTGTGAGGACTGATAGTTATAGGAAGGTCGACTTCGCCGATAACTATTTTTCTGGATCCATCAAAGGCTTTGACGGTGACCTTGCTGCCTCTCATCGGGGCTTCTTGAAATGATAGTCATATCAGAGCTGTTCCTGTGTCTACCAGTACGCTGGCAAGAGAATCGTCTTGGCAGTTGACTATAATGTTAAGCGCCATATTATGATTTTTGCCTTCTTCCGACAGTTCTTCATCACTGAATCCTAAGCTGTTGCAGGAAGTGATATTGGAAATGATGTTGTCAAACTATTTTATTGTCACATCTTGTTCCACAAAAGCTTGCTCTAAGACTTTCTGCAAAGCTTCCCTGTGAGCTTTAGAACTGAACAAGAGAGATAGCACAAAGATTCTCGAAGGAGTTTGCAACAGTTGGTCTACAGTATTGTACTCGCTTTTCTGGATGAGCTTCAGCATCTCATCGTTGTTCCTTACCAGTTCTGGATTACTGGATTGTCCGACTGGTTGATTGGGGACTTCCGTTTGAGGTTCCTTTTCTTTGGTGGGTTCTCCAACTCCTCTGTTGAAGATTTGACCGCTCCGTGTCACTCGACTGATGTCAGCAATGTTTACAACGAAGGGTAATGGACTTTCCTTTTCATTTTCGATTGTTGTTGCACTGTACTTGTAAGGGATAACCTTATCGGATTTATACGATACTGGTCCCAGCAGATAGATAACCACATGAGCCTTTTGATTTCTCTGACCGTTATAGGCAACTTCAATTAGTTCTTGGTTGAGAATCTTTCTACTATCAAGAGGAAATCTTGATTAATCGAGTAGAGGGATTATGGCGCATACGTCCTTGGCCATTTTATGATTGGAGATTATGACAACGTCTTTGCTTTGATCAGGAAGATAGTCTCGTATTCCGTTGATTGAACCAGAACTTGAACATGGTCGAATCTCTTTCTGATCCAACTGATTTTGAAGAGCTGACCATTCAAGATAACATCCTTGGTTATTTTTTGAGCAAACTCTACAACACTCATAATTATGTGGTGGTACCCAGCCACGTCCGCTTTGTATGCAGTGCATCTTTACTAGATCTATTTCTATCGAGCGGACATCCTAACTTTGATATCTACCAGGATCCCCGTCAGTCATACTGATCTGATGTGTAGCCTCATCCAAGTAAATCGGAAGCCACCAGTGGTCCAATAATTGTTGAAGTGTTCTTTGGACAAGTGCACACCCTTGATCGTCTTCATGGCATTGTTCACAGTCCTGATAATCATGTGAAGCCAGAAAGCCGAGCCTGACTTGCTTAGCGTGTAATTCTACCAGACTGGTATTCATCAAGCGTATATCAAAGATCTGAACCATATTGACTTGATGGTTATTTCTCTCACGGTAGTCTTGGATCCATCCAAGATCCATCTGACGTTGGAGGGCCTCTTGTACAAAAGAGCGTCCCTGATTGCTTATTGAGCAGATCAGACAAGTGTTGTAATCGTGCCGTGGCAGATTATGGTATTGGGTTTACCTCGAATGCATTGCCACTAAGTTGACATTCATCGCACAGATGCCATGGTTTTGAATGATGTTGGGATTTGCATGGGCCATGTTGACTTCACGAATTCAATGATCTTGAATCCATCCCAAATTCATTTGTTCTTGTAGAGCTGATTGCACTACGGAACACCCCTGATTATTCTTTGAGCAGATATCACACTGGTGATAATTATGAGGTGGTACATGACCGTACTCACTCTGTCTACAATGCATCCTGACCAGATTGGTTCCTAATAGGAGTACATCGTGAATATGATAACTGCAGTTAAATTCTTCTTCTATCAAATTTACTGCAGTCTTCTAATGTTGAGGCAACGGGTTCGTCTGAACATTCGGATTAGTATCTTTGAAAGATAAGATCCCGTTCCTGACAAGTTTCTGTACATCCGACTGGAAACTGATATAGTTATTGATGTTGTGCCTCGGTCCTCCTTGATGGTAAGGGCAAGTTTGATCCGCTTTTAACCAAAAAGGCAGATTTTCCGGTACTGTAAAAGGAGACCTGGTTTGGACGTGCCCCTTGGCCAGTAGAAGTGGAAATAGTTCTGCGTACAACATCGAAATAGGGTCGAACCCTGATGGTCGCGTCGTATGATTGTTGTTGTACTGTGGACGAGCTCGCTGAAGAGGCTGTTGTGTCCTTTGCTGATATTATTGTTGATTTGGTTGGCTCTGAGCGACCTAAGGTTGATACGTTGGAGCTGGTGCTAGGTTGATAGCGGGAGTTACCGCTGCTACTGGTTGATACCTTCGCCTTTGCTTTCCGAGAGAGATATTACCAATATCTTGCTCTTTTTTCTTTGGGAAAACACTACCGTATCTTTTGGTACTGCTTGATGGTTCTGCATTTTTGACCAATCGTCCTTCTCGGACTACTTCCTCAAGGCGTACTCCCATGTTCACCATCTCAGTGAAGTCACTGGGCGCACTGGAAACCATTCGGTCGTAGTAAAATGAACTTAAGGTTTTCAAAAAGATCTTTGTCATCTCTTTTTCCTCAAGAGGAGGACAAATCTGGGCAGCAATTTCACGCTATCTCTGAGCATACTCCTTGAAAGTTTCTTTGTCCTTCTGCGACATTGCTCGGAGCTGATATCTGTCTGGTGCCATGTCCAGGTTATACTTATACTGCTGAACGAAGGCTGCACCGAGATCTCTGAAAGTATTGATCTTGGTGCGGTTTAAACCCATGTACCATTTGAGTGCGGCACCGGTTAAACTGTCTTGGAATTAATGGATCAGTAGCTATTGATTTTTTGTCTGAGTTGACATCTTTCGAGCGTACATCACCAAATGACTTTGAGGGCAAGAGTTGCCTTTGTATTTTTCAAAGTCAGGCACCTTGAATTTGTGCGGTATTTTCACATTAGGGACTAGACAGAGGTCTTCGGCGTCCTTTCCGAATAAATCCTGATCGCGAATGGCATGCAATTCCTTCTGCATTTCCAAGAATTGTTCTTGGAACTCATTCATCCTTTCATACATATCTTCGTTTACACTAGAAATTACTTGTGGAATCTATCCTTTCGGGATAGTGTGTACCACTGTTGTGGTATAGTCATTACAGCGGTGACTCTTGGTGCTTCCATGCCCTGAAGTTTGTAACCTTCAGGAGTTGCTGTCATAACTCTTGCGTCTTCGCTTTCTCGAAGTTTGCAACCTTCAGGACCAATGATTCCTGCAGCAGTTTCTGGGTCTTCAGTGATCGGCGGGATGTATCCTTCAAGGACAAAGTTGATAGGAATGCCCCAGGGGCGACCTTTAGGCATGTTGTACCGAGGATCATATGTCTCCACTAAGGGCGTAGATGTGATCTCTGAGATCACAATCCTTTTTTGTTGTCTCTAAGCTGCTGCCAGGGATTGCATGTCATTGTGAAGTTTTTCCAAACTTTCCTTCAGAGCGTTGACTTCTTCTCTCAGCTCTTTTTTCTCTTTCTCGAGATCGTCCATTTTCTTTTGTTGATTGGCCCGAGTATTGTATGAGTGAGAAAGTTTGACTCTAGAATCGTGACGTATACATGAGAATCATAGATAAGAAGACGCGTTATGTGAGAATGATGAATGATATGCAAAGTTATACATTTTTTTAATAAAAAAGAAACTTCAACAAATAGATTGCAAATATCATACAGTGGGGAGACCCCGTTTTATTGAATTCGAAAGATTGCGGAAATGGAAAAGTACAGTATTTTACAAAGTGCTATAAGGAAAATGGCCAAGCTCAGGGATCCTGGGTCCTTTCTGAGGAGATCTCAGATGCTGGTTCTGGTATTTTCCTTTTCTTTGACCGGGGCTCTTTAGCCGTTGTCGGGTTGTCAGTCCTTTGCCAAGTGAAAGGATCGAGCAAATTTCTTCGGTCTTCTTGATTTTCTACAACATATTGCTCTAATATCTTAATTAGAGCATCCTTTTCTTTTAACAGTTCCTGAATCTTGGTACACTCCACGTTGAGGATTCGGTACTTGTTTTTCCAAGAGTTCTTCTCACGTTGAACTTTGTTGAGAGCTACCTGGAGTTTTTCTGTGTCAGACATGAAATAAAGGACAAATTTCTTTAAGGGAAAAACTTCTTGGTGAGGATAAGGCATCCTCAGCTTAAGACCTCTAGTTTGCACCC
The DNA here is from genome assembly GCA_022829125.1 of Lathyrus tuberosus. Lineage (NCBI taxonomy): Eukaryota > Viridiplantae > Streptophyta > Magnoliopsida > Fabales > Fabaceae > Lathyrus > Lathyrus tuberosus. The sequence continues at coordinate 1,164,418 of JALAZF010000371.1, forward strand.
AGTGGAGATAAGGTTCCATGGAGGTACAATTTGGTCGTCCTAGAGACTCTCTTCCTTTCTTATGAACATGTTGCTAGACATGCACTATTTCCTTTCTTGTGGACCCTTAACAGAGAGAACATCCCTCCGTGCTTGGCTCTGAAAGCATCAGGGTTGGTAATCATCCTTGCCAACCCCCTTAAACCCCTAGTTTTGGAGCCTTGAAGGTGTACTTGTGCATCTTTCTTCTACCGAAATCCGTAATGCAATCTTTCTGATATTTGCAATTATTATTTTAGTTTATTTTGAAGAAGAAAGAGAAGAGAAAAGAGAAGATTTTTTTCTTTGTTCAAGAGTTTTTTAAATGAATGCATGAATGCAGCACACAAAACATTGAAAAAACATGGGTTCAAGGGTTCAACGTCACGAGCATGGAGTCATGGCTCTACCCATCCCCAAAGGTTGTATTCTGGTCAATTTTTGTACCTGTAGAACGGATCCTAAGGTTCCCAAAATCATTAACCCCCTCGGGATATCAACAGCAAGCTGCTTCACCCGAGCGAGTTGTAGCATCCTATGGTAATCTCATTTGAATGTAGTATCGCGTATCAACTATTCCCGATAGCATCGCACTACCAAGTGGTCATAAGGTTAATGCCTACTAAATCCTCAAGTTCACAGGTGCCGCACTAGGAAAACTCTGCTTTCACAATAATCAGTTGTTCAGCAGGCAGAATCCCACGGGCCCTCGCCTGATTTGGTGGTCTACCAGGATCACTTATTCGGGGATTCACTCCCTATAAGTCCACCCGTCTATGCCACCCCTTATCTTAGGTTTCTCTCAAACTTTCCAGATGCGTATCAATCGCATTCCCATTGACAGAAAAATAAACACGAATATCAAGTAGGAAAAGTAGTAAATATATATATATATATATATATATATATATATATATATATATATATATATATTATATAGTATGATTGATAATAACCCTGACCTCTTAGGAATTTTAATCCTAGTTTGGCTCCCCAGCAGAGTCGCCATTTTTCTGTAGCGTGCGACGTTTGTCGGTGACGCGACCACCTTATTTCCTGAAGGAGAAAACTTTAACTCAGTGTTGAACAATGCCATCTTTCCTTAGGAGTCTTTCATGCTAAGAGAGGGACAGTGGCGTGGATGTAAATAATCCAGAGGCTTGCCACTTACAGCAATTAGATGTAAGAGGGGATTTGTCAGGATAAGAGATGGACTATAGCTTGGATTTTTGAATCAACAAGTGTGCCACTTACAACAATTATCTGGGATTAAGGTTTGTTTTGATTTTCTGTTTTGATGTATGATGTTACAGAGAAATGTCTTCCTTCAGAGAGGTTTTTGATTTCTTCTGAGGGGATTTTGGTTTTTTGTATGTGCCTTGATTAAAGCTTAAGGTCGAAGCTGAAAGGTTGACTCTATTAGGGAGTTTTATATCTGTCTTGTACAAAGCCCAAGATTGAGGCTGGAGAGAGACTGACTCTTTTGAGGAATATCATTATATAAAGCCTAAGAGGAGGCTGGACATTGACTTTTGGGGGAGGTTTATATATGTCTTGTACAAAGCCCAAGATTGAGGCGAAAAAGACTTATTGACTCCACTGGGGATATATTTGTGGGTGTCTTGTACAAATCATAAGATTGAGGCCAAAGGGAGATTGACTCTGCTTAAGGAGATTAATTCATAAAGCCTAAAAGAAGGCTAGGAGGAGTTGACTCCGTTGGAGAGATATCTAGACAGAGCTTAAGAGGAGGTTAGAAGGATTTGACTTTGCTGGAGAAAGTTTATGTATGTCTTGTACAAAGCCCAAGATTGAGGCTAAAAGGAGATGATTGACTCAGCTGAGGATATTTCAGGTGTCTTGTACAAAGCCCAAGATTGAGGCTGAAAGAACGGAGGAAAATCATTTTAATAAGCCTAAGAGGAGGCTGAAAAAGGTTGACTCAACAAGAGAGTGTTTTTGTTTGTCTTGTACAAAGCCCAAGATTGAGGCTAAAAGAGCTGAGGAAAATCATTACACAAAGCCTAAGAGGAGGCTGAAAAAGGTTGACTCAACAAGAGAGTGTTTTAAGAAAGAAGATTGACTCAACAAGAGAGTGCTGAAAGGTCATGAGGAAGAAGAAAGAATCATTATACAAAGCCTAAGAGGAGGCTGACTGGGGAATTTCTTATACAAAGCCTAAGAGGAGGCTAATCTTCTGCTGAGGATTATTGAGATCCAGAGGCAGGTCCAAAGTGGGGAATCAACTCTTGCTGAGGATTACAGAAGAGTTGAGGTATCAGATGCCTTGAGGTTCTGATTTTGGATAGTGTTGTATTGATGATAAGTTGACCCTTAGCTGGGGAAGTTTAGGATGAAAGATTGAGTTTTAGAACCTATGGGGGTTTTAACTCTGCTGGAGATTAATTAGATGACCAGGGTTTCTCCTGTGTTTGTAGGGAGCTTGAAGATTTCCTAAGATCCAAAAGGAAATTAGACTGTCCAAGTCTACTGGTACAAAAGGTTTATATTTGTATGATGCCCAAGAGGAGGCTGTGCTTTAAGGGATGAGAATCAACCCTAAATTGGTCTAAGGTTTTGACTCTTTTGAAAGACTGCTCTAACAAAGGATAACTAAGTTCTGTCCTATACCTTTAAGAGGTCTCAGGTCCTTGTACTAAGCCCAAGATGAGGCATGAAAACTTCTAAGAAGCCTGAGGGTCGTTGTACAAAGCCCAAGAGGAGGCTGGGGATGCTTTTAGGAAGCCTGTGGGTCCAAACCTAAGAAAAGTTCAAGAAAGGTTTCATCAGGAATTAATCCTTTAGTGAACAGTTCTAGGGTTTGAAGAAATTCAAGAGAAGTTTCACCAGGAATTAATCCTCTCTGGGGAAGTGAATTTCTTTGACAATTTTCTAATGGTGACAGTCTGAGAAAAGTTTCACCGGGAATAATGCCTTTCTCTTTGTTCCATATTGTATAAGCCCAAGAGGAGGCAAGACCGTATCTGGAATTCCTTTGGGGAACTAGTTTTGACTGTGTTGAAATAGTGACCACTGGTTTGATCTAGTTCTAGACCTAATTGTCGGGGAAAACTCTAAGCAGATATATACAAGCATATATATACAGATGAAATATATACAAGTATGTAAAAGAGGGTAGGAGAACTTACAGGTGAGCAAGCTTCCAGCACAAACAAATATATATATATATATATATATATATATATATATGTGCAAGTATGTAAAAGAAAGCTGTTTAAAACTTAAAGGTGAGCAAACTTCCATTGTAACAGTTGTATGGTTAGTTGTTCAAGAAATTAAAGAAATTTTTGATAACAAATATGAATTTGAACCTAAATCAAAAAGGAAAGTTGTTTTGAAAAGATTGGGGCTAACACTTAAGGAGAGGCCCAAAGAATTGTTTACTTACAAATGGATGGGTCTTACAACTCAAAGAGAGGCCCAAAGTTTATTTTTGTACAAGAGATGGGTCTTACAACTCAAGGAGAGGCCCAAAAATAACAGTGATCGCACCGTTGTTCTGAAAATTGTACCGAGACTTCTACAATGACTAAGGCCCAAATTTTATTATATTTGACAAGGGATGGGTCTTACACTCTATTAGAGGCCCAAAGTGTTTGAAAAAGAAAAGAAATATGGGACTTACAACACAAGGGAAGACCCGGATTATTTGTTTTGAAAACGACGATCACGCTAAGATTTTTTAAAGTACTGGGACTTATACAATGACTGAGGCCCAAAATTATTTATGTACAAAAGAGGGTTGGGTCTTACACTCGATTAGAGGCCCAAAGTGTTATGAAATGTTTGAAAAAGATCAAAATCAAAGAAACCCTAATTTCATTTCTAAAAGTAATTTTTCAAAAAAAAATAATTAAAAAATGATAAAAACATCAAATAAGTTTAAATAAACCACTTGTGATTTCTGGTTAAGGTTTGAAAAATGATGTTTTAATCACAAGATGACTTAAAACTCATTTGGTTTTGAAAAGGTCAAGAGAAAAGAAATATTTTCAAATGTTAAAAACAAATAAAATAAGTTCTTTACGAAAATATTAAATATATAAAATAAATTATATTTTTTTGTGAAATTTTTGTAGAATAAAATATTTTAACATTTTTGTGACTTTTTGAAAAAAGAACCAATAAAAAATGATAAAAAATGAGTGGGAAATTAATTTTTGAAGTTATTAAAAAGATGGTGAAAAAGTGAAAAGAAAACCTAGTGGTAAAAAATTAGAAATGGTCCCCCCAAGGCTTGAACTCACGCCCTTAGGGTGGAGAGTTTAAAATTCTACCATCTGAGCCATGTGCGTGGGCTGAAAGAGGATGGCAACAATGAATAATATGTGATAAATACTTTTGAAAATAGTTTTAAAAAAATACCAAAAGGTCTGGGGCGAGGGGGATTCGAACCCCAGACCTCTCGCTCGCTACACACACAAAACCAGCTGATCAACTGCTGAGGCGCAATGCCAATTCAAACATAATATGGCAAGTGTATAATATATATCAAAACTAGTTGGTTTTCTGAAGAATGGCGCCATGGCCATCTTTTTCCTTGGGCAAGCTACGTGAAGCACTCTATCTCTCTAATTTCTCAACCATTTCACACGATGTAAAGATGAAAATCGTGCGTTTTTAAATAAGGAACATGATGGCAATATTCTATTTTATTTAAATTGAGTGAATCAAAAGATAGCATGGTAAAATCAGATGAACCCTAAAATGTGCAAGAGCTTAATGAAATCACACACACGAATCATAAACATCAATTAATTGAGGGTTAATGATCTACATACATTCAGAAACACAATGGTAATTTGAAAATATGTTTATGATGCATGATTAATTGAGTTTGAAAGTTTGAGGTTTACCTCTGCAAGTGAGAATCGAATTCTGGTTTGGAGGTGTTACAGATGTATTCCAATGATCTGGACAGCTTCCTTGACCTCTATGGATGGTGTTCCGATGTTTAGGTTGATTTGAAAACCTCTGGATTTGCCAACTTGATCCAACCTGCAGCTAACTTGTAACTTTGAGAAATTGAGGTGTGAGTTGATGATTCTGATGTTACAGATTGAATGTAATGGTTTAGACCACACATATATGTTGTATATGAGGTGTGTGAACCATTGGTTTGAGTTGAATTGGTCTCCAACTCAAAACCCGATATTGCCTTCTCAATAAAAATGAAATTTTGTGTGTAAGAAAGAAATGAGAGAAAGCAATGTGGTGAGTTGCTTTGGTGTGTCCTGAATGATCAGTTAGAAGCTCTATTTATAGAAGAAGAGTTGTGCTGAAGTGGTTCTCTTGAAGCTTAAAGGATAAGAACTTGGTTCAATGGTCTTTGCTAGTTGTAATTGCTTCTTACACAAGGCATTTATGACTGCTTCAAATAGCTCAGCTATGTCTTGACCAATTCCATATTCTGCAATCCTTTTATATGATGTTTATTAGAACATCTTTACTATAAGTGATCAGAATCTTGAATGTACACTATTTCACATAATTGCACTTTGAATTCCAAGTCTTTGTTCAACTATTCACCATGCCAAAGGATGAGCTTTGAAGCATCTTGGCCTAATTTTGCAGGTTGGATCAGATAGATCATGATCATATTGAATGAATGTGGCATAGTGATCATTGTCTTTGACTCAGAAATCGTGGCTAGCAAGCAATGCATAAAACTGTCTTGCAAGACAGTTTGTAGCAAGGCATGTTGCAGCAGCCATAACCTTTAGCTCAGGTGGAGTTTTCTCATGCTTTTGGGCTCATTGGAAAGCTTGCATATCCCTCTCCAACTTTGATGTCTACCAATGGACCTGATTCAGTTTGCATCAAGGTGAAAAATGCCTTGGAAGTTTGATGTTTCATGCTGAAATTACAAGGCAGAATTTTCACTAAGTGTTTTTGACATATTTTGGTTTTTTCACCACTTTGATCCACTCCTAACTAAAAATCCATGAAGAATTTCAGTTTGATGTAGTTGAAGCTTTTGTAGAATGTAGGAAGACCTACAAATCAGGCTTTGGATCACCCAAAATGGCTGCCTAGATCAAAAGTTATGATCCTTGGAAGTTGGCACCAAAACCATCCAAATTTAGTAACTTAGAAAATTTTTCAATTTTTCAAGATTACCCCTTTTACAAGTTATCTCGGTTTCTTGATCAATTCTTGTTCAAATGACATTATAAGTCATATTTTATGAAAATATGAGTCATAAGGGTCATTTTTGCCAAAAAGTCATGTTTTGACTTTTGGCTCCGGAGCGGTTCGGCGCGTAAAAACTCTAATTCCCGACTTTTAGGGAATGCATCCCCTGAGGGTAATTTAACTTTGCAAATGGATTTTTAGGGTTATTTTGAGCATGTTGAGTCACATGTTGAATTCTTGGCTCATCCTCTTGTGAAAATCTCACTCTGGAGGTCCCAGTCGTCCCAAAACCCTAATTTGGCGATATCGGGTGTTTCGAGGATCAAACCACTTGGAATGTAACAATTTTTGTGCTTGATTTTTGATGTGAGGGTCCTCTTGATCCTTTGTGGATGTTTTAAGAGGTTAGACAAGTTGAAGATCATGTCATTTCTTGATTGATCTTTTGTCTAAACGTTCTGGGAGGGCTCAAAACCCTAATTCTTGATTGTGGTGGATGCTTAACTATCTTTGGGAGATTGATGAGGCAAGAAGGTACATCCATATTGTGGTGATAATGATGGGAAATATTGGTGGTCAAAATTTAGGGTATGACACCAACCTCTATTTTGCAGCGACCTCTGTGATTCGTGCTGTCTCTCTGATCACATCTATCTGGTCAGCCGAGATGTTCAAATTATCCATGTTGGCGATTTCATCAAAGTGTTCATGCCTCCAAGTCGGGGTGTTGATTTCCACCGGTCTCATTGCATCAGCTCCATATACCATCCTGAAGGGTGTCTCTTGAGTAGTAGAATGTGGTGTTGTGTGGTATGACCACAAGATCTCGGGTAAGTAGTCGACCCACATTCCTTTTACTTCCTCCAACTTATTTTTTATTCCATATAGAATAACCTTGTTGGCAGCTTCTGCTTGGTCATTGGTTTGGGGGTGTTCTACTGATGTGAACCTGTTTTATATTCCATAATCCCTGCAAAAGTCTATGACAGAAGTGCTTGTAAATTGGGCTCCACTGTTTGAGACTATGATTCCCGACAAACCAAACTGGCATATGATATTCCTCCAATAAAATTTTCGAACCCTTTCGGCAGAGATCCTAGCAACAGCCTCGACTTCCACCCATTTTGTGAAATATTCAACTGCAACAATTAGGAACTTGAGTTGTCCTGAAGCAACTAGGAATGGTCCTAGGATGTCTGCTCCCCACTGATGGAACAACCATGGGGATGAAATCAAATGGAGTGACTCAGATGGTAGATGTTTAAATGGGGGGAATACTTGGCACTTTTCACACTTGCTAATGTATTCGATGCAATCTCGCATCATATGCGGCCAGTAGTACCCGACTCTTAGGATTTTTCTGGATAGTGCTCTCCCACCGATGTGGCTACCACAGGCTCCCTCATGAACCTCTTTAATTACCAGTTCAATCTCAGGTTCTGATACACATCTGAGCATAGGTGTTGACCTGCCCATTTTGTACAGCGTGTCTGAGATTATAACGTATCGGTATGATATCCTTTTAATTTTCCAAACTTCATTGACATCTTCAGGTAATACTTCCTGGGTCAAATAGCTTATGATGGGTCTCGTCCAACCTTGGACATCCTCTATTGTTAATACTTCCTCTGACTGAATGTTGGGTGCTTCGAGAACTTCTTGAATCACAGTCTTATTCATTCCTGAATTCTTTGAGCTTGCTAACCGAGCTAGGAGGTCGGCCCGGGTATTATCTTCTCTTGGGACATGGAGGAATTCGAATTCTGAGAATGCTTTGGATATTCCTGAAGCTTTTTGAAGGTACTTTATCAGGGTGGAATCCTTTGTATGGTACTCGTTCTTCATCTGTCCAACCACTGGCTAGGAGTCGATCTTTACTAACAAGTGTGTTACTCTGACTTCTCTCGCCAATTTCATTCCGGCAATCAAGGCTTCATACTCTGCATGGTTGTTGCTAACCTGAAAATTGAAACATAAAGAGTATTCTAATGTTAGATCTCTAGTTCCTTCCAAAATTATGTCGGCTCCGCTTCCCTTGAGATTTGAAGATCCATCTACACAAAAGATCCATCTATTTGAGATTTCTTCTCCAGCAGATGCAATTAATTCTACCACAAAATTGGCCAGTGTCTATGACTTAATACTGGTTCTGGGTACAAAGTTGATGTCATACTCGGAGAGCTCCACTGCCCACTTGACCACCCGCCCTGCTAAGCGGGGCTTTCTCAGTATTTGTTTGATTGGGTAATTCGTCTTCACTGTGATGGGGTGACCTTGAAAATAATGTCTCAGCTTCCGGGCTGTGATAACTACTTCCATCGCCAAACGTTCAATCTTCTGGTAACTTAGCTCTGCCCCTTTTAGAACTTTGCTAATAAAGTATACAAGTCGCTCTCCATCTTCTCCGTCTTGTACTAAAACCGAGCCCAGGGCTTTATCCGTGACCGACAAGTATGAGACTAAAGGTGTGTTTTCTTTGGGTATTACTAGGATAGGAGGTGAGGATAGAAAACGATTTACTTCTTGAAAAGCTTCTTCACATGCTTCTGTCCATTCAAACTCCTTGGACTTCCTTATGGCTGCAAAGAAGTGTATTGACTTGTCTCCTGCACATGATAAAAATCGTGACAATGCGGCTAGTCTTCCTGTCAGATGTTGGACCTCCTTTTTCGTGGTTGGACTTCTCATATCTATTATAGCCTGGCATTTGTCCAGGTTTGCCTCTATTCCTCGGTTGGTGAGCATAAATCCGAGGAACTTCCCAGCCTGCACTCCAAAGGTACACTTATCCGGGTTCAGTCTCATGTTGTAGCTTCTTATGGATGCAAAGGTTTTTATTAAATCCTTTGCATATGACCAGTTTGCACTCATTTTGATCACCATGTCATCTACATACACCTCTAGATTCCAGCCTATCTGATTAGCGAACACCTTATCCATTAGTCTCTGGTAAGTAGCCACAGTATTTTTGAGTCCAAAAGGCATGACCTCATAATAGTAATTGCTCTGATGAGTCATGAAGTCAGTTTTTGGTGCGTCTATTGGATTCGTGCGGATCTGGTTGTAGTCGGAGTATGCATCCATAAAACTGAGCAAACAGAAACCAGATGTAGCATCTATCAGTCGGTCAATGTTTGGCAGTGGATATGGATCATTAGTACATGCCTTGTTGAGGTCTGTGAAGTCCACACACATTCGCCATTTCTCGGATTTCTTCTTTACCATCACCATGTTGGATAACCAGGCCGGATACTTGATCTCCTTGATGAATCCGACCTGTAACAGCTTCTCGACTTCCTCTACAATTGCTTTCCTCTTTTCATTGCCACCCTTTCCTTTCCGTTGGGAATCTGGCTTGATATCTGTATCAATTGCTAAGTGATGGCACATGAAATTGGGATCTATCCCTGGCATGTCTAAAGGCTTCTACGCAAAAAGATATATATTGTCTTTTAGCGTTTGGACAATCTCTTTCTCCTCTTTAGGGGACAAGTTGACTCCGATGTGTGTAACAAGGGACGGTAGATGCCCAATCTGGACTTGCTTTGTTTCTTCTTTGGGCACTATGTTGTCTTTAACTGAATCACCACGTGGGTCTATTCGACCAGGTGAACTTTGAGGGAATTCTTGGGATCTGCTTCTCCCGCGGGTTCCTTTCTTTTTAACTTCAAGCTATCTTTATAACACTTTTTCGCCAGCCCCTGGTCGCCTTTGACAATTCCAACCCGGCCATCTCCGAGTGGGAATTTCATGGTCAAATACAAAGTTGAAAGCGAAGCTTCCAGGGCGTTGAATGATGGTCGGTCTATAATGATGTCATAGGGTGAAGCAACATTGACTATCAAGTACTCACTCGGACGATCTTCGCATTAGCCTTGTTACCAAAGGTAGTCGGTAATGCTAGATGCCCGAGCACCTGAACCTGTTCTCCCTAAAATCCTACTAGACTCCCTTTGAATGGTAATAACTCAGTCACATCAAGCCCCATTCCTCTGAAAGCATCCCAATACAATACATCGGCTGAGCTTCTGGGGTCTATCAATACCCTTTTCACGCTTCAGTCTCTTATCTGTACTTTGATAACCATAGGATCATTTTCATGATTTAGGACTCCTATGGCGTCTTGTTTGGATAATGTTACAGCATCTAAGTTGCCTTCTAGTTTCTCTGAGGATCTCTGGTCGATATGCATGACTGCCCTAGCATATCTCTTTCTGGATGAACTTGTCTCTCCACCACCGGTAAACCCTCCAAAATTGGTGTTTAGTGTGTGCCGAGCTGCCTTTGTCTTGTGACCCTCTTTGGCATCTGAACTCTTTTTCCGGGATGACTTTTTTGGTCCCTAATCATTTCGGCGGGGACTTCTCTTGTTATTTTTTGGTCAAGAATCCTTCACATATGCCAAGAGATGACCTCTCTGGATTAGAGCTTCAATTTATTTTTTCAACTGTTGACAGTCCTCGGCGTGATGTCCCCGTACACGGTGGTAATTACACCAAGCCTTAGGTTGCCTTCCCATGATAACGTTGACTCTTTTGGGACGATGAGGCTCCGGTAACAGATTCATATGGCAGACTTATTTAAGGATATCTCCCCTACTTGTATTTAATGGGGTGAGGTCTCTGTCCAGCTCATATGACTATCTGTATGGTCTGGGAGCATGTCGCTCGCGCGTAGCTCCCCGAGGATACTTCGTCCATGTTGATAGCCGGCTTCTGAGCTAATGACTCATTGAATTGTCAGGCTCGTAATCCATGATGAAAAGCTCTCACAAATAGTTCCTGGTTTGGATGAGATACTTTGAGGGTTTCCTCATTGAATCGATCCAGGTACTCACGTAGTGATTCTGACTGTTTCTGTCGAACACTGAACAATGCAGTCGTGGACACCTTTCGACGTTTACTAGCCGAGAAGTGTTGTACTAACTTCTTAGTCAAGTCTTGGTAGCTTACGATGGAGAGCCAAGGAAGGCTCATGTACCATCTTAGAGTTACATCCTTAAAGGTTCCAGCCATGAGTTTGCACTTCAGTGAATCCGAAGGGACAACTATGGCCATCTGATTGTTAATGGCAATAACATGCTCCTGAGGATCCGTCTTCCCATCATAAGAGGTTAGTGATGGCGCTTTAAAGTTTTCTGGGATGTGGTCGTCCCACATCTCTTGAGAAAGAGGTTGTGGGTCGAGAACCTCCTTTTCAAAGTCGCCGTCGGCCTGACTTTGTTGTTATAGAACTTGTATGCTGTCTTGCAGTATCTCATTCTACCGACGCATAGTCTCCATCATAGCTAGCAGTTGAGCCATGTCTGGAGGATCTCCGTCAGAAGACATGTTGCTGGTGTAAGGTGTGTCCTGGGAGAGTTTTACCTAGGCCCCACGGTGGGCGCCAAATGTTCTAGCCAAAAATGGTTAGATACACCAAAAGTGCTAGTCTTTTACTTTAGGGCAGAGAAGACTATGTTGTCTATACTATTTGAGTATTTTTGGGGATTTGAGAGCTATACAGGTGCTGTATGTTGTCTCAAGATGAATGTGTCTTGCTTAACCCTCATGTGGAAGCCCCCTTTTATAGCCTTTTTCAGTCTTCATTTAATTTATGCCATTAAGAGAAGCCTCTTGGCCTTCTGACGTTGCATGACCATCATTATCGTAACTCCTCTTCATGAATGCATGCTTTGAAGACCAGGTAACGTCTACATTCAAGCGCCACAACCATTACAACTGTTGGAGTAGCACTTATTGAGTTCATGATCGGCGTCGGTGCCGGGTTGATAAGGTGTAGTACCCGAGGTCATAGGAACTCGGCTGATGGGAGTCGGCTCCCTGACCGGCCCGGGTTGTAAATGATACCTGCCTAGTTCTCTGCATTGCGCGACCTTTCTTGCTATCGTAGTCGAACTCACGTCTACCCTTGGCCGACTATATAACTCGACATCAAATATATTTGGCATGTACAATACGTATCAGCAAGAAGCGTAGGAACCGGGTTCTTGGACAAGAAGATACTGATGGCAGTCTGATCTATAAAATCCTCCATGTTTGGAAACAAAACAATCCCATATATCAGCAAAGCAAGAGCGGCGTTGAAAGCCTTCCATTTTCCATCTTCAGGAAAAGAGATGGCCTTGTCTACCAGAAATTTTGAAGCAAACCCTCGAATACCATTCCCTTTAGTCTTGAGATTAGCTTACACATCCTTCTTACTAATGCAAAGAGCATCAATAATAAGGGGAAACTTCGGACAACCGCTAGTGTAGACGAAAGGAACCTGATCCTTGATCTCAACCCCCAAGATATGAGAGTACTCCTCAAGCGTAGGTGCTAACTGATAATCCTGAAATGTGAAGCACCTAAGTGGCGGGTCGTAAAACTGAACAAGTGTATGAATGGCAGTGATGTTGACTTCAATGCTGAGGATGGCCAATAAATTACCATAATCATCTTTCAACCACACGGGATGCTAAACCTCTCAAAGTCTTCAACTTAGGCTCCACAAACTTGTAGCTAAAGATACCTCTGTAACCAGTACTCATCTCTATGATTATGTCAACAAAGAAATAAGCCTTCGAATAACCTGGAAATGCACATGCAAAAATTAATTTACATGATGAAATGATATGCAACACAAGAATCAAGAAGCCAAGCACAGTCTGAATAATCAATTCTGAATAATCTGGATATCTGTATATATAATTCTGTGTCGATGCAAAAATCTGACGTGCGTGAGGAACAAAGGTATAAAGAGGCTTGATTTCCTGCAAAAACCCAATATCCCTATCACAGGTGTGATCTAGACTCAACAAGGTGGTCCCTAGAAGGTCTCCCAAACCATAGAACTCAAGTGAAAACCCTCCGCCGTAGCAAATTCTCGTAGGACGAAGGTATTCTTAAGCGAATCACAGTCTGGGATGTGGCTCTCGTGACAACCCAACGCGCAAAATGCAGGTGTCACGAGAAAATATAGCAGATATCCAGAATATACATCATGTGAATATTCAAAGCATTAAAGAAATGCAGTAAATAACATAAAGATAAAGCAAGCAATGCATGAAAATAAAGCAAGTAAAGCGCAAAAGATAAACACCCAAACAAACAAGAAAGCAAACAAAACTAGGCGAGACACCAACTTGCAAGAGCAAAGATTCCCCAGCAGAGTCGCCAGCTGAAGCTAGCGAGATTATACCTGAGTGAATCGCATACTCAAAGATACAACAAAGTCGCCACTGAACTTTATTTAGTCCCAGAGGACAGGGAAAATATCGATAAAACCCAAGGGGAATAGAAACGGGTAAGGGGGTCGGTTATGCGAAAGGAAGGTACTAGCACCTTACGTATCCGTCGTACTCGACGAGAACCATTTCGCTTGCTTTTAGGATTGGATGGGTTATCTATCTAAAGGCTTCTAGCTAAAAAGAGAGAGAAAGTACGAAGAAAGAGAGTGCTCGTAGAGGATTAGGGCCCTCGTTCCTACGTACCCTCATAGTGCAATGAGGAAATCAGAGCTCCGTAGTTCATGGAACCAGGGAAAAGAGAAGAAGAATGGAAGAAGGTAGCTCACCAATATTTCACAATCTTGTGCCTACGTATCCTCATAGTGCAATGAGAAATTCAGAGCCTACGTAGTTCGGGGAACATGAACGGAAAAGGAAAAGGAAAATGGTGTCAAAACCAAGAGCAAAAGAGATAGAAAGATTCCACTGGGGAATGCCAAAGAATTGGTGTCAAAACCATGAAAGAAAGGCAAAGAAAAAGCAATAACTCTGTTGAGGATAGGATAAAGAAGTGGTGTCAAAACTAAGAAGATAAAAGAGCAAAAGAGTATCGGTGACTTTACTGGGATGTGAACAAAGGGGTTGGTGTCGAAACTAAGAGAATAAATGCAAGGGGTATTGAATCGAGACAAAGTAAGATTTACTGAGGATTCTGTATATTAACTGACTGGCAGTGGTTAACCAAAGCGAATAAGAGAATGGCCCTGTGGGGAAAAAGGTTTGGTGTCAACAGACAGGTTGTGATGAACCAAAAGAGAGAGTACTGAACCAAGAAAAGGTGTTTGACTCTGAGGGAATATCGGTATGTTAATTGATAAATAGTGGTTAACCGAAGAACGGGTGTGGAACCAAGCAAAGGTTGTGACCCAAAGGACAGGTGTGGAATCAAGCAAAGGTTGTGACCCAAAGTACGGGTGTGGAACTGAGCAAAGGTTGTGACCCAAAGGATAGGTGTGGAACCAAGCAAAGGTTGTGACCCAAAGGACGGGTGTGTAACCAAGTAAAGGCTGTGACCCAAAGGACGGGTGTGGCCCAAAGTACAGGTGTGGAACCAAGCGAAGGTTGTGACCCAAAGGTGCAAGTACTTGAACCAAAATAAGGTTGCTAACTTATGAAGATTCGGTGCTAACAGAAGGATTGTTATTAACCGAAAAGAAATGAGTAATTAACCAAAAGAAGGTGATTAACTCAAAAGAAGCTCAGTATGTTAATAGACAGACTGTGGTTAACTGAGAAAAAGTGCAAATTGGTGTTTTAATTGACAGGCAGCGGTTAACCAATCAAAGGGGAGCAAGAATCAAGAGAAGGTTGCAAACTCCGCTAGGGTTTCAGTGTTTTAACAGGAAAACTGTGTTTAACCGAAGAAAATAGATCGAGACTTTGCTGGGGAAGGAGAGCGTTTGATTTTAACATAATGAATGTGATTAATTAAAGGAACAAATGATCACGACTCTGGTGGGGAATCAATGAACAGTGATTGACCAGAAGAAAGGTGTTGAACCAAAAGACGGTTGTTAACCCAAAGTGACAAAGATATTTAACCAAGAGAATGGTGATTGATCAAAGGAAAGATTGAAAGAGGCAAGAGTGATCAAGGATCGACTCGACTGGGGATTGAAATACACTACAGTCTGGAGATAAAGACGATTATTCCAGGCACAGGGTCATTCGTCCCCTACCCAAAATAATCAAGATGAGTGTAGGAACTCTCCACTCTTATCCCTTCTCTAGCACTAAAGTATAGTGCAGAGATTGAAACTGACAGAGTAACAACGCCAACTTTTACAGTGCTCCAGTGCGTCGCGCATACTTCCAACTCAGCAGGGGATAAAGAGAACAATACTCTAAAGAATCCTAGAGAGAGAATCAAGGGGAGATTGACTAATCGAAACAAGGTTTCAATCAATCGATCAAGGGAAATGATCAAGCCAACAATCTTCCTAAAGGATCGGAAGATCATCAAAGCAAACATGCGGATTATTGATTATACAAGATTAAATTTGTTCAATGAGAACAAACTTAATGTGATCAAGAAATGAAATTGCAAGGCAGTACCAAATGTTAATTATCATGCATCACAAATCATGTTATCATGTGAACAAAAATGTGCAAGAATCATCATGCTTATACAATGCCAAGAATGCAAACAATTCATAGAATCGACAAATCGTGCATCGAAAATTTTCAAACAAGCTTCAAACAGAGGCTAAACAGCTCATAAAACATACACAAATATCAAGCATATCAAGCCATGGAAGTTAAATGAGGAAAGAATGTCAAAACAACTTGAAAATGCACAAAAATGGCCTTCTATCACAGTGGTAATCGATTACCACATGTAGGTAATCGATTACCTGCTTGAAAACTGCAGAATTTATGGAAAAAGGGCAGGGTAATCGATTACCCACATATAGGTAATCGATTACCACTGAGATAGTGGCAAAAAACAACTTTTCAAAAAGCACTTCCAGCAACTAATCACTTATCCAATCCACCACATGTTATGGCATGCATTTGTGCACAAAAATTACATCAAATAAGAGTAATTAGTCATCAATTGAAAGCATCAAACATAAAGATCAAAGATCAAACAATCACATGCTTAATTAAAAACGAAAAGCTATCGAAACTACATCGTAAATGCACGAAAGTGATCGAAACAGTAGATTGAGCAAGAGTTACCAACCTACAAGGCAGAAAATTACCTTCGTGATTGTTGTGAGTACAATGTAGTGAGAATAAGCCAAGAAAACCAGAGAATTCCAAGCTACAAATCAAACCGAAGCGAAATCGATCAAAATGCGATAAAAGCTCCGAAATCGAATTTGCACCGAAACGATTGAATCGATCACTTGAATTTGAAGTAGAAGTTGCTGTGATTGCAGAAATCCAAGAAGAAATGCAATGTGATGGAGGTTTAAGCTCAAGAGAAAGCAATTTCAATGTGAAATTTGCTACTCTTTAATGGTGGAATTGAGCTCTAGTGTGGTTTTCGGAAGAAGATGAAGATGAATTTAAAGAGGTTGTAGAAAATGTAGAGAGAATTAAGAGAAATGAGAGAGTGGGAAGTGAATAATTGGGAGAATGATTGAAGGCCCTTTGTGAAATGGTGGAGGTTTTTTTATACAGAGGCTAGCTTTGGAGTGTGCTTTGGAGCTAGCTTTAGAGTTAGTTACACTTAACTCACTGAGTCGGAAGTTGACTCAATTAATTAGTTGGTTAACTCAGTGGAGCAATCCCAATGCAAGTCCAAATCAAATGGTCCTCATGCTTGGAAATGAAGTCACATGGTAGTCTTGATTCAAAGTGATGTATTGGAATAAATGCCTTGAAGTGTCTTGAAATGTCTTGAGTTGTCTAGAAGATTCCACACAATGCTAGAACCAAGTAGACCACAAGAGAAAGGAGAGTGAAAAGTTGCTGTCATGAAAATGCAGCAGAATCTTCCATTTTACACAGGGTAATCGATTACCTTACTTTTCCTAGCAAAGTGGTAATCGATTACCACAGGCAAAACTTGCCCAAATTGCTTAAAAATAAGTGTTATGGCCCCGGTTCCGATATTTGCTCTTTTTCTTTGATGAATAGGCATGGAAACTCTTATATTTTTCTTGTATTGATGATGTGATGACCGTGTGAGGATATGATTAATTGGGCTTTTGAAAACCTGAATATTCCTGCAACAAAAACATAGCGAAAAAGTGCTAATGCGTATGCCAGCGATGGGAATGTACATGCTTATGCAAAAGGCAAAAGGGGAGGTCAAATTTTGGGTTACGACAACATGTACCCAAGGTCTTCTGAATAAGGTTCCCACTCACACATATTGAGATCACTGGATGCAGTTTCATACTTGGAAGATTTTTTTACCTTCTCAGGCTTTTCTTTGGCTGGCGGATCAGTAGGAACTGTAGCAGCTCGCATAAACTTGTGCGGCATGTCCCAGAGACAATTGGGTAGCTTTTGCAGAACTCTAGGAGGTGCCATGTAAGTGGATAAATCCTTTTCATAATCATCTTCAGTTATGACATTCACTTTTGGCATAGTATAATGAATAAAATCTCTTTTTTCAATTTTTGTAGATTTGTCGAAAAGGTGATCTTCGATTGCCTTCTCGATGGGTTAAGGAGTATAGAATGGTATGTAGGCATCTTCCAGTTAAATGTCGTACCCATGAGTTTCCAGGTAGGGATCCCAGACCTCTAGAGGAATATATGGATCATTCTTAGAGTAGCAAAAATTGTCCTCCATAATCGTATCCTCTTTTGGTGAAATAAGGGAAGTAGGATAACTCTCAGTGTTGGAATCTGTAGCGAGCGATTTTTGGACGTGGTTGCGAAGCACTATCGCTCTTTGGTATCTACAGCTCGATTCATTTTTTATCCTATTAAAGCTGATGAAGGAAGGGAAATAGATGTCTCAAATTAACCCTGCTTGCAAACTGAGGTTAAACAGCGGTCTGTTAGGTTACAGATGCTACAAAGATTCGGGGTCTCTATTGGGTGTATTTTGTTAAAAGTGGTGTTTGGTCGATTGGTGGGAGGTTTAGATGTTAGGAAGGATATATGAAAGTATGGGATTTTGGCTTTTTGTTTAGTGTGCTCGCTAAGATTTTTCTTCCAATCTTATGCCTACGTATTCCCGTTTACCGAAACAGGGAAATCAGAGCGTTCGTAGTTCCTCCTATTCTATGGGAGGAAATTGGAATTTTGGTGTCTTGTTCAAAGCCCAAGACGTGAAGCTAAAGGTAGTTTATATCTTGTTCAAAGCCCAAGATGTGAAGCTGAAGGGTCTATTTGTATCTTGTTCAAAGCCCAAGATGTGAAGCTAAAAGGGTGTTGACTTTAGAGAGAATTTGTCATCTCTAAAGAGGGGTTTTGTCTGTCACAACTGTTTATAAAGGAGAATTACTTTAACCGGGATGTGTGAATCCGGCAATGCCATAATTTCCTTTATAGGGGATTTTAACCTGAAGGAGAAGACTTTAACTCAGCGTAGAGCAATGCTATCTTTCCTTAGGAATTTCTCATGCTAAAAGAGGGACAGTGGCATGGATGTAGATGATCCAGAGGCTTGCCGCTTACAGTGATTAGATGAAGGAGAAGGAGTTGTTGATGTTTGTGTACTGTGAACGAGGCACAACTTTGATGCTAAAAGGTTGATTGGATCAACCAGTGGTTTTCTTATACAAAGCCTAAGAGAGGAGGCTATGGGCCTTCCTTATACAAAGCCTAAGAGGAGGCTAATATGTGTCTCGTACAAAGCCCGAGAGAGAAGCTAAAAGGGGTTGGTCCTACAAGAGGATCTTATATACTCAATAAGAGAGTGTTTTTGTATCTCGTACAAAGCCCGAGATTGAGGCTAAAATTTGTTTGGCTCAATAAGAACCTTTTTGTATCTCGTATAAAGCCCGAGATGGAGGCGAAAAGGGTGATTGACTCAACGAGGGAGTCTCTTATGTGTCTTATACAAAGCCCGAGAGAGAGGCTAAACATTTGCTTTGCTTGGAAGAATCATTGTACAAAGCCCAAGAGGAGGCTATTGTAACTGTTTCAGTTGAGTGACAGATCCAATATACTGATTTTAAAGAGAAAATCAGTTCTTATATGAGTAACACTGTACTCAAGGATTTGATTCAGGGATATTTCCCTTTCTTTGAGGAAACGGGAAATCCAAAGGGTATTGAGACTGTTCGAGTCTACGGGTTTCCTTCCTATTTAACGAAGGGGTCACTTGAGAATGTCTTTGAGACACAAGGATATTAGACTGTCCGTGTCTAGAGTTTCATCTTTTGTACTATGCTTTGAGAAACAGTAGTAGACTCTTTGAAAGGACTGTTCTATGAAGATGACTAGGTTCTGTTCCTATACCTCTAGGAGGTCGTCAGGACAATTTGTACGAAGCCCAAGAGGAGGCTGGAAGCTTTTAAGAAGCCGACGGGTCCTTGTACTAAGCCCAAGAGGAGGCTATCATTCCCGGAGGAAGAGATCATTATACAAAGCCTAAGAGGAGGCTGTGAATACTTCTAAGAAGCTGATGGGTCCTTGTACTAAGCCCAAGAGGAGGTGGGGATGCTTTTAGGAAGCTTATTGGTCCTTGTACGATGCCCAAGAGGAGGCCGATGCTTTTAAGAAGCCCGTGGATCCCCAAACCCCGAGAAATTCAAGACAGGCTATTCACAAGGAATAGATCAAGCCAAGAATGTTCGAGAATTTGGAAGAAACTCAAAGATGCCATTCACGGAGAATACATTCATCTCTGGGAGTAGAGTTTCTTGACAATTCCTAATGAGGACAGCCGAAGAGAAGACTGTATCTGGTGATCCTATTGGGGATCTAGCTGTCTATTTCTACGAATAAACAAAACAGCGTTACCTAGTTCTAGACGTAGTTGCCGGGGAAACTCTAAATATCTATACTATTATTACACAGTTGATATGAGTTTATGAAAGAAGACTTACAGCAAAACAGCCCCACAATACAGTTATATGTATATGAAAGCAGTAAATGAAAGCGTATAAACACTTACTCGGTTGTAGAGCTTCCATGCTGTTTGGTTAGTTGTTCAACAAAGACAGATTGAAAACTACAGTATATTCAAAATCAAAGGAGAAAGTGCTTTGAAAAAGAAAGATTTGGGGCTTACAACTCAAGGAGAGGCCCAGATTTTTACCAGTGATTGCACTGTTGAATTTGTACAGAGGGATTTATACAAGTGACTGTGGCCCAAAAAAGGTTTTCTGTACAAAGGGATGGGGCTTACACTCTCTCAAGAGGCCCAAAAAGTTTTTAAAGAAAAAGAGTGGGGCTTATAACATGAGGGTAGGCCCAAATGATTTTTCCGTTTAAAATGGCGATCGCGCCGAGGTTTTCTTTTAACGCAGAGGGACTTATACAATAAGTGAGGCCCAAAGTTGTTTTTGGTTAAAAGGGGATTGGGTCTTACACTCTATTAGAGGCCCAAAAGTTTTGAATGGGTCTTATAGCTCAAGGAGAGGCCCAGATGGTTTATATTTAAACCGGCGACGATCGTGCCGAATTTAAAAATGTACAGAGGGACTTATACAATAAGTGAGACCCAAAATATTTCTGTACAAGTGGGTTGGGTCTTACACTCTAATAGAGGCCCAAAAGTTTTTTGAAAATGATTTGTGAGGGTTGAATTAATCAAAAACCCTAATTTATTTCCAAAATGTATTTTAATTGAATAAAAATTCAATTAAAATGATCAAAAATTGTTTAACATATGGGAAACAAATTATGATCTTGGATTAATGCTTCAAAAATCAAGTATTGACCTACAAAATAATTAGAAGTCATTAATCTTTACAAAATCAAGAGGGAAAAAATATTTTAAATGTCAAAAATAATTAAAATATTAATTCTTTGCAAAAATATCAATTATATGAAATAAATAATATTTTTGGGATTTTTCGGAAAAATAAAATATTTCAACATTTTTGTGAATTATTAAAAAAAGAATCAACTCAAAATCATTAAAACTCAGAGAGAAATTAATTTTTGAATCAATTAAATAAAAATCACAAAATTCAAATATTCAAATGTTGGAAAATGGCGCCAAGAACAAGGGTAAGAACACGCGCGTGTTCTGAGTTTCCCAGATTTGCATTTTCTATCCAATCTCACTGAATACTTAATCATATCATGCAATCCACATACCAATCAACTCGTTTCAACCTCACGATCATGTCTATGGCTTTTAATTTCATTTAAATTAAACATAAAACAAGAAATCATGAACAATCCTCAAGAACCCTAGATTCTGCATGAAGACTGGGATTTTTGATACACGATTAAAACAATGCAATTAATTGAGGGGAAACATTCCATGCATGATTATGAACATATGGCCAAATTATTGTGCAGCAAAAATTGCATGGATTGAGAGATGACCAAGTTTAGGCTTACCTCTAGGTCCTGACAGCAAGAGCAAATTGATTTCTGAGTTGGAGGTGTTACAGATGAGTTGTGATGATCTGAACAGCTTCCCTACACCCTATGGAGTGTGTTTGAATGCTTGGACTTGATTGAAACTGGCTGGATCACTTCCTGGCATCTCAACTGCAACTTGGTTAAAACCTTGAGCAATTGACTGGTGATTCTGAGAAATCAGTGTTCCAGTTGTTGTTTAAGTGTTTGATTAGCTCATATGTGATATATATGAGGTGTGTGTGATTGGTTTGATTGGAAAAGCTCTCAAACTCAAAACCCGATAGTGACTTACCTTAGAAGGCAAAATTGGAGTGAAAGAAGAGATTTTGAGGAAAGCATCTGTTTGATGGCTTTGGTGTACTCAAACTGATCACAATTGAGCTCTATTTATAGTAGAGCAAGTTTGTTTTGCAAGGAATAGTGAATGGCAACTGCTGAGTAGGTTTGACCAATGTTGCTGCTGGTTCCCTTGGTCTTGGATAAGTGTTGACTGAATTCAGTTGCTAAGAGTTCAGTCCATGCCACCTTGATGCGTCCATTGAATGCTCCAATCCAAAATTGGAGTCTTGTCCCTATTTTGGCAATTCTAGGTTCAACATGCTATTTCTTATTCCAAAGACTTTGGAGGTTTGGCTCAGTTATTGTCCCCTTTAGATTCAATCCTTAGAGGTGTCCAAGTGGATAGGAGTGTTTGGATTTGGCTGATTTTGGCAAATCGACCAAAAGTGCAAAAATGTTGCCTTGCCTTGGCAGATTTCAGCAAGGCATCTTGCCAATGTCATATCTCATAGCTCAAATTGAATTTGGTAATGTTCTTGGCCATTTTGGAAAGCCCTTACATGATACAACAACTGTTTGAACATGTTTGGTTTTGATCTCTTTTGAATCCAAGTGAAAAATCCCCCTACATTTGGAAAAAAGTAAAGGCAGATTCTGACTTAGTGAAATTTTCACTAAGTGTTGGAATAAAGTGACTTTTCTTGATTTTGATCACTCCATAACTCAAAATCCATGAGGAATTTGGACATAGGTCAGTATGAAGCTTTTGTTGAGGGAAATGTGATCTACAAATCAAGCTTTGAATGGGGAATAATGGCCTTGTGGTTTAGGATTTATGGTCCTCCAAAGTTGGCACATTAGTGTCACTTTTTCCATAACTTAGAAATTTTTCTAAGTTTTTATGGTTACCCCTTTTACAAGTTATCCCACTTTCTTTGATTTTTCTTGATGAATGATGATTAAAATCATACATTAACATCATTTTAGGATTAAAAATCCATTTTGGTGAAAAATCTCAAAAAGTCAAAGTTGACTTTTGTGCACAGTTGACTTTTTATCAGATGAATTCCAAACTATGCAATTCTTCAGGAAATCATGCCCTTGACCTAAATCAAACTTGATGGACATGTTCCATGGGTGTCATAGGGTATATTGAATCATGTCTTAGGGTTTGGGAGTATGTCCTAGTCAAAAGACAAAGTTACAGTTGACTTTCCTCGCGAAACCCTAATTGTGGTGCAGATGAAATTGAGACTTGTTGCTCAAGCTTCTTGGATTAATCCATTGTTGCAAATGGATCAATATAGTATATTAGAGACCCTCAAATCATGTCTTGAGGTCTTGGCTCATGATTTGTCCCAAAAGTCAACTTAGGGGTGAATTAGGTCAAGAAACCCTAATTCCTGATTTTTGATGAATGCATCCCCTGAGGTCAAATTGACTTGATGATTGGGTCCATGAGGTTCCATAGAGTATATTAGGTTATGTTTTGGATCATTGGCTTGTGCCCAGATGAAAAATTTCCATCTGGAGGCCCTGGTCGACCAAAACCCTAATTTGGTGACACTGTCGATCTTGAGACTTGATCCACCTAGAAGGGAGCAGCCTTGTGCTTAATCCTTGAAGTGGGAGTACTTTTGATCCATTGTGGATATTTTAGAGGCTAGACAAGCTGAAGATCATGTCATTCCTTGATTGATCCTTTGTCAAAGGCTCTGAGAGGGCTTAAAACCCTAATTTTGATTGTAGTGAATGCTCAATAACCCTTAAGGCATTTTGATGAGGCAAGATGGTTCATCCATATTGTGATGATGATTAACACAATGATGGGAATCTTAGTGGTCAAAATTTGGGGTATGACAGATGCCCCTATTTAATCTTCTTGGACCCAAAGGTGTGAATGACGAAGGTATTCGGGCATTCGGGGTGCAAGAGGATTAAATATCGGAACACCTGAAATTTTGATGGCTATGAATGGAAGCTTGCGCATTCATCTTCTTTTGATAAGCAATGATGCTTAGAAAAGGTAGACTTCCCCTCGATCCTGGTTTCCTACCAAGGAACTGGTCTCAGTTTTCTTTTGAAATAAACCTCCCCTCGATCCTGGTTTCGTACCAAGGAACTGGTCTTAGTTTCTGATATAAACTTCCCCTCGATCCTGGTTTCTTACCAAGGAACTGGTCTTAGTTTCTGATATAAACTTCCCCTCGATCCTAGTTTCCTACCAAGGAACTGGTCTTAGTTTCTTTTGTCAATAAACTTTCTTGACAAGGGATGCTATTCGTAGCGGTTTTCCTCAAACTTCCCGCCGGATTTTCCTGGGGAGATGCCATTTGAGTGGAAAAAGTTTTGATGTCAGACTTGCTGGGGAACCCATTCGTCTGAGTTGTAGAGGTACACAAACTTCTCTGTTGGAGACGCCATTTGTCGACTCTATCTGGGGAAAATGAGTCTCTTGAGAGACTGCTTCCGCTTGGGGTCTTACATCATACTTTTCTCGGGATCTTCCCGGAGAAATGCCATATGATGGGCTCCAATTTTGAGGTGCCGATGAACTTTTCATCAGCGGTCTTTCGGAGAAAGGCAGTTGTACTGCCAAATCTCTACTTAGGAGGCTTTCTCTGGGGATTTTTCTTTAATCCGGGAAAGCAAGGATATTATCTTCGATGGCGAAGAGTGACATCTGTAGAAAGCTTCTCTGGCTTTTCAGAGGTTCAAGTTATCAAAGTGGTCGAGTGCCGATTCTAATCCAGAGATACACTGGATGCGAGATTGTTCAAACGCAGCATTTCCTGATGAGGCAAGAACTGACAACTCGATTGAGAAGACTGTTATCACTAGGGGACAAGACCGACTAGAGTGATAGTGATGCAATATGAAATGCGAATGCAAATCAAATGCATGATGTATGTATGTATATGCTGACAAAACTGACGCGACATACAGACTGACGAGTGAACACGACTGGATACTCGGCCATCGCGGGGCGAAGAAGTACCGTTGGTAAAAAAAAATAGCAATTCTACCTTGCTTAGGAGAAATAGTCCCTGCGGGGAATTCTGTTGATCGGGCTTAGGAGATAAGAACTCGGCCGAGGGTATCAGATGGGAAAGCCGCATCTCATACTGTTGATCCTTCGTTCAGGCGTACTGGCCTAGAAGAAGTACTTTGATTCTGCACTTTGAAATTCGCTTACTTCTGGAGAAGCGATTGATGTTCTTTTGATGTTCAATAGTCAAAAGAAATTTCCATCTTTAAAAAGCAGAAAAAGTTTTACAAGTAAATTCATTTTTGTTTTATTTCAAGAATCGTTAATCATGTTAAAACGCCATTCTGTAAAGCTAAAACAAATAAGAATTACAAACAAAAGCACAAGGGCTCAAATTTTATTGATAAGAAGGAGATCAGCCAAACGCGTGATTCCAAAGAGTATTTACAAAGTTAGAAAATGGTAATTTAAGGGAAAAAGGCTACGTTGAAACATAACGACCACTATCCTTCTACCAACTTTGAATTCGGGACATCCTGAGCTTCTGTCGAAGATGACCTTGACTGGAGTTTTCCTCTGATGGATGATGTAACTGCTGCTGAGGGACTTGCCTCTATTGAACATAGTTACTTGCCATTATCCCTAACTTTTGCCTGGATTGTACTATGAGATTTCCAATCCATCGGGATGATTTTTTTTTTGTCTCTAACTTTTGCCTGGACCGCCCTTTCGGGTTTTCAATCCACCAAGACCTTTTTTAGGCGAAGTATTTCTTGACTACATCAACATTCGTGGGGTAGGCAAATTCCTCTCCATCTATGGTTGCAAGTCTCAAGGCACCGCCTGAGAAAGCTTTCGTGACCACATAGGGGCCATCGTAATTTGGGGTCCATTTTCCCCGAGAGTCAGTGAGAAACGATTGTATCTTTTTGAGCACGAGGTCTCCTTTTCTGAAGACACGAGGTCAGACATTTTTGTCGAACACCTTCTTCATTCTCTACTGATACAACTGACTATGGCATAGTGCCGTGATTCGCTTCTCTTCGATCAGGTTTAATTCGTCGTGTTGACTTTGACACCATTCAGCTTCTGAAAGCTTAGCTTCCATCAATACCCAGATTGATGGGATCTCTACTTCTATGGGGAGAACTCCCTCCATGCCATATACTAGAGAGAAAGGGGTTGCCCCTATTAAAGTGCGGACTGACGTTCGATAACCGTGAAGAGCAAAGGGTAGCATCTCGTGCCAATCTTTGTAGGTTACAACCATCTTTTGAACAATCTTCTTGATGTTCTTGTTAGCCGCTTCTACCGCTCCGTTCATCTTGGGTCGGTAGGGAGATGAGTTATGGTGTTCGATCTTGAACTTAACGCACAACTCTTTCATCATCTTGTTGTTCAAGTTAGATCCATTATCAGTAATGATCTGGCTCGGAACACCATAACGGCAGATGATATTGCTTTTGATAAATCGGACCACCACTTGTCGGGTTACATTAGCGTACGACACTGCTTCGACCCACTTGGTGAAATAGTCAATGGCTACTAGGATGAACCGATGTCCGTTTGAAGCCTTAGGTTCGATCAAGCCAATCATGTCGATTCCCCATATGGAAAAAGGCCACGGGGAAGAAAGAACTTTGAGATGTGATGGTGGTACATGAATTTTGTCGGAGTATATCTAACACTTGTGACACCTCCTCATGTACTTGTAGTAGTCGGATTCCATGGTCAACCAATAGTACCTTGCTCTTAGAATTTTTCTCGCCATTGTGTGTCCATTGGCATGAGTGCCAAAGAATCCTTCATGAATTTCTTTAATCATCATGTCTGCTTCTGGTCTGTCTACACATCGGAGCAAGACCAAGTCAAAATTTCTCTTATAAAGAGTATCACCGCTCAGGAAGAAGTTTCCAGCCAGTCTTCTGAGGGTTTTTCTGTCCTTTCTAGACGCCCCAGTTGGGTACTCTTGTTTTTGAAGGAAGCATTTGATATCATGATACCAAGGTTTGTCGTCTATGACTGCCTCAATCGTGAAGATGTAAGCGGGCCTTTCAAGGCGCATTATGTCAATCTTAGGTAAGTCGTTCCATTGACCTACACTAATCATGGAAGAGAGAGTGGCTAAAGCGTTAGCCATGTGATTCTCCTCACGAGGGATATGATGAAACTCGACTCTGTTGAAGAAGGGTAACAACCTTCTTGCATAGTCTTTGTAAGGAATCAGTCCTGATTGGTATGTGTTCCAATCTCTTTTTATCTAATTGATAACCAAGGCTGAGTCGCCATATACGTCCAAGTTTTTGATCCTTAAATCAATCGCTTCTTCGAGACCCATAATACAAGCTTCGTATTCGGCCTCGTTGTTCGTACATTTGAACGTAAGTCTGGCAGTGAAAGGAATGTGGGTACCCTGAGGGGTAACAATTATTGCCCCAATTCCGTTTCCATAATGATTAACTGCTCCGTCAAAGATAAGTCCCCATTGGGAACCTAGTTCTGCCCCTTCACTTGGTAACGGTTCATCGCAATCTTTCATTTTTAGATACATGACATCTTCATCTGGGAAGTCAAACCCGGTTGATTCTTGATCGTCAATCGGTTGATGAGCCAAATGATCGGCTAAAATACTTCCTTTAACGGCTTTCTGAGCGTGGTACTCTATGTCATATTCTGATAATAACATCTGCCAACGGGCAATTCTTACCGTGAGAGCAGGCTTTTCGAAGACATACTTGATTGGATCCATTTCGGAGATTAACCAAGTAGTGTGACGAATCATGTATTGGCGAAGACGTTTGGCTGCCCAAGCCAAAGCACAACAAGTTTTCTCAAGCATCGTGTACCGAGTCTCGCAGTCGGTGAATTTCTTGCTCAGATAGTAGATGGCAGACTCTTTCCATTTGGTTTCGTCTTGTTGGCCAAGTACACATCCCATTGAGTCCTCTAGGAGTGTGAGGTAAATAATCAGTGGTCTTTCTTCCACTAGAGGTTATAGAATCGGCGAATTCAACAGGTATTCCTTAATACTGTCGAAGGTGGTTTGGCAATCTTCTGACCAAACACAATCCTGGTTCTTTTTTAGTAATTTGAAAGTCGGCGCACACGTGGCGGTCATAAGGAATATGAACCTGGAGATGTAGTTCAAACGTCCCAAGAATCCTCTGACTTGTTTTTTAATTTTCGGAGTATGGCCTTGACCATGTCAGGATCAACCTCAATTCCTTTCTGGATGACGATGAACCCTAAGAGTTTCCCTGAACGGACACCGAAGGTGCACTTGTTGGGATTCAAGTGGAGTTTGTATTTTCTCAGACGCTCGAATAGTTTCGACAGGTGGGTCACATGCTCCTCTTCTATCTTAGATTTTGCAATCATGTCATCGACATATACCTCTATTTCCTTGTGTATCATGTCATGAAAAAGAGTAGTCATGGCCCTTTGATAGGTTGCCCCGGCGTTCTTCAAACCGAACGACATTACCTTGTAACAAAAGGTACCCCATGGGGTAATGAACGAAGTTTTCTCCATGTCTTTCGGCGCCATTTTGATCTGGTTATAGCCCGAGAATCCATCCATGAAGGAGAAAATTTTGAACTTTGCTGTGCTGTCTACCAGCATGTCAATGTGTGGTAAAGGGAAGTCGTCCTTTGGACTTGCCTTGTTCAGATCCCTGTATTCAAGACACATTCTGACCTTTCCATCCTTTTTGGGAACGGGTACGATGTTGGCTAACCATTGAGGATATTCAGATGTAGCGAGGAAACCTGCGTCGATCTGTTTCTGTACCTCCTCTTTGATTTTGATGGCCATGTCCGGGTGAGTCCGTCTCAACCTTTTCTTTACTGGCGGACATTCTGATCTTAACGGTAAGTGATGTTCCACGATGTTGGTATCTAACCCTGGCATATCCTGAAAGGACCAAGCGAATACATCGGGAAATTCTCTGAGAAGCTTTATCAAACCCTCTCTGGCAGTTGGATCGAGTAGTGCCCCAATCCTGATTTCTTTTCTCTCTTTTTCCGAACCCACATTGATCGTTTCCAACGGCTCTTTGTGAGGTTCAATGGACCTTTCCTTCTGTCTGAGTAGTCGAGAGATCTCTTCTGGAATTTCGTTGTCAACTTCTTCTTCAGTCCTAAATATCGGGAACTCAAAGTCGGGAGAAGGCATCGGATCGTATGTTTCAACGGGGTTTAAAATAAGCAATCTGCATGACGTGATAATTCGTGTTTAGAAGAGATAGAGAAAATGCGAGTGTGTGCAGTGTATTTATTTTACTGCTTGTTTTTATTTTTAATTGTTTTTTAGGATTACCATTTTCTGAGAAAAGCGAAAAGAAAACAGCAATTAATGCGGAAATTATAGAACGACATTATTTTATTAATGAACAAGTCGATCCTTGAAACTACAGCCCTATAAAACAAAACTCTGTCGCTTTGGGCAGAGCGAAGAGGGAAAATTTACAGAAAGCGAGCCCTATCAAAACATTCGTTTCACCTGGGCAGGGTGAAAGGTTAGAAACAACAATTACTTTAACTGATGAACGATCTTCGGAACCTCGACGGTAACCCATTGGCGGCGAACTCCTCGGTGAATCACAAAGTCTGGCACCTTCCTTGATTTGACTTCAGAAATAACGCTGATTTCTAGTGGAACAAGATCATTGGAATTTGTCTCCCAGGCAGAGTTGTCGTAGGAGGATTCCTCAGTTGTATTTTACATAGCATTGGTGCTCTCAGGTGTATCTCCCCATCCAGTTGGCTGGATATCTTCGAGCCTGATACGAGAGCTTTCGGGAGCGGTGTACTTGACCATATAGTCAAATTTTCCACTTGGTTGTCCCAGGGTGTCCCATACTTTCCTGGAACTGGAGGGGTCATCCCTCTCGATGACGTTGACCTCGGGAAAAGCATAGTTGATGAATTCCAGTCCGGCAAATGTTGCAAATTCATCGTCATGTTGAGTAGTTTCTGAATGACCTGAGTGTTGATCCCATGACATGGTGGGGACACAGGTATTCTGTTCAATGACGGTCAGCTAATTTTCATTATTCGGCTGACTCTCTTGCCCCAAATCTCCTGGATAAGGTTGCAACATTGGCAGACCATCCATTGGGCCATAGTAGGTGTAGTCAAAATTGTCTTTCATCGGAGTGTCTTCCTCTAATAAATTTGGCGGAGCACGGCATCCTTCCGGATCACAATCCCCGTATATCATTTCGATGTCTGACCTGGGTATAAATCTCGGACTCTCTGTAGGAAAGCAAAAAGGAGTTTGCGTTTCGTCCTAAGACGTAAAACCGTCCTTGTTAAGATAGGACTCTCTCTCTTCCTCTGTGTCAGAGGGATCTTCCTCATTGATAGCATGGACTGCTTGAGGGACTGGGTGAAGAAAACCTCCACTGTGGAAGAAGTTCTGAATGGGATGAAGACTTCCATTGCTGGCAGCTGTCTGGGTACAGGTTGCAGAAAAACCAAGACCCTTCTTTGTTTTATTGTCAATAGGAATGACAAGCCGTCCCCATCCGGTTGTATCGGTACTCTCGACCGCTTTGATAGCATCTTTGTATGAGGAAATCGAGGTTCCTCCTTGGGATTGATTGTCCTTGCCCACCGACAGTGCTTGGAACTGCGTCCCAATAACCTCCTCGGGTTCTACACAAGTAGATAATGATAAGTTACTCACGAGCAAGGCCTGTTCTCCATAGACTATGACAAGTTGATCATTCTGAACGAACTTTAGCTTTTGGTGGAGGGTCGAAGTGACCGCTCCAGCCTGATGTATCCAAGGTCTTCCTAATAAATAACTATATGTTGTCCGGATGTCCATGACCTAGAAAGTGACTTGGAAAGTGTGAGGACCGATAGTTATGGGAAGATCAACTTCGCCGATAACTGTTTTTCTGGATCCGTCGAACGCTTTGACGACGACCTCGCTGATTCTCATCGGAGGGCCTTTGAATGATAATTGCATCAAAGTGGACTTCGGCATAACATTCAGGGCTGTCCCAGTGTCTACCAGTACGCTGGCTAAAGCATCGTCCTGGCAGCTAACTGTAATGTTGAGCGCCATGTTATGATGGCGACCCTCTTCGGGTAATTCCTCATCACTAAATCCCAAATTATTGCAGGAAGTGATGTTAGAGACAATGCTATCGAACTGTCTGATTGTTACATCCTGTTCCACAAAGGCTTGCTCCAAGACTTTCTGTAGAGCCTCCCTGTGGGCTTCTGAACTGAGTAATAGTGATAATACCGAGATCTTTGAAGGAGTCTGTAACAGCTGATCAACAATGTTATATTCACTCCTTTGGATGAGCTTCAGCATCTCATCATTATTTTTCAAAAGGTCAGGATTACTGGATTGACTGACTGATGGATCGGGAGCTTCTATCTGAAGTTCCTTTTCCTTGTTAGGTTCTCCAACTCCTCGGTTGAAGATTCGACCGCTCCGTGTTACACGACTGATGTCTGCAATATTCACGACGGAGGGTAATGGAATTTCCTTTCCATTTTCAACTATTGTTGCACCGTATTTGTAAGGGATCGCCTTAGCTGATTCATACGGTAGTGGTCCCGGTAGATAGATGACTATGGGAACCATCTGATTTTTTTGACCATCATAAGTAATCTCGATCCGTTCCCGGTCGGGAGCTCTAGATTCGTCAAGCAGAGGGATGATGGCAAAAAAATCCATGGTCTGGTGACGACCAGAGATTGTGACAACATCCTCGACTTGATTGGCAAGGTAGCTCGGCGTCCAGTTGATGGGTCCAGAACCCGGATATGGGCGAATCTCTCCACGATCCACCTGACCCTAAAGAGCTGCTCTCACAAGGTAACACCCTTGGTTACTTTCTGAACAGACACTACAATGGTCATAATTGTGTGGTGGCACCTGGCCACGCCCACTTTGAATACAATGTAACCTCACTAGGTTAGCTTCCATAGATCGGACATCCTGACTTTAACGTCGAGTAGGATTCCTGTTACTGATACTAATTTGCTGAGTATCTTCATCCATATAGATTGGCATCCACCAGTGATTTAACAAGTGCTGAAGTGCCTCCTGGACAAGGGTACAACCTCGATCGTTTTCGCAACCCGCCTTACAGCTGTGATAATTATGTGAGATCAGGAATCCGAGTCGGACCTGCTCAACATGTAACTCTACCAGGTTGGTATTCATCACGCGAATATCGAAGATCTGAACCATGTTGATCTGATAAGGGTTCCTATCATGGTAGTCTTGGATCCATCCAAGATCCATCTGACGCTGGAGGGCCTCTTGTATGAAAGAGCATCCCTGTTTGTTTACCGAGCAAGTCAGACAGGAACTGTAATCGTGTCGTGGCAGATTATGATACTGGCTTTGCCTTGAATGCATTGCCACCAAGTTGACATTCATCGCACGGATGTCGTGGTTCTGAATGACGTTGGAATTCGTATAGACCATGTTAACTCCACGAACTCGGTGCTCTTGGATCCATCCGAGATCCATCTGTTCCTGTAGAGCTGCTTGCACTATCGAACATCCTTGATTGCTTTTAGAGCAGACATCACATTGATGATAATTATGAGGTGGCACATGGCCATATCCACTCTGTCTACAATGCATCTTGACCAGATTGGTCCTCAATAAGAGTACATCGTGAATTTGATAGACATTGTTAGACTCTTTCTCAATCAGGTTGACTGCAGCTTTCTCGTGTTGAGGCAGCGGATTCATGAGAACATTGGGATTCGTATCTTTGAAAGATAAGAGCCCGCTCCTAATAAGCTTTTGCACGTTAGATTTGAAATTGAGACAGTTCTTTATGTTATGCCTTGACCCTCCTTGATGATAAGGGCATGTCTGGTCCAACTTAAACCAAAAAGGCGGATTTTCCGGTACTGTAAGAGGAGACTTAGTCTGGACGTGCCCCTTAGCCAGTAGTAACGAAAATAGTTCTGCGTACAACATGGGTATAGGATCAAACCCTAATGGTCGTGTTGTACGGTTGTTATTGTATGGAGGACGAGCCTGCTGAAGAGGTTGCTGTGTCCTTTGCTGATTAGGTTGGCTCTGCGCAACCTGAGATTGATACGTAGGAATAGGCGTAGGGCTGATAGCAGGAGTTACAGCTGCTACCGGTTGATAACGTCGCCTTTGCTTTCCGAGAGAGATATTCCCAATATCCTGCTCTTTTTTCTTAGGGAGAGCACTACTGTATCGTTTTGTACTACTCGATGATCCAGCGTCTTTTGCCAAACGTCCTTCTCGGACGGCTTCCTCAAGACGAACTCCCATGCCCACCATCTCGGTGAAGTCACTGGGCGCACTGGCAACCATTCTATCGTAGTAAAATGAGCTTAAGGTCTTTAAGAAGATCTTTGTCATCTCTTTTTCCTCAAGAGGTGGACAAATTAGAGCGGCAATTTCACGCCATCTCTGGGCGTACTCCTTAAAGGTTTCCTTGTCCTTTTGTGACATGGATCTGAGTTGATCTCTGTCCGGTGCCATGTCCAAATTGTATTTGTATTGTTGGACAAAGGCAGTACCAAGATCTCTGAATGTGTTAATCGTAGCACGGTTTAAACCCATGTACCATTTTAATGCGGCACCGATTAAACTATCCTGAAAGTAGTGAATCAGCAGGTCCTGATTCTCAGTCTGAGCTGACATTCGCCGAGCGTACATCACCAGATGACTCTAAGGGCAAGAGTTACCCTTGTACTTTTCAAAGTCGGGAACTTGGAACTTGTGAGGGACTTTCGCATTGGGGACCAAGCAGAGATCTGCAGCGTCCATTCCAAATAGATCCTGACCGCGAATGGCTTGCAGTTTCTTTTGTATTTGCAAGAACTGTTCCTAGAATTCATCCATTCGGTCAAACATAGTTTCCTTTTTACCAGAAGGTATCTGTGGAGTCTATCCTTCCAGGATAGTGTGCACCACAGGGGGTGGTACCGTGACTACGGCAGTGAGTCTTGGCGTTTCCCAAAGTTTGTAACCTTTAGGAGTCTTTAATATGCCCCTGGCATCTTCGCTTTCCCGAAGTTTGTAACCTTCAGGACCAACGGCATCTGTCGCGATTCCTCGATCTTCAACGATCGGCGGAACATATCCTTCCGGGATATAGTTTGCAGGCATGCCCCAGGGACAGTCTTTCGGCATTTGATACCTAGGATCATACTTCTCCACTATGGGCGCTGAGGTGATCTCTGAGATCACAGTCATTTGTAGCTGAGCTTCTGCCATGGCTTGCATGTCGTTACGAAGCTTTCTCATATCCTCTCTCAGAGCGTCGATCTATTCTTTCAACTCTCTGTTCTCTTCCTCAAGATCATCCATCTTTTTCTGACGATTAGCCCGAGTATTGTACAAATGAGACAGTTTGACTCTAGAACTGAGACACAAACGTGAGATTCATAGGTAAGAAGAATATGCGACATGAGAATGATGAATGCAATGATTATATTAATTATTTTTTGGTTTAATCAAAATAAACTTCGACAATTAGATTGCAAATATCAAACGGTGGGGAAACCCCTTTTTATTGAATTCAAAGGATTACCGAAATGGAAATACAGTAGATTACAAGGTGCAGAAACAGAAACCTAAGCTAATGGGTCCCGAGTCCTCTCTGAAGAGAAATCGGGTGCTGAATCTGGTACTTTCCTTTTCTTTGACCGGGGCTCTTGGGCCATTGTCGGGTTGTCATTCCTTTGCCAAGTGAAAGGAGCGAGCAAATTCCTTTGGTCATCCTGATTATCCACAACATGTTGCTCTAAAATCCCAATCAGAGCGTCCTTATCTTTCAGCAGTTGCTGTATTTTGATGCACTCCACGTTGAGGGTGCGGTACTTGTTCTTCCAAGACCTCTTCTCCCTTTGAACTTTGTTGAGAGTAACCTGAAGCTTTTCAGTTTCCGTCATGAAGTACATGGCATATTCCCTTGGCGGAAGAACTCCGTGACGAGGATAAGGCATCTTTAGCTTGAGAGCTCTAGTTTGTACCCAGTGGAGATAAGGCTCCACCGAGACACGGTCCGGTTTTCCTAGAGACTCCCGTCCTTTCTTATGAACATGTTTCCAAGCATGCACTATTTCCATCTTTAGTGCTCTGTCATTTTCTCCTTCCTTGAAGAAAAGACCTTCCAGATGAACACTCTGTGGGACGTGTCTCATCGGGTATCCAAATTGACGACGAACAAGAACTGGATGGTAATTGATTCCTCCCTTAGTTCCTATAAGGGGTACGTTGGGGAAGTTTCCACAACGGTCAATGATCCTGATTCTGTCATAAATCCTATTAAACCAATCTATGTCAGAGTTGGTGAGGGACATGATTTTCTGCGACCAACGTAAGGCACTTTTGTGATCCCAAAAAGCAGCAGACTTAGGCAAATGAGAGATAAACCATTTATAAAGCAGAGGTACACAGCATGTGATCTCCCCTCCGCTGTACAAATTTCCCAAGTGTACAGAATGATACGCATCTGCGAACAAAGTCGGCACAGGGTTTCCAATGAGAAAAACCTTAATAGCGTTGATATCGACGAAGTTATTAATGTTGGGCAACAGAAATAACCCGTAAGTGAGTAAAACAAAGATGCTTTCAAAAGCAGTCCCGTTCCCTACACTAGCAAAGTACAGAGCTTTCTTTGTAAGAAACTGGGCTGGCAAACCTTGTATGCCACCCTTGGTGGTTATGTGAATCCTGACTTCTGACTCATCCAAATGAATTGCCCTTGCAATGGTCTGATCCTTTGGAATTTCTTCCAGTCCAGAAAATGGAGCTCGATCTGTAATGTGTAGATCAGTCAGATGAGAATATTCCTCCAGCGTTGGTGCGAGCTGGTAATCCGGGAATGTGAAACAGTGATAGACCGGATCGTTGAACTGAATGAGCGCATCCATGATTCCCTCAATCACATGGACTCTTAGCAGAGATAGAAAAACTCTGTACTTGGCTCTGAAAGCCTCTTGGTTTGTGATCATTCTCACCAAACCTCTCAAATCCTCTAGTTTTGGAACCTTGAAGGTGTACTTATGAGTTCTCCTTCTACCGTAATCCATTAGCGTAATCCTTTTCTCTGATATTTGCAATCACAGTCTTAGTCTAATTTGAAAATCAGAGAGACTAGAAGAAAAGAATTTTTTGAATGTTTTAATGTTTTTTAGATGAATGCATGAATGCAGCACACAAAAACATAGAAAAAACATGGGGTCAAAGGATCGTTGTCATGAAGTCAAGGCTCTACCCATCCCCAAAGGTTTATACCAGTGACTTTTGTACCTGTCTCTCATCATCATCAACTCTTGTCAAGAAAACACCAGCGGGCCGGGAACCGTGCTAGGTGATGTTTTATGAAGAGTCCTCAGAAGAGGGTGGCATCGCATGACAACTATTTCCGATAGCCTCTGCGCCACTAATTTGCTCCTCAGCTTCTTAGACTTCACAATCGACCCATTGCCTGTGAGAGGGAATGGGTTACATTGGGAAGCCTCCACTGAGGTTGATGGTCGACCTCGTCGCCATCACCTATCTTAAGTGTATACTCAATCTTTCCACATGCGGCATCACACGCATTCCCATTAGCAGAAAGATAAACACATATATCAATCAGGAAAAGCAGTATATATATTTGTCCTAATCATCCTAGACCTTAAAAGCTATGAATCCTATGTTCCTGACAGAAAATGGGTTCCCCGGCGGAAGCCCCCAATCTGTGGTTTTCACACAAGAGAAGAGAAAAAAGGGTAGAAGAGCCCCACGGTGGGCGCCACTTTTAAAGTTTCCACCTAATAGACGGGAAGAGAACAAGATCTCGCTACAAAGGTGAGATAGATCCTAATGACACGTCCCCAGCAGAGTCGCCAAGTCCCTAGTGACGTCGCCATTTTTCTGTAGCGAGCGATTTTTGGACGTGGTTGCGAAGCACTATCGCTCTTTGGTATCTACAACTCGATTTATTTTTTATCCTATTAAAGCTGATGAAGGAAGGGAAATAGATGTCTCAAATTAACCCTGCTTGCAAACTGAGGTTAAACAGCGGTCTGTTAGGTTATAGATGCTACAAAGATTCGGGGTCTCTATTG
The DNA here is from genome assembly GCA_022829125.1 of Lathyrus tuberosus. Classification (NCBI taxonomy): domain Eukaryota; kingdom Viridiplantae; phylum Streptophyta; class Magnoliopsida; order Fabales; family Fabaceae; genus Lathyrus; species Lathyrus tuberosus. The sequence goes on from JALAZF010000371.1 coordinate 1,201,168, forward strand.
GGTGTATTTTGTTAAAAGTGGTGTTTGGTCGAATGGTGGGAGGTTTAGATGTCAGGACGGATATATGAAAGTATGGGATTTTGGGTTTTTGTTTAGTGTGTTCGCTAAGATTTTTCTTCCAATCATATGCCTACGTATTCCCGTTTACCGAAACAGGGAAATCAGAGCGTTCGTAGTTCCTCCTATTCTATGGGAGGAAATTGGAATTTTGGTGTCTTGTTCAAAGCCCAAGACGTGAAGCTAAAGGTAGTTTGTATCTTGTTCAAAGCCCAAGATGTGAAGCTGAAGGGTCTATTTGTATCTTGTTCAAAGCCCAAGATATGAAGCTAAAAGGGTGTTGACTTTAGAGAGAATTTGTCATCTCTAAAGAGGGGGTTGTATGTCACAACTGTTTATAAAGGAGAATTACTTTAACCGGGATACGCGGATCCTAGCAATGCCATAAATTCCTTTATAGGGGGTTTTAACCTGAAGGAGAAGACTTTAACTCAGTGTAGAGCAATGCTATCTTTCCTTAGGAATTTCTCATGCTAAAAGAGGGACAGTGGAATGGATGTAGATGATCCAGAGGCTTGCCGCTTACAGTGATTAGATGAAGGAGAAGGAGTTTTTGATGTTTGTGTACTGTGAACGAGGCATAACTTTGATGCTAAAAGGTTGATTGGATCAACCAATGGTTTTCTTATACAAAGCCTAAGAGGAGGCTATGGGTTTTGCTTATACAAAGCCTAAGAGGAGGCTAATATGTGTCTCGTACAAAGCCCGAGAGAGAGGCTAAAAGGGGTTGGTCTTACAAGAGGATCTTTTATACTCAACAAGATAGTGTTTTTGTATCTCGTACAAATCCCGAGATAAAGGCTAAAATTTGTTTGGCTCAATAAGAACCTTTTTGTATCTCGTATAAAGCCCGAGATGGAGGCGAAATGTTTGCTTTGCTGGGAAGAATCATTGTACAAAGTCCAAGAGGAGGCTATTGTAACTGTTTCAGTTGAGTGACAGATCCAATATACTGATTTTAAAGAGAAAATCAGTTCTTATATGAGTAACACTGTACTTAAGGATTTGATTCAGGGATATTTCCCTTTCTTTGAGGAAACGGGAAATCCAAAGGGTATTGAGACTGTCCGAGTCTACGGGTTTCCTTCCTATTTAACGAAGAGGTCACTTGAGAATGTCTTTGAGACTCAAGGATATTAGACTGTCTGTGTCTAGAGTTTCATCTTTTGTACTATTCTATGAGAAACAGTAGTAGACTCTTTGAAAGGACTGTTCTATGAAGATGACTAGGTTCTGTTCCTATACCTCTAGGAGGTCGTCGGGACAATTTGTACGAAGCCCAAGAGGAGGCTGGAAGCTTTTAAGAAGCCGTCGGGTCCTTGTACTAAGCCCAAGAGGAGGCTATCATTCCCGGAGGAAGAGATCATTATACGAAGCCTAAGAGGAGGCTGTGAATACTTCTAAGAAGCCGATGGGTCCTTGTACTAAGCCCAAGAGGAGGAGAGGATGCTTTTAGGAAGCCTGTGGGTCCTTGTACGATGCCCAAGAGGAGGCCGATGCTTTTAAGAAGCCCGTGGGTTCCCAAACCCCAAGAAATTCAAGACAGGCTATTCACAAGGAATAGATTAAGCCAGGAAAGTTCAAGAATTTGGAAGAAACTCAAAGATGCCATTCACCGAGAATACATTCATCTCTGGGAGTAGAGTTTCTTGACAATTCCTAATGAGGACAGCCGAAGAGAAGACTGTATCTGGTGATCCTATTGGGGATCTAGCTGTCTATTTCTACGAAGAAACGAAACGGCGTTACCTAGTTCTAGACGTAGTTGCCGGGGAAACTCTAAATATCTATACTATTATTACACAGTTGATATGAGTTTATGAAAGAAGACTTACAGCGAAACAGCCCCACAATACAGTTATATGTATATGAAAGCGGTAAATGAAAGCGTATAAACACTTACTCGGTTGTAGAGCTTCCATGATGTTTGGTTAGTTGTTCAACAAAGACAGATTGAAAACAACAGTATATTCAAAATCAAAGGAGAAAGTGCTTTGAAAAAGAAAGATTTGGGGCTTACAGCTCAAGGAGAGGCCCAGGGTTTTACCAGTGATTGCACTATTAAATTTGTACAGAGGGATTTATACAAGTGATTGTGGCCCAAAAAAGGTTTTCTGTACAAAGGGATGGGTCTTACACTCTCTCAAGAGGCCCAAAAAGTTTTTAAAGAAAAAGAGTGGGGCTTATAACACGAGGGTAGGCCCAAATGATTTTTTCGTTTAAAATGGCGATCGCGCCGAGGTTTTCTTTTAATGCAGAGGGACTTTACAATAAGTGAGGCCCAAAGTTGTTTTTGGTTAAAAGGGGATTGGGTCTTACACTCTATTAGAGGCCCAAAAGTTTTGAATGGGTATTATAGCTCAAGGAGAGGCCCAGATGGTTTATTTTTAAACTGGCGACTATCGTGCCGAATTTAAAAATGTACAGAGGGACTTATACAATAAGTGATGCCCAAAATATTTCTGTACAAGTGGGTTGGGTCTTACACTCTAATAGAGGCCCAAAAGTTTTTTGAAAATGATTTGTGAGGGTTGAATTAATCAAAAACTCTAATTTATTTCCAAAATGTATTTTAATTGAATAAAAATTCAATTAAAATGATCAAAAATTGTTTAACATGTGGGAAACAAATTATGATCTTGGATTAATGCTTCAAAAATCAAGTATTGACCTACAAAATAATTAGAAGTCATTCATCTTTACAAAATCAAGAGGGAAAAAATATTTTAAATGTCAAAAACAATTAAAATATTAATTCTTTGCAAAAATATCAATTATATGAAATAAATAATATTTTTGGGATTTTTTGGAAAAATAAAATATTTCAACATTTTTGTGAATTATTAAAAAAAGAATCAACTCAAAATCATTAAAACTCAAAGAGAAATTAATTTTTGAATCAATTAAATAAAAATCACAAAATTCAAATATTCAAATGTTGGAAAATGGCGCCAAGAACAAGGGCAAGAACACGCGCGTGTTCTGAGTTTCCCAGATTTGCATTTTCTATCCAATCTCACTGAATACTTAATCATATCATGCAATCCACATACCAATCAACTCGTTTCAACCTCACGATCATGTCTATGACAATTAATTTCATTTAAATTAAACATAAAACAAGAAATCATGAATAATCCTCAAGAACTCTAGATTCTGCATGAAGGCTGGGATTTTTTATACACGATTCAAACAATGCAATTAATTGAGGGGAAACATTCCATGCATGATTATGAACATATGGCCAAATTATTGTGCAGCAAAAATTGCATGGATTGAGAGATGACCAAGTTTAGGCTTACCTCTACGTCGTGACAGCAAGAGCAAATTGATTTCTGAGTTGGAGACGTTACAGATGAGTTGTGATGATCTGAACAGCTTCCCTACACCCTATGAAGTGTGTTTGAATGCTTGGACTTGATTGAAACTGGCTGGATCACTTCATGGCATCTCAACAGCAACTTGGTTAAAACCTTGAGCAATTGACTGGTGATTCTGAGAAATCAGTGTTCCAGTTGTTGTTTAAGTGTTTGATCAGCTCATATGTGATGTATATGAGGTGTGTGTGTGATTGGTTTGATTGGAAAAGCTCTCAAACTCAAAACCCGATAGTGACTTGCCTTAGAAGGTAAAATTGGAGTGAAAGAAGAGATTTTGAGGAAAGCATCTGTTTGATGGATTTGGTGTACTCAAACTGATCAAAATTGAGCTCTATTTATAGTAGAGCAAGTTTGTTTTGCAAGGAATAATGAATGGCAACTGCTGAGTAGGTTTTGCCAATGTTGGCAAATGAAAATCCAAGTCTCCTCTAGCCATTGACTAGAGGTTAGGGCACAGGCTGCTGGTTCCCTTGGTCTTGGATAAGTCTTGACTGAATTCAGTTGCTAAGAGCTCAGTCCATGCCACCTTGATGCTTCCATTGAATGCTCCAATCCAAAATTGGAGTCTTGTCCCTATTTTGGCAATTCTAGGTTCAACATGCTATTTCTTGTTCCAAAGACTTTGGAGGCTTGGCTCAGTGATTGTCCCCTTTAGATTCAATCCTCAGAGGTGTCCAAGTGGATAGGAGTGTTTGGATTTGGCTGATTTTGGCAAATCAACCAAAAGTGCAAAAATCTGCCTTGCCTTGGCAGATTTCAGCAAGGCATCTTGCCAATGTCATATCTCATAGCTCAAATTGAATTTGGTAATGTTCCTGACCATTTTGGAAAGCCCTTACATGATACAACAACTGTTTGAACATGTTTGGTTTTGATCTCTTTTGAATCCAAGTGAAAAATCCCCCTACATTTGGAAAAAAGTAAAGGCAGATTCTGACTTAGTGAAATTTTCACTAAGTGTTGGAACAAAATGACTTTTCTTAATTTTGATCACTCCATAACTCAAAATCCATGAGAAATTTGGACATAGGTCAGTATGAAGCTTTTGTAGAAGGCAATGTGATCTACAAATCAAGCTTTGAATGGGGAACAATGGCCTTGTGGTTTAGGAGTTATGGTCCTCCAAAGTTGGCACATTAGTGTCACTTTTTCCATAGCTTAGAAATTTTTCTAAGTTTTTATGGTTACCCCTTTTACAAGTTATCCCACTTTCTTTGATTTTTCTTGATTAATGATGATTCAAATCATACATTAACATCATTTTAGGGTTAAAAATCCATTTTGGTGAAAAATCTCAAAAAGTCAAAGTTAACTTTTGTGCACAGTTGACTTTTTATAAGATGAATTCCAAACTGTGCAATTCTTCAGGAAATCATGCCCTTGACCTAAATCAAACTTGATGGACATGTTCCATGGGTGTCATAGGGTATATTGAATCATGTCTTAGGGTTTGGGAGCATGTCCTGGTTAAAAGTCAAAGTTACAGTTGACTTTCCTCACGAAACCCTAATTGTGGTGCAGATGAAATTGAGACTTGTTGCTCAAGCTTCTTGGATTAATCCATTGTTGCAAATGGATCAATATAGTATATTAGAGACCCTCAAATCATGTCTTGAGGTCTTGGCTCATGATTTGTCCCAAAAGTCAACTTAGGGGTGAATTAGGTCAAGAAACCCTAATTCCTGATTTTTGATTAATGCATCCCCTGAGGTCAAATTGACTTGATGATTGGGTCCATGAGGTTCCATGGAGTATATTAGGTTATGTTTTGGATCATTGGCTTGTGCCCAGATGAAAAATTTCTATCTGGAGGCCCTGGTCGACCAAAACCCTAATTTGGTGACACTGTCGATCTTGAGACTTGATCCACCTAGAAGGGAGCAGCCTTGTGCTTAATCCTTGAAGTGGAAGTCCTTTTGATCCATTGTGGATATTTTAGTGGCTAGACAAGCTGAAGATCATGTCATTCCTTGATTGATCCTTTGTCTATGGCTCTGAGAGGGCTTAAAACCCTAATTTTGATTGTAGTGAATGCTCAACAACCCTTGAGGAATTTTGATGAGGCATGATGGTTCATCCATATTGTGATGATGATTGACACAATGATGGGAATCTTAGTGGTTAAAATTTGGGGTATGACAGAATCTTCTATATCCATCTCACTTTTTGACTCTGATATGTCCTCGAACTTCTCCTAAGGAGAGGACAACGGAGTATGCGCCTCTTCTTGAAATATGTATCCAGAATCATTAAGGTAGGACCTTCATTATTCTTCAGGATCTGAGAGTCCATCTTAGAGTCGTCTCTATTAATGGCGTCGGCCTCTTGAGCGATAGGATGGATAAAGCCTCCGTTGTGGAAAATATTTTGAATGGGAGGAATGCCTTCATTATTTCTAGCAGCTTTTGTGAATACTGGGGAAAAACCGAGGCCTCCCCTGGTATGGTTATCGGTAGGAATCATAACCTGTCCCCACCCTTTAATGGTACCACTTTCCACCACTCGAACTGCGTCTTTGTAAGAGGAAATAGATGCCCCTTTGCTATCTTTGCTACTTACAGAAAGTGTCTGAAACTGAGTTCCAATAACCTCTTCGGGTTCTAAGTAAGAAAATGATGACATATTGCTTACAACCAAAGCCCATTCACCATACATAGTAACCAACTTGTTATTTTTCACAAATTTCAGCATTTGGTGTAGCGTTGAAGTGACTGCTCATGCCTCATGGATCCAAGGACGACCTAACAAACAACTGTACACTGCTTGGATATCCATCACTTAGAAGGTAACTTGAAATGTATGGGGGCCAATAGTTATGGGGAGATCAACTTCACCAATAACTGTCTTCTTGGATCCATCAAAGGCTTTGACGACAATTCCACTACCCCTCATAGGAGCGCCTTGAAATGCTAACTTTGTAAGAGTTGATTTTGGCAAGACATTTAGTGATGAACCAGTGTCGACCAATACACTTAACAAGGCGTCATTCATGTAGTTTATTGAGATGTTTAGTTCCATATTGTGATTGCTCCCCTCTTCTGGGAGATCTTCATCATAGAAGCTCGGGTTATTGCAAATGGTGATGTTAGCAAGGATATTGCCAAATTGACCCACCGTTACATCATGGTTTACAAAAGCTTTCTCCAAGACCTTCTTTAGAGCTTCCCTGTGAGCCTCAGAGCTCATTAAAAGGGATAGTATGGATATTTTGGAAGGTGTGTTTAACAGCTGGTCCACAATGTTGTACTCACTTTTCTTGATCAGCTTTAAAACTTCATCATTATCACTCATCTGATTAGTATTACTTGATTGACTAATATGTTCAAAAGGATTCTCAACCTACTTCTCCTTTCTTGCAGCCACATCCTCAACTTCTTTGTTGAATACCCGCCCACTTTTGGTAACTTAGCTTATGTCAGTGATGTTAACAATAGATGGTAAGGGTACTTCCTTCCACTCTTCAACCATGGTAGCACCGTACTTGTAAGGTATAAATTTTTCTAATTTGTACAGAACTAGACCTGGTAAATAAATGACCAAAGGAGTCATAGTGGTCTTCCTACTATCATAGGTGATCTCTATTGGTTCAATGGTGGGAACATTAGGAATTCTTCTTCTGTCAATAGGGATTTCCGTGCATTCGGGTTCATTGAACTGAGGAATTATGGAATAGACATCCTCATCAGCTTCATTATCAATGGATTCTCTTTCATGGAGGACCGTGATGGTTCTTCGGTCTAACAACCCTTGGATCTCATTTTGGATGAGGAGACAACCACGTCGGCTTCTGCGACATTTTCTACAGGTAGTATGATTATGATGATTGAGACCAAAGTAATCAAGTTTAGACAAGCACTTGTGAAATTTGACTAGTGACTCCCTGATGTCTTTGATATCATAAACTGCTTATTCTCCCAGACAACCTTGTACCATATTGATTGGTTGGTATGGCCTCATTCTGTATTCCTGGATCCAACCTTGGTTTATTTGCTCTTGTAGGGCTGCTTGTACCAAGTAGCATCCTTGATTATTCACAAAACAACCGCTACATGCTGTGTAATCATGTGGATCTACAAGACCCCACCTGCTGTGTCCTACGTGCATTTTCACAAAGTTCCTCCTTAATAAGCGGACATCATAGATCTTATAGCTGCCTGTGCATCCATAGACCATGTTAACAAAAACGCCTCTATGTTGAGGTAGTGGGTTTAATTGAACATTTGGATTGCTGTCTTTGAAAGACAGGATGTTATTTTTGATAAGTCTTTGAACACCAGCTTTGAAGCTAAAATAGTTCTCAATACCATGCCCAGGTGCTCCCTGATGATAGGGGAAAAACTGGTCAGCTTTGAACCAATAAGGAGGGTCCAGAAACTTCATCATCAATTGTTGCTACAAGTGCAACATTTGCTTGTTCTTCATCAGATTCTTCTTCATCTTAAGAATCAGAGTCGCCCAAGTTGCCATTAGACCTTTCTTCGCTCTGGAGAAATTCTTCTTAGGCTTCTTGTTTTTCTTGAGCTTTGGACCCTCGTTCATATAATGACCTGGCTCATTACACTCACATCAGATGTCTTCTTTCCCAGAGTTCTGCTTTTTCTGTCCAGATGATGACTCAGAGCGGCCTTTGATTCTTCTAGATCCTCTGAAGTTTCCTTGCCTATGCTTCCAGAGCTTCTTAATTCTTCTGGAGATTAGCGATAGATCATCTTTTGTTTCTTCATCAGAATCTTCTGATTCTTCTTCAGCTTGATAAGCCTTTGCCTTTTCAGGTTTAGACTTAGGAGCAATAGATTTACTCTTCTTCTGAGGTTCATCTTTTTCCAGCTCTACTTCATGACTTCTTAAGGAACTAACAAGTTCTTCAAGACTTATACTATTCAGATCCTTGGATAGCTTTAGAGCTTGTACCATAGGTCTCCATTTCTTGGGAAGGCTTCTGATGATCATTTTAACATGATCAGAAGTTGAGTATCTTTTGTCCAGGACTTTGAGTCCCGCGACTAGCATTTAAAACCTTGAAAACTTAGTCTCAACTGTTTCATCATCCTCCATTATGAATGGCTCATATTTCTGAATTTAAGGCAAGCGCCTTTGTCTCCTTAACTTGAGCATTTCCTTCATGAGTCATTCTTAAAGAGTCAAGAATGGATTTGGCAGTTTCTCTATTTGTTATCTTCTCATACTCAGTATAAGAGATAACATTTAGAAATATGATTCTTGCCTTGTGATGATTCTTTCTTTTGTTGGTTGGTCATAGCGCTTTTAGACACTTTAACACCTGTAGCATCAACTGGGTGAGTGTAGCCATCGACTGTAAAATTCCAAAGATCTACTTCATAACCTAGAAAGAAACTTTCAATTCTATCTTTCCAGTAGTCAAACTTTTCACCATCAAAGACTGGTGGTTTGGCACTGTAATGATCTTTCTCTTCAGTGGTGGTATTAGCAGGAGCTGCCATGATATCTCACACAAATACTGGATCGGTTCTGAACACTGTTAAGTGCTAATAAAATGTTTATCACAATCAGAACCCGAGCTCTAATACCAATTGAAGGTGTGAGAAAAATACAAGAAAGAGGGGGTTTGAATTGGGTTTTCCAAAATGAAAGCTTTTCGTGACACTCAAACAAAGATCACAAATAGACTAACAATAGAGAAAGACACACGATATATCCTGTTTCACTTAAAAATTATCAAGTTAATCCAGGCCACCCGCCAAGGTGATTTTGCCTCTCTCAAACAAGGTCTTAATCCACTATAACCAAACTTATTACAACTGCACTAGCAACTGCTGGTGACTAACAATACACATACTAACCGTCTCTTCTTAAGGCTTCTGACCAAACTGGTCCCTTAAGGAATTAATCTCTAAGACACACTAGTCCTAGACTTCTCAAGAATTCTGACCTAACCGGTCTCTCAAGGAAATCAAACCACTGTTTGAAAATATAATGCACAAGCCAACTGCAAGTGACTAACAACACTAAAACTCACTGTCTTAGTCTTCCTAAAGCTTCTGACCTACCCGATCCTTTAGGGAACACAAACAACTATTTGTTACAAAGGTTTATTTACAATAATGATGCTTCTACACAAGCAGAGTAAACACATTTTTAGCTCAGTCTATCTTAGAGCGAATCTACACAGTAAAAACAATCTTCTTCTTTGTATTGTGATGCTTTACTGTTCACTTATAAATTTCTCCATTTCTTGAGTTCTTTCTTCATATGAATAGTGTTTTTAATATTTCTCTTTTTCACACTGAGTGTTACATTTTTCTGCACCTGATTCGTTTAATGATCAAGTTTATATATAGCCAGAAAAAGATCCATTGAAGGGTAGATCAGTAATATCAGAAGAGTACTGGCGACTTGAAATAATGTCGTTATGCTGGGGTGAAAATTGTACACTGAAATTGTCCTTTGTACCACCAAATCAGGGTAGTGGAATGGTAGTGGAAAAGAACATTTTTTATCTGAACCATGTACTATTTTCCCACACAAACGTTTCATCTTCTGATATTCATCAGAGGCTTCTGAGTTGATATGATTGAAGCATGATTAGAAGAATGAATCATTGGGTCTTCAGAGTATTGAGTCTTCAGAGTCTTCAGAACTTGTTTAGCAGAACCTTGTCTTCAGAATCTTCAACACTCCTTCTTCAGAACCCTTATTCTTCAGATTCCTTAAGACTTCAGAGTCTTCAGAACTTCGTTCAACAGAATCTTGTCTTCAGAATCTTCAGCACTTATAGTCTTCAGAAGTTGACGACTTCAGAAGTTAAACAAGCTTTAGAACTAGAACATCAGAGTCATGCTCAGAGGTTAAAATCTAAGAGACATTACAATAGCAACATAGTGTCTTCTTAGAGTCTTTCTGATGCACAGTAGATCAGAAGCAATCTTGCTTCTTTGCGCAGAAGCGACCATTGAGAATTTCAGAGTGACATAGTACATGATCTTTATTAGAGTCAGAACCTGTTTGTCAAAACCATCAGAAAAATAAACGTTAGAGTACCAAAATTGTTCTCACATAAATACTCCATTGTTATCATCAAAACATAGAGATAAGATGCATAACCAAATCTTGTTCTTACAAGTTCAAGTTGGTTCATTATGTTTTTTTAACTTCGAGTCCAAATTCAAGATTCATATTCAAGTTATAATTCAAAAGAGTTTTGGATTGATTTCAAAGTTCATGCTTTTCATAAAATTCAAAGTAAGAATGCCAAAGAAATTCAAACTTGCAAGATTAATTCAAAGAGTGCAAGAGTTTTACAAGCTTAATGCGAATTTCAAATTACAAGGTTACTTTTTCATAAAGGGTCCTATACATCCAAATCCAAAAGGAGAGTTTGTTACAAAGCCTATGAAACAAAAATGCCAATGGAATGATACTTCATGTTTCTAAGCCTTGAGTATTTCATGCTTCCAAACCTTGAGTACTTCATGCTCGAATCTTAGTTCAAGTACCTACACCACAAGAGGTAGAAGAAAATTTAGGCAACTATAACTTGTAGTAATTGAAGTGGCTGAAATCATGACAAGATCAAGAGTGTTCATTAACTTTACAAACACAATCCAGCATAAACCATTAATCATCAAAATCATGTTCCTTACTTTCCAAAACAATTATGAAACACAATCAAACATCAGCATGACCAATTTAATTTCTTTCCAAAACAGGTCTTAAGGACAATCCATACATGTCAAATTGAAAGGAGAAAGTTTTTTAAAATCACAAAACATGTCAAGATGAAAAAGGAAAAGTATTCATCAGATTTTAAAAACACCATCAAAACATGTTCCAATAGCTTTCAATTTATTGCGAAAACAAGAATTTTCCACTCATCAATGTGTCCCTAATGGTTCAAGACTATAAAAGAACAATCTTCATAATTCAAAAAGGGGACAAGTGGAAGCATACACAATAAACAAGAACACACAAAGATGAGGGAAGAAATATAGAACCAAAATTCCACAATTCCAAAAAAGTTACTAAAATCCATAACAGTAGAAGAATTGTTTTCATATAGAAGAACAGAAAGCCTCCTCCTTGAAGCATTCACTCACAGGCCAGTATAGAGGAACAGAAAGCAACTCAAAAGAATTGAGTTTACCTAACCCTTCGAGTTCTCCAGAATCTCGAATTCCATTTGGTAAGTTTCCGAACGCTTTCTTTAATTTAATTGCTTGTTCATATGCTATTTATACATGTGTCATCCTATATGTTTCCTGCAAATAATCACAAACAAAGTCAATCTATTTTTTTTTTATGTTTTCATTTGATTCAATTAATTAATTTTATAGAAAAAACGGAAATAAGAAATGGGGGTAGATTTATTCTCTTAAAACTAAAATCTTTTCCTAATCAAAAATCCAAAAATCCAAAAAATAACAATTTAAATTCTTTCCTATTTGTTTTGAATTATGCTTTAATTTTAGAAATATTTAGGGTTAGCCTTGGCTTGTGTTTAGGTTTGTTTAATCATTGTTACACGTCCTTGTTGATCTTATTGTATGATTTTTTCTTGCATAGTAATTTTAATTTATTAATATAAAAAATTTCAAAAAATATTTTCTTAAGTTAATCTTTGATTTAACCTTTTCGATTTTGATTTGTTTTTAGATTTTACATATTTAGGTTTTAATCTTTGACTTTTCAATTTTTATAAACTTCTTTGACTTCTAACTTGTTAACTTGTGACCTGATTCCTAAGCTTGAAGCTTTGGATCTTTTTGTCTGATATTAGATCTTACGTCTTAGATTTATACCTTGACCATGCCATTGCATTTTTTTATCTTGTGTTCATCGTCGTTCATTTAACTCATGTATTGTGCCATATCATTTTTACCATTCCAAAGGAAAGGATTCCCTGTTGACTGCCATGTCATGTTTAGGATAGCCTTATCCTTCCTTCCCTTTCCAGCCTAGCCTTAGGATTAGAGTCGCTGCACTCTTTGTACGTGTCTTCTATAGTCATTACTTCCCCTTTTAACCTAGCCTTAGGTTTAGAGTTTCTTAACTCTATGTAGGTGTTTTGCCATAGACACTTACCTCTTCCCTTTGGAACCTTGACCACAATCAAGAGTTCGTCACCCTTATTGAGGGGAACTACAAATGCTCTGATTCTATTCCCGTCAAGATACGTAGGCACAAGATGCAATGTCTTGGAGAGCATACTTATGACTAGCACCTTAGGTCTCTCGCTTTACCGTCTCACCCTTTAGCAGACAAATAACAAAATAACATAATAAGACAAGAGGTTCCTGTAGAGTACTACATATACTTAGGATGCTAGCACCTTCCCTAGGTATAACCAAACCCCGAACCTTAGATTCTCTCTTGATTTTATTTGCATATCATTTTTATGGGTTATTCGTTCTTTTTCCCTTCCCTTGGATAAATTAAAGACTGGTGGTGAATTACGATTTGTGAGCCTAGTTAACTCAATAACTATGGTATCCAATTCTCACCGCGACATTGGGGATTTGTCGATTTGTTTTGAGTGATAAGAGTGGGAAATGTTTTTGTTGTTTTTGTAGGGTATGTTGAGATAAACTAGGACGAAAGTATATGAACCTAATGGTTTTACTTATTACTGTGCTCGCTAAGATCTCGCATAATTGCTGGTATGCTTTCAAATAAACTTTGCTGACGATGTAAGGCATTGTTTTGATCCCCCCAAACACTGGAGAAATAAGGAAGTTATCCCCTTTGTTAAACCCTTCGAGCCTAGAAGTTTGAGTTTTTTTATATACAGAAACCCACAATCTTAATCTTGGGATGGGTAGTTCTCAGTTAACTTGATTGTGCGTTCATGCAAAACGCCTTTCATATAAAGGTCGCATTCACAATTTTCCTCTACACACAACAAGCAAGTGTCGATGATGTGTTTCAAGTCGAAAGCCAATGATGGTTCGACGTAATCATTAAGTCAGGAAGTCACTTTCTTTCAAAAAAAAAAAAAAGGAAAAACCCACTAAGTCAAAACCTATGAAGGAGACTTAGGCAAAATCGGGGCATCCCGCTGGCTGTAAGCTTCAAAAGAAATAGTTCAGGCAAAAGTTAGGGAAAATAAAAGAGGAGACCGTTAAATCCTTACCCTGAAAAATCATCAATGACAACAACAACCAAATGTTGCAAGGAAGCAGTGACTGCTATTTCAAAGTTGAAATTCTGGTATCAGATGTGTGATGTTAAGTGTGATGTCCCAACAACACAATTTGCTATATGAACAAGGTAATAAAAACAACAGTAAATCAACACAGAGAATTGTTCACCCAGTTCGGTCTAACTACCTACGTCTGGGGGCTACCAAGCCAGGGAGGAAATTCACTATTAGTAGTATTAAATTACAGACTCAACAATCCCAGTTGACAATCCACTAACTTAATCACTACCCAATGACACTTCTACCTAAGATACACTTAGATATGAGAAACCACTCGCTCCCCCTAAATCACCACAGTGATACAATTCAAAGATTACAACGTATAGAAGTCACACATCCAAAACACAACTTGATCTTGCTTAAAAGCTTTGATCAAGAACAATTAACAACTTAAAACAATTACACCAATTCAAACATGAATGGCTTACAATACACAGACGAAAACACACACTTGACTCTCAGTCTTTAATCTTTTGCTTTTTTTTGTCACTTCCAAGTAGGGTTGTGGCTGCTTTAAATAGAAACTCAGACTTGAGCTTGGACTCCTTGAAAATCTCTGATTTGATTTGAAATTAAAACAGATTTTATTCTTCAAATCTTTTCATATCATTCAGCCCTAAAAACAGCAACAAGATCAACTCCATATCTGATTGCACCAGAAAATATCTTTACCAAGATATTCGGCTGCAATCTCTTAATCAGATCCTTCAAAACAAACTGATACACGCAGCCCTAATAACACAGTAGATTGATGTTCTGCCAACTGATGTCAAGACATCATGTTTAACACAAAACTGCAACCCTAAATAACTAAACATAAACTGAATGTTAATAACTCATGTTAAGACATCAGACAAATGACATCTTCAACAACAACAACATTGTTTTACCAAAATTGCAGCCAATACAAGAACTAACAATCTCCCCCTTTGGCTAATTTTGGCTAAAACAATCTCAGCCAACATCAGAGATACCTGCAGCGGATAAAAAAACTAACATTCACTACACAACCAGTAACAACAACATCCAACAGCTGCACAACAACAAACTCCCCCTCAAACCTAGAACCACAACAAAAAGCTAGGCAACAGCAAACAACAACACTAGGCTAAATCTCCCCCTTTTTAGCCACAATTAGACACCCTCTTAACCTACCAAGGCAGCAAACACGAAGTTCTGACATCCAATTTGACAAGGTCAAATAAATGGCTTTCCAAGAAAAACAAGTTCCCAAACCAAAGACCACTTTGACTGGTCAGGCGATATAAATAAAGACTCTTTATGCAGTATAAAAACCAAGCCTCTTTGCTTCTAACAACAGAACTAGGAAATAACCATGAGTCAGTCTAACAGAGATGTAGGAAAGAAACACATGCAAGAGGTCAAGAAACCAGATTCACAGAAGATGAAGAACAAAACAATGTCTACGGCTGGGGCAACTTCAGGAGCAACAAGAACAAGAAAAACATCAGAGACAAGGATGAAAACCATCAAAAAACCTCCAGTGCAACTTCATGCTTCTGATGATGAATGGGATGGAGATTGGAAAACTTTTCTTGATTCAGGGGGTTGGAATAATCTTTAGACCCTTTGTTTGTTGCTTTTGATGAACTAAAATCTAATCTTGTATGCTTTCAGCAGTTGAATAAAAATCTGTTTCCTTTAAATTAAACATAAGCAATAAAGTTCACAACTGCACACGACACCTCCCAGCACACTTAATCCTCATATATGCAAATTCCTAACTTGCTTCTTAATTTTTCAAATTGATTTGCATCTAAGGCCTTTGTAAAAATATCAGCTAATTGCTGTTCAGTAGCAACATGTTCCAAAGCAACCACTTTGTCTTCAACCAAATCTCTTATAAAATGATGACGTATATCAATATGCTTAGTTCTGCTATGTTGAATAGGGTTCTTGGAGATATTGATAGCACTAAGATTATCACAGTACAATGTCATGACATCATGCTTGACATTGTATTCAGTCAACATTTGCTTCATCCAAACAAGTTGAGAACAACTACTCCCTGCTGCTATGTACTCAGCTTCAGTAGTAGAAAGAGACACACAATTCTGCTTTTTACTAAACCAAGAGATCAGATTAGTCCCTAAGAAGAAACAACCTCCTGAAGTACTTTTTCTATCATCAGCACTCCCTGCCCAATCAGCATCACAATAACCACTTAACTCAGTACCTGATCCATGACTGTAAAGCATGCCATAGTCACTAGTCCCATTCACATACTTCAGTATCCTCTTCACTTGATTCAAGTGACTAACTTTAGGCTCAGATTGATATCTGGCACAAACTCCAACAGTAAAAGAAATATCAGGTCTGCTAGCAGTGAGATACAATAGACTACCAATCATGCTTCTGTATAGACTTTGATCCACACTCACACCATGTTCATCCTTTGACAACTTTAAGTGAGTAGGAGCAGATGTCCTCTTGTGATTAGAACTTTCCAGACCAAACTTCTTAACAATGTTCTTAGCATACTTGCTCTGAGAGATGAATATGGATCTTCCATTTGTCTAACTTGTAGACCCAGAAAATAGCTGAGCTCTCCAACAAGACTCATTTTAAACTCAGACTGCATCTGTTTCACAAAATGTTTAACCATTGCATCTGACATCCCACCAAATACTATGTCATCAACATATATTTGAGCTATCATCAGTTTTCCTCCTTCATCTTTGACAAACAAAGTCTTGTCAATCCCTCCTTTTCTATAACCATTTACAGCCAAGAATTTAGTAAGCCTTTCATACCAAGCTCTTGGTGCTTGCTTCAAACCATAGAGAGCTTTCCTTAGCTTGTACACATGATTAGAAAATGTTAGATCAATAAACCCTTTTGGTTGATCAACATAAACTTCTTCATTTAAGTACCCATTTAAGAAGGCACTCTTAACATTGTCATACCCCAAATTTTGACCACTAATATTTCCCATCATTGTGCAAATCATCATCACAATGTGGATGAACCATCATACTTCATCATTCTCCCCAAAGATGGGTGAGCATTCACTACAATCAAAATTAGGGTTTCAAGCCCTCTCAGAGCCTTAGACAAAGGATCAATCAAGGAATGACATGATCTTCAACTTGTCTAACCTCTCAAACATCCACAAATGGATCAAAAGGACTCCCACTTCAAGGATTAAGCACAAGGCTGCTCCCTTCTAGGTGGATCAAGTCTCAAGATCGACAGTGTCACCAAATTAGGGTTTTGGTCGACCAAGGGCTCCAGATGGAAATCTTTCATCTGGGCACAAGCCAAATATCCAAAACACAACCTAATATACTCCATGGAACCTCATGGACCCATCCATCAAGTCAATTTTGCCTCAGGGGATGCATACATCAAAAATCAGGAATTAGGGTTTCTTGACCTAATTCACCCCTAAGTTGACTTTTGGGACAAATCATGGACCAAGACCTCAAGAGAGGATTTGAGGGTCTCTAATGAACTATATTGATCCATTTGGGACAATGGATTGATCTAGGAAGCTTGAGCAACAAGTCTCAATTTCATCTGCACCACAATTAGGGTTTCGCGAGGAAAGTCAACTGTAACTTTGACTTTTGACCAGGACATGCTCCCAAACCCTAGGACATGCCTCAATATACCCTATGAAACCCATGGAACATGTCCATTAAGTTTGATTTAGGTCAAGGACATGATTTCCTGAAGAATTGCACAGTTTGGAATTCATCTGATAAAAAGTCAACTCTGCACAAAAGGCAACTTTGACTTTTTGAGATTTTTCACCAAAATGGATTTTTAACCCTAAAATGATGTTAATGTATGATTTGAATCATCATTCATCAAGAAAAATCAAGAAAAGTGGGATAACTTGTAAAAGGGGTAACCATAAAAACTTAGAAAATTTTCTAAGTTAAAAATAAAGTGACAAGGGTACCAACTTTGAAGGATCATAACTCCTAAACCACAAGGCCATTTTTTCTCATCCAAAGATGGATTTGTAGCCCTCATTACCCTCTACAAAAACTTCAACTAGACCTAAGTCCAATTCATTAAGGATTTTGAGTTATGGAGTGATCAAAATGGCTGAAAAATGAAAATGTCACTTTTTCCAACACTTAGTGAAATTTTCACTAAGTCAGAATCTGCCTTCACTTTTTGCCAAATGTAGGGGGATTTTTCACTTGGATTCAAAAGAGATCAAAACCAAATATGTTCAAACAGTTGTTATATCATGTAAGGGCTTTCCAAAATGGCCAAGAACATTGCCAAATTCCATTTGAGTCATGAGATATGACATTGGAAAGTTGCCTTGCTGAAATCTGTCAAAGGCAAGGCAGAATTTGTAACTTTGCTCGATTTGCCAAAATCAGCCAAATTTAAATGCTCCTATCCACTTGGACACATCTAAGGATTGAATCTAAAGGGGACAATCACTGAGCCAAGCCTCCAAAGTCCATGGAACAAGAAATAGCATGTTGAACCTAGAATGGCCAAAATAGGGACAAGACTCCAAATTTGGATTAGAGCATTCAATGGAGGCATCAAGGTGGCATGGACTGAGCCATTTTCATTTGAATTCAGTCAAGACTTATCCAAGACCAAGGGAACCACAGCCCTGGGCCCTAACCTCTAGTCAATGGCTAAAGGAGACTTGCATTTCCATTGGCCAACATTGAACAAACACCTGCTGCAGTTGCCATTCACTGTGGATCCCAAAACAAACTTGCTCTACTATAAATAGAGCTCAATTGTGATCATTTTGAGTACACCAAAGCCATCTAACAGATGCTTTCCTCAAAATCTCTTTCTCTTGGCAAAAATGCCTTTCTTAGCAAGGTAGCTATCGAGTTTTGAGTTTGAGAGCTTTTCCAATCAAACCAATCACTCACACACCTCACATACATCACATATGAGCTGATCAAACACTTAGATCACTTCTGAAACACCAATTTCACAAAATCACCACCTGGTTGCTCAAATTTTCAATCAAGTTGCAGCTGAGGTACCACAAATATTTCCAGCCATTTTCAATCAGGTCCAAGCATTCAAACACACTCCACAGGGTGTAGGGAAGCTGTTCAGATCATCACCACTCATCTGTAACACCTCCAAATCAAAAATCACATTGCACTTGCTGTCACGGCTTAGAGGTAAGCATATACTTGGTCATCTCTCAATCTATGCATATTTCCTCGCACAATAATTTGGCCATATGTTCATAATCATGCATGGAATGTTTTCCCTCAATTAATTGCATTATTTGAATCGTGTATAAAAAATCCTAGCCTTCATGCAGAAATTAGGGTTCTTGAGGTTTCTTCGTGATTTCATGTTTTATGTTTAATTTAAATGAAATTAAGTGTTATAGACATGATCGTGAGGTTGAGACGAGCATAATGATATGTGGATTGCATGATATGATTACGTATTCAATGAGATTGGATAGAAAACGCAAATCAGCCAAACCCAGAAAAACGCGCGTGTTCTTTCTTGTGTTCTTGGCGCCTTTTTCACAAATTCAAATATTTGAATTTTGTGATTTTATTTAATTGATTCAAAAATTAATTTCTCTCTGAGTTTTAATGATTTTGAGTCGATTATTTTTTTAATAATTCACAAAAATGTTAAAATATTTTATTTTATCAAAAAATCCCAAAAATATTATTTATTTCATATAATTGATATTTTTACAAAGAATTAATATTTTAATTGTTTTGACATTTTAAATATTTTTTCTACATTGATTTTGTAACTTTTAATGCTTTCTAATTATTTTGTAGGTCAATACTTAATTTTTGAAGCATTAATCCAAAATCACAATTTGTTTTTCATATGTTAAATAATTTTGATCATTTTTAATTGAATTTTTATTCAATTAAATACATTTTTGAAAACAAATTAGGGTTTTTGGATTAATTCAACCCTCATAAATCATTTTCAAAACCTTTTGGGCCTCTTGAGAGAGTGTAAGACCCAGCCCACTTGTACAGAAATATTTTGGGCCTCATTCGTTGTATAAGTCCCTCTGTACATTTTCAAATAAACGACACGATCATCGCCTTTTGAAAAAATAACCTTGGGTCTCTCCTTGAGCTATAAGACCCATTCAAAAACACTTTGGGCCTCTAATAGAGTGTAAGACCCAATCCCCTTTTAACCAAAACATTTTAGGCCTCACTTATTGTATAAGTCCCTCCGCGTTAAAAGAAAACCTCGGCGCGATCGCCATTTCGAACGGAAAAATCATCTGGGCCTACCCTCGTGTTATAAGCCCCACTCTTTAAACCTTTTGGGCCTCTAATAGAGTGTAAGACCCAATCCCCTTTTAACCAAAACATTTTGGGCCTCACTTATTGTATAAGTCCCTCAGCGTTAAAAGAAAACCTCGGCGCGATCGCCATTTCGAACGGAAAAATCATCTGGGCCTACCCTCGTGTTATAAGCCCCACTCTTTTTCTTTAAACTTTTTGGGCCTCTTGAGAGAGTGTAAGACCCGTCCCTTTGTACAGAAAAACATTTTGGGCCTCTGTCACTTGTATAAGTCCCTCTGTACAAATTCAAACAGTGCGCTCACTGATAAAACCCTGGGCCTCTCCTTGAGCTGTAAGCCCCAAATCTTTCTTTTTCAAAGCACTTTCTCCTGTGATTTTGAAATATACTGTTGTTTTCAATCTTTCTTTGTTGAACAACTAACCAAACAGCATGGAAGCTCTACAACCGAGTAAGTGGTTATTGCTTTCATTTACCGCTTTTATATACATATAACTGTATTGTGGGGCTGTTTCACTGTAAGTCTTCTTTCATAAACTCATATCAACTGTGTAATAATAGTATAGATATTTTGAGTTTCCCCGGCAACTACGTCTAGCACTAGGTAAAGCCGTTTCAATCGCTCTTAGAAATAGTCTAAACTAGATCCCCATAGGATTACCAGAGACAGTCTTCCCTCCTCTTGGGGTTAAACAATATGGAGATATGAAAGGCAACATTCTCTATGAACCCTTTCATAGACTGTCACTTGTAGAAGTTGTCAAAGAAACTCTATTCCCCAGAGATGATCTTTTCTCCGTGAATGGCATCTCTTGAGTTTCTTCCAAATTCTCGGACTTTCCTGACTTTGATCTATTCTCGGTGAATAGCATTGCCTTGAATTTCTCGGGGTTTGGGGACCCACATGCTTCTTAAAAGCACTTGTCAAAGAAACTCTACTCCCCAGAGATGATCTTTTCTCTGTGAATGGCATCTCTGGAGTTTCTTCCAAATTCTCGGACTTTCCTGACTTTGATCTATTCTCGGTGAATAGCATTGCCTTGAATTTCTCGGGGTATGGGGACCCATCGGCTTCCTAAAAGCAATCAGCCTCCTCTTGGGCATCGTGCAAGGACCCACAGGCTTCCTAAAAGCAACCTCGCCTCCTCTTGGGCTTAGTACAAGGACCCTACGGCTTCTTAGAAGTATTCACCGCCTCCTCTTAGGCTTCGTATAATGATCTTTTCCTCCGAGAATGATAGCCTCCTCTTGGACTTCGTACAAGGACCCGTCGACTTCTTAAAAGTTTCCAGCCTCCTCTTGGGCTTCGTACAAATTGTCCCGACGACCTCTTAAAGGTATAGGAACAGAACTTAGCCATCCTCATAGAACAGTCCTTTCATAGAGTCTACTACTGTTTCTCAAAGCATAGTACAAAAGATGAAACTCTAGACTTGGACAGTCTAACCTCCTTGAGTCTCAAAGACATTCTCAAGTGACCCCTTCGTTAAATAGGAAGGAAACCCGTGGACTTGGACAGTCTCAATACCCTTTGGATTTCACGATTCCTTAAAGAAAAGGGAATAACCCAAATCCTTGAATCAGATCCTTGAGTATAGTATTACTCATATAAGAACTGATTTTCTCTTTAAAATCAGTATACTGGACCTGTCACTTAACTGAACAGTCACCATAGCCTCCTCTTAGGCTTTGTATAATGATCCTTCTTCAATGAAGTTAGCCTCTCTCTTGGGCTTTGTACAATGATTCTCCCCAGCGGAGTCAAACAACATTTAGCCTCTCTCTCGGGCTTTGTGCGAGACACATAAGAGACTCCCTCGTTGAGTCAATCACCCTTTCGCCTCCATCTCGGGCTTTATACGAGATACAAAAAGTTTCTTACTGAGCCAAACAAGCAACAGCCTCCATCTCGGGCTTCATACGAGATACAAAAAAAACTCCCTTGTTGAGTCAAATAGCCTCCATCTCGGGCTTTATACGAGATACCAAAAGATTCCCTCGTTGAGTCAAAACCTTTTAGCCTCTCTCTCGGGCTTTATACGAGACACATATTAGCCTCCTCTTAGGCTTTGTATAAGAAAACCACTGGTTAACCCAATTAAACCTTTTAGCATCAAAGCTGTGCCTCGTTCACAGTACACAAACATCAACAACTCCTTCCCATTTCATCTAATCGCTGTAAGCGGCAAGCCTCTGGATCATCTACATCCATGCCACTGTCCCTCTTTTAGTATGAGAAATTCCTAAGGAAAGATAGCATTGCTCTACACTGAGTTAAAGTCTTCTCCTTCAGATTAAAACCCCCTATAAAGGAATTTATGGCATTGCTAGGATCCGCGTATCCCGGTTAAAGTAATTCTCCTTTATAAACAGTTGTGACATACAATCCCCCTCTTTAGAGATGACAAATTCTCTCTAAAGTCAACACCCTTTTAGCTTCATATCTTGGGCTTTGAACAAGATACAAACACTTTTCGCTTCACGCCTTGGGCTTTGAACAAGACACAAAAAACAACCATTTCCTCCCATAGAATAGAAGGAACTACGAACGCTCTGATTTCCCTGTTTCGGTAAACGGGAATACGTAGGCATAAGATCGAAAGAAAAGATCTTAGCGAGCACACTAAACAAAAAAACCCAAATCCCATATCTCCATCAATCAAAAGCAGTAATTCAAAACATCAATCCTAACATCCTAATCCTTATTCCCCGTCAGAAACCTTCTGTCTAGATAAGAATCAGTATTGGCGAAAATACAAATAACCAGTACAAAGGCCCCCCACATTAATAGCATTCGTAACCTAACAGACTGCTGTTTAAACTCAGTATGCAAAGCAGGGTTAATTGGAGACATCTATTTCCCTTCCTTCATCTGCTTTAATAGGATAAAAAATGAATCGACCTGTAGTAAGCTCAACCGCAGAGAGCGACCAACGCTTAAGAACCACGTCCAAAATTGCTCGCTACAGAAAAATGGCGCCCACCGTGGGGCTCTGTCTCTGTTTTTCTTCTTCCTTTTTACCTCTTGTGTGAATACCATAGATTGGGGCTTCCGCCGGGGAACCCATTTTCTGTCAGGAACATAGGATTCATAGCTTTAAAGGTCTAGGATGTTTATGACAAATATATATACTGCTTTTCCTAATTGCTATACATGTTTATTTTTCTGCTAATGGGAATGCGGGTGATGCCGTATGTGGAAAGATTGAGTATACACTTAAGATAAGTGATGGCGACGGGGTCGACCATCAACCTCAGTGGAGGCTGACCAACGTAACCCATTCTCTCACCTAGACAATGGGCCGGTTGTTAAGTCTGAGAAGCTGAGGAGC
Source organism: Lathyrus tuberosus (assembly GCA_022829125.1). Taxonomy (NCBI): domain Eukaryota; kingdom Viridiplantae; phylum Streptophyta; class Magnoliopsida; order Fabales; family Fabaceae; genus Lathyrus; species Lathyrus tuberosus. The sequence goes on from JALAZF010000371.1 coordinate 1,224,378, forward strand.
CAAACCCTTTCGTAGTGCGGAAACTATCGGGAATAGTTGTCACGCGATACTACCCTCATTTGAGGCTAGTGATCTATTCTCGGTGAATGGTATTTACTCTAAGATTGCACTACAACTCGCTGGCGATCCGCTTGTTGTTTTGCTTTCCTGGGAGGAGCTGATGATAATGAGTACAGGTACAAAAATCACCCTAGTATAAACCTTTGGGGATGGGTAGAGCCTTGACTTCATGACAACGACCCTTTGACCCCATGTTTTTTCTATGTTTTTGTGTGCTGCATTCATGCATTCATTTAAAAAACATTAAAACATTCCAAAAATTTCTCTTCTAGTCTCTCTGTTTTTCAAATTAAACTAAGACTGTGATTGCAAATATCAGAGAAGAGGATTACGCTAATGGATTTCGGTAGAAGGAGAACTCACCAGTATACCTTCAAGGTTCCAAAACTAGAGGATTTGAGAAGGTTAGCAAGGATGATCACTAACCCTGAGGCTTTCAGAGCCAAGCACAGAGGTTTACTACCACTGTTAAGAGTCCATGTGATTGAGGGAATCATGGATGTGCTCATTCAGTTCTACGATCCGGTTTATCACTGTTTCACATTCCCGGATTACCAGCTAGCACCAACGCTAGAGGAGTATTCCCATCTGATCGATCTACATATCACTGATCGAGCTCTATTTTCTGGACTGGAAGAAATTCCAAAGAATCAGACTATTGCAAGAGCAATTTATTTGGACGAGTCTGAAGTTAGGACTCACCTAACCACTAAGGGTGGCATCCAAGGTTTGCCAGCCCAGTTCTTGACAAAGAAAGCCCTGTATTTTTCCAGTATAGGAAACATAACTGCTTTTGAAAGCATCTTTGTCTTGCTTACCTACGGGTTATTTTTGTTTCTCAACATCAATAACTTCGTCGATATTAACGCTATTAAGGTTTTTCTCATTGGAAATCCTGTGCCGACTTTGCTCGCAGATGCGTATTATTCTGTACGCTTAGGGAATTTGTACAGTGGAGGGGAGATCACATGCTGTGTACCTCTGCTTTACAAATGGTTTATCTCTCACTTGCCCAAATCTGCTGCTTTTTGGGATTGCAAGAGTGCCTTACGTTGGTCGCAGAAGATCATGTCTCTTACCAACTCTGATATAGATTGGTGCAATAGGATTTATGAGGGAATCAGGATCATTGACCGTTGTGGAAACTTCCCCAACGTACCCCTTATAGGAACTAAAGGAGGAATCAACTATCATCCGGTATTGGTTCGCCGTCAATTTGGATACCCGATGAGACACATTCCACTGGGTGTTCATCTGGAAGGTCTTTTCTTCAAGGAAGGAGAAAGTGACAGAGCACTAAAGACGGAAATAGTGCACGCTTGGAAACACGTTCATAAGAAAGGACGAGAGTCTCTAGGAAAACCAGACTGTGTCTCGGTGGAGCCTTATCTCCACTGGGTACAAACTAGAGCTCTCAAGCTGAAAATGCCTTATCCTCGTTACGGGATTCTTCCACCGAGGGAATCTGTCATGTACTTCATGACGGAAACTGAAAAGCTTCAGGTTACTTTCAACAAAATTCAAAAGGAGAGAAGGTCTTGGAAGAACAAGTATCGCACCCTCGATGTAGAGTGCATCAAAATACAACAATTACTGAAAGAAAAGGATGCTCTGATTGAAATTTTAGAGCAACATGCTGTAGATAATCAGGATGACCAAAGGAATTTGCTCGCTCCTTTCACTTGGCAAAGGAATGACCACCCAACAACGGCCCAAAAGCCCCGGTCAAAGAAAAGGAAGATACCAGAATCAGCACCTGATTTCTCATCAGAGAGGACTCAGGACCCATTAGCTTAGGTTTCTGTTTCTGCACTTTGTAATCTACTGTATTTCCATTTCTGTAATCCTTTGAATTCAATAAAAAGGGGTTTCCCCACCGTTTGATATTTGCAATCTAATTGTCGAATTTTATTTTGATTAAACCTTAAACAATTAATATAATCATTGCATTCATCATTCTCACATCGCGTATTCTTCTTCCCTACGAATCTCACGTTTGTGTCTCGATTCTAGAGTTAAACTATCTCATTCGTATAATACTCGGGCCAATCGTCAGAGAAAGATAGATGATCTTGAGGAAGAAAATAGAGAGTTAAAAGAAGAGATCGACGCTCTGAGAGAGGATATGAGAAAGCTTCGTAACGACATGCAATCCATGGCAGAAGCTCAGCTACAAAGAACTGTGATCTCAGAGATCACCTCAACGCCCATAGTGGAGAGGTATGATCCTAGGTATCAGATACCGAAAGATCGTCCTAGGGGCATGCCTGTTAACTATATCCCGGAAGGATATATTCCGCCGATCACTAAAGATCAGGGAATCACAACAGAAGCCGCTGGGCCTGAAGGTTACAAACTTCGGGAAAGCGAAGATGCCAGGGGCATACTGAAGACTCCTGAAGGTTACAAACTTCGGGAAACGCCAAGACTCACTGCCGTAGTCACGGTACCACCCCCTGTGGTGCACACTGTCCCGGAAGGACAGATTCCACCAACACCTTCTGGTAAGAAGGAAACTATGTTTGACCAAATGGATGAATTCCAGGAACAGTTCTTGGAAATGCAAAAAGAACTGCAAGCCATTCGTGGTCAGGATCTATTTGGAAAGGACGCCGCAGACCTCTGCTTGGTCCCAAATGTGAAAGTTCCGCACAAGTTTCAAGTGCCCGACTTTGAAAAATACAAGGGTAACTCTTGCCCTCAGAGCCATCTGGTGATGTACGCTTGGCGGATGTCAGCTCAGATGGAGAATCAGGAACTACTGATTCACTACTTTCAGGATAGTTTAACCGGTGTCGCATTAAAATGGTACATGGGTTTAAACCGTGCTACGATTAGCACATTCAGAGATCTTGGTACTGCCTTCGTCCAACAATACAAATACAATTTGGACATGGCACCCGACAGAGATAAACTCAGATCAATGTCGCAAAAGGAAAAGGAAACCTTTAAGGAGTATGCTCAAAGGTGGCGTGAAATTGCCGCTCAAATTTGTTCACCTCTTGAGGAAAAAGAGATGACAAAGATCTTCTTAAAGACCTTAAGCTCATTTTACTATGACCGAATGGTTGCCAGTGCGCCCAGTGATTTCACCGAAATGGTCGGCATGGGTGTACGTCTTGAGGAAGCCGTCCGAGAAGGACGTTTGGTAAAAGACACTGGATCGACGAGTGGTACTAAAAAATACGGTAGTGCTCTCCCTAAGAAAAAAGAGCAAGATATTGGGAATATCTCTCTCGAAAAGCAAAGGCGACGTTATCAACCAGTAGCAGCTGTAACTCCTGCTATCAACCCTGCACCTATTCCTACGTATCAACCTCAGGTTGCGCAGAGCCAGCCTGATCAACAAAGGACACAACAGCCTCTTCAGCAGGCTCGTCCTCCATATAACAACAATCGTACAACACGACCACCAGGATTTGATCCTATACCCGTGACATACGCAGAACTATTTCCATTACTACTGACTAAGGGGCACATTCAGACTAAGTCTCCTCTTACAGTACCGGAAAATCCGCCTTTTTGTTTTAAGGTGGATCAGACATGCCCTTATCATCAAGGAGGTTCGGGGCATAACATAGAGACTTGTCTCAATTTCAAGTCCGACGTGCAAAAGCTTGTTAGGAGCGGGGTCTTATCCTTCAAGGATACGAATCCTAATGTTCTTACGAACCCGCTGCCTCAACATGAGAAGGCTGCAGTCAATCTGATTGAGAAAGAGACTAACAATGTCTATCAAATTCACGATGTACTCTTGTTAAAAACCAATCTGGTAAAGATGCATTGTAGACAGAGTGGATATGGCCATGTGCCACCTCATAATTATCACCAGTGTGATATCTGCTCTAAAGACAACCAAGGATGTTCTGTAGTGCAAGCAGCTCTACAGGAACAGATGGATCTCGGATGGATCCAAGAGCACCGAGTTCGTGGAGTTAACATGGTCTACACGAGTTCTAACGTCATTCAGAACCACGACATCCGTGCAATGTGTAACACCCCCTTTCTATACCCCCAAATAATCAAATAAATTATTTAGGCACGTATTGGAAATTTCATCAGAGTATAATTGTAAACACGGCATAAAAAGGTATGTCACATTATGCTTGAAATTAAAACACATACAACACCTGCTCATAAGATATGCAACAGTGGGGTAACTTATCAATCAAGGAATCTACATCCTTACACCCACATTTCAATATTTAGCATAAAAGCGGAACAACTAAACATTTAATAACAACCACATATATAAATATCATATATATACATATATCAACCAGTATGATTCATCAACATCAGTCATGGTATATACATAAAGTCATCAACCAGATACATATGCAAATGTATCACAAAAAGGAAATCAAAAGCATCCTAGCTACCCGGTGCTACATATCAGAGCCGACCGACTAACACGGACATGAAGCCATGCTTCACAAAAAGACCGCCAGCAAGCCTACTCTGCAATGCCTCGTAGAGCATTATAAAACAGCAGAAGGGTGAGAAATATTATCATAATAACAATGCATATAATTATATATCTCAACATAAAAATACACATATACCACATATTCTCACCATTCCATCATACCACATAAACATACATATTATGTTTACTATGTCACAATCATCACATCTCACTCAATATACATCGCAAGGCATATATATATATAACACCAAGCATATTCCTCATAATGCTTATCATTCAACATAAACACACATATTCATGTTTATCCATCCATGCACACCTGCACAATTTTACTCATTCCACATCAACATATACATCATGCATAATTCACCAATCCAATCAAGACCCGACTATACCACGCATCACATAACTGGGAATGACAGCATAGTCATTCTACCCCAATACATACCTCACTAGGAACGACAACATAGTCATTCTACCCTAGTGCACCTCTCATTAGGAATGACAACATCGTCATTCTACCCCAATGAATATCCCACTAGGAATGACAACATAGTCATTCTACCCACATCAACGTCATTCTACCCCAGTGCACACCTCATTAGGAATGACAACATCGTCATTCTACCCCAATGAGTATCCCACTAGGAATGACAACATAGTCATTCTACCCTAGTGGACACCACACTAGGAACGACATCAACGTCATTCTACCCCAGTGCACACCTCATTAGGAATGACAACATCATCATTCTACCCCAATGAGTATCCCACTAGGAACGACAACATAGTCATTCTACCCTAGTGGACACGACAACTCAATTGTACATCACTAGGAATGACATATAGTCATTCTACCCTAATGAGTACTCCACCAGGAACGACACATAATCGTTCCCCGACTCCCGTGCTACGTATCAGAGTAGACACCAAGACTTAAGCAAAGACGAAGATCTAACTCTTCCACTTGCCTCCACGCCTCTAAAGCTGACAATCTGCACTATGCCATAAAAAGCATATTCCAGCAGAAGGGTGAGAAATAACAACTATAACAAGATTGCATAATAATATGCCACAACACAAATAAATTCACATATATAATATTTCTCACCACATACATCACATACTAACACATATAGCATGTCACCAATACATAACATATTCCTAACAATCCAACCACATAGCATATCACATTTATGACCTATGAAAACACACCACGACATCACATATCATATGTTTATACACAAAACATATTACTCACAACCAATGCATTTATCACCTATGCATAATAATTCACCAAAGCTATCACAAGCTCACACATAATCAATCCATTCATGATTTATGCAAATGCACAGAGACCGACACAACGACTCTATGCAATGCATATGCGGTACCGACTCATCACCCGAGCTCAATTGAAGAACTCAATGGAAATATCCTCCCTGCCGGGCCTACGATATTTCCCCATCACTCATACCATCATGGCATCCGATGTTTCTGGATTGTTCACGCAGACACAATCCGATTGCTCAAACCCCACAAGGGCACACAATCATTCTGAAGATTCCCACGGAATCAAGTGTAACTCATCGCAACGATTACACCCATTGACTACGCAATGTTCAGAGGATCCTCAAATCATCATTTGTGTAATCAATCACTCACACCCAACAGGGACGTGATATTACACCCGATTCTCCACGAATCGCGACACATGAATGCATGTCATGATGTTTCTCATACAAAATGACCACATACACTCATGCAATGCACACATATTTCACAATATAGTCATGCATATACCATTAAATACACACATTGCAATTTCTTGCCTTTCGGCCATAATTCATCACCATAACATGTCATCACATGCATTATCATCACACAACAGCATACAAGTCATACGACATCCATATCCACAGCACATTGCATAATACACTTCATCATATTCATGCATTAAAAACAATTCAAACAATGCATTTCATCACATACCACAACAATCATACAATCACAATTACTTCCACAAGGGATTCACACCACAAAGGTTGCCCACAACATATCATAACGACATACATTGATATTCAATCAAACAATGTATTTTACCACACAACAACATCATTATCACATCGAACACAAACAACACAACAAAACCCACAAACCACTAATCATCCCCTACCAAATATTCTTAGTTAACACATGGTATCACATCACCATTTAATAGCATATTAGTTTATCTATCTATGGCCTCAAGTCCCACATCAATCGGACTCGCGATTCCGGAGTTATGGTGGAAACATAAACCGCACTTTCCACACATACATTACTTTTCCATGTTTTTCTTATCAATCCAAAGCTTAAACATATGATCATATTCCAATATCACAAAGATCATTGAAAGAGCTTTCCAACGCATCCGACCGTGCCTCAATCCGATTTACGGATCAAAAGTTATGAATTTTTGAAAATAATATTTTTCTGAAACTTACAGTGGTAATCGGTTAGCGGATATGTTATAACCGGTTACTGGCTAGAAAACAGCCCAGAAACGTCATTTTTCAAAGGGTAACCGGTTAGCACATATGCTGTAACCGGTTACTGCGTACCAGAACCCAAAAAATCACATTTTTCTTCATTCTAAACCATTCTAACACATACCTAAACATATTGGGACATCAAAACAATTATGATAAGTTCAAACCACACCTAACCCGACTATACTACACGATTTATACCGAGTTTCAACCGTGAAAACATCAATTTCTATCAATTATTCACAATTCCAACCAATTGGAAAACATATATTTTTCATCCAAACATTCAAACAAAACATACATATACATATACAAGCATGATATAATCGAAACTTCTCACCCTTACCCGATTAATCGCGCTCGAAACGGAGTTTTCTCGATTTTCCTCTTTTTCTCTTTTTCTTTCTTTCTTCTCCTTCTTTCTCTTTTTCTCTTCTCTTTCTCTTTTTCTTCTTTCTCTCATTTCTCTCTATCTCTTTCTATTTATATAAAAACAAATATCTAAACTCCTAAAAGACCATTTTACCCCTCAGCTCAAATATCTCGCAAATACCCTCAAAATGCGATAAAACATAAACAATGATGAAAAATAACATTTTGTCAAATAAAAGTCAATAATAAAATAATATAAAACCAAAACCAATTAAATCTACTCTATTAAATAAATCTAACAAAACTGGGGCGTTACAATTCTCCCCCACTTAGACATTTTCGTCCTCGAAAATATGCTAAATGCAAACAACCTCGGATACGCTCTCTTATCCGAATAACCAACTCATATGCCATGAGAGGCAACACCACGAATAACACAAAACAACAAACCAACACACTAGCAGCAACATCAACAAAGACACAACAACGACGACAACTACAACGACAAGATGCAAAGCCCATACAGTGCACTTGACGACCAACTCACAACTCAAGGAAAACCACGATACCAACACACAGGTTCACTCTAGAACCGAAACACAACAAGATCGTTACCCTACCCTAGGTAACACTCCCCTAATTCCCCACACAGGAATTAACTACACACACTCGAACCATCACCATGGAAACGAGGCAACAACACAAACAAGAACATAAAGTTCCACGACACCACAAGGTCTCAACAACAACATCAACAAAACCAGAACACCGACAACAATGCTACGATTCACCAATCGAACATGCAACAAAACATCCATCTACATAGTAACCCATGGATAACATTTAAACCTTTCACCTAACACTTCCATTCTGAAACGTCCAATAGTCTCACCAATCCTACCTATTCCCAATGTTCAACTTATGAATTCTTACAAGTCACACACACAAATACAAAATGTGCCACAACACACTTCCGCTGCACACTCTGATTACTCGTAATCATCAAAACTACCAATCTCACGTCCAAAGTCTAACTCTTTCTCATATTCACCAAAAATCACTGTTCACTTTTAATATTCCCAACCTTCCACTCTCTTGTGTTATCTCACACACCAGACACAAGTCTCTGATTTGCTCAAATAATTTTAATTCTCTGACCATCAAAACAAACATGCCTAAAAACTTCCGACTTAACTCTTCAGGCACAATCATAGCTTTTCCAAAAGGATAATCCAAGCCAAATTCATAACTCGCCATGAATTCTAACCATCCTCGTTGTCTCATACTCTATTCCTTCAACCCAAACAAGTGCTCAAAACCTTTGCGATTACCAAACACTTCGAACCCAAAACCATAAAGATAATACCTTCAAATTTTCCAACACGATACAACCGCAACCAATTCCAAATCCTGAATAGTATAGATCCTCTTATGAATCCTCAATTGTCGTAAAGCATAAGCTACGACTTTACCCTCTTGCATTACCGCACTGACTAAACTCATCAAAGGCACATCACAATACCTCACAAACGGTTAATTAGGATCACACAGAATCAAAACTGAAGCTGTATACAAACTCTACTTTAATCCTCTCAAACTTTCCTCACAATGAACATCCAAAGCAACCGAAGTAACGAAAATGCTAAATTGGAAAAACCTTCCATAACCTCCAGTAATAACCAACTAAAGTCCAAAAAGCTTCTAATCACCTTAACCAACTTCGGAGCCTCTCATTGTAGAACTGCATCTACTTTCGATGGATCCATAATAATACTATCATCGGAAATGACATATCCAAGCAAACTAACCTTTTTTAACCAAGATTCTCACTCGAATAACTTAGCATAAAACTTCGTCTCTTTTCCACACTTGTAATTCAATTCTCAAACACTCTACCTGTTCTTCCTCTAAGTTTATAACAAATCCGAATATCCTCAATCAAAACCACTACGAACTTATCCAAATTCATGACACAATCAAAACGACCACTGGCAGGAAAACCATTTTTATAAGAAAGAACATCTCATCAGCTTCCTATCACTTCGAACGGCGACCACAATGGACTTACGGTTCGAAAGATACGAATTTTTAAAGTTTTGAAAATTTTCCCAAAATACACAGTGGTAACCGGTTAACACATAACTGATAACCGGTTAACAGTTCATTACTATTCACACATAGCCTAAATGAGAGTTAGAGACACTTTCTGTAATCGGTTAACACATATATGATAACCGGTTAACAGTTCAAATTTTACGTATAACCCCATTTTTTTCCAAAGGGTAACCGGTTAGCACATATCCCGTAACCGGTTACTCTGCTGCAGAGTTGAAAAATACTTGTTTTTATGACATAAGGCCAAACCAAACCTCATCCAAACTTGTCCAGACTCACATACAACCTTAACTGAGTAAATAACAACCTATCCCGATGATAACAAACTTAACTAGTCACATTAAATCGATCAAATCCTCAACTCACACAATTCACCACTCTTATCAAACATTCCAAACAATTGTAATTCCAATCAAACTCAACCAAACCATTCCAATCATCTATTCTCGAAAGTGGACACTTATTCTCATTCGTTACCTTACTCAGCTGTCAGCAATCCATACATAATTTCTTCTCTTGACAGTCCAGATTCCATAAATCCCAACATGTAGCAACCACCAACCAAAAAGAACTCTCAAGTATTACATCCACACCTAAGGGTCTTCTCAAGATTTCCAGAACACTATCATCACAAACATGACCAACCTCTGAGTTTCACTTCCTAAAATTTCTTCTACTTACTTAGCCGATCCAAACCTCAAATCCTTACCTTCGTCCAATTTGAGTTCACACTCTACTCTCTGAAAACAACCACTAACGATACCCAATCGTTTTCTCTCAATGACTTCCCAACTGGACCAACATATCAAAACCTCTAATCCATTTCATCCTTCGGTATTAGAATCTTCATCGATTTAACAAAACAATCCGTAACCATTTCCTTAAATTCCAAACAATTCATTGCACACACTATCCAAGCCGGAAAGACACGCCTATTCCATCCAACATAATTTTCGTATACTATCAACAAGAGATTAAGGGTGACCAGTTCCTCAATTTGTCAATAGATAGCCGACAATCATGATGGGGCATAAACCATCTTTACCAAACTATAATAGCATTCCTTACATCCTGCGCACAAAATTACCTAAGGCACAAATCCTTAGTTGACATAAACCTTAGCTCCGCATTCCCTTCGGAACCGGGAACAACACTGTCCAAACAACACTTACAATCTTGCAATTCACCACACACTGAGCCAACGCTCCACACCTGAAGCAACTTGGAGAAGTACCAGCTTCTCCCCCACTTATCTCATTCCAACACCTGAAGACAACGGAAAAGAAGAAACCAGAAAGTACTGACAGTGTTCCACACACATATCACGTACTAAGGGACAACCAACATCGACAGTATTCAACTGTCACACCAACTGACTCAACCACTTGGCCGGACGGACCGACCTGCTCTGATACCACTAATGTAACACCCCCAATTCCCATCGCGAATAAATAATACTATCAATAAAATCAGAGTAACTAAAATTTATTTTTCCGACAGAAACAAGGATGTCACATTTAAATAAACAAAACATCATCCCTGCTCATAAATTTGATACATAGCATAAAATAGAATACCCTCAAAGGGGAAACTTTTTCCATATAAAGGGAAAGGTCAATTATGGAATAAAGCGGAAAGATCCATAATCAACTTGTTTTACAAAATAAACCGTTTTAAACATCAAATTATTCATACAAAATATATCCTACAAATATATACATATATAACATAATCGTTCCCCGACTCCCGTGCTACGTATCAGAGCAGACACCAAGACTTAAGCAAAGACGAAGATCTAACTCTTTCACTTGCCTCCACGCCTCTAAAGCTGACAATCTGCACTATGCCATAAAAAGCATATTCCATCAGAAGGGTGAGAAATAACAACTAAAACAAGATTGCATAATAATATGCCACAACACAAATAAATTCACATATATAATATTTCTCACCACATACATCACATACTAACACATATAGCATGTCACCAATACATAACATATTCCTAACAATCCAACCACACAGCATATCACAGTTATGACCTATGAAAACACACCACGACATCACATATCATATGTTTATACACAAAACATATTACTCACAACCAATGAATTTATCACCTATGCATAATAATTCACCAAAGCTATCACAAGCTCACACATAATCAATCCATTCATGATTTATGCAAATGCACAGAGACCGACACAACGACTCTATGCAATGCATATGCGGTACCGACTCATCACCCGAGCTCAATTGAAGAACTCAATGGAAATATCCTCCCTGCCGGGCCTACGATATTTCCCCATCGCTCATACCATCATGGCATCCGATGTTTCTGGATTGTTCACGCAGACACAATCCGATTGCTCAAACCCCACAAGGGCACACAATCATTCTGAAGATTCCCACAGAATCAAGTGTAACTCATCGCAACGATTACACCCATTGACTACGCAATATTCAGAGGATCCTCAAATGATCATTTGTGTAATCAATCACTCACACCCAACAGGGACGTGATATTACACCCGATTCTCCACGAATCGCGACACATGAATGCATGTCATGATGTTTCTCATACAAAATGACCACATACACTCATGCAATGCACACATATTTCACAATATAGTCATGCATATACCATTAAATACACACATTGCAATTTCTTGCCTTTCGGCCATAATTCATCACCACAACATGTCATCACATGCATTATCATCACACAACAGCATACAAGTCATACGACATCCATATCCACAGCACATTGCATAATACACTTCATCATATTCATGCATTGAAAACAATTCAAACAATGCATTTCATCACATACCACAACAATCATACAATCACAATTACTTCCACAAGGGATTCACACCACAAAGGTTACCCACAACATATCATAACGACATACATTGATATTCAATCAAACAATGTATTTTACCACACAACAACATCATTATCACATCGAACACAAACAACACAACAAAACCCACAAACCACTAATCATCCCTTACCAAATATTCTTAGTTAACACATGGTATCACATCACCATTTAATAGCATATTAGGTTATCTATCCATGGCCTCAAGTCCCACATCAATCGGACTCGCAATTCGGGAGTTATGGTGGAAACATAAACCGCACTTTCCACACATACATTACTTTTCCATGTTTTTCTTATCAATCCAAAGCTTAAACATATTATCCTATTCCACTATCACAAAGAGCATTGAAAGGGCTTTCCAACGCATCCGACCGTGCCTCAATCCGATTTACGGATCAAAAGTTATGAATTTTTGAAAATAATATTTTTCTGAAACTTACAGTGGTAATCGGTTAGCGGATATGCTGTAACCGGTTACTGGCTAGAAAACAGCCCAGAAACGTCATTTTCAAAGGGTAACCGGTTAGCACATATGCTGTAACCGGTTACTGCGTACCAGAACCCAAAAAATCACATTTTTCTTCATTCTAAACCATTCTAACACATACCTAAACATATTGGGACATCAAAACAATTATGATAAGTTCAAACCACACCTAACCTGACTATACTACACGATTTATACCGAGTTTCAACCGTGAAAACATCAATTTCTATCAATTATTCACAATTCCAACCAATTGGAAAACATATATTTTTCATCCAAACATTCAAACAAAACATACATATACATATACAAGCATGATATAATCGAAACTTCTCACCCTTACCCGATTAATCGCGCTCGAAACGGAGTTTTCTCGATTTTCCTCTTTTTCTTTCTTTCTTCTCCTTCTTTCTCCTTTTCTCTTCTCTTTCTCTTTTTCTTCTTTCTCTCATTTTCTCTCTATCTCTTTCTATTTATATAAAAACAAATATCTAAACTCCTAAAAGACCATTTTACCCCTCAGCTCAAATATCTCGCAAATACCCTCAAAATGCGATAAAACATAAACAATGATGAAAAATAACATTTTGTCAAATAAAAGTCAATAATAAAATAATATAAAACCAAAACCAATTAAATCTACTCTATTAAATAAATCTAACAAAACTGGGGCGTTACAATTCTCCCCCACTTAGACATTTTCGTCCTCGAAAATATGCTAAATGCGAACAACCTCGGATACGCTCTCGTATCCGACTAACCAACTCCTATGCCATGAGAGGCAACACCACGAATAACACAAAACAACAAACCAACACACTAGCAGCAACATCAACAAAGACACGACAACGACGACAACTACAACGACAAGATGCAAAGCCCATACAATGCACTTGACGACCAACTCACAACTCAAGGAAAACCATGATACCAACACACAGGTTCACTCTAGAACCGAAACACAACAAGATCGTTACCCTACCCTAGGTAACACTCCCCTAATTCCCCACACAGGAATTAGCTACACACACTCGAACCATCACCATGGAAACGAGGCAACAACACAAACAAGAACATAAAGTTCCACGACACCACAAAGTCTCAACAACAACATCAACAAAACCAGAACACCGACAACAATGCTACGATTCACCAATCGAACATGCAACCAAACATCCATCTACATAGTAGCCCATGGATAACATTTAAACCTTTCACCTAACACTTCCATTCTGAAACGTCCAATAGTCTCACCTATCCTACCTATTCCCAATGTTCAACTTATGAATTCTTACAAGTCACACACACAAATACAAAATGTGCCACAACACACTTCCGCTGCACACTCTGATTACTCGTAATCATCAAAACTACCAATCTCACGTCCAAAGTCTAACTCTTTCTCATATTCACCAAAAATCACTGTTCACTTTTAATATTCCCAACCTTCCACTCTCTTGTGTTATCTCACACACCAGACACAAGTCTCTGATTTGCTCAAATAATTTTAATTCTCTGACCATCAAAACAGACATGCCTAAAAACTTCCGACTTAACTCTTCAGGCACAATCATAGCTTTTCCAAAAGGATAATCCAAGCCAAATTCATAACTCCCCACGAATTCTAACCATCCTCGTTGTCTCATACTCTATTCCTTCAACCCAAACAAGTACTCAAAACCTTTGCGATTACCAAACACTTCGAACCCAAAACCATAAAGATAATACCTTCAAATTTTCCAACACAATACAACCGCAACCAATTCCAAATCCTGAATAGTATAGATCCTCTTATGAATCCTCAATTGTCGTAAAGCATAAGCTACGACTTTACCCTCTTGCATTACCGCACTGACTAAACTCATCAAAGGCACATCACAATACCTCACAAACGGTTAATTAGGATCACACAGAATCAAAACTGAAGTTGTAGACAAACTCTACTTTAATCCTCTCAAACTTTCCTCACAATGAACATCCAAAGCAAACGACTTACCCTTTGCAAGTCAACCGAAGTAACGAAAATGCTAAATTGGAAAAACCTTCCATAACATCCGGTAATAACCAACTAAAGTCCAAAAAGCTTCTAATCACCTTAACCAACTTCGGAGCCTCTCATTGTAGAACTGCATCTACTTTCGATGGATCCATAATAATACTATCATCGAAAATGACATATCCAAGCAAACTAACCTTTTTCAACCAAGATTCTCACTCGAATAACTTAGCATAAAACTTCGTCTCTTTTCCACACTTGTAATTCAATTCTCAAACACTCTACCTGTTCTTCCTCTAAGTTTATAAAAAATCCGAATATCCTCAATCAAAACCACTATGAACTTATCCAAATTCACGACACAAACAAAACGACCACTGGCAGGAAAACCATTTTTATAAGAAAGAACATCTCATCAGCTTCCTATCACTTCGAACGGCGGCCACAATGGACTTACGGTTCGAAAGATACGAATTTTTAAAGTTTTGAAAATTTTCCCAAAATACACAGTGGTAACCGGTTAACACATAACTGATAACCGGTTAACAGTAAATTACTATTCACACAGAGCCTAAATGAGAGTTAGAGACACTTTCTGTAATCGGTTAACACATATATGATAACCGGTTAACAGTTCAAATTTTACGTATAACCCCTTTTTTTTCCAAAGGGTAACCGGTTAGCACATATCCTGTAACCGGTTACTCTGCTACAGAGTTGAAAAATACTTGTTTTTATGACATAAGGCCAAACCAAACCTCATCCAAACTTGTCCAGACTCACATACAACCTTAACCGAGTAAATAACAACCTATCCCGATGATAACAAACTTAACTAGTCACATTAAATCGATGAAATCCTCAACTCACACAATTCACCACTCTTATCAAACATTCCAAACAATTGTAATTCCAATCAAACTCAACCAAACCATTCCAATCATCTATTCTTGAAAGTGGACACTTATTCTCATTCGTTACCTTACTCAACTGTCATCAATCCATACATAATTTCTTCTCTTGACAGTCCAGATTCCATAAATCCTAACATGTAGCAACCACCAACCAAAAAGAACTATCAAATATTACATCCACACCTAAGGGTCTTCTGAAGATTTCCATAACACTATCATCACAAACATGACCAACCTCTGAGTTTCACTTCCTAAAATTTCTTCTACTTACTTAGCAGATCCAAACCTCAAATCCTTACCTTCGTCCAATTTGAGTTCACACTCTACTCTCTGAAAACAACCACTAACGATACCCAACCGTTTTCTCTCAATGACTTCCCAACTGGACCAACATATCAAAACCTCTAATCCATTTCATCCTTCGGTATTAGAATCTTCATCGATTTAACAAAACAATCCGTAACCATTTCCTTAAATTCCAAACAATTCATTGCACACACTATCCAAGCCGGAAAGACACGCCTATTCCATCCAACATAATTTTCGTATACTATCAACAAGAGATTAAGGGTGACCAGTTCCTCAATTTGTCAATAGATAGCCGACAATCATGATGGGGCATAAACCATCTTTACCAAACTATAATAACATTCCTTACATCCTGCGCACAAAATTACCTAAGGCACAAATCCTTAGTTGACATAAACCTTAGCTCCACATTCCCTTCAGAACCGGGAACAACACTGTCCAAACAACACTTACAATCTTGCAATTCACCACACACTGAGCCAACGCTCCACACCTGAAGCAACTTGGAGAAGTACCAGCTTCTCCCCCACTTATCTCATTCCAACACCTGAAGACAACGGAAAAGAAGAAACCAGAAAGTACTGACAGTGTTCCACACACATATCACGTACTAAGGGACAACCAACTCGACAGTATTCAACTGTCACACCAACTGACTCAACAACTTGGCCGGACGGACCGACCTGCTCTGATACCACTAATGTAACATCCCCAATTCCCATCGCGAATAAATAATACTATCAATAAAATCAGAGTAACTAAAATTTATTTTTCCGACAGAAACAAGGATGTCACATTTAAATAAACAAAACATCATCCCTGCTCATAAATTTGATACATAGCATAAAATAGAATACCCTCAAAGGGGAAACTTTTTCCATATAAAGGGAAAGGTCAATTATGGAATAAAGCGGAAAGATCCATAATTAACTTGTTTTACAAAATAAACTGTTTTAAACATCAAATTATTCATACAAAATATATCCTACAAATATATACATATATAACATAATCGTTCCCCGACTCCCGTGCTACGTATCAGAGCAGACACCAAGACTTAAGCAAAGACGAAGATCTAACTCTTCCACTTGCCTCCACGCCTCTAAAGCTGACAATCTGCACTATGCCATAAAAAGCATATTCCAGCAGAAGGGTGAGAAATAACAACTATAACAAGATTGCATAATAATATGCCACAACACAAATAAATTCACATATATAATATTTCTCACCACATACATCACATACTAACACATATAGCATGTCACCAATACATAACATATTCCTAACAATCCAACCACATAGCATATCACAGTTATGACCTATGAAAACACACCACGACATCACATATCATATGTTTATACACAAAACATATTACTCACAACCAATGCATTTATCACCTATGCATAATAATTCACCAAAGCTATCACAAGCTCACACATAATCAATCCATTCATGATTTATGCAAATGCACAGAGACCGACACAACGACTCTATGCAATGCATATGCGGTACCGACTCATCACCCGAGCTCAATTGAAGAACTCAATGGAAATATCCTCCCTGCCGGGCCTACGATATTTCCCCATCGCTCATACCATCATGACATCCGATGTTTCTGGATTGTTCACGCAGACACAATCCGATTGCTCAAACGCCACAAGGGCACACAATCATTCTGAAGATTCCCACGGAATCAAGTGTAACTCATCGCAACGATTACACCCATTGACTACGCAATGTTCAGAGGATCCTCAAATGATCATTTGTGTAATCAATCACTCACACCTAACAGGGACGTGATATTACACCCGATTCTCCACGAATCGCGACACATGAATGCATGTCATGATGTTTCTCATACAAAATGACCACATACACTCATGCAATGCACACATATTTCACAATATAGTCATGCATATACCATTAAATACACACATTGCAATTTCTTGCCTTTCGGTCATAATTCATCACCACAACATGTCATCACATGCATTATCATCACACAACAGCATACAAGTCATACGACATCCATATCCACAGCACATTGCATAATACACTTCATCATATTCATGCATTGAAAACAATTCAAACAATGCATTTCATCACATACCACAACAATCATACAATCACAATTACTTCCACAAGGGATTCACACCACAAAGGTTACCCACAACATATCATAACGACATACATTGATATTCAATCAAACAATGTATTTTACCACACAACAACATCATTATCACATCGAACACAAACAACACAACAAAACCCACAAACCACTAATCATCCCTTACCAAATATTCTTAGTTAACACATGGTATCACATCACCATTTAATAGCATATTAGGTTATCTATCCATGGCCTCAAGTCCCACATCAATCGGACTCGCAATTCGGGAGTTATGGTGGAAACATAAACCGCACTTTCCACACATACATTACTTTTCCATGTTTTTCTTATCAATCCAAAGCTTAAACATATTATCCTATTCCACTATCACAAAGAGAATTGAAAGGGCTTTCCAACGCATCCGACCGTGCCTCAATCCGATTTACGGATCAAAAGTTATGAATTTTTGAAAATAATATTTTTCTGAAACTTACAGTGGTAATCGGTTAGCGGATATGCTGTAACCGGTTACTGGCTAGAAAACAGCCCAGAAACGTCATTTTCAAAGGGTAACCGGTTAGCACATATGCTGTAACCGGTTACTGCGTACCAGAACCCAAAAAATCACATTTTTCTTCATTCTAAACCATTCTAACACATACCTAAACATATTGGGACATCAAAACAATTATGATAAGTTCAAACCACACCTAACCTGACTATACTACACGATTTATACCGAGTTTCAACCGTGAAAACATCAATTTCTATCAATTATTCACAATTCCAACCAATTGGAAAACATATATTTTTCATCCAAACATTCAAACAAAACTTACATATACATATACAAGCATGATATAATCGAAACTTCTCACCCTTACCCGATTAATCGCGCTCGAAACGGAGTTTTCTCGATTTTCCTCTTTTTCTTTCTTTCTTCTCCTTCTTTCTCTTTTTCTCTTCTCTTTCTCTTTTTCTTCTTTCTCTCATTTTCTCTCTATCTCTTTCTATTTATATAAAAACAAATATCTAAACTCCTAAAAGACCATTTTACCCCTCAGCTCAAATATCTCGCAAATACCCTCAAAATGCGATAAAACATAAACAATGATGAAAAATAACATTTTGTCAAATAAAAGTCAATAATAAAATAATATAAAACCAAAACCAATTAAATCTACTCTATTAAATAAATCTAACAAAACTGGGGCGTTACAATTCTCCCCCACTTAGACATTTTCGTCCTCGAAAATATGCTAAATGCGAACAACCTCGGATACGCTCTCGTATCCGACTAACCAACTCCTATGCCATGAGAGGCAACACCACGAATAACACAAAACAACAAACCAACACACTAGCAGCAACATCAACAAAGACACGACAACGACGACAACTACAACGACAAGATGCAAAGCCCATACAATGCACTTGACGACCAACTCACAACTCAAGGAAAACCATGATACCAACACACAGGTTCACTCTAGAACCGAAACACAACAAGATCATTACCCTACCCTAGGTAACACTCCCCTAATTCCCCACACAGGAATTAGCTACACACACTCGAACCATCACCATGGAAACGAGGCAACAACACAAACAAGAACATAAAGTTCCACGACACCACAAAGTCTCAACAACAACATCAACAAAACCAGAACACCGACAACAATGCTACGATTCACCAATCGAACATGCAACCAAACATCCATCTACATAGTAGCCCATGGATAACATTTAAACCTTTCACCTAACACTTCCATTCTGAAACGTCCAATAGTCTCACCAATCCTACCTATTCCCAATGTTCAACTTATGAATTCTTACAAGTCACACACACAAATACAAAATGTGTCACAACACACTTCCGCTGCACACTCTGATTACTCGTAATCATCAAAACTACCAATCTCACGTCCAAAGTCTAACTCTTTCTCATATTCACCAAAAATCACTGTTCACTTTTAATATTCCCAACCTTCCACTCTCTTGTGTTATCTCACACACCAGACACAAGTCTCTGATTTGCTCAAATAATTTTAATTCTCTGACCATCAAAACAGACATGCCTAAAAACTTCCGACTTAACTCTTCAGGCACAATCATAGCTTTTCCAAAAGGATAATCCAAGCCAAATTCATAACTCTCCACGAATTCTAACCATCCTCGTTGTCTCATACTCTATTCCTTCAACCCAAACAAGTACTCAAAACCTTTGCGATTACCAAACACTTCGCACCTAAAACCATAAAGATAATACCTTCAAATTTTCCAACACAATACAACCGCAACCAATTCCAAATCCTGAATAGTATAGATCCTCTTATGAATCCTCAATTGTCGTAAAGCATAAGCTACGACTTTACCCTCTTGCATTACCGCACTGACTAAACTCATCAAAGGCACATCACAATACCTCACAAACGGTTAATTAGGATCACACAGAATCAAAACTGAAGCTGTAGACAAACTCTACTTTAATCCTCTCAAACTTTCCTCACAATGAACATCCAAAGCAAACGACTTACCCTTTGCAAGTCAACCGAAGTAACGAAAATGCTAAATTGGAAAAACCTTCCATAACATCCGGTAATAACCAACTAAAGTCCAAAAAGCTTCTAATCACCTTAACTAACTTCGGAGCCTCTCATTGTAGAACTGCATCTACTTTCGATGGATCCATAATAATACTATCATCGAAAATGACATATCCAAGCAAACTAACCTTTTTCAACCAAGATTCTCACTCGAATAACTTAGCATAAAACTTCGTCTCTTTTCCACACTTGTAATTCAATTCTCAAACACTCTACCTGTTCTTCCTCTAAGTTTATAAAAAATTCGAATATCCTCAATCAAAACCACTACGAACTTATCCAAATTCACGACACAATCAAAACGACCACTGGCAGGAAAACCATTTTTATAAGAAAGAACATCTCATCAGCTTCCTATCACTTCGAACGGCAGCCACAATGGACTTACGGTTCGAAAGATACGAATTTTTAAAGTTTTGAAAATTTTCCCAAAATACACAGTGGTAACCGGTTAACACATAACTGATAACCGGTTAACAGTTCATTACTATTCACACAGAGCCTAAATGAGAGTTAGAGACACTTTCTGTAATCGGTTAACACATATATGATAACCGGTTAACAGTTCAAATTTTACGTATAACCCCATTTTTTTCCAAAGGGTAACCGGTTAGCACATATCCTGTAACCGGTTACTCTGCTGCAGAGTTGAAAAATACTTGTTTTTATGACATAAGGCCAAACCAAACCTCATCCAAACTTGTCCAGACTCACATACAACGTTAACCGAGTAAATAACAACCTATCCCGATGATAACAAACTTAACTAGTCACATTAAATCGATCAAATCCTCAACTCACACAATTCACCACTCTTATCAAACATTCCAAACAATTGTAATTCCAATCAAACTCAACCAAACCATTCCAATCATCTATTCTCGAAAGTGGACACTTATTCTCATTCGTTACCTTACTCAACTGTCAGCAATCCATACATAATTTCTTCTCTTGACAGTCCAGATTCCATAAATCCCAACATGTAGCAACCACCAACCAAAAAGAACTCTCAAATATTACATCCACACCTAAGGGTCTTCTCAAGATTTCCAGAACACTATCATCACAAACATGACCAACCTCTGAGTTTCACTTCCTAAAATTTCTTCTACTTACTTAGCAAATCCAAACCTCAAATCCTTACCTTCGTCCAATTTGAGTTCACACTCTACTCTCTGAAAACAACCACTAACGATACCCAATCGTTTTCTCTCAATGACTTCCCAACTGGACCAACATATCAAAACCTCTAATCCATTTCATCCTTCGGTATTAGAATCTTCATCGATTTAACAAAACAATCCGTAACCATTTCCTTAAATTCCAAACAATTCATTGCACACACTATCCAAGCCGGAAAGACACGCCTATTCCATCCAACATAATTTTCGTATACTATCAACAAGAGATTAAGGGTGATCAGTTCCTCAATTTGTCAATAGACAGCCGACAATCATGATGGGGCATAAACCATCTTTACCAAACTATAATAGCATTCCTTACATCCTGCGCACAAAATTACCTAAGGCACAAATCCTTAGTTGACATAAACCTTAGCTCCGCATTCCCTTCGGAACCGGGAACAACACTGTCCAAACAACACTTACAATCTTGCAATTCACCACACACTGAGCCAACGCTCCACACCTGAAGCAACTTGGAGAAGTACCAGCTTCTCCCCCACTTATCTCATTCCAACACCTGAAAACAACGGAAAAGAAGAAACCAGAAAGTACTGACAGTGTTCCACACACATATCACGTACTAAGGGACAACCAACATCGACAGTATTCAACTGTCCACCAACTGACTCAACAACTTGGCCGGACGGACCGACCTGCTCTGATACCACTAATGTAACACCCCTAATTCCCATCGGGAATAAATAATACTATCAATAAAATCATAGTAACTAAAAATTTATTTTTCCGACAGAAACAAGGATGTCACATTTAAATAAACAAAACATCATCCCTGCTCATAAATTTGATACATAGCATAAAATAGAATACCCTCAAAGGGGAAACTTTTTCCATATAAAGGGAAAGGTCAATTATGGAATAAAGCGGAAAGATCCATAATCAACTTGTTTTACAAAATAAACTGTTTTAAACATCAAATTATTCATACAAAATATATCCTACAAATATATACATATATAACATAATCGTTCCCCGACTCCCGTGCTACGTATCAGAGCAGACACCAAGACTTAAGCAAAGACGAAGATCTAACTCTTCCACTTGCCTCCACGCCTCTAAAGCTGACAATCTGCACTATGCCATAAAAAGCATATTCCAGCAGAAGGGTGAGAAATAACAACTATAACAAGATTGCATAATAATATGCCACAACACAAATAAATTCACATATATAATATTTCTCACCACATACATCACATACTAACACATATAGCATGTCACCAATACATAACATATTCCTAACAATCCAACCACATAGCATATCACAGTTATGACCTATGAAAACACACCACGACATCACATATCATATGTTTATACACAAAACATATTACTCACAACCAATGCATTTATCACCTATGCATAATAATTCACCAAAGCTATCACAAGCTCACACATAATCAATCCATTCATGATTTATGCAAATGCACAGAGACCGACACAACGACTCTATGCAATGCATATGCGGTACCGACTCATCACCCGAGCTCAATTGAAGAACTCAATGGAAATATCCTCCCTGCCGGGCCTACGATATTTCCCCATCGCTCATACCATCATGGCATCCGATGTTTCTGGATTGTTCACGCAGACACAATCCAATTGCTCAAACCCCACAAGGGCACACAATCATTCTGAAGATTCCCACGGAATCAAGTGTAACTCATCGCAACGATTACACCCATTGACTACGCAATGTTCAGAGGATCCTCAAATGATCATTTGTGTAATCAATCACTCACACCTAACAGGGACGTGATATTACACCCGATTCTCCACGAATCGCGACACATGAATGCATGTCATGATGTTTCTCAAACAAAATGACCACATACACTCATGCAATGCACACATATTTCACAATATAGTCATGCATATACCATTAAATACACACATTGCAATTTCTTGCCTTTCGGCCATAATTCATCACCACAACATGTTATCACATGCATTATCATCACACAACAGCATACAAGTCATACGACATCCATATCCACAGCACATTGCATAATACACTTCATCATATTCATGCATTGAAAACAATTCAAACAATGCATTTCATCACATACCACAACAATCATACAATCACAATTACTTCCACAAGGGATTCACACCACAAAGGTTACCCACAACATATCATAACGACATACATTGATATTCAATCAAACAATGTATTTTACCACACAACAACATCATTATCACATCGAACACAAACAACACAACAAAACCCACAAACCACTAATCATCCCCTACTAAATATTCTTAGT
Source organism: Lathyrus tuberosus (assembly GCA_022829125.1). NCBI lineage: Eukaryota > Viridiplantae > Streptophyta > Magnoliopsida > Fabales > Fabaceae > Lathyrus > Lathyrus tuberosus. The sequence goes on from JALAZF010000371.1 coordinate 1,248,663, forward strand.
TAACACATGGTATCACATCACCATTTAATAGCATATTAGGTTATCTATCTATGGCCTCAAGTCCCACATCAATCGGACTCGCGATTCGGAAGTTATGGTGGAAACATAAACCGCACTTTCCACAAATACATTACTTTTCCATGTTTTTCTTATCAATCCAAAGCTTAAACATATGATCCTATTCCACTATCACAAAGAGCATTGAAAGAGCTTTCCAACGCATCCGACCGTGCCTCAATCCGATTTACGGATCAAAAGTTATGAATTTTTGAAAATAATATTTTTCTGAAACTTACAGTGGTAATCGGTTAGCGGATATGCTGTAACCGATTACTGGCTAGAAAACAGCCCAGAAACGTCATTTTTCAAAGGGTAACCAGTTAGCACATATGCTGTAACCGGTTACTGCGTACCAGAACCCAAAAAATCACATTTTTCTTCATTCTAAACCATTCTAACACATACCTAAACATATTGGGACATCAAAACAATTATGATAAGTTCAAACCACACCTAACCCGACTATACTACACGATTTATACCGAGTTTCAACCGTGAAAACATCAATTTCTATCAATTATTCACAATTCCAACCAATTGGAAAACATATATTTTTCATCCAAACATTCAAACAAAACATACATATACATATACAAGCATGATATAATCGAAACTTCTCACCCTTACCCGATTAATCGCGCTCGAAACGGAGTTTTCTCGATTTTCCTCTTTTCCTCTTTTTCTTTCTTTCTTCTCCTTCTTTCTCTTTTTCTCTTCTCTTTCTCTTTTTCTTCTTTCTCTCATTTTCTCTCTATCTCTTTCTATTTATATAAAAACAAATATCTAAACTCCTAAAAGACCATTTTACCCCTCAGCTCAAATATCTCGCAAATGCCCTCAAAATGCGATAAAACATAAACAATGATGAAAAATAACATTTTGTCAAATAAAAGTCAATAATAAAATAATATAAAACCAAAACCAATTAAATCTACTCTATTAAATAAATCTAACAAAACTGGGGCGTTACACAATGAATGTCAACTTGGTGGCGATGCACTCAAGGCAAAGTCAGTATCATAATCTACCGCGACACGATTACAGTTCCTGTCTGACTTGCTCGGTAAACAAACAGGGATGCTCTTTCATACAGGAGGCCCTCCAGCGTCAGATGGATCTTAGATGGATCCAAGACTACCATGATAGGAACCCTTATCAGATCAACATGGTTCAGATCTTTGATATTCGCGTGATGAATGCCAACTTGGTTGAGTTACATGCTGAACAGGTCCGACTTGGATTCTTAATATCACACGACTATCAAAGTTGTAAAGCGGGTTGCGAAAACGATCGAGGTTGTACCCTTGTCCATGAGGCACTTCAGCACTTGTTAAATCATTGGTGGATGCCAATTTATATGGATGAAGATACTCAGCAAATTAGTATCAGTAACAGGAACCCTACTCGGCGTCAAAGTCAGGATTTCCGATCAGTGGAAGCTAACCTAGTGAGGTTACATTGTATTCAAAGTGGGCATGGCCAGGTACCACCACACAATTATGACAGTTGTGGCGTCTGTTCGGAAAGTAACCAAGGGTGTTACCTTGTGAGAGCGGCTCTCCAGGGGCAGGTCGACCGTGGATAAATTCGTCCATATCCGGGTTCAGGACCCATCAACTGGACGCCGAACTACCTTGCCGATCAAATTGAAGACGTTGTCACGATCGCTGGTCATCACAGGACCAGGGATGTTCTTACCATTATCCCTCTACTTGACGAATCTAAAGTTCCCAACTGGGAACGGATTGAGATTAATTATGATGGTCAGAAAAATCAGAAGGCTCTTGTAGTTATCTATCTACCGGGACCATTACCGTATGAATCAACTAAGGCTATCCCTTACAAATACGGTGCAACAATAGTCGAGAATGGAAAGGAAATTCCATTACCCTCCGTTGTGAACATTGCAGACATCAGTCGAGTAACACGGAGTGGTAGAATCTTCAACCGAGGGGTTGGGGAAGTTAACAAGGAAAAAGAACTTCAGACAGAAGCTCTCGATCTATCAATCAGTCAATCCAGTAATCCCGACCTTTCGAAAAATGATGATGAGATGCTGAAGCTCATCCAAAGGAGTGAATATAACATTGTTGATCAACTGTTACAAACTCCTTCAAAGATCTCGGTGTTATCACTGTTACTCAGTTCAGAAGTGCACAGGGAGGCTCTACAGAAAGTCTTGGAGCAAGCCTTTGTGGAACAGGATGTAACAATCAGACAGTTCGATAGTATTGTCTCTAACATCACTTCCTGCAACAACTTGGGATTTAGTGATGAGGAATTACCTGAAGAGGGTCGTCGTCATAACATGGCGCTTAATATCACAGTTAACTGCCAGGACGATGCTTTAGCCAGCGTACTGGTAGACACAGGGTCAGCCCTGAATGTTATGCCGAAGTCCACTTTGATGCAATTATCATTCAAGGGCCCTCCGATGAGAACCTGCGAGGTCATCGTCAAAGCGTTCGACGGATCCAGAAAAATAGTTATCGGCGAAGTTGATCTTCCCATAAATATCGGTCCTCACACTTTCCAAGTCACTTTCCAGGTCATGGACATCCGGGCAACGTACAGTTGTTTATTAGGAAGACCTTGGATACATCAGGCTGGAGCGGTCACTTCGACCCTCCACCAAAAGCTAAAGTTCGTCAAGAACGATCAACTTGTCACGGTTTATGGGGAACAAGCCTTGCTTGTAAGCAACTTGTCATCATCTACTAATATAGAACCCGAGGAGGTTATTGGAACTCAGTTCCAAGCACTGTCAGTGAGCAAGAACAATCAATTCGGAGGAGGAACCTCGATTTCCTCATACAAAGATGCTATCAAAGCGGTCAAGAGTACCGATACGAAAGGATGGGGACAACTTGTCATTCCCACTGACAATAAAACAAAGAAGGGTCTTGGTTTTTCTGCAACCTGTACCCAGACAGCTGCCAACGATGAAAGTCTTCATCCCCTTCAAAATTTCTTCCACAGTGGAGGTTTCCTTCACCCAGTGTCTCAGGCAGTACATGCTATCAATGAGGAAGATCCCTCTGACACGGATGAAGAGTGGAAGTCCTACCTTAACGAGGACGGTTATATGTCTCAGGAGGAGGTGCCTACGCCATTTTGCTTTCCTACAGAAAGTCCGAGATTTATACCAAGATCAGATGTCGAAATTATCTACGGGGATTGTGATCCGGAAGGATGCCGTGCTCCGCCAAATTCATTAGAGGAAGACACCCCGATGAAAGACAGTTTTGACTACACCTACTATGGCCCAATGGATGGTCTGCCAATGTGGCAGCCTTACCCAGGAAACTTGGGGCAAGAGGTCATCCGAACAATGAAACTCAACTGAGCATCATTGAACAGAATACCTATGTCCCCACCATGTCATGGGATCAACACTCAGGTCATTCAGAAACTACTCAACATGACGATGAATTTGCAACGTTTGCAGGACTTGAGTTCATCAGCTATGCTTTTCCCGAGGTCAACGTCATCGAGAAAGATGACTCCTCCAGTTCCAAAGAATTTTGGGACACCTTGGGACAACCGAGTGGAAAATACGACTTCATGGTCAAGTACACCGCTCCCGAAAGCTCTCGTATCAGGTTCGAAGATATCCAGCCAACTGGTTGAGGAGATACAGCTGAGAGCACAAATGCTATGCAAAATGCAACAGAGGAATTCTCCTATGACAACTCTGCCTGGGAAACAGATTCCAATGATCCTTCTCCACCAGAAATCAGCGTCGTTTCTGAAGACCAATCAAGGAAGGTACAAAACTTTGTGATTCACCGAGGAGTTCTCCGCCAATGGGTTACCGTCGAGGTTCCGAAGATCGTTCATCAGTCAAAGTAATTGCCGTCCTTTAACCTTTCACCCTGCCCAGGTGAAACAGATGTTTTGATAGGGCTCGCTTTCTGTAAATTTTCCCTCTTTGCTTCGCCCAAAGCGACAAAGTTTTGTTTTATAGGGCTGTAGTTTCAAGGATCGACTTGTTCATTAATAAAATAACGTCGTTTTGTAATTTCCGCATTAATTGCTGTTTTCTCTTTTTGCTTTTTCAGAAAATGATAATCCTAAAAAACAATTAAAAATAAAAACAAGCAGTAAAATAAAACACTGCACATACTTGCTTTTTTCTCTATCTCTTCTAAACACGAATCATCACGTCATGCAGATTGCTTGTTTTAAACCCAGTTGAAACATACGATCCGATGCCTTCTCCCAACTTTGAGTTCCCGGTATTCGAGGCTGAAGAAGAAAAGGACAACGAAATTCCAGAAGAGATCTCCCGACTACTCAGACAAGAGGAAAGGTCCATCGAACCTCACGAAGAATCATTGGAAACGGTAAACTTGGGTTCAGAAAAAGAGAGAAAAGAAATCAGGATTGGGGCACTACTCAGTCCAATTGCCAAAGAGAGTTTGATAAAGCTTCTCAAAGAATTCCCCGATGTGTTCACTTGGTCCTATCAGGATATGCCAGGGTTGGATACCAGCATCGTGGAACATCACTTACCGTTAAGATCGGAATGTCCTCCAGTAAAGCAAAGGTTGAGGCGCCCTCACCCGGACATGGCCATCAAAATCAAAGAGGGGGTACAGAAATAGATTGACGCGGGTTTCCTCGCTACGTCTGAATATCCTCAATGGTTAGCCAACATCGTACCCGTTCCCAAAAAGGACGAAAAGGTCAAAATGTGTGTTGATTACAGAGATCTGAATAAGGCAAGTCCAAAGGACGACTTTCCTTTACCACACATTGACATGCTGGTAGACAGTACAGCAAAGTTCAAAGTCTTCTCCTTCATGGATGGATTCTCGGGCTATAACCAGATCAAAATGGCGCCGAAAGACATGGAGAAAACTTCGTTCATTACCCCATGGGGTACCTTTTGTTACAAGGTAATGCCGTTCGGTTTGAAGAACGCCGGGGCAACCTATCAAAGGGCCATGACTACTCTGTTTCATGACATGATACACAAAGAAATCGAGGTATATGTCGATGATAAGATTGCTAAATCTAGAACAGAAGAGCAGCATGTGACCCACCTGTCAAAACTATTCGAGCGGTTGAGAAAATACAAACTCCGCTTGAATCCCAACAAGTGCACCTTCGGTGTCCGCTCAGGGAAACTACTAGGGTTCATCGTCAGCCAGAAAGGAATTGAGGTTGATCCTGACAAGGTCAAGGCCATTCAAGAAATGCCTTCTCCGAAAACTGAAAAACAAGTCAGAGGATTCTTGGGACGTTTGAACTACATCTCCAGGTTCATATTCCTTATGACCGCCACTTGTGCGCCGATCTTCAAATTACTCAAAAAGAACCAGGATTGCGTTTGATCAGAAGATTGCCAAACCGCCTTCGACAGTATTAAGGAATACCTGTTGAATCCTCCGATTCTATCACCTCTAGTGGAAGGAAGACCACTGATCATTTACCTCACAGTTCTGGAGGACTCAATGGGATGTGTACTTGGCCAACAAGACGAAACTAAAAGAAAAGAGTCTGCCATTTACTATTTAAGCAAGAAATTCACCGACTGCGAAACTCGGTACACGATGCTTGAGAAAACGTGTTGTGCTTTGGCTTGGGCAGCCAAACGTCTTCGCCAATACACGATTCGTCATACTACTTGGTTGATCTCAGAAATGGATCCAATCAAGTATGTCTTCGAAAAACCTGCTCTTACGGGAAGAATTGCCCGTTGGTAGATGTTGTTATCAGAATATGACATAGAGTACCACGCTCAAAAAGTCGTTAAGGGAAGTATTTTAGCCGATCATTTGGTTCATCAAACGATTGATGATCAAGAATCAATCAGATTTGACTTCCCAGACGAAGATGTCATGTATCTAAAAATGAAAGATTGCGATGAACCGTTACCCAGTGAAGGGCCAGAACAAGGTTCCCAATGGGGACTTATCTTTGACGGAGCAGTTAATCATTATGGAAACGGAATTGGGGCAATCATTGTTACCCCTCAGGGTACCCACATTCCTTTCACTGCTAGACTCACGTTCAAGTGTACGAACAACGAGGCCGAATACGAAGCTTGTATTATGGGTCTCGAGGAAGCGATTAATTTAAGGATCAAAAACTTGGACGTATACGGCGACTCAGCCTTGGTTATCAATCAGATAAAAGGAGATTGGAACACATACCAATCAGGATTGATTCCTTACAAAGACTATGTAAGAAGGTTGTTACCTTTCTTCAACAGAGTTGAGTTTCATCACATCCCTCGTGATGAGAATCACATGGCTGACGCTTTAGCCACTCTCTCTTCCATGATTAGTGTAGGTCAATGGAATGACATACCTAAGATCGACATAATGCGCCTTGAACGGCCCACTTACGTCTTCACGATTGAAGCAGTCATAGACGACAAACATTGGTATCACGATATCAAATGCTTCCTTCAGAAACAAGAGTACCCATCTGAGGCACTCAGAAAAGACAGGAAAACCCTCTGAAGATTGGCTGGAAACTTCTTCCTGAGCGGTGACACTCTCTATAAGAGAAATTTTGACATGGTCTTGCTCCGATGCGTAGATAGACCAGAAGCAGACATGCTTATGAAAGAAATTCAAGAAGGATTCTTTGGCACTCATGCCAACGGACACACAATGGCGAGAAAGATTCTGAGAGCAGGGTACTATTGGTTGACCATGGAATCCGATTGCTACAAGTACATGAAGAGGTGTCACAAATGTCAGATATACTTTGACAAAATTCATGTACCGCCATCACATCTCAAAGTTCTTTCTTCCCCGTGGCCTTTTTCCATATGGGGAATCGACATGATTGACATGATTGAACCCAAAGCTTCGAATGGACATCGGTTCATCCTGGTAGCCATTGACTATTTCACCAAGTGGGTCGAAGCAGCATCATACGCTAATGTAAACCGACAAGTGGTGGTCCGATTTATCAAAATCAAAATCATCTGCCGTTATGGTGTTCCAAGCGAGATCATTACTGATAATGGATCTAACTTGAACAATAAGATGATGAAAGAGTTGTGTGCAGAGTTCAAGATCGAACATCATAACCCATCTCCCTATCGACCCAAGATGAACGAAACGGTAGAAGCGGCTAACAAGAATATCAAAAGGATCGTTCAAAAGATGGTTGTAACCTACAAAGACTGGCACGAGATGCTACCCTTTGTTCTTCACGGTTATCGTACATCTGTTCGCACTTCAACAGGGGCTACCCCTTTCTCTCTAGTGTATGGCATGGAAGCAGTGCTCCCCATAGGAGTAGAGATCCCATCAATCAGGGTATTGATGGAAGCTAAGCTCACCGAAGCTGAATGGTGTCAAAATCGACACGAAGAATTGAATCTGATCGAAGAAAAGAGAATCACGGCACTATGCCATGGTCAGCTGTATCAACAGAGAATGAAGAGGGCATTTGACAAAAAGGTCCGACCTCGTGTCTTCAGGAAAGGAGACCTCGTGCTTAAGAAGATACAATTATTTCTCACTGATTTCCGGGGCAAGTGGACTCCGAATTATGACGGCCCTCATGTGGTCACGAAAGCTTTCTCAGGCGGCGCCTTGAGACTTGCAACCATGGACGGAGAGGAATTTGCCTACCCCACGAATGTTGATGTAGTTAAGAAATACTTCGCCTAAACTAAAAAAAAAACGTCTCGGTGGATTGAAAACCCGAAAGGGCGGTCCAGGCAAAAGTTAGAGACATGAAAGAAAATCATCCCGATGGATTAGAAACATCATAGTACAATCCAGGCAAAAATTAGGGATAATGGCAAGTAACTATGTTCAACAGAGGCAAGTCCCTCAGCAGCAGCAGTTACATCATCTGTCAGAAAACTCCAGTCAAGGTCATCTTCGACAGAAGCTCAGGATGCCCCGAATTCAAAGTTGGTAGAAGGATAGTGGTCGTTATGTTTCAACGTAGCCCTTTTCCCTGTAAATTACCATTTTCAAACTTTGTAAATACTCAATGGAATCACGCTTTTGGCTGATCTCCATCTTATCAATAAAATTTGAGCCCTTGTGCATTTGTTTGTAATTCTTATTTGTTTTAGCTTTACAGAACGACTTTGTTAACATGATCAACGATTCTTGACATAAAACAAAAATGAATTTACTTGTTAAAATTTTTTCTGCTTTTAAATTAAAGTCGACAATTTCTTTTGACTGTTGAACATCAAAAGAGCATCAACCGCTTCTCCAGAAGTAAGCAAACTTCAAAGTGCAGAATCAAAGTACTCCTTCTAACCCAGTACGCCTGAATGAAGGAATCAACTGTGTTAGAGACCTTGTTTCGTCTGACACGCTTAGGCCGAGTTCTTATCTCCTAAGCCCGATCAACGGTATTCCCCGCAGGGACTATCTCTCCTAAGCAAGGTGGAATTGCTATCTTGAACCAACGATATCTCTACACGCCCCGCGATGGCCGAGTATCCAATCATGTTCATCTTTTAGTTTGTGTGTCGCGTCAGTTTTGTCTGCATATACATACATACATCATGCATTATTGATTTGCATTCACATTTCATATTGCATCGCTATCACTCTAGCCGGTCTTGTCCCTTAGTGATAGGAGTCCTCTCAATCGAGTTGTCAGTTCTTGCCTCGTCAGGAAACGCTGCGTTTGAACAACCTCGCTTCTAGTTTATTTCTGGAAGGAGGTTGGCCCTTGACCACTTTGATAACTTGAACCTCTGAAAGACCAGAGGAACCTTCAGTCAGCATCACTCTTCGCCATTGAAGATGATATCCTTGCTTTCCCGGATTAAGGAAAATCCACGGAGAAAGCCTCGTAATCAGAGATTCGGCAGCATGCCAGTTTTGCTCCTAAAAGACCGCGGATGAAAAGGTCATCGGCACCTCAAAATTGGACCCCATCATATGGCATTTCTCCGGGAAGATCCCGAGAAAAGTATGATGTAAGATCCCAAGTGGAAACAATCTCTCAAGAGACTCGCTTTCCCCTAGTAGAATCGACAAATGGCGTCTCCAACAAAGAAGTTTGTGCACCTCTACAACTCAGACGACTGGGTTCCCCCAGCAAGTCTAACCTCAGACCTTTTTCCGTCAAATGGCATCTCCCTAGGAAAATTCGGCGAGAAGTTTGAAGGAAAGCCGCTACGCATAGCGTCCCTTGTCAATAAAGTTTATTGACAAAAGAAACTAAGACCAGTTCCTTGGTAGGAAACCAGGATCGAGGGGAAGTTTAAATCAGAAACTAAGACCAGTTCCTTGGTAGGAAACCAGGATCGAGAGGAAGTTTAAATCAGAAACTAAGACCAGTTCCTTGGTAGGAAACCAGGATCGAGGGGAAGTTTAAATCAGAAACTAAGACCAGTTCCTTGGTAGGAAACCAGGATCGAGGGGAAGTTTACAACAGAAACTAAGACCAGTTCCTTGGTAGGAAACCAGGATCGAGGGGAAGTTTACCTTTTCTAAGCATCAATACTTAGCAAAAGAAGATGAGTGCGCAAGCTACCATTCATAACCACCATCAAAATTTCGGGTATTCCGATATTTAATCCTCTTGCACCCCGAATGCCTGAATACCTTCGTCATTCACACCTTCGGGTCCAAAAAGATTAAATAGGGGCATCTGTCATACCCCAAATTTTGACCACTAAGATTTCCCATCATTGTGCAAATCATCATCACAATGTGGATGAACCATCATACTTCATCAGTCTCCCCAAAGATGGGTGAGCATTCACTACAATCAAAATTAGGGTTTCAAGCCCTCTCAGAGCCTTAGACAAAGGATCAATCAAGGAATGACATGATCTTCAACTTGTATAACCTCTCAAACATCCACAAATGGATCAAAAGGACTCCCACTTCAAGGATTAAGCACAAGGCTGCTCCCTTCTAGGTGGATCAAGTCTCAAGATCGACAGTGTCACCAAATTAGGGTTTTGGTCGACCAGGGCCTCCAGATGGAAATATTTCATCTGGGCACAAGCCAAAGATCCAAAACACAACCTAATATACTCCATGGAACCTCATGGACCCATCCATCAAGTCAATTTTGCCTCAGGGGATGCATACATAAAAAATCAGGAATTAGGGTTTCTTGACCTAATTCACCCCTAAGTTGACTTTTGGGACAAATCATGGACCAAGACCTCAAGAGAAGATTTCAGGGTCTCTAATGAACTATATTGATCCATTTGGGACAATGGATTGATCTAGGAAGCTTGAGCAACAAGTCTCAATTTCATCTGCACCACAATTAGGGTTTCGCGAGGAAAGTCAACTGTAACTTTGACTTTTGACCAGGACATGCTCCCAAACCCTAGGAGATGCCTCAATATACCCTATGACACCCATGGAACATGTCCATCAAGTTTGATTTAGGTCAAGGACATGATTTCCTGAAGAATTGCACAGTTTGGAATTCATCTGATAAAAAGTCAACTGTGTACAAAAGTCAACTTTGACTTTTTGAGATTTTTCACCAAAATGGATTTTTAACCCTAAAATGATGTTAATGTATGATTTGAATCATCATTCATCAAGAAAAATCAAGAAAAGTGGGATAACTTGTAAGAGGGGTAACCATAAAAACTTAGAAAATTTTCTAAGTTAAAAATAAAGTGACAAGGGTACCAACTTTGAAGGATCATAACTCCTAAACCACAAGGCCATTTTTTCTCATCCAAAGATGGATTTGTAGACCTCATTACCCTCTACAAAAACTTCAACTAGACCTAAGTCCAATTCATTAAGGATTTTGAGTTATGGAGTGATCAAAATGGCTGAAAAATGAAAATGTCACTTTTTCCAACACTTAGTGAAATTTTCTCTAAGTCAGAATCTGCCTTCACTTTTTGCCAAATGTAGGGGGATTTTTCACTTGGATTCAAAAGAGATCAAAACCAAATATGTTCAAACAGTTGTTATATCATGTAAGGGCTTTCCAAAATGGCCAAGAACATTGCCAAATTCCATTTGAGTAATGAGATATGACATTGAAAAGTTGCCTTGCTGAAATCTGTCAAAGGCAAGGCAGAATTTGCAACTTTGCTCGATTTGCCAAAATCAGCCAAATTTAAATGCTCCTATCCACTTGGACACATCTGAGGATTGAATCTAAAGGGGACAATCACTGAGCCAAGCCTCCAAAGTCCATGGAACAAGAAATAGCATGTTGAACCTAGAATGGCCAAAATAGGGACAAGACTCCAATTTTGGATTGGAGCATTCAATGGAAGCATCAAGGTGACATGGACTGAGCTATTTTCATTTGAATTCAGTCAAGAATTATCCAAGACTAAGGGAACCACAACCCTGTGCTTTAACCTCTAGTCAATGGCTAGAGGAGACTTGCATTTCCATTGGCCAACATTGAACAAACACCTGCTGCAGTTGCCATTCATTGTGGATCCCAAAACAAACTTGCTCTACTATAAATAGAGCTCAATTGTGATCAGTTTGAGTACACCAAAGCCATCTAACAGATGCTTTCCTCAAAATCTCTTTCTCTTGGCAAAAATGCCTTTCTTAGTAAGGTAGCTATCGGGTTTTGAGTTTGAGAGCTTTTCCAATCAAACCAATCACTCACACACCTCACATACATCACATATGAGCTGATCAAACACTTAGATCACTTCTGAAACACCAATTTCACAAAATCACCAGCTGGTTGCTCAAATTTTCAATCAAGTTGCAGCTGAGGTACCACAAATTGTTCCAGCCATTTTCAATCAGGTCCAAGCATTCAAACACACTCCATAGGGTGTATGGAAGCTGTTCAGATCATCACCACTCATCTGTAACACCTCTAAATCAAAAATCACATTGCACTTGCTGTCACGGCTTAGAGGTAAGCATATACTTGGTCATCTCTCAATCTATGCATATTTCCTCGCACAATAATTTGGCCATATGTTCATAATCATGCATGGAATGTTTTCCCTCAATTAATTGCATTGTTTGAATCGTGTATCAAAAATCCTAGCCTTCATGCAGAAATTAGGGTTCTTGAGGTTTCTTCATGATTTCATGTTTTATGTTTAATTTAAATGAAATTAAGTGTTATAGACATGATCGTGAGGTTGAGACGAGCATAATGATATGTGGATTGCATGATATGATTACGTATTCAGTGAGATTGGATGGAAAACGCAAATCAGCCAAACCTAGAAAAACGCGCGTGTTCTTGCTTGTGTTCTTGGCGCCTTTTTCACAAATTCAAATATTTGAATTTTGTGATTTTATTTAATTGATTCAAAAATTAATTTATCTCTGAGTTTTAATGATTTTGAGTTGATTCTTTTTTTAATAATTCACAAAAATGTTAAAATATTTTATTTTATCAAAAAATCCCAAAAATATTATTTATTTCATATAATTGATATTTTTGCAAAGAATTAATATTTTAATTATTTTTGACATTTTAAATATTTTTTCTACATTGATTTTGCAACTTTTAATGCTTTCTAATTATTTTGTAGGTCAATACTTAATTTTTGAAGCATTAATCCAAAATCACAATTTGTTTTTCATATGTTAAACAATTTTGATCATTTTTAATTGAATTTTTATTCAATTAAATACATTTTTTAAAACAAATTTGGGTTTTTGGATTAATTCAACCCTCATAAATCATTTTCAAAACCTTTTGGGCCTCTTGAGAGAGTGTAAGACCCAACCCACTTGTACAGAAATATTTTGGGCCTCATTCGTTGTATAAGTCCCTCTGTACATTTTCAAATAAACGACACGATCATCGTCTTTTGAAAAAATAACCTTGGGCCTCTCCTTGAGCTATAAGACCCATTCAAAAACACTTTGGGCCTCTAATAGAGTGTAAGACCCAATCCCCTTTTAACCAAAACATTTTGGGCCTCACTTATTGTATAAGTCCCTCCGCGTTAAAAGAAAACCTCGGCGCAATTGCCATTTCGAACGGAAAAATCATCTGGGCCTACTCTCGTGTTATAAGCCCCACTCTTTAAACCTTTTGGGCCTCTAATAGAGTGTAAGACCCAATCCCCTTTTAACCAAAACATTTTGGGCCTCACTTATTGTATAAGTCCCTCCGCGTTAAAAGAAAACCTCGGCGCGATCGCCATTTCGAACGGAAAAATCATCTGGGCCTACCCTCGTGTTATAAGCCCCACTCTTTTTCTTTAAACCTTTTGGGCCTCTTGAGAGAGTGTAAGACCCATCCCTTTGTACAGAAAAACATTTTGGGCCTCAGTCACTTGTATAAGTCCCTCTGTACAAATTCAAACAGTGCGCTCACTGATAAAACCCTGGGCCTCTCCTTGAGCTGTAAGCCCCAAATCTTTCTTTTTCAAAGCACTTTCTCCTTTGATTTTGAAATATACTGTTGTTTTCAATCTTTCTTTGTTGAACAACTAACCAAACAGCATGGAAGCTCTACAACCGAGTAAGTGGTTATTGCTTTCATTTTCCGCTTTTATATACATATAACTGTATTGTGGGGCTGTTTCACTGTAAGTCTTCTTTCATAAACTCATATCAACTGTGTAATAATAGTATAGATATTTCGAGTTTCCCCGGCAACTATGTCTAGCACTAGGTAAAGCCGTTTCAATCGCTCTTAGAAATAGTCTAAACTAGATCCCCATAAGATTACCAGACACAGTCTTCCCTCCTCTTGGGGTTAAACAATATGGAGATATGAAAGGCAGCATTCTCTGTGAACCCTTTCATAGACTGTCACTTGTAGAAGTTGTCAAAGAAACTCTATTCCCCAGAGATGATCTTTTCTCCGTGAATGGCATCTCTTGAGTTTCTTCCAAATTCTCGGACTTTCCTGACTTTGATCTATTCTCGGTGAATAACATTGCCTTGAATTTCTCAGGGTTTGGGGACCCACAGGCTTCTTAAAAGCACTTGTAAAAGAAACTCTACTCCCCAGAGATGATCTTTTCTCCGTGAATGGCATCTCTTGAGTTTCTTCCAAATTCTCGGACTTTCCTGACTTTGATCTATTCTCGGTGAATAGCATTGCCTTGAATTTCTCGGGGTTTGGGGACCCATCGTCTTCCTAAAAGCAATCGGCCTCCTCTTGGGCATCGTGCAAGGACCCACAGGCTTCCTAAAAGCAACCCCGCCTCCTCTTGGGCTTAGTACAAGGACCCTAAGGCTTCTTAGAAGTATTCACCGCCTCCTCTTAGGCTTCGTATAATGATCTCTTCCTCCGGGAATGATAGCCTCCTCTTAGGCTTCGTACAAGGACCCGTCGGCTTCTTAAAAGTTTCCAGCCTCCTCTTGGGCTTCGTACAAATTGTCCCGACGACCTCTTAAAGGTATAGGAACAGAACTTAGCCATCCTCATAGAACAGTCCTTTCATAGAGTCTACTACTGTTTCTCAAAGCATAGTACAAAAGATGAAACTCTAGACTTCGACAGTCTAACCTCCTTGAGTCTCAAAGACATTCTCAAGTGACCCCTTCGTTAAATAGGAATGAAACCCGTGGACTTGGACAGTCTCAATACCCTTTGGATTTCCCGCTTCCTTAAAGAAAAGGGAATAACCCAGATCCTTGAATCAGATCCTTGAGTACAGTATTGCTCATATAAGAACTGATTTTCTCTTTAAAATCAGTATACTGGACCTGTCACTTAACTGAACAGTCACCATAGCCTCCTCTTAGGCTTTGTATAATGATCCTTCTTCAATGAAGTTAGCCTCTCTCTTGGGCTTTGTACAATGATTCTCCCCAGCGGAGTCAAACAACATTTAGCCTCTCTCTCGGGCTTTGTGCGAGACACATAAGAGACTCCCTCGTTGAGTCAATCACCCTTTCGCCTCCATCTCGGGCTTTATACGAGATACAAAAAGTTTTTTACTGAGCCAAACAAGCAACAGCCTCCATCTCGGGCTTCATACGAGATACAAAAAAACTCCCTTGTTGAGTCAAATAGCCTCCATCTCGGGTTTTATACGAGATACCAAAAGATTCCCTCGTTGAGTCAAAACCTTTTAGCCTCTCTCTCGGGCTTTGTACGAGACACATATTAGCCTCCTCTTAGGCTTTGTATAAGAAAACCACCGGTTAACCCAATTAAACCTTTTAGCATCAAAGTTGTGCCTCGTTCACAGTACACAAACATCAACAACTCCTTCCCCTTTCATCTAATCACTGTAAGCGGCAAGCCTCTGGATCATCTACATCCATGCCACTGTCCTTCTTTTAGTATGAGAAATTCCTAAGGAAAGATAGCATTGCTCTACACTGAGTTAAAGTCTTCTCCTTCAGGTTAAAACCCCCTATAAAGGAATTTATGGCATTGCTAGGATCCGCGTATCCCGGTTAAAGTAATTCTCCTTTATAAACAGTTGTGACATACAACCCCCCTCTTTAGAGATGACAAATTCTCTCTAAAGTCAACACCCTTTTAGCTTCATATCTTGGGCTTTGAACAAGATACAAACACTTTTCGCTTCACGTCTTGGGCTTTTAACAAGACACCAAAAACAACCATTTCCTCCCATAGAATATGAGGAACTACGAATGCTCTGATTTCCCTGTTTCGGTAAATGGGAATACGTAGGCATAAGATCGAAAGAAAAGATCTTAGAGAGCACACTAAACAAAAAAACCCAAATCCCATATCTCCATCAATCAAAAGCAGTAATTCAAAACATCAGTCCTAACATCCTAATCCTTGTTCCCCGCCAGAAACCTTCTGTCTAGATAAGAATCAGTATTGGCGAAAATACAAATAACCAGTACAAAGGTCCCCCACATTGATAGCATTCGTAACCTAACAGACCGCTGTTTAAACTCAGTATGCAAAGCAGGGTTAATTGGAGACATCTATTTCCCTTCCTTCATCAGCTTTAATAGGATAAAAAATGAATCGACCTGTAGTAAGCTCAACCGCAGAGAGCGACCAGCGCTTAAGAACCGCGTCCAAAATCGCTCGCTACAAACATCCATCTGAAAAAACTTGAATTTGAGAATACAAGCCACACCTAAGAGTAATCTGATAGATTCCAGTCTTGCCACAGGTACAAAGGTTTCATCAAATTCAATTCCTTCAACCGAGTGTATCCCTGTGCTACCAATCTGGCCTTGTTTCTGGTGACCACTCCTTATTCATCAGATTTATTCTTGTAAATCCACTTGGTGCCTATCACATTAACTCCATCAAGCCTTGGTACAAGATCCCACACTTCATTCCTCTTGAATTGTTCCAGCTCTTCATGCATTGCATTAATCCAAAATTCATCAGTCAATGCTTCTTTGACATTCCTGGGCTCAATTTTGGAGACAAAGAAAGAATTTGACACAACCTCTCTTGATCTAGTGCTAACCCCTGATTTTGGATCACCTATGATAAGCTCTTTTGGATGGTCCTTTTGCACTCTAATAGATGGTTCTTTATTAGGTTGTTCAGGTTCAGCCTCAGCATCAACAGGACTAGGAGCAACACTTCTATCTTCAGTTTCTGATGTAACATCTTCAAATGATGTTCCAACATCATCCAGGACATCAGCATCTTCCTTCATGTCACTGTCATCAATTACCACATTTATAGACTCCATCATAACCTTGGTTCTGGAGTTGAAAACCCTATAAACTCTGCTATTTGTAGAGTATCCCAGAAAGATTCCCTCATCACTTTTAGGATCCAATTTTCACCTTTGTTCACGATCTGACAAAATATAACATTTACTTCCAAAAACATGAAAGTATTTCACAGTTGGTTTTTTCCCTTTCCACAATTCATACAAAGTAGCTGAAGTGCCTCTTCTCAAGGTAACTCTGTTGTGAATATAGCAAGCAGTATTCATGGCTTCAGCCCAAAAATGGTAAGGAAGCTTTTTGGCATGAATCATTGCCCTAGCAGATTCTTGAATGGTTCTGTTCTTCCTTTCAACAACTCCATTTTGCTGAGGGGTAATAGGAGAGGAGAACTCATGACTGATGCCTTCAGCAGAACAGTATTCAGCAAACTTGCTATTTTCAAACTCTCTCCCATGATCACTCCTTATTCTGATGACATTGCTCTCTTTTTCTCTTTGGAGTCTTTGACATAAATCTTTAAACACATCAAACACCCCTGTTTTGTCTTTGATGAAGCTTACCCAGGTGTACCTAGAATAGTTATCTACAACAACATAAGCATACTTCTTCCCACCGAGACTTTCTACCTGCATAGGTCTCATCAAGTCCATATGGAGAAGTTCCAAAACTTTGGAGGTGGTGTTATGTTGAAGCTTCTGATGTGACACCTTGGTCTGCTTCCCTATTTGATAATCTCCACAGACTCTTGCTTCTTCAATTTTGAGTTTAGGAATTCCTCTGACAGCTTCTGAGGATATGATTCTCTTCATTCCCTTCAGATGAAGATGTCCCAACTTTTGATGCCAGACTTTGACTTCATCTTCTCTAGCAAAAACACATGTTGAGGGACTTGAGTCTTGTTGCACCCATAGATAATAGTTGTCCTTAGATCTAGCACCCTTCATGATAACTTCACCTTTCTCATTTGTGACAATACATTCAGTTTTTGTAAAGTCAACTTTGAGCCCTTGATCACATAATTGGCTAATACTGATCAAATTTGTTGTCAACCCTTTGACCAGTAGTACATCATCCAACCTAGGAGCACCAGCACACTTCAGCTTTCCCATACCCTTGATTTCACCTTTGACACCATCACCAAAAGTTACATGTCCAGAAGAATGTAGCTTAACATCCACCAGCAAATTCTTCACTCCTGTCATGTGTCTTGAACACCCACTATCAAAGTACCAGTCTTCTTTAGTAGAAACCCTAAGAGAAGTGTGAGCTATTAAGATGGCAACTTTTCCTTTCGGAACCCATTGTTTCTTTGGTTTGATGACCTGATTACCTTTGTGAATGTTCTGTCTGGGAGCCAACTGATGTGCCTTCTGAGGATACCCATGTAGCTTATAACAATAAGCCTTTATGTGTCCAAAACGCCCACAATGACGACATCTCCAACGCCTGAAATTCTTCCTAGAGGGAGTCCTGTCAGGATGTTTAAACATCTATTTTAACATCACTGGCTTGGAAATAGGAATAACATTATTTGAAGCTGAAACATTGTTGAATCCCAAACCACTTTTGTCTCCAGCAGTTTTTCCAATATTAAGAATATTGTCTAGAACATCAGTTTCGTTATTCAACATTCTGACAGATTTTGACATAGATTCCAGTTTAGAGTTTAGCATACTGACTTCCTTCTCAAGCTCAGTTTTTTCAGCCATTAACTGCATTATGATTTTCTTTTGTTTCTCTCCTTCTAGACAGACTTGTTCACTTCTAATGTACAACTTTCTATAAGAGGCAGCAAGCTCTTCATAAGTAACCTCTTCATCACTTGAATCATTGTCAGACTCACAAATCCCAATCATAGCTCTAACAAGATTGGCTGATTCTCCTTCAGGTTCACTATCAGTATCCTCATCAGACCAAGTAACAGACATACCCTTTTTCTGCTTCTTAAGGTATGTAGGATATTCTGATTTGATGTGACCTTATCCTTCACATCCATAACATTGTATTCCTTTGTCATCATTGGACTTTTCTTTATCTCTAGTTTTCTTCACCTGATCACCTGACCTATTGGTGTCAGATGTGATGTTCTTGACATTAGGTTTATAGCTCCTGTCTATCCTCTTTAGAACCTTATTAAACTGTCTTCCCAGCAGAACAATGGCATTAGATAGCTCCTCCTGAGTTTTAGGTCCACACTCTTTCCTTTCATCTTTAGACACCAATGCTATGCTTTTGGTCTTCTTTTCAGATTCCTCATTCATCCTTAATTCAAATGTCTGAAGAGAACTAATCAACTCATCTACCCTCATCTTGCTGATGTCTTGAGCTTCTTCTATAGCAGTCACCTTTATTTTATATCTCTTGGGAAGGGATCTAAGAATCTTCCTCACCAGCTTCTCTTTAGTTATCCTCTCTCCTAGGGCACTAGAAGCATTTGACAGCTCAAGAATGTTCATGTGGAAATCATGAATGGTCTTATCATCCTTCATCTTCAAATTTTCAAACTTTGTTGTCAAAAGTTGAAGTCTTGACATCTTGACTTTGGAGGTTCCTTCATGAGTAGTTTTCAAGACATCCCAAGCTTCCTTAGCCACTTCACAAGTGTTGACCAGCCTAAAGATGTTCTTGTCAATACCATTAAAAATGGCATTCAAAGCCTTAGAATTTGCAAGCGCAAGTTCATCTTCTTCCTTGGTCCATTCTTCCTCAGGTTTCAGCTTTGATGTTCCATCTTTTTCAACAATAACAGGATGTTTCCATTCTTTTAAAATAGCCTTCCAAGCCCTGCTGTCCAAGGACTTCAAGAAGGTAATCATGCGAGGTTTCCAGTAATCATAATTTGAGCCATCTAGAATAGGGGGTCTATTCACAAATCCGCCACTCTCCTTGTCCATAGTACCAGAAAGTAACAACCCTAGATCTCATCCAGATGCAGAGCAGGATGCCTGCTCTGATACCAATTGAAATTCTGGTATCATATATGTGATGTTAAGTGTGATGTCCCAACAACACAATCTGCTATATGAACAAGGTAATAAAAACAACAGTAAATCAACACAGAGAATTATTCACCTTGTTCGGTCTAACTACCTACGTCTGGGGGCTACCAAGCCAGGGAGGAAATTCACTATTAGTAGTATTAAATTACAGACTCAACAATCCCAGTTGACAATCCACTAAGTTAATCACTACCCAATGACACTTCTACCTAAGATACACTTAGATATGAGAAACCACTCACTCCCCCTAAATCACCACAGTGATATAATTCAAAGATTACAACGTATAGAAGTCACACATCCAAAATACAACTTGATCTTGCTTAAAAGCTTTGATCAAGAACAATTAACAACTCAAAACAATTACACCAATTCAAACATGAATGGCTTACAATACACAGACGAAAACACACACTTGACTCTCAGTCTTTAATCTCTTGCTTTTTTTTTATCACTTCCAAGTAGGGTTGTGGCTGCTTTAAATAGAAACTCAGACTTGGGCTTGGACTCGTTGAAAATCTCTGATTTGATTTGAAATTAAAACAGATTTTATTCTTCAAATCTTTTCATATCATTCAGCCCTAAAAACAGCAACAATATCAGCTCCATATCTGATTGCACCAGAAAATATATTTACCAAGATATTCGCCTGCAATCTCTTAATCAGATCCTTCAAAATAAACTGATACACGCAGCCCTAATAACACAGCAGACTGATGTTTTGATGTTCTGCCAACTGATGTCAAGACATCATGTTTAACACAAAACTGCAACCCTAAATAACTAAACATAAACTGAATGTTAAGAACTCATGTTAAGACATTAGACAAATGACATCTTCAACAACAACATTATTTTACCAAAATTGCAGCCAATACAAGAACTAACAAAAGTCCTTCGACTTCTGAACCATCATCAGTGCAATTTCCAACCTCTTGGGAAACTGAGTGCATGGTCTGAGTTAACTGAACGTAGGACTAACGCTTATCACGAAGATTGGGTGGGTACAAATAAACTTTGAGCCTTTATCCTTTGTTTCTTAAACCGTGAATCAGGCCATGTTATAACCCTTAAAAGACCTAACTGAAGCAAGGTTATTTTGAAAGCATACTATAGCAAGGCTGCGTAAACTGACTCCAAAAGATCTTTGTAGATAATTTGTTTTGGCATCATACCTTTTGCTTTACTTCTCACTTTGAATGTCTTGAACCGTCGTGTTCTGACCAATGACTCGTGTATTTTGCATCATTCCAAAAATGATTTTGATTTCAAAAGTTGCATGAACTTTGCATTTCCCATGTTTGTATGAACATTTTTGTCTGCAAACTGGCTATCCTCTCAAGGAATTTTCAAACAGTTGAGAAACTTGGTCAGTGATCCTATCAAGTGCAAGTTCTTTCCAGATCCTATTAAGAATCAGTTCAAGATTTGTGGTTCAGTGCAAGTCCTTCTCAGAATTGGTTTATACAGAAGATTTTTCATGACTCAGACTGGGGCAGGCTTCCTAAGCACTCAGCAAAGCAGTCATTTACAAAATCAATCAAGCTGAAGCATTAAAAAGTTCATCTACAACAATCAGCTAATCTGGGGAAATTTACTTGAAGAATCCCCAATCAGCTCTTCATCCTTCCTACAAGGATCATCAACGTGATACAGTTTACCAGTGTGGCAGAGATTGTGTTTAGCAACATCTTTAGTCCCCAAGCAGATTGGTAGTGATCTCAGTGTTGAGGAATCAGTCTTCTAGTCTTGTCTTCTCCCTAAAAGAGTCAAGCCGCGTCGTTGACATATGCATATGCATTTGATCATATATCATAGCATAATTCATATACCATTGCATAAACAGGAGTGTTTCATCCTCATTTTCATTTCTCCACAGGTCGTGTTGTTATCCACGTCTTATCTTGTGGTCAAAGTCCAACTTACTTGGCACCTACCAAACAGATATTGTCGTGTCTATCTGACGTTCTTCCAGATATGACCTTTCTTATCAGATTATTTTTCTGGATATGTTTATTCCTCCTTTGCGTCCAACGCCATTCTTAGATGTCACATGTGTCTGTCTCTCTTATGCTTTACCAGATTGAGTCTTTTATTCTGATGTTTTTCCAGAACTTATCTGATGTTTTTCCAGATATACCCTTTTGATTCTTATGCTTTTCTAGAATCTATCCAAAGTTTTACCGAATATACTTATCTCTCTGATGTTTTACCAGATTGTGTCTTTTGTTCTGATGTTTTCCCATAACTTATATGATGTTTTTCCAGATATTTCCATTGCGATTCTGATACCCTTCTAGAATTTGTTTTACTCCCCAGTGAGTTTCCAGATATATACCTTTGCAATTCTAATGCTTTTCCAGAATGTTGTTGCTTTTATCGTCTGATAATTTTCCAGATGTGCCTTATGTTCTGCTATTTTTCCAAAACTCTTTCGTGTCTACCTGACGTTCTTCCAGATACGACTTTGCTTCTGATGTTTTTCCAGAACCTCCTTTGTGTCTATTTGACGTTCTTCCAGATACGACTTTGTTCTGATGTTTTTCTAGAACTCCTTTTATGTCTATCTGACGTTCTTCTAGATACGACCTTGTTTATCTGATGTTCTTCCATATATGATGTTGCTTATCTGATGCTCTTCCAGATATGTCTTCAAAATATTTTCCCGTACATTTAATGCTTTTCTAAATGTTACGGAATTAAGCTTCAAAATCGTTGTCTTCATCAAATGCTCTTCTAGATGTCTTCAATTTATTTCTGAATGTGGTTAACAGCTGTTGATTGTTTTCAAGCCTGTTTCAATTTTTCATCCAATGCTTTTCTGGATGTGTTTCGGAGTTTATTCGATGGTTTTTTGAATATCTCTGATGTTTTCTGGAGTTTATTGAACGCTCTTCTGAATATCTCTGATGTTTTCTGGATGTCTCTGATGTTTGTTATATTTTCTAGAGTTTGTTCAATGCTCTTCTGAATACCTATGATGATTGTTCGAATGTCCCTGATGTATTTCTCTGAACTCTCCTCACCTTATTCAATGATCTTCTGAATGTTGTGACTCTTTTACATCCAATTTCATTCATGGATGATGATTGTTGATTCCTCAGTGGAGCTTATTCAATGTTATTCTAAATATCTCTGATGGATGCGTGTTTATATTCCAAAGTTCATTAAATGCTCTCCTGAATGTCTTTGATGGTTGTTTTTGTACTTTCCCAGAGTTTTATTAATATATTTTTGACAAAACCTCTGATGATTGTAACCCTTTCCCCACATCTGATGCTTTCCCGGATGTCTGTATCTCTTTTTTCGATGTATTATTGGATACTCTTTGTCACCTTGGCAGATGTCCATAATATCTTGTATTCCTCAGTCGTGTCTCCTTGATACTTTTCCCCGTGGAGTCTTGCTTTGTTTTCTAAGTTGTTCCTCGTTGGGTCTTTCATCCTTTAGTTGTGCTTTCAGCAACATTTCCATATACAGTTATCCCCTGTGGCATCATTCCTCATAGGATCTTTGTCTTGCATTCATTTCATATCATGTCATTTCATGTCATATCATGTGCATCTCGTGGCATCTTAGGGCCAAAAATTGTGCATGTTTGTATTTAAGTGTCTCCTATCACGTCGAGACGAAGATTTTAATCTCCATATCTCCAGATAGAAGAAACTTAAATAGGGGCACTTGGCATACCCTAATTTTTAACCCTAAGCTCCCACCTCTTTGTACATTATCTTGCATATCTGCGTGCTTTATTACTAACAGGTTTGTGTAGGAACATTGGTTTCAAGAAGAAATATCAATCGTTCTCTCAGTCAAGTACCTCAAGACGTGATCAACAAATTCTGATTAAAGGAGTCTTAAGATTCTCTACTGGTCATTTTACTTAATATTTCTCAGAAGATTTAGGGTTTTCTCCCCATTGATGTTGAGCAAGATCATTTGAGGACTAGCTAGAGTTTTGTGGTGAGTTGCAAGTGGGATCCTTATTTCTCAAGGAGTGGCTTTTGTATCAAGTTCATCTTCGATCATGCGAGCAATAAAGTTCAAGCTTAATTCAAGAAAGACTTTGTTCTTATCCAGGAGGTCGAATCATTATTTGTCTCCTTTCGATCTTAAGTGAAAGAGTGTTGGATTTTCTTATTGGAAGTTTGTGATCCACGTGCTTTGAAATGGTAAAGCTTGAAAAAAATATTGAATCAAGTTTAGGCAAGAAGTTTTCAAATTGAAGTTCAAGATTCATGTTCTTTACAAAGTTCAAGTTGATTCGTTATGTTTTTTTAACTTCGAGTCCAAATTCAAGATTCATATTCAAGTTATAATTCAAAAGAGTTTTAGATTGACTTCAAAGTTCATGATTTTCATAAAATTCAAAGTAAGAATGCCAAAGAAATTCAAAGTTGCAAGATTAATTCAAAGAGTACAAGAGTTTTACAAGTTTAATGCAAATTTCAAATAACAAGGTTACTTTTTCATAAAGGATCCCATACATTTAAATCCAAAAGGAGAGTTTGTTACAAAGCCTATGAAACAAAAATGCCAATGGAATGATATTTCATGTTTCTAAGCCTTGAGTATTTCATGCTTCTAAACCTTGAGTACTTCATGCTCCAATCTTAGTTCAAGTACCTATACCACAAGAGGTAGAAGAAAATTTAGGCAACTATAACTTGTAGTAATTGAAGTGGCTGAAATCATGACAAGAATCAAGAGTGTTTATTAACTTTACAAACACAATCCAGCATAAACCATGAATCATTAAAACCATGTTCCTCACTTTCCAAAACAATTATGAAACACAATCAAACATCAGCAATACCAATTCAATTTCTTTCCAAAACAGGTCTTAAGCACAATCCATACATGTCTAATTGAAAGGAGAAAGTTTTTAAAAATCACAAAACACGTCAAGACGAAAAAGGAAAGGTATTCATCAGATTTTCAAAACACCATCAAAACATGTTCCAACAGCTTTCATTTTATTGCCAAAACAAGAATTTTCCACTCATCAATGTGTCCCTAATGGTTCAAGCCTATAAAATAACAATCTTCATAATTCAAAAAGGGGACTAGTGGAAGCATACACAACACACAAGAACACACAAAAAGGAGGGAAGAAAAATAGAACCAAAATTCCACAATTCCAAAAAAGTTACAAAAATTCCTAACAGTAGAAGAACGGTTTTCACATAGAAGAACTTGTTAGGTCTTTAATTGGCTACATTTTGGCTAAAACAAGTTTACAACAAGATGTTGGGTAAGATGTCCTGACATAGTTGATCAAACATCAGTACAGATGTGGTTATAATACTTGGCAAGATGTCGAGTAAGATGTTGAAGCATCTTCATCAACTGTCATGACAGTATTACTATCATGACATCTTGTTCTGGTACAACAGGTACTGCTGTTATGTGTTTCAGACAGATGTCATGACATCTTAGTCTGGTACAGAAGGTGTTGCTGTTTTGCTGTCATGTGACTCTTAATCAAGATGTCGAAGGAGATGTCACGACATCTTTCTCTGGTACAACAAGTGCTGCTGTTGTATATCTCTTGACATATTTGTTTTATTTTGATGAGAATATTTTGGATATGTCTCATCATTATACGCAGGTCAAGGAGATTTATTAGGAACAAAGTGCAGATTTAATTGGATTTCATAAAAAGGGATCTTGGAGACTTTTTAGGAAACTATTTGGAGATTTTTTCCTATTTTTGTGGAGAAGATCTTGAACTGAATTGAAACGTGAAGACTGAACCTGATTGAAGAGTTCAAGCCCATACTGCAAGAGTCTATAAATAAGGACTTGCTAGACCTAAAATAGCAAGCACACACAACAACAAGTTGTCGATGCAACATAAGGATTTAGGGTCTTGAGAGTCTCTTGGGTAGTTTGTAAGTCACTCATGTATCTTTTGATACTATGTGGTCGACATAGGTTGTTGTAAATTGTTCTCACTCTAAGCTTTGAAGCAAGAGTTGAGTATTGTTCTTGGTTGAAGCTTTTAAGCAAAACCGAGTATTGTTGTCAGTCAAGAGTCTTGGCTGAATATTGTTATTGGAAGAAATATCTTTCAATTGAATAGATTGATGCAGTTGCTGGAGATTGTAGCTGTTAGATATCACTGAGGTGATTTAGAAATTGAGATGGGTTTCTCTTATCAAGATGGTGATTTCTAGATAGAATTGTACTGGGTAGGGATTAAGCGGGGAGTTGTAAACGAGGGAGTTTAGCTCTAAATTAATACTACTAATAGGGAATTCATTCCTGGCCTGGTAGCCCCCAGATGTAGGTGAATTGCACCGAACTGGGTTAACAATTGATGTGCGTTCGTTTACTTTCTGCAATCTGTCTTGCTGCTGTTGATGATATTCTGAATATCAGTTTGTTTGTTCTGTTCCTTGTTTAAATGTTATGCAGTACAATGTCTTGACATGTGTTAGGACATCTGCTGTCTGCTATGCCAGAATTTCAATTGGTATCAGAGCAGGCATCCTGTCTGTTTCTGGATGAGATCTTTGGGAGATACTTTCTGGTGTTTAAATAAGGAGGAGTTTTGAAGATTAGATCAATCAACTCAGACATACTCAAGGGTATCAATGGATGGGATGGATGTTCTGGATCAAAGGTAACAACCAAGAGGTTGTTCATGTTGCTGAGGAGGTTCTACAACAACTGCAGGAGAAGTGGCTAGTTCTCTTGTTGGGGTGTCTTATAAGATATTTTGACATCTTATTAGGGCAAGTTGAATTTGTTCCTTGGTGGTTCTGCTCCATATTTTTCTGATGGAAGAGCTCTAGAGTTATGAGATTCTGGAGTTGTTGCTGAAGACAGATGGTGGAAGATCTCAATCGTCGGCCTCTATAGTTGAAGATATCTGTATCTTTTTATTCCAAAGTCGGGAGCGATGGAATGAAATGAGTTGTTGGAAGATGTCTGTTATGGTGACTTGGTACTTGGAAGCTTGGTTCCATGGTACAATTTGAAGTCAGTTGAAGAGGAGAGGAGTTGAGTTTAGGTTTATCAAGTTCTTGCTCTGGGAGTTTGATAAATTGTTGATCGGCAAGGTTGTCAAAGATACTTGAGAATTCTCTCATGTCCACTCATAAAGGCGTCTCATTCGTGCATCTGGAGTCTTCTAGTTATTCTTCTGACTAGAAGGTGTTTCTATGAAACACAACCTGAAGAAAGTGGAGGTGATTTATTTTCACCATCCAAAACAACAAGGAAGGATTCATCTCTCTTAACCCTAAGGGTGGATCCAATCTAAATGGAGTTTTCAGAAGTGTTGAGGTAAATAAGGTTCATTCAGAGAGAATCTTAGTTACTTGAGTCAAGGGTGGCAGCCTTGGTATCTCAACACTGTTTGTCAAAGAAGATACTTGCAAAAGATTGAATACTTGATAAGTGTTCATGAAGTGATCTGGTGGAGCTTAGCTACAACAGTGAAGAAGGGTTATTGGACAAGGATTTAAGATTAATTGATATTTGTGGAATTCACTAATATTTGATTGATTATCCTTGAAAGTCAAGATTATTGATGTTCAACAAGATGTTGGAACATCTCATCATCAGAGTTTGTGCAGAATCATGGGAGGTGTATTGCATACGCTTTAGCATTTATTTCAGTCTTGGGTGTTGACCTAAGAATGGGCTTCAGTCTGGTATGAAAGAAGCATGTGATCTCTGGAGAGTTTCCTGGCGAGAAACTGGTCTGGACTTTGGTGCTGTTGAAGATGAAGATGAAGACATCATAATCTTTATGGTTACTTCTTGGATCAGTTTATTTCTGATCTAGGTACTTGGGAGCATGGAATCTTGCTCAGTTTGAAGGTCAAGGTTAAGTGGCAGTTATCTCTGACTTTCTACAGACTGCTCTACTAAGGAAAGTGGCATTCTTTGGTATGGCTATGGTGTAGTCTAGGACTACTTACTCTTCTGAAGACTCAGACGTGACAGGTGTGAAGTCTTTGGAGTTTCAAAGCAGGATGGAGGTTGTCTACTCAAACTTAGTTAACTAATCAAGTCTATGAGAGCATGAAAATCTTGTTCTGTAATAGGGAGGAGGTTCTTCTAAGTGGCAGAAGGAGGAGGTAAATTCAGTAGTTAAATGTCATATCAGAATGTTCTGACATCTAGCTTAACATCAAAATCTCAGCTGATGATTTGGCACATCAGCTTAAGATAAGGTGATCTACCGGAGAATGGAAATTATGGATGCTTCAAAAAGGTCTATCTCATACAGTTTATGGGAGCTATGGTTTGAGAAGATGTTACATGTCTAAGAGGCTTGTTGGATCTAAGATGTCTTGCTATGGAGTAAGTAGTTCATGTGACTTGAAGATCTGATTTCATTGGTGGATCAGTGTATCTTGTGGGAGCTCTGAAGAGGAGTGAGATCAATCAAAACGTGGCATTTGGTTGGTTTCATAGTGTACATTCAAGCAGGGTGCTTGGAACTAATTACTCTTGGGCAGAAGGGTAGTTGGTTGAAAACGTAAGGAGGATCTAGTTCATCTTGGAGCTTGTGGTAGAAGTTCTATGGAGAAGATAGAAGTATGCCTTCCTTTAGAAGGATGTCCTAACTGATGTTAGAACATTTTGGGTTGGTTATCCTTGGAGTATGATTCTAAGTTCTAAGTGTGGAACTTGACACTCACATCTTGTCTGAGAAGTATTTATCTTATCATATGAGAGAATGATGGGCAAATGACTGTCTTGGAAGTCTGGTGTGAATGGGACATGCTAGAAGTAAATCAGTTGGTGCTTATGGAACAAATGGGCTGAAGATTTCTGGAGCATGTGTTTGACGTTCTTCAAGTGCGAAGAATATCTGGGTAAGCTAGCAAACTAAGGGGCCCTGTGCATCTCTTTGAGGAATGTGAAGTATTCTGATTCAATTGGGTTGTATCTCAGGAAACAAGGAGATTCATACATAATAATTCAGGAGGAGTTCGTGTGGTGTTGGATGGTTTCTGGACGAGAGGGATCAATGGAGCTTTAATCTCAACCTAAGAGTTTGTTGGCTGTGGTACACGGATGCGTTCTGGGTATTCACACACTATATGATCATGAAGTTGTCATGGGATATCATGTAGTGGCTTTGGGCGGTTCTTGATGAAGAAGTATCTGTTGAGAAAGATAGGGGGAAAACTTCTATCTGATTTATGTACTGGTGTGGTACATGGTGTGCTTGAGGCTTAAGCAGTAGGTGAATGCGTTCAACAAGTGTGTTGAACTGAGGGTGCGCTCTTGAAGACATGAAGACGCGTCTTATGTTTTCCATTCATGTAGGGTGTTCTTCTGGTAGTGGAGGACTAATTGTGTATGACATGAGGAGTACTGCTACTGACTTGTTTGCTTTTGGTTGATTTCCCTTAAATGCATAGTTGCTTGGTTTGGCATATTATGGCTAAAAAGGGGGAGAAGTAAGTAGTAGTAGTGTTCTTTGGTTGTTTCCATAAGGGGGAGCTGGATGTGTTATCCAAAGGTTGTTTTAGCCAAAATTTGCCAAAGGGGGAGATTGTTAGGTCTTTAATTGGCTACATTTTGGCTAAAACAAGTTTACAACAAGATGTTGGGTAAGATGTCCTGACATGGTTGATCAGACATCAGTACAAATGTGGTTATAATACTTGGCAAGATGTCGAGTAAGATGTTGAAGCATCTTCATCAACTGTCATGACATCTTGGTCTGGTACAGCAGGTACTGCTGTTATGTGTTTCAGACAGATGTCATGACATCTTTGTCTGGTACAGAAGGTGTTGCTGTTTTGCTGTCATGTGACTCTTAATCAAGATGTCGAAGGAGATGTCACAACATCTTTGTCTGGTACACCAAGTGTTGTTGTTGTATATCTCTTGATAGATTTGTTTTATTTTGATGAGAATATTTTGGATATGTCTCATCATTATACGCAGGTCAAGGAGATTTATCAGGAACAAAGTGCATATTTAATTGGATTTCATAAAAAGGGATCTTGGAGACTTTTTAGGAAACTATTTGGAGATTTTTTCCTATTTCTGTGGAGAAGATCTTGAAACTGAATTAAAACGTGAATATTGGACCTGATTGAAGAGGCCAAGCCCATACTGCAAGAGTCTATAAATAAGGACTTGCTAGACCTAAAATAGCAAGCACACACAACAATAAGCCGTCAGTGCAACATAAGGGTTTAGGGTTTTGAGAGTCTCTTGTGTAGTTTGTAAGTCACCCATGTATCTTTTGATACTATGTGGTCGACATAGGTTGTTGTAAATTGTTCTCACTCGAAGCTTTGAAGCAAGAGTTGAGTATTGTTCTTGGTTGAAGCTTTTAAGCAAAACCGAGTATTGTTGTTAGTCAAGAGTATTGGCTGAATATTGTTATTGGAAGAAATATCTTTCAATTGAACAGATTGATGCAGTTGCTGGAGATTGTAGCTGTTAGATATCACTGAGGTGATTTAGGAATTGAAATGGGTTTCTCTTATCTAGATGGTGATTTCTAGATAGAATTGTACTGGGTAGGGATTAAGTGAGGAGTTGTAAACAGGGGAGTTTAGCTCTAAATTAATAATACTAATAGTGAATTCATTCATGGCTTGGTAGCCCCCAGATGTAGCTGAATTGCACCGAACTGGGTTAACAATTAATGTGTGTTCGTTTACTTTATGCAATCTGTCTTGTTGCTGTTGCTGATATTCTGAATATTAGTTTGTTTGTTCTGTTCCTTGTTTAAATGTTATGCAGAACAATGTCTTGACATGTGTTAGGACATCTGCTGTCTGCTATGCCAGAATTTTAGAACAGAAAGCCTCCTCCTTGAAGCATTCGCTCACAGGCCAGTATAGAGGAACAAAAAGCAACTCAAAAGAATCGAGTTTACCTAACCCTTCGAGTTCTCCGAAATCTCGAATTCCATCTAGTTAGTTTTCGAACGCTTTCTTTAATTTAATTGTTTGTTCATATGCTGTTTATACATGTGTCATCCTATATGTTTCCTGCAAATAATCACAAACAAAGTCAATCTATTTTTTTAATGTTTTCATTTGATTTAATTATTTTTTATATATATAAAAAGGCAATAAGAAATTGGGGTAGATTTCTTCTCTTAAAACTAAAACCTTTTCCTAATCAAAAATCCCAAAATCCAAAAAATTATAATTTAAATTCTTTCCTATTTGGTTTGAATTATGTTTTAGTTTTAGAAATATTTAGGGTTAGCATTGGCTTGTGTTTAGGTCTATTTAATCTTTGTTACACGTCCTTGTTGATCTTATTGTATGATTTGTTATTGCATAGTAATTTTAATTTATTAATATAAAAAATTTTTAAAAATATTTTCTTAAGTTAATCTTTGATTTAACCTTTTCGATTTTAATTTGTGTTTATATTTTACATATTTAGGTTTTAATCTTTAACTTTTCAATTTTTATAAACTTCTTTGACTTCTAACTTGTTAACTTGTGACCTGATTCCTAAGCTTGAAGCTTTGGATCTTTTTGTCTGATATTAGATCTTACGTCTTAGATTTCTATCTTGACCATGCAATTTTTTTTATCTTGTGTTCATCATCGTTCATTTAACTCATGTATTATGCCATATCATTTTTACCATTCCAAAGGAAAGGATTCCCAGTTGACTGCCATGTCATGTTTAGGATAGCCTTGTCCTTTCCTTTCCATCCTAGCCTTAGGATTAGAGTCTCCGTACTCTTTGTACGTGTCTTGCCATAGACATTACTTCCCCTTTTAACCTAGCCTTAGGTTTAGAGTTTCTTAACTCTATGTAGGTGTTCTGCCATAGACACTTACCTCTTCCCTTTGGAACCTTGACCACAGTCAAGAGTTCTTCACCCTTATTAAGGGGAACTACGAATGCTCTGATTCCATTCCCGTCAGGATACGTAGGTACGAGATGCGATGTCTTGGCGAGCATACTTAAGACTAACACCTTAGGTCTCTCCCTTTACCTTTTCACCCTTTAGCAGACAAATAACAAAATAACACAATAAGACAAGAGGTTCCTGTAGAGTACTACAAATACTTATGATACTAGCACCTTCCCTAGGTATAACCAACCCCCGAACCTTATATTCTCTCTTGCTTTGCATTGCATAGCATTTTTATGGGTTATTCGTTCTTTTTCCTTTCCCTTGGATAGATTAAAGACCGGTGGTGAATTACGATTTGTGAGCCTAGTTAACTCAATAACTATGGTATCTAATTCTCACTGCGACATTGGGGATTTGTTGATTTGTTTTGAGTGATAAGAGTGGGAAATGTTTTTGTTGTTTTTGTAGGGTATGTTGAGATAAACTAGGACGAAAGTATATGAACCTAATGGTTTTACTTAGTACTGTGCTCGCTAAGATCTCACAATCTTATGCCTACGTATTCTCAAAAGGAAGTTAAGAAATCAGAGCATTCGTAGTTCCACCTAGTAATGGGTGGAATTGGGTTTGTTGGGTTTGAGAGAAGAGACAAATTGTCATCTTAAGGGAGATATCTCACCTATTCACCACAAACATTTTTGAGAAAGAAGATAATAAGGGAAAAAGCTTTAAACTTGGATGTAAAAAATCCAGAGTAATGCCACATCTTCCTTTAAATGAGTCTTTTCATATTAAGAGAAGGACCTTGATTTGGATATAGAATCAACAAGTGTGCCACTTACATCACTTATAATGAAAGAAGTGTTTTGTATACCATACTAAGAGAAGGACCCCAGCTTGGATTTTGAATCAACAAGTGTGCCACTTACATCACTTAGAATGGAAAAAGTTTGAAATGTTTGATTTATGTTGTAGGGAATATAATAGACATCTCTTCCATAAAGATGATTCATGTCTCATCTATAGGGGGAGTTTTGAATTTGAAGCCAAAGGTTGGCTTAGGGTTTGACTTGAGTTTGAGGTTTGAAGCCACAAAAGGGCTATGATTTTGACTTGAATGAAGTTGAAAACATCAAAGGGGATCCTAGGGTTTGAACTAGGTTGTAGTTTGAATCCTGAAGTTTGAACTAGGTCTAAACTAAAGATGAGCATTGAAATGCAACAGATATATGAATACAAGTGTTATCAATGTAAATGTCAAGAGAAACTTAACAAGACAAGGTTGTCTAAACTTTTAAACATGTGTAGTCATCGAGGATGACATGAACATGGTATGATTAATCATGATATATCAACTTGTAAATGTGCATCAGACAAGTAGATATGTTCATCATGGTAAGAGTTTATGATGGAAATACTTGAATATGTGAGCAAAGGTTTAATCAATGGAAGTAATCACAAAGATGTTCAAGTAAACATGTATTCAATATGAATCGAGGATCAGATAAATATGGCAAAGGGTAAACAAAAACCCTAATGGAAGTTTATGGAGATAAGCACATGAACAAGATATTCAAGCATGGTTGAGTCAAGGGCTTTTGGGAATTCAAACTCAAGTGGAAGCCCTAGTCATCCTCAAGATGTTCTGAAAAGATTGACTAAGATAAAACCCTAAAGTTCTTCCTAATTAAACATTTAATCAAAGTATTTTTCAAAGGAAATAATACTTAATCATGGTGTGTATAAGTCAAGAAAACATGTTATGTACATCTACAAGACTTTTAACAAAGTGTATTATGACCATAAAGATACATATGTATAATTAGGTCAAGAGAAAAATCAAAAGGAATCATGAAAAGGTATGAAAAAACACTTAAAAAACACTAGTTTTTAACCTAATAAAAATGTCAAAAATAAATATTATTTTTGGTGGATTCTCAAAATAGGGAAGATAAATGAGAAGTGTGCAAAAAATTGACTCAAAAAGATTCTCTTTTCTTGGTGAAATAAATTGATGAAATTGTGTAGAAAAGTGAAGAAAATTGTTGATAAAAAAAGAAGGAATGACCCTCACAAGTGTTGAACTCGTGCCCTTGGGGTGATGGGTTTAAAATTTTACCAACTGAGCCACGGGCTATGGGTTGATGATGAATAGAGGATGAAAATAATATATGAAACTTCCTTTTGAAAATGGTTTGAAAAATAAAATCAAAAGGTCTAAGGCGAAGGGGATTCGAACCCCAGACCTCCCACACTCAAATCCTAAAAACGCACGCTCTAACCACTGGGGTGGTGATACATCCATTAATTCATTTGCAAACTAATAATAATATAGTAAAAACACTTTTTATTTTGAAAATGAAGGTGCCATGACCATCATCTTCTTCAGCATTGTCATCTTCATCATCTTCAAATGCTATCTTCCTTAATACTTGTAACACCCTTCTAACCCATCATAATATTCACGATAATTATACTTAAATAAGTCAGAGTACTTCATAAAAGGTGTCACATTTCTTCATTAAAACATCATTACAAAAATATCAAACTCCGTAACACGGGTTTTTCAAAACATTTTTAAAATAATATTACTTTCTCTAGTAATATCCACAATTAAATTCAAAATAGCGCAGCGGAATCATAATTCAAAATATCTTCTTTTATTTCATCAAAACATTAAGACCTTTTGGTCATTGTCAACAATCATCAACAACTAAAATCGGCATATAATAACTCATAAAAATCATTCTAACAAAACAACAGAATAATCACTTAAGCGTTTTCCCACCCGATGTTACATCTACCAGAGCAAGACACCAAACACTCTACAGGATTAAGCTAAACAACTTCAAGCTAGAACTTCATGCACTGCGAACTAATCTTGATTATCTGCACGTTACCCACATAGAGGCAACATTCAAACAGGCAGTGTGAGTAATCACAATTCATTATACGAGATATAACGAAATAGATATCATATGTATAACAATTAAATAACCACAACATAACATCATATACTTCACACTCAGAACAATAACGACTTCTAAATCTTCATATGAAACATCATACTTCAAAGATCAATCAAATAATTCACTTAACACATCATCGTGCAACGCCACAAATAATGCAAATGCAACACCATTAGACTCATGCATGCGGTACCGAAACATCACTGATGACTTAGTCATTGTTATCTCCAAAGATCCCCACCAATAGGATCAGTTCCCGCTTGGAACCAGAGCACATCATAACTTGCACTTAATCCTCACAATGGGATTAAGGCCATCACTGGACCTGAGCGTCCTACAAATCGTCATTGGATTTATCATCCTTCAAAACATCACTGGACTATTCGTCCTAAACAAATGCTATGAATGTATGATGCGCAACAACACATAATTTACGACCACAGCTAGTCAAAACGCATCATCATTCATCATAATCATCATATTCTCTTCACATATCTCATATACACACATCATAGTCATCACATCATCATTCGTTATAACAAACACCAAACTATTTACTTCAAGACATCATCATAACAATTTATACAGTAAAGCACGCACACAATTAATCAACATTATTCTTCGCAAATAAACAATAATTTCATTCACACACTTATAATTACAAAACTCAAGCATGTATACTTTAATCGAAAACGCTTCAAAAGCAGCTCAAGGACATGACGAAATAATTATTAAAATACACCTAAATTCATCATTAAATACAAGGAATCACGTTCTGAATTCATTTCACAATCTGGAAAATTTTCAATTTCGAAATCGCGCTAAAACTCAAACTTTCACTTCGCCAAAAATCAGAATTTTAACACTATAATTCCATTTCAGTTATTTCACTCAAGATAACTCACCCCTGGGCCAGAAAATATTATTATAAGATAGCTCGTCTCGTTATCTTTCTAACGCTTCGAGCGGCGTACGAATCGGACTCCTGGAACTCAAGTTACGAATTTTCGAAGTTTCCAAAATTCTGCACTAACATAGCTACGGGTTTGATCACTTTTTGCCCAAAAACTCATCCGAAACTTTGATTTAATTCGCGAGACTCTTATTTTAACTTAGTTATACCTATTAGAACTCATTGGTAGCATAAAAACTAATTTTCGCGATGATGAATTTCGCACCAAAATTTCAAGGTTTCACTATTCCTAACCCAAAACAGAATTTCTTCACATTATTCTCATAGAAATACTACATCATACCGATAGCATTATAATTCAATCATTGCAAACTCCTAACATCAAATTGGGTTCCAATTCCTAATATCAAGATACTCAATTAACACGTATCAATCAATTTCATTCATCTCTAACAACAACAACAACTATCAACTAATATCTAACTCAATCCCTTTCATGATTATTGAACCCGTATTAGAGAAAGTTAGTCCCATAAACCCTCAAAACCCCAAATCATTCACATACAGTCTAAACCCTATATCAATTATAATGAAAGGTAATACTCCCCGTACCTTAGATGTTAAACCCTGAATTCTCTTTCCTTGAGACCTCCAAGAAACCTCGGAGCCCTAGCCTTTCTGCCTCCGTTCCTCAGAGCACTTCTCACAAAATACGATCGATAAAGGAATTCTCTCCAACAATCCAATTTTATGTTTTCCTCTCTTACCCCCTTGGACCTCAATATGTTAATCCGTTTTTTTTATCCTCACTAATTCCATCCATATTTACCACTTTATCCTTAAAAATCTCTAATATTATTATTTATCTAATTATTTAGATTAATTCTCTATAAATATAAATAATTCTTAATGAAATAATAACTTAGAACTTATCCTCAAAATTTATTCTTACTCCAACACCATCCCATATCACATTAGTATATCATCATGCGTCATAACCATCAAACATTACTTACACTCACAAAATCATGCTAAATTGATTAAATAACTGATTAAATAATTAATTTAGATTCTTGGGGTGTTACAACTCTCCCCCACTTAAAGAATTTTCGTCCCCACAAATTACCTGATGTAACCAACTCTGGATACGGCTCTCGCATCCTTCTCTCTGATTTCTACATCGTAAACCACAACAATCCAACAAGATACAATACTACTGAGTTATGAACGCACCAGTTCACTTCTCTCCTTGTCTCGTCACCTTAGGATCTCATTCGTTCTTGAACCGGAGTACACGAGGTCGTTACCACCATCATGGGTAACACTTCTCCAATTTCCTTTCATGGTAAAGAGCTATTCGCACTCGTATTCTTGCCGTTAGAAACGAGGCAGCAACACCGTTTTAAAAAAAAAATGTAGAGTTCCACGACATTAACATCAGCTTTATCATCTTTTCACGCAACCACATTGTTATAAGAACATCAACATAACCATAATACCGATGACATTGTCACCCAACAATAGTATCACGGTGATGCGGTTCCTCAATCGAACCTATATTTCAATACATCTATCGACATAGCAGTAACACGAATAATATATAAACCTCTCACATATCATTTCCATTCTGGAATATCCAATGGTTTGCATAATTCCCGCAAGCTTATAATGCTTAACCCCGAACTTTAACAAGTCATACACACATAATGAACTGCGCCACATCACACTTTAGCTACGACACTCTGATCTTCCACCTTAAAGTCACCGTCCTCGCTATGATTTCCATCATCTATTAGCTCTACAAGTTTCCCACCTGGCTTCTGAATCTCTTTAATATTCACCAGAAAATCGTTATTCACTTTCTATCTCCTCAACCTCCCACTCTGCGGCGTTAGCTCGCATACCAACTCAATTTTTCAAACTATTCAATAGATCCCAACTCTTTCCTAGTCACTTTCCATTTGGTTCACATGGAATGGTGAACGACTATCTCCTCGATAGAATACCAATTTATTTTCAACACTATCAAGCTGGCAAGACAAGTCTATCACATCCAAAATGATTCCGTCTACTATCAACAAGAGATTAAGGGTGATCAGTTCCTCAATTTGTCAATAGGTAGCCGACAACCATGATGGAGCATAAACCATTGTTACTAAACTATAATAGCGTTTCCTCTCGAACTTGTTCTCAAAGTCACTTAAAACAACATGGTCTAATAATCTCCTTTAAATCTCACAGCATCGAGGATCCATATATTTTTCACATTCGAATCTCATCCCAATCGTACTCTCGATAATACAATCTCCACATATGGTTGATGATAGAAACTCCTCTAATTCTCTCTACCATACGTCGACACTTTTCCAACACCAGTATGATTCCAATCTCTCTAAGGCTTACAAACATTTTCTTATTTTCCATCTTTTCAACCTCACCAATGGTACATAAACGCCCAAAATCCATTACATATTCTCCTATACACGCCCGTGGTACAACACAATTACTAACTATTCTCCCAATACCGGAATTGCTACTATACTAAGTACAATCCAAATAGATTTGTTTCAAATGGAGCATTTATTCAAGTAGAGCACTTTAACAACACTAACCAATATTTCATCTTTCCATTAATCTCATCACCTCGATGATCCGTATAGTTTCACATTTGAGTCTCCTTTCGAATCACAATCTCAACGGTACCATCTCTTCATTTGGTTGGCGATAAAACTTCCAAAATCTTCCCGACACATGTCGACACCATGTCCGCAATGACACACAATCCACTTTACTTTGTGACCTTCTCCTTCCCTGAAAGATATACCATCTCTAATAATTCTCCACTGGTATACGCCTCACCTCCATGTGCTCCTCCGATACCCTCACCTCCTTCATATTACCGAGCATTTTACACTTGTCCTTATCTTACCCATTTCCAGCAAGACTCGTTTAACTTCGAACACAATTATTTCCTTCAATACAGACCTCCCTGAGATAAAATTATATGCTAAAATAAAGGGAATTTCGTGTAGATTCCAGAAATTTAAGAATCGCTAAAATCCGAATCACGAGTAAAAAGTTATCGTCTTTGCAATGGAGGCTGGTCAAGAAATCCCATATAAAACTTCCGCCACAAATTAGCACCAGACCCAAATATTCAAACGCATTTTTCTCTCTCTTCAAAAACATGCCAAAGACAAAATTTATATGTAAACTATAGGGAATTTCGTAAGCTTTGCGAAAAGTCCAGAATCGCTTCCATCGGATTTACGAGTGAAAAGTTATGGCCC
This sequence comes from Lathyrus tuberosus, assembly GCA_022829125.1. Lineage (NCBI taxonomy): Eukaryota > Viridiplantae > Streptophyta > Magnoliopsida > Fabales > Fabaceae > Lathyrus > Lathyrus tuberosus. Next base: position 1,287,220 of record JALAZF010000371.1, read on the forward strand.
TTTTTCTGAAGGTTGTTCCATAATTGCAAAAATGAAAATTTGAAATCTATGAACATGAGTTCTACCTCTCTCTTGCTTCTAAGATCCTCAAACTATTCTAGCTCTTCACCCAAATCTGAAATTAATCCAACCTCAATCCAATTATACTGAAGACATACTAGCCTACGAATTGGTCCATCAAATCATCAATTCTTTGGAGTGGATCCTTATTCTCACTCACCTCTTTAATCCGCTGTCATTACTCTACGCACGTCTCATATAACCGTTATCACATACATGCACTCATATAAGCTTCATTCTCTAAGAGTTATTTTACTTGATTATTAGATAAAAACACCATTTCTCAACTGTCTCCAAACTCAGATTTACACTCTAGAGGCAAGTCGCAATTATCCTCAAGAGACACCAAGAATTATACATCACTGGCATATCATTATTCGTCACATTGTCCTCTATTCTCCGAGAAGTAAACATCAACCATACTGGCTCGTTCTCCCTCAAGGCATCTCAAACTTGACCGGCAACTAAGAATTCATGAATCCGTACTCTTGTCGGTTCGCGACAATACAGCTCCAGCACCACTTGCACTCTTACAATCAATATCACCTTGAACCAACTCCTCACACCAGAAACGTCTTCGGGGAGCAAACTTCTCCCCCACTTATTTCAAACCAACTCCTAGAGACAAACGGTTAGAAAATCAACAAGCAAGTACCGACAGTGTTTCACATACATGTCGCGTACTAAGGAATAAACAACATTAGACAACCTGGCCGGACGGACCGACCTGCTCTGATACCACTAATGTAAAACCCTTTTAACCCATCATAATATTCACGATAATTATACTTAAATAAGTCAGAGTACTTCATAAAAGGTGTCACATTTCTTCATTAAAACATCATTACAAAAATATCAAACTCCGTAACACGGGTTTTTTAAAACATTTTTAAAATAATATTACTTTCTCTAGTAATTTCCACAACTAAATTCAAAATAGCGCAGCGGAATCATAATTCAAAATATCTTCTTTTATTTCATCAAAACATCAAGACCTTTTGGTCATTGTCAACAATCATCAATAACTAAAATCGGCATATAATAACTCATAAAAATCATTCTAACAAAACAACAGAATAATCACTTAAGCGTTTTCCCACCCGATGTTACATCTACCAGAGCAACACACCAGACACTCTACAGGATTAAGCTAAACAGCTTCAAGCTAGAACTTCATGCACCGCGAACTAATCTTGATTATCTGCACGTTACCCACATAGAGGCAACATTCAAACAGGCAGGGTGAGTAATCACAATTCATTATACGAGATATAACAAAATAGATATCATATGTATAACAATTAAATAACCACAACATAACATCATATACTTCACACTCATAACAACAACGACTTCTAAATCTTCATATGAAACATCATACTTCAAAGATCAATCAAATAATTCACTTAACACATCATCGTACAATGCCACAAATAATGCAAATGCAACACCATTAGACTCATGCATGCGGTACCGAAACATCACTGATGACTTAGCCATCGTTATCTCCAAAGATCCCCACCAATAGGATCGGTTCCCGCTTGGAACCAGAGCACATCATAACTTGCACTTAATCCTCAAAATGGGATTAAGGCCATCACTGGACCTGAGCGTCCTACAAATCGTCATTGGATTTATCATCCTGCAAAACATCACTGGACTATTCGTCCTAAACAAGTGCTATGAATGCATGATGCACAACAACACATAATTTACGACCACAACTAGTCAAAACGCACCATCATTCATCATAATCATCATATTCTCTTCACATATCTCATATGCACACATCATAGTCATCACATCATCATTCGTTATAACAAATACCAAACTATTTACTTCAAGACATCATCATAACAATTTATACAGTAAAGCACGCACACAATTAATCAACATTATTCTTCGCAAATAAACAATAATTTCATTCACGGACTTATAATTACAAAACTCAAGCATGTATACTTTAATCGAAAACTCTTCAAAAGCAGCTCAAGGACATGACGAAATAATTATTAAAATACACCTAAATTCATCATTAAATACAAGGAATCACGTTCTGAATTCATTTCACAATCTGGAAAATTTTCAATTTCGAAATCGCGCTAAAACTCAAACTTTCACTTCGCCAAAAATCAGAATTTTAACACTATAATTCCATTTCAGTTATTCCACTCAAGATAACTCACCCCTGGGCCAGAAAATATTATTATAAGGTAGCTCGTCTCGTTATCTTTCCAACACTTCGAGCGGCGTACGAATCGGACTCCTGGAACTCAAGTTACGAATTTTCAAAGTTTTCAAAATTCTGCACTAACATAGCTACGGGTTTGATCACATTTTGCCCAAAAACTCATCCGAAACTTCGATTTAATTCGCGAGACTCTTATTTTAACTTAGTTATACCTATTATAACTCATTGGTAGCATAAAAACTAATTTTCGCGACGATGAATTTCGTACCAAAATTTCTAGGTTTCACTATTCCTAACCCAAAACAGAATTTCTTCACATTATTCTCATAGAAACACTACATCATAACGATAGCATTATAATTCAATCATTGGAAACTCCTACCATCAAATTAAGTTCCAATTCCTAATATCAAGATACTCAATTAACACGTATCCATCAATTTCATTCATCTCTAATAACAACAACTATCAACCAATATCTAACTCAATCCCTTTCATGATTATTGAACCCGTATTAGAGAAAGTTAGTCTCATAAACCCTCAAAACCCCAAATCATTCACATACAATCTAAACCCTATATCAATTATAATGAAAGGTAATACTCTCCGTACCTTAGATGTTAAACCCTGAATTCCCTTTCCTTGAGACCTCCAAGAAACCTCGGAGCCCTAGCCTGTCTGCCTCCGTTCCTCAGAGCACTTCTCACAAAATACGAACGATAAAGGAATTCTCTCCAACAATCCAATTTTATGTTTTCCTCTCTTACCCCCTTGGGCCTCAATATGTTAATCCGTTTTTTTTTATCTTCACTAATTCCATACATATTTACCACTTTATCCTTAAAAATCTCTAATATTATTATTTATCTAATTATTTAGATTAATTCTCTATAAATCTAAATAATTCTTAATGAAATAATAACTTAGAACTTATCCTCAAAATTTATTCTTACTCCAACACCATCCCATATCACATTAGTATATCATCATGCGTCATAACCATCAAACATCACTTACACTCACAAAATCATGCTAAATTGATTAATTAACTGATTAAATAATTAATTTAGATTCTTGGGGTGTTACAATACTCACCCAAATGACACGAAGTAAAAATGAAAGTTGCTTGAAATTTGACGAGGATTTGAATGGCATTAACTAATTTCATTTATTTTAAGTGTATCAAAATAAATTAATCTCAAAACTGTATGAACCCTAATTGAACAATTTGATATGAAATCACATATGTTGATGATACATAACAATTAATTGAGGGAAAATGATCCTAACATTGCCAGAAACAAGTTGGTAACTCAACTAATCATGTATGATGCATGAATCATAGAGTTCAGATTTTGAAAACTTACCTTGCAAGCGAAGAATCATATTCCTTGATAGAGGTGTTACAGATGCAATCCCTTGATGCCAACAGCTTCCTTGACCTCCAAGAAGTGTTTTGCAATGCTCAAATTGGTTTGAAACCTTCGGGAACTCCTAGCTCGAATCAATCTGCTGCTTAGTGCAAGTGGGATATGAACTTGATGATTCTGATGTTACACTTGGTGTTTGAGTTTTTGGATCACTTCTATATGATGTATATGAAGTGTTTGAATGCTTGGTTTGAGTGGAAATTGTTTGGAGACGAAGTTCCAATTTCCCACTTCTTTGACACTTTGAAATTTGGAAGGAGGAGGATTTCTTGGAAAACAAGGCTTTGCAATGTTTTGGTGTGATTTAAATGTTTAGAATGCATCCTATTTATAGGGAAATACATCAGATATTTTGAACAAAGTTTGGATGAGGAGCAACCTATTATCCAATAGGTGATGTCATGCACCTATTTCTTGAATGTCAATGCACACATGGGCTATTATTCACATGGCTCAAGTTCTGATATTTTGAGCTTAGTTCCACCAGGTTGCATCTCATCCTTTGATGTTCTGATCATCCTTGGGCAGATTGGAGGTTTTTTTTTCAAAAATCACTATAACACTTTAATGCTAGAGGAAAAAACCTCACTTCATGGTTTTGAAATGATTTTTTCTCACATGCCAAGGCTAGAAATCTTGAAAATTCTGTTATGCTTTGCAGAGCACATGGTGCATGATCATTTTGGTGTTGATCTTGTGAAGATTTTAGGCTTGCAAGGTTATCCAAATCGTGCCAAAACAAAATGTGCAACAAATCTGTCTTGCAAAATAGATTGCAATAAGGCATGTTGTGAAATTGATAACTCTTTGTCCAAGTAAGGTAAATGGATGTTCTTGGTCATTTTGGAAAGCTGAGATATCATAATTCAACTTTGATGTTCAAAGTTTTTCTTGAATCAATGTGGATCATGGAGAAAAATGGCCCCAAAGTTGGCTCCAATATAAGACATATTATGTCTTAAAAATTTTCTAAGTGTTGGAATTCATATTTGAATGAAACACCAACTTCATGGCCTTATAACTTGAAATCTAAGCATTTTTTGGGATTTCACCCTCAAGGACAAAGTTGTAGTATGTAACAAGTTCTTCAATTTAGTCTTTGGATCAAAGAAAATGGCCACTTGGTTTGGAAGTTATGGCTTTGGAAAGTAGGGCAAAAATCATTGAACTTTATAACTTAGAAAAAATTCAACTTCTCCAATGTTGCCCTTTTTACAAGTAACCTCATATTTCTTGATTTTTCTTGATCAATCATGATCCAAATCACATATTAACATCATTATTGACTTGAGGAGCTCACTTTTTGACCAAAAAATTCAAAAGTCAAACTTGATTTTGACCGCAGTTGACTTTTGTATCAGATGAACTTTGAGTTTTTGTGATCTCTTATGAAATCAAACCCTTGGGCTATTTGAACACCATGGATGAACTCCAAATGTGTTTATGGATATCTTGAATCATGTCCCAAGGTTTGAGATTATGTACTGGTCAAAAGTCAAAGGTGCAGTTGAATTTTTATCAGAAACCCTAGTTTGTGAACTAGATGAACTTGAATTCTTGTATTGCTTATGGATCAAGCTCCTTGGGTCAATCCAATCATATGAATGGACTAATATGAGGCATTTGAGGTCCTTGAAACATATCTTAAGGTTTGGGATCATGCCTTGCTTCAAAAGTCAACCCAGGGACTGAAATAGGTCAAAACGGATCTTGCGGCTTGATGAGCTTGTCATGATGCTATCTTGCACATGATTATTGATGAGTGAAAGCTATTTATCTTCATGAATTCAAAGGGACTTGAGATATTTGAATATGATGACTATCCTCTGATAATTCATCTGATTGAGCCCTTGGGGGAACACCTAACTTATAGAGTAAACAAACACACACATCTTACATTTGTAATGGGTTAGTGATATATATATATATATATATATATATATATATATATATATATATATATATATATATATATATATAGGGAAATGCTAACATACACCCAAAATTGGTAGGCCCCACACAAAAATACACTACATCTGTTTTATTCCATCTTTCTAATGTGGGTCCCACCCAAAATTGGTGGGCCCCACACAAAAATACACTAAGGTGTATGTTGCTAATGCACACCTACATGGGTGTGCATTAGCATAACCCATATATATATATATATATATATATATATATATATATATATATATATATGATGTATGTCATGCAAATGATGTAAGTGAGGTGACATCTTAGGGGTAAAAAATTAGGGTATGACAATGACCATATTTTTTAATCAAATAAATCCATGTGCTTAAAATGTCTTTAGCATGATCTTTACCCCTTGATTAGTTGATCAAGTTCATCCTTGATCAATTGATTACATTTGATATTGGACTTTGTTTTGACTTTGTCTTGAACAGTTTGACTGCTTCCTCTATTCAGTCAAGTGATCATAAGTCTCTTGATCACTTGATTGAGTTACACCTCTATACTGGCACTGCACTGGATCTCTCAAGTCAACTTAAGCTTCATATACAAGGCTTTGAAGATTATGGACATCAAGCTTATGATCACTTCTGAGCTTCATCCTTCAAGCACACCAAAAAAATCATCTATTCCTTCAGACACTTGCCAGTTATGATGCGAATTGTGCACCACGAGCCCTAAGTAGTGGAGAAGGAATAAGAGGGAGTAATCTTATCCTTATTCTGAATATCTTTGGATACGGGACGCCTAACCTGATTGTTCAAAGTAATCACCTTCATTCATAGACTTTAGTGTAATTCAAATCAAATAGCTTTCAAGCCTTCTTCTCCACAGACATTGTAACAATATTCATCAATAATACTTTTCTCTTTGGACCCAAAATAACTTGTGATATTCATACACTCTTTGGGTTAAGCACCTCCTTATGGTTAAATACCCATCTTTGAACCAAACTCCATTTCATGCATTTCCTTGTGAGCTCTGTGCCGAAGCAACTTTCATGCATTGCCCTGTGAGCTCCTTGCTCATGCAAACCTTTTCATGCATTGCCCTGTGAGCTCCGTGCTCAGGCAAACCCTTTTTCTTTTATTTTGCCATGTAAGTTCCGTGCTTAGGCAAACTCATGCATGCCCTGAGAGCTTCGTGCTTAGGAAAATCATTCATGCCCTGTAAGCTCCGTGCTTAGGCAACCTCATTCATGCCCTATAAGCTTCGTGCTTAAGCAAATACCCCTTTTTTGTAGGTTTTGATCCCTAGATCTAGGCAAAACCCTACAATTCTGCATTGGCTAATCACCAACTATTGGTTAACGCCACACTCTTTCTACAATTCTGCATTGGCTAATCACCAACTATTGGTTAACGCCACACTCTTTGGTTCAGATACACTAGCCTATGGATTCAAACAACACAATCCTGTCTAAACAATACTTCCACAACACCTTAACAACTCTTTTACAATTCAAGCTCATTTTAATTCAATTCAAGCAACTTCTTCTTTAATTCAATTCAAGAAACTCTTTCTGTTTATGGTGAAATTTGGCAAACAAATACAAGTTTCTATTAATACTTAAGGGATCAAACTCGAAAATCTCCTAGACATATTTTGTGAGCATTTATTACTTGCAAAAATCATAATACGGTCGAAGTTAACACTAAATCCTTGAAAAGAAATGTTTGTTGTGATCAATTGCAATTAAAAAAGTGCTAAAGAGTAAAGGACTAGATGTAAAAGGGCAAGTAAAGTAAAGAAGATACTTTGAAATCGAAAGACAAATGCAAAGAATAAGGAAAATATTTAAATTTAAGTGCAAGTAATGTAAACTGGCTGGAAAAGTAAAGGAAATCGAAAGGGACTTTAATGCATAAAAAGATTTTTAAGATAAAATTGCAGGAAATGCATAAAATGGTGGAACACATGCGTACATCTTTCCCTCACTCGTTTCTCAAGACGCATGTACTTTGAGTTTACAGAAATGTGTGTATAATTGCGGACCCTTTACAAAATGGACCTAAGTATCCTTATATATTACTCTACAATAACTGTCTTAAAATGATAGACTACTCCTATGGTGACACGTCCCAAATCCATGCAGCGGTTTTCCTCTACGGGCTCCCACGTTTCTCTGAATAACCGATGATGTTGACGCAGTTCCCGCCTTGTGGTATCATTTGAATTTCCCAACTACTTTTCTAGGTGCCAATAACGGATTATCCTCGTCGAGGCCTTCGACGTCGACCATGTTAAGATAACATGCTCCATCGTATTGTCCATTGTAGTGATGAACTCCACATGTAGCATCCAAGTCAACACTATTTCCATTATAGTGATGAACTCCACATGTGGTGACTGAGTCGACATTACTTCCATTGTAGTGATGAACTCCAACCTTAGCCAACATAGCATAATATTCAATTTCACTAAGTCCCTAAGTTCCTCACCACCTCCTTCGACCTTGCCACCTTCGATCGGTATCACCTTATGTGACCTCCGACCTTGAGTCATATTGATCATGTGGACTCACTCTATTTTTCCCTTCCACATGGCATGCTTGTGGCTACTCTTCTGATATTTGCTATTTATAGCCAAGTCAAAAAATTCAGTGTAACACTTTCTTTTTCGTTTATCACACAAACCTTTTTTAAAACAATTTTCTTTCTTTTAATAAAAGAATTGTTATAATTTGTTCCTTAGCAGTCGGACTAAAAGTTTGGAGCATCCGAACGAGGATTATATTAGTTAACGTCTCCACACTTCTAAGATACGATTATAACTGTTCCCTAAAATCAACCAACAAACACTTATTTTCTACAATGAACTACGGAGCTTTGATTTTCTCATTGCAAAATGAGAATACGTAGGCACAAGAGTTCGAATCCTTGGCGAGCACATTAATTAAAAACTTATTTTTCCCCTTAATTAAAATCAATTGCTAATAACACTCATGCGCGTAAAGAACAATCAAAACGGTTTCCGTTGAATACAACAGATGTGAGGGATGCTAATACTTTTCCCTCGTATAACCGACTCCCTTACACGTTTTTGTTCCCTTTAGGTTTTATCGATATCTCCTCTTTTTTTTTTTAAATAAATAAAGTTTAGTGCCGACTCTATTATACGTTTGAGCATGCGATACGCTCAGATATTTTTTGCGCCGCGACACTTACGAACGATAAAAAAAAATAAAATAATGGGAAAGTTAATTGTAAAAGGTTGTGAATGAACGTGATTATGTTCAAAATTTATATGAATGTCATTATGTTCGAAATTTCTCAACAAAAATAAAAGACATATAGTATTTTTAAGTAGATAGAAAAATTAATATTTAAAAAGAAATATAATTTAAATAATAAAAAATATTTCATTTTTTAATATAAGCACATATACGGTTTTTTTTTTTTTGGAGTCATATACGATATTTAAAAGATTGTAATATCATTAATATGTCAATTTTATATATTGATGTATCTAAAATACCATTTGTATTTGTATATAGTTAGTTTTCGTTTTTCATCTTCTACAACACTTAGTGGTATTATTTGGGAGTTTATTTAAAAGAGAAACAATAAATAAATCCAGTAGTTTAAAAAGAAACTTATATTAAAATTTAAAATAATTTTTTATCCAATAAATTTTATATTTAGAAATAAAGAGAGTAAATGATTAAAAGGAATAATTTGTAAAAGAAGATAAATGACAAAAATTATAATGAAGCCAAAAATTTAAAATACATATAAAATATAGCAAATGATCAAAACGAATAATTTGTAAAAGATAAATGACTACAATTATATTGAAAAAAATAGATATAAAATACAGTAAATGATCAAAAAGAATAATTTGTAAAAAAAGAAAAATAACTAAAGTTATATTAAGACAAAAATTTAAAATACATATAAAATATATTTATTATCAAAAGAAATAATTTGTAAAAGACAGATAAATGACTAAAACTATATTGAAGCAAAAAATTTAAAATACATATAATATATAGCAAATTGGATTAGAAGAGTCATTCAATTACCACTTGAGTTGAAAATTATTTTAAAGTGTTGGTGTTTTTTCTAAAGAACAACTTTATTACTTTTAGTACTACCAATTCAATAAAAATAAAATAAAATAAAAACATTAAAAATTATGTAAATTATAATTTTAATCCTCCAATTTTATCTGATTATCGAAATTAATACTATTTTAAATTTAAATAGTCTTGATCATCTCTTATATTTTACATATAAAATCGATGAGATATTTATTTTAAATTTAAATTTTTATTTATAATGTATTATAATAAATTTATATATATTAATTTATTATATTTTATGAAAAATTATTATTTAAAAAATATAAATACCATTAATTTTAAATAAAAAATGTAAAAAATGAAATAAAACAATTTCAATTTAAAATAAGAGAATTAATTTTGTGTATAAGATAGAATAAATAATGGTGATACACTCTGACAGTGTAAAAATGTTTTATACTGTCATCCAATGAGAATATATTATTTTGCCATATCATACAAATATTTTAAATTTTATAGTGTGACTTGACAGAATGGATCGTCGTTATTGATTGACAGTGTAAAATTAATTTACACTTTCATTGCACAACTCCTTTTCTCATAAATAAAATAGATAAAATAGGGATGAAACCTAAACATTAAGACATAAAAGCCACATGAATGAAACAAAACATGTTTCAGTTCAGATTTCAGAATTTAATGCACTTTCCTCTCTCCCATTCTCCATTTCTCTCCCAAAACTTCTCTTCTCTTATGGAAGATCATATCAAACATAATCATCATCTCTTCCACAAACTCCATCACTTTCTTCGCAACTTCAAAAAATCTCTCTTTTCCATTCTCTTCATACTACCTACACCTTTCCTTGCTCTTCTCATTCTCTTTCTCTTATCTTACAATGCTTTCTCCATTTTCACCCTTCACATTCCTCATCATCATCATTCCTCACACAAATCTCTCCATCTTCCACCACCATCTCACGCCAAAATCAATCTCTCTTCTTCCGTGTTTTTCGCCCGCAACGAAGATTCATCACCAATCATCAACAAAAGATATAAAAAACACAAACATGGCTTAAACACCTTGCCTTCCGAAACAAGTTTCCCACTCTTCGAAAAAAGACTCAATGGATTTTTCACTCCAAAGTCCTCTTCTTCTTCATGCGAGGTTAGGTTTTTTATGACTTGGATTTCACCCTGGAAAGCATTTGGCGAGAGAGAGTTCCTATCAGTTGAAAGCTTGTTCAAGTCACACCCAAAAGCTTGTTTGGTGATAGTTTCGAAGTCAATGGATTCACAAAAAGGAACTCAAATTCTAAGACCTTTTCTGAAAAATAGCTTTAGAGTCATTGCTATTGAACCTGATTTCAACTATATATTCAAAAACACGCCTGCTGAATCATGGTTTAATCGATTAAAAGAAGGGAATGTGAATCCAGGTGAAATCTCATTAGGCCAAAACCTCTCGAATTTACTTCGACTTTCTCTCTTGTATAAATTCGGAGGCATTTATATCGACGCCGATGTAATGATATTGAAGAGTTTTTCAAATCTCAGAAACACTATTGGAGCACAAAACATTGATGTCAAAACAAAGAAATGGAGTCGTTTGAACAATGCTGTATTAATATTTGATAAAAACCATCCTTTGCTTTGGAAGTTCATTGAGGAATTTGCCCTAACTTTTGATGGAAACAAGTGGGGGCATAATGGTCCTTACTTAATATCTAGAGTAGTTTCTAGAGTGAGTGGAAGAGAAGGGTTTAATTATTCTATAGTTCCACCTTCTGCATTTTATCCTGTGGATTGGAGAGGTATAAAGAGTTTGTTTAAAGGGCCTAAAGATGAAGTTCATTCAAAATGGTTGGTTAAGAAAATGAAGCAAATTAGAGAAGAAAGTTTTGCATTGCATCTTTGGAATAGACAAAGTAGGAATCTTAAGGTTGTAAAAGGAAGTGTTGTTGATGATATCATATCTAGTTGTTGTATCTTTTGCAACAAATAGATTTTTAATTATAACTGAGTTTTTAGTTAGTGTTACAGAATTAATATAATAGTTTAAAGTTTTAAATAATGATTTTTAGTATACTCATCATAGCTACTATCACCATGAAAATAAAAAAGAAAAATTAAATAAATTAAAATAGAAGTGTGTGTGTGTGTGTGTTAGATATGTGATCCACCTACTTTCAATTTCAAAGAATTCAAACACTTTTAGTTCAAACACCAATTTCTTGCCATACTCCCACTCATGTCCTTGTAATTTTAATAATCGTCATTTAGAATTCCATCATCTATTTAATTATTTTAAAATAAATGCTAATATGTGTAAGTTTTAATTGTATTGACATTTTGAAGTTTTGAACAAAGTAAGTAACATATTGCACAATCTTACAAGCTGTGACATAGAAATAAAAGAACACGGTGATCACAAATAGCTTGTATTGCAAGCTATCGATACTCAAGGCTATAAATTCTGTTGTAATTATTTTAGATTCAGTTAGACAGTTAGTTATGATCACATACTTGTAGACTTAACATTGTTATTGTGTAGTTTTAATAAAGCTAGTATAAAGTTCAATCTATCATTGTAACTCATTAGATTTGACAATAATAAGCGTGTTATTCTCTTATTTTCTTTCAATTCTACCTTTCTTAATATGGTATCATGAGCATCTTGATTTAAGAATGCTTTGTTTTTGCATTCATGCATCATAGTTGTTCTGGACTGGGCCGAGGCTGCCCAACAGTCGAGCAGGCCCAACCCATGCAGCCTGGGGAGGCCCAATAAGGTCCTTCTGCAAGACACGCGACTGCCACGCGCTAGCCGCAGTTTCGCCGGGCACTTGGGACAATAGGAGAGGAGGACATCACACCCTGCTGAGATGTGACTCCTCGACAGACTAGCTTCTCCCCCCGCGAGCATGCTACACGTCACTCCTCGACGGACACTATCCCTCCCCGCGAGGTCGTGCCCTTTCAACGGGCTTCATATCTCCTCGACACAGAAGGCTCCTCCCCGAGGGGAGTACCTAACGATCTACCCCGCGTGGACACGTTCCAAGTAACCTCCCACTTCTGAAAGATTTGGTCTGCCCTACTTCCGGAAATCTAGGAGCAGTTACTCTAGGGCGAAGACCACGTGCTGGTCTTCACTACTACACGTAAGCCCTAGCAGTTATTTGGAGTGAGCCTAGTTGATCCAGCCCATTGCAGGTAACCGTTGGCCCCGCGCTGGGGGCTCTCTATAAATACCCTCTCATTTGAGAGAGTCAGGTTGGACACATTCTTCTCACCACTCACTCTTTCTGTACTTGCTGATATTCTGTACACTCTCTCACTTGAGCGTCGGAGTACCTTGCAGGTACACCCCCCCCGGCCGTCTCTCACCACCATCGGAGCTGCCGTTCCAGACGCCGTTGGCCACTATCACTGTCTGATCTAGGTACGATCAGTGGCGCCGTCTGTGGGAACTATAAGCTTCCCCGTTTTTCTTTCGATAAACCAAAGCTTTCTCCGTTCAACAACCATCATGGCCAACCCGTCGGCGAATCAAGCTCTAGACAACGTTATTGCGCAGCTCGGCACTGGCAACCACGTCGACAACAACTCTGCCCGACCTGTCGTGGAGAACGACGTCAGAGACGGACTCACCGCCTCTCCATCTTTCGAGGAAGTGGAGTACGAGACAGCTCACCAAGACAGACAGGAAACAGTCCTCCAGCCCATTTTCCAGCCCGTGGACCCGCCGCCAAATGCGGACCCAAGCACTGCTGCTCTGTTTGCTTTGGTCAATCAGACCAACCAGATGATTTTCAACCAGAACATCCGGATCGAGGCATTAGAGAAAGGTCGTGACCGGACTTCCCCGCGAAGGCACCGACCACCCCCACTTCCAAGACGTTCGCAGTCCCCAGTGGCTTCTCGCAGCCCCTCCCCGGTCCAAAGGGGTCGCAGGCCACGCTTAGAGCGTACTCAGCCGTAACAGCCTCAGAAATGCCACCGCTCCCCGCCACCAAAGGGACCAGTTCGCTCCTCGAAAAATAAAAGGAGCAGGCCGGAAGCCGAGGAGCCGAGAGGACGCCCAAGGGACCACTCCCCGAGATGTCACTATGTTCATGGACAACACTCCCCCTCTGTGTCTCCGGGAGCCAGCGAGGATGACGATTACCGGACCCCTCTGGCCAGGCACATCATGGACGCCCCTATTCCTAAGGGCCTGGAGAGGCCCCCATCCTTGGGAACCTATGACGGGACATCCGATCCTGATGACCATGTCGAGAGTTTTGAAGCTCTGCTCGATTTCAGGAACGTCTCCGGCGCTATCAAATGTCGATTATTCCCTACGACTCTTTGGAAAGGGGCCATGGCTTGGTACAAAAACCTAGCATCTGAATCAATTACGTCGTGGAGGATCCTGAGGGAGCGCTTCAGAAAACACTTTACGGCTTCTCGTCGACATCCGAAGACGATAGCCTCCCTGGAAGCCATCTTTCAGGGGAAGGATGAACCTCTCCGGAGCTACATAGAGAGGTTCAACAAAGAAGCAGTCAAAATCCACGTGACCGACCACATCAAAATGTATCTCATCATTAAGGGATTGCGGATAGGGTCCAAGTTCGCAGAGTCCTTCGGACTACACCGTCCCCGCAGCTTTGAAGGCCTCCTCAAGAGGGCTCAGTCGCATATTGAGTTCGAGGAAGCTGAAGCTGCACAAATTGCCCTCGATTCGAGGCGCAGAGAAGGCCCTCGCGGCAACAAGGAAGCAGACTCCCCTCCACCCAGGCGAGGTGGAGACAGGAGGAGAGAAGACTCCCCTCCACCTAGGCGAGGCGGGGAAAGAAAAAAAGAAGCCCGGACCAAAGAGCCCCGCGAGTCACGGGGACCGTCTAGCCTTTTTCAAAGACTACACACCGCTGAACGCGTCCTGCGCGCGCATTTTTAGCGACTGTGCCAATTCAGAGTTCGTCAAAGGGGGAATCCGCTTCCCGAAACCGGCGGCTTCCAAACCAAATGCTGACAAGTCCAAGTACTGTCGGTTCCATCGCAGTCACGGGCACGTTACTGAAGATTGCGTCCACCTTAAGGACGCAATCGAGACGCTGATTAAAGAAGGGTACCTGAAGAAGTACGCCAAGCAGCAAGAGCCCCCCCCGCCCCAGCGACCAGGAGGCCCAGAATGTCGAGGAGTCAACTCCCTCTCCCGACAACGGATCGCTGCAAGTCGCGTTGAGCATCACGCGGCCTGAAGACTTTGGTTTTTCAGGAGAACTTGACAACCCTGAAGCTGCCCGAATCCTCGACCCATGGCTCCCAGAAATGGACGATTTACGTCGACGGAGCCTCCAGTGCAAAAGGTAGCGGAGCGGGCATTATCCTCGAAAACGAGCAGGGCATCCTGATAGAGGTCCCCCTCGAACTGTCCTTCAAGACATCAAATAACCAAGCCGAATACGAGGCCTTCCTCGCGGGACTTCGACTTGCGGAAGACCTTGGCGCAAAAGAAGTCAAAATCTTTACAGACTCCCAGCTCGTCGCATCACAGGTTCGGGGAGAATTCCAGGCCAAAAATGATAATCTCATCGAGTACCTAACCTTGGTGCAAGAAAAGTTGAAGAAGTTTGTCTCCGCGGAGGTGGCTCACATCCCGCGCGAGCACAACACTCGAGCAGACGTGCTCTCCAAGCTTGCGAGCACTAAGAAAAAAGGAGGGAACAAATCAGTTATCCAGGAGATACTGACCCAGCCGAGCATAAACAAAACCGCACCGACCACAGAGGTCAACGCAATCGGGGACGCAAACTATTGGATGACCCCAGTTTATGAATACTTGATGACGGGCAAACTGCCCGACGATCCTAAAGAAGCGGGGATAGTCAAGAGGCGGGCATGTGTGTACACCGTCGTCGAAGGTAAGCTATACCGTCGAGGATTCTCTATTCCCTTACTCCGGTGTGTCGAAGAAAGCAAAGTGTCGGGGATCCTCCAATAAATCCACGAAGGGATCAACGCCCAGCACCTCGGCGGAAGGTCCCTAACCCGAAAAACACTCCGAGCGGGGTATTATTGGCCCACTATGCAACATGATGCAAAGGAACACGTCAAGAAATGTGACCGTTGTCAAAGACACGGGGACATGCACCTCGCTCCTCCAAACGAGCTTAAGTCATTGTCATCCCCGTGGCCATTTGCATGGTGGGGAATGGATATCCTCAGACCTTTCGTCATAGGGTCGTACCAAAACAAGTATCTCATCGTCGGGGTTGATTACTTCATGAAGTGGATTGAGGCCGAGGCGCTGGCCAAAATCACTGCTTTCAACATACTCCGTTTCTACAAGAGAAACATCCTCGCCCGATTCGGTGTGCCACAAGCTATTGTCACCGACAACGGGACACAGTTCACCGACAGGAACTTCCAAGACTTCGTCGCCAAACTAGGAACAAAATAACACTTCACGTCGGTCTAACACCCGCAAACCAACGGGCAGGCCAAAGCAGCGAACAGAGTGATACTCCGGGGACTGAAGCGACGACTCGGCGAGGCCAAACAACGGTGGGTCGAGGAGTTACACAGCGTCCTCTGGGCGTATCGAACAACCCCACACTCCACGACCGGGGAGACCCCGTTTCGCCTAACGTATGGGACCGAGGCAGTTATTCCCGTGGAGATCAGGGAACCCTCAAGGAGGACGGAAGCTCCCCTCGACAAAGAAATAAACAACGAAGCCCTACGAGAGGAACTTGACCTTGTCGAAGAGATAAGGACCGGCGCTTCCCTCCAAGAAGCCTCTTTAAAACAAAAAATCGCTTACTACCTCGAAAACCTCCAGGGGGAACAACTTGCTCAACCATGGAATGTTGAGAAGCTCAAACAATACTACAGTTAGACACTGCCCGGGACAGTACGATGTCCCGACCACGGGGGCGCACAACGTTACATGCGCGACACCTCTATATAACACACGACGGAAAAAAACCACGAAGTGTGTGCGTGAGACTTTTTGGCCCGACGAGGAGACCTCAACCGAGCTCCGTCGTTGATGTACTAAATAGGCAGAACACCCAGCTCGCGATGGGAAGTTCACGCTGCGAAGCTAAGACCTCGACCGACCTCTTAGCCTCGTTGAAGGTCGGGGTACAACCCCCGGCCACTCGACTAGCTCTATTCACAGTCGAGGATCATGAGAGTCGAGCAAACTCCCAAGGCACCGGCGATCTCAACTACTTAGGCAAAAATAAGTAATATATAAAGTATCACACACAAGAAAAATAAATAAAGAGGCAAAGCGAAGTATTAAAATCAGGCAAAACCCATTGTACAAATATTACATCAATAAGCCCACAAGCCGGGCAACAACAACAAAATGGCACGCAGGCCAGGTAAACTATACTCCTACTCAGCAGCAGTCTCGGCAGCGGTTTCAGGAGTTTCTGGTCCGCCCCCTCGTTGGCATATCCTTCTTGCCCGGCAGCACTATCCGGCCATCAACCACCTCGCAATTAGCATCAGCCCCATTGGTCACAAGGCCGGGATTCAGGATCCGAAGCTGCGCCACTGCATTTCGGAAGCCTATGCCCGCGGCCCCAAGGGTATCATCCTCAGCTAGCCGGAGATCCTGCTCGACTGTCCTGAGTTTGGCCACCAGAGCTGCCCGAGAGGTTAGGAGCTTATCCTCTTCAGTTTCACCTTCAGCTGGCCGAACAACATCCTCCAGCTCTGCGACCCTTTCCTTGAGCCGCTTCTCCTCCGCCTCCAGCTCGGTGATTCGGGCAAGGTGACCTCTCTCCGCTTCCTCAGCTTCCTTTAGCTTGGTCTCAGCCCGTTGCTGCTACTCGCTCTGTTCTTTGTTCAGGTCCCTGCATTCCTTCAACTCTTTACGCAGGTCGAGCAGCTCAGCATCCAAGGTCTCGAGTCTTTCTTACAGTCGAGAAAGTTCAGCAGCGGGGAGAGTTTCATCGTTCAGGACAATAGCAGTCGAGCAAAGCCGCATGACAGCAGACATGTCTTCAAAGATCGTTTTCCTCCTCGCTTCCGCAGCAGCCCCCAGCACAACTTGGATTTCAGAGGGAGGGACGCGAGGATAGATGACTTTAGAGAAGAAGCGGGGCTTGAGATGGCATGGTGGGAGTTCGAAGCTTGAAGGAGATGGGGGACTGTCTTCGTGGGCCAGATCGACGATCTCAGCGTTCGAAACCCGTTGTCGTTTCGGCGTCCCTTGAGTACCCAGAGACTGGCTCCCAGCAGGAGATGTCCGCTTATCTGAAATCCTCGACACAGTCGCAGTAGGATGGGGTTGACTGGAACCTTCGGGCATCACAGTAGAGGAAACACCCTCAGGCATGACCCCAGAAGGAGAAACATCTTGACCCTTTGACCGAGATGACTCTCCCCGAGCCTGCTCTTCCGAGCCCTCTTCGCCTTCAACTTCTTGAGTCTCTCCTCAGCTTCGGCCATTTTCCCTGCAAAAAGAAAGAAAACATTAGTAAGGCAAGATATACGGACACGAGGAAGGCTTAGATCGAGGATGTTTTCACCACCTAACAGCTCGTCCGCTTCTTCGTCGGAGAAGGTCTCAAGCAGAACACGGGTATTGATCAAGCGGCGTTGCTTCCTCACCTGCCCGTCCGCTCCCGTTATGGGCTCGCCATCCAGTGTTTCGTACTGAGCTTCATTGAAGCTTTCGACGAAAGCGACGATCTTATCATAAGCTGCCCGGTCGTCGACATCCAACTGATTATGTCTCACCTTGTATTTATCAACCCCCTTTTTGAAGTGTTCATCTGTCTAGTATAGTGGGAACTTCGGCTCCAGAACCTCCTCGGAGAGACCGTCGACTTCACGGGTGACTTTCCGGTACAGCGAGTTGATGGCCCCAAGGGTGACCGGCTTCATGAAATAGTAGTGGTACTTGAAATCCCGGACGGAATCCAAGTACGTGTGGAACAGAGCTTTGCTCTGTTTGAAGGACACCCAGCCGTGTCGTCCACCGGTCGACGACCATTGAAGATGGAATATTCGGAAGAAGAGGGACACTGTCGGTACTATTTTTAAGTGTTTACAAACGAGCTCAAAAGCCCGGATAAAGGCCAGCGAGTTCGGATGAATCTGCGAGGGTGCCAGCTTCAACCAGGCGAAGACCCCCTCTTGGAAGTCCGTGAAGGGCAGCCTCCACCCCGCTTCGTCGAACATGAACTCGTACAACGGGATACGCATTCCCCGGTAAGGCGAGCATATCCGATGATGTTCTTCTGGGCGGAAAACCTTCCATGATTTATCAGACCCGATTAGCCTGTGCTCGACGGTGCAGAACGCGTCTTCCACGTCTTTATAGACAAAGATGGACGACATCTCCAAGGCTTCGTCCGAGACCCACTCCTCGAGCGGGCGCTCCTGGGCAAAAGCCATATGTGCCATAAGAGATTCTGGGTGGTCGTCTTCTTCAAATGATCCTACGGCCACCTTCGCAGCCAAACCGTCCATTTACCTGAAAAGCAGAAAGAAACGGTGAATTCGATGGGTCATATCAAATTCACCCCTCCACCGTTGTTCAAGCGAATGGACGAGGAAGGGGCAAGGCTCTCTCGTCTCCCTGACGTAGCCGGCCGAGGATCAACATAGTCACCGGGGAACTCATCGCCTCCCTGGAAAATTCTGCCCCCGTGTTCCCATAACGCTAACGAAAAGAGTAACTATTGGGGACCCCGGGACATTCAACGTGTCCCCGTGATGTTCATCCCTGGTCCCCGAGATATTCAACAAAAGCGAGAGAAGTTCTTAGCACTCCTTCTCTCAACAACTAAAGATTCCCACCGTATTCGCCAGGAATCCTTTGATTTCTCATGGGAACTTCATCAGTTCACCAAGGAAGTGTTATACGCTAATCAAAATCAAAAGGAAACGCAAGAAAAAGATCAGTTTTTGAACAAATACCTTATATGCGATGATTTAGGTTTCCGGCGCGGAGTTTCGGCAGTTGACGGCGGCGAACGGCTGCTGTAGAAGGTAGAGAGAGAAGGAGAGGGATTGTTGAGAGAGAAATGGAAAAAGTGCAAAATGAACGAGGGGAGGAGTTTTTACAGTGGTTCTCGTGGAACTCGAGGGACATAGGGCACTTGAGTGCGCTACCCTAGCTAGCCGCCCTAGCCTCCCTAGGTAATGATGGCAGGCGACACGTGGCACACATGCAGCCGCTCATCCGCCCACGCGTGTCGTTTCAATTTTCCCCAACGTTTTAAATCTGAAACCCCTCATCTCCCCGGCGTTACGACCAAACACAGCTGTCCGATGCCTGACTTATGTGCGACTGTAGGAACGTCGAGCACGGGAATGGCCTCCCCGGTTCCTCTCTTGGCGTATCCCCGACATGCCAATAACCCTTAAGTCATTGCTCTGACATCTCAGAGCAACGACTTGGGGGGCTCCTGTTCTGGACTGGGCCGAGGCTACCCAACAGTCGAGCAGGCCCAACCCATGCAGCCTGGGGAGGCCCAATAAGGTCCTTTTGCAAGACACGCGACTGCCACGCGCTAACCGCAGTTTCACCAGGCATTTAGGTAGTGTCGGGCACTTGGGACAATAGGAGAGGAGGACATCACACCCTGCTGAGATGTGACTCCTCGACAGACTAGCTTCTCCCCCCACGAGCATGCTACACGTCACTCCTCGACGGACACTATCCCTCCCTGCGAGGCCGTGCCCTTTCTACGGGCTTCATATCTCCTCGACACAGAAGGCTCCTCCCCGAGGGGAGTACCCAACGATCTACCCCGTGTGGACACGTTCCAAGTAACCTCCCACTTCCGAAAGATTCGGTCTGCCCTACTTCCAGAAATCTAGGAGCAGTTACTCTAGGGCGAAGACCACGTGCTGGTCTTCACTACTACACGTAAGCCCTAGCAGTTACTTGGAGTAGGCCTAGTTGATCCAGCCCATTGCAGGTAACCGTTGGCCCCGCACTGGGGGCTCTCTATAAATACCCTCTCATTTGAGAGGGTCGGGTTGGATACATTCTTCTCACCACTCACTCTTTCTGTACTTGCTGATATTCTGTACACTCTCTCACTTGAGCGTTGGAGTACCTTGCAGGTACACCCCCCCCCCCCCCCCGCCGTCTCTCACCACCACCAGAGCTGGCGTTCTAGACGCCGTTGGCCACTATCACTGTCTGATCCAGGTACGATCAATAGTGATGGACCTTCATTAGTTACCGCTTCTCCTAAGCTCAATGGTTCAAACAACCATTCTTGGGCTCGTTCGACGCGTCACGCGATTGGAGGAAAGATGAAAATCGAATTCATCGATGGAACAATTATTCCTATCATGATACATTTGATCCTTTATATCTTGCATGGAATCAATGCAACATGCTTGTGCATTCATAGATTCTCAACTTTGTGTTCGAATCAATTGTTTAATCCATTGTGTCCATGGAAAATATAGTTGATGTTTGGATCGATATCAAGGAATGCTTTTCACAAGGTGATTAGGTGTATATCTCTGAATTAATGAAAAAAAAATCTATTGAATGCAACAAGATTCTAAGCCAGTTTCTGAATTCTATTCGGATTTAAAGATTTTGTGGGAAGAACTTGAAATCTACATTCCCATTCCTACATGTAACTGTAGAAAAAAGTGTACACATGAAGCTATATGTGAAATTGTAGTCATCGTCAGTACCATTTTTGTTTTGATGATTTGTCAATTTGTGTGTATATGCATTATTTGATTTATCGTGTATTTGTAATTTGTCAATTATGTGTATGTGCATCATTGTTTTTAATGCATGCTTGTAATTCGTTTGGATTCATTTATATTAGTTTGCTTCAACTATAATTAGTATTGTACCTTTGAAAACCTTTTCATTCAATGATTTTGGAGTTGAATCCATGAAAATGTTTCTTTTTTTAGCCTAACAATTTAATTTATATCAATGTATTAAGCATTGCTTGAATCACAAGTTAGAATTCTTGAATCAAGGCTGCATAAATGCTTGATTCGAATCAAGCATAGTGTGACTCGAATCATGAACTGATCTTAAAGTTGAGAGTTTCCCCTATCTCACTTGATTAGATTCATGAGAGTGTGATTCAAATCACAACTCTGCTTGACTCAAATCATGGAGCATACTTGATTTGAATCATGGCTTCATTCACTAACATTTATCTCCTTGTTGATACCTTATGATTAACCTC
Organism: Lathyrus tuberosus; assembly: GCA_022829125.1. NCBI lineage: Eukaryota > Viridiplantae > Streptophyta > Magnoliopsida > Fabales > Fabaceae > Lathyrus > Lathyrus tuberosus. The sequence goes on from JALAZF010000371.1 coordinate 1,309,095, forward strand.
CTAGAATGTGGATCTTGTGAGAGCTGATGCGTGTGTGAGATTCTTTAGATACTATTCACCATCTTTAATCTTTGTCAAGAACCATTATTGTGGATCTCCAACTCTAAAAATTGAGTGTGAGAGGTAGACTGAATATACATTGGGGAATATAATGTTTTCCTTTGAAGTTACATTTTTAAGTATCAGGTGGAAAAATCTTTTCTTGGGTATCGATTTTGGTTATGTGTTGTTATCGAGATAGAAATGTTTCTTTATACTCCATTGAAGACTTTGGGTGAAACCACGTAAAGGTTATCGTATGGAGTTGTCTAATTATTCGAGTCTAATGGGAATCGCTCAGACAAATCTTCGTTAGATATGAAGAAAGGATGTTGCAAAAATGGAGCTTGGAGCAGGTTATCAGGGATAATAAGATTATTGGATCAAGATCATTGAGGATTTTGATTTAGCATTTGAGTATCTGCATCAACAAAAGGATTTTTCATTTGATTTATGTGTAGGCTAATGCGGTGTGTCTATTAGTGTTCGAATTAATGATAGGTTGTTGTATCAAAATACTTGTACATTAACTCTTGAAAATAGTGGAAGTCCTTCTTATTTTCCAATAGTTTTAAACCATTAAAGAATAAAGTAGGTGCCCGCGAGAACGATAACACTGAATCAGTATATATCTTTATGCACTCTCTTTTTCCTTATCTCTCTTTAGTTTGTTGGAACAAAGTTGTTCATATCCCTTGAGTTTTGATGATAATAAAGTACTTAAAGAACAATTGGGTATATTAACATATGTTCAAGTGTGCAGGATCAAGCTTATATTCAACTCTGAACTGACCCTGTTAAAAGCATATGTGGATAAGCAAAGTTACTCAGATTTGAATGGATCATAATCTAGTACTCTGAATGTGTTCATTAGATTCTAAAGGATTAGAATCTGATTATAATTTTCCAGCCTCTGGTCACAGCTCAGACTCTGAAGTCTAAAGGTAGCTTTGATTCGTACTCTGTCTCCTAGAAAGACATGTCTTGTCAAATGCCAGATTTCTAGAGAAAGTCAACTAGGGTTTTGTTTTGCAATGCTCAAGGAATGGTGATGTGACCTCTTTAGTCTGTTCAACCTTTTGGTAGAGACCTAATACTTAGAAAGATGCTTTGGACAATGCTATTATTCATTGGACAATGTTCCCAACCAAATACCAGGGCCGACCTAAAACATATTGAGGCCTAAGACGAATGTTGAAATACGGTCTCTAAATTTTTTATATTTATATATTTTGAAAATTAAATTATATATTAATTCATTATAATTATTTTAGTTTATAATAGAATTATTATATCCAATTTTAATTAAAAAAATTGATCTTAAATAATTTTTTACTTATTTTTAATTTAGCTATTATTTATTCTTTTGATTTAGACAATTGTTGGTAATCCATTCTCATCTTAACAATATAAAATTAAATTTTGGCTAATTTGAGATCAAGTAAAGCTTATCTATATATATATTGAAAAAAGTTTATCTTAAGTAAATTTTTACTTATTTTTAATTTAACTATTATATATTTTATTGATTTTGACTAGCTCACCTAAACATTTACTAATTTTGTGCGACTGCAGGAATCTCATTGAATTACTGCGACATTTTATTAATTTTGAAGAGTGAGCAGTGTAATTAAAGCATATTTTGATCGGTTGAAAACACAAATAGCAACCTTGGAACAATACAAACATTGACTAATAGGAAACAAAAATTTGGAGGCCCAAGGCGATGGCCTCGGTCGCCTACCCCTTGGGTTGGGCTTACCAGATACATCCCGCAACTTCTCTCTTGGCATGCTTTTTCACGAAGAAAGCTTTTATGCTCATCCCTTCTAACGACTCTTTCTCTTCCTGTATAAAAGGAAGTTTGAATATTTGAAAGAAGTATACAACACTACATCAGAACAACTTAAGAATAACTTTAAGCTATTCTTTATAACTTTTATTGCATAAGTTCTTAAGATTTCTTATCTTTGTATATCTTAGAAATCTTAAGAGTTAAGAACCTTTGTGGTTGTTGTACAACTTATTTATTGTTGATTCTATATCAAAGTATAAATGTAATCATTTTTACTAAAGTGTTTGTTTAAAGTAGAGGAAGTCTCTTGCAAGATTGCTTGAGCAATGAAGTTTCTTGCCTGCGTGCTTGAGTAGTGAAGTCTCTTTCTAGTGTGATTGAGTAGAAGTCTCTTGCTAGGTTGCTTGAGTGGAAGTCTCTTTCAACTGTAATTAAGCAACTGAAGTCTCTTGCTAGTTTGCTTGAGCAAGTTGTAATTAGGATTGATTATAGTGAAAAACTCTTATTAAGTCAAGGGGACTGGGCTACTCTATGCTGAGGAGAGGAACCAGGATAAACTCTGAGTGTTGCTTTGCTTATTGCTTCTGATTCATATTCTTTCCTTTACTATTATTAACATTGATATCAGACTCTGAACTTTGTTCGGATTCTTAAGTTGCTTTCAGAAGCAAATCGTTTTGTCATAGACAATTCAACCGCCATTCTTGTGAATTAAAAACAAAAATTGAAGTGTTAAACATAAATTGAAGTATTAAACATAATTGATTGAAGTGCTAAACATGATTAATCGTTACTTTAACATAATTAATTAAAGTGTTAAACATAATTAATCGAAGTGTTAAACATAATAAATCGAAGTTTTAAACATAAATAATCATAAATTGAAGTGTTAAACATAATTAATCGTTACTTTAAACATTAAATATTAAAAACAATTATGAATTGGAATGTTAAACATAAATTGAAGTATCAAGAATCAGAGAAGTGTTAAAGTTTTAAACCATCATATCGACTTGAGTCCATCAGCTTGTCTTTCAAGAAACAAGAAAAGAAAGCAACAAATAAACAACCATCACTTCCCTATTGGCGCAAGCAATTGTATGTAGACTCTTAAACGAAGAAAGCAGTGACTCAGTCAAGTCAGAATCATGCCTTGCCAAGTCAAACAAACAAGAATCTACGTTACCATTGTCTTATTTAGAGTTCTTCATGCACACAATGGTTACAAACATACTTTCTCATGCATGCATTAAAACCATTTTTAATGCTAGTTAAATTTCAAAAAATTGGCTTAACATGATCTCTGATTAATCATAATTAATCATAATTAAAGTGTTTAACATAATTAATCATAAATTGAAGGGTTAAATATAATTAATCGTTACTTTAAACATTAATTATTAAAAACAATCATGAATTGAAGTGATAAACACAAATTGAATTACCAAGAATCAGAGAAGTGTTAAAGTTTTAAACAATCATATCAACTTGAGTCCATCAGTTTGTCTTTCAAGAAACAAGAAAATAAAGCAATAAGGAAACAACCATCACGTCCCTAGGGCAGGCAATTGGATGTAGACTCTTTAGACGAAGAAATTAGTGACTCAGTCAAGTCGGAATCATTCCTTGTAAAGTAAGGCACACAAGAATCTATGTCACCATCATCTTATTCAAAGTTCTTCTTGCACGAAATGGTTAGAAACATACTTTCTCATGTATGTGTTAAAACCATTTTTAGTGCTACTTACGTTTCATAAAAATGGATTAACATGATCTCAGACCAATCATAAGTAATCATAATTAGTCATAATCGAAGTGTTAAACATAATTAATCATAAATTGAAGCCTTAAACATAATTAATCGTTACTTTAAACATTAATTATTAAAAAAATTATGAATTGAAGTGATAAACATAAATTGAAGTATCAAGAATCAGAGAAGTGTTAAAGTTTTAAACCATCATATCGACTTGAGCCCATCAGCTTGTTTTACAAGAAACAAGTAAAGAAAGCAACAATGAAATAACCATCCTTTCCCTTTTGGCGCAGGCAATTGAATGTAGACCCTTCAGACGAAGAAAGCAGTGACTCAGTCAAATCAGAACCATGCCTTGTTAAGTCAAACACACAAGAATCTATGTCGCCATTGTCTTTTAAAGAGTTCTTCTTGCATGAAATAGTTAGAAACATACTTTCTCATGCATGTGTTAAACAATTTTTAGTGCTAGTTGCGTTTCAAAAAACTAGCTTAACATGATCTCTTATCAATCATAATAATTTATAATTAATCATAATCGAAGTGTTAAACATAATTAATCATAAATTGAAGTGTTAAACATAATTAATTGTTACTTTAAACATTAATTATTATAAATAATTATGAACTGAAGTGTTAAACATAGTTTGAAGTATCAAGATTCAGAGAAGTGTTAAATTTTTAAACCATCATATCAAATTGATTCAATTAGCCTGTCTTTCAAGAAACAAGAAAAGAAAGTAAAATTGAAACAACTGTCACTTCCCTATTGGCGTTGACAATTGGATGTAGACTCTTTAGCCTAAGAAAACAGTGACTCAGTCAAGTCAAAATCATGCCTTGTCAAGTCAAGCGCACAAGAATCTATGTCGTCATCGCCTTATTCACAGTTCTTCTGGAACAAAATGGTTAAAATTATACTTTCTCATGCATGTGATAAAACCATTTTTAGTGCTAGTTGCGTTTCAAAAAATTGTCTTAACATGATCTCTTATCAATCATAATTAATCTTAATTGAAGCGTTATACATAATTAATCATAAATTGAAGTGTTAAACATAATAAATCATTGCCTTAAACATTAATTATTAAAAACAATTATAAGTTGAAGAGATAAACATAAATTGAAGTATCAAGAATAAAAGAAGTGTTAAAGTATTAAACCATCACATCTACTTGTGTCCATCAACTTGTCTTTCAAGAAACAAGAAAAGAAAAAGCAACAATGAAACAACCTTTACATTCCTATTGGCACATGCAATTGGATGTAGACTCTTCAGACAAAGAAAACAGCGACTCAGTCAAGTCAAAATCATGCCTTGTCAAGTCAAACACACAAGAGTTTATGTCGTCGTCATCTTATTCAGAGTTGTTCTTGCACAAAATGGTTAGAAACATAGTTTCTCATGCATGTGTTAAAACCATTTTTAGTAACATGATCTCTGATCAATCATAATTAATCATAATCAAAGTGTTAAACTTAATTAATCATAAATTGAAGTGTTAAACATAATTAATCGTTACTTTAAACATTAATTATTAAAAACAATTTTAAATTGAAGTGATAAACATAAATTGAAGTGTCAAGAATCAGAGAAGTGCTAAACTTTTAAACCATCTGTTGCGGTAAAAATCGGATAACAAGCTATTAATTAACTTGCATAATTTTCTTTTACAACCGACTTTGATTTATCCAAAGGAAAGGTTCAAGATCGAGAAAAACCTAAAAAGGGGGAGATCTAAGGTTCGGGGGTTGGTTACGCCTAGGGAAGGTATTAGCACCCTAAACGTCCGTAGTACTCTACGGGAACCTCTTGTTAGTATTTGTGTTATGTTAAAGTTTGCTTGCTAAGGAAATAGGAATAGTCTCGTCTTAATCATGATTTAACCGAGAAATCGATAATCAATGATTCTTGACTTTCATCGACTAAACAGTGAATGAAACTGAAATAAAGAGAAAGTGGTCTCATATTGATCAAAGTTTTGTCGCTTTAATGAGATCAACCAAACCATGAACTTTGTTATATCATCGACCAAAATAAAGATAATGGAATCGAAATGAAAAATAAAGTTGGTCTCGTTTAAATCAAGATTTAAATCGATAAATCGATAACCTTAGTTTCTTAACTTTCATTGACCAATAAAAATAAATAAGAAGTGACCAAAGTCAAGATTTGTGCAATGTCATCGACCTAAAGTAAAGAAAATGGACTCGAAATGAAGAATAAAAGTTAGTCTCGTCTTGATCAAGATTTAATCGGAGGATCGATAATCTTTTGATATTCGACTTTCATTGACCAACAAAAATAAAGAAATGAGCCTCATACATATCAAGACTTTTTAGTCATTTTGCATAAATCAACTAAGTCGTGATTTTGTAATATCATTGGCCCTAAAAATCGAAATAAAGATCGTAAGCGAAAAATAAAAATCAAAACAAAATTCGAAAGAAAAAGTTATGAATTCAAGAAATAATATGATAAATTGAAACTAAAAATTCAAAGTGCTCATAAAATAAAAACTAGAGAAACAAAAATAAGAAATAAATAGAAAATAAAATAAAAATAGTATGAAATAATAAAAGGGTGGTGATGAAGCATTTTTTTGTCTTTTTGAATTTTTATCTTATCTTTTAAACATCATTCGTAATAAAACCAAACAAAAATTATAAGATATTACAATATTTTTTCCAGAAAAATATTAACATGCTAATGAACTTGATAACAGCATAGATAAATGATCATGATACTTTGAAAACAGAGAAATAAAAGAGGTGAATGTTACCTAGTGGAGACGGTCCACTGCCTCTTCAATGACACGAGTTATGAAAAAATGAAGACGAACCTTCTCTCCAGAAAATTTGCAAGAATAATTGAGGGAGAAAATTAAGAGAGTATTCAGCCTTTGTGTGAGGTGAATCTGGTGTCAAATGGGAGAAAGAGAGATCTTATTTATAGTGTGAATAAAGTGGGAGTGTTCATGTGGCAATCCATGTGACTTTATGAGAATGATTCTTGGCCATTGATAAGTGAAGTGTAAGAATGCTTTTTGGCCATTGATAAATCCAAGTTGGCAATCCATGTGACTTTATGAGAATGATTCTTGACCATTGATAAGTGAAGTGTAAGAATGCTTTTTGGCCATTGATAAATCCAAGTTGGCAATCCATGTGAAGTGTTAGAATAATTGAGTGGTCCCGACCATTTTTCCCTTTATGAAGATAAACAAAATAAAAGTAATAATAATAATAATAAAGCTTAGTAATAATAAAACTAATAATAATAATAATGCTTAGTAATAATAAAACTAATAATAATAAAACTAATAAAATTAATAATAATAATAATAATAAAAAAGAAATAATAATAAATAAAACTAAAAATAATAATAAAAAACTAATAATAATAAAATTAATAATAATAATAATAATAATAATAAAGCTTAGTAATAATAAAACTAATAATAATAATAAAGCTTAGTAATAAAAAACTAATAATAATAATAATAATAATAATAATAATAATAATAATAATAATAATAAAGAAATAGTAATAATACAACTAAAAATAATAAAAAAAGATAAAACAAATTAAATTCTAATGAAAAAATGCATGATTATTGATTAATGGACTATTTGACTAAAAATTACGAAAATGGTTGACTTAAAATGATATGACAAAGGCCAACGAATCTGAGGGTAAAATTTGGGGTACAACAGTTGTCCCTATTTAAATCGCTTCACCGGATGGCACGAGATATTGAAATCCTCGGGACATCAAGGTGAAAGGTGTTTAAATATAGCAAACCGAAATTTTTGCCCTCAGATGGAATGCAGATGCTAAGGACAAACAACAGACATGCACATGCTGACATGCCATGAACTTCTAGTATGATGATATGATGTTATGATAGATGCAAAGGTGCAGACACCAAGGATGAAGGGCAATCCACCACAGGTGAGCTTACTGAGGAAGGATAAGGTTAGCATCCACGAGAAAGACTCACTGGGGATACAGATCGATCAACAAAAGAGACTCAATGGGGAGACTCTGAGGATGCACTGGGGATAGAAACATAAAAAGGAAGTCCTACAGGTCCTCACTGGGAATGGGAGCCAGAGAGGTGCTCTCCACGAGGGAAAAGTCCAAGGAGATGGACCACAAGTTTATAGGTGACCGGACGACACTGGGGAAGTGAAAGATACTCTTACTGGGCATGGAACCAGAAAGAAGACATGATCTCCACTGGGGATCAATTTGAAATGAAAGGATAGATATCAACAAAAGATTTTCGGGGATTTTCTCGTACTGAAGAGTTCAAACAGGATCTTCGAGAAAAGCCAAAAGAGAAAGACACATCCGGAGAAACGTCAGATGGCAAAAGAAACCAGTCATCCAATAATGGCTTTGAATGAAAGGTACAAGTCACAATATTTAATAATGGCTTTAGATAAAGGTGTGAATCACTATATCTAATAACAGCTTTAGATAAAGTGAACAAAGACTCGATCTGAAAAAATATCAGAAGGAGAGACACATCCGGATAGGCATCAGATGGTAAAGAAACCAGACATCCAATAATGGCTTTGAATGAAAGGTATGACTCACAATATCTAATAATGGCTTTAGATGAAAGTGAGCAAAGACTCGATCTGAAAAACATCAGATAGAGAGAGACACATCCGGAAAGGCATCGGATGGTAGAGAAACCAGGCATCCAATAATGGCTTTGAATGAAAGGTATGACTCACAATATCTAATAATGGCTTTAGATAAAAGTGAACAAGCAGGGATCCAAGACAACATTGGATGAATGAAGATATACCCAAGAAAACATTGGATAAGAGGAAAGAACTTTCAGGAATGACACTGAAAGTAAAGGTAAATCACTATATTCAAGAATGACATCAAATGATAGTGAGAAAGACATCCAGGAATGGCACTGGAGTGAAAGAATATAAAGATCCAGGAATAGCACTGGAATGAGAGAAGATAAACATCTATCAACAAGATTAGGTGCGCAAGATAATGACAACATTCAGGGATGACACTGAATGAAAAGGACAGGTAACGTTTTGGTAAGGTAAGACGTGGATAACGGCATGACCTCGGGAGAAATGCAAATGAGGATGAAACACTCATGATATGCATATGTATATGAATTATGCAGATGATATATGATCAAATGCAAATGCAAATGTTGACGACATGGCTCGACTCTCTGGGAAGACAAGATTGGAAGACTGATTTCTCTACACGGAGATCACCGCCATTCTGCTTGGGACTAGAGATGCTAATGCTGAACACATCATCTGCCACACTGGTAAACTGTATCAAATGATGGTCCTTGTAGGAAGAATGAAGAGCAGCTTGGGGATTCTTCAGGTAAACTGCCCCAGATTAGCTAACTGTTTGTAGATGAGTTGATCATGGCTTCAACCGGATTGATGCTGGAAATGACTGTTTCATGGTACTCTTGGAAAGCTTGCCCCAGTCTGAGTCTTGGAAGGTCTTCTGGATAAACCAATTTTGAGAAGTCGTCATTAAACCACAAATCTTGAACTGATTCTCAACAGGATATGGAAGGAACTTGCCCCTGATTGGATCACCGACCAAATTTCTCAAATGTTTGAAAATTCCTTAAGAAGAAAGCTATTTTGCAAACAAAAGTATTTATACAAACATGGTAAATGCAAAGTTCATGCAACTTTTGAAATCAATCATTTTTTAGAGAGGCAAAGTATATGAGATACTGGTCAGAACACGGTGGTTCAAGACATTAAAGTGAAAAGTTTAAGCAAAGGGTGTGATGCAAAAATACATGATCCGTAAAGATCTTTTGGAGTCAGTTTACGCAACCTTGCTGTAGTATGCTTTCAAAATAACCTTGCTTCAATTAGGTCTTTTGAGGGTTATAACGTGGCACGGTTCACGGTTTATGAAACAAAGGATAAAGGCTCAAAATTTATTTGTGACCCACCCAATCTACGTGATGAACTTCCAATCCTATGCTTAGCTAACTCAAACTATGTACTCAGGTTCCCATAGGTTAGGAATTGCACTGATGATAGTAACGATGATGGTTCAAAATTCAATGGACTTGATATGGAAGTCACTGCTTCTTACAACATTTTTGTCTTTGAGGATTTTGGTAACCTCTTGATTGGTTTTTTGCTATCCCTAACTTCGTCTGAACTGTGTCATTTGAGCTTACAGCCAGCGAGATACCCAATTTTTGCCTAAGTCTCCTTCATAGGTTTTGACTAAGCGGGCCTTTCTTTTTTTTTTTAGTGACTGCCTTGCTTAATGATTACATTGAACCATCAATGGCGTTAGACCTGGAAGACATCTTCGACACTTGCTTGCCGTGTGCGAAGGAAAACTGTGAACTTTTGTTGAAAGGCGTCTTGCCTGAAATTCTTGAATTTGAATGCACAATCCAGTTAACTGAGAACTACCCTGCCCCAGGTTAAAACTGCGGGTTTCTATTTGTAAAGGAAAAAAAACTCCTACTTCCAGGCTCAAAGGGGGTTAACAAGGAGTTATCTTCCTTATTTCTCCAGTGTTTGGGGATTGAAACAATGCCTTACATCATCAGCAAAGTTTTGATTTGAAAGCATACTAACAACAGTTATGAGTATTAAGTATCATCACCCCCCCTCCAATCTTTGCATAATCAAAAGGAAAGTGGACAAGAGATTTTTTTTTTATTTTTCATGAAAGGGAAAGCATTAAGAAGTAAATAGCAAACCAATGAATTGAATCAAAAAGTTGCAAATGCTCATTTCATTAACATGAAAGTACAAACATAATTTGGAAGCAAACAACTAGTACAAAACAAAGGAAAATGCAAACAATAAGAAACATGGCCTACTGATTAGTCAACAACATGGATGAGTTAGCTTGTCTTCGGAAAGTAGCTGAGATGAAGTCGGCTAAAGCTTCACTTGGCGTGCCCTGGCAGAGGATTGCTCTGAACATTGGGATTGTCCTTAAGAAGAGGATTTTGTTCCTCATCAGCTCTTGTACTCTAGCCTTCAATGCAAAGCAACTTTCCAAGTTATGGCCTGCACCACCTTGATGGTATTCACAATGAAGATCAGCCCTATAGTCGGCTGGAAGAGGATTTGGAGGAGGAGGCAAAGGCCTTGTGGTAATCAAACCTTGTTGAACCAAACCAGGATAAAGTTCAGTGTAAGTCATGGGAATAGGATCAAATTGACCCCTATTACGGTACTAGTTTTGTCCAACAGCCGGACGTTGGAGAGCTTGAGCTGGTCGTGGTACAGCAACCACGGGAGTAACAGCAGCAACGGTAGGGTGAACAACATACTGAGGTCGGGGACGAGGCCTTCTTATTTCAACCATGACAACGTTAGTATGATCTTCCTTTTTCTTTTGAAAGTTACCATAGGATTTCTTCACAGCATTAGAAGATTCAGCAGCCTTGGACACTTTTCCTTTCTTAAGACCTTCCTCAAGTCTTTGGCCGATAGTAACCAAATCAGTGAAATTGGAGGAAACACTTCCAACCATCTTCTCCCAATAGAATGGGGACAGAGTATCCATGAACATTCCAGTTAATTCCTTTTCGGCCAAGGGAGGTTCAACTTGGGAAGCCAACTCTCTCCAACGCTGAGCGTACTCCTTAAAAGATTCCTTATCATTCTGAGACATATTTTTCAGCTGATGGCGATCAGGAGCCATGTCAAGGTTATACTTATACTGCTTCATGAAGGCATTTGTGAGGTCTTGGAAGTTATGGATAGAGTTTTGCTCGAGACCCATGTACCATTTAAGTGATGCTCCACTCAAGCTGTCCTGAAAACAATGGATAAGCAACTTCTGATTCTTGGCATGAGCAGTCATCTTGCGAAGATACATGACCAAATGAGCTCTTGGGCAAGAGTGACCCTTGTACTTCACAAAGTCTAGAGTTATGAACTTAGGAGGTATAACAAGGTCAAACACTAAGCATAGGTTATCTACATCCACATTAAAGAAATCAGTACCCTCAACGGCTTTGAGTCTCTTCTCTATGCTCTGAAACTGCTCTCGGACAACTTCAGGTTCAACAAAGTCTTCACGGTCTTCACCTTGAGCACTGGCAGCATTGTACTCATAGAGGGGATTCTCAAAGGGAACTCGAGTAGTCTGAACTATAGGTTAAGGTTCGGCAAAAACAGGAGCTTGAAACACTGGTTCAACAGTCTGACCAATCATAGCAGTAGATACAAGAGGTGGAGAATAGTTGTGTGGCAAACCAAACTCTGGACAAGTTGAAGGTGGCACTTGAACCGGTGGAGGATCAGCACCTGAAACTTCCTGGATGAAAGTCCTTTGGGGTGGCTCTCCCCTAACAATCAAAACTTGGAGCATCTCAGTGAGTTTAGTCATGCTCGACTTAAGGTCATCGATCTCCATTCGGACCTCAACATTGTGTACGTCTTGCTCTGACATCTTGCGTCTATAATTATCTCTAGTCCGGTATCGGTGTCGAGGAATCAACTTGACGACTAACAGACAAACACTGGAAGATAGAGACCACTGGAAATGAGTTGCTGGGTAAACAGACGCATGCAATGAATCATGCAAAGATGCAAATGATATGCAATGCGATGCAAACAGGAAGCGAAACACATGCAACAAGATCAAGGGTTCGAGATCACAGCATGGAGTCTGGGTAAAGAACCAAACCAAGGGTGTGTACTAGGGTTCTTGTATCTGCCGAGCAAGGTTCTGAAGAGTTCCCAGAGTCGACAACCCATCTTTCGGATTTTATCAACTTCCCAATTGCTCGGTAATCAATAAAATCCTCAAGAGAGTCTCGTCTGAGCGTAGTATCGCGTAGCAATCATTTAGGATTACTCCCTCATAATCATCGCACTACATCCTAAATAGGTCAGGTGGGGTAAAGGGTAACTAATGGTCATCAGTATCTCTGGCTCCTAGGTCGAAAGTAGTAACGTATTCACGATTGCTCGTTCAACATTTACCACCTCCAAGAGGGCCTCAACTGAGTGTGGACTTCAACTTCCCTTCTTTGGGACTTCAAGTTCCCTTCTCTCAAGTCCGGGTTAGGACTTATCTCACTCATAGATACCATGATAACCCAAAATAAACAGGATAATAAAGCAAGAACAAAGATACAAGTATATAAGCAAATATGACATACATAAGCATATACAAGTAAATAAGCAAACATGAATAACATAAAAACAAGATAGGCTTAACCCTCTTAGGAAAGGACCAGCAATAGGTCTAACATCCCCAGTGAAGTCGCCATTTCTGTTGAGGTGAAAATCGGATAACAAGCTATTAATTAACTTGCATCATTTTCTTTTACAACCGACTTTGATTTATCCAAAGGAAAGGTTCAAGATCGAGAAAAACCTAAAAAGGGGGAGATCTAAGGTTCGGGGGTTGGTTACGCCTAGGGAAGGTATTAGCACCCTAAACGTCCGTAGTACTCTACGGGAACCTCTTGTTAGTATTTGTGTTATGTTAAAGTTTGCTTGCTAAGGAAATAGGAATAGTCTCGTCTTAATCATGATTTAACCGAGAAATCGATAATCAATGATTCTTGACTTTCATCGACTAAAAAGTGAATGAAACTGAAATAAAGAGAAAGTGGTCTCATATTGATCAAACTTTTGTCGCTTTAATGAGATCAACCAAACCATGAACTTTGTTATATCATCGACCAAAATAAAGATAATGGAATCGAAATGAAAAATAAAGTTGGTCTCGTTTAAATCAAGATTTAAATCGATAAATCGATAACCTTAGATTCTTAACTTTGACCAATAAAAATAAATAAGAAGTGGCCTCATATTTATCAAGACTTTATTGATTTGAAATAATCAAAGTCAAGATTTGTGCAATGTCATCGACCTAAAGTAAAGAAAATGGACTCAAAATGAAGAATAAAAGTTAGTCTCGTCTTGATCAAGATTTAATCGGAGGATCAATAATCTTTTGATATTCGACTTTCATTGACCAACAAAAATAAAGAAATGAGTCTCATACATATCAAGACTTTTTAGTCATTTTGCATAAATCAACTAAGTCGTGATTTTGTAATATCATTGGCCCTAAAAATCGAAATAAAGATGGTAAGCGAAAAATAAAAATCAAAACAAAATTCGAAAGAAAAAATTATGAATTCAAGAAATAACATGATAAATTGAAACTAAAAATTCAAAGTGCTCCTAAAATAAAAACTAGAGAAACAAAAATAAGAAATAAATAGAAAATAAAATAAAAATAGTATGAAATAATAAAAGGGTGGTGATGAAGCATGTTTTTTGTCTTTTTGAATTTTTATCTTATCTTTTAAACATCATTCGTAATAAAACCAAACAAAAATTATAGGATATTACAATACTTTTTCCAGAAAAATATTAACATGCTAATGAACTTGATAACATCATAGATAAATGATCATGGTACTTTGAAAATGGAGAAATAAAAGAGGTGAATGTTACCTAGTGGAGACGGTCCACTGCCTCTTCAATGACACGAGTTATGGAAAAATGAAGACGGACCTTCTCTCCAGAAAATTTGCAAGAATAATTGAGGGAGAAAATTAAGAGAGTATTCAGCCTTTGTGTGAGGTGAATCTGGTGTCAAATGAGAGAAAGAGAGATCTTATTTATAGTGTGAATAAAGTGGGAGTGTTGATGTGGCAATCCATGTGACTTTATGAGAATGATTCTTGGTCATTGATAAGTGAAGTGTAAGAATGCTTTTTGGCCATTGATAAATCCAAGTTGGCAATCCATGTGACTTTATGAGAATGATTCTTGGCCATTGATAAGTGAAGTGTAAGAATGCTTTTTGGCCATTGATAAATCCAAGTGGGCAATCCATGTGAAGTGTTAGAATGATTGAGTGATCCCCACCATTTTTCCCTTTATGAAGATAAACAAAATAAAAGTAATAATAATAATAATAAAGCTTAGTAATAATAAAACTAATAATAATAAAACTAATAAAATTAATAATAATAATAATAAAAAAGAAATAATAATAAATAAAACTAAAAATAATAATAATAAACTAATAATAATAAAATTAATAATAATAATAATAATAATAATAATAATAAAAGAAATAGTAATAATACAACTAAAAATAATAAAAAAAGATAAAAAAATTAAATTCTAATGAAAAAATGCATGATTATTGATTAATGGACTATTTGACTAAAAATTACGAAAATGGTTGACTTAAAATGATATGACAAAGGCCAACGAATCTGAGGATAAAATTTGGGGTACAACACCATCATATCGACTTGAGTCCATCAGTTTGTCTTTCAAGAAAAAAGAAAAGAAATAAATAATGAATCAACCATCACTTCCTTATTGGCGCAGGCAATTGGATGTAAACTCTCCAGACAAAGAAAGTAGTGACTCAGTAAAGTTAGAATCATGCCTTGTCAAGTCAAACACACAAGAATCTATGTCACCATCGTCTTATTCAGAGTTCTTCTTGCATGAAATGGTTAGAAACATACTTTCTCATGCATATGTACTTCCCAATTGGGACAGTTAATTGGATGTAGACTCTTCAGACGAAGCAAGCAGTGACTAAGTCAAGTCAGAACAATGCCTTGTCAAGTCAAACACACAAGAATCTATGTCTCCATCGTCTTATTCAGAGTTCTTCTTGCGCGAAATGGTTAGAAACATACTTTTTCTTGCATGTGTTAGAGCCATTTTTATTGCTATTTTGCGTTTCAAAAAATTGGCTTAACATGATCTCTGATCAATCATAGTTAATCATAAATAGAGTGTTAAACATAATTAATCATAAATTAAAGTGTTAAACATAATTAATATTTACTTTAAACATTAATTATTAAAACAATTATGAATTGAAATGTTAAACATAAATTGAAGTATCAAGAATCAGAGAAGTGTTAAAGTTTTAAATCATCATATCGACTTGTGTCCATCAGCTTGGCTTTCAAGAAACACGAAAAGAAAGTAACAATGAAACAACCTTCACTCCCTATTGAAAATGACAATTGTATGTAGACTCTTCAAACAAAGAAAAAAGTGACTTAGTCAACTCAGAATCTTGCCTTGTCAAGTCAAACACACAAGAATCTATGTTGCCATAATTTTATTTAAAGTTCTTCTTGCAAGAAATGGTAAGAAACATAGTTTCTCATGCATGTGTTAAAACCATTTTTAGTGCTAGTTGCGTTTCAAAAAATTGGCTTAACATGATCTGTGATCAATCATAATTGAAGTGTTAAACATAATTAATCATAAATTGAAGTGTTGAACATAATTAATCATTACTTTAAATATTAACTATTAAAAACAATTATGAATTGAAGTGATAAACATAAATTGAAGTATCAAGAATCAGAGAAGTGTTAAAATTTTAAACCATCATATCGACTTGAGTCCATCAACTTGTCTTTCAAGATACAAGAAAAGAAAGCAACAATGAAACAACCGTCACTTCCCTATTAGCGCATGCAATTGGATGTAAACTTGTCAGACAAAGAAAACATTGACTTAGTAAAGTCGAAATCATGCTTTGTCATGTCAAACACACAAGAATCTATGTTGCCACTGTCTTAATCATAGTTCTACATGGGCTGCTAATAAGTCTAGAGCCCTTCACAAGTCATCTGGTCAACCCTAATGACTCAAAAAATCAAAGGGGGGCCATTTTGACTTTTTAGTCTCCCTTAATGATTCATTTTTATGACTATGGTTACTATTCTTGGCCATTTAGTAAATTGGTTTTAATGGGTATTAAGAAGTTGTGTTGTTATTAAGGAATAATTTAGATTAGTGATTAAATTAGCATTAAGTTTGTTTAAGGTATTTTTATTTTCTATTTAGGTCTTAGATTAAGAATTATTATTTTTATTACTATTATAATTTAGGTCATTAATGGTTAGCCAAGGTAAGAAAAATAAATTATTATATTAAAATACTATTAAGTTATTATTTAGGATGATTGGTGTCTTATAATTAGTGTGATGATTGGGTTTATTGGATTATGTCGTGGCCGGCAAAAATTACAAATTCGCCATCATCCTTTATTTGTTCCTAAGGAACAAGGAAACACTGATAAAACCTAATGATCGGGGGTGAGAAACTAGGTTCAGGAGTCGGTTAAGCGAGTGGAAGGTGTTAGACACCCCTCACCTCATTGTACTCAATGTGATCCTCCTCTAAGTCTAGGGTTAGTGTATGCCTAAGGATGTTTGCTTATTACTTGAATATTTGTTTATTTTCCAGATTATTTTTTATAATTTAAAAAGAGAAAAGAAACCTAAGAAAGGTTTTTTTTATATAATTGTACTCGCTAAAATTTACAACTTTATGCCTACGTACCCTCATATTAAATGAAGGATCATAGTATCGTAGTTCTTCTTGCAAATGTTTGTTGGTTGACTGTTTTTATCCCTTGAAAATTCTCACACAACGGGGGTGGAGAAAAGTTTGAAAAAATGCCTCAATGCACAAGAGCAGAGGACTTACAGTTTAAGTGAGTGAAATTTATCCCATTTTTATCCCAATCTTATCCCTTGATTATCCCTAAGTTATTTGCAAAGAAATAGTACTTAATTTATTCAGGAAAAATAATTAAGATTATAATTAAACCCTTACTCCCGATTTTTATCACTTGAAACCCTAACAAGTTTTCCCATACTCCTCGTTTATTTATTCCAAATTATCCCCAATTAACCTTTAGATTACCCCAATTTGTCATTCCTAAGATGCATTAAACCCTTAATTAAATAGTTTTTTATTAATTAATTACTTAAATAGACAAACATAATTAATTAGAAAAAATAAAATTAACATATTAAAACCCTAATTATAATTTAATTAAGCCATTAGAGATTAATTGAAATTGATAAACCCTAATTAGAAATCAAATAATCAAAATCATGGATTAATTAAATAAATAAAAAAACCTGGGGTGTGTTTTTAGATTAAAATAGCAATGGGCTTAAAAAAGGGTGTTAATAACAACAAAAGCAAAGCCCCAAGTGGTCAGAGCCCATACCCTGCGTTGAAGTTCATTGGATGCGTTGGATTGATCTCACGCAGTTAAGCAGGTCTAGATAAAGAGCGTTGGATCAAAGGTAGAATGATCATCTGGTCATGAATACGAGTCCACAAGGTGACTACGGTAGGCTTGCGTGTGCAGGATCATTAGTTGACCGAAGTGGTAAACTGATCTTAATCGTTGGTAGGGCACCACTTGGCCCTCATCAAGGAAGTCACGAGAGAATATTTAAACTTATCTCTCCTAGAGCCCTCTTATTTCTTCACTCTCTTTCTCTCTCTCTCTTCTATTCCTCGCAGTCTCTCTTCTCTCCGATCTCTCATTGTCCCTCACCTCCGGCCACCCTAAGATGGACTTTGGCCACCCTCCTCACCCAGATTACAGTTGAGCTTCAACCAAAATCTTCAAAGATTCATATTACAAACCATAAACCTAAAGAACCCTACCCCATAACCCATGAACCCTACCCGGGTTCTGAAGAACCCTAAGGGTTCTGGGAAGAACCCTAACCCCCAATTTAGATGAACCCTAGGGTTCAACGGAAGAACCATAACCCTACGTTGTACTCAAAAATCCCCAAACATATCAAGCAAATAAACCTAAGCACAAATCAACATCAATAATTATGTATCTACGGTTTCAAAAAGGAAAACCTAACTCTCCGGCCGTGTCCGTTTAAGCTGCGTTATCCACTCCTTTTTCCTCCTTTCATTGTTTTGATTCTTTGTTTTGCCCTCCTTTTAATCCTCGCCTTTTCCACATGTTTTCAGGTGCAAAGTCAAGCTTGGATAATTTAGGGTTTCAATGTGGAACCCTAAATATCACAATTTCAAGCTTTGGTGAAAGGTTTTAGGGAATCACATCAGCACTATTTTTTAGGGTTCTCTTTTTCGACCCCAATTATAGTTTAGATTCAGGTTTTTATAGTATTAGAATTAGGGTTAGGAATTTATTAGATTATTTGTTTTTAGGAATTTTTAGATCAGATTTGATATGTAATTGTTCAGATTTGAGTTTGTTTGAAGAAATAGAATTAAGGTTTTGATTTGTGTAATGTACTTGGTCCGATTCTTGTACATAATATATGATTCAGGTGTATCTGGATTAAATTAATAAAAGATTTGATTGAGATTCATATTTTGCAACTTTGATCCATTTATGTTCCTTCTTAGCGCATACTAGGGTTTCTGGCTTTGGATGTTAGGATTCTGACTTGGTCAACAATCTTGACCAACATAAAATAAAATAAAAAGAATAATAAAATCAACATATAGTAATTTTAATAATCTCATCTTAATAATGGTAATCACTTTAATAAAATATAATTAATTTAAAAACTTAAATTAATATTATTCAAAAAGAAATTAACGTTAATATTAATAAATAATAATGAACCGACCTCCCCTTAATATTAATACTAATAATAATATTTAAGCTAATAACAATATAATCTAATAGTCTCGATTAATGATTTAGTAACTTAATAAAATTATAATAACTCATAAAAATATAATTATCACTAATAATCTTAAAAATCTAATACCCCAACATTAACCCTATTAATCATTAAGCTAATAACCAAAATACCTAATAATATCTTAATGAACCAACCATGATCTTAATGATAACCCAAATTAAACCAACAATATATTTTAATAAAATATTATTATAACACTACTAATGTATCCACTAATAAATAAAACTCTAGTTAATGACCCATTCTAGTGATACTTTGTTATTAATTAGATGTCCTAAAAATGTCTAAACAAAATGCTAAAAACTACTAATATCTAGTAAACTTTCTCAATAATTCCAATATTCCCTTATAACCCTTATCCCGGTAAAAAGTCAAAATAGTTTCCTTTGATTTTTTAGGCGATTGGGGTAACCTAGATAACTAATAAATGATGGTCAAAATTTGAGGTACGACAGATTAATAATAATATTATTAATAGCATTATTAATTATTATTAATATTATTAATAAGGATTAAATCAATATCTTATTATTATTAGTTTGTATTATTAAAAGTACTATTGGATATAATTATTAAATTATTATTAGTATTAAGATTATTTTCATATATAACATTATTTAAGTTAAAATTGGTCAGATTTTTTATTAAGTCTGATTAATGTTTTTAGGTAGGGGGCATGTAAAATCACTGAAATGGTATTTATTATTAGATTCTATTCTTATTTTTATTAATTTATTTTTTTAGGTCTGGTCAATTGTTGACCGAATCCGGTCAACTTCCCAATCCAAACCCTAAACGCACAAAAACATAAATCTAAAAGAATACAAAATTGAAAAGAATAATAACTCAAATCTTTTGTATACACTGAAATCGGATCTACATAATTAATCAAGATACATATTACATAAAAAAACCCTAAGTAAAAAAGACCTAGATCTAATCAAAATCATAAAGCAATCGAATTAAAACTTTCTAATTACAACAAATATGATACAACAATATCACAATCAAATCCTAAAATACACTAAGTGAATTAAAAGGTAAAACCTAAAAATTAATCTATAAAAGAGCCTAAAATCTAAAAAAAAAAAGACCCTGGAATCCACAACAGCAACATCGATCCCAAAACCTTCACTAAAGGCTCAATAGAACATTTGATACTTAGGGTTTCACGTTGAAACCCTAAGTCGTCTGAGCTTAGACTCCATCCTTTGTACCTCACATCCAAAACAAAGAAAAGGAGTTAAAGAGAGAAGGGAGAAAGAGTACCAGATCAGAGAAGGCAAAAGAAAGTGAAAGGCACAAAAGTATTTACCTTTAACTAGAATAATTTTCCATTTCAAAGGTTGGTTACAAGCCCCTGATTATCTCTGATTGCTTGTTATGTGTGCACGTTGATGTTTGTTGCGTGAATCTATTTGAGGTAGATTACAAAATTTAAGGATTGTTGTTGTTGGATTTGTGTTCAAGAGGGTTTAATCTGTGGTTTAGGGTTTGATTAAGGGGTT
Organism: Lathyrus tuberosus; assembly: GCA_022829125.1. NCBI lineage: Eukaryota > Viridiplantae > Streptophyta > Magnoliopsida > Fabales > Fabaceae > Lathyrus > Lathyrus tuberosus. The sequence goes on from JALAZF010000371.1 coordinate 1,329,717, forward strand.
TTTGGATAACATTTAGGGTTAGGGTTAGTAGTGGGGGCTAGGGTTCATGTGATGAACCCTATGGTTCATATGAAAAAGGTTAGGGTTCGAGGGGGTGTTAGGGTTCTTTTTAGGGTTTATTGTATTTGGGTTTCTGGGCTAGGATAGATGAATCTATGAAGATTTCGGTTGAAGCTCAACCGGAATCTGGGTTTGGAGGGCGGCCGGAGCCCAAACATGATGGCTGGAGGGAGAGTCAGACAGAGGAAAGAGAGAGAGAGAGAGAGAGAGAGAGAGAGAGAGCAAGGAGCAAGCGAGAGAAAGTGAGGTTAAAAATGAAATGGGAGTTGAGTGAAGGTCGTTTATATATGCGCTTAGGAATGTCGTTAATCAGCAACACGTGGGAGGAGCTTTGCACGTAGGATTACCATACTTTGACTCAATTTCATATCTCTGTGCCCATAGTAATTATCTTGCACCTTACGTCACGCCCACTTGATCAGTTGACCCCCTGATGGTCAACTGATCCTAGGGCCCAAGTACGTGGTTGACTGGCCTTAGTAATTAGATCTGACGACCCTGATTTTTTCTCGTTGTTATTGTATATTTTTGGTTTTTTCTTTGTTTTTTTCTTCCTTCAGATGGACCAAGGGACCATGGGCTCCCTCTTATTTGCTTTTCACACCCCAATTTCCAGCCCAATTACTTGCGCAGTCCAATCTACACCCCTCAGTTTTTCTAATTAATTCAATTATATTATCTAATTAATAATTAATAATATATTTTAACTAATTATTTTGATTAGTTTAAATTAGGATAATTATGGTTGATCTATATTTTTACAATAATAGTTGATTAGAGTTATAATTTAAATTAGTTAAGATAACACTTATGGTTTAACTTATATAATGATGAGATTAATAAAAAATAATTAAATAATTACCTAGATAATTATAGTTAACATGGAATTAAAATACCAAAATATAATTAATGTTATGGATTAAATCTAGAATAATTAGGCATATTGAAGTTAGAGATTAATTTTTTAAAAATGGGTTAATATAAATAATACAAGGAATACAAAAATAGGGTTATTTATGGTATATTAATCAATCTGGAAAATTTAGGGTTAATTCATGGGATAATTATGGGATAAAATCAATCTAACACGCCTCAAATAGTAAGTCCTCTACCCTTGTGCATTGAGGAATTTTTCAAAAAATCAAACATTTTTCCGCCCCCGATGCGTGAGAACTTTTCAAGGGATAAAAACAACAAACACACCAACCTTGTTTTACAAGAACTACGGTGCTCTGACCCTTCATCTAACATGAGGGTACGTAGGCATAGAGTCGTAGCACTCTAGCGAGTACAATAATTAAAAAAAACTTTTTTAGTTTTATCTTACTCAATTAATTTTCTCAAATAATAAAATATTTTGTAAATAAGAAATTAGGCAAGAATAAATGATAAGCAAACATCCTTAGACAAGCGTACGCTAATCCTAGAATTATAGGAGGATCCCATTGAATACAATGGAAGTGAGAGGTGCTTAGTACCTTCATCTCACTTAATCGATTCACGAAACTAGTCTCTTAACCTTAGTTATTAGGTTTCGTAATTGTTTTCCTATTCCTTAGAAACGAATAAAGGAAGATGACGACTTAGTAATTTTTCAGCCGCGACAGTTGGTGACTCTGGTGGGAAATTCATATACTTACCTAAATGAGTACATCCTAACCTCGGGTTTTAAAGTTTTGCTTGTTTTCTTTGTGAATTTGCTTTCCTTTATTTTTGTTTTTCTATTTATTTATTTTCTTTATTTTTTAATTATTTTATTATTATTCATACATCGTGTTGGCTGAGATATATACTATGTGAGAAGATAAAACCCATGCTTGAGAAAAACAAATAAGTTAATTAAGGAGCCATCCAATTTTTGCCACTGTGGATTCTTATCCCAATGGGTCTTTAATGACGATTCTGCCTAGAGTAGATAAATTCAAAGGGTTTGTTATGAGTTGGATAGGAGTTCTTCAAGATGAAACCTTGAATTTGGTCCATGACTCTGGGGACTTCTTCTAGAACCCATTCCACTCATGGTGACCTTATGTTATAAACCTGCAAGGGTCGTTGCTAAGGTCCCACCTAGATGAGACTTATCCTGAAGGATTACCGTATGCATATTTGCTCCTTCTCACGGTAAAACAAGGGTATAATCCATGACTCTAGGGCTACCATCCTACAAAAACTTTATATCCTACAAGTGAGGGGATTGGGTAGTCTAAACTTAGATCTGGCCTATCATCGAAAGCGTACCCTATCTAGGTCATGCTTGCATATTACCTTTATCCCAAACCTTAAAGCTTCAAAACCTGAAAAAAAAACCATCCATGTCATCATATCACGTGCATTAAAACAAGCCTTTTTGCATATATTCATTTTGTGGGGAATTTTAAAATTTGTTGTAGGTACATTGTGAAGATGGATTTAGATAAGAGAAAAACCATTCGTATTAAGGCACAAATGCCTGATGTACAAAGCCTAAATGTCTTACAAGATTTAATGCCTAGTTCTGGAAATTCACACTTAAGTATGGAAGGGTTCTTGATCTCTTGGGAGTCCCGGTGAAGATGAAGGCCATAACTGCTATGACATAGTTTATGACCCACCTCTACGCTGCTTCTTTTCCAAAGATTTTCAACTAGCTCCCATGCTAGAAGAATTTTGACTGTATCTGGACCTGCCAAAGGATAGGTGGGGACCCTATATAGGTATGGGGCAAAAGGTAAAACCTAAAGGATTGGCTATGACCTTAGGGATATCTACTGAAGACCTATTGCTGCATTATAAAGAGGATAGAGACATCCAAGGTCTAAAAAAAGGTTACTTAGAAGGGGTAGCTCAGAAATTGGCTGGTACAGAAAGGTGCGACCCTTTTGTTGATGTTTTGGCTTTAATAATTTTTGGGATAGTCCTTTTTCCCGAATATGGTTGATTTTGTCGATACCGCTACTATTATTGTCTTCTGCATTAAGAAAAATCAAGAGGTAGATCTCGTGCCCGCTCTGTTCGCTGTTGTGTACTACACTTTGACTATTTGCCACAACAATCAGAAAGGGTCGTTACGTTGCTGCATTTCCTTGTTGTACCAATGGTTTGCCTCACACATCTACAAGGACCTTTATAGGATAGAGACCAAGGGTAATCACACATGGACTCAAAAGCTTATGTCTCTTACTGAGAAATCCATCCCCTGGTATCCAAAGAAGATAAAAGCTAAGGACATAATCATCAATTGTGTAAATTTTCCTAATGTACCCCTCATTGGTTCTAAAGGGTGTATCTACTATAATCCCATATTATCCATGAGACAATTAGGTCACCCGATATGGGAGAAGCCTAAGGATGAAGACCTAGAAGAGTTCATCTTGCATAGTGGAGGTACCATGCACAAGGAATTATTTAGAAGAATCACTCGTGCGTGGGAGAAGGTGCATGTAAGGTAGAATAAGATGAAAAGAAAGAACACTTCAACTGAAGGATCCTATACCCAATGGAGTAAGGAGATAGTTCAACTGGTTAAGCTGCCTTTTGTGATTGATCCAACCTACCAGCCAGACATACCTGATCCTGTTCCAATCTCAGTTGAAGAAGTTGACCACCTAAGAGTAACCGTTTCGAGGCTAGAATAAGACAAAGGAAGTTTGGAGCATGATCTCTACAATATGGTCTATGAGAAAAATCAGATAAGCTACGACCTTGAGAAAAAGGAGAAGCAACTTCTTGAAAGCAGAGAGGGGGTAGAATCAGAAATGAGCAAGACGTTGAGGAATTTAGGAGATTTTTTAGTGCTGGGGTGAGCTACAAGAATCTGGATAAGCAGTTAAAGGAGGCCTTAGCTGAAATCCAATGGTGGAAGATGTCATGGGAGATGGCTAGATGGGAACAAAAAGAGACATAAGATGCACTAGAAGCTCAAATTTATGGATTGGAGGAATCACTTGCAAAGTCTCAAGCCTCTCTTGATAGACAACAACAACTTAGAACTAAAGCTGAGCAAATGTTACCAAATGACTGGAGGAGGACCTACAAAGAGCTACTAAGTCTTAGATACCATGTACACCTCCAAGATCAAGATCACGAAGTCTTAAGAGCTCAGGTCCTACAATTAGAGGGAGAAGTTCAATACTTATGGAATCTTGGCAATGTTGCCCAAGTCATAGTTCAAGAGAAAAGAGACAAAGTTGAAGCATGGAGGATGGAACATTCCAATCTGGAAGAGTTCGCTAACAACATGGTTAGAGATATCCCTAGGATGCACAGAAGATCGATAGTGTTGCAAACTTCGATAACACCCCTCAAGAAGTCTTTGAATTCATCAAGTTGTATGAGATTCTATTGAAGGAGTTTAGGGCCCATTTAAAGAAAGCTATGGAGGCACCGCTTTAGTTTATATTTCCTAAGAGTTTTTCATTTTTTATTGTTTTGTGCACCGTTATCGTTGGGCATAGTTTCTTGTATGAACTTATTATCTTGGATTTATGAATAAAGTTGTTTTCGTTTGCGTAATTTGTATGGGTTTTATTCTTCGAACGTATTCATCTCTTTAACATACGACAATAAATTTTGGAATTCCCCCTAAGTAAAAGAAAAAGTAAAATTATTTAGCATATAGCATACATATTCATGCATTCATGCATCAACGTGCATAAAAGAAATAAGAATCATCTTTTCTCATGTTTTCTCAGAATCATCAAACACAACAACCTGACTTCCCGACCTCAAAATCGAGCTTACCAAAAGAAGTCCATGGAGAAATTAGAATAAAATCAAGCCGCTCTTAGAGGAGACATAGATATTGTCAAAGGGAATATGGAAGAGATGAAGGATGAGATCGATCAACTAACTCGTGCCATCCAAAACATGATAGCAAGAGAAACTGAATTTAGAAATAAAAGGAATATTCCCACCAATACCCTCAGCTTGGGGACAATAATCCTCTATTGGGATTTGTCACAGATATTGAACTTGTTGAAGCTATGGCTGCCAAACTAAAAGCGGGGGCCCAACCTCCTAAAGGATTTGTTCCTCCACCTATCCTTAATGGGGCATCCCGTCCTACTCAAATACATGTTCCCCGTGAAAACTATATAGAGTGGAACCTTCGGTATGAAGATGAAGATTCAAGATAGGTGATCCCTGAAAACAAACTGGTTGCTGTTGTGGAAGGACAAATGGGTGATGATAAGTACAAGATACTGGAGGAAAGTTTGAGGGTTGTTGAAGGATTCAATGGTTTTGGAGTTGATGTTGTAGAGATGTGCTTAGTACCTGATGTAGTCATACCTCCTAAGTTCAAAGCAGTGGATTTGGAAAAATACAAGGGCGTCAGTTGTCTTAAAATCCATCTCCAGATATTTCTTAGAAAGATGGCTGCCTATGCGATGAATGAAAAGCTGATGATGCATACCTTTCAAGATAGTCTAAGTGGGGCATCCTTAGATTGGAATATGCAGTTGGAAATGGCTCATGTAAAGACTTGGGAAGATCTCGCTAATTCCTTCCTAAAACAATACAAGTACAATGTGGACATGGCTCTTAATCGTATGAAACTGCAAAACCAATCCCAAAAAGGTAATGAATATTTCAAGGAGTACACTCAAAGATGGAGGGAACTAGCCTCTCGCATGCAACCTTCATTTTTGGAAAGTGAATTAGTAGACATGTTCATGGGTACCATACAAGTCCCATATTATAAGAAGATGACTGGTTCGGTATCCACCAGATTTAGTGACCTGGTAATAATTGGGGAAAGAATTGAGAATGACTTGAAAAGTGGGAAGATTGGGAAATCATCCTCTAGTCAACATTACAATAAGAGGTACTCTGACAGTAATTCAAAGAAGCGTGAGACCAATGTTATCACCACTGATAGATATGCTCAGAGACCCTACAATCCCTATGTAGTTGCGGCTTCTCCCATTACCCACCACATGCACACTATACGCCTCAAACCCAACAGCTTGGGACACCGCCTCTGCAGATACAACAACAGAATAATATGTATCCTAGAAGGGACCAAAATAGGCCATGGAAGGATTTCGACCCCATACCCACATCATATACTCAGATCCTGACTTATCTAATTCAGAAAGGATTGGTGGAGATTAAACCTCTAGCACCTCCATCAACACCTCTTCCTCGAGGCTATGATGTTAATGTTAGATGTGACTTCCATGCTGGTTCACCAAGGCATACAACTGCGAAGTGTCTGGCTCTCAAATTCAAAGTACAAGAGCTGCTCGATCACAAGATTATTTTCTTCACTCCTGAAAATCCAAATGTGAAAGATAATCCCTTACTATGGCACAATGGTTCAACTATCAATGCTATTAAAGGGTCAGAAGATGATGTCATGATTAAGAAGGAGGGACAAGTAAAAACCCCTATGACCAAGATACGAGAAATATTGATTGGCTATGAGTTGTTTGAAGAATTGCATGCTAATTGTGAAGTTTGTCAGCTCAATCCAGATAAATGTGAAAAGATGAAAAGGTGTCTTCAACAAATCATAGACCAAGGCTTGGTCCAAATTGGATACTCAAGAAGGTAGACAAAGTGTCAACTATAGAATCTTATAGGCATATACCTTTTGAAATCCCTTAGCAAAGAAGGGAAGTTCCGACACCATTCCAGATACTTGTTTCAATGTCTTCTCAGATGCCAATTCAAATACAATTTCCAATACTGTTTCAAATTCCAGTGCCAGTAAATTCAGAAGGCCCCATTGTCTTCCATGTTCCTGCACAATTTCCTTATGAAAGTACTAAGTCCGTACCTTGGAATTAAAACACTACAAGATATGTGGGAGAGAATCCTCTAGTATTAGCACCAACAGTTACTAACATAGTTGGTATCAGAGGTATGGCCCAAAGTGGAAGAGTATTCACCTCTAAACAACCAACAAAGAAGAATATACTAGAGAGTTTAAAAGGAAAAAATACCACAAGTTCGGGGGAAGGATCTTCGAAGAAGACTGTATCCCAAAAGGATGCTGAAGAATTCTTGAGGCTTATAAAAAAGAGTGACTAAGGTGGTGGACCAGCTAATGGAAACACCTTTCAAGATCTCCATATTATCTCTGTTGCTATGTTCTGGCGCTCACTAGGAATCTCTATTGAAGATCCTAAATGAGGCACATATCACCAAGGACATAACAGTGGACCAATTTGATGGAGTAGTCGTTAATATCACCGCAAGCAGTTGCCTGGGTTTCAGCAGTGATGAATTGCCTCCTAAAGGGCAAGCCCATAATAAAGCCTTGCACATATCAGTTAAATGCCAAGACAATATCCTCTCTAGAGTACTAGTGGAAACATGCTCAGTTCTGAATGCCATGCCCAAAAATAATCTCATGAAGCTAACCTTTGTGAGAACCTTCATGAAGACTAGTTCATTGGTTGTTAGGGCTTTCGACGGTTACAAAAGAATGATAATTGGGGAAGTCGACATACCAATAATGGTTGGACCACATACTTTCATGGTTAATTTCCAAGTGATGAACATCAACCCTTCCTACAGTTATCTTCTGGGACGACCTTGGATCCACGCTGCAGGTGCCGTCACTTACACACTACACCAAAAGCTGAAGTTTGTAATAGGGGACAAGTTAATAATTCTCAAGGGAGAAGAGGACATGTTAATCAGCCATCTTTCGTCATTCAGATACATAGAGGCAGGCAGAGAAACTATTGAAGTACCCTTCCAAGCTTTAGAAATCGCGGAGGTCAGTCGTAATTAAGTCACTCCACAGAAGTAAAGGCAGAGTTCGTCATGGGGAAAGGTTACAGATTTAATCAAGAAGGGAGATACAAGGGGTTGGGGCAAGTTGTTGGAAATACCTAAGAAGAAGGATTTGTTCGGGCTGGGTTTCAAACGGCTAATAAAGTGGTTCAAAAGAATCATCAGAAGAAGCTTTGTACTCTCCAAGAAATATTCCACAGTGTTGGGTTCCGAAATGAAGATCATGTGGCTGCAACTGAAGAAGAAGTGGAAGGGGTGTCTGACTTGGTGTGTCACTGCTCATCAAATACAACTCTCAACAATTGGAAGACCATCGAGATTCCTGAGATGATTTCTATTTCAAAGTAACTTACTATTTTATTTTTTAAAAAAAGTCCTTTTCTCCCCCCAAGGCAAATGGACAAGCTTTGTAGGGCACCCCTTTGTTTCAATGACTTATTTTATCAATAAAATTGCATTTTGTCTTTAATCAAAATCCCTTTTCATTCATTCCCGGTTTTTTTAAAAAAAATGGCAATATCTTTTTTACTCTCATTCCCACCACTTCATTCTAAAAGGATAAATAGTAAAAGAAGATGTCCTTCATGCAGATTTAAAAATGAACCTATTGAAACCATACTACTATAATCCCTTATAACTTTGAATTCCTAATTAACCAAGCGAAACAGGGTGATGAGGGCATTTGTGAGCTTCCTGAAGAGTTATCCAGATTGTTAAAGCAAGAGGGCAAAGTAATACAACCTCATCTGGAACCAGTGGATGTGATTAATCTGGGAAATGAAAAAGATAAGAAAGAGGTCAAAGTCGGCGCTTCCTTAAATGAGGACATAAAGAAAAGACTAGTCGAGTTACTACGTGAGTACGCAGATGTGTTTGCATGGTCGCATTGAGATATGCCCGGACTAGATACAAACATTGTCGAACACAAGCTACCACTCAAACCAGAATGCCCATAGTCAAGCATAGATTAAGAACTAGACCCGACATGGCTCTCATGATTAGGGAATAGGTTAGAAAGCAATTCAACGCAGGGTTCTTAGCCGCTATAAAACATCCAGAATGGGTAGCTAAAATTGTCCTGGTCCCGAAGAAAGATGGGAAAGTCAGAATGTACGTGGATTACCAAGATCTTAACAGATCAAGTCCCAAAGATGACTTTCCACTACCACACATTGACATATTGATGGAAAATACGGCTCAGTTTTCAGTCTTCTCAATTACGGATGGGTTCTATGGTTATAATCAGATCAAGATGGCTCATTCCGACATGGAAAAAACCACATTCATCACTCCTTAGGGAACCTTCTGGTTACAAAGTAATGTCTTTTAGTTGAAGAATTATGGGGAAACCTATCAAAGGGAAATGGTGATTCACTTCCATGATATGATGCACAAAGAAACGAAGGTCTACATCAATGATATGAATGCCAAATCACAAACTGAGGAAGATCACATAGTCAACCTACAAAAGCTATTTGATTGTCTGAGAAAGTTCAAGTTACGATTAAATCTTATAAAATGTACTTTTGGAGTCAGATCCAAAAAACTACTAGGATTCATAATCAGCCAGAGAGGAATAGAAGTCAATCCCGACAAAGTAAAAGCCATCCAAGATATGCCAACTCTGAGGATAGATAAAACGGTTTGTGGATTCCTGGGGAGGTTGAACTGCATTCCTAGGTTCATCTCGCACCTTACTGCCACTTGTCAACCAATTTTCAAGTTACTAAAAAAAGATTAAACCATCGAGTAGAACAAAGGTTGTCAAAAGACCTTCAATCGAATCAAGAAACTTTTGCAGGAGCCACCTATACTGGTACCACCAGTTCCAAGAAAACCACTTATAATGTACCTGACGGTACTTGATAATTCAATGGGCTGTGTACTGGGATAACATGACGAAATGGGAAGGAAAGAACATGAAATATATTACTTGAGCAAGAAATTCACCGATTGTGAATCCAGATACTCACTCTTAGAAAAAACCTGTTGTGCTCTTGTATGGGCCGCTCGATGATTAAGACAATACATGGTGTACCACACAACCTTGCTAATATCCAGAATGGATCCTATCAAATACATATTCGAAAAACCGGCATTAAGGGGGAGAATAACTCAATGGCAGATGTTGTTAACTGAATATGACATCCAATATATCACTCGAAAGGCTATCGAGGGGATTGTACTAGCGGATCATCTCGCCAATCAACCAATGGTATCGACCTATGCAGCTTGACTCCTTGACGGAGACGTAATGGTCATAAATGATTGTGAAACTCCAGGCCCTGACGAATGACCTGAACTAGGTTCTCAATGGAAACTTATATTTGATGGTGCATCAAACGCAGGACACTGGATCGGGGCTGTCATAACTTCTCCGACAGGTTTCCATATCCCTTTCACAAGTAGGTTATGATTCACTTGTACTAATAACATGGCGGAGTATGAGGCATATATCATAGGGATAAACGAAGCTATTGACCTAAGAATAAATATCTTAAATGTATACTGAGATTCTGCCCCCGTCATCAATCAAATCAAAAGGGAATGGGAAACACATAATCCCAAGCTAATTTGGTATCGAGACCACATTCGGAAAATGGTCACCTACTTTGATGAGATCACGTTCCACTATATCCCTCGGGAAGAGAATCAGGTAGCAGACGCTTTGGCTACTTTGGCATCCATGTTCAAAGTTAAATGGCATAATGAAGCACTAACTATAATAATTCAACATTTAGATGAGCCAGCCTATTGTGTAGCAGTAGAAGTAGAAGCGGATAATAAACCCTGGTTCCATGACATCAAGCAATTCCTCCAGAAACAAGAGTATCCTGCAAATGCCTCAAATGGATACAAGAAAAAGCTCAGAAAATTGGAAGCCCAATTCTTCCTCAATGGGAATGTACTTTACAAAAGGAATCACGACATTATCTTGCTTAGTTTTTGGATGAATACGAATTGGACATGCTTATCAAAGAAATTCACGAAGGATCCTTTGGAACTCATGCCAATAAAATTCACGACAGGACTCAGTAAATTGAATTGACATGACTTTTACATAAAATTATTTTTTTGGTTTCAATTTTTATCTTTAAGAACAAAAAGGTTTTGCGCGAGAGCAAAAACACTATAAGTATTAAAATTTTTAATTTTTTTTTAAGTTTTTAAAATCAAGTTAGTTTTTTAAAAATTTCCCATTAAGAGATAGATCAGAATTTTAGATTTTTTTTTTAATTTTTAAAATTTTTGACTGCCTAGTACAACGTGGTTTAGCCAAGCCTCAACAGAAAATATCAAATTTTTCACAATAAAATTTACATGTATGCGAATATAAGAAGATATTGATCAAGTTTCATTTTCAAACCTTACGAAAACTAGACGCTTAAGCTAAAAAAAAATTGGTGAAGAAGAAGAAATGGTTTTTTCTTGAACTAAGCATAAGTCTATCCGAGGTGGTTAGACTTAAGCATATAATAAATGGTTTCTTCTTGCACATTTGATACTATCATCCAATATCATCTTGAGATCATGCTTATAAACAAACCCTTCATCAATGAGTCTCAAAATATGTAGGTCTTCTAAATTAAGGGCCCTTAAAATTTAAGTATGGTCTCAAAGCTCCAACATTTTTAAAATTTGATTTTTTTTTTTAAAATAGATTTTTTTAATCAATTTTTTTTTAAAATTGTTTTTTTTTTTTAATTTTTGGAAAAAATCATTTTTTTTTATTTTCGGAAAAAATCAATTTTTTTATTTTCGAAAAAAATCAATTTTTTTATTTTCTAAAAAAATTGGTTTTTTTCATTTTGGGAAAAAATTGTTTTTTTTTATATTCTGAAATAATCGGATTTTTTCATTTTCAGAAAAAAAAAACGGTTTTTTTATATTCGGAAAAAATAGGTTTTTTTCATTTTCGGAAAAAATCGGTTTCTTTTATATACAGAAAAAATCAGTTTTATTCAATTTCGGAAAAAGTCGGTTTTTTTATATTCGAAAAAAAATCGGTTTTTTTTTCGGAAAAAATCGGTTTATTTTTATTTTCGGAAAAAATCGCATTTTTTTCAATTTTCGGAAAAAATTAGTTTTTTATTTTTTTCGGAAACAAAATCGGGATTTTTAATTTTCAGAAAAAATCGGGTTTTTTATTTTCGGATCAACTTTTTTTATTTACGAAAAAAATCTGTTTTTTTCATTTTCGAAAAAAATCGTTTTTTTTTTTATTTTCAGAAAAAATCGTTTTTTTTTTTTATTTTCGGAAAAAATCAGTTTTTTTCCATTATTGAAAAAAATTGATTTTATCATTTTCGGAAAAAAATCGGTTTTTTTTTTTGTATTTTCGGAAAAAATCGGTTTTTTTTATATTTGAAAAAAATCAGTTTTTTTTATCTTCGAAAAAAATCGGTTTTTCTGAATTTTCAGAAAAAATCGGTTTTTTATTTTTCAGAAAAAATCGGGTTTTTTTTTTATTTTCTGAAATAATCAGCTTTTTTTTTTCTTCTGAAAAAACCGATTTTTTATTTTCGGAAAAAATTGATTTTTTTTTATTTTCGGAAAAAATCAGTTTTTTTTTATTTTCGGAAAAAATTAGTTTTTTTTATTTTCTAAAAATATCTTCTTTTTTTTATTTTTGGAAAAAATCGATTTTAGAGAAAAAAACAGTTTTAAGAAAAAATTGGTTTTAGAAAAAAACCGGTTTTATAATATAAAATATTTTATTTCAAATAAATTAGATTTTGAGCTCTTCACTTAACCCCTATTAATGACAAAAATATGAAGGGGCTTAAAAATAAGGGGCCAAGAAAATATTCACTTAGTAAGGAGTCTAAAAAAAAATGGGGCCAACAAAGGGCCTAATTACTGAGACTTTGTCATTTAGGACTTTTTTAACACCTCTAAATGAGCTTTCTTGATGCCCATTTTATTTTCCTGTTTGGCCCTTTCAAATACCTAAAATCAAATGCCAAATATTTTCACATTAGATACTCATAATTCAATACTCCACTTTTCATTTTTCACCATTAATATAAACGATTGATGCACGAATTAGAAATGAACCTGGGAATAGAATGAGTTAACTTTCATGCAAGATTGATCACTTAGTTACTCAACACATTGACTTAACCATCCTTAAACTCATCACACATGACCTAAGCCTTTCTACTTTTCTTACACTTGACCTTAACTTAACCTCCACTAAACTCATCATGCATTAGCCCAATCTTACCTAATACACTATTACCACTATTAAGAAAATATTCTCTTAACCCTAACTTGTACTCCAAGGTATTTAATCACTTGACTTATCTCACTCATGGATGAATTCTACGATAATATTTTCTCTTCGATACAAGCATTGTTATCAAGATCGCGATCCAGATCGTGGAATCGCACGATTTTGCGATCTCAATCACCTCCACCGATCTGGATCGGAAGCAAGATCGTATCTTTGCAAAAATCGCGGCGAAATTAATTGGTGCGAAATCTGAAAATAGAATCTCGTAAATCTGGGCTTTATTACCCGGGTCAAATGCAACCCGGTTTAGGATCAGAGTATTATAAATACATAAATACCTGTTTTTTTTATATCTTTGAATCCTAATTGTTAATGATCGGTAAAATCGGTAACATAGACTTCAAACTTCTAAAATTTTGTTGCCGGAGAAGAGGATAAGTAAGCTGCTCTGTTTTCGTTTTAATGGTGGTATCTTATTTTTCTGCGTTTTCATCTTCCACACAGTTACTTTTATTTCTTTATTTTAATGCTGTTTAATGTTTATTATTTGGTTTTTGACACTCTGCAATGATAGACGTGTTAGTATAATTATTATAATATAGGATGAGTCAAAGTGTCAGACTATTCAAGATTCTTCAGAGATATATTTGTATTTAAGAATAATATAATACAATAATATAATGTAATTGAAACAATTGAACATATATAATTCAATGTACTGTCATATAATATAATAGTTTAGGATCACGCCTTGCAATGTAATATAGGCATCAGTTCATCACTACATTTGTATAATATTAATATTTTTCGACTTAATATACATTTTTGATATAATATTGGAGAATGCAAGGCGTGTACTTAATATGTATATTTAGTAGTTGCTGAATTATAATATTGGAGAATGCAAGGCGTATACTTAATATAATATGTTTCATTATAATATTCTAGTTGCTGAATTTTTTAAAATAGTTGCTGAATTTTTAAAATCTTATGTGTTTTCTTTTAGTAAATACAACTTTGCTTCTTGAGGTCACAGATTATAATTCATACATACTGTTATTATTAATAGTATTATAATAATTTTTTTAATTGATTTTATTACAATACTTATCCATACATATAATTTAATATAATTATAAGAATTAAGAATATATATATTTGTTAGTAAGATTACATTACAATATTTTTTTATTAAATTATATATAGGGTTAGAAAAAAGTTATTTATGGTTATGATTTTAGACTTGATGGTTTTATCTTCAAAATTTTGAGATTTGAGATTTTAATGTCAAGATTTGAGATTTTTAATTTTATGGTTATGATTTTAGACTTGATGGTTTTATCTTTAAAATGAAAACTTATGCACTATTTAATATATATAATATAAAATATTTTAATTATTATTTTTTTAGTAAAATCTTACGATTTTGTTTACGATCTTATGTTTTACGATCTTGTTATTGTTGGTGATTTTAGTATCATCAATGTATTTTAGTAGTAATGTGATTTACTATAGGCCGATGCAATTATGCGTTCAACTCGGAAACGAGTTAGGGAAGTGCGGAGTGCACGCTCGTCGAGCCAACGTATAATTGAATACGAATAATTGAAACGGGGTTCCAAGGGGCGGAGCCCCTGGCGGGGTGCGGGGCAGCGCCCCGTTGGGGTTCCAAGGGGCGAAGCCCCTGGCGGGGTCCAAGGGGCAGAGCCCCTGGCGGGGTCCGAACAGTTGCTTCCTTTCAGTTTCGGTTATTGATCTCCTATATAAGGAGTCATTTGGCCTCAGTTTCGCAAACAGAAAAAATTGAAATTCTCTCTACATTCTGAATCTATTCTCTTTGCCAGAAACAGATTGTTCTTCAAGAATTATCCCCACAAAGATTTCGTGAACCCAGGCAACAATAATAGGGTCGAAATACTTTGTTCGGAAAGTGTACGAACACGATTCTTCGAAGTTATCCAGGATTATCATACCCTAAATTCCGACAAACGAACAAAGTATTTTTTCTGATAATCATGGCTGGAGAAAGCACTGTCAAGGAGATGACTAAAAATTTCGGAAAATTGGACAAGTTTCAAGGACAAGACTTCAGGCGTTGGCAGAAGAAGATGCATTTCATGTTGACAATGTTGAAGGTGGTGCACGTCCTGTCGACACCGATTCCAGAACTTTTGGAGGATGACACGGTTGAAAATCTGAGACGCAGATCAAAGTGGGAGAACGACGACTACATTTGCAGAGGGCACATTCTTAACGGTATGTCTGATCCCTTATTTGATATTTACCAAAACGTGGAATCTGCAAAGGAATTGTGGGATTGTCTCGAATCCAAGTACATGGCAGAGGATTCATCCAGTAAAAAGTTCCTGGTAACCGATTTCAACAATTACAAAATGGTTGAATCGAGGTCTGTCATGGAACAATTCAATGAACTCCTCCGAATCCTTGGACAGTTCACACAACACGGATTGAAGATGGATGAAACAATATCTGTCTCAAGCATCATAGACAAGTTGCCTCCTTCGTGGAAGGATTTCAAACACAATCTGAAACATGGAAAAGACGAACTGTCTTTGATCCAACTTGGAAGTCACTTGCGCATAGAAGAATCTCTAAGAGCGCAGGAGGATGTCAAAGGAAAGGGCAAAGAAATTGCTGGACCCTCGGTTAATATGGTCGAAGAGGGTGGTAAGAACGATAACAACAAAAACAAAGGAAAGAAGCGTGCTTTCAAGAACAAAAAGGGCAGTTTCGGTGCTAACAAGAAACCGAAACTAGAATGCTGGAAGTGTGGCAAAACAGGCCACTTCAAGAGGGATTGCCGTTTCGGCAAAAAGCACGACAACGCGAATGCAAGTGGTTCAGGAAAGGGGTCTAAGGACCAATCCGAAAACCAAGGTCAGAAATCAATTCGTGATTTGAATAGTTTGATTAAACATTCGGTTTCACTAAATTCTGAAGCATTTTATGTGCAGGATGATGCTATCGCGTGGTGGATTGATTCTGGCGCCACAACACATGTTTGCAAGGATCGTTTCTGGTTCAAGACTCTTGTTCCAGTGGAAGATGGTTCTGTCCTCTACATGGGAGATGATCACTTCGCTCCCGTTGAAGGCAAAGGAAACGTGGTGCTAGAATTCAGTTCTGGAAAGACTATTACTTTGTTTAATGTTTTGTATGTTCCTAAATTACGTAAGAATTTAATTTCTGGTCCTGTATTAAATAAGCTTGGATACAAGCAAGTGTGTGAATCCGATAAATATGTTTTATCGAAGTCTGGTGTGTTTGTAGGATTTGGATACTATAATAATGGTATGTTTATGATGAATTTGAATGGAGTTCCTAATGATTCTGGTTCTGTATTTATGTCTTCTTCGAATGTTATAAATTTTTCGTTATGGCATGCTCGTCTAGGACACGTACACTATAAAAGAATGCATGAAATGTCTAAAGATGATTTAATTCCTGTTTTTGATGAAAATGTAGAAAAGTGTAAAACTTGCATGTTAACAAAGATCACTAGGCAACCTTTTAAAAATATAACAAGGAAATCTGTCATTCTTGAATTGATACATAGTGATTTATGTGATTTGCATGCTACTCCATCATTAGGGCATAAAAAATATTTTGTCACTTTCATAGATGACGCATCTAGATTCTGCTATGTTTATTTGTTGCACGCTAAGGACGAAGCCTTAGATAAATTTAAAATTTATAAAACTGAAGTCGAAGTGCAACAGAATGTGCTGATTAAAACATTACGTACGGATAGAGGTGGTGAATATTATGATCCTGTATTTTTCCAATCCGTAGGAATCATTCATGAGACTATGACACCTTATACACCTCAACAAAATGGTGTGGCTGAAAGGAAAAATAGAGTTCTTAAAGAAATGGTGAATGCCATGTTATCTTACTCTGGTTTAAGTGAAGGGTTTTGGGGAGAAGCTATGTTAACGGCTTGCTATTTGTTAAATAGGGTTCCTAATAAAAGGAACAAGACTACCCCATATGAACTTTGGTATAAGAAACGACCCAACTTAACATTTCTACGTGTTTGGGGTTGTAGGGTCGTGGTTAGACTCCCGGACCCAAAAAGGAAAACTTTGGGTGAAAAGGGTATAGCTTGCATCTTTGTTGGATATGCTGAGCACTCCAAGCCCTATAGGTTTTATGTTATAGAACCTAATGACTCGATTTCTATTAACACGATTATAGAATCGAGAGATGCCATATTTGATGAGAATTATTTCTCTTCTATACCTAGACCAAAGGGCTCTATACCTAATTCAGATGAATCTCTAAGGGATGATCATTCAAATGATGTGCCAAGTGAGACACTTGAACCCCGTAGGAGCAAAAGAGCTAGAAAATCTAGATCTTATGGATCTGATTTTCAACTATATTTAGTTGAGGGATCAAGGGATCAGATTGATACTCAATACTATTATTGCTATAGTATAGAGGAGGATCCAAGAACGTATGATGAAGCTGTGAAATCTCGAGATTCTGTTTTTTGGAAAGAAGCAATTGATGAAGAGATTGGTTCTATCATGGAAAATAATACTTGGGTATTATTTGATTTACCACCAGGTTGCAAACCATTGGGTTGTAAATGGATCTTCAAAAAGAAGATGAAAGTCGATGGTACAATTGACAAGTTTAAAGCTAGATTAGTTATCCAAGGCTTCAGACAAAAGGAAGGGATTGATTATTTCGATACCTATGCTCCAGTTGCCCGTATCACTACTATTAGATTGTTGATTGCCTTGGCGGCTATTCATAATCTAGTGATTCATCAAATGGATGTCAAAACAGCATTTCTGAATGGTGATTTGGAAGAAGAAGTGTATATGAAGCAACCTGAAGGATTTGTAATGCCTGGTAATGAGCATAAAGTGTGTAAGCTAGTTAAGTCGCTGTATGGGCTGAAACAAGCTCCGAAGCAGTGGCATCAAAAGTTTGATGAAGTTGTTTTGTCTAATGGTTTCATTCTAAACCAAGCAGACAAATGTGTATATAGCAAATTTGATACATCCGGTAAAGGAGTTTTCATTTGTCTATATGTTGATGACATGTTGATCTTTGGCACCGACCAAAATCAAGTTGATAAAACGAAGAATTTCTTGTCATCAAAGTTCTCCATGAAGGATATGGGAGAAGCGGACGTTATTCTTGGTATTAAGATTAAACGGGAGAATAAGGGGATAGTAATTACGCAATCTCATTACATTGAGAAAATACTTAAGAAGTTCAATTATGAAAGTTGTTCTCCAGTAAGTACTCCCATGGATCCGGGAGAAAAACTTATGCCAAATACAGGTAAACCTGTGGATCAACTCGAATACTCAAGAGCTATAGGCTCTTTGATGTATGCTATGATTAGCACTAGACCGGATATTGCTTATGCGGTTGGAAAGTTGAGCAGATTTACTAGTAATCCTAGTAGACATCATTGGCATGCGATAACTAGGGTATTCAAGTACTTGAAGGGTACTATGAATTATGGATTGGCATATATGGGATTTCCTTCGGTGTTAGAGGGTTATTCGGATGCTAGTTGGATAAATAATGCTGAAGATTCATCCTCTACAAGTGGATGGGTGTTCTTGCTTGGGGGAGGTGCCATCTCATGGGCTTCCAAGAAGCAAACATGTATAACTGGTTCCACAATGGAATCTGAGTTTGTAGCATTAGCAGCTGCTGGTAAAGAAGCGGAATGGCTAAGGAACTTGGTATATGAGATTCTGATATGGCCTAAACCGATATCACCAATTTTTATCCGTTGTGATAGTACTGCCACACTGGCTAAAGCTTATAGTCAAATATACAATGGAAAGTCTAGACATTTGGGTGTTAGACATAGTATGATTAGGGAATTAATCATGAATGGGGTGATATCTATTGATTTTGTTCGGTCGCAACAAAACTTAGCTGATCACTTGACGAAGGGGTTAGCTAGAGACTTAGTGAATAAGTCGGTAATTGGGATGGGATTAAAGTCCATTTAAATCTATTAGCTGTGGTATACCCAATTCCCTTCTAATACAACGTTAGAAGCAGAATTCAATGTGGAAAGATCATAGTTAGAGATTGGAGCAATTGTGTTTATCTTCCCAAGGTATGTGCTCAGACCTGCAAGTGATGGCTAGGTTGAAATATATCTTCTTAATGGTTCTTTTGAAAAATTGCAAATGCAGGTGCAAGATTAAAAGGATCACCTATGTGAGCATGAAGTTTTGCCACTTCAGGAAGCTTGGACTTGGCTTCCTATATGCTTATTAATGGATAAGGACACATGGCTTGTAAAGTGTCAAGTATGAATAATTGAGTATTGTAAGAAACATATGTGTACTATATCTTCAGATATTCAAATGGATTGACGGGTTCAATCGATATGACACCCAGATTTTCGAGTATTTGGAATATGTATTTGTACTAAGATGAAAATTCAATCGTAAAACATTTTCATCTATGCATTTGTTTGATCGTTATACCTGTGTGTTATACCCTTGTATATATATTATTGTATATACTGAGTAAATCAAGGATTACACTAAAATGGGGGGGGGGGGGGGGGGGGATTTGTTGGTGATTTTAGTATCATCAATGTATTTTAGTAGTAATGTGATTTACTATAGGCCGATGCAATTATGCGTTAAACTCGGAAACGAGTTAGGGAAGTGCGGAGTGCACGCTCGTCGAGCCAACGTATAATTGAATACGAATAATTGAAACGGGGTTCCAAGGGGCGGAGCCCCTGGCGGGGTGCGGGGCAGCGCCCTGTTGGGGTTCCAAGGGGCGAAGCCCCTGGCGGGGTCCGAACAGTTGCTTTCTTTCAGTTTCGGTTATTGATCTCCTATATAAGGAGTCATTTGGCCTCGGTTTCGCAAACAGAAAACATTGAAATTCTCTCTACATTCTGAATCTATTCTCTTTGCCAGAAACAGATTGTTCTTCAAGAATTATCCCCACAAAGATTTCGTGAACCCAGGCAACAATAATAGGGTCGAAATACTTTGTTCGGAAAGTGTACGAACACGATTCTTCGAAGTTATCCAGGATTATCATACCCTAAATTCCAACAGTTATCCCCTATCGATCTTATAAAATTAATTGAGTAAGATCTTTCGATCTTAATTACGATTTTATATTTTACGATTTTAATGTTCCCTCCCGATCTTATGTAAGATCTCGATTTCGACAACATTGGATACAAGGACTAATTATAATCTGAGAAAAATCTATTTTAAACAATTTAAAATTATATGCATGCAAATTCTAAAAAGAAAGTTTATCAATCTATAAAGAGAGTTTATACAACATAATTTATATACAGAATTTATCAATCTATCCTCTGAAATACTAGAATTTGTCGGGAAGATTCTTCCGATAATTTATATTGACAGAAAATACAATATCACAAAGAACATTACATACTAAGATAGCCTAATCTTCTTGCACATTTGATACTATCATCTAATATCATCTTGAGATCATGCTTGTAAACAAACCCTTCATCAATGAGCTTTGTTGAAGCCCATTTGATTTTCCTGTCTGGCCCTTCCAAATACCTAAAACAAAATGTCAAATATTGTCACATTTCAGATACTTATAATTGAATACTCCACTTTTCAATTTTCACCATTAATATAAACTTACTTCTCCTTTAAATTGAATTCAGGATAGTTTTGAAGATAATAATTCGCTATCTCTACTGATGACACAAATGAGTTTGCAAGCAAGAATCTGCCATTGATAGATGGATTCTCAGCACAAAAGATATGAGCTTCACAAACATCATCAACATGGACTAATGGTGCCTTTCCACATATATCTTCTAGGAACTTGAAAGACTGATGTATAGCTTCATCGTCTTTAAGCTGAGCAGTAAGTACTGCAACAGATGCTGGTGTGTAACTCAGAAGAGCATCCCCTCCCACTTGGCCAACACTTAGACTAACCACCTCAATTCCACCACTTCCATTTTCATCTTTGCCGTAACTCATTAACAATTCTTTCTCAGCCAGTGTCTTAGAATCAGCATATTCCTAACAAAATAATTAACCATGATTTGTTATATACTCTTGTTTTTAGATGTGTGATGGAGAGGTGTGTAATTATTATCTACTACCTTATGGAGAGCAGTGAGAGGAAGATGAAGAGGTGTCCAACAAGTTTCATCAATGAAGTCTTTGTAGCCACTTCCATCATCCTTCAATGGAGAAGAAGCAATAACTGTGCCTGTGTATATCAGTTTTCTTACCGTTCCTGATTTAATACAATTCGTAGCTATGCTTTTTACACCTGCTATTACGGCTTCTTCAATGCTCTTAAACTGTCACAAACATTTACATATGGGTAATGTGCAATCAGTTCAAAGTGAATCATGGTAATTTTATAATAGCAATGATGTAATCAAGTTAATGTAGGAATTTAGGGTATGATAATCCTGAATAACTTCAAAGAATCGTGTTCGTACACTTTCCGAACAAAGTATTTCGACCCTATTATTGTTGCCTGGGTTCACGAAATCTTTGTGGGGATAATTCTTGAAGAACAATCTTTTTCTGGCAAAGAGAATAGATTCAGAATGTAGAGAGAATTTCAATGTTTTTTGTGTTCGAAACCGAGGCCAAATGACTCCTTATATAGGAGATCAATAACCGAAACTGAAAGGAAGCAACTGTTCGGAAAAACCGGTTATGTCGGTTGGGAAAGGGTCCAACTATTCAAAAAAAATTTCGCTCGGGGCGCTGCCCCGCACCCCGCTCGGGGCGGGACCCCAGCCAGAGGCTCTCGCCCCTTGGACCCCGCCAGGGGCTCCGCCCCTAGGACCCCACCAGGGGCTTCGCCCCTTGGAACCCCAACGGGGCGCTGCCCCGCACCCCGCCAGGGGCTCCGCCCCTTGGAACTCCGTTTCAATTATTCGTATTCAATTATACGTTGGCTCGACAAGCGTGCACTCCGCACTTCCCTAACTCGTTTCCGAGTTTAACGCATAATTGCATCGGTCTATAGTAAATCACATTACTACTAAAATACATTGATGATACTAAAATCACCAACAGTTAAACTAGCCAAACATGCATGGAGCCCCAGTTAACTTAATTTTTAGCTCTCCAACAAACCAAGTTGAGGTATTCCTAGGTAAACTATGTAGTTTGTCCAACTTTTGTTTTGCTTTGGCTTTAACATCAGTAAATTCCAAGATTGACCACATGACAGGATTATTAAACAAATAGATTGAATCATGATGATAGAAAATAACTGAGTTGTCATGCACGAAGTTGAAAGGAGGCGAAATGTGTCAATTTGTAACATTGATATCAGAATATGAGTTAACGAAGCTAATCGTGAAAGTATGGATTTATCAAGCGAGATCGTTGACAAAACTAAGAGGATGGATAGATACAAGGGTATGTTATTATTAATTATTTTTATTGTTTGATAATACGAGTTAATGTCTCAGCCGTTTGTAATTTTTTTAAGAACTCTTTTAATCTGCTCTGAAAAATGGGGTGGCACTCTTTTTTCTTATAGGGGTAGGGTTTTAAGGAGGCTCCTCCTCTTTGCCTTGTTTCAATTTACGCATGGCCACATGCTGAAAAGGAATGGTTAAATCTTAAAGTAACGGTTGAATCTTCATGAAGGATTTGTTGTCCCTCTACGAGGTAATATAATGTTGGACTTCCACTAAAAAATCTTTGTTACCTTATGAGGTAATACACTGTTGGACTTTTACGAGAAGATCCTTGCCACCATATAGAATAATACATTGCTAGACTTCCACTTGAATATCCTTCGTTCTACGGAATAATACATTGTTGCACTTCCACCAGATGGTCCTTTCCACCCTACGAGGTAATACATTGTTGAACTTCAACAGAAAGATCCTTATTGTCTCTAAAAGCGATACATGAATGTTGGAATTCCTATGAAGATCTTTGCCACCCTCGTGGAAAATAAGAATGGGTTATATGTGCGAGGATCACCTCATGTAAACACCTCGTTTTAAGGACTAAGAGTCTCATCAAATAGACTCATTTAAACGTCTCGCTTAAAGAACTTGACTAAGAGTTTCATCAAACAGAGTCATCTAAACGTCTTTCCTGAAGGACTTTACTAAAAGTCTCATCAAACAGGCTTATCTAAATGCCTCGCTTGAGGGAATATTATGTCATCAGATAGGCTCATCTAAACGCCTCTCGTAAGGGATTAAGAGTTTCATATGACAGGTTCATCTAAACACCTCGCCTAAGGAACTAAGAGTCTTGTTAGACAAGATCATTTAAATGCCTCATCTGGGGGACTAAGTGTCTCATCAGACAGACTCATCTAAATGTCCCGTCTGAAGAACTAAGAGTCTCATCAGGAAGGTTCATCTAAACGCCTCATTCGAAGGACTATGAGTCTCATCAGACAAACACAGATAAACGTCTTGCTTGAGAGACTCGGCTAAGAGCCTCATCAGACAGGCTCACCTAAACGCCTCTCCTGAGAGACTAAGAGTCTCATCAGACAGGCTCATCTAAATGCCTTGCTTGGGAGACTAAGAGTCTCATACACAGGATCATCTAAATGCCTCACCCGAGGGACGAAAAGTCTCATCAGACAGGTTCATCTAAATGACTTGCCTGAGGGACTCGACTAAGAAACCCATCAAATAGGCTCATCTAAACGTCTCTCCTGAGGGACTAAGAATCTCATCGAACAGACTCATCTAAACCCCTCACACGAGGGAGTAAGAATATTATCAGAAAGGCTCATATAAACACCTCGTTTAAGGGACTCAACTAAAAGTTTCATCAAACAAGCTCATTTAAATGCCTAGATTGAGGGACTAAGAGTCTCATAAGACATGTTAATCTAAACGCCTCATCTGAGGGACTCGACTAAGAGTGTCACTAGACAGGCTTATCTAAATGTATCACTTGAAAGACTTGACTAAGAGTCTCATTTGATAGGTTTTGAAAGCTCCAAGGGTTTGACTAAATTTTGGTAAAACATAATGTTGGGAAAGATGTTCCAACATGAAGATTTATGCCCCAAACTAAAGATGTCGAATGAAATGTCACAGCATGAAGATTCGACATCATGATTGTCACAACAGCTTTTGTTTTAAATCTATTCCAAGGTTTAAGGCGCGATTGGCAGTGGATCAGGGAAGAAATATTTGAAGCCCAACGCAGTAGAAGGCTATAAAAGAAGACCAAGACCTAGGCCAGAAAAGGGAGAGAGAACGACATAGACTTAGGAATCCTATTTTTTTAAGTAGGGTTTAAGTTTTGAGATTCGTAGGTTTCTCTTGTAAGTCTCCCTCTGTATCAATTTGATACATTGTGGAAGACATAGGTACTTGTACAGATTCAGAAACTCGTAGGTAATGAATCGTGTATTGTTCTTGGATGAAGTTTTTAAGCAAATCCAATTCAACTTGTTAGTCAAGAATGCTTGTCTGAACTTTGTATTGAAAGGGGTGTCTTTCAAGTAGGATGATACAGTTACTGTGACTATAACTGTTAGATAATCACAGGTTGTGATTTAGGGAGTGAGATGGGTTTCTCTTATCTAGGATGAAGTTCTTAAATAAAGTTTTCATTGGATAGTGATAGGTAAACCAGAGGTTGTTTACTGTAAACTAGCGGTTGTTTACATAAAACTATACTACTGATAGTGGATTCTTCTTCCTGGCTTGGTATTCCCCCAGATGTAGGTGATTTGCACCGAACTGGGTTATCATAATCTATGTTATTTATCATTCTGCAATTTACAGTCCAGTTTTGATTAACATGTTGTAACAGATGTCGAAACATCTGTCATGTTGCTGTTGCTGATATTCTGAATATCAGTTTGCTGTTCTGTTCTTGTTTTAAAGTTGTGCAGAGAACAATATCTTGACATGTGTTAGGACATTTGCTATCTGCTATGCCAGAATTTCATGTTTAAATGATTTGCCTGAGGGACTAAGAGTCTCATAAAAAGAATCATCTAAATGCCTCGTCAGATGGACTCGACTTAGAGTCTCATAAGACAGGCTCGTGTAAACGCCTCACCTAAGGAATTTAACTAAGATTCTCATCAGACAGACTCATCTAAACACCTCGTGTGAAGGACTCGACTAAGAGTTCGACAGACTGGCTCGTATGAGTGCATCGCCTACAGGCCTAAGCTCCCCTAACGCGAAGTCAATTAAGAACTTCTTCCTTTTCAAGCCTTTGTGCTTGAGGGAATGTGTAATGATATAAATTCATTAGGCCCCTAAGAGATGAGAGGTACCCTACAAAACCAAATGTCGCCCAAAACATGCCACAAGGTCATTTGGATTTGAATTACAGGTCGGCCGATTGGGTTTCCACTATTCACTAACCTAGTAAATAAAGGTGGTAACATGGACCCACAATAACTAACTGAATAGAGTTAGTCAAGAGAGGAAATCGCTTTCTCCATGATTCTAGGAAGAACAAATCTTCCATTGACTATTTTCCTGGTCATGGAGCAAGGGCATAATCACCCATTAACTCTGCAACCCAGGCCCAAGAGAGCTTCTATAAATGCCTCTATCTTGGAACTAAGAAGGACATTGTGATATCCATCAAAAAATATCCCTATAACAGAACTTCTCATCCTCGTGAGCTTGCTTTAACCCCACGGAAAATACCTCCCAAATAGGGCTCCTTACCCTCACGAGCCTTCCCTAACATCTATAAACACTAAAGCTTCTATCAACCCTTACCAACGTAGTGTTGCTTCGCATCTGTAATTTTTTAAGCATGTACAATAAGGAAGATGAGGATCCTACTTCTAGTTTTAGAAAGGGGCAGCCTACAATGGCTCTAAATTATCAATTCGCACGTGATATATGGAGGAAGGGGATTATACCATCTCATAGATATGTTTATGTTTATATTATTTGTTATGCTTTGAATGTGGCGCAATGGTTCCAAGAGTCTGAACCAAATACCTTTAAGAAATCATTGAAAAGCAAAGACAATAAAAAAAGGTTGAAGTCGTTGAATTATGAGATGCATTCGTTGATGAAGAACCATACTCAAGATCTTGTGGGTCTAATTAAAATACAAAGTGTGTTTGAATGAAATTAAATGCTCACAAAGAATGAAGGTATTATGGGGATTTAAGAACCAAGGTTTAAGGAAAGGCATGTAGCAAATGGGTTTGCTTAGATGGAGGGAACTGATTACAATTAAATATTTTCACTCGTGGTAAAACATTATTCTATAAGGGTACTTATAGAAATTTTAAATCAATATGTCATTGACTTGGAACAAATGGATGTCGAAACGACTTTCTTACATGTAGACCTTGAAGAGACAATCTACATAAAGAAACCTGAAGGTTTTGTATAATAACAGTCTAAGGTGTGTTTATTGAAGAAATATTTGTATGGGTTTAAGAAAAGGCCAAGGCAGTGGTATCATCATCAGTTTGATGAATTTATTCTTAAGCATGCTTTTGGGAGAAATGATTATGATAGTTAAGCATGCGTAATAATAAGGAAAGAGGAAATCATCATCTATCATATTATATATGTTGATTGTATCTTGATGGAAAACTCTAGAAAGGAAGAGATTAGTAAGCTCGAGGATAATTTGAATGAATAATTTGAGATAAAAGATCTTTGTGAAGCCAAGAGGATCCTAGGGATGGGTACCTCAAGAAACAACAAAGGGAGTGAATTGTTCGTGTCTCAATCTAGTTACTTGAAGAACGTGGTAAATGGTTTAGAATGCATGATTCTAAAACTGTCAACACTCATTTGGATCATCATGCTAAGCTTTAGAGTCTGTGACTTCCTTAAACTGAAGAAGATAAGAAGATGGTGGAGATTAGTCGATGTGAAAGTGAGCTTAGAAGCATCATGTATGGTATGGTTTGTAGTAGATTGGAATTATCATATGCAGTTAGTATAGTAAGTCAAATTTTGGCAAATCAGGGTCAAGTTTACCAAGAAGATTTAAAGTGGATATTGAGATCTTGAATGGTGACTTGAAGTACTTAGAGACAAATCAAGATAAATAAATTTTATAAGCTTTTGTGGATCTGAACTATGTTGTTAATATGGACACTAGAAAATCACTTTTGAATTTTGTGTTTATGTTGTTTAGAATAACTGTAATCTAGAAAGAAAATCACTAATTAGTAGTCATTTTATCTACATCTCAAGCAAAACATATTTTCCTTGTTCAGGGCTCAAGGAGGCCATATTGTTAATAATCCTGATTATGGAGTTATAGATCACTCAAAAATGTGTGAAGATACATTGTGATAGATAAAGTGTCATTCAATTGCCAAATTATCAAGTGTATCATGAGAGGACAAAACACATGAATATTAATTTTCATTTCAAATGGCACATGATCAATTCAAAAAAGATTATGGTTAAGAAGGTTGTTGTTCTATGTGTTGTACATGTTAAAGTCTTCTAAAGGTTTTGATGATGCCAACTGAACAAGAAAAAGTTAAATCACATGTATCATCAATCAAGAAGCAAGCTCAAAGCAAAGTATCCAAGTTCCTTTATGGAGAGATAAAAAGAGTAAAATCAATCATACAAAAGGTATTGAGGATGTGAAAGCTCATGTGATCCATCACTTAACGTTTTTTTCATGTATTTGATCAATTGAATGTAATTTAAGCATGAGTAAGTCTTGAAGTAATAACGTGATGCACACATTCACTAAAATTGGTTTAAACTCATCATCTTTTTTTCATTTCTTCTAAAATCAATTTTGACAAGTGCTTAATTGATTAAGAAGCAATTCATATCAATTATGAAAGCCAAACTCATTGTCTAATTTCTTAAAGCCTTTATCTAATAGTTAGTGAGAGAATTTGGCTCCTAAATGATTAAGACGCCTTTTAATCAATTAAGATACAAAGAAATTAGGTTTTCCTTTTTCTGGTTTAGTCTAATCGTTCAGCTCGTCATTGCTAATCGATTAGACATCTTTCAAGCCCATGGGTTAATGCCTTTTTGGGCTAAATTTTTTTTCTATTTAAAGGATTCCTTTCCTCACTTCCAAATCACTAATTTTTTTATTTATCTTTGTTTTTAAATTTTGGTATCCGACCTTATGACCGACTAATCCAAGGGGAAAATCCCATCGTCCACTTGCTGGAACCCCATTTAAAGTCAGAGTAAATTTTTGTATGGACCTGGCCCAACACATGAATTGTTTGTAACTAGCGGCCAGCGAGATTCAAACATGAGACATTCAGAGGAGAACATTCTCAAGACTCAAGCCTTCACAACTAGGTCAACCTCTAGGGGTTAATTTGTTTGACTATCTACTATTTTATCTCACCCATTCTCATTCTTTTATCAATTTTATTCACTAGAAATTTCCTTAGTGATTTAATATGAGAGTTTTGTTTTTATTTGTTACTGTTATGAATTTTCTTATTCAAGACCTTATGTTGTAATAGACTTAAAGGTTGAAAGCTAAAGCTAAAAAAAGTTTGGGGGTAAGGTTGTTGGGTTGAACTTGTGTAAAATTTCAAGTTGTTAATATTGGAAATCTAAAGAGAAAACTTTTCGGGACTAGAATAAGTCGTATAGTTTAAGGTCGGACCAGGATAATTTAGGGGTGTGATCTCTCTAAATTATATCTCTTTATTTTCTGCATTTATCTTTTATGCTACTTACTTAATATACGCTTCTACCATATTCTTAAAATCAACCAATCTAAAATCAATTGTTTGTTGAATTAAAAAAAACAAGTATCAAAATTCACTGTCTCTTTTCTTGTGTTTAAAGTTGCTTATTCAGTAAAAGTTGCTTCGAAATAGAATCTGGTGGATGTGTTACCAAATCAATATGTATATTAAGTCTCAAGCATTTCTTGACTTTGACCAAGTTTGTTGAGAAGTGGTTCAAACTATGGTGAGAGAAGAAGGTGGTTGGAGGGTAAAGTAACATCACTATCGATTTTGAGTCTAGGGAAAGAATTGGGAAATATGCCTCAAATTTTCAAAATTTAAAAAATATGACATTTCAACATTACCTCATGTAGGGAGGTGTACATTTGTTGAGTTACAAAGCACTTGGATATTGGATGGAGCCCAAGGAGCGTGGATCATATGTGAGAAATGCGCGTGTGGTACGAGATCCATTTAGATGGGTCGCAAGGTGTGTGGTCTGGGTGCACAAGGTGCACTCTACGTCTACAAGGCACATTTTTCGCTTTTCGGGCCAATATAAAGGCACATTTTTCACTTTTCGGGCCAATATAAATGTGTTTTCTATCGCTTTTTTCTAGTGGAGTACAGCTCCGTCCCATATTATAAGTAAAAGTTACTTTTTAGATACATTAAATAATTAATGTATCTAATTTATATATAGGTCAGATACATTAATTATTTAATGTATCTAAAAAATAACTTTTGTTTATAATATAGGACGGATGATGTATTTTCTATAAGGTTGTGTTTTAAACTAACTTTTGTATTAAAAATAGGGGAACTTACACTCACCTCTCATCTCTCATGAAGTCTATTAAAATGGCATCCACACCCCCCTTTAATTTTAAAATGTGTTCTTTCTTAAGGTTTATTAAAATAGCTCTACACCTCCTCTATTTTTTAGTGACATCCAAAAATCATAAATATATTTATTTACAATTTTTTACCTGTCACCAAAAGTTTTCCTCGATTAATACTACCTCCGTTTCTTTATATAAGAGACATTTCATTTTTTAGATTTATTGAATAATCAATGTATTTAATCAGTTTATAGTCTAGATATATTGATTATTCAATGAACCTAAAAAGTAAATTGTCTCTTATAAAAAGGAACGGAGGTAGTATTACCTAGCGGGGTTAATTCATATTTTAAAATAAAAAAGGGTGTCAATGTCATATTAACAAACTCCAGGTGTAATTTTTCTGTAACAATAAGAGAATATTCATAAGTCTAAGAATTCTTATTTGTTTAGTTTGTAATTTTGATAAATACTTTAAAAACAATTACTGAGTGATTTAGTTGACTATTCACACATGTTAAGAAAAGTGTAATAATTAAAAAGAGAGAATAACGTTTTCACTAAAGTACCCTTTATTATGTATTGGAAGTGATGAAAATGATAATAATTAAAGGATACAATTGGAAAAAAGGAATTAATTTGTATCGTAAATTGAAATCGGTCATTTATTTTGGAACACCTTATTATTTCAAATTGATCACTTATTGTGGGACGGAGGGAATAATACTTTTTATTAGATTTTATAATACTTAATAAATTTAAAGAGTTTTATTAAATTGTTTTGTATAAATAAAATAATACAAGAACTTCTAATAATAACTAATTTTCTTTACTATTATTTTAATATCAATTCATTTTATGAGAATATAAGTTGGTTATATACATCAAGTGTTCATTTATTATTTTTGTTTAAAAAATGATATAAATTTTGATAAATATTATTTATAGTGTCATGATTAAAGAAGTTTTGAAATATATTTTTAATTTAATTGGTATACACTGAGTGTCAAATTATTTTACATTGTCAATCAATCACCCTCGTGTATTTCAGCACTGTAATTTTTAAATGCATTCCAATTAAACTCAGATATTTTTTCATATTTATCGTTAGTTATTTGATCATATTAAATCATTTTTTTAATAATCATTATTCTCTATAGAACATTAAAATTTGAGTTTGTCCAATATGTTTTTTATATTTACAAACCATAATTATTACTGAATATGTATAGTTTCCTGATATATTTCCTTTTTTTTCAACTGGAATTTTCTTAACATGTTTATCTATATTTAATTTATAATAATGTTTATAAAGTAAATTAAAGAAAATATCATAAGTTATTAGAAACTAAATAAATATTATATGTAAAAAATAATATTTTATTTATTAATAATAATTAATTATTTATTTAATTATTTATATATTAATATAAACAAGTTGTTATATTTATAAATCAATTATTTAAAATAAATAAATAAACAGTTCATTAATAGTAATTGAAAATGATGTGTTAAAGATAATAAAAATTATTATTTATTTTTTGAAATTCTTTATACTTGTTTTTAATAAAAATTTAAAGTTTTAAAATTTGACCAAAGTCTTCAAATTATTCCAGATAAATCTTTTAGACAGACAATGCCCATATCCTAGAGCCGTCAAAAAAGCCCTATTTGACAAAGTCCCAATAATTAGACCCCCTACTTGGCCCTTATTTTTTAGGTCTCCTATTAAATAAATATTTTTTGGGACTTTTATTTTTAAGTCCACTCATATTTTTGTGTTAAATGGGATCTAAGTGAGGGACTCAAAATTTAATTTGTTTGAAAAATAAGAAGTTGACGATTTTTTCTAAAAACAAAAAAGTCAATTTTTTTAAATAAATTTTTTGTTTTCGAAAATTAAAATAAGAAACAGTCCATACTATGTTTCAATATTATTATTCAGTTTTTTGTTTTCTTTTGATTTTTCAATTAGATCTAGGTAGATGTACTTATTCTTAATTATTTAGCATACTATGTCTACGTGATTTGAATATATGCCGTTAAATATGTAATTTATTTTCATGTAACTTTTTTCACTAAAGTTGTGTGTAATAAATACTACCTCACACATTTATGTCAACTTTGTAATGTTCATATATATTACTTTTTCTCAACAAAGAAAAAAAGGGATTAAAACATAATTTACCAATAAGAACTTTCTCTTTAGAGAGTCTTATAGATTTAGAGCTGTAAAAAAAAATCTATTTTAAAATAAGAAACAGTCAGATTTTTTTTGAAAATAAAATAAAAAGTCATTTTTTTTCAATAATAAAAAGTGATTTTTTTCAAAAATAAAAAATCCATACTATGTTTTCAAATACTGTGACAATACTGCAGTACATTCCTAAGCTCTAGGGTCGTCTTTGAGGGCGTGCAAGACGGCTTATAGCACAGGGTCTCACAATTTTTCATGAATAAGTTAGGGTAAAAAGGGTCTCCATACGCATATTTCACGGTTAAATAGGGTCCCGTGAAAAAAAAAACGACTAATATAAAGTTAACTTTAATTTCTTACACAGGGCCTTTCAAAAATTTGAGACTGCTCTAGTAAGCTCAAATACTGTGATTATATTTTCAAATACGGTGACGATAGTACAATACATTCTTAAGCTTTTAAATTAAATTAGGATTTTTTTTGAAATTAAAAAGTTTATTTTTTTTAAATATAGAAAAACGTTTCAAATATAAAAAAAAAAGACGATTTTTTAAAAAAATAAAAAAGTCAATTTTCTTTGAAAATAAAAAAGTAATCAATTTTTTAATTTTAAAACAATCAATTTTTTTCAAAAAAAAAAAATGAAAAAAAAATTAACATTAGAATATAATGGGGCCTTGAGGTCTTTCTTAAATTTTAAAAACCTTCACTCTAGAGGGCCTACATATTTTAGGACTCATTTAATTTTAAAATTTTGAACCCCCTATATTTTTGGGGCCTCAAAAATTAGACCCCGACCCCTTAAATTGACAGACCTACCATATCCACAACTTGCAATTATAATGGATAGTGTTTATCTTAATTCAGAGACTGGTGTCGATTTTCTTTGATTCTCTTTTGTTTGAATCTGATATGTCAATAGTGTATTAGGTTGGTTTTAATGGATGTGATCTTTTTTCAAATAGTATCCTTCGCAGTAGTGTGGCCTGACTATTTATTTTATTTATTATTATCATTGTATCTTTTTTTATTTGGTTGAAGATCATGCTTTGTGAACTTTTTCTCTGGTAATTTTTGGAGTTTTTTTCTCCTTATTAATAGTATGCTATTTATCATTAAAATAAAAGTCTCTTCTTTCAAAGACATATATTAGCTCAAATTTATATTTTTCTTGAAAGAACTAATGGGCCAAATTAAGTTTCAAATTCTTGCTACAAAAGAAAGAAAAGAGTAATAATGAATATTGGAGAAATGAACCTGAGAATTAGTTTGGTGTTGAAAGGCAGTAGCAACATGAAAGACAAACTGACATCCTTGAATTGCATGCCAAAACTCATCTGGTTTGTATATGTCAGCTTCAAATAACACAAGTCTACTATTTGCATGAGGAAGGCCTCTCAATAAACCTACTTTTGATTCGTCCCCTGAAATGAGTGAACTCACCACTAGTTAATAATTGATGAAATAATGAAAAAAGTGAGAGATAGAATGAATGAAGGAATGAGTACTCAAGTTTCTAAGAGTAGCATGAACGGTGTAGCCCTTTTGTAGAAGCTTTTTCACTAACAGAGAACCAATGTAACCATCACCACCAGTCACACACACCTTGCAACTACTTTCCATTACTAAGCTTCTTCTTTTTCTTCTTCTTGATCAATCTTCTGAAACAGAAATGGTTTTAGGCTGTTTTCAAACTCTTATAGCTTCTTAGATAACATGTTAGATCTGTATACAAAATGATTTCCAATAGATATACTTCTACTTCTGACCACACAGTAAGATAAGGGTTTTTGTTTATAATACAAAAAAGTATTGGAGAATACTAAAAGCAGAATAACTACTTTAGATTTAGAAAGTTAGTTAGAATGGCAGTTAGAAGAAGTTAGGAGACTTAATTAAAATAACTTACTCTTGACTTTTATAACTAACTAGTACTCTCTCCGTTCATTTATAAGTGTCATTTTTGGAATATTTTTTTGTTCATTTTTAATTGTCACTTGCAAAGTTCAAGATAGTATTAAATGCATTTTTGTCAAAATTATCTCTAGATAATCATTACAGAGAGAGAAAAAGTAAAATGAATGTAAAAAATAATTAAGGGTATTATAGATAAAATGATAATTATTGTATGAAAAATAATAATATTGATTAGCTTTCTTGGTACGTGTAAAAATCCAAAAAGAGACATTTATAAAGGAACGAAGGGAGTAGCTTTGAAAAGATGCCGTCCAATATTTTTATCAATGCTCTTGCCAACTCAGGTACCAAACAACATGTAGGATGCTGCAATTTAACTTCTCAGTTTTCTTAAGGCTTAATTACACTTTTGGTCCCTATGGTTTGACCAACTCACGAAATTGGTCCCTATAGTTTAAAAGTGAACGAACTAGTCCCTATACTCTAAAGTTGTATGCAGTTTTAGTCCTTATTCCTATTTCCCCCTCCAAAAACGCTGATGTGTCCAATTTTTAAGTGATGTGGCAAAAATAAGGGCCTGTTTGATTTGCCATGTCATTTAATAATTATTTTTCCATCTAAATTTAATTAGAAAATATATTTTCAAAATAAAAACAAATTATAATTTAAATGTCTCTCTCATTGTTCTGAATAGTTTCCTTGCGTTCATTCGTCTTCTTCCCTGCGTTGCTTCGTCTTGTTCTTCCCTCGTCCATGGCAGAGAAAGAGAAAGCCAAATATTGCTGCAGGTATGTATATGTTCTTATAATTTAGGGTTTTTTTCGCTCGTAAACTGATAATCTGTTGATTGAGAGTTCTAATCGATTAGGGTTTTTTTTTTTTGTTGTTGTCATATGGTTAGGCCTAGTGAAGAACAGAGGTTGAGGTTCCGTATTAATCATGGGGGTTATTTTGTAACATTTCCTATTAAAGTGTATGTGGAGGGTCAAGTGTATGAGATGGAAGACACTGTTGATGCTGATTGGGTGAACTATAAGGATATTCGGAGTCTGGTACTGAGTATAGGATACACGAAGTTTAAGAATTTGTGGTATCAGAATCCAAAGCTCTCGTTTCAGCGTGGACTGAAGCCTCTAAGTAATGATGATGAACTGATGGAGCTTGTTTCAGATGATAAAGGGTACACGTTTGTGGAGTTATTTGTAGAACACGAAGTTGATATTCCAGATGTAGTTGAAGTTGGGGATGAAGGTCCTGCAAATATAGCTGAAGATGAAGGGAATTCTGATTTTGAAGAAGTTGTTGTGGAGGAGGGAAGTGGTGAGAAAGAAGGTGTTAGAGGTGATGAAGAAGTTGTTGTGGAGGAGGGAAGTGGTGAGAAATAAGGTGTTAGAGGTGATGAAGAAGTTGTTGTGGAGGAGGGAAGTGGTGAGAAAAAAGGTGTTAGAGTTGATGAAGAAGTTGTTGTGGAGGAGGGAAGTGGTGAGAAAGAAGGTGTTAGAGTTGATGAAGAAGTTGTTATGGAGGAGGCTTTAGGTGAGGAGGGAAGTGGTATGAAAGAGAATGATGATGGTTATAACAGTGATGAAGATGAAGACTATTTTGAAAGTGGAGCTGAAAGTGAAGATGAAAGTGAGTTTGATATGATTGTTGATGGAGAAGAATGGGATTGGACACATGAAATACCATTGGAGACATTTGCTGACAAAAACAAAGATGGTGGAACCATTAATCAAACACAAGAAATTTATGAAGAGTCTGACCAAGATGAAAGTGATTTACACACTCCAGTTGCAAGTGATGATGAAATAGTTCAGACAGGGAATTTTCCTACATTTAAAGTTGGTGAAAGTTGCGATCCTGTTAGATTTGAGTTAGGAATGCAGTTTACTAGCAAGGATCTTGTTTTGGATGTTGTTAGGGATCATGCTATGGAAACAAAGAGAAATCTATGGTTCAAGAAAAATGATGGTGTTAGGGTGGTGGTGAAATGTGCTAAAAGTTGTCCATATCATATGTTAGTAGCTAAAAGGAGTGGAAGTCAGTATTGGCAAGTTACTAGTTTAAAAGAAGACCATGAATGTGTTAGGTCTGCTAGGAATAAACAAGCTAGAACTTCATGGCTTGCTAAAAAGTTGATTCCATTGATTAGGCACACGCCACAGATCAAACCTGGTGGATTGGCAGATGAGGCATTCAATAGATGGAATGTGAAGCTTAAACATCATCAAGCATATAGGGCAAAGAAGAGAGCATTGGATTTGATTGAGGGTGCTGCTACTGAGCAATATGCACACTTAAGGAGTTATGCTGATGAGATTAGAAGGTCAAATCCTAATAGCACTGTGATAATTAAGTGTGGGACATCTGAAGTAGGCCTTGTTTTTGAAAGGATTTACATTTGTCTTGAAGCTTGTAAGGATGCTTTTGCTCACACATGTAGACCCTTGATAGGGTTGGATGCTTGCTTCTTGAAAGATGATCATGGTGGTCAACTCATGGCTGCTGTTGGCAAGGATGGAAACAACCAAATGATCCCTATTGCATATGCTGTGGTGGAATCTGAAACTAGAGATTCTTGGAAGTGGTTTGTTGACTTATTGTTGGAGGATCTTAACCAACTAATGCCCAGCCAGTATTCATTTATATCTGACCAGCAAAAGGTTAGTATTTTTATGAAAATTGCATAGGGTTGCTTGTTTTGAGGTGATTAAATTACATAGTATTTTTATGAAAATTACATTGTATCATCCTACTGTATACAGGGACTTGTGGAGGTGATTAAAGGACTAGGTGAGAATGTGGAGCATAGGTTGTGTGTTAAGCATCTCTATGGGAATTGGAAGAAAAGGTTCCCAGGAGTTGCAATGAAAGAGTTATTGTGGAAAGCAGCAAGAGCTACCACTGTACCAGAGTGGAAACAAGCCATGCAGAAACTTAAAGACATAAATCCAGAAGCATACAATGAGATGGCTAAGGTCCAACCTGAACAGTGGACAAGATCAGCTTTTAGCACCTACAGTCAAAGTGATTTGCAGGTCAACAATATGTGTGAAGCTTTCAACAGGGCCATTCTTGAACTTAGGGAAAAACCAATTATCACTTTACTTGAGGGTATAAAGCATTATATAACAGTAAGGATTGTTAAGCAAAAGAAAATGCTTGAAAGGTACAATGGTGACATATGTCCTAAGATTCAGGCTGTAATTGAAAAAAACAAAAGGGCTGCAGGGGGGTGGAAGGCTACTTGGCATGGTGATGATGAAATGACCAAGTTCAGTGTGGCTAATGACAGAGATACTTATGTTGTGGATTTGGGAGCAAAGTCTTGTGCTTGTCGTAAGTGGGACCTAACAGGCATACCTTGTGCACATGCTATTGTATGCATTTGGTACAATGGATTACAAGTTGAACAATTTGTATCATCCTATTACAGGTATAACTACAATTAGCTATTATATGCAATTTATATCATAATAACAGGTCTGACCGTGTGTTTGTTATAGGAAATCACAATGTGTGGCCACTTACTCCCACATTGTGCTACCCTCAAATGGACCAAAACTTTGGCCAGAATCAAACACTGAGTTTATCATTCCTCCAGTCATGAGAAGGGCACCAGGAAGGCCAAAGAAGCAAAGGAACAAGTCCAATGATGAGCCAAGAAAGCCTAATGTGTTACCAAGTCAGTTGAAGACAGTGAAGTGTAAAAAGTGTCAAAAGTATGGACATAACACTAGGACATGCAAGGGTAAAAGTGCTGCTGACAGGCAGATACCTAAGGGAGGAAACAAGCAGAAAAATAAGAAGCAGAAACTAGATTGAAACTTAGGCTTGAAACTGTTTTGGATGTAATGTTTGTTATCAAGTTAGGCTTGAAAGTATTTTGTTATCAACTTAGCCTTGCAAGTATTTTTGTTATCAAGTTGGATGTAGCAGTTTTATTTTGGATGTAATGCTTGATTATATTTTGAAGTATTTTGGATGTAATGACAATTATCCTTGACAGCAATACATAAGTTCATGATCTTAAATACAGAAGTGTCAATTATCCTTATATACAAGTGTTGTTGTGTCTTATAAATACAGAAGTCTTGATCTTAAATTCATACACCAAAACTGCTAAACCATAAAATGTCAACTTCTAAAATTCATTTATAGCATAACTCATGCACCAGAACTCATAAAATACATAACTCATAAAATTCAACTGCTAAAATTCATTTATATCAGAACTCATACACCATAACTCATAAAATACATAACTCATAAATGTCAGACTACTAAATACATAACTCATAGTTTTGGTCCACTGCTAAACAGAAACAACCAACTGCCAAAACCATTACATTCCATTTAAACTGCTAGAACATTATCATACACATCAGTCCTACAATGACCACAACTGCTACACTAGACATTCCTTGCCAAAACTTTATCTCCTTCTTCAAATCTGCATAATTTTTTAGCTTCAAATTTTCCTTCTTCTTAGCTTCATCAATTCTTTTCGTTAATGACAAAATCACATCCTTCGCACGCACCGACATTTCTTCGTCGTACCAATTGAAGAAGTTACACCCTTTTCTTCCCTGCAACTGAAGAAGATACACTCAATTTTAGTGTTTTACCAACAGCGAAACTTTCGAATACTTTACGTCAAGATTTTACCTTGTATAAGCCACATCCATTGAACCTCCGCCCAGGATTCTCCTTTGTCCATGAAGTAGTGAGTGGTGAATCAATGTCACAAAAGCAACGAACTTGTCTTCTTCGCGATACACAGCTATTGCTGGAAACTGTATAGGAATCCCCCATTGAAGGACACAATAAAGACAATGGATGAAGAAATTTGGAATGTTAGGGTTTCTTTTGGGGACGATGAAGACAACACCTGAACAATGAGAGAGACATTTAAATTATAATTTGTTTTTATTTTGAAAATATATTTTCTAATTAAATTTAGATGGAAAAATAATTATTAAATGACATGGCAAATCAAACAGGCCCTTATTTTTGCCACATCACTTAAAAATTGGACACATCAGCGTTTTTGGAGGGGGAAATAGGAATAAGGACTAAAACTGCATACAACTTTAGAGTATAGGGACTAGTTCGTTCACTTTTAAACTATAGGGACCAATTTCGTGAGTTGGTCAAACCATAGGGACCAAAAGTGTAATTAAGCCTTTTCTTAAATAAGATTCAATTGAGTAAAACACAATGGTCATTACACTCCATGTCATATTCACACTCGGATGAAATTTCAAAAAACTCTCAATCCTGAATTTTAATTCAAACGCGTGAAATACACAATAAGATCTCTCTTAGACATGCCAAAGCAAGTGTTAAAAAAAATCGGAGTTTGGAATCTCAATCAATCACTATTATAAATAACGCATATAACGACGACCGCAAATTACATATACCCTCGGCTACATAGTTGAGGTAATGGACGGCGACATCAAAAACAATCACTTGTCACCTCGATTAATATAAAGCTGAAGTTAGAAATTAAAAGTTCGTGGGTTCGATCCCCAACATCAGTATTTTTAGCATTTTCAGAACTGGATGGCGCGCCAATGTTTTTACCTCGGTTTTATTTAACGCCGAGGTAATATATCAACGTTATTACCTCAGTTGTTTTATGAAAAACCGAGGGTTGTTTTTTTTTGTACTGTCGTTTTCATCTGTATTACAAAACCCTATTTTTAGAACTAATTACAAGATTATAGAACCGTATGTTTTGGAACCTGTATTACAGAACCATTTTCAAAACTAAAACAAAGGATTATGAAACAAAAGCAATACCCAAAATGGAAAGTTGTGTAGTATGTCCAATAGAAATTGTTACTGGTCTTTAAGCACCTATAGTTTAAACAACATTTGAAACTAATTAGGTCAATTAACAACAACTTTAAATATATAGTACAATGATTAAAAAGGAGTAAAATGATTAATTATAAATTTCAAAGGGATATAAAACATTTACTTACTAGTTTTCTCATATCCCCTCTTCATGATCACAACGAATAGCATGCACATCATCTAAATCATTTTCTTCAGATGCTTGACGTACATGTGTTGCTAAACAAGATGTCTTATAGTTAAAATATTGATTTTCATCTGTACTATCGGGAAGATGTTTACCTTGAAGAACAATTGACCATCTAGTGTTAGAAGGATCAGTGACATAAGAAACTTATTTTACATGGGATGCCATGATGAAATGTTCGTTCTTATAAGTTGCCTTATGAATATCAACCCGCGTGAATCCCAATTCATCGGTTTCTACACCAGTGTTTATGTTAATCCACTTCCACTTAAATAAAGGAACTTTAAAAAAGCATAGTCAATCTCCAAAATCTCCTCAATGGTCCCAAAGTACGCCCTAGATGCTAGTACATGATTGTTATCTTTGGAACTAGAAAAGTACATGGATTCATCCTCAACCATAACCCCACTGTTTTGCATGGTACTACGATCATCCTTTGATTTTGTATATAATGAATATTTAGAAATGTCGTATGACACTACAAGAAAAAAAGAGATTTACGACACTTGAGTTGCGACAGTTATCACAAAACCGTTCTTATTCCTGGATTGCGACGGTTGTCACGACAGTTAGGGTCAACTGTCGTAGATTTTTTGCGACAGTTATAAAAAAACCGTCCTTATTCCTGGACTACGACAGTTCTCACGACGGTTTAAGCCAACAGTCGCAGATTTTTTAGGCATGTTGTATAAAATAATTGCAACAGTTGCCAAAGAACCGCCCTCTTTCCACACTCGCGACAGTTAAGGCGAACTGTCGCAATTACTTTAGCCAATCATAATCACTATTTTTTTATTCCTTTAATTTTCCACTTTTTTCTTTCATTTTTATTTTCCAACCTTTTCAATTTTATTAATTAATTTTAATAAATAATTATTACAATTATTTATTTACAATATAATAGCAATATCCATACTACAACATTCTATAAAAAAAAGTAAAAACCCTCTAATATATATAAATTTTCAGTTGATTTGGTTTTTTTAAAAATTAGTTTCACACAATTTATTTATTTAATATTTATTTTAGTTTTGAATGTTTAGATATTTGATATTTTGTGTTTAAAAAAAATGATATAGAAAAATAAAAATAAAAATGAACACAACTAAAATAAATATTAAATAAATATTTATTTATTTAATATTTATTTTAGTTTTGAATAAAAAGTATAAGGCCAAGCCAGTCAACTAGATTGAACCTATACTAATTGTATCCAATTA